>OY728136.1:1369249012-1371749012 GCA_963277665.1 Viscum album
AGTATATATGCATAGGCTGTGATAGTCAAAGGTCTATTAGTGAACTAGGTGGTGTCCCAGGTGTCTTCGGGTGAGATGTGACATGACTCTACTATGTGGTGGTAGCCTAGTTATCTTCAAGAAAGATTTGATATGAGCATGTTATAAGGTTAATTATGGTGGGGGTTATGCATGGTAGGATGAAGAAATGAGTTTTATGTCCTTCATGTTAACAATACCCTACTACTCTGGTTATGGCAGTGGTTGTGGTGTTTTGGACTATATTTATTTGAGTGAGATGTGATATGACTATACTTTGGGAAAGTGGCCAAGTGTATATGGGAATGATGTGATGTGACAATGCTATGGGGTGGTGGTATATGTAATTTAGAAAATATGGGAGTGTCGGGGAATACAACATTGAGGTGTGAGAGTGTAAAATTAGTGGGAAAGATGTGTGGGGTGATGTTTATAGTTGTGCATATTATTATGTTATTATTGTTGGATTTCATTATTTGATGAGCATGAATTAGTGAGGTTGGGACTGATAGTTGACCCATTTAGGTTCTTTAGGTTCTACTATTTCCCCATGGGTGAATTAGTATGTTTCTTTCACATGTGAACGAGAGACTTTGGTTTTCATACTGAGTATACTTTCATGCTCAACCTACATGTATAAACTGAATTTTATATTTATAGGAGGTATGTGGATCATGCTGGAAATTAGTATCTTAAACCGTTGTATAGTTATTGCATTGATTCTTTATATTTTCTTTTGGGAATTTAAATTTGGAGACTTTCATCTGTATCAGTTTTATTTATACATGCATCGTGGGATGGTTTTGGTTTCTTTTTATATTATATCATGGAGTTTATTACAGTTGATTTATCCTATATCCTGATCTTGTTTTTATATAGAGGGTAATGCATCCCATTTATGTTATTTTTATACCCTTGATACTAGTTTCCAACCTAGGACCTACTAGAGGCGGGACTCAGGGGTCATTATCTCTCTCCCTTAATTGCGGTATATTTTGCAGGAGGGGGTCATGACATGATAGATACTATAAGGATATTATCACATTAATGCTATGTTGAAGAACAATCATCATGTGGTGAGATATTTATTAATACTCATGTCATTGAATATTTTGGTAATCAAAAGTACAAAGTCAATTGGTTGTAGTCCACCAACTCCAATAACATCAATGATGTTGGCCGTGGTCTAGGGTTCTGTCCATGTTTTTGTTGTTGTTATTGGGTTTCAATTGTTTTCATTTGTTTCAGATTAGGAATTTTTTAAGTTTATGGTATGGATTAAAGGTCCCTAACCCACTGATATCATACATGCCTTTGGATAGACACTTTTTTCCCAAGTCCCACTAAACCCTTAAAAGTGAATTACTTCATAATTTTTTTTAAAAATAAGTTTGATAGAAGAGATAAATAAAAATTATTTTGAATTTAAAATAGAAATTAATTATCTCATATAATCCTAAAATAATCATGACTAGAATAACCATAACTCATAATAAGAAAATAGAAAAATTGGGATAATCAGATTCTAATCCTCTAAGATAAAATTTATATAACAAGACGTGTGATTTTGGAGAGTGTAATTGAGTGAATTTATATAAATTTATAAGGGTGATGTCTTCATTACCCGACCAATGTAATTATAAGGTATTCATTCATAATATAATAATTTAAATAGTTTTATGACCATCAAAATGGTAGCATGATAATCATGTAAAAAATAAGTATATCCTCAATGTGACCATTTAAATACCTAAATAATTAGTAATGTCATATTTAATATATAAATGATTTTAGTTAATATATATATAATAATAGGAAATAATTATTATTTGTAAAAAAGGTTTTATAATATCCATATTTTTAAATTCATGATTTTAATGAACATATAATTTTATATAAAAAATAATATTCTCATAGATAGAGATTGATTTCAATTAAATGAATATAATACTATTCATTGTCATAAGAATATTCAATATTATTAGTCATGAGAAATTTTATATTTTACTCATTTTTTAAATAAAGTTTATCTAATTATTTATTAAAAAAATTTCACTCCTATTTTCTATAAATACCCACCTATTAACATAATCTTCTTCACTTCAAATCTGATTTTCTCATTAATTTCTATCTAAATATCCCTCTTCTTATTTTTTCTCTTCATTTTAAAGGATTTTAGAGGTTTCCAAATATTGGTTCTGAATATAGGAATTAAGGTATGAAAAGTTTTTCCTTCCCATATCTCTCATCCTCAAAACTGATTATTTTATAGGAGAACTTAAAAATTTATGGTTCTTATTTAATTATTATTGTATTTTAATTATAGTGCTATTAATTTGATGTATTATTCCTATGAGTTTATCATTACCTCTTCTTATGTATATCATATATATATATATATATATGATTTATAAAAAACTCTAGGACATAATATATATATATATATATATATATATAGTATTGTGGATATTAATTTTTAGAGGGGGTATATTTATTATAGGAAGACTGAGATATATCTAGTTAAATAATTTTTGTAATCCTAATGGTCTAATCTTTATTTCAAAAAAATTGTACCTTAGGTATTAATGTCAATTGTCCTATGAGTTCATTGTTAAATGTTTTTATATCCCTAACATGAATAATATACATGAGTTACATGATCCTAAAAATTCATAGTGTATTTATCCCAAAATTTATTTTTATCCCATCATACAAAGCCTTGTAACAATCACCTTCCCCAATATATTCAATTAATTAATTTATAATCAATTTTACATGATCATTTGAAACTTAACGGATTCATGTAGTTCAGTATTATCAAATATCCTACACTATGAATACTTTATTCTCAAATTAATTGAAGGATATCCATATATACATCCATATCTTTATTTTATTTAGGATTTAATTTCTTGACGCCCACATCCTTTTCTCATGGGATAACCTTGACAATTTATTACATATTATGAATGATTTATATTATGTTCTAATATATCTATTTCGAGTATTTCATTGAATAATGTAGATGTTATATGGAAATTGGATCCAAAATTATATATCCTTCTAATGCATTGAGTAATATTTTATCTCCATTGATACTATGTATGAGAAAAGGT
This sequence comes from Viscum album, assembly GCA_963277665.1. Classification (NCBI taxonomy): domain Eukaryota; kingdom Viridiplantae; phylum Streptophyta; class Magnoliopsida; order Santalales; family Viscaceae; genus Viscum; species Viscum album. The sequence goes on from OY728136.1 coordinate 1,369,252,147, forward strand.
TATGATACCATGGCATTGAAAAAATTCCTTGAAATAATATACCATTATTATACCATGACTTGGTGGGTAGACTTGTCATTAGAATTATTTTGAACATATAATTATCAATCAAATTATCATGAATATATAATGTACAATGACCATTTATGATATTTCTAATGTTTATGATTTTTTCATTATTTAACTCATGTTATATAGAGGAATCTTCATCTACATATGCGACACCCTCATTTTGTTATTTCAATATTAATAATATTATTTTTTAAAAAATATTATTATTTTCTATATGAATTTATGGTATTCTATTTATGTGATGGATGGTTAAGGGAAAGACTTGGTCAAATTAAATGAGTGTGTCCCTCTATGAACAAAAATCAATATTTCAATTTGATTATTGAACCGTGTCAAGATAAATATTTCTTATTGGAAAAACTAATTTTGTTCCAACATATCTCAATATTGTATAAGTTTTTATAATCTTAAATTTCCTATTTATTTATCTAATGAATTTTATTTAAGTGTGTTAATAGGTTTAATAAGTTTTATTTTATATTTTCTATAATTTTTTATATTTTAGGTTTATTACGTTTAAAAGTGAAAATTTTCCTAATTATTAAAGTTTACACAAGTCAAGATGATGTTTATGTAATTACTTGATAATGGTTACATAGATAATATATTCCAATGAAAGTATATTTATTCCAATCCAAAGGATATTTATCGTTATAAAGAACATATGATGGTTACACAAAGACCAAATGATGGTTAATTAAGAACCATATGCTCATAACACAAGGACCAGATAATGGTTATGCAAGGACTGAATGATGGTTGTGTAAGTACCAAAGGATTCATACACATAACATAGAATGATGGTTACAAAGAATACAATGTCTATGAAATATGATCCCTATGAAGATGATGGTTACATACAAGATCATGCTTACACAAAATGATGTAGACAATACTAAGGATCCTTATAAAGGTAGCCATATGTAATTTTTTTTGAAGAATAACAGCTTTTGAGGAATTTATTACCATTTCTATTTTATATAAAATATCAGCACTTATATCTTCTCATTAGAGTTTTAGAAAGTAAAAAGACAGAATTAGTGATTTTTTAAATCTATTATTGCTAATATTGTCACATGCTCGAATGGTCGAATCCCTTATGGATTTTGGGAAGAACGACGTTGACATGAAACATATGCCCACCTAAAAATTTCACTAGATATATATATATATTTTATCTAGAAATTATTTGTGTGAAGTCTATTAAAATTAACAAGCATACATAGAGGGCTTAATCTTATCTAACTCTTTCGAATATGTTATCTTCTTTCTCACATGTGTTCAAGATGTATTTGTTTTTAATTAAGAAGAATAATTTCTACTACTTTTATTTCAATAAATAAACTATTTAAATCAAATGACTCTTATTGAAGCTACAATTTGATGTTATACTCATTATATGAAAGTTTTCATCATTTTTAGTTTCCACTTTCAACTGTTCACTTTTATGTATTTTATATTATTTATCTTATATTCACTACTATAAGTACAAGATATTAATACTATGTGTGAAAGAAGATAATGAGTAAGTATTATAAGAGAGGTCCTAGGTAAAATTTCTTGAAGGCCTTGGCCTTTATGTAACAAGTTTCAGCCAGTTTAAATCAATTGTTGTGGTCCCTAGGAAAAAGTAAATGTTTAGTAAAAATCACCAAACTCACATTGAGTGATGGTGGAGTGGATTAGGGACAATCCTTGTTTCCCTGATCCGCTATAAGAATTATTGTGTGTCATGTACTTTATTTTCCCTTGACTTACTATAAAACACAAATGGGAAAACAATTGGTTTCAAAGTAGAGACTTTTGAGTTCTCAAATATTACAAGATAAAGTCTAAATATCTTATCTATGTTTTTATAATGGATGACATGAAGGAAGGAATGTATATGGTTATGTAATCCTACTTCAATGAAGAGTCCTATGGTTTTATAAAAGAATTCATTGTTAGATAATTGAAAAATATTTGTTTAAAGGTCTACATTAAGGTTTTTAAACCTTATAAAATTCCCATTGTAGAACCTATGTTATCGAGTGTAGATCAAGAGGCTGATTATGATTTAAAATATAAATTTATGAATGCTATAATATTTGGTATTGTTTTGAATGAGTTTAATAGAGTCTATCAATTTGATACTACCCATGAGATGTGGGAGACAATCTATATTTCTTATAAAGGAATAGATAATTTCAGGTAGTTAAGATACAATCCCACCAAACTAAAGTTTTAAACTTTTAGAATAATTCATAGTGAGAGATTAAATCAAATTAATGAGAGATTTATATAAATTATTAATAATGTTGCTACCTAGGTAAATTTTTCACCAGAACTTGATCAAGATCTAAAATTCCTTATATTTCTATCCTCAAATTATAGTGGCATCTCAACTACTATTAAGTAGTTTGATGTGTCCAAATATTTAAAAAATTGTTATTGGAACACTAATGTTTTACGAGATATAAATGGAGGTTAAAGTGAAATATAAAAATATGATCAAAAAATAGAATGTTTCTTTTAAAATTTCATCTTTTAGGTATGAGAATAAATACAAAGAAATATTATTATATGACTCATTTGATGATGGAAATTTAATTATTTCAGATTCCAATGATGATCTTTCCAAGCTATTAAGGAATATAATAAAGTTTTATAAGTAGAGGAGTGGATTGAAGAAATCCTTCAATAAATATAAAACTTTTTATGAAAATAAAAATGAGGTTAGATGCTGTGAGTGTAAAAATATTATACATATGAAAACATATTGTTCATATCTTAAATAAAAATAGTATAATATAAGGTTTCGTGGAAAATAAAATTACATGATTAAGGAACAAAAATATTTGAAATCCACTTGTAGTGCTTCAAAATACTATAGTGAAAACTCTTATTTTGACTCATATAATCAGAAATCTAAACCATCATCAATATATTATTCATGGATCAATTAGAATAGGTACAACTTGTTTATTATCCTTCTTTTGAATCTGATTATGAAATTTTTTCATATGAGTAATTAAATCAGTAATTCACAATGTTGGATGAAAAATATGATTTTTTTAAAAATAAGAACAACACACTTAAAAAATATCATAATTTTTTTAGCTATGAAAATGAAGATTTATCATAATAGATTTTATAATTAAAAAAAATACACATACATCTATCTCTACTTGTTATATACATGATAAAAAAATCAAATAATTATTAGAATAGGTAAAATACTTGAAAGATGATGAAAGTTCCTTCACTAAGGGGGAGGATTACCTCAACCAAATACTTGGAAAAAATAAAACTAATAAAGCGAAACAAGAAATATGTAGTAATGTAGAGAAAATAAAAATGTATAGAAATTATTTTTTTCTTGTAAAGATTAAAAAAATTCCAATATTATTTGTTTTCAATGTGAAATAAGTGGACACTATTCCAATAATTTCAATATTATAAATCCTCAAATTTGTGGACAAAAAAATTATTATATTACTAGAAAATTACCCGAACTTAACGATATAATTTTTAAAATATATTTACATATATGGTTGTCCAAATGTTTACTTGTTGAAACTGTAAGGCTTGAGTTTATTTGGGTACTAAAAAATATTCTTGTTTGATTTATTTTTTAGGAAAAAATCCATTGGAAATTCTATGTAAATTGGTACATGGATAATGTCTTTTCAAGGAATATGAATGGTGAATTTTAAAATTTCCACCTACTTTCAAAGATAGATGGATCCTATCTCAATTTTAGTAAAAATTCTAAAGGAAAAATCATTGGAGTTAGATCAATTGGATATCCAAGATCTATCGTCATCAAAAAAGTTCTTTATATTGAAGGATTAAATAGAAATAAGATAAGTATATCTCAAATTTGTGATGATGGATTTTCTATTGATTTTTATAACAATTCATATTATGTTTTCATAGATAAACTACTTAATTTTAGATCACCTAGAAATGAAAATGTTTACACCTTATATCTTAATTACTTGTGTAAACAAAATGTAAATTTTTTGAATGTTCAAATTATTGAATCTTAGATTTTTCATAAAAGACATGGAAATTAAAATATTTATTCAGGGAAACCCTACTCTATTCAATAAAAATTCACTCTATGATACTATTTTGGTTCAAATTTATATGTATGGTGACTTTTTTGGTTTAACAAACAAAAACTTTTGTACTAAATTTTCAAAACTCATGAAAAAGGAATTTAAAATGAAAGTACTGGGAGAATTAAATTTCTCTCATGGAATTATAATTTACCAGAAATATTTTTATAATGTTTTAAATCCATTTAAATACATACCAGACCTACTAAAAATGAATAAAATTTAATGTAGTAAGGTGTGTGAAATTTCTATGTGTTCTAATAAAAATATAGACTTGAATAAATCTAAGAATCCAATGGAAAAAAAGTTTTATAGAGGAATAATTTGGAGTTTACTATGTCAAACTGTAAATATACGAGAAATAATGTTTTCAATATATTTTCTTACAAGATTCCAAAATAAAAAAGAATCTCAATTTAAAGATACCAAAAGAGTTTTGATATATCTGAATGGTTCTTTTTTTTTATCTTTTATTTTTTCAAAATACTTGGATTGGATTTAACATCATATTTTGAAGTTAATTTAGGATGGTGCAGACTATATAATAAGAGTACCGTAAGAACCTTCCATTTATTAAGAAAATCTCTAGTTTCTTAGTCAAGTAAGAAGAAACAAACTGTTGCATTATCTACCATTGAAGTTTAATACATATAAGCTGGTAGTTATTGTGAAAAAGTGTTATGTTTGAAACACACCCTTATTGTTTTTGGATTTAATTTTGATCATTTTACAATAAAATGTGATACCAAAAGTTCTATAAATATTTTTAAAAATTCAATTAACCATTACCAAATATATCTTATTGATTTAAAAAATTATTTCTTCTGGGATAATTTAAAAAAGGGTGATATGTATTTATAATTAATTAAAACTAAAAAATATATATAAATCATATTTAAAAATACCTTACTAGATGAATGATTTAATTGTATTAAAAGTTAATTGGGATTATTTTAATTTAATTGAAATTATGTTTATACTCAAATTTTTACTATTTTTCTATTAAGATCTCATATATAAGAATTTAATTATATTTACTATTTAATGAATTTCCATTTACTTATTTATTTAATTTATTTATCATTTCATTGAGATTGAAACTTATCACACTAGTTAAATATAAATAAATTTTTTAACTCAATACCTTTGACTCTATTTTTATTGAAAAACCTTTAGAACCCAATTTATCTTCATTCTAAATCCTTTTAACCCTAAACTTAAATCCCTTAAACCTTAAAACATTAAACCATTTTTGATTATAGTAAAGATATAGAGGACCAAGTAAAGTGCCTCAAGTAGCTCAAATAAATCTAAATCTTCTATTTTTGAGTGTCAAGTAATCCCTGGTCAAACTGTCAACCTCATTTGGTTAAATCATTCAGATCTATTTACAAATAAGATTTTAAGAATATAAGGTTGGGATTATATGTTTGATGATAAGAAAATATAGGTATTTTTAAAAAATATAGGTGCATTATTTTTATAAGAATGATCACTTTCAATTAACTTAGAATGAAGATAATATTTTTTCAAAGATGAGTGGAAAAGAAATCTTAATTTCTTATATAGAAATGGATATGAGACTTTATGTCCATCATGAAGGAAAATATTTATTCAGTCCAACATTTGAGACTAATGAATATTTTATTCTAGAAGATATAGGGGTCAACTTTTTAGAGATTTTAATGTGAAGAAAATGATAGTGAAGTATTTGGATCCTAAATGGAAAGTTATTATGAAGTTCATCCAGACTCAGTTTTCTTTTATACCGGGAGAGTATGAAATGATACCTTTTTCAAGATATGTTCTCATTATACCTTTTTTATGAAAGTGGAGAAAGTGAACCTACTAGGATACATGTTAAGGTATATGTACCATTTCTATCAAAGTGAAAATAAGACTAACTTCAATCCTTATGTCTATATTCTGTCTCTTATTATCTATGAAAATTATGACGATATAGTTGATTTAGAGGCTATGAAATTCCATCACAACTATATTCCATCATTTGGAAAAATGAGGAACATTGATTTAAAATGGAATGTTTTTTATAAAATCTAATGTTAATTAAGAAGAAAGGGGATAAAGATGAGAATTAGAACCCTATAGATGTAGAGGGGAAAAACCTTGGAGGAGCTGATGCTATCCATGCTCCTACTAAGAGAGATTATCCTAGAGAATTACTTATTGATATGCCTATATCATATATTAGTAAAGATAGAACTGATATAGCTACTGAGAATCTGGATCATATCAACGTTATTATAGATATTCAAAGGTCTAAAGTTGAGTTTGTTACTATAGTAAGAAAAGTTAAATATGTTCAGAGGCCTAAGAATAAAGTTGATGTAGTTTAAATAGGGATCTTTGGTGAGGTCCAATCTACTAATATATCTATTTTACATGTTGGGGTTGCTGATGTTGAGGATATAATAGAAGGTTAAGTTGGTTTAGTGGGTGAAGTTTCTAGATATGGAACTATTTATGAGAAAATGTCATTTGATGGAGAATACATGGCTGGATAACCCAATGAGGAGGCAGGATCTGAGAATAATATTGGTTAAATAAAAGTACTTGAGGTCTCAGAATTTTTCTGTACTAAAATGATTTTATTTCTTTATGTTGGAGGAAAAAAATACATGGATTCAGTTAATAGGAATGAATCTCATACATATTTTTAAGGGCATGTTTAATTTTTTTGGAGTATTAAATGATTTTGACGATTTGAAAGGGGAGACTGTAGATCATATATTAAATCATAAGGAATCTAAAGAAGAGTTGAAATATTTTATGGGGAATTAAGTATCTAAATATATTTTATGGGCTATAAGATATGATGAATACTTAGTATAATGTGATAAATATTTTTTGATATTTTCCAATCAGATATTTATTATTCATTTTTAGATGGAACTATTTTTTTTCAAAAATTATTAAAATCCAATTTTGATATGACAAAGAAAATGATTTTTATTAGTTCTAATTCATTAATAGATTTTATTCTTCACACTCTATCCAGTTAGGTGTTTCCAATTTTATTATAAGAGAAATATAATCAATGAAAGATGAAATAAATTCACTTTCCATAGATTTGAGTATTCGAAGTGAATGGGTTTAATGCATATAGAGTGACTCAATTTTAATTGACATTATTATTGAGTTTAAGAGAGGTTTTTTCCACTGAAACTCAATATGTAATAGTTGATCATATAAAAATCAGTCATGGGATTGGAAGATATATATTAAATATTGATTATTTTATTAAATATTTACTTGGCTATGTGAATATAAATATTATTGATATTATTTTCCGTATTAAAAATACCTTGAGGTTTTTAATGGAAAAAAAGGATCCTATTAATGAATAGTTTATAATTATGTATGTCAACCTTAAGGAAGTTTTGATGAAACTCAAAATTTTTGATTCAGAATATGAATCAACTTTTGGTAAATCTAATGTTAAAGGGGATAAAGTTTATAAGGAATCATATGAAGGAAAAGAGATTTTTGCTTATAAATATCAACCTTCATTTTATATTCCTACAGTTGCCTGCTCCACCCGTTTTTTCAAATGAATTAGTTTTAGTTTTAATGATGTCACTTGATATTTTCAATCAAATATTTCAAGGGATTTCATTTTTTCATGGAATTTTTCTAGGAAGTGAAGGAGTCACTAAGACCAATTTATCTAATATATAAGACTATTTTAGGAATTTACTTAAGAAGGGATTCAATTATTTACTACACTAACTTGAAGATAAACTAGTTACTAGGATGGACATGTGTGTAAGATCTCTATATCAACTTATATTAGAAAAACTTTTTGGAGATGATCCTTCAATTTTTTTTGAATATACTAAAATTTTTTCATAGAAATATTTCCTACTCCTATTCAAGAAGAATTTGTTAAGATTGTGGATGATGTTCAAAAGGTAGTTGCTTATACTCTATAGAATACCTTTTAAAAATCCAATTTTCCTCTATCAGATGATGAGAATTTTAATGGCCAGAGATCCAAGAAGTTGTATGATGACATTATGTCTATATTGAGTTAGTATGGTAAATATAAAATTATCCTTGGATAATTTGGTTTAGAACCTTATAAAGTGTTACCAAACCTTGGGAACTTTCAACCAGAACCTATTTATCCTAGTGTCCCATCTACACATACACCTAAACCCTATGTTTAACCATACCAAGAGCTAAAATATTGATATATTTTTCTTATTCTTTTTGTTCTTTTTATTTTTTTTTGTAAAATCCATTTTTAAACTCAATGAAATTAACATTTTACTTATTTAATACAACACAGTGATATTATATTCTATTACTTTGATTGTTTGATTATGGTTTTTTGATTGTTTAATTCCCTGACTTTATGGTTTTCAAATTTTTGTTATTAATTATCGCAATTCAATACTTGAATCCTTATTCATTTTAGAAATATAGTCTCACAGTTTGATATTTTAGTGTTATAAATGAAAATATCTTTTACCCACTCATTTTTTAACTCCTTTTTTGATATCACATAAAAGTGGTGAATATTATGTGAATCAAATTTTTCTACCACTAATTATATTTTATCAATATATCAACAAAAAGGGGATAAGATAAATGTAAAAAAATTTCATTCCCATTATATGTTATCTATACTCGGATTTTATATTTTTATAATTTTTATTACATTTTAATGGGTTTTGTGATCATAAAAAAGGAGATATTGTTGGACACACTAATATTTCTTCAACATATCCCTGTATTTCATAAGTTTTGATTCTCAAAAAATCACTATTTATTTATCTAATGCGTTTTATTTTAGAATGTTTATTTGGATTAAACAGGTTTATATTTTATTTTCTATAAGGTTTAATATTTTATGTTTATTATATTTTGAATTGAAATTTTTTCTATGTATTTATGTTTACAAAAGTCATGATGATGTTTACATAAGTCCAAGATGATGGTTATATAGAGAAGATTGATTCCAACACATACAGATTGATACCTAAACATAGGCGATTTATGGTAATGTAGAAAATATGTTGTCTATGAATGGATCATATAATGGTTAATAAATTAATATACAGTGGTTACACAAAGACTATATTATCGTTAAGTAAAGACAAAATGATGGTTATGAAAGGAGCAAATGATAATTACACAAAACATAGAATGATGGTTACACATAAGACCGTGTCTATTCAATATGATCCCTACAAAGATGAAGTTATATAGAATTATTCTTATAGTGATAAGGATCCTTTTGAATTTAGTCCTTTATTTTTTTAAGAATAAATTCTCTTGTGGAATTTTTTACCATTACTATTTTTTAGAAAATCACATTAATTATTTCTACTCATTAGAGATTTAGATGGTATAAATAAGTAATGTACGATTTTTTAAAGCTTCCATTTTCAATATTTTCTACTTTCTCAATTGATTGAATCCCTTTTATATTTTTGGGAAGAATGAAATTGACCTAAAACTTATTCCTTCTTCATAAGTTCTATATATATATGTAACTTTTTTCTAAATGGGAGTAGCATGAAAAATATTCAAAATAATAAGGTAACATAGTGAGTTTAATATTATATATCTATTTCAAAGTTTTTTTCTTCTTACGATTGTAAGTTTAAGGTGTGTATATTTTTTATGAAGAAGAAGAAAAATCATTGTTTTGATTTCAAGAAATACTATATTTCAATCAAAGAGATCATTATAATGCTATAATTTAAAGTTTTACTCATTCTTTTGATATAATTTATCATTTTTTAGTTTTTTCTTTAAACTTTTAACTTTTATAGAGTTTATATTCTTTAGCTTCTATTTTTTATTATTAGTACATTATCTTTATACTAAACATGAAAATGATTGAGGATAAGTCATGTAAGAGAGGTCCTTGGTAAAAGGACCTAAAGGCTTGGGAAAATCCTTATTTAAACAAGTTACAAATGCTTGAACTCAACTATAAAGGTCCTTAGAAAATTAACCTTTTTAGTAAAAATCAGAAAACCCATATTGGGTCTTTGTGGAGTGGATTAGGGGAAGTATTTATTTCCTTGAACCACTATAAATTTTTTATGTGTATTTCTCTTTAATTACTCTATTTCCACCACATATCTATTTTAAGAAGAGTGGGATCGGTTCACCAGTTTTTGAAAAGGTTTTTTTTTATTTAGGGTATAATTTATGGAATTCAATTCAACCCCTTATTGAGTTATTGTGCAACAAAATTGGGAAAATATTTCCAACTAGTAAGTATAAAAAATATAAATAGATTATATTATTTTTTTACTTATATAGTGGAATTAAATGTTTCTATAGATTCACATTTCATTTCCTTAAAAATTTAGTTAACTTGTTTTTAATTATGTCAAATTAATTCTTTGACTCCAACTTATAAAATAGGAGTCATGAAACTTTCTCGAATTGTATCCTTATTCTATTATTCCTTTGAAACACAATGTAGTGATCAATATAGGGGTCATGACATATGGAATGGGTGTCTTTCCTCCTACCAGGATTGTTATGATCTACATTATGATAGTAACCTGGGATTCATGGAAAAATGTTATTATTCCATGATAAAACCAAGTAATAGATATTTTATTCACATGTAATTGATATAAGGATTATGACTTTTGGTCTTGGAAGATTATATGGATAGTGTAAATCATAAATTCACTCAATTCATTGATTTTAGGTGAGAAAATCTAAGTTAGATACCTCAAATATTTTCCTAGTGTAGCAACTTATATTAATATGTTTGGTTGATATGATCCTGAATAAATAGTGAGTTAATTAATTCATGATTTCTAAAATACTAATAAATTATTGATTTATGAAATAGAGTTTTTTAGAAGGTTGTTTTTGAATTACATAGATTTTTTCATTTATGAATGTTATTTTGGAATTAAATGGTTTTTTTGTGTAAAATAATTTGTACAGTTGAAAATACTATTTGTTTTGAAATATTTTTGATTTTTTTGAAAAATATTTTAGATTAAAAGATTAATAAATAATTTGATAACAATCCATGAAAGAAAGGGCTATGATTTCTCATGAGTGTGTATTTTGTAAGTTTTTATTCTTAATACCTATAGAATTTTTTATACATATTGTTATTGATATTCTGTGGATAAATTATTATCTTCATGATGAGATAGATGGTTTTTTTGGTAAATGAATGTTTGATATGGTTTTACAGATTATAGTTAACCAGTGAACATAAAATCTTGGGTGAGTAGGTTATCTTTAGTAATTTTTTTTTTATTTATTTATTGAAATAAAATGTTTATGAAATAATTTATATTTTATAATTATGGAATTGATATAGACATATTTAGATTTTACATGTATGTAAACACTATGGGATTCATTTGAAAAAATTATACAAGGTAATATTATACTCATCCACTATAACTTTTTATATGTAATAACATAAATCATATATTATCAACTTAGACCAGACTACCATATTCCTTGGGAATATTATCCAATAATCGCATGGTTCAAGACTAGAATACATGGTATAATTAGATCATTGTGGTATTATTTACCATATTTTTTACATAACTTGGTTCATTATTTGATTCTAATAAAAAACTGTGGAAATAAAATCAAGATCGAGAAATAGAATCCTATTATCCACTATATAAAAGTAAATCAACTGTCTATATGATGTGACAAAAAAAATAATTCAATAAATAAAATAAAACTTAAAAATAAAATATAATAAGAAAAAACCAAAACTGATTCAGGATAAATGTCAATTGATGTCTCCTTCTAATGTTGGCCACCCTCTTTCCACATACCAGTGGACACCTATATTGCTATACTGACACTATGAATTTCCATAGAACATAGACAAATCCATAATCATATACCTTATCATACCTATAATGATTCAAGGTAAAGTGTATATGTGTTCAGATGCACATGCAAGGTGTATATACAATAACCTGGCATGAACTATCGAGTGATCTCAACTACAAAAAGTGTATATAACTAGTGTTATGCATGTTAATGTGTATATGGAATTTTTAATAATAATAATTTATCAAATAAAACAATTAGAAATAATAATATACCAAGGATCACCTGTAATAAATTATAAAATAACAACTACCCCCTTTCGTTCCACCAGAAAAAGTTACACTGAAAGTAACAAAAGACTCCTCCTACACCACCATGAGGATTTATACTAAAAGTAACAAGTAATAGATACAATACCATTAGGAGCATACATACCATCTTTGAGTCAAATCTCAGTTTCCCACCAAAGAAAAAAAAACTCCCTTATAAGAATAAAAAGAGGGAAAATGACTTCTGGGTATCCTCAATATGAGGGAAAACATTTGAACATCCTCATTAGGAGGTAAAATAACTAGGGTTACCCTATAATATTAAATATATCACCATCTATGAAAAAAACTATAATTAGTCAATAAAAATAGGAAAAATATCATTATGTTGAAATAGAAAGTACATCAGACAAATCGTAGTGTATAATATACATTTTAGATGAAAAGACTAACGATATGGTGCATCAAATGGTAATATAATCTCAATCACATCCCCTCACACAAACTTGTCAAAATGAAATCAATAAGGCCAATCCTTTAATAAATAAATGAATTAGAATTTGGATATTAATTTATATGGTATCACATAAAACATTTTTGGGAGTCACCTCATTTAAAAATACAATGCACTCACTACTCATTACCCCTTATCATAAAAATTATACCAAGAAAATTTCTATATCCATGATAACACTTGATTAGACCCCACGTGGTATTTCTACTAAATATGTTGGTATAATTAATCCTCTAACCTTACTTAATCTACTAAATTTCAATAAAGCATCCCAAAATACACACACAAATACACTTAAATCATCATATTGTTTCACTAAGGTATTCACCTAAATATTTCTACTAGCATCACATAATCCCCATCCCTTTCAAGGTCTATAACCCTATCTATAATTAGTAATGAAAATCGTACCAATTCAATTCAAAATAAATAGAAACAATGGAGGCCATTATGATTAATAAAATATTGAAGTAGCCAAGAAATAAGAAAACAAACCAAGGTAAAACTCTCAAGACAAATATAATAATAGTAGTATTAAAAACGAATCATAATAATATAATAAAAAAGAGGATAAAACAAGGAAGATAAATAAGAATAAATAAGGTAAATAAGCAAATAAATAATATATACACTAATTTATAACTATCAACCAAAGAATAACCCCCATCTGGTTATCTTAAAATCACTACCCCTGACCAAGATAACACATCCTTAATCATATTAAGTTATATAATATGACAATAATATGGACCCATAACTTATATATAGTATTTTTATTAAATTAATCATGTCATAAGATAAAGAAAAAGTGTAATAGATTCGATAAATAGTATTTAACATTTAATTAAGTAAAGTGAAATACGAAAAATTTCAATCAAATAAACCATCCCTTTAAATTTCTCCAAACCTAACCATCACACCACCACTGATGTAACCTATTAACCAAAGGTTATGTGTTTTTCATTGAATTAATTCATTCGATTTATTAATGTTTAAAATGGTTGATTCTTTTAATTATAACATAAAATCCACAGAATAAGTGTAAAATAACTATACCCATGAAATGAATTTTACCTCTAGACCAATTTAATGATCATGTGATAATAAAATAATGACATTTAGGGAAAGATAAAATATAAAAAATTAGAGATTTTTTTAAATTAAAATAATCAAGTAAGAGTTTTTTGTTGAGGATCAAGATATGAATAATTATAATAAGGAATTTATCAATAATTAATAATTTTATATTTAAAAACTACCATGGTAAGTAAGATAATGGAAATTACATGAAAAATTAAGTATATTTAAGTAATATGAACACATAAAAATTCAAATATTCCGAATGTTTGACTCATAAAAACCATCCATTTATATTTTCAAAAATAAATATTTAAATCTTATTAAATTTTTGGAAATTATTTTTAGTCATATAACTGAAGAAACCTAATTTAGAAACTAAGAGGGATGAGACCACATTCCAAGATAAGTTAAATACGAGCTCATATTATTTTGAATACAACTAAGATACTATTTAAATTGATTAACCAAGATTCATAAATAAATAAAATCAATTACTAAGGTAAATCACTTGAAGACAACTCTAGACAGACTCTTAACACTACCACACAGAAAATCCCCAAATACTATAAGAAAAAACACACCAGTTTTACCCAAATAAAATACAAACCAAAAAATAAAACTCACTTGGCTACTCAATGATTTTAAAATAGTAGGAAAAGTCTTGTATTCCACATTATTCTCCCTCCTTTAGCTGTCTCAATGAAAATTCCCCTAGTTATGAATGTATTTTAATATTCTTTGAGGAAATTAATTATCAAATACCTAATTTCATTGTTAGAAATTATAGAAAAATTAAGTGTAATGGGAAAGGAAAGATAAGGGGAGAGTTATATATTTATTTTTTGAATTAAAAACTTTATAAAACCCTATAATAAAAGAGGGATGGATAGGAGAATAAATTAAGAAAGGGGGAATGTTTCCACCTCTTTTATGTGTCTTAGAAAAGAAACCCATGTGGGGATTGTTTTAAAATAAAAACCCAAAATGGAAAAAATGTCCTAATTTTTAAAAAACTAGTTGGGGTTCCTTTAGGTACCCAATTATACCATCCTACATTGTTATTTGTTGTGAAATTTAGAGGTAATTTTAATTTTTGGCATAAATTAGGTCACTTTTTAGGAACTGGAATTTGAATCAGAATTTTAAGGGGTTGGTACATCATGAGGATATGTTTTTGTACATGGTTAGAGGCTCAGAACACATTTTAGGCGCTCATGTAAATATCATATCCCCAAATCGATATGAGGTGTAAATGGTAAATTTACCCTAGAAAATGACCACGAAATTTTTTATGACCATTCCATTGATCTCATGATGGGATGTTTACATTTGGGATGTATTTTGGTAATATTTCATATTAGAGTTATTTGTCAGGATATTTAATTTTTATTAAATAATTAGTCATATCCATGTGCATAAACAATGATATATCTTAAATAGAGAATCAAATCAATTTTTTTACTTTATGGTTGAGTTAGAAATATAAATTTTACCAAAGAGAGGTATAATTTTTTTGGGTTCTGGGTCCTTGGTCATGCCTTTAAATGAGTTTTATTTTATTTTATTTTTGGTTTTTATTTCTCTCTTTATTCTCTCCCTAATTTTTAGGAGAGGGAGGGGAGACCCACTTTGGGATGTTGAGATCTATAAAGACAGGGGAAGGAATTATGGGCGTCATCTAAAGGGGTGATTGGAGTCAGGTTGGGATGTAGTGGCTCCAAAGTATAGATCACCAGCATATGACCTGGAAGCTTCAATAATCCATTGTGAGGTAGGCCTGTTATTTCTATTTTTTTTCATTACCCATTTAATGTATAGTTTCAATTTCTTATGAGTTTTGGAATACCAAGGATGGATTAAACCTGATAGTGGGAAAATTTTTAGTGAAATGAGGGTTTTATATGGTTCATAGGGTTTCTATATCTATAAATCCTAATCACATGACAAGTGGTTCAAGAACACCTATTCTGTAGTTTTTTAGTGCAACGAAGGAGGAATAAAATGTACATAGAATTTTTTTATCATATAGACATTCCATGTAGTATTTTCAATACATGAATTGGTGTGTGTCTAAGTACACAACCAAACATCCCATGTTAGGAACATGGTGTGTAATAGTACACGCAATGTTTTGTTTCAAACACAACTTAAGCTAGGGAAAAAAATTTGAGACCATGTGTGGATAAAAAATCATGTTCTCCCTTGATACACACAACATATTATGAAATATAAATCAATATGGGTAGAGTTACGTGCCCAAAGTGGGGTGCTGGGTGTAAAAACCGTGTACACATGGTACACACTGTGTACTTTCCCCTCATAGAGGTTTCTTTCCCTATATTTGGAATTATACATTTGAGTAGTCCATTATGAATATCTTTCCACATAAAATGTGATGGTGGGACTATCATAACAATCATATTCCATTAGTGGGAGGATTTGGGGATAGATGAGGGGTGAAAAGGATGTTTTCCTCTAGAATATTTGATTTACATCCCTCATAAAGAAGATATAGGATAGTACCAAATTATCATTTATGGAAATTATTGATTATATTGTAATTTCTATACCAAGAGGCTTGGAACAAGTTATACTGAGATGTTACAAAGTGGGCCTTTTTTAGTGAGGTTCAGTTTTGATGTGCAGTTTTGATGAATATTTGGACTTGACTCTTACATCTAGATTCAAGAAAGGGTCTACAGAATTAGAGAACACCCTGGGGTGTTGGATACAGCTCGATTCCAGTGAGTATAGATTAGTTTGGGTTATAAGGGACCTAGTGGATTTCCATTTGAGTGATATAAGGATGAAGTTGGGTTCAAAATTATGTGTTTTTATGACCAAGATAGTCTTATGGGAATCAACTTGTAAGGTTTTTTGGATGATGATATGTTCTTTGAGGTATATTCAATTTATTGAGTGATGATTATAGGTTTTTCACTTAATATGAAAACCTAGGAGATGTATATCAGGTTTGAGTGAGTGGCCAAACCATGGTATGTGATAATAGGTTTCCTGGAGGGAGTTTTACACAATTATATATTTGTGATTTTTTTCAAGGTGAAGAATAGATATACCCCCAGGTAAATGATGATATGATATGTTCAAGGAGGGGTACAAGTACACCCCATAGTTTCCTAATGAGATGATGTATGACCTTCCAGGCAGGGTGCAGGTAAGACCTTGAGTAAATTGATGATATACAATATGAATTTCCAAGAGGGGTGTGGGTATTCCCCTGAGTTAACCGATGATATATGATATGAGTTTCTAGGAGGGATTTAGGTATACCCCTATGTTTCCTAATAATATATGATATGTTTCTAGACATAGAAAGGGTACAACCCTACGTTTCATGTCGAAGTAAGATAAGTTTCCAAGTAGGGACCAAGTACGTCCTAAAGTTTTCAGATGATGCTATATATGCTTCTAAGTGGGGAGAGGGTATTACCTTATGTTTATTGATGATATGGGAAATGTTTCTAGGTTGGGAGTGGGCATGAACTCAAGATCTTAGTGATGCAACATTTCCTTCTAGGGAGGGGGCATGTATTACCCTAGGTTCTGGATGATATGTCCTATGATTTTTTTTTGGAAATTTATGTATCCCCCTAATGGTTATGAGACATGATTAAAAACTTTCTACACTAGAAAAAGTGGGTATGGTTGACCTCATGTGTCACCTTAGAACTTGAGGTTTGATAGTGATTATTTTATTTCAATCACTTCTAAATTCATTCAGGATTATGATCATATCATGTGTGCATATAAATTATGTTCTATTTATGTTAGGGACACCTTTGGGGGTAGGGTATGAAGAATTATTTCTCACCTTCCACATGATCACCTTGGTGCACATGTAAACCTTATGTCTATTTTTAGTTTGAGAATAAGAAGTGTAGTGGACTAGGATAAGGTAGATCAATGATAATTTTGACACTCGGGTTGAGGATAGGCTTAGGGATAATATTAGAGACACTTGTTAATTTTTTTAGTCTTTATATTTGATTAGATTGGTGGGCGATTAGTTGTGATGTTTTATTATATGCATGAATATTCATTTTATATAACATGGTTCTTTTTTATTATTCCATGTACTCAAATTATGATTATGTATGTTTTTTGGTTATTTATATTGGTTTTATTACTCTTATATGAGGGTATTTCTTCCCTATGTTTTCAACTTAGACCCTCACTGCTAGTCAATAACCTTTGGAATTTGGGGAGGTGTTCCTGAGGTCATGTGATGAACACAACATGGACATTGGTGAGTAGTATTGGAAAAAGGATATAAAAAAGTGGTATCAGAGTATATTTTTTATTACTATTTGGGGTATGGTAGATAGGTAATAGGGATATGTCAAATATTTTGATGGACCTTAGACTAGTTTATTAGAAAAAAAATTCTAGTGGGAAGTTTCAGTTACTAGTGGTGTGGGATTCCTATTCTTGGTTTTCACTGTTACAATTGAGATATTTTTTTAAGGATGATGTGTGTATTTGAGATCATTATTTATAGTTTTGGATCTTATTCTATTATCAATAGGGCTATATACATGCATCATTTTCAATACATCAGATTCACATGAAATTAGTGTTCTTTCATGTGATTGATATCACCAATGATATAGGGTTCAACTATTTAAAGTGTAAACAAAAAATTAAATATATTTTTCCTTTATAACTTATTGGTGATATTATACATATATAAACTATTGTTTTTTATTTTTATGATAGTTCATGAGGATCCCATAATGGGATGTTCTCTGGTGATGGATATATAGCTCCTCTATATAAGGGATATATAGTGAACCCTGGTGAGTCAGTATAGGAATTATATGCCTTAGTGATGGATCCCTTATAGGTTATTATTATACTAATTTGTTACTTAAAGTGTAAAAAACAACCTATATAATGTTTTAGAATATATCTTCTTGGGGAAATTATACTTAACCAAACCATATAACTATAATTTTACTCATTATGAATCATTATAGGATGATTTATTTTTATATACATGGATGTGACTTGATCCTCATGGGGGTAGTCTGGTATGATAATGTTTAATGAGGATAGGTTCCTAATAAAGGGGTGGTGGACTTGAAATGTAATATCTGCTTTGTATACCTGAGAATACTGTAAGTGGATGTGTTGGAATAAGGGTTTCTCTGAGATGCAGATACCCTTGTGAAGGTATAAGAATGGCATGTGAGATGCCTTGGTCTTTATGATGTAAATAAATTTGAATTAATTTTTTAATGTGGTTTGGTTTAAAAGGGTAGGATCCATTTTATGTTTGTAAATATATATTCCTTATGATATTCCTAATGAGATGGTGGATTATGATCCTAAATTGTTATATCTCAGAGGATAGTTCATGGATATGCGCTTCTAGTTTTGATAATGATGCTCGACTAGTGAGTGATCATGTGGTAGGACTTGGCATGAGTGATATGTTAGGTTTGTTAGAAATAAAATACTATTGTGCTTGTGTTTATATTATAATGCCATTCAATAGGATCATGGTTAGCTGTTTAGGCATGTGAGCCTAGGTTTGATAAGATGCGACTCAATAGAATATGAGTTTGGTAGAATATAAAAAATATATCCATTGGGATTTGATGGGACTGAGAAGAATAGTGTGTAAAAACCAGTGAGAGGATTATTAGTGGATCAATCTATTTATAAAGATTATAGTGAGGGATGGCATATATTTTCATGAAAAATTCTTATTTGTGAGGGAAAGTGAGGTATGTGTATTCACGATTTTTGTTGGGTTATGAACTAATGATTAGACATGTGTGGGATGAGAACTAATGGATGTGAGGAGAATCTTGTGGGAACAATGTCCCATAGTTATGATAAAAATATGATTTTCCCCTTAGTGTTGAGAGGTGACATGTAAATTTAATTAGAGTACCATGGTATGGTTGATCCGAGGTTATTCCTTGACATGGGTTTCCAGGGTGGGGTGAGCATGGATCGAGATGCGTGATATGCACGCGATGCTAGAATATATTGATAATTTCACTTGAGGAGTGGTATAAGGGAAGAGATATTTGGGGGGGGGGGGGTGAATCATATGAATTTGTAGGTTTTAACCCTCTTTGCAAATGGAATTTAGGTTTATGTCAAGGATAATGTTCCTGGGGAGTCAGGAAGGGGTAGTGATTGGTTTTTTTATTGAAGATCAGGTATGAGTGAGATGGATGCATCTAATAATTAAATATGGTAATGGATAAAGTGTGGTCTATTTAGATCAATATTTACTCCAACAAAGTGATGATAAGGATACTCTTATGTTGGTGAGAATCATATTAGTCATAAAAGCACAAACTCAAGTTGGTAGGGTTAAGGATACAATGAGACTTGTTGGTGGATGGTCAATATGATGTTTAGATATTAATGGGTAGGTAAATATGTTTTTTTTTGGTTTCTTAGTCAGTATCATATTTTGGATTTAGATATATAATTGGATAGAGTTTAAATGATGGTGTTAGGCTCGAGATGCAGATGTTGTGATCTAATCACGAGTTTGATCAAAGGTACATTAGTGCTCATGGGTAGAGTACGATGACTGATTTGGTTCTTTGAGAATATAATCATGAAATTATAATGATTTTTGGTGTTTAATTAAGTGTAGGTATTTATATGATCTCATGATTACTTTGGAAATTATGTTATAAGTATTGGTGATGTGATGACATATCAGTGGCTAATGATTAGCGTTTTTGAGAAAGGTCAGCCGAAGGAGGGATGTCCAATTTTTTAACATGAAATTGGATGTGGTTAGGGAGAAACCACATCAAGAACATATATATATTGATTAGAGTGATTTTTGGTATGTGATTCCTATGATGGGGATAACCCTGATCCCAAATAATCCTTTATGATCCGAAATCTATGGTGTATAGTGTGATAAGACTAAGAATAAAATATTTGATGACACTTTGGTGTCTTAGTATAGAAAGGTATAATTGAGATCTTTCTCAGTATTGATGATGGTGATGGGTGGGTGGATTGACTGGTGATTATTTGCGCACTATTGTTTTTGGAGTTGTACAGTATATTCTTGTTCGATGTTATGGGGTATAATATGGAATGTTAGTGGTAAATTAAGGACTAAGATTGATCAATATTGATGGATATATGGAAAAAAAGTGATCTTAAGGACAATAAGTGTTATAGTGGGTAGTATTCAATAACCCACATTGTTACAGGTTGTGAAATTTTAAGGGAATTTGAATTTTGGGCCTTTTGTAAGGGATGTTTCTAGAACTAGGATTTAGATCAAAATTATAAGGGTCATAACATCATAAATAGATGTTTTTGGACATAGTTAGAGGTTGAGAAGACATTTTGGGTGCTCGAGTGAATGTCAGATCCCTGATTCATTATGAAAGGTAAAAAATAATGTTACCTTAACAAATGACCTTGGAAAAAAATTTGATGGTTTTGTCAATCTCAAGAATGACATTTAACTTTGGGCTGGTATTTGGTGAGATTCCAAGTGAGACATATTTGTGGGGGTATTTAATATTTATTAAATAAATATTAATTGTTTAAAAATGAATGAATGTTAATATATTATAAATTAATCTCAAGATGAAAATTCAAACTTCTCTTTTGAGTTTGGAATGAAATATTTTACTTAGATGAGGTATAAACTCTCTTCAGGTTCTTGGTCCCAAGATAGGCCTTTAAAGGGTGTTAATTTATTTAAATTTTAGTTTTTATTAAATATATTCTATCCCTCATTTTCATGATATAGAGGGGAGATACCCCAATGGATTTCAAGAGCTCAAGGGATAGGGGGATGTGTGTTGGGATTTATCAAAGGAGGTCATCAGAACTAGATCATGATGTAATGTACACAAAGCACATATCATTTGTATAAAAACTTAAAGCTTCAGAGATTATCTATGAGGTAGGACCATTATTTAAATTTTTACCACATTGTTCATTTAATCATTTTTTTAAATTTTTAATGATTTTATACTTTTGCGGATGAATTACGACCCATCATGGGGTTATTTTCAATGAAATGGGAGTTTTGGGTGGTTCATAGGGGTTTTGTATCTGGAAATCTAGATCAAACAACCTATAGCTCAATATTACATACTGATTAGTTCATACATATGATGAAGTTGGAAAAAGATATCCACATGATAGGTTGGCCCTATGAGCATGCCTTATATGACCTTTTTTACATGACTCAGGGTGTGTCCAAGTACATGGCCAGACACCCCTTGTGATGAACATGATGTGTAATAGTACATTTTATTTCGAGTTGCACAATACAACTTGAGCCAGAGTATATGACCTGGTGCCCCATGTTTCTTACATGCCATGTGTACCCTTGATACATCCCATGTATTCCAAAATACACATTGAGATGGGTAAATGAAGATTCTCAGAGTGGGGAATCGGGTGTACACACCATGTACACATGGTACAC
The DNA here is from genome assembly GCA_963277665.1 of Viscum album. NCBI lineage: Eukaryota > Viridiplantae > Streptophyta > Magnoliopsida > Santalales > Viscaceae > Viscum > Viscum album. The sequence goes on from OY728136.1 coordinate 1,369,274,458, forward strand.
ACCATTTAATTTTCCATTAGGGGAGGTTTTGATGTTTTTCTTCCCTAGATCCAAAATTGGACAGGTGAGTAGTCTATTCTAAGTATCATTCCATGTAGAAAGTGATATTGGTACTTTAATCGCTATTAGAGGACATTGGCAGGATGATTTAGGGTTGTATGTGGTGTGACAAGGAATGTTTATTATGGAATATATGATTGAGAGATATCTTAAGGGATATGTGTGATGGTATGAGAGTATGGTTCATGGGAATTGTGGAATGGATTGGCATAGGGATTTCAAGAGGTTTGGACTGAGTTATCTTGATACATTACAAAGTAGACCCTCATTTGTATGGTCGAGTTGTGATGTGGGATTTTGATGATGATTTGTACTTTACTTTTGAGTCTAGGTTCAATAAAGGGTATAAAGCTCAAGAGAACATTACAGGGTGCTATATATGGCTCTATTATAGTTAGTGGAGATCGGGATGGGTTTGAAGGACCCTAGTGGATGCCCATGTAGATGAGATGAGGATTCTAATGGGTTCAGTGAGACGAGTTAATACAATATAGATTGTCATGGGGGAAACAACATGTGAGGTTAGATGAAGGACATTCTAGGCCTTGAGTTATGATTCTAGGTTGTGTGCTTGAGAGAAAAACCCAGGGGATGTATTCCAATTTCAGGTGAGTGGATAACCCATAGAATGTGATAAGAGGTTCCGGAATGGTAGTATGCTATAGGTTTATATATGTGATATGTTTATAGGTGGGGAGAATATATTACCCTCAGTACTTAATGATATGATTTGTTCCAGGTGATGTGTGGGTATTCCAGTGATTTAACTAATGATATAATATATGAGTTTCCATATGGTGTTTAGGTATGACCCTGAGTTACCTAATAATATATGATATGATTTTTCAGGTGTGATGTGGGTACAACCCCAATTTACCTGATGATATATGATATGAGCTTCTAGGTAGCTTAAATGTATGTACCTAAGTTTCATCATGATATATGATATGTTTCCATGAAGAGAGTTGATACACCCCTGAGTTTATTGATGATGCGAGATATGAAACTAGGTTGGGAGAAAGTACACTCTTGATTTTCCTGATAGTGCAATATATGTTTCTAGGTGGGGAGTAGGTATGATCTCAATTTTGAAATTGTTTTGAGATATTTTTCCATACAGGGAGTGGGTATGCCCATAGGTTCCCAATGATACAATGCATATTTATAGGGCAGAGAGCTTGTTTGACCTCAAGTTGTTGGTGATATAACCTATTAATTTTGGGGCAATTTATGTATCCCCCATATGGTTATGTGACATGATCAAAGACATCCATAACTGAACAAAGAAAGTATGGTAAACCTTGCATCACCTTAGAGATTTAGGTTTAACATTGATTATTTTATTTTGCTTCCTAATTCATTTAGTTTTTTGAGAATATCACATGTGCATACATAATATATGATGGCAATGTTAGGAACACCATTGGGGGTATACTAAATAGATTTATTTCTCACCACATACATGGGAACCCTGGTATGTGTACAAACCTTATGTCTATTTTGATGTTGATTACATGATGTACAATGGATTAGGATGAGGCAACTCAAAGGGAATTTGGAGATTAGGGTTGAGATGAGGCTTGAGGATGATAATAGATCTTATTACACATTTTATTTATTTTTTTATTCTTTATAAGTGATCGGACTAGTGGGAGATCAGTTGTGATGTATGACTATTTTATTGAATTTTAATTTGATGTATTATGTGTTTATTTTATTATTCTATATAATATAAGCATGACAATGAATATAGTTTTGTTATTTCTACTGGTTTCTTTGCTTTTATATAAGGGTATAGTCTCCCTTTGGTAATACCTTAGACCCTCGTTTATAGTTGAAAACATATAGAATATAGTAAGGCATTCTTGAGGCCATAAAAAGACACTATCATAGACACTGGTGTGTGGTCTCAGGCTGGGAGATATTACACTAGTGTCTTACACTAGTAGAAAAAGTAGATTTGGCATCTGAGCTTCAATGTGTGTCATTAGCATCTAACATGAAAACAAAACCAAGGGGTTTTTTACATCAGTTATAGGTATAACTGATAGAAAAAACCCATTAATATGGGTTTGATGTTAGTTATTAGTATAAATAGTGTAAAAACTCTACAAAACGTGGGTTTAACATCAATTTTTAGTAAAAAAAATGTTAAAACCTGCATGGTTGACGTTTTCATGTTGATCATTGGTATAACCTACATGAAAATAATTATTTTTTAGCTTCAGTTATATGTTAATTGATTTTAAATTTATATTTGAATATTAGTTGTGATATAACTGACATTAAAACCTTTAAAAAAAATTAAAACAGAAATGAATTTCTATTCTATTCATTCTTTAGACACCCCTATATTTTAAAACCATAAGTTTCATGGGTCACAAACATCATCTCACCTCTTCATTTTTCTATATTACTCCTCCCTTTTTCGTGTTTTTCCCTTAGACACTTTATATTTGTTTCATTATTTTTGCACCACCCATTTCCGCATTTCACTGACCTTTGATGAATTTCACATATATTCTTTAAGTTCCACCACTATCATCTTAAATCTTGTTTTTAAACCATGCCTCAACTTAATTTCATGAAATATAAAGTTTTTCTACCTCAATTTTATCTTCTTCTCATCATTGATATATACTTCCTTAATTTACATTTTTTATGAGTTAAAATTTTATTTTCTTTATTTAGAAGATTTATTACATGTATGTGATTTTAAAATTGTATTCATTTTTGTGCTCTCATTTAATTGCATGGAATCTGATGTTCATTTATAATTTTTTCCTTTATTCATCATTGACATACTACATGCATGAAAAAATTTTGTGAGTTAATTTTCTATTTTATTTTTTAGAATATTTATTTATTATTTAATATTTAAAGTATATTAATTTATTTCTTGTTAATATGTTTTTATTCATTTATTATATTGTATTAATTTATTTATTATATTAATGTATATAATTTATAATTTATTAGTTTTATTAAGTGTCTAAATAAATGTTTAGTTCATTTAGTATATTATATTCATTTATTTATTCTATTAATGTGTGTATTGTATAATTATTTATTTTGACTAAATGTTTATGAATAAATGGGTTGTTGATTGTTTATTTTGATTATATGTTTATATATTATATTTTTATATGTGTATATATAATTATAATCTATATGTTTTGAATTTATATATGTTTATTTATTTATATATTTATATGTGTATATGTTTATATATTTTAAATTTATCTATTTACATTTATGTTTAAATGTTTATATGTTTTAATATATTTATATATTGTATTATTGTTTTAGGTAATTAGTGAATAATAATTAGATGAATACACTAAGAATTAGTGATGGATATAAGAAAGGGTTTAATGATTTCCTGGAATTTTTGAAACAAAATCTTAAAAACAAAGACATGTGTTTCTATCTATGCATAAAGTATTTAAATATTAGAAAATTAGGGTCTATATAAATCAAAGACCATATAATTTTATATGGTTTTAATCATAGTTATACACATTATATATAGAATGGTGAAATAAAAAAAAGGCTAAGATATAACATTGATGAAGATGTTTATTATGAGATATAGAATTGTCTTGATGAATTAATTCATGATGTAAGAATTGAAACCATTGAAGAAATTAAAAATTTTGAATGATTGTAAAGAGATATTGAAAATAAATTCTCCCTAGGTTATACTAACTTTACAATATTATAAAATGTGTTAATATTGGGAAACTTAAAATAAATAAATGGTTAGAGGGAAAAAAGTTTAACTAAATTGGTTGAACTTTTAAAAAAGTTACTTCTAAAAGACAACAAGCTTCTAGATTCCAATTATGATGCAAAAAAAAACATGTTCAATGAAATTGTGGTATAAGAAAATATATTCTTTCCCAATGAATATGTGTTTTATAGAAAAGAATATTAATATTTATAAGAATTTCCTAAATATTGGACATCTTGATATAAAATTTATGGGAGATCCAACTGTGATCCATTTTTATGGACAGACACGAAACCTCTCATTAATAAAACATAGTATCTTCCAATAATTCCTTATTTTAAGAATTTATTTTCAAATTAAAATGATGTAATGTGGATAATATTTCATAAAAATGAGTGAATATATGATATTGACTGAGATCAACTTGTTAATTCACCATAATGGAATAAATTTGATCAATAATTAACTAATTTTTGAAATAAAGTTATATTTCTTAGAATGAGACTGTGTATAGATAGAACGAATCTATATTGGATCCTTCGTAGCCAATATAGTTCATATCCTATTATGTTGGTAGTTTAAAACATGTATACATAGATATGTATTAAGAAAAAATATTCTATAATGATGTTGATTATTTTTAGAACAAAATATCTTGCAAATGATATTAGTGTTTGTTTGTCACCATTGATTGATGTTTTGGAATTTTTATGGGAGGAAGGTGTTAAAATTAATGATGCATAAAAAGAAGAGTATTTTTATTTTCATGCTACGGTAATTTTAATTATAAATTACCTTCCATAACATGGAAAATTATCTAGATATTATTTCAAGGGACATAAATCTTGTTCAATTTTTTAAGAAGGGACTTCATATAATCAATTTCAAAACGGGAGAAAGAAAGTATAAATTGTTCATTGATGTTTTTTGGGAATGGATCACCCTTATAAAAGATTAAAAAAAGGATTTAGAAGTTTACAAGAGTTTTATTTTCCTCTATAACCTTTTTCAACTTAAGAATATTACAATAAGGTGAAAATCATCAATGTCACATTTAGGATGAAAAAAAAGTTTGGTTCCTCAAACAAATGCATAGAAGAAATAGTAATAATTTTAGATTTACCTTATTGAATTTTTTAGAGGTAAAACATTACATTAATGTTATGTATGTTGAGGAAAACATATGTGAATGTTTGATTGAAACTTTGTTAGACATAAAAAGAAATAATAAAGATAGATTGAATACAATATTAGACTAAATATATATGGGAATATGTTTGGAGTTACCTCCCATTGTGGAAAAAGAAAAGATTATATTTACCTTTATCTTGTCTCATATTAAGTAAGAGTGATAAGATGAATTTCTAACAATGTCAACATAGTATTAAATTACCTAGTGGGTATTCTTTAAATGTGAAAAAGTTTGTTTCAATGAAATATTTAATGTTAATTGGGATGAAATCTAATGACTATCATGTGTTGATGAAAAAAATACTATCAATTTTCCTACATATTATATTGTCAATACCTATAAAGAAGTCAATTATCAATTTGTGATACATTTTCATTTATATATATTGAAAATACATGGTTCCAAATTTTGTAACCATGTTTGATAATGAATATGTACTCATACGTTTTCAACTAGATGTGTATTTTCCACTATCATTTTTTTGATATAATGGTTTTTCTATTGATTAATTTTAGTGTGAGAGATAAGGATATGTGGGATTATATTTTAACATTAGATGTATCCTTTTAATCAATATATTAAATTTCTAAATGGATTTGTTAAAAATATGAATCAACCAGAGGACTTAATTTTTAAAAAATATATATCCAAAGAGTTGGTCGTGTTTTGTACTAACTACTTGTTTAAAGTGGAGTATATGGGTATCCCTATATATTGGTATCTGGAATTAAACTATGAAGGTAATGGGGTAAATGGATTAAAAGTATATTTAATTAAATGTGATACAATGATGCTGGAAATTTTAGAAATTTTGAACAATACAGGTGCTATTCAATTATATATATCATTAAATATTTCTAGATTGAAGGTATTCTATCTGGAAATAAATGAAAACTGGTTGATAAATGAGAATAAAAATATATTTTTTAGGGTTTAAGGAGAAATTCAACACTGATTCTTCTATATGAGAAATATTAAAATGGTTAGTTGGGGGAATATTTATTAATGTAATCACATGGTTCAGTTTCAACATCAATGGATACACATTTTAAAAAGAAAATAAAAACAGCAAGGGCACTATTTAAAATAGTGGAGTAATGGATGTTACTAAAGAAATTATTTATTTGAGTGAAGAATATAAAAACCCAATTTATGAATCAAAAATATATTTTGGAATTATTGAGGCTATATGGGAAATTTATTATACTAAAATTTGAGTACCATTGTTTAAGTGTAACTAGGTTGATAGTAAAAAAGGTGTGAAACCTGAAAATTATGAATTTACACTCGTTGATTTAAAAAGATTTTGTTGCAAAGAAGAACCATTTATCTTGTTGACACATGTGAAGTAGAAATTTTATGTTATTAACCCACTGAATGATCTATGGATTATCTTTTTGAAAGAGGAAAAAAATCATTTTTACAATGAGTATATTGATGATATTTTAGACTTATGTGAGGTTTCTCTATCTATTACATGATTACCTGAGGACAACAATGATTGCGATGTAAACATAGTCCATCCTATATGAAATGATCTTATAAAAGGGATATGGGGGAATAATTTTTTAATATTCTAATTATTTAGGTAAATATATAGTTTTTATTTTTTGGTTGAAATTTACAAATGTAAAAACACTACTATTTTAACTTGGATATTTAAATATGTATATATTGATCGTTTCTAACATTTTTGAATTAATTTTTATATTCATCAGTTTTAGTTGTACATTTTTTGGTTAAATAAGCTTGACATAATTTTTTTTTTAAAACTTACATATAAAATGACTCTATTTTTTTAACTTGTATGTTTAAATTTATAAATATAGGTAATTTTTGTGATTTTAAATTTATTTTTATATTCATCATTTTTAGTGAAAAATTTTATGGTTGAAGATTCATGACATTATTATATTTCTATGACTATTTCTTTATACACAATATGTTTAGATAATCACTTTTATTAAACTATATTAGTTACCAAAATAGATATAAATTGTTTTTTGAATAAAAAGAATTTTTTTACTTATAACAATAATTTGATTATAATAAAATACATGTACATAAAATTTCATTGCATTCATTAATTTAATTAATGTATGCATAGGTATATGATCATTTAATGAGGTATGTGTATATTTTTTAATATTCAAATATCTAAAATAATTAAATTACTTAATGAAATTGAACCTTTTTTTGTCAAAATTATTTATAGCACCCCTGGTGAGCATATTATGGCAGTGTATTCTTCTTCTTATTCTTATTCTTCAGAATACAATACCTAGAGCTGGTAGAAATGAGATTAAACATTTACCAAAACTCTCACTTTCTCATGGGGAGCAGAGGTTTTGAATTTAATTTGACGATAATAATAACCTTTTTTCTATAGATTCAAAGAAATTTTGGAGATAAATGTCAATTTAAAGACATTTTAAGATTAAGATTTTATATCCTGATTAATTAATCATCAACCATATAATGAAATCTTATTCATGGGAGTCTGTAATGGTAAGATATCTTAATGGATTTAATTTTTTCCAATACCTAAAATATTATATATTTCACATGATCAATATTTAATCTGTTCAATTATAAATGACTTTTGAATTTCATGATATGAAATAAATTAAGAAGTGGTGACTATATTTTATCATAATTAAATGGAGATATTTTTAAACAAAAATATATTTAGTTTATATTTTTTTTGGAAGAATAGAATGAAAACTCATGCCTCAAATATTAGTATTTAGATGTAGAGCTATAAAAAAGTTTTTTTTGCTAGCCGATAAGAGGAATCCTTTCACATATGATAATTATTATTTATAAAATAAATTTTTTAAATTATTTTTTAATTAATTGATAACTTATTCATTTATTCTTATGCAACACATCTCTAGGCTATCTCACTAAGATATTTGAACACATAATTTATATCCTCATACATTATCATGGGGATAGTATAATTTACTAAAGGAGTAAATTATTGATGAAAATATTGATGAATTGATATCTAAATATAGTAGTGGCTCTAAAGAGATTTAGTTTATCCCTCCATATCCCCCAAATCACTATAGAAAAATGAAAAATAGTGAGGATGGAAAACAGATAATTTTCTTATGGATCCGTTAAAAAAATAAGATAATAATATTATAAGGAATTAATTATTATTTTTCTTGAATATTAGTATTTTTTATATTCATCACACTAATATAACATTTAAATATATCATTTTAGGATTCCCTTGAGGAGTAAGTGATGCAGGTGACATTTACCCCTAAGGGTAGGACACAAATTCTAGATGCTACTTTAGGAAAGTAAGAAAACCCAGTTCATGTAAGTGGATTTGAGGTGGGTGTTAGTATTATAAATGTTTTATCCATCCTATTAGAACATTGAGGTAGGAAGAATACAAGGGAAAAATTGTAATGGTCCAGAATTTTTGACCCATTACTTTTTGATAATTCTGGTGGTGGAGGTGTTTGGGGAGGTCCATATGAATTTGGTGAGTAAAAGGAGGATATGGAGAAAATATTTCATATGAGGTGGTTTCTATAGTGTGGAGTGATGGGATTATCCATAATTAGATCTTCTATACATGGAGTTGCCGAATATGGTGTAGAGCGGCTAAGAGGTGGATTTTGGAAGTTCTTCCATCTTAGGGGGGTAGTTGTGTTTTGGAACCTGGCTATAGTGTATCCCCCTTCTTGGTAGTTGATATGGTGTGGATACCAAGGTTTTGGGGTGGAGTTAGGGTGGAGTGATTTTATGGGTTCTGTTTTTTCTGGGTCGCTACACCATAGAGAAGGGCAGTGGTGATCCTCTTCCGGGTGATGGGGTTCTAATTTGTGGTCCTTATCACCATGCCGTGGTCCCTTTCCAGTTTTATCTGGTGTGTGGTGTGGAGATAGATATAGTTATTATATTAGTTTTAACTAACTAGGATATGGTGTGGTACCCCTTTTCGTAGTAGACTTTATCATTTTAGCAATACTACTACATGGTTTTGTAGGATACACCATGGTCTTGTGTTTTACAGATTGGGTGTAAAAACACCAAACACCCAAAAAAATCCTCATTGTAATGATTTATTATTAGTTATTAGGTGAAAAAATTTCACCCTAAGGAGTTATTTCAACCTATTTTTATTGGATTTAAACCCTGACCTTGGAAGATCGATCTATGGTAGTTTTAGGTATGTTTCCTTCTTCTCTTACCTTATTTTTCTCCCTGTTATTCATTTGGAGAAGGATTTTTCAAGGAAACTATTTATTTTTTTTGATGTTTTGGTAAGAATATTTTGTGGTGTATTCTGTTCAGTGTGATCATGGTGTTCTCCTTCATCAAGGTTGTCGGTGGTGGTCACCCTCTCATTCTAACCTTGTACAACGGTTCAAAAAGCTTCATTTTAGGTAGGGGATCCTGTATTTTTCATCCAGTTTTATCATATGAGATGGGTTATGATATTGTTATCTTTTGGGAAGTAGTATTTACCATCATAATTAAGAAAAAAATTGGTTTAATTGAATTGAAATGGGTAGTGAAATAAATCAAATGGTTTATAGATTTTGATATTATTTGATATTGTGATTGTATTTTTAAAAATCATAGCCATTTGAGGATTTTTCATTCTATGGTTGTTTTGACTATGGAAACATTATTATGTGGTTGTTTTTATTACCTTCAATGAAAGTGGATAATCACTTAAATCTATCTAATAAATTGGTTTCACATGAAAATTATGGTACTTGTGGGAATTCCCTTGAAAATTAAAGTGAAATTTAATGAAAAGACCTTGCTAAATATGAAAAAAGTTATGTGAATTTGTGATGTGTAGTTCTGATGTGTGGTGGTGATGTATGGTTGTGGTGTGCGGGGTGGATATGATGATACGTGGAAAGTGGGTGTGATAAGGAAAGTGGATATGGCTGTGAAATACATGAAATGTGGGGTATATTGGCATGAGAAAGATGGGTTGTTGTGTTATGTGGTGTTGTGGTAGTTTCTTAGTGGTGATGGAATAATTGGTTGATCATAAAATTTAAATGGAATGGGTTGGTTTATCTAATGGGTTGAAATGATTAATTAACACTTTCTTTGAAATGGGAAGTGTGGTTGATTATTAGTGAGAAATTAATGGGCTAGAATAATTAAGTGGGTTGGAAATAGAAAAATCATGAAATTAGATTAACCTAAAATTAAATGCATAATGTAGTTTGTGGATTGTGTATTTCTTGTTTGATGTTATGCATTTAGTGGCAGCAGTGAAAGTAGAGGAGTTCTTGTTGGTGATGCTATGAGTTGGGATAATACTCTTTCTGTGAACCCATAGGTTGGGGTGAGTGTGGATATATATATATATACTTTGTATATTCTTTTTGATTTCTATATGCACCCACCCATATTGATCACCATGTCATGAAAACCAAATATTTTGTGTAACACCCCAAGATTTTATGGCATGACCCTTTTTAAATTTAATTCGACGACATAGGTTTCACACAGCACCAAATTGAAACGAACAATGATAAAAAATTAAATATCATTATTTTAAAATGAATTTTACAACCTATAAATTAAATTGAAAAGAATGAATAGTATTACAAAATTTATATACTATATCAAATGTTTTTGCAAGAATGAATTCAATTTGAAAAATTAAAAGAATATATGTGTCTGAAAGAAGTTTTAATGCATTATAATGGCGAATATGTTTTAAATAAAATTTTACCTCTTATGTGAATTGAATTTAAAAAAATGGATATAAACTGTTTTGATTAGTAATATATTAAGAGTTTTATAGGATCAACTTAATTTTTGGTGAATAGTAACTTGTCCCTTAGGAATAGCAATGTTACCCTTATGAATAGTAATATGACCGTTTTGAATAGTAAATTGGCCAAATGATTAGTAACCTCAACCATTTATTTATAAATAAAATGTAGGAATCTTATAAATTAAAGTATGATATAATTATTTCATAGTATTAGTAAATGAATATTTTAAAAAATTTTAAATTAAGAGTTGGTATTTTTGTATGTCAGAAATATTTAATTACAATTTTATAATTAATAAATTGGTTTAAATTAGAATTTATTTATCTAAAATTTATTTATAAATTATCATTTTATTGTATTATGTTTTTTAGATTATTTTATCAGACAATATTTAATTTTTTATTGTGTTTTAAAATCAGTTATAGGTTTAAAATCAGTATTTTTCGAGTAAATGGTAGTTTTAATAAAAAAGTAAATTTCTCATATTTAAAAAATTATTTTCATAAAATTTAGTTCATTTTTTAATTATACACATCAAAAAATGGTTAGTGTAATTTTTTTTTGATTTTTCTAGTATACTTGAATTTTTAGTGAAAAGCAAAATATGATAATTTACAATTAATGATAAATACATGATTTATTGAGTCAGAGGTGATTTTTGTCTACTGTAAGAACACTTGGTTCGAACTAAAATGCACCTATTACTATATTTAGTCACAATAATCAACACTATTTCCTATCTTGTGTAAAATAATAAAATAATGAATAAAATAAGGAGAAATCACCCCTCTCCTTCACTATAAATACCGCCCTCACCACCACTTATCCTCACACATATAAGCCTTGAATCTTGTAAAAATTTGACCCAATACTCACCCCAATTATCTACTCCATGTCTAGGAGCTCTTGTTCTTAAAAAGATACCAAAACAAATCCACTTAAGGAGGTTCTCAAGGAGGAGTATTCAAGAGGTAAAATCCTCTTCCTTTTTTCCTTTTAGTTTATTTTCAAGTTTATTTATTTTTTTATTCTCTCCTCACCTCCTATGTACAAATAAGTAGGATAAATCTAGTATAATCTATATGCTATAATTATATCATGTTAATTTAATATCCTTACTCAAACTCTGTCACGACCTGCCTTCACCAAGAGGAGAGAAGGGATATCAAATTGCCAGACCCTTCCTTCTTCAAGTTGAAGGAGAGATAATGACACCCAAGACCCGCCTTCAATAGGTCCCAAATAGGCGACTAACACCAAGGGAATATAATTTCACAAATTATGTAAGGCATTACTATTTTTATTTAGTAGTATTGGGAGATAAGATAGTAAATCCCAACAAAACCAAAATTGGAGGTAAAAGTAAAGCCAAAAGTAAACCATTCCCATATGCATGTCCAATACTAAATTCTACAAAAGTACAAGAAAAAACCCAAGGAAAGTACCAAAGAAAGAAAAAAAACAACATCAACTATCCCAAGGTCCGAACTAGTACGGTCCTACACGATCCTCGAAGTCCTCCTAGAAACCTGAAAACAGTTTATACATGTTGGGTGAGTATACAAGTATACTCCATAGGGAAAACCAAATGCTCTCATGCACAAGTGGGGAGGCATTCAAATGCTCTGTGAGAAAAGGAGGTAACCAGAGAACCTATAAAGGAAACTATCCACCCAACCTCACCATGGTATACTCCCCAAATAACTCAAGTCAAGTAATGTAATAGTAATAACACATCGATTTTTGGGTACCCACACCACTTTCCCATTGGTTATTGAATACATCCTACATGTCAAACCTCTCCCGCCATTCTCATCGAAGTCCCACTGCCACACCCCGCCCGCACAAACCTGAGCTATCACAACTATATATCCTACCCAAAAACACCTAGGCCACAAAAACCAAACATAACCATACCTGCAGACACCTAAGCCAGAGCAACTACTGCCACACCCGAAGACACCTAGGCCTCATCCCAAAGACACTTTGGAAACCACCTGCCTGCACACACCTGGGCTAACCACCACCACGTACCCTTCCCAAATAATCTAGGGCTATAATGGACTTCATACCATCACAACCTGCCTGAAGGATCTTGGGCTACTCGGGAAAGGGAGCGGAAAAGGAGTTAATAACTAGCCACTCATAGGAGTGTTGGAAAAAACACCCTCCCCCATGGAATGTGGGTGTTCAACGTGAAGTGATCAACATGGGTGGGGGCGCGAATAAGAATCATAGAAACTAAAATTATACATAATAGGTAAACCAGCACTCATCCCAACCTAGGGGTTCCAAAACCATCCTATACACAGACACCCTCGTTACTATTCATTTGCAAGAAAACCATACCCAAAACCATGTCACAACTCATTCCCGGAAAAAAAATTCCCATCGAACCCATTTTTGTTTTCATATTCAAGTAAATCCGTTTATTCTGCACTACTAGGAAACTACCAGGCATAACTATGAGCTAATGAAAGGAAAATAGCCAATAAATTATTTAAGCATTCACACCCGATTATCTTGTAAAGTCTCAACAGCAAAAGGGATCCGTGAGATCCCTCGAAGTACTAGAACCAAACCAAGCCTCAAGATATGGCCCCACACGGCCTCAAATACACAAACCAATAACTGCACCACAATAGAGGATCCTATCCCCATCCACATCAACCCATAAGAAACAAGTAGAACAACCACACATGTTGCCAAGATAGAGCAAGGAAGTTTCCAGATTTCCATCACACCATTCATTAAGTTTCATCTCTCTATTGGGTTAATTGGGGCGTTCACACAATGATTTTTGTTCACTGGGCATCCATTTAATCAGCCGAGTTTACATGATTAACCAAATTTCCATGTTACAGCCATTCAACAAAATAAATATAAAAAATAGGGGTTCATTAGTGTGTAAGAAAATACCACCAACAACCATGATTTTAAGTGGACGTAAGCCCGTACAATTGACAACAGAAAAATCAAGGATAAAGATCACATCAGATACATTGATCACACCCCCTTAATTCTTTTAAAGTATGTATATTATCTTTATTAATGTTTGGTTTCGTCCATCCCCATATAAAAACTAGGATACCCACCCACATGATATACAGTAGAGAGAGACGAAGGAAGAACCCTACCTGGATGATCAACGATTGAAGTTTCTCTCCACGGGCCAAGAACTGGGGATGCAGGACTTACAACGGAGGAACTCAAAGGACTCCAAGAATGAGCAGGGAAGGCTACAACAGAGGTTCACCACTCGCCTCAGGAAGGAGACTCAAAACGCACCAAGGAAAAGAAGAAACCGACCAAGAAGAAGAAGGAAAGAAATCCATGCGATAAAAAGGGTGAGATCCGGGCATTTCGGGATATCAATATATTGAGAGGGTTTAAATCAGGATCGTGGTTTCACCATGTTGTTGGGTAGTTACACAAAATGTAATTTATTGTTATTTAATAAATCTGATTTTTGAGGTGGTCGTAACAGTTGTGAGTTAAAGATTTTATTTAAACAGAGTAAAAATCGTTACACTGACACACTGTCTGGGTCCGTTGAGGGTCACCCAACTTATGGGGGATTTTAAATGTTTATTAAAGGGCTATAAAACAGCCTTGAACCACTTTAAAAAAAGTTAAAAGACATAACATTGGTGTTACGAGAAAAACTGGGGAAGAAAAACCCGACAAGCCCCTCTAGCACCGATCGGTGTCACTGATGGTTGACACCGCGATGGCATCCTGCCACCGAGATGTCACCCTTAGGATCCGGAACTGAAGGGTGCACCAAAAAACAGAAATTTTGCAAAGGGATGGATCTAGAGGGTCCGGGCCATTACAAACTCCTTCCTCACTCTCTTTTATTTTAAAATGAAATCATCTTCTGGGAGGTGTCGATTTACCACCTTCGTGGATGACGGATTTTCATTCTTCAATTTCTCCTTCAAGGATGGTAATGAAACAATTTTTTTGGTTAAAATTTACTATAATATATTTATTAAAATATTTATTATGTTTGGTAAGTAACACACACACACACACATATATATATAATACTAAATAATAAAAAATGAGTGTGTTAAGATCAATAACCACCGTAATAATGCAAATAATTATCACTAAATGTATTGTCTAATTATTCATAATAATACCTTATAAAAAATGATATATAAAAAAATTTACACTTATGTATGTTTATTAATATTAGATAAATTCAATTCTAGAGAATTATACCCATTTCACATGAAATTCCATACTCATATACAAGTATACCGATTGTGAAAACCAAGGAAATGAATGCTACCGAGAAATAAAATTGTATCTTAAAACTCATCAAAAAGGCCTTAAATGAAATTAATAAAATTATAACAAATAAAATAAATGTATACAAAGTTATTAATTAATTAATTAATATATTTAATTTGATTATCCAGGACGTTAAGGTCAAGTGCAGAACACATTCGGACATAAGGTAAGGGTTTTCTTAACTCACTTTCATTTCCATGAGATATGCCTTTCCCGCCACTAATTCTTATTTGTAGTGTATGTATACTACCATTTTATGTATAATATCACGAATATATTTATTTTAATGTTATTAAATATATCATTTTATGATTATTAATTTTTTGGCATATGATTCCATTGATTACAAAGTGGTAAGGGATTCTACCCAAACCCCCAATCTTCCTTTGGCTTACTATTTCTCCATATTTACTCAAATGTAATGCTTCTTTATTTTTTATATTTATTATAAATTATATGTATATTTTATAAACTCATATATCTAGATCATATAATCCTTATTTTATGGGGATATATATGTTTTAAAAAGGTTCCCTTCTCAATATTTCCTGACAAACAAGCCTTATTCAAGGGAACTTCTCGATTTCTTACCTATTTTCAAGTGCACTCCAAAACCTATTTTAAGACACTTTTATTTTTATAAAATCACTCATTTTATCATGAAAAACTATCTTGATTCATTTATGGTTTTATGAAAACAAACACCCCTGTCCTCTTTTGAATCTCTTTAATATTTTCCTTAAACCACACTAAAATGTTTTATTTCTAAAGTTTCTTAAAAAATATTTTTAAATGATTTCACTTAAATGAGACATCATTTATGACTCAAATATAATTTCAATATCCTTACCTTTTATTTTTTCTGATATAAATGTTTAAAATAAGATTTTATGAAAAATAAAAATTATTTTCCAAAAGAACTCTTCTTTACAAAGTAAAAAAGGTTTTTCTCATCTCACTTTTACTTCTATGAGATATTTGCCTTATTAATCACTATTTCCTTATGTGTGGTGTATATAAATCCATTAAATATGTTATATAATTAATTATATTATTTTAATGATATTATAACTTTATTTTAATGTTAAAAGAGATTAATATTTAAATGTTTCAAGGTTTTATGGGACACTTTGGAATGTTTAATGATTATTTTATTCAAGAATTTCTCAATGATTTTATTAGAGTAATTTCATCTATGATACCTAAAAGTGGTATATGACACTTTAATTTAAATATATCATTTTATTCGACATATTAGGAATTTATTGGACTTATTATGTGATGGGAGGGGCCCTCTATATCCCCTCGATGCATGAGTAGGTCTCATGAGACAACAAAGAAATGGATTTTGAATGAGGGCTTAACCATTTATTTTCAGAAGTCTTGGATGAGGCCTCAATGATAGGTTTATTATTTAAAAAATATTCATTACCTCATTATGATAGTATTAATTGATAAATCATGTTATTATTCATCCAATATAATATTCATGGTGATGTTTCATGTGATTAATTGTACGGTATTATGTAATCAGTTTTTATTCCTTCCATATTATGCTAAAGGTTATGTTTTATTGACATGTGCTATTATTTATTCATTTTTCCTTATTGTTTATGTAATATATTCCGATATGTTTCTTACTATTACTAAGCATATGAGCTCACCCCTTTCATAAGTTTCTTTTTCCCTAAGATTCTGAGAGGTATTTTATGTATGACTTGTACGGTTAATCTAAGAGATCTTAGGTGTTATCAATGGAGTTTCTATATTGTTTTTATTTCAATTTGTAATGTAAAGTTCATGTATTTAATATGGTTTCCAAAACATATAAACTGATTGGTCCTTCAGGATGTGATTACTTTTAATAATACCAATGTAATAAAGTAAGATATCAACTATGAGATACTAGGGTCAGGGTCTTTACAGTTGGAATTGGAGGAAGTTTAGTAGAAACCTTGGAAACTATATTTAGAGAACATAGATTAGGAATAAACATAAGATAGACTTTGAGGACAAGCATACATTAACATCATATAATTTTGATAAGGTAATGATTATTTGGATCTTCCTAGCAGTACATCCCTATCCAGATACTATAAGTGGATGTGGTTCTCAGATAGATATACCTAGAAGTAACGAACCCAACTAGATTTCCAAGGCCTGACTCGGGGTATCTTGGTACATGAAAATGGTCCTTATTGTGTACCTGGTTTGACACTCATGGTGGATATGATTAGGATAATTTAAATTTTCTTTACAAACCATTATGAAGGATTTAAATGTAAACATCTACTCAAAGAAACCATGTTTATTATTATGAGATTAACTATGCATAAAATTTTCAATTTAAGTTAATTACTTCAATAGTATTGTGATTATACATTATGTTTAATAATGTTATGATATAATATAGTGTATGAAATTTTTTATAAATGGAACTTACCAAAAGGAATGTGACCCACATCAATGCACATAATCCAAAGAGTAAGAATGATCGTTTCTTCGATGGGTTTAAACCAGTATTTTGAAGGGAACAATTCGATCAAACATTCTCATCCTATGAGGAGGTAGTATCATGTACTAAAAATAAGGAGAAATATTTTTATAATTATTATGGTTTCGGAAGGAAGAAAGAGAAACAGATGAAAATTGTAAAAAAATAGATAAAGGGAATAAGGGAAAGGAGTATTTTCCAACATGTGATAATTCTAGTTGGAAACACCATGGTATATGCTTAAGAGGGAAATGAGTTTTCTTAAAATGTGGATAAAAAATCCACCATGATCATTATTGTAAGGAAATAGAGGAGTTTTCTAATGTTCAATGATTTAAATAAAAAGATATGGGACACTATAAAAATCAATGTCCCATGTGTTAAAGAAATATACCACAAAATAAGACAATGGATCATGGTCCAGATTATGCTACTACCACAGATGAAGAGTAGAGATTAATGTGATTATGTTTGGATGAAATAATTATGTCATTTGAGTATTTTATCAATGATGTACTGGTTATAATAATTATGGAATTTATAAGGATTATACTACAGTACTATTTTATTAAGGACTTGAGGCTGTATGTTGAATGTTACTCTGAAAAATGATTTGGTAGAAATTTAAACAATGGAAAAAGCATGTTTAAGGAAATGATAAACCTTAAAATGTTCTTGGTGATGAGATATTGATGTTGTATAGAGAGATTATTGATATGTATAAATTAAATTGGATATTACTAACTACCATGGGAATGATTCTAAAGTGTTGGATCATGATATTTTGGAAAGTTTAACCATTAAAGAAATGGTTTTAGTTGACCATTGTATGAGGTTTTAGAGGTTAATGTATTACTTCACGACATGATGGAACCTATTCTAAGAGATGATGTATAGATAGTTCTAGGTGAAAAAATGATATTATTGTGTTTATAAAATAGAAACATATATTTATAATTTTATAGAGTGAAATAATTCCTCAATTTTAGGAAAAGAGTCTTCATTTTTTTGTCTTATTATCATAATTTTTGAATGAACTTTTTCATAACTGTAGTTTATGATTTTCTGATGATTAAATATCTAATGGCCATGTCCTATATAAATCTCTATCAGAATTTGATGGTTATATTTCTCTTTTATGTCCATGTTTTCACTTCAAAATAATATTCTCCTAATCAAAATTATAATTTTGTGGTGACCACCTCATTTACTTTAACCTCTTTTTAAGAGGATATTTTATTAATTATATTTCTAATGTGGGTTTCCCATATGGGAATGCTGAATTATCGACCTTTAACATTTAAAATAAAATTTCAAATTGCGAGGAATCAATTTATTGAAGGAGGGGAGAATGTAATAACCTAAGATTTTATGGTATGACCCTTTTTAATTTTAATTCGATAGCATAGGTTTCACACAACACCAAACTTAAACGAACAATGATAGAAAATTAAATATCATTATTTTAAAATGATATTTATAACCTAGAAATTAAATTGGCATGAATTAATAGCATTATAAAATTTATATATATTATATCAAATATTTTTACAAGAATGAATTCAATTTTACAAATTAAAAGGCTATATGTGTCTAAAAGAATTTTTCCTCCTTATAATGGAGGACATGTTTTAAACATAATTTTTCCACTTCTATGTATTGAATTTCAGAAAATGGACATACACATTTATGATAAGTAAGATATTTTGAGTCTGATTGGATCAACTTAAATTTTGGTGAATAATAACTTGACCCTTTGGAATAGTAATGTTACCCTTATGAATAGTAATATAACCCTTATGAATAGTAAATCATCCAAATTAATAATAACATCACCCATGAATGTATAAATAAAATTTAGATATCTTATAAATGAGGGTATTATATAATTATATCATAGTATAAGTAAATGAATATTTTAAAAATTGTTAAATTAAGTGTTGGCATTTTTGTAAGTCATAAATATTTAATTAAAATTTTATAATTAATAAAATAGATTAAAATAAAATTTATTTATTTCAAATGTATTCATAAATTAACATTTTTTTGTCTTATGGTTTTCATATAATTTTAGGAAACCTTAGATATTTTTTGGAAGTGTTATAAAATCAGTTATAGATTTAAAATCTGTATTTTTTGAGTAATTGGTAGTTTTAATTAAAAGTTAATTTTCTCATAGTTAGTAAATTATTTTCATAAAATGGAGTTCATTTTTGAATTCAACAAATCAAATAATGGTTGGGGTGAATTTTTGGGATTTTTCTAAAATACCTGAATTTGTGGTGAATAGTAAAATACGATAATTTACGATAAATGACAAATACATGATTTATTGAGTCACAGGTGATGTTTGTATGATTTATTCAGCCTTGTTTCAAACTCATATGCCTTAATTACTATATTTATTCACAATAATCAACACTATTGTTTATATTGAGTAAAATAATAAAATAATGAGAAATCACCCCTCCCCTCTACTACAGTTACACCCCTCACCACCACTTATCCTCACACCTATATGCCTTTAATATTATCAAATTTCTTCCTAATACTCTCCCTAAGCCTATGATCTATGTCTAGGATCTCTTGGTCTTAACAAGAGACCAGAACTGGTCCTCTTAAGGAGGTTCTCAAGGAGGAGTATTCAAGAGTTAAAATCCTCTTCCTTTTAGTTTCTTTTGAAGTTCTTTTATTTTATTATTATCTCCTCACCTCCTCTATCAAAATGAGAATTATAAATCTCTTATAATATATATATATAATAATATCATTTTAATGGAACATCCTTACTCAAACTCATTTATCTCTCTATTTTTTTTAAAATGAAATCATCGTCCCAGAGGTGTTGATTTACAACCTTCGTGGGAGATGAATTTTCGTTCTTCAATTTCTACTTCAAGGATGTTAATAAAACCATTTTTATGGATAAAATAGACTATAATATATTTATTAAAACATTTCTTATTTTTTAAATTGACATATTTACTTAATACTAAATGATAAAACAAACTGAGTTTGTTATGATCAATAACTGCCATAATAATACAAATGATTGTCACTAAATGTAATATCTAATGATTCATACTCATACCATATAAACAAATTATATATATAATAATTTATAATAATTTATTTTAATTAATATAATATAAATTTAATTCTAGATAATTATACCCATTCTACATGAACTTCCATACTCATATACAGGTATACTGATCATGAAAACCAGGGAAACAAACACTCCCAAGAAATAAAATTGTATCTTATGACTCATCAAAAAGGCCAAAAATGAACTTAATAAAATTATGTTAAATCCAATACATGTATATAAGTTTATTAATTAATTAATTAATGGATTTAATTTGATTATCTAGGATGTTAAGGTGAAGTGCAGAACACATTTAGACACAACATAAGGGTTTTCTTAACTCACTTTCATTTCCATGAGATATGCCTTACTGGACACTACTTCTTGTGTGTGATGTATGTATAATTCTATATAATATATAATATCATGAATCAATTTATTTTCATTGTATTCAATATATCATTTTATGATTATTAATTTGGGGGCATATGGTTTGATTGATTACAAAGTGGTAAGGGATTCTACCCAAACCCCCATTCTTCCTTTGAGCTACTCTTTCTCCCTATTTACTCAACTGTATTGATTCTTTATTTTTTTATTTTTATTAAAAATTATAGTTATATATTCTAAAATAATATATCCAGATTATATCATCCTTATTTTAGGGGTATATATATGTTTTAAAAAGGTTCCCTTCTCAATTCTTCCTGATAAACAAGCCTTATTTAAGAGAACTTCCTGATTTCTTACCCGTTTTCAAGTGCACTCCAAAATATATTTTAATACACTGTTATTTTTATAAAATCACTCATTTTATCATGAAAAACTATCTTTTTTCATTTTTGATTTTATGAAATCAAACGCGCCTTTCCGCTTTAGAATCTATTTAATATTTTCCTTAAACCGTAATAATATCTTTTATTTCTAATGTTACTTAAAAACTATTTTTATATGATTTCCCTTCAATGAGAAATAATTTATGCCTAAAATATAATTTCAATGTACTTAAATTTTATTTTCTTGAATATACATGTTTAAAATATGATTTTATGACTAATACAAATGAATTTCCAAAAGAACTATTATTTTTAAAGTAAAAAGAGGTTTTCTCATCTCACTTTTACTTTTATGAGATATATGACTTATTCAACATTATTTCCTTATGTGTGGTGTATATACATCCATTTGATATATTATATCATTAATTATATTATTTTCATGATATTATAAGTTTCATTTAATGTTAATATATTTTAATATTTAAATGTTTCAAGGTGGTATGGGACAAATGTTTAAAGATTATTTTCCTCAAGAATTTTCAATGACTTTATTAGATTAATTTCATATATGATACTTCAAACTGGTAAAGGAAAATTCGATTTAAAGATATCATTTTATACAACATATGAGGAATTTATTGGACTTAGTATGTGATGGGTGGGGCATGAAATATCCCCTTGATTCATCGATAGGTCTCATGAGACAAAAACAGAAGTGGATTTTGGTCTAAGCCTTAATCATTTATTTTCAGATGTCTTGGATGAGGCATTGAAGATATATTTATGATGTTAAATATATTCATTCCATAATTATGATATTAGTAATTGACAAATCATGTGATTATTCGACTATTAGAATATTCATGGTGAAATTTCATGTGGTTATTTATATGGAATTATTTATTAAGATTTTATTCATGCTATATTATGCTCAATATTATGTTTTAATGAAATGTGTTATTATTTATTCATTATTACTTGTTTTTTATGTTACAGCTTCTACTTTATTTCTTACCCTTATAGAGCATCTGATCTCACCCCTTTCATATGTTTCTTTTTCCCTAGGATTCAGAGAGTTATTTTGTGAATGACTTTCAGGGTTAATCTAAGTGATCTTGGGTGTTATCAATGGAGTCTATATGTTGTTTTCCTTTCAATTTTTATTGTAAATTTCATGTATGTAATACAATTTCCAAAACTTCTAAATTGATTGGTCCTTCAGGATACGATTCCTTGTAATCATTCCAATGTAATGAAGTAAGGTACCAGAGCCAAGATACTGGGGTTGGGGTCTTTACATTTTGGGGGGTTGTGTTTTACAAGATCTTGGTAGTGAGGTTGAATAGATGGAAACCCACTTTTCCTTAATCTCTCTTCCAGGTGATGTTTACATAAATGAGCTATGATGGATAGAAGTCAAAAATTCATTGTGGTTATGTTTTATAAGATGGATTATGGTAGGGGTTTTACAAGGTATAAAGAGGGTAGTAGGTTGATTTCCTTAATGTTATTGATACCATACTATTCTAGTTATGATGTGATGTGATGGCCTTTGTGTCTTTGAGCGAGTTGTGATGTGATGACCTAGGTTTCTTTGAGTGAGATGTGATGTGATGGACTAGGTGTATTCATGTGAGATGTGATGCGTTGTACCATGTGTGTTTGGGTGGGATGTCATGGACATTTTCAAATGGGGTTCTTGGCTTGATGTATTTTATAAGGTGTGTTCTGGAATTATTATTGAGAGGAAGAGATGGGATCTTTAGAAAACATGACACTGTGGTGTGAGAGAGGCAAACAAATTGGAAATCACTGTGAGGTACTCTTATTATTGACAAGATTCTTATTAAGTTATTATAATTGGATGTGTTATCTAATGATCATTCCTTGGTGAGGATGATATTGGATAGTTGACCTATTTAGGTGCTATTGTTTTTTCTATTTTCTTACTAGTGCATTGGTATGGTCTTTATCACATGTGCACAAGATAATTTGGGTGTGATCCTACTGAGTATAGTTGTATGATCACCATATATATATATTAGTTTCTTTCTGGTTTCCAGGAAGAATATATGGACTGTTTTGGACATTACTAGCTCATACTTTTGGATAGTTTCTATGTTTATTCCTTAACTTTTTCTTTTTGTGTATTTATTTGGTGACTCCTTATATTTGTTTATATTATACTTGCATTATAGGTTTGTTTTGGTTTCATTTATTTAAAAAAAATTTCTTGGAAGTGACTGGTCAATGATATACTGTCTCTATATCCTATATATTATTAAGGTTAATGACTCTAATATGTGATATTTTTATACTCTCGGTTCTTGTCTCCAACCCAAAACCTACTAAAGGAAGTAATTAGGGGTCATTATCTATATTCCTTCATTTTCATACTAGTAGGGGTACATTTGGAGGGAGGGTGTTGTGATAGAGTTGATTCAAAGGATTTGGTTGAATGTTTTGATAGAGTTTGGATTTAGTCACAGTAAGGATTGCATGGGTTAGTAAGGAAATGACATCAATTGATCTTGGAGTAAGACACGAACCCAAAAAGAACAGTTAGGAAATGATATTTTAGCCCCACAAGATCCAATGTAAGGACTCTAAGATTATCAAATGACCAATTGTGGTGGTTCTTCTTGTATATTAGAGTTTTATAGGAGTTACATCCATCATTATTGCATATTTTTCTTATTTTAATTGGGTAGTTTTGGTAAGTTAAAATGAATTAAATGAATCTTAATGAAATTATACACTACCAAGATTAGAAAAAATTTGTTCCACTTTTAGCTATAGATCCTATTAATCATCCAATGTGGTTAATAAAGTATAGGTTTAGTAGGATAATCCATTTTTTCATTAGTGGAACATCTAATAGAGGAGGATGGGGCATTATTGAGGTCCTTTCATACCTTCCAGTGGTAGAGTCTAGAGAATTATGAGGTATAGTTTATGATGTAGTGCTAAAAGAGGATGTGTTTACACTGAATTTGTGATGACATTCCCTCATTGGGAAGTGATTTCTAGTCTTCAAGAATCATAAGAGGTTGAAGAATATCTTTTCTCAGTGTGATATTAATTTTAGGCAATGGAGGGGGATAGAGTTTCTTCAGGACTCTGAGTTTGAAATATATTAGACTTTAGAGAAAGGGAATGCTGTGGTTGATGCATTGAGACAGAATTGACGGATAGATGTTTTTTAGGAGTTCAAAGATTCTTAGAGGTAAATAAAGAAGTTGGAGGACCTACACCTAGATGTGATGGTGGTTGATAGTGGATTTTGGTTGTTTTTGATGATAGTGTAGTCTCCTTGATGTAGCAGATATAATAGTCTCAATCGAGAGACATAGAGGTAGAGTTTATGTATGACCATTTTGGACATGATTATGATTTAGAGGGATGGTAGGAGGATATTCAGAACTAGATGTTGTTTTAGGGGAAGTTGTTCATTCTGGTGGTGATGTATAGAAGAGACCTTCATGAGTTTCATAGCTTAAATTTGGTGGTACACTTATGAGTGTCTAAGATTTATCATAGATTGAGGACACAATTTTGGTGTCTCAGGATGAAATAGGTAGTTGTGGAGTTTTTGGATCAGTGTTTGGTTTTCCAGTAGGTAAAGGTAAAACACCATGTTCCTGGAGGTTTGTTGCAGCCCTTGGCTGTTCCTGAGCGGAAGTGGGATTTTATTTAGATGGAATTAATTATAGGTTTACCCCAAGATCTAGGAGGTTGTGATGTTATCTAGGTAATCATGAATCAATTGATGAAATCAGCTCACTTATTAAAAATCAAGGAGTCGGGCACCACATATATCTTGATATGTAGGTATGTGGATGATGTTGCGTGGCTAGTTGGATTTCCAAGATCAATTTTGTTATATCAATATTGCTGTTTTACCTCACATGTCTGGAGGGAATTATAGTATTCTTTTAGCACTCCATTATAGCTCAATACTACTTTCCACCCTCATATGGCTAAGTAGATGTAGAATACCATCCATACACTAGAGGATATGTTTTGGGCGTGCATATTATACTTTTCCAATCTTGGGAAAATCACTTTCCTTTGTTTGAGTTTTATTACAACAATATCTATCAATCATCTATTAACATAACCATGTTTGAGGATTTTTATGAGTATCCATGTAATTATCCATTATGTTGGGATGAGGTTGGGGAGTCATCCGTTCTTGGTTTTGATGTGGTGTATAGCATAAAATAGAATGTTCAGGTTGTTCATGAGAGGATTAAGGAAGTGAAGGATTGTGAGCAATCATATGTTGATCATAAGAGCATTCCCTTAGAATTTGTGGTCAAGGACCACATGTTCCTAAAGGTCTCTCCTTGATGTGGGTAGTCGAGGTTTGGTAGGTGGGGTAAGCTCTTTCCCAATTTCATGGGTTTTGAGGTGTTAGGGTAAGTTGGTAGGATGTATGATCAGTTGGTAGTGCCACCCTGACTTTTTAGGGTTTGTGACATCCTCCATATCTCTCAGCCCTATCATTATCTTCACAATGACTCCCATGTCATTGATTGGGGAGATTTGGATATCGAGGATGATATGATGTTTTTAGAGAGGATAATATAGATCAAGGATCTTGGGGATAAAGTGATTCATTGATGAAATATTTCTTTGGTTTGTGTAATATGGAGGAATGTAGTCCTGGAGGAGAGTACTTGGGAGCATGATACATAGATGCGTACCTAGTACCCTGAGTTTTTTTTTGAGTTTTTCCTTAATCTATTTTTATTGATGGTGTAATGTTTGGATATTGTTGGATATGAAATGTTATTTTCGTTGATAATAATGCATGTTAAGGTTTAAGACATATAAAGAGTGGAAAAAATAATTCCAAATCAGGAAACGTTATACCATGACACCTTTAAAATAATTCATGTGATTCAATGCTACCTAAAGTGGACAATATATTGATATGAAAGATGAAATTCATTGATTTGTGTTCTTGGAGCCTTTTTGTGTGATGGTTGTGGAAGTTTTTATCTTGGGAAGCGTAGAGGTTGATTTTGTAGGTTTGGATGGTTATGTGAAGATATGGTGGCTTGTGGTTTATGTAAATTATGTGGTTGTGTGGGATGTTTGGTGAATTTTTTCAGCTAGGTTTGGTGTGTTTGGTTGGTGTCTATGTTTAGTTGTATCAATATCCTTAAGTGGTATCTTGAAGGATGGTTTATTAAACTTTTTACCTTTTTTATTTTTAATTTTTGTTTAGATTCTAGAGGATGAGAATGGTTTGAAAAGCATCTGATGTATTGTTCTATACTTTCCGACCCATTACTTTATAGGAATTATAGTGGTAGAGGTGTCCGGGGGGGTGGGGTATTGAGGATTTTGGAGGTTAAAAGGAGGATATGTAGATAATATTTCAGCTCATGAGGTTTCTATAGTGTGGAGTGATTGTCTATTCCCTAGGGAGAACTACCAAGACACATAGTATCCAAATGTTGTGTAGAGGGGCCTAGATGAGGAGTTTGGTGGTTCTGCCATTGGGGGGGGGGGTAGTTACATTTTCGAGGCTAGCTACAGTGTATCCCCCTTATTAGTAGTTTAAGGTTACAGTGTAGAGACCCAGTCTATGGATTGGAGTCTTGGATGAGTGATTTTAGGGGTTATATTGTTTTTGAGGTAGTTGTTCTATGGAATAGGGCTGCAACGTATCCCCTTCATAGAGATAGGGTTCTATGGTATAGTCTTTCTCACTGTGCCATATTCCCTTTCATATTTTATCAGATTTTAATCATGGAGATATTCATAGTTCTCATAGGATCTTTGACCATCTAGGTCATGGCATGCCCCCCTTTGTGTTATAGTCTTCCTTTTTTTAGCAGTACTGTGATGTGGTGCTATAGGCTACACCATAGTCTTTTGTTTTACAAAATGAGTTTAAAATCCCAAATCCCACTTTAACCCCATCATTCTCCTAACATTCTTCTTAGTTTTAGGTAAACCTAAGTTATTATCAAGGAGTTCTTTTAACCCCCTTTCACTGGATTTCAAATCCAACCTTTCGTGATTGATCTGTGGTGGTTTTAGGTAAGTATCTTTCTTACCTTCCCTTATTTTCTCCAAGTTATTAATTTATATTAAGGTTTAATCAAGAAAACCATTATTTTTTATGATTTTTTGGTAAGAATATGTTATGGGGGTGTTGTTTTTAGGGTTAAGAATGTGTTCTTTATTGAGGTACTTGGTGGTGGTCTCCCTCTCATTCTAACCTTGTGAAGTGGTTCAGAAATCTTTATTTGAGTTATGGGATCCTTTATTTCTCATAAAGTTATATCATTTAGGAAGGATTATTCTATTTTTATCTTTTGGGAAGATAGTATGCATTGAGATTATTTAGCTAAATAATTAGTTTAATCAAAATTATAGGGTGATGGAAATAAATTTCTTTCTTTAAAACTTTTAATATTATGATTATAAAGGATTGATGCCTTGAAAAAAATTGTGGTCATTTGGTGATTTGTTTATACTGTGGGTTTTATGACTATAAATCCCCTCTTTCATGGTTTTTTACCATAAGGAATTAAAATTCTAATCAATTAAATTTTGTAAATAAATTGGTTTCACATGGAAACTTTGGTTTGTGTGAGTATTGCATTGAAAAGTATAGTGGAATGTGATAAAATTCCATTGATAAATTTGAAACAAGTTATGAAAATATGGGAACTTTTGTTTTTATGTGTGGTGGTGATGTGTAGGGTGAATGTGATGAGATGTGGAAAGTGTATATAATGTGGAAAGCAATTGTGATGTGGAAATTGGATGTGGTTATGAAATGGGGGTGATGTGGGGTTTTTTAGTGTGTGAAATATGGGTAGTTATTTTGTTGTGTGGTGTTGTACTAGTTTCCTGATAATGATGGAATTATTGGATAGTAATTAGATTTAAATGATCTAGGTAGGTTTTGATAATGGGTTGAAATGATTAATGAACACTTTTTTTGAAATGAGAAGTGTGGTTAAAAGTGGTGGATTCTTAATGTGAAATAAATGGTATAAAATAATAAAGTGGGTCAAAAATAGATAATATAGAAATTGGATTAACCCAAAACAAAATAAAAAATGTGTTTTGTGGCTTGTGTCTTGATTGTGTGGTGTTATGAATTTAGTGGTGGTAGTGAACATGGAGGAGGTTGTGACGTCTGGTGGTGATGTTGTGAGTTGGGATAATACTCTTGTTGTGAACCTATAGGTTGGGGTTGAGTGTGGATGTAAATATATAATTCGTATATTTATTGGGATTTCTATATGAACCCCACCTATTTCGAGCACCATGTTGTAACAAAAAAAATGTTTTGGGGGGTATTTTTACTAACATACTGGTGGTGATGATGGATGGAAGACTATATACTCTTCGCCAATATATCTTCTAGGTGTTGTTGACATACACAAGATGTGATGGTGATATGTCAAAAGTGAACTGTGGTGATGTTTAATGAGATAGATTACTGATGGGAGGGGGCATGCATGGTAGGGGATGGAATGAGGTTTATCTATTTATGTTCATGATAACCTACTATTATGGTTATGATGTGATGTTATGGGCCAGGTGTCTTTAGGGGAGATGTGATGTGATGGACCGTGTATCTTCGAGTGAGTTGTTATGTGATTTTATGAGTGTCTGTGGGTGATATGTGATGTAATGTACTGGGTGTATTTGGGAAGGATGTGATGGCCAATTTCACCTAGGGTTCCTATCTTGATGTGTTATACCAAGTGTGTTTGGGTAGAATTGTTTTGAAAAAGAGATGGGAGTGTTAGGATGTATGATTTTGGGGAGTGAGAGTGGAAAACAAATTGGAAATCAGTATGGGGTACCATTGTTTAATGATATGATTCTTATTACGTTATTATGCTTGTATGTGTCATTTCATGACCATGCCTTGGTGTTGAAAAGATGGGATAGTTGACCTGTTTAGGTGCTTTTGGTTTTGCTATTTTATCACTGGTGAATTAGAATTCTATCTTTCACATATTCATGAGATAATTTTAGTGTGGTCCTGCTGAGTATAATTGTACAACCACCCTACATATATACCCACTATTTTAAGGTTTTTGAGAGGACTATGTGGACCATGGTGGACATTACTAGCTTATACCTTTGGACGGTTGCTATGTTGCTGCCTTATCTTTTACTTTTGGGTATTTATTTTAAGACTCTTTGTATTTTTTTATATTATATGTGTATTTTGGGTTTGTTTTGGTTTCCTTTATTTTATATTATGTCACAGAGTTGATAATTTTTGTGGATATCCTGTCTCCCTATCCTATATATTATAAAGGGTAATACCTCCCATATGTGAGATTTTTATACCCTCAGTGCTTGTCTCCAACCGGAGGCCTATTGGATACAGGACTCAAGGGTCATTATCTCTTTTCCGTCATTGTGAGGATAATATTAGAGATAAATTAGTTGATAGATGATCAAATTAAATAACTTTCATAGACTATGTT
Organism: Viscum album; assembly: GCA_963277665.1. Taxonomy (NCBI): domain Eukaryota; kingdom Viridiplantae; phylum Streptophyta; class Magnoliopsida; order Santalales; family Viscaceae; genus Viscum; species Viscum album. The sequence continues at coordinate 1,369,304,360 of OY728136.1, forward strand.
TACAGAATTTGGGAGACAAACATAGCTTGCATAACATATCTACCAAGATCCTCCTCCTCCTCATTTAGACCCAACTGTGTATTTTGAGTAACATGTTGCAGATCCCCAATTACATATTGTATCATATAGGGTCATACATAATTTTGGGGATTATATAAATCAATAACTTATGAATCTATATTTGTTAAGATTAATGATACATGATATTATTGATTCAACTACTATAGAATCATTTCCTACCAAGGAGGTTACTAGAGTTAGAGATAATATGAATAATTTTTTTTACTTTGGCTAACAAGAATTATTCATTAGTTGACATATGAGGTGTGTGTTGTTTTTTATTTTTATTTACATTTTATTTAAAATTTCTTGTAATATTTTCTTACATTTATCTTATATATGTGTATCAAAAATAAAAGGAGTCATTGAAAAAAATGAAAGTTTTAGGAAATACAACCTTTAGATACTTATTAGGTTTCAAATAGGATAAAAAAGTTAACCTTAAATTATTTTATGTTCTCATCATATTATAAGTTTTTTATGACCTCATAAATATGTGGTAGGGACTATGTTTCATGAATATTTAAAAAATATATCATGGATTTTATTATTGGAGATAATCTCTCCATACATATGTTGAAGTTTCTTTCTTTGTAATAAAAATTAAATTTAAATTTTTGATTTATTTAAATAAATATAACTTATATTGACTTTATTTATTACTTATATAATTCAGTATCTCTACACTATTTTCATCCAAGACAATAGAAATTTATTTTATGGTTTTATATATCCAGGATACATTTCAACAACTAATATCTGGATGATGATTGTAGTCTTAAATATATTTCTGAAATATTTGAACATAAAGTGATTAAGTGTTGGTTTCTTCCATTCCTTGATAGAAAATAAGACTTATATAATTATGAATTACTATTCATTAAAATGCTATAAATGTTGAAATTTTTATATATTAGTGTATATTGAATATTATGTGTATTCTAGCCGTATGAATGAACACTACATTGGTTATACTATTCACTAGGTGGAGTTTTTAAAATTTTTACTGAATTATTTAATTCATAAGTTTTATTTTATTCTTTTAGTTCTTTAATCTTAATTTTTTCTTATTATATATGATTTAGTAATTAAAATATGAAAAACCAGGTCATGAAAATAGTTTAAAAATCTTCAGTTTTGAATAATGATCCCAAATAAAATTAAGTATGTTAAAGTTCATATATATAACTTTTATATTAGTTAATACTTGTTTTGTTATATATATATATATAGTGTTTTTTATTTTCTATGTCTTGTTTCACAACTAGAATTTCATCACAAAAAGGAAAGTGTTTAATGTCATTATTATGTTTCATGATTCATTTTTGAGATTATTTTCATTAAATAATATAGGCCGCCCTTGATATAGGAACCCAATCCAGCCCATGGCATGACCCGAAGAGTATTATCAGCCCCCTATGGGATGGAATCACATGCCTAAGAATCGAAAGAAATTATAATAGGAATGATTTGACCATATAAAAAAATATAAAAAACAAACCACCACCCAAAAATCTAGAATGAACACTATATACATTATATGATCAAGAAACTTGTAACACCTAGTTATTTTAAATTACTTTTCCCTTTAAAAACTAAAGTTCTCAATAGTTTGCTTCACACGTAGCAACGAACCAAAACATATAATGAAAATTTATATAAATATTAAAATGTATCAATAGAATTATTGGGTGAAAATAGAGCTAATAGAATTATGAAATATATGTGGAAATAAAAATTAAGGTCACTATTAATAATAATTCATTCATAAAAATTCAATTAGTATAGCTAAGTAACTAATAAGATAGATTTGTGCTTTAAAATGAACCTTTCTAAAAGTCTGGTTTTTATGTGTTTTATTTTAAGTAAAAAATATATTACGGATAAAATTTATTTTTGATATTAATATATTAAATCTAAATAGTAATTTATAGGAAATAAAATTAAGAATTATTGATATTTTAAAAAGGTTATTTTCCTATGAAAACAAATTTCATTATATTTTTATTTTTTATTTAAAAGTTAAATTTAATTTTTTTAGAATTTTACTTTTAAAAAAATAACTTGTTTTTGTATTTATAATAAAAAAATTATCATAGGATAATTTTTTGTGATTTTTAGAAAATATTCAATTTTTAGTTGAATAGTGAAAATATTATTTTTACTAAAAATATAACTTTATAATTATATAAGTAAGAACTATAAGTTTATAAACCATTTTATTGATAAAATATGTGTTTAATAATTATATATATATATATATTTTTAAATACCATTATAAATTTAGAAAACCCATTTTTACCATTTTAGGAACTTAAGTAATAGTTTCCAATAAAATCTAATTTTGGCCTTTTCTTTTAATTAAATATTATTTTAGTAAAATTTAGTTTTATATTTTTTTGAAAGGTATAGAACATTTCTTTTTTATAATAAAATTATTTTTTTCATCAAAATATAAATATTGATAATCTTATCTCACATATAAAGTTTAAGCTTAAATGAAACTTTAAAAAATGGTTTCTATATATTATCTGTGCTAATACTGTAATTAATTTCTTTAACACTTATAAATTTTATTTGATGAAATTGTTTCAATATTTGAAATAATAATTTTCAAATTAATAAATAATTTCATATTCAATTTTTTTATTAAAATTAGTTACCTAGGGTAAAAATTGTGTTACTGTAGTAAGGGTGAATTAACTTAAAAAGGGGTTTAACCTAGTGAAAAATGATAAAACATTTAAAAAAATTGTGTGATAATGGATGGTGGAGGGAGTCTCAAAATTATCTATTATTCAATAAAATATATAACTTTATTTGAGACTTTATCCCTAAATAATGTAATGACATTATTGAAATCTAAATATATTTTACAGAAATGTCACTCTCTTAACTTATAAAAGGTGTCCACATCCTCTCTATTTTTATACTCATTACATGGATATAGACCAATCGGAATTCTACCCTATTCTCTCCTCAAATCCTTGTCCACTTTTTCTAAGCCTTTTTCTTCCCAAAATACTAAGTTAAGGATCCTTAAGGAGTAACCCAAGTGAGAACTTCTAAAGGGAGAAGTATTGTTCTCAACCCAACTTTCTTAGTTCTTTCCTTATTATACCCCCAGGTACCCTATATCCATAAAGGTATGATAAAATAACAATTTTTAATATTATTAAATATTATTATACAAATTAATATCCTTTTTATACCTTCCTCTAAAATCATTGAGATAAATGAAATCGTCATTATGCGTTTGTGCGTACTACCGCCTGTAAGAACGAGGAGTTCTATATTTAATAATCTGTACATGAATGGTCCAAAATATTCATTTAATAAAAAATTTAAAAAATAAAAAATTATAAAAATTATTAAATGATAATTATTTTATCTTTATACCAGCTCCTTTTCTATGAAAAAATAGCATTTTCCGTGTATGTGCAGATTACCACCTTCATAAAATGAAAAATTCTATTTTTCCATAATGACCTAAAATAAAATATTTTAAAAATATATATAATATATAAAAATTATATTTAGTAATATAATAAAAAATTTATTGATAATATTCGAAAATATATAATTAATAATAATAATAAATAGTTATAGTAACTTTGACTACCTTAAACGAATTTATCATGGAACCTTTCTTAATTTGTGTCCATTTTGGGATAACCAATGAAAAAGTACAAATATCATGATAATTTAATAGTAAAGGACATAAAAATACACTATTTAGAAGATCAAGAAGTTATTTTACAACAATTTTGACCATAGTTAACAAACTAAATGGGTTATTGAGGAATTAACCAGACAACCCCAAGTAACCGACGTAAGAGAAAATTATTTTAAGAATAAATAACAAATGATAATAAATGTTAGTAATAAAATAAAATATAGATGAATAATTTTATTATAAATGTGTTTAATAAACTTAATATAATTATTCAAGGAGTTAATTTTGAGTTCAGAGTAAATCAGGACCAAAGGTAAATATTTTTATCTCTATTACCCTTCGTTAAGGCATGTTTTGATATTATGCACCAACGTTGTTTTGTATGGTGTAACTAATACCCCTTGAATTATAACATCTTAAATTATTTTTGATCTTGGAAAATTTAATTCCATTAATTTTCTTCCTTGGGACTATGATTGATATATTCTCTAAAATATAAAGGTTTATCATAACTCGTTCTACTTTCATGAGTTATAATTCATCTCCTTGAGCTTCGTTTTCAATTCCATATAGTAGACCCTATTTTTATCTTGGGAAATAACTTTTGATTCAAATCATTATTATTTATTAATTCTATTCCTTCTTTAAAATTTAACTATGAAAATAATAGTTCTCATACTCTTTAATGATGGTTTATTAACCATGTCTATGTTTTCCTCTTCCCTACAATTTTTTTCTATCATATTTTGAAACTCTATTATGTATTAACTATTGTGACTATGAAATTTTCTTTTAATGATTTTCAAAATCAAGTTTTATTACCTCTTTTTATGATCTGTGTTTAAAATAATGTTTAAAAAAAATATGAAAATGTTTTTCCTTCCATGATTAATTGTTTTATCTTATGGACTACATTTCATTTTGATAAATTTATATCTTTTTAAATGATCCATTATTTTATATTCTTTTAAAATTAAAAGTTTTCAAAATTTCCAATTTAAAATTTTCTAAAGGAATTTCAAAAGTGACTAGTAGTATTCTCTTTTATGATAATGTTAAAAATGTTTTCTAAAACTCTTTTATTATTTTTCTTCTATTTTCCTTTTTAATTTTTAAAAAGATTCAACTTATTCTAATTCATGTTTCATTTTTTACCCACTATATATATTTATATTTTGTGGGATTGAACTAATAGTATCAAACATTCCAATTTTTTATCCCTTCTAACGTGGTATTGTTTGAGGTATTCATTTTATAAGCGTGTTTTTCCATCAAAGTTAGGATCCTTATAAGTTAATTTTATTAAAAGGGGATATGTTTTTTATAACCATCCAACTTATTTCTGTAGATGGATTATGGTAATGTTTTGTGGAAATAATCATGAAACCCTATTATTTCTCAATTTAATAATGTTTTGATGAAATTATTTATGTTTTTTATATGACACACTAATTTATATACATAACATAATGTGACGGGTGAACCTAGAATTATATATCCCTCCAATTAATTGGGTAAGGTTTTAATCTCTTGAGATACCATTTATGGTGAATGGTTAGTTAACATAAGCACACTTTGTTATGTGATGCGTGGGCCTTTAATTATATAGCTCTCCAATGCATTGGGTAAAGGTTTATATCTTCTTAGATAATATGAAGGGGAATGAAGAGTTTACCCAATCCACCATGGGACTCTATCCAATATGATAATATTTTCACTGAGCCTTGAATTATTCTTATGGTATTATGTTTTATGTTGTTGTCACATATTTATGATTCAATGATCTTATGATATCATTTCCTTCTTCCATGTCTCTATACTCATATCACTATATTATTTCATAGAATATGTTTTTTATTTTGAGATTAAATGTCATTACTTCATGATCAATGGATAACTATTATTTTTTAATATTATTTTTAATATGAAATTTCTACTTTCTCATGTTTTATCATATGCTTATGATATAACTCTTGATGAAACATTGATAAGTTTTCCTTACCGAGTGTTTGAGATCACCCCTTTATTATGTTTCCCTTTGTTAGGTCATAAAGAAAAGTATAACTTATGAGATGTCTATAATGGGGTCTAGAAGAGTTCCATTATAGAGAAATGTTCACATGTTTTTTAAAATATGTTTCCTATGTAACTGGTCCTCAAAAACACTAAACTAAAATGTTCTCTAAGCAGTATGATATTATTTTGAGATATAATCTTTTACTAATGGTAATTATATAAAATAATGATATATTTATCTTAGGGTTCTATATATAAAAAACAAATATTTTCAAAATTAAATATAACCAAATGGTGAATAAGCATTAGGAATAACTAAAAATCCAAAATAAAAGATCAACTAATATAACCAACATCCTAATAAATCAGATACAAATATTATACAAAAACCTTTATAAAATAACTAATGTGGAAGAATATATTAGATAAATAAAATACTTAAAATAAAAGAATACCAATATTACCATATCTATGTGATAATCAAGGTATCCATCTATATGGAACGACTTCCATAGTCAAACACAAAATCAAAGACCAACTGAAAAAACTGAGTAGAATATGAACTAAACATAAAATTATAATATGAATAAGAAAAAATCCAATTAGGAAACCTCCCCCATGAATAAACTTTAAAATAAAATTCTTTTCATGCTAGTTTTCAAATAAAAATATAAAATTAAGTTTCATTATGTTTAAAAAAAATCACACTTGACCGATATTTGAATTCATTTTATTCAAGAAGACGGCTAACTTATTCATTAGTGAATAAACTTTTAGCATTTAATGAATTTATGAATACTAAAATAAGAAAATATGTTTCCAACTACAACATTAAAAAATACACACATATTTGGATTAAAGAAAAAATGAACATATTTTTACTACCTTTAAATTTTTATTTAAAGTACACAAACAAATACAATTTTACTCTTGGAATTACAGTAATCCCTAAAGATAAATTATATAAAACAAAAAATAAATTAACTTAAATAACATAAAACAAATTCTTAGAAGTAATTTATAAAAACATCCAATCAAGAAGAATAAATAAACTACATGTAAACAGTATTTATATCTAAAAAACATAAAGAGAAAGATTTGAATGTAAACTATAATACTATCTAAAATAATAATAGAAGAAAATTGAAACAAAAAAACATCATGGGAGTGGCCGTAAGTTACCATGGATAGGGAATCCTAATAACCTCATACTATCTTGTGATCTAAACCATATATATCTAGTTACATGTGCATGAAACTAAAGAATACTTTCCCTTGGAGTAGTAGGGTGGAGACACCCAATCCGATGCCTAAAAACCAAGTATGAAGTCATTAAGAAGTACATACCCTTATTTTATCCATCTAGAGACACCCTAGATGGTTCCTCATGACCATATCATCCAAGTCCTAGATATGTTTGGTTAGTGTGGCATAAACCAAAATTTAGGTACCTAATCATAGTCTTCCCTAACCAAGTTCCCAAGGTTTCCCATAATAAACTAACTAGGGTGAGTTCAATGATTCAAGAAAATAAATCTCATAATACATCAATAATATATCAAAACTCCTCAAACCCACTTTCAAAGAAATTCTACTTTTTATAAAATACAAACTGAGTATTTAGGAATATTCTTCTAAAAAAAGATAATAAAATATCTTTCTTGAAAACTAAACAATGATTCAATGCTTGGAAATTTTTTGAAAACATCACAATATTTTAAAATATCTCCCAATAACATTCAAAACCAAATATCAAACCAATATAAATAAACATTTAAAAACAATTGTTGAAACATAAATTTTTTTAGAAAAATAAATAACATAACTATTTTCCAAAAATAAGTGTTTCCCCCCTTCAAACCATTTGAAATCAATACAATGTCTGCATGAGGAAAACATTTTATGAATTATATCTTAAAACACCTATTCATAGTCATGACACAAATCAAGAAACAAATCAATACATTCAGTTAGGATTATAATATAACACATATAAAATTATTATGAAGTTAATATTATATTTAAAATGTACAATTAATTAAATTTATTGAATTTAAAGGTTTATGTATAGAGTCTCTTACCTCAACCAATAACATGTACCTTAATTAAAAGCTTATGAAAACATTTCCTCAGTCCCTAATGTAATGAACCAAACTAGGTCAACCTGAAACATTACACAAGCTGTCCTAAAATAAATATTGAAGTGCATTCCCGATCACTACAGGATGGAGAAATTCACCTGGGTATCAACATACAAATATAATGGATTTATTTTACACAAAAATCTTACACAACATGTCTCAAGTATAATAGAAATAAGATAAAAATTAGAGTAAATTGGGGAAGAAAAGGAAAAAAACCAAGATACATAATAAATAAATCCAAACGGATGGTCACAAAAGTAAAAAAAAACCTAGACCAAAGACTAAGTCTCCATGAGACAATCTGTCAGCACCATCCCAAACCACTATAAATGAGATAAAAACCAAGAGAAGTCACCATGAAACATAATGACCTTCCCTTTTCCCATGTCCCACAAAACCATGGATAAAAACACCCCAAAGAAAAAGTATGGTGTGAGAAGTAAATCTTAGTCGGATACCATGACATATTTTATACAAAGTCTAACACTATTAAACCATTAGCTCTATATTTTTTTTAAAATAGTTTATAATTCATTTACATATGAAAACCATTTTATAACCTCCGCTGGTTTATTTTAATTTTTTTTTCATATTCTTAATAACCAGGAATATAACAAGGACATGATTGAAAATATAAAGGGAATTAGACAATAACAACCATATCTCAAAGGAAAATCAAGTGAGAATATAAAACATGGTATACAAAGAAAACAATATAATATAATCTGGTCTGGGGAAGCCATGTCCATAGGCCCATGCCATAAAATAAACATTTAAGCAAACCAACATGAAACAATACCATAATGTGAAAAAGTATGAAAAAATGGTCTCTAGACTATGGTAATATATACCAGGGAATGCAAAGGAACACTAACCTTAGAATAACATGAATCTTACTGATATTTATTCTTTCTATAGTCTATCGATAAAAAAAATAACCCATAGTGGAATCAAAATCACTAAGGTTTCATGTGTACATTAATTGGTGCACCTAAGGTTACTAATGTGATATATATGACAAAAAACATTTGAAAAAGAATATCATAATTTTTAAAACATTTTCATAATGATTAATCACCACTCCCATGCTTGAAAATCCATTTTGAGTAAAAAATCGCATTTACATTTCATCAAAGAGATAGCGTGCATAAATCTATATTTAAAGCTACACCTATTTAAAAATAAGAATCTTAGGAAACAATTATAATTTTATATTAGATAAATATATTTAATAAATAAAAATAAATGAATTATTAATAATATCAAGTAATTTATGAGTTATAACCTTTTTATATAGAAATATACCTTAAGAATGAAGAAAACCTCAATGCCTTGAAAACAGTTGATCAGAAATGAAGAGATTGGGTCCTCACAGGCCTAAGTACAAGTGAACCACCACCAATTATCCATATAAACCATATAATGGGTCATAATATGCCGACATAGGTTTTAATGACATGAAGAATATGAGAGATCAAAGGTATATTTAGAAATTGGATGAAAAACATCCAAAAATCATAAATACCTCAAATAGATCCATCAAGACATATGGGGTGTCACTAAAGATCCAAGGGGATAAACTCATAGATAGTCATTGAGAGTCTAGTTTGAGATAATTAGAAATTAAAAGGTGATTTGTGGTTAAAATGACCAAGGGAATCTGGCAAATTTTTGATTTTTAAATTTCTATTCTGGCCGTATGACTTGTTATACCATGTACCAACCATGCATTGAACAATGTATATAACTAACCATGTTGAACAATATCCTAGGATGTACTTCATATTTGGAATTTTTTTCTGTCTATGAAATGTATAATGAACCAGTATTATCTTACATATAAATTACATCACTTTTATGGAATACTTAAAACATTACCCAGACAGACACCCAAAGACCATATTAGTTTAGTTCCTTTGGAAACATGAAAACATAAACACTCATACATAGGTGAGATATATCCTCTCCCACTAGGTTCTTATTGTCTAAAACCATTATTAGACACATAAAACATAATACATATCTTTATAAACTAGGTAAGGAAACATAAAAAATTGTGATCTCAGATGCTCAGTAAGGGTATACAAGGAAGATATGTAAGAATAAACATGAGAATTGGAGTATGCGAATGTGATTATAGCACCCCCAGTTTCTAGTATGTAACCCTTATCGGATGCTTTTCATATGTTTAATGGTTATGTGGGAAGTTGAGGGAGAATTTGGAGTAATTTTTTAGGGTTTTGGGTAAAGGAAAAAAGGGGTGCATGGTCAACACATAGTTTGGCCAAATTGTGTGGCCAAACCATTCAAGGCCAAAACTAATTCCTTATCTTTGTGTATCTAATTAAGTTTGGAAATTTTTTTGATCCATTTTGACCCAAATCAACCATAACATGAATTTATCTCCTCTAAATTCCAAATTAGGTTCTCCAATTTATCTAAAAGCAATCCAAACACGCTCCATGGTGAATTGAAGGCATATTCTTACAATAAGGGCTCGTTCTTCATCGTTTTCTTCACAGTTACTTAGATATACTCCTCATTTCATCTAGTTTTCTTAGATATATTCCCACTATTTGTATATATAAGAGTTTTGAGGCCACATAATGTGAGATATGGTGTTTTTAATGACCGGGTAGGAGATCTTGGGCGGTTTCTTGGAATTTTGACCTCGATTCTTGAGCGTTCTTCGTCTGTTGTCAGTTTTCATCGAAACAAGAGAGGTAGTTGGCTTAAATATCATCAAAATTTAAAGAATTTATTGTAATTAATTAAAATTTTGTTTTTGATGAAAATTAAATTGTGTTTTTTGTGTTCAATTTTTAAACCCCCTTTAGTGACGGGTGGTGGAAAACGTGGAAAATAGGGATGTTTTGTGAAAAAGTGTGGTTTTTTATTTTAAATGGGGATTTTTAAATTATGGATCTTATAAAATTTTGTAAAATGAATTTATTTAGAATTTTTATAGTATATATATGGGCTTTTTAAATGCTTTAATGTCTTGAAATTGGACGGTTGGAAAGTTTTCAATAAACAAGAATTTTTATTGAAACATGTGAAACTGTTTGAAATTGGTTTTGGTTTTTGGAAAAATTGGTGTGAGTATCATATTAAATTACTAAGAATGGTTGAAATATGATCATTTTATTTGTTATAAAGGTTTAATGTCACATGGTGAATAACTACATTTTGAATACTTGGTAGATTAATGAGAAACCACTCATGAGTATAGAACTGTCACAATGATGCATACATTTTTGGTAGTTGTTATTGTGTAGAGATTATTGGTTTGATAAAGTTGTTTTAAAAAAGTTTTTTAAATATTTATTTAAATGTTTACCCAGAGTATATATTTATGGATTTTTTTACATGTTTTTAGTTCATATTTAGTTATAAACTATTTTTAGAAGCGTTTATATTCAGTTATAAAATGTTTTCAGAAATTATTTTATATAAACTGTTTTATATAAATGTAGATAACTATTATATCCTAGTGGTGTGAGTATGTAAGTCATTGGGGAAAGTCTAATAAGTTTTATAATCACCCTTTATTTCATACTTTGGTGCTTTTGCAGATGTCATCTTCGAGGACGTGGGCAAAGGTAGGGTGCAACTGGTTTTTTGCACTACTTATTGAGTTATTGAGCTTTCTGGTGGTGGTGTAATATGGATATGGTGGATACTGGAGTATTTTCATTATTTTTTGTTTTTTTTTGAGTTATCTTATACTTTTATATTGATTTTTAGTTGTCTTCTGCTGTTACACGTTTGTTTGGGCTCACTTTGGTATAAAAGATTTTCTGAATTGTCATTATTTTGTTCATGCATCATATTGCTACTATGGATTGTGGTTGGTTAGTTTATTGTGTATATTTAAAAGGGTAAATCATCCCCTAATGATATTTTAAACTCTTTGGCATTTATTTCTCACCTATGGAATCTCAGGGATGTCTCCTAAGACCCAGTAATGACTCATTGTGTTCTCAAGCCAATGATAATGAGTGGGTCATTAAAAATGGTATCAGCTTGGTCCCTTCTATGTGGAACATGTATTTTTGAGTTTTCTTGGTCTTTGATTAGAAATACTTCTTTTTTATTCATTGGGTGGTCTTCTTAGAAAAGAGTAGGATTTTCAGTACTTGAAATGTAGAGCGTAAAAACTCATAGATAACCTTTTTATGCTGAAATTTTAGTTACTAAGGAGTTGGATACGTAAGTGTTTTGGAAACACTAGTAGGATAGTGGAGTAATATTGTCATAGGTTTAGACAATGAGACCACTATCACATTCATTATAGATGAATGACTTCACACTAGTATTACATATCTCATTTTGAGTAATGAAATAAGATTTAGAGTTTGGTTTTAGTATGGGAAACAAAAGAATAAAATTGTTTTCAATTGAAAGACTTTGAAAAGGAAATAATTGATGTATTTTGATTTTCAAAATATAGAGTAATTTTTTTAAAAAATAGTCAGATTTTGGAAGCAATGTTATGATATTGATGTTATAGAATTTGACAGGGTAAGATAATCAATTTCTAGAAGAGTGAGACTTACAAAATGTGTTGTTTGTTTAGAAATGGAACCTGATAGGTGGTGTAGAAACCAAACAGAGGAAGCTGCTGAAAATGTGGTTTCACCTCATCCATAGGTGAACTAAGAGCAGGTGAAAATTATTGTCCAAGAATTCCATGTTGTAGATATGGGGAACTGAAGGGAGGAACCACATCAGGTGGACCACCCCATCTAGTTTCATAAGAAGAATCCTCCCATATTATGAGGTGATTTAAAACCAGAGAGGGAAGAGGGTTGGATGAAAAATGATGAATCAAATATTCGAGTTCATTGGAACATCAATGGACATTAAGGTCAAAATGGAAACTTATATGAGAGAGGATCTTGCATTATAGTGGTGGGATTTAGTGGTGCATGCTAGATTGTATTAGGGATTGAGTTTGAAGGATTTTGAATAATTGTTTAACAAACAATTATATCCTCACACTTTCAAAATCCAGCAAACAACAGAACTTTTCAGCCTGAAGTAGGAGAGCATCTCTATTACTAAATATGCATCTAAATTAATGAATTTAGTGTATTTTTCAACAGAATTTTTAGAAAGTGTGGGTTTGAAGGAACACATATTTGAGTCAGGACTCAAGTAGAAGATTTGGTTGAAGATTGTGGTACTTTGTATCATAGATTATATAGAGATGGTAAATAGGGTGGCAGTGGATGAGTAAGATATCTCTAAAGCTATGGGAGGTATTAGAATGACGATACTGATAAGAAATGGTGGGAAATCAACAGATGTGAGAAAAAGGAAGAGGGACACCTATTTCCAGGGTGGAAAAGGGAATTAGAGTCAAATAGCTGGATCAGTAATTATTCGTACTAAAAAAGGCTAGTCGTGATGTTTTCAGTGTGGTTTATTCGACCACATCAAGTTATAGAAACAAAGAGAAGAGTTCCATAATAAAGCAGTTATATGTAGAAGAGTAGGGGACTCTGGATGATTAGGATGGACTGTCTACTGTGTGAGGTACGATTCAACTGAATTCTACCTTTGTGAATGAGTTGTTTGATATGGGTACATCACATTCCATTATTGATTCTCATACTGATGATTTGTTGAGTTTGAAACTTGAAATGATGCATGCTGTGATAAAACTACACACCCCTCTCGGTGAAACAGAATGTTGATCCTTCTTGTGTAGAGCGTGTTCTATAACTATTGATGGATTTTAGTAGAAATGGGATTTCTCAGTGATAGAGATGTATGTCTTTTATGTAATCCTAGTAATTGATTTGTTGACAGTGTTCAATGCTCACATCGATTTTTATAGTAGGAAGGTTTGTTTCACAACTAAGGATGACCGAGCATCTCTTCAGAGGACAAGGGTTGAAAAAAAGGCGCAATAGGCTTGTTGGAACCAGAGGTCGAAAATAACTCTTATTAATTGGAGGCATTGACTTTGGAATCAATAGAAGAGATATAGGACAACATTTTCCATTAACAGTGGATCAATTTATAAATGTTTTTCCTGAAAATTTTTCTGGGTTACCATCTATATGGGAATTGGAGTTTATGATTGATCTCATTCCGGGGAATAATCCTATATCACTTCCATCTTATAGGATGGAACCAATAGAATTAAGGGAGTTAAAAGTATAGTTGTAGGAACTGGAAAGAAAAGGTTTCATTTATCCAAGTACAACTCTGTGGGAAACACCAATCTTGTTCTTGAAGAAAGTAGATGGAACACTTCGGTTGTGCGTCGATTTTCGTAAGATTAACCAAGTTACAATAAAGAATCAATATCCAATTCTAAGAATTGATGATCTTTTTAATAAATTGAGGGGATAGCAGGGGTTATCAAAGATTGACTTGAGATCAAGATATCACCAATTGTGAGTTCAGAAGGAAGAGATTCCAAAGAGAACTTTCTGAATCAGATATGACCACTATGAATATGTAATCATGCCTTTCGGTCTAATGAATGCACCATAGGTCTTCATGGATTTGATGAATTAGATATTTCAATGATATTTGGACTCTTTTGTTGTGGTGTTTTTAGACGACATCTTGGTGTATTCAAAGATAAGGGCTGAGCATGAGGAACACCTGGCGATAGTGTTACAAAATCTTGAGAGATCATCATTTGTATTCTAAACTATCTAAGTATTATTTTTACATTCAAGAGGTATGCTTTATGGGCCATGTAATTTATAAAAAATGTGTTTCAGTGGTTCTTGAAAATATTGAAGTGGTTACCTCTTAGAGACCGGTGAAGAATGTTTTCGAGATTTGAAGGTTTATTGGTATCGCTGTGTATTATCACCATTTTGTTCATGACTTATCACAACAAACATCTCCAATGACAACTTTTCCAAAGAAAAATGTTCCTTTGTAGTGTAGTGAAGAATTACATAATTCTTTTCAAGAGAAGAAAGTGTGTATTACATTGAAAAATATCTTGGTTTTTCTAGAAATAAGACATGGATATGTGGTCTACTATGATGCTTTGGGATCTGGGTTGGGATGTGTTCTCATGTAGGGAGACCATGTGGTTACTAATGATTCAAGACAGTTGAGAGTACAAGAGAATAATTACCCAACACATGATTTTGAGTTAGCTATGGTATTTCATGCTTTAAATACTTAGCATCACTATCTCTTTGGTGATAAATTTATTATGTACAATGATCATAATATCTTGAAACAACTTTTCTCCCAAAGGGATTTTTATTAGAGGAAAAGGAGATAGATGGAGTATCTTTAGATGTTTGACTTTGACTTGATGTACACACTGGGAAAAGGGAATTAGGTGGAAGATGCGTTAAGTAGAAAGTGATATGCTCAGTTGGAAAAGGAAGCTTTAGAGGAGTGGCAGTTGATGTTAGTCTTAGATGATATGCATGTGGAATGCAAAAACTAAGGTGATGTTGCAGTTTTATTCTTAGTTTTAGTAGTTCCTAAATTGGTAAAAATGGTTAAAGAGGCACAGATATTCGATGCAGAATGATGGATTATGAGTTCAAAACTCAATTGTGAGGAAAACATTGTGGGATAAAAACTTTATGGGACATCAATTTTATGGTTCAAAGATCAGAGTTTTGTACATATCTCTTGTCAAGAACAACTACTTCATGCCTACTACAATTTGAGATGAGCTGTACGTCCAGGGATACAGAAGATGTATGAGGTTTTGAAGGAGAATTTTTGGTGGAATGGTATGAAGCGAAAATTAAATTGTGTTTTTTTAATGGAAATTAAATTGTGTTTTTTTTTTCTGTACAATTTTTAAACCTTCTTTAGTGAAGGTTGGTGGAAAACGTGGAAAATAGGGGGTTTTTTTTTAAAACACTTGTTTTTTTTATTTTAAATGAGGATTTTTAAATTATGGATATTATGAAATTTTGTAAAATTGATTTATTTAGAATGTTTATAGTATATATATATATATATATATATGTTTTTGAAATGCATTAATGTTTTGAAATTGGACGGTTGGAAAGTTTTCAATAAATGGGCGTTTTTATTGAAACAGGTGAAATTGTTTGAAATTGGTTTTGGTTTTTGGAAAACATGGTGTGACTATCATATTTCATTACTAATAGTGGTTGAAATATGACCATGTGATTCGTGCCAAATGTTAAATGTCACATGGTTAATAATTACCTTGTGACGACTTGGTAGATCGACGAGATACCACTCATGAGTATGGAATGGTCATAACGATGCATATATTTTTGGTAGTTGTTATTTTGTGGAGTTTATTGGTTTGCTAAAGTAGTTTTCAGAAATTGTTTTGAATATTTATTTAAAATTTTACCTTGTGTATAGATTTCTGGAAAATATTTTCACATGGTTTTAGTTTATATTTAGTTATAAACTGTTTTGAGAAGTGTTTATATTTAATTATAAACTATTTTCAATTTTTTTATATAAAATCTTTTATATAAATATGGATAACTCTTTTATAATAGTGGTGTGAGTAGGTATGTCATTGGGGAAAGTCTACAGAGTTTTATACTTACCCCTTCTTTGGTACTTTATTGCTTTTGTAGATGTCATCTTCCAGGACGTGGGAAAAGGTAGGGTGTAACTGGTTTTTAGCACTACTTATTGTGTTGTTGAGCTGTTTGGTTGTGGTGGATCAGGGAGCTGGTGAAGCCTGGAGTATTTTTTTTTATTTTGGTGTCTTGTTGAGTTATCTTCCACTATTATGTTGATATATAGTTTTCTTATTCTATAACACTTTTTTTGGGCTCACTTTGGTATAAAAGATTTTCTGAATTGCCATTATTTTGTTCACACATCATATAACTGCTATGGATTATGGTTTGTTAGTTTATTATGTATCATTAAAAGGGTAAATCATCCCCCAATGATATTTAAAACCCTTTTCATTTATTTATAGCCTTTGGAATCACGGGGATTTCACCTAAGGCCCATTAATGACTCATTCCATTCTTAAACTAATGAGAATGAATGAGTCGTTACAAATGGTATCAACTTTGTCCCTTGTTTATGGAACAAGTATTCTTGAGTTTTCATGGTATTGGAGTAGAAATACTTCCTGTATATTCCTTGGGTGGTCTTCTTAAAAAATATTATGATTCTTAGGACTTGAAATGTAGAGTATAAAATTCATTGCTAACCTTTTTATACTGAACTTTAAGTTACCAGGGAGTTGGGTACGTAAGTGTTTTGGAAACACTAGTAGAAATGTGGAGTCATATTTTCATGGGTTTATCCAATGATACCAGTATAAAATAAATTATATATGAATGAATTCAAACTAGGATTTGATATCTCATTTTGAGTAAAGACATATGATTCAGAGCATGGTTTTAGTATTGGAAAAGATGAAGATTTTTTTTTCAAATTAAATAATTTGAAAAGGAAATAGTTGATGTATTTTGAAAATGTTTTGATTTTCAAAAGAAAGAGTGATTTTTTGAAAAAATAGTTAGATTTTGAAATCAATGTTATGATAATGATGTTATAGAATTTGAAATGCCAAGAAAATCAATTTCTAGAAGAGTGATACTTACAGAATGTGTTGTTTGTTTAGAGTTGGAACCTAATAGGCGATGTAGAAACTAACCAGAGGAAGCGAATGAAAATTTGGTTGCACATTAGCCATAGGTTAACTAAGAGTGGGTGAAAATTATAGTCCAAGAATACCAAGCTGTGGATATTGAGAATTGAAGGGTGGATCCACAACAGGTGGACTACACCATCTAGTTTTAGAAGCAGAATCCATCCATCTTCTGAGGTGATTCAGAACTAGAGAGGGTAGATGGTTGGATGAATAGGATGAATAAAATATTTGAGTTCATTGGACCACTAGATGACTTTAAGGTCAAATTGGAATGTTATATTCTGAAGGATCTTTCATTCTAGTGGTGGGATTTGGCAGTGTAAGCTAGATTAGATCAGAGCTTGAGTTGGGAGGATTTTGAAGTATTGTTTGAAAAACAATTCTATCCTCACACTATCAGTATCAAGAAAACAACATACCTTTTAACCCTGAAGAAGTAGAGCCTCTATATTACTAAATATGAGTCTAAATTCATTACTTTAGTTTAATTTTCAACAGAAGTTTTAGAAAGTGAGAGCCTGAAGGCACACATCTTTCAGTCAGAACTCAAGCAGAATATTTGGTCAAAGATTGTGGTACTCTGTAACATAGATTATATAGATATGGTAAACTAGGAATCCATGGATGAGAAGTATATATCTTAATATATGGGAGGAGGAAGCATAATTATACTAATAAAAAATGGTGGGAACTCAACAGATGTGATCCAAAGGAAGAGGGACACCTATTTCTAGGGTGACAATGAGAATCAGAGTCAAATAGCTGGATCAATAAATCTTCCTACTAAACTAAAGGGCCATCTGGGATGTTATCAATGTGGTTTATTCAACCACATCAAGAGAAAGTGTATGTAAAAACCTCTAAAATTTCACTACTACAAAAAATGGGACATCTTTAGTGATATTGTCTTGGTGCTCCAAGGTCGGGTGCTCGGGAGACTTCTCAAGTGTCGCATGCATCATATGATTTGACAGGGCGAGACCAATAGAATCAGAGCCTCTATTAGAGTAGAGATAGCCTTAGTGATTCTGTAAATACCATGACTTCTCAGAAAAGGAAATATCAATAGAGAAACAAAGAGAAGAATGCCACAACAACGTAGTTATATGCAGCAGATCAGGGGAATCTGGATGATCAGGATGGACTATTTATTGTGTGAGTTACGATTATATAGAATTTTACCTTTTTTCAAGTTTTGTTTGATACCGGTGCATGAAATTCCATTATTGATTCTCATACTACTTATTTTTTGAGTTTGAAACTTTAAATGATGCTTGTTGTGATAAAAATACATACCCCTCTCAGTGAAACAGAATGTTGAGCCTTCTTGTGTAGAGTGTGTTCTATAACTATTAATGGAGTTGAGAAAAAATGGGATTTATCAATGCTAGAGATGGATGTATTTGATGTAATCCTAGGATTGGATTGGTTGAAAGTGTGAAAGGCTCACATTGACTGTTATAGTAGGATATTTAGTTTCAAAACTGAGGATGGAATCGAGCATCTCTTCAGAGGAAAAGGGTTGAAAAAAAGTTGCACCCTGATTTTTGGAACCAATGGTTGGAAGGAACTCTTTTCAGTTGGAGGCGTTGACTTTGGAATCAATGGAAGAGATATAGGATAATTGTTTCAAGCAATAGTGTATCAATTTTGAGATGTGTTTCCTGAATATTTTTCTGGGTTACCACCTGTATGGGAAATGGAGTTTACAATTGATATCCTTTAGTGGACTAGTAATATCTACCTTCCATCTTATATGATATAACCAAAATAATTAAGGGAGTGAAAATAATAATTGGAGGAACTGGAAAGAAAAGGTTTCATTTATCCAAGTACATCTCTGTGGGCAACACTGGTCTTGTTTGTGAAGAAAGTAGGTGAAACTCTTTGGAAGTGTGTTGATTATCATAGGCTTAACCAAGTTACAATAAAAAATTAGTATCCACTTCCACAAATTGAAGATGTTTTTGATCAATTGAGGGGATATTAGTGGTTCTCAAAGATTTACTTGTGATCAGGATATCACCAATTGCGAGTTCTTATAAAATATATTCCAAAGACAGCTTTCAGAATCAGACATGGCCACTGTGAATATATATTCATGCCTTAAGGTATAATGAATGAAGCAATGGTCTTCATGGATTTGATGAATCAAATATTTCAGCGATATCTAGACTCTTTTGTTTTGGTGTTTGTAGACAATATCTTGGTGTATTCAAAGATAAGGGCTGACCATGAGGAACACCTAGCGACAATGTTACAAATCTTGAGAGATCATCATTTGTATTCCAAACTATCTAAGTGTTATTTTAAGATACAATAGGTATGCTTTATGGTCCATGTAATTTATAAAAAAGGTGTTTTAGTGGATCCAGAAAATATTGAAGCAGTTATCTCTTGGAAACCGGTGAAGAACGTTTTCGAGATAGGAAGCTTTCTTGGCATCGCTGTGTATTATTTCCATTTTTTCATGACTTATCATGTCTAACATGGACAATGACATCGTTGAAAATTAAAAAGGATCCTTTCTAGTGTAGTGAAGAATAAAAAAGTCTTTTCAAGAGCTGAAAGTGCGTATGACATCGACACATATCTTGGTTTTTCTAGAAATAGTACATGGATATGTGGTCTATTGTGATACTTCAAGATCCTGGTTGAGATGTATTCTCATGAAGGGAGACCATGTGGTTACTGTGATTACAACTATGTATTTTGATTTTAAAAAATTCAAATCACAAAAGTTGGGAAATTAAGTTTAACAATAATCTCATAGACGTGGCATGAGAGCAGGTTTTTAAAGTAAAAACGATGAAAAGTTCAATATGTTTTTATAACCAATTTCAATATAAAAACGATTCCAATGACCTAAATAGAATTAATATGTGTATAATTGATCTATTTCATCTTTAAAAACCAAATTAAAATATAATTTCATATTAATAATTATTTAAATAAAAGGAAAATTTTAACTAAAATAAAGTATTTTTCACTATTCATCAAAAAATGAAATTTTTCAGAAAAATACAAAAAACTAACCATAAGATAATTTGGACATTATTAATTACCAAATTAAGTTTATTTTATCAAATTAAAATTCCAAAAGTTTCTAAATAATATTTTTAAACATATAATGACTTTAGAAAATATTATATATTTCAATATCAATATGTTTTACTTATATGAAATCATTATAATTAAAATTTTAATAGTAGTTATTACTATTAATATTACTAAGTTTAATTACAAGGTTATAAATATATAATTTAAATAATTATAATAATAAAGTGTTGTTTTGCAGAAACTCAGTGTTTCATGTAATGCAAGCCAAGTTGGTGTTTTATGTAGCACAAATAAACTTTATATTGCATGTAGTGAATGATTAAATTGTTTTTTCACATAATTAAATCCAAAATTAGTTATTTACTATATAAAAAACTTTGTTTAGTGTTACGTGAAATGAAAAAAATCAAAAAAATTAAATTAATTCATAAAATTTATTTTGAAAAATTATTTTGGTGTTACGTTCTACCCATTAAAATGAATTTCTCCCTCAAAATTATTCTAGGTTACCAATGGTTTAATACATTAAAGTTCATTTCATAGAACCCACATTTTAAAAATTAATTCTAAAACTTCCTTCAAAGAAAGGTTGGAAATATAATGGTTACCCAAAATAACATATAACTAGGTTTCCACATAGAATTACATAAGTGGAAAGTGTAAACATAGACTTTGAGGAAAAACATAAATATTCATAGGGATAGATTGAGGTCATCAATCACAAACAAGTGAATGATCAATTACAAGTTTAGGGCCTCAAAGTTATAAATATACAATGATTTAAAAGGAAATCGGTTCAAAAAAATTAATGTATTAGAATAATAATTTATTTCTTGATTTTTTTCCTAAATTTGAAATTTTTTTATGAAAATATATACTTGAATGATTTCCGGAAAACCTCACCCTTTTGGGTTCCTTGATCCACATCACCTATTTCTCTAAAAAATATAGTGAATGTTTCATTCCTGAAGCACTAATAGATTATGAGATCCATGATATGCCATCCCATCTATCATTAGATATCATCAAAACAATGTTTTTAGAATAGGTTATCCAATATGAATAAATCCTCATGTGGTGAGATAATACTTTAACCTCACAAATACCATCCAAAGTGTTACTTAATCTTTCCATAAATGGTTAAACTTGTAACCCTCCCGAATAAAGAAAATACAAAATTTTAGAAATAAATTCATTATATCAGCTCAAAATTGAAACCCCATATATCAAAAAGTATATCTTGGTTGTCACATTGTGAAAATGTGAATACCCTCATCGTAAATCCTCTTGAAACATCATAATAACCTGAATTACTATAAATACTTTTAGAAGGAATTAATTCTTCCTTATTATAAATATTACCAGATATATTACTTGAATCCAGGAAGTTGTTAATTCATCCGTGATTAAATTGAAAACTTCCCCAAAAAATAAATAATTTGATCAGGGGTAATCAGTGCAATACAATTTACTTTATCCAAATCAATCATCTCTTTATCCAAGATAAACACAATTTTATCAACATCTTTATCACATTAAGGGTTACCATACCTTAATAAAAAATATGAATTTTATAAGTCTCCATCACCATTAAACATATCATTTTCAATTCTAAATGGAAACTTAGATATTTTAGGATTCATATAACATAATATTTGAATTAAAAAACATAAATACTTCATTCATCCAAATTTATTCTTAAATTTTTACTAAGGATTCATCAACTTATTACTTAATAGCTATTTTATAGAATATAAAATACTAATAATATATTAAGGTTCCTCAACTTCAATATAATCATTCTTATTATGTTTAATCTAAACAATATTGGAAGAGAATAACATATATTTCACAAGTTGTTTGTGGCCTCTTTATCTCCAAAAGTATAACCAATACTCATACCACCTTCCTAACACTCTTTATGCAATTTATAATTGGGAAATATATTTTCATAATGACATTAATTTTTACATCTGAAACATTCAATATCAACCATGTTCCTTTTATCTCTCCATTGACTAAAACCAGAAAGTATCGGTTGATAAACACTTATAATAGAATAAAACACATAATAATGAAAAATTACTTATAGGATGTCTAAATCATAACACCTACGTTTTAATTTATGACCACTTAGGTTTATCCTTGGTTATTAATAGTCATATCCTATTCAAATTATTCACAATGGTTTATAAAGAGTCTTTGAATTTTCAAAGAATATCCCTCGGGAGCGTGAAACCAAGTGCATAGTAAGACCTTTTTTCATGTACCAGGTAACCCCGGGTCAGGATCTACACACCTTGTCATAGTTGTTACCCCTAGGTAAATCTATGCTAGAGACACATCCACCCATAGTATCCATATGGGGTTGTATTTCTAGGACACCACTCACTCTTTCCTTTACCTAAATTCCATGACATTTTCTTAGACATTAACTCATCCTTATACTTATAATTAGAGAAATCCCTAAACATATCCTTACAGATATACCTAGGGATCTCACTAAAGTTTTCTCATCTCAGTTTCCAAAGTTTAACTAAACCTTCACTATGATACCAACTATAATGAACTAGTATTAATGTAGATAAAAATTACATCACTTTTGAGCAATACTTAAAACATCACACAAACATCCTCCCATAGACTATACTAGTTCAATGCCTTTAGAAAGATGGAAACATAAACACTGTTAGATAAGTGGGCTATATTATCTCCCACTAGGTTCTTATTTACTATCATCCTTCTTATACACATCAAACATAATACATATCTTCATAACATGGGGAAGGAAACATAAAAAGGGGTGAGTTTAGATGCTCCATAGGGGTATACAAGGGAGATATGTAAGTAGGAACCTGAGCATAGGGTTTTTAGAATGTGATCATAACATTATAAGATCACACCCTATATATAATAATATAAAAAAAAGAATCATGGAATAAAACTTGGTAGTTCATAAGACAAGAATCACAAGGAAATAAAAAAGATAATCCATTAAATAATAATACAAGAACCATATGTATTGTAAAATTATTATAGAATCTTTAATACATAATAAATATAATATATATCATATATAAATAGTGTTTCCATTATAATTCCCAACCATGAAATGGGGTAAAGGTAAAATGAACAATCATCATTTCATGAGGTAGTAGTTCACCCTGCACAAAAACAATATGTTCATTATCTATTAGATGGAATTGTATGTAAGTGTATGTGGAACCCTTAGTATAATAACATCTCAGTATATTAAGGATAATTTTGTTATTATATTATCATGGAATAAGTAGAGTTTAGTGGGTGAAGAAAGAAAATAAAAGGAAAGAGCTTTAGGAAGGATGCTACCTTTTCTTTAGGTAACCCCTTTTGGTTTGCACAAAAGGGATTCATTGGATTTATTTTTTCCAAAATTGAAGATTAAACTAGTAAGGGATAAATTTTTACTAGATATTTGGTTATATCTTTGTTGAGAAAAAGTGGATTGAGAGGTGTGGGGATGTTGGAAGAGAGGATTCCTTTTTATAGTGAGGAGGAGTGACACTCTTGTAAATACCAAAAGGTATACATTAATGAGAGATATACTTTACCTACAGTTCCTAAAAAATTGAAAAATATTGTTCTAAAGGTGAATAATTGTCTACATAAATCTAAAATACACAAAAATAAGTGCATTTTTATAATTTTGTTCCTAGCTTCTAAGTTTCCCCAATTTTTTTCATTTTGGTTTTTATTAAAGTATCTAGTATTCTAATATAATTAATTTAACCATTAAAACTAAATTAAAGTGATAATTATTAGAAAAATAGAACCATTTAATTATTATTATGATATATAATTTTTAAAAATAAAAATACCATGTTTTTTGGAAATTTATATTAAAATAAGAGCACGTAACGTGAAAAACACTACTTTAACTGGGACCATACTAACGATATTTTTACTATATCTGGGTCAATATGTTAATTATAAAAGTTTAATTGGTACATGAATGGAAAATATTTCATATTTAATCACTCATAAAAATTACTTGACATAAGTTAGGTTTTTTATTATTTTTAAATCATTTATTAAAATATCATTTGTTGTAAAATAACATTAATGTCAATTTTGACATTATTTATTTTATTTTAATTTAAAATAATATAAAAACAATATTTTAATCCAAATATATTATGATCATAGATTTTTATAATGATATATTCATCTAAAAAGAATAATCAATTACAATAATTCAACTAATTTTCTTTACTTTTAATTTTTATAGTATCATTTATTTTAGTTAATTATTAACTAAATAATCAATATATTGGAATTTCTTAAGCATTTTGAGTAACTAAATCATCTCTAAAAATTATATATAAACTATTTTAATAAAATAAACTCATTTATTTTACAAAAAGATACGTGTAACTAAATGTATATTATTTTCCCCATATCTTAAAGTTTTTTAAATGTAAAAGGTGTCACTTTTTTGTCTTTTTTCCTTACATAACTTATCATATAGGGAACTTTCATGAAATATTATCATAATAAACCATAAAATTAGAAAAAATGGTATATGATATATATATTGATATCCAATGGCTTGTGGATTAGCATGTTGGTCATTTTGGCCCTTAAAATTAAGGTTAATCCCTCGTTAAGCTTAATTTTACCATAATCGTCGAAAGTAATTTTAATCACTTTTACTAATGTTTATGGAAAAAATATTAAGTTAATATTATTATACCAAAAATATTATAATTATTATATCTGTGTATTTCTGTTTTACACAATTCAAATCACATAAGTGGGAAAATTAAGTTTAACGCTAATCCCACAAATGTGTCGAGAAAGCGGATTTTTAAAGTAAAAACACTCAAAAGTTCAATAAGTTTTTATAACCGATTTCCATATAAAAATGATTTCAAAGAAATAAATTGGATTAATATATGTATAATTTAACTATTTTGACTTTAAAAACAAAATTTAAATATATTTAAATATTAGTAATTATTTAAACAATAAGGCAGTTTTTACCTAAAATAATGTATTTTTCACTCCATGGCTTCGGCTGCAGGTCTCTCTCTTCTACAGATGATCGATGGAGTTGCTTCCACCTTCATAGGAAAGGGTTATTCAAGTGTTATTTTTTCAATTATTAATTTCAGTTGTGACAGTGAGGGTTTGATCTAAGGGTGGGCTAATAGCTGTGGGCGGTGAGGGTTACTTATTCTTGTTGCGGTGTGCCGATTGTAGTCGCGAGACCCATATATTGAAGACATGGTTTCATATGGATCATATTAGGTATACTTTGGGTAATCAGTGTGTCTCATGGTCTCATATATGTTATTTTTGGTGTCGGTAGGAGAGGATCCTCTTTAAGCAGATAGGCCCCTTCAGGTGGTGGGATTTTCCGGTGTGTTCAGACCAGATCTGGTTAGATCAGGGGTTCTGGTGTTGCAACAATGCACAAATAATATCGACACTTATTTATGCGGGTTGTGTATGTGCATTGGAAATCTTGGTGGTGGTGACCACCTTGGTGACAAAAAACATCTTCATATGGGAATCACATCGTGGTAGTTCTTACTATTTGAAGGTAGAGGTTGACCGCGAGTGGTGATAGAGGGTGTTACCTTGGGTCTAGATTGAGGTACTGAAGATGGTTCAGGATTGGAGAAGATAGGTTTGTGATGGATTGGTTAGGGTATTAAACTAGTTCACTGGGGTGTAGTTTATGTGCATTGACGGTGGGTGTGCCAATGGGCTCTTAATCCATGTGTTCTATGCTTTGGGCTTTGGTTTTGTTATGGGGTTTGTCCCACCGGGCCTATGAATTTTAAGGCCATGTGCCTTTGGGCTGATAGGCTTGTGATAGGTTTTCCCTTACTCATTTCAAAAGTTATTCCTATTTTATTTTTCTTTTTTTAATAAATGGGTCTTCTCCCAACCTTTTTGGTAAAGTATTTTTCACTATTCATCAAAAAATATTATATTTCTTTATCAATACGTTTTATTTATATGTAACAATTATAAATAAATTTTAAAAATTAGATATTAATATTTATATTAATAAGTTTAGCTTCTAGGTTATAGCTATCTCATTTAAATAATTATAATAATAAAGTATTGTTTCGCAGAAACTCAGTATTGCATGTAACACAAGCCAATTCAGTGTTTCATGTAGTGTAAGCTAAAATTTATGTTTCGTGTAGTGCATGATTACCTTGGTGAATCATATAACACAAGAAAAACCTAATTTTTCAGTATGTAAGAAAAATATTTTTAGTGTTACATGAAATGAAAAATATCAAAAAGATTAATTTAATTCGAAAAAATAATTTCATAAAAAAATTAGGGTATTACACAACATACGCTAGATAAACAGCCACTCAACCGCATGATTTTCTAGGTGAGTTGCATTGTTTGAATAACCATTTTGAAACCATAGAAACCCCATAGGATCTCATAGTTCCATGCCAAATGGCTACAAAATGGTTAGCACTAACTGCACGCCTAAATAGTGTGGCTAGCCTATTTTCCCCAAAACTCCAAAGTTTTGACCTCTAAATCCTAAAATCCTCTTGGAACTTAAAGGAGATAGAACAAGGCTCAAAATAAATCACAACTGTGACTCATTGGGCTTCGAAATTCTCCCCACCATAAAACTCTATATCCTTGAAAAGTGATCAGGATTACTGACTCCTAAAGTGATAAGTCCACTTCTACATAAACAATGATTCCCAATCTAATGTCTCACGGATATCCCATCCATACTACCATAGTACATGGACCAAAGGAACCATTTTACCAAACTTTAACTTATCCTGTTGATCCACAACCTGAACCGGTTACTCAATGATGAAAGTGTCATGATCCAGATCAAAATCCCGCCATTCAATCATTTGGGAAGAGTCTAGTTGACACCTTCTCATTTAGTATACTAGAAACACGTCATCAATCAACTTAAAGTGGGATGGAAATTCCAACCATTAATCCACACTTCCATATATTTCAATGATCACAAAAGGGAAAAAAACCTCAATACTAACTTAAATTGCTTACCAAATGATGATATCCCAAATGAGGCTGTACCCAGTAAAAAAAAGAGCCGATCACCTGAACCAACCTCATATAGAAAAGGATAGTATCCTATTTAAAATTTTTGATGGCTTAGATCTACTACCTTCCTTTTCTGAGAAAACGTCACCATCCATGTCATCCTTGAACAAGACTTGATTCTAGTAGAGACCATTCACCTACCCTTTCTTGACATAAAAGTGATACATAAAGCCACCTATATGATACTTAAAAGTGAATCACCTTAATTTAAGAGCAAGGAAGATAAAATCCATCGAATATATCAATGTTCAATCGCATCCACCATTACCATATCCTTTGTTAAAATTAAAAGATCCAGTTTCATGAATTAATAAATGATAAACCAAATCATATCTTTTACCCCATTAGGAGTTTGTGGTAGTCTAATTATAAAGTTCATGGATCCCTTACACAACTTCCATAATACAAATTATAAGGATTAAACAAAATGGAATGTCAATGGTTTTCAACTTCACTTTCTTAATGGGAAAGTTATTATGATAGAAATTCTGAATTTGATTAGATTACTCTAGGTCACTAACATCGATGTCTCAAATAATGAGACATTATGGAAACCCTAGAGTTCATGGACTGGCTAAACCTATGTTCTTGATCTACAAACCCCTGGCTCAGATTAACTAGAATTAAAAATTTCCTTTGAAGCTATAAAACACTAATGGGATACCAAAAATAGAAACCGAAGGTCTCCCCACCATGAATGGTTTTATTACAATATTATCACCTGACATATGATACTTGATCGAGTCCAAACCTTTTTCATAAGGAAACTAAATTTCCCACAATCTAAGTACTCAAGCACACTAGTTCTTTAAACACATCCTATATAATTTCTTTGAAACAATTCCCATAGGATGCCTCCTCTTTTGATTATTCATAGCCGATGTTGGTAAAACCTTGCTCAATGCATCTATAACCATACCTCATTGTCATATAGTTTACCATATGAAAAAATAAAAGATCTAAAATAACTTAACCTATAATTTATATACTAGGATCAGATTACTTAGGGTAAAGTACACTTTATACACTTATGATCTGTACATATCATAAATTTTTATCTAAGGTACTTGTGTCACAATTTTCCCAAAGAATGTAAATCTCTAATCAAATTAAGGTCAAAGTGAGATAGATTCTTCCCATAAAGGAATAATTTATGGAATACATAATCCATTGCATTTTTTCCATCATCAGAATATATCTAAACTCCATGCTTGAGGCTTCACAGTAACATAATCAAGTCCCAAAATAGCTTAGCATGAAACAAAAGTGGGGATTAAATTAACCTCACCTCTATCCTTTCAAAGGATTTCTAGTTTTCAGATTATCCAACACAAGGATATAAAATAAAAGAGACCTAATATAGGTCTCCCCACTATTTATAATTAATCTAAAATAGTTTGGAAATCAGAAACTACAAATATACAAGAGAGAACAAACAATTTATATTAGGTTTCACATTTTAAACATAGGAATACCCCGTAGTTTTTATCCAAAACCAAGGAAATAGGTATTCTCTCATAAGGTACAACCAAATAATAGGTAACTTGATGGAGCCTATAAAAAGACACCATCCCCAAGAAATTTTCAAAAGATCAATAGATCAAACCACTACAAAGACCATTGTAGATGCATAATCTCGAATAAGAGATCATCCATGTCTCACAAAACTAACAGATAGTTCAAACAAAGACATGACTCAATAAGAAATGATATGTATTTAGTCTAGAGTCCTGAGACTTAATCTATGGTAACTCAAATTTAGATATCTAATCCCAGTGGTCCCCATTTTACAACTAATAATAACATATCTCCAATTGATCTCTTGGACAAATAAGATATAAAGATGAACCTTATTACCCATGCACACACCCAAGATTCTCTAAGTCTAGGGTAGTAAGCCAAAACCCATTGAATAAATTTTTATAAAAATCTATCCCTAGAAACAATATTCAAAGAGTAAAATAGAACAATGAATCATGAAGAAAAATGAGATGACCACTACTCTCAAGGATGTATACCAAGGAAGACATTAAATATCACACTTAATAAGGATATCCCAAAACTAAAACCACTTAAAAAATATATATCTAAAACACAAAGGGATCAACACACAAATCACATGATACAACCAAGGTTCAACTCTTCCCAAGGAATATAAGAAAACTTGGAAAACTAGACCCTAATTACCCATCTAATCAGCTGAACCTATAAAGTTCTATAGTCAAGAAAAAAATGGAATCATCTAAATTCACCTTAATACCTTTCATCAATATAACATAGATATGGAATATAACAATCACCACTCTATTTGGAGTCAGTTCATGACTTAAATAGATGATGGAAAAAACCACTCTCCAGGAAATCATCACACTCCAACTCAAGATCGCTCTGGATGAATTACTCAAATCACACAAGAGGATAACTCTATCCACATTTTTCCTTTAGAGCACATCTGATCACACCTACACATAATAACATGTTTGTCCAAATATAAAAATCATCAAAGGTTGTATGCAATTTCAGAGAGGTTTCAAAACAAACTCACTCAAGGAGAAAAAGAACTCTTTAAAATATATTCATTTTAAAAACCTCAAAAGAAAATTTAAAAGGGAGTTATACAAACAAATAATTTCAAAAAAAAAAACATCCTTCATTACTTTAGAAAAAAATTCAAAAGATAACATTTCAAAAATTCTCAAGTACAATATAAAACTTCTTAAATTCTAAAAAAATTATTCAAACATGATTCATTTTCATCTTGAATTAAAATTTCCATTTTTGAAGTTATTTAAAAAGGAACTTTCATTTAATTTATAAAAATTTTATTTTCATAGAAGTTAGAATCCATTTTTAATTTATCATTTTCCTTTCAAAACCATTGACTCTTTTGGATTACAACTTGAATACATTTGTGGATTTTTCATTTAAATAAAAAAATATCCCCTTTACAACTTCATAGTAAATAACCATTTCTTTCAAAAAGTTTAAACCTTATTAAAAACATTATTCAATAGTTTGAAATTATTTTTGGAAAATCCTAAACTATTTTGAAATCCAAAAAAAATTCACTAGGTTTCCATGATTAAACAACCATTACTAAACATGAGCTGGAAACTAAGAATCATTTTATAGGCATGAAATATAGCTTCACTTTTCTATATAAAATAATTTTTCCTTGAAATCCATATTTACACAATAAATCAGTTATTCCATCCCCACATAAGAAAAACATTCCATAACTGTTAGTCAAATTTATTCTAGATATCAAAATTTTCCAGGTCCCACCTTGATTATTTTCCCATATATGAGTCACTCAAAGAATCCAAGAATAATTGGTTATAAAGAACCCCAAAAAAGGGATGTTGATCCCTGCTCAACCTAGCCATGTGGATCCCTGCTCGAACTATCCGTGTTTAATTCCAAGAGCCCGGTTTCTATGTTGGTTTCCTACTACTTTTGATGTGACGGGAGTATGGGATGGATGAGCATAGTGGGATGTTGTGGTATGTGGGGTGGGGGGCCCCAATTGTTTTGGTATAATTTTATTCCTAGAGTGGAAATATACATCGGTTTATGCATGTGGGTTTTACGGTGTACACTAGGGACGATGGAACAGGTTGAAGCTGGTCTTACCCTTTAATATAAAATTTGGATTCTTGTTGAATATGTTGTTTGTTTATCTTATTTACTATCCCACTACTTGAGGAAAATTATTTTTTTCCCTCCTTCCAAAATAGGTGAAGAATCATGGGGTATTCCATGAGCTTTAAGTGTTTATCTTGTCAGGGATGGATGGGTCTATGCTACTGCTATAGGTGGAAAAGACTTGATGGGTATGTCATCTACTCACCATGTTAAGACCCTTGTGTTTGGTAGCTTAGAATATTTTCCTAGAATACGTATAAATATATAAATATGAAAAGTGGTAATGTTTTTAATAAATGAATAATTTTTTAACCCATGGGGTTGGAGATTTATTGAATTCAATGCTAAGGTTGTGATTCATAGAAGTCATGGACTCAGTTTGGTTATGCCTGGTGGGTATGGATCTTTGTTGAAATGATAATGTAATGGAATGTGTAAAATAACGATGGTTAATTATTGGTTAAATAATTAATTGACATAACGTAAAATTATTGAAAAGGGATAAAGTAACTTAATGAATATATTTAAAATGGTTGTGTGCTTATAGGATATCTAGTCTTATTAGTGGAAACCAGGAGTCCGAGAGACGTGAGGTGAAGTTAAGTCTAATACTTGGTTATTCCCATAGTGTGGTTATGAACTATATTATATCCTGTACTTTTTGTGTTTGTATATGCTACTTCAACCTTTAGGTTAGGGAAACTAACACCCTAGGGTTTTTGAGCCCTGGGGGGGGGGGGGGGTATTTTCCCCAACATCTCAATGGTAGGATGGATGACTACCCCATTGGACCTCACACTCTTCTCTTGATAGTTACCTGTGATGGTATGCAGATGGTTAGTTTTCACAATATATGTGTGTAGATGGATGTAATGGATTATGGTTATTTCACACACATATATTCTGGATATAGTTTCCTATGGACTACTATAGGTTTAATGTGTATAGGATATGATGTCTTGAGGATCCATACTCAGTGTATGAGCTGTAATGGATTGAGGCATAACACCTGATGTATGGTACACACTATGAGAGATGTGGTGGATCCCTAAAACTACCTAGTTACTTTTGGCTATGTGGATGATGTGATTTTGTTTCATGAGATTTATGTTGTGGTTCTTCACCTAGGTGTCTTCGGGCTATCCTTTTTGGAGAGAGATGCTCAGGACATACGCCATTGGGTAAATGCGGAAAACTAGCGGAGAAGTTTCTGCGAGGTACCGTTGATATTGATTTTTATATAATATCCTATTGTATGTGATACTTGGTGAGAGTATCCATAGTGAGGCTAGGAACTTAGTATACATATTTAGGTTATGAGTTAGTTTTACTTGTTGTTCATTGTTCTTTAGTATGATTTCTTTTCTTTTACATGAGAGGCTCTGAGGAGGATCCTACCGAGTATATAGTTTTAATCACCCTACATTTATATAAACTATTTTTTAGGTTAGTTGGATAAGGCTAGAGATCAGGATGGTTATTACTATCTTGGGGTTTTTCATGATCTATTTAGGCTTCATGGTCACTACTGTCTTTACTTTCTTTAGGTACTTATAGTTTTGAATTTTATTTGTAGTTGTTCTTGCATGACATTACATATGTTCACTTGGGTTTCTTTCATAGTGTAGTTTGAGTTGGTGTTAGTTGGGGTCTATCTTATCCCTATCTTTTGTATGTTTTCTCTTAGTGGGTAATACCTCCCATCATTGTGTTTATCAAACCCTCGGTGCTAGTCGCTAACCCAGGGCCTACTGAAGGTGGGACTCAGGTGTCACTATCTCTCTTCTCCCATTTTCAGCCTAGAATGGTTACACTTTTTTTGGAAGGGGGTAATGATAGGGTGCTATTAGAGTTCTAGTTAAGGAATATGATGGAATTTGGAGTTAGGAACCTGTTTAGTTTCATTGGTTGGTACGAAAATATTGTCAGCTAAATTTATTAATTGCTATAAACACCAGAGACCAGATGAGACATAGGTATTTAGGCCCCCCCGGTGATCTGATGCATGGACCTTCAAGCTTATAGTGGCTACTAAACTAGGTGATACTTATTACAGGGTAAAGAACTAGGAAAGGATCATGTTTCATTCTTCTTTGTTTCTATGTTTAAATTGGTAGACCTTGGGATAGGTTAACCTAAGATGAATAAAAGAAAATATTTAATTAATGTTAAAGTCTTCCATATTCCAGGTTTAGGAGCTATAACTACTTTTTATTTTTTAGGTATGGATCCAGATCAACATCCCCATCAAGTTCGTGCAAAAGATGTCCATCAGGTTGTTCCAGTAGATAACCATAGAGTAGAGGTTGGCGATGCAGACACTTGTAGGAAAACACTTCGAGAATTTCAGCATTAGATTCTATAGAACTATTAGGGGTCTATTTCAAATGCCATCACAGAAGAGTAGTTGGAGGAGGTTGAGATGGCCTTCAGTTCGATTCATGTTTAGAAGTTCTGAGACTAGTTCAGGGTTGAGTTTATTTCTTCTACCGTGAAGGCAGCCAGTCACCAAGAGCTGCTTACCCTTCAGTAAGGAAGCTCTAGTGTGTGATAGTTCGAGATCCATTTTTGGAACCTTCTACAATATTCTTCAGATATATTTTTAGATGAAGAGGCTATAGATAGAAATTTTGAGGGGGATTTTCATCCAGAGATCCAGTGCCGAGTCACCCCGTTTATGCTGAATACATATCTTGAGGTGCTGGTGCGGATGATGGTCATCGAGATGACATTAGCCAGAACTAGATCGTCATGTGAGGGGAGTCATCATGATTCCTCATGAAGTAGAGATATGGTCCGGGGTTCCCGGTTTTCATAGAAGAAGAGTTTCTGATCAGCCAGGGTTAGGTCTCAACCCTCAGTATCTCGTTTCCCTAGGGGCTGCGGCTCTCAGAACTATGCTAAGGGATAAAATTCTTGTTTTTTTGTCCTAGATGAGGTCATAAATAGTGAGAGTGCCCAACCATTATAGGCATTCAATGTGTGCCAGGTTTTCTACTCCAGGTTCCTCCGTTGAGGCAGTTCTAGCCGAGGTAGTAGCAGCAGGTTTCACCATATTTGGATTAGTATAGAGAAGATGGGGTAGGCAGAGGATATCCCCAGGACACTCTCCATCCTTAGAGAGTAGAGCGTGTCCATGGAGGTGGTCTCCAGTAAGGTCATAGAGGCCATGGAGTAGGTCATGGTCAGTTTCATGCGTTTTCATTTCTAGCACCAGGAAAACCACACATTGCTTGAGGTGCCCATTTCTTGTTTTCTACTTGGGTAAATTTTTTATTTAATTCATGAGTGACACACTCTTTCATATCACCTACCCTTTTCCATGCCTTAGGAATTGAGGTAGAGAGGATTACAATGCCCTTGTCATTGACTACACTAGTTGTAGGTTGAGATAACTTATTTGAAGTATGTAGAGACTATGAGCGAGTACTGGGGAAGCACTTATTTAAGGGAGATTTACTATGTTTATGAGTACAACCATTTGATTTCATCCTCTTCATTATTTTTTTGTATTATTTGTAGGATATCATGGATTTATTCCAGAGTTTGGTTGTATTTTTCAATGCCAATGCAGAACCAAAAGTTTTTTTTGGTGACCGAGACCCTCAGATGGGTCAGATGCATGTTCTGTATTTATCATCCTTGATGGATGAGATGATGCTAAGTTTGTTGGAGGTTTAGTAGTTAGTTTTTTCTAGGGTTTTGGAATATTACCTTGATTTATTTTCAGAAGTGGTTTTAGAATCCCCCCCTCGAGAAGAGATCAAGTTTGGGATCAAGCTTCATCCAGGCATGTCTCCTATATCGAGGTGTCCGTATAGGATGAAACCTTATGAGCTGCAAGAGATGTGTATACAACTCTATGGTCTATTGTAGTGTGTTTTTTAGCTGAGTGTGTCATGATGGGGTGCACTAGTTTTGTTCGTGAAGAAGACTGATGACAGTTTTCGGTTGTGTATCGATTATCATCACTTAAACCGAGTGATAGTAAAGAACCGATATCCTATTCTATAGATTGATGATTTATTCAATCAATAGAAGGGTAGAATTTTGTTCTCAAAGATTTATTTTCAGTTAGGATATCATCAGATGCATTTTAAGGATGAGGATATCTCAAAGACTGCTTTCCGTTGTCGTAATAGTCATTATGAGTTTGTTGTGATGCCGTTCGGTTTGAAAAATTCTCCAACTATGTTCATGGGGTTGTTGAAAACTGTGTTCCATGAGTTTCTAGATAAGTTTTTGGTAGTTTTCATCTATAATATCCTTGTGTACTCCACGTCTGATGAGGAGCATGCAAGACATATGTGTTCTGTTTTGGGAGTTCTTCTCCATGAGAATCTATTTGGGAAGTTTTCAAAGTGTGATTTTGGGCTCGAGAAGTCTATTTCTTGGGGAATTTTATATCATAGCAGGGATTAACTGTGGATCCATAGAATATAAAAGTAGTTGTGTCTTATTAAACCCACAAGATAGTGGCATAATTGAAAGGTTTCCTTTGTCTTACTGGCTATTATTGGAGGTCCATAGATGATTTCTATTGTGTTGCAACTACTCTAAGAAAGTTGACAAAAAAGGATCAGGAATTTATGTGGACTGACCAGTGTTAGGAAGCTTTCAAGTATCT
The DNA here is from genome assembly GCA_963277665.1 of Viscum album. Lineage (NCBI taxonomy): Eukaryota > Viridiplantae > Streptophyta > Magnoliopsida > Santalales > Viscaceae > Viscum > Viscum album. Next base: position 1,369,340,305 of record OY728136.1, read on the forward strand.
GAAAGAGAAGTTGGTAAGTACCTTTGTTCTTTTTCTGCTAGAATAATGATTTTAGTTTAAGTTTTTCTGTGATGCTTCATGCCTAGGTTTAGGCTATGTTCTGATGTAGAAGAGATCATTCGTTTCTTATGGGTCTCAGTAGTTTCATACCCACAAATGTAACTATTCCACCCCCGATCTCATGTTGGAGGTAGTGATTTTTGTTCTAAAGTTATGGAGATATTACCTTATTTGTGAGTGTTTTGTAGTCTTCAACAATCATAAGAGCATAGTTTATGTTTTCTCCCAGTGTGAATTAAACTTGCAAAAACATCAATGGATTGAGTTATTACAGGATTATGAACTCAAAATTTCATATACACCTAGAAAGGGGAATGTTGTAGCCAATGTGCTGAGTAAGAAGTCGTGCAGTGATGTAATGTGTGGATAAGGTGATTCCTAGAGTGTGATTTCATAACATTCAGAATTACATCTTGATATTGGAGAAGTTTAGGGTATAGTTTATCTTTTTCAGATGACGGTGTAGTCATATCTGGTGAAATTAGTGGAGGAATCTCAGTTGGGGGATCCTGAGGTGGAGGTCTAGAGGGAACATGTTTTTTTGGTGAGGTCTATGCTGGTTGGTTTGAGGATTAACAACACCAAGTGTTGTTTTATGGGAGTCTTTTCATTCCTTTTGCGATGCGTGAGATGGTTCTCAGAGAGTTCCATAGTTCACCCTTAGCGGTACATCTCGGTGTGGAAAAATTGTACCAAGATTTGAGAGGTTGGTTTTGGTGGCCTTGGTTGAATAATGTAGTTGTAGAGTTTGTATCTTGATATTTGGTGTGCTAGAAGGTGAAAGCCGAGCACCGCGTTCTCGATGGTTTACTCCAGCTGTTAGATATTCCTTAGTGGAAGTGGGAGGACATCGCGATGGAATTTATTAATGGTTTACCTTGAGCTCAGGGAGGACATCATGCTATATGGGTAGTATTGGATAATTTGATGAAATCATCCCACTTTATAGTGATCAAGGAGTTGAGTTCAATGGAGGTTCTATTGAGGGAGTATCTAGAGGAGGTGGTGAGACTCCATAGAGTTCTGAGGATGATCATTTCTGATTGAGAACCTCGTTTTACATGTAGGGTGTAGAGAGGTTTAAAAAATGATTTTGGTTCTCATCTATTCCTTAGCACTACTTTTCATCAATATACGGATGGTCAGATAGAGCAGAACATCCAGACGCTTGAAGACATGTTCCTTTCTTGTGTCCTGGATTTTGGATATTCGTGGATGAGGCACCTGACCTTGGTAGAGTTCTCTTACAATAATATTTTCCACTACACCATCAGTATGAAACTATTTTAAGACTTGTATTGATGAATACATGTTTTTTTCCATGTTTTGAAACTCCATCATTATCTTCATGATGACTCTCACTTCATTGATTGGGGCGAGATCGATGTTGATGATGATGTGACCATTGAGGAGCGGCTTCTAGAGATCTAGGACTACAAGGATAAGGTGTTACGTGGGGATGATATCCCCTTTGTTCCGATCTCGTGGTATAGAGGAGAGTACTTGAGAATGTGATTCATAGATATCCACTTAGTACCCTAATCTATTTGATGTTTATCTCTTTTATTGTAACATTGTTTGTTTGGTGGTTGTAGACCTCTTTCTATTTATGATATGATTTTATCTTGTTTATTGTTGTGATTTTCTCTCTTTGGAGAAGTATCTTCTCTGGGAGAGTGTTTAGGAAATGGTTGTTGTTGTCATGTAGTTTCGCATTATTCCTTGATGAATTATTTGAGCTTCTATAGTGGCAATATCATTGAGAGGTATCTCAAAGGGTGGTTATTCAGGCCCCTTTTTCTATTTCCTCTATTGGTTGTATTTGGATTCTCGAGGGAAATAATTGTTTGAGAAGTATCTAATGTAATTTTCTAGACCTCTCCAATCCATTACTTTTTTGAAATCTGGTGTTTGAGGAGTTCTGGGAGGTCAAGGTGACTCATTTCAAGATTTTGACAAATTTCCAATTTTCCAATGTAGCTCATTTCACCGATGGGTCCGGAATGGTGAGTGAGGAGAAATGAGTCAGAATGGTGAGTCAACAATGGTGACTCACAATGGTGACTCACAACAGTGACTCGTGATGACAACTCACTGGGCCATGAATCATGAACGGTGGCTTTCCAAATAGTATCTCACTGAATGGGAACTCACCGAACAGTGACTCACCAAATGGTAGCTCACCAAATAGTCACTCATCTTACAATGATTCGTCCAATGATGAGTCATCCAATGGTGACTCATCCAACAATGAGTCATCCAACGATGACTCATCCAACAATGACTCTCCAAATGGTGAGTCGTGAACAATGTTTCTAGTTTCCTATAGTTTCACCCATTCAATATTATCTTTGACATAAAACACATTCAAAGCCTTGTTTTAATGGATTTAAGGACAATTAAAAGTCCATAAATCCTCTCTAAATTTTCCTAAGGGTCCGGGTGCCTTTACTCGGTCAAAATGCAGAATCTTGACTAGGTACACTATTAATGGAAAATCTAAACCCTATCTAAACCGTTAATCTGGTTAGAATTTCAAAAGGCCGAGATACCTTCCATCCTTGTTCTTCCTTCTTGTTTTTCCTTGGTATGGGATGCCCAGAGTTCTTTCACCCATAGGATTCATGTGTTGTACTATAGCCATGTATCATGTTCCCCTTGGAGTTTTTCTTGCTGCATGCGCACCCCCTATTTTGGTGAAACCAGGAAGTGTTGATCCATCTTCAATATAAGGTATGTTATACCTCCATTATTCTAGGTTACTGAATATTTTTCCTCCCTTTTCTTGTTACCATGTGATGGAATGAGATCTCCATCTTTCTAATGTAGATTTCTCAGTTGTTGGTTGGTGCAGTGGTGTTGTGACATCCTCTGGTGGATGTAGTCATTATGAGAGAGGTGATCGTGATCCATTTCATGGTTCATTATCAATTGAATAATGTTAAAGACCTTTTGAGGTAGGGGATTATTTGCTTCTCTTTTTATTTATGTGTAACTCTAGAGAAAACATGATTTATCCCTTTGAATCATAATGAAATTGACATAATAATTTTTTGAACCAAATTAAAGAATTGGTATCGATCACATAACAGTGTTGTAGCTTTATACCATGACAACTGTTTACCTATTTTTTCTAGATGGTGTGATATCTATACCTTGATAGATTTATCACGTTTCTCTTGATGGAAATTGGTAAAGAGTGTAAATCCATAATTAATTGATAATTAATTGGATAACTATTTAAACAAACATATTAATGAATTCGATTGCTGTTGTAATTTGATGATAATCAAATTGATGTAGATTTTCATGTTTAACTAAATTGGTTGATGAACCTGAACCATGTTGATGCTCTTAGAACAAAGTATTAAATTAATGTTAAATTAGGTTTTTAATTAATATGTGATAGATTGAGAAGCTTGTATCTTAGGTTGCCTGTAGTTGGAACCAGTGATAATGAATCAGTTAATTCAAGATGAAATAAGAACTGGTTGTATGAATAAAATATAATTCCTTTGTAGGGATTGAGTTTCTTACTTTTTTTAAAGGCTAAGTGCCTTGTGATTTGGATCTATTAGAGCTTGTTGTTTGTGAAGTATGAATGCCTTATTTATGGACAAGAGTCCGGTTTCTATGTTTGTTTCTTGTTGCATGTGATGTGATGTTAGCCTAGGATGGATGTTCCTGGAGGGCTACTGTGGTATGTGGGGTAAGTATTCTCAGTATTTTTGACAGAATTTGTTGCATAGAGTGGTGAGAAGCATCAGTTTATGCATGTGGGTGTTGGGGAGGACACCAGAGATGATGGAACAGGTTGAAGCTGGGCTTACCCATTGATATGAAAGTTGGATTCTTATTGAATCTACTATTTTTTTATCTTCTTTACTTTCCCCACTACTTGAGGTAGTTTTTTTCTTACTCTCCTTCCAAATAGGTGAAGACGTTTGGGGTTTTCCACATGATTTCTATGTTTAGATTCTTGAGGATGGATGGGTATACACTCCTGTTATAGGTGGAAAAGAATCAATGGGTAGATCATCTATTCACTGTATTGATCCACTTGTATTTGTTAGCTTATAATGTTTTCCTAGAATACCTAGAAATATGGAAATATAGAAAGTGGTAATGTTTTTAACAAATGAATAATTTTTTAACCCATGGGGTTCGAGCTTGTTGGGATGCAATACTGAGGTTGTGATTCTGAGAAGCTGTGGACTCAATTTGGTTATGCCTGTAGGGCATGGATCTTTGTTGAAATGATAATGTAATGGAATGTGGAAAATTATTATATTCAATTAATGTATAAAGAATTAATTAATGTAAATTAAAATTGATTTAAAGGGAGAGAGTAACTTAATTAAGCTCTTTAAAATGGTTGTGTGCTTATAGGATATCTAGTCTTAGCAATGGAAGTCGGGAGTCTGAGAGACATGATCTACAGTTGAGTCTAAGACTTGGTTATGATGATAGTGTGGTTGTAATATATATTATATACTATAATTTTTGTGTTTATATACACTAATACACCCTTTAAATTAGGGAAACTAAAACCCCATGGAGTTTGATCCCGGGGGTGGGGGTATTTTCCCTAATATCTCGGTGGGAGGATGGATGGATGACTACCCCTTTGACCCCACACTCTTCTCTTGGTAGTTACATGTTCTGATATGCACACTGGTTAGTTTTACCCATATATGTGTGTAGAGGGATGTAATGGATTGTGTTTATTTCACACACATATATTCTAGATATAGTTTTCTATGGACTATTATAGGTGTAATGTGTATTGGTTGTGATGGATTGAGGATCCTTACTTGGTTCATGGGCTGTTATGGATTGAAGTATAATACTTGATGTATGATACATTCTATGCTAGCTGTTGTGTCTCCCAAAAACTACACGGATACTTTTGGCTTTGTGGATGTGGTGGTTGTGTTGTGTGAGGTTCATGTTGTGGTGGTTTTAATAGGTGTCTTTGGGTTAGCCTTTTTGGAGAGAGATGATCAAGATGTTTGATGTTTGGGAAATGCACAAAACTATTGGGGAAGTTGTAGCAGGGTGCCCTTGATATTATGTTTTATATAATCTTATTTTGTATGAGATACTTGGTGAGAGTCTCCCTGGAGAGGATGAAAAATTAGTATACCTGTTTAGGTGATGAGTTAGTTTCTCTTGTTGTTCAATGTGCTTTTCACGCTTTCTTTACTTTTGAACGAGAGGCTATAGGGAGGATCCTACTGAGTATACTATTATACTCACCCTAAATTTATATAAATAGTTTTTTAGGTCAGTTGGATTAGGTTGGAGATCAGGCTGGTTACTACTATCTTGGGGTATTGCGAGATCTGTTTTGGCTTTGTGGTCACTGCCATCTTTACTTTTTTTGTGTGGTAATTTCAGTTTTACCTTTCAGTTGTAGTAGTTCTTGCATTACATTACATATGTTCACTTGGGTTTCTTTCATAGTGTATTTTGAGCAGGATTTGGTTGGTGTCTATCTTATCCCTCTCTTTAACATGTGTTCTCTTTGAGGGTATTTCCTCCCATTTTTGTTTTTATTATACCCTCAGTACTAGTTACCAACCTGGGGCCTACAGGAGGTGGGAATCAGGTGTCACTAGATCTCTTCTCTATTTTTCAGCCTAGGAGGGGTACACTTTTTGGGTAGGGGGTCATGAAAATAAAACCCATGCAATAGATTTTCCACTAATCTATCACTAGAAAAAATATTCCCAAATTGAAACAAAACAAAGAGACATGAAGAAAAATGAGATGACCAGTATTCTGAATGAATCGAATGAAAAAATACATTAAAGATAACACTTAGTGAGGCTATACAAAACCACAACCTTTTTGAAAATATAGAGAATGAACATGAAGGGATAAACACATAGGTCACAAGATACTCCCAAGTTTCAACCCTTCCTGAGGAATACATGAAAAACTAGAAAAAGGGTCCCTACTGACCTATCTACTCAACCAAACCTAGAAAGTTATCTATTCGATCCACACAAGACCATCGTATAGATTCACCTTAAGACCTTCCATCACTAGAACATTGAGATGAAAGATAACAATCTCTAATCCATTCATAGTCTTGAAAATAATAAAGATACGAGGGAAAAGAAAAATATATTGGAAAGCATCACATCTAACTCAATACCTATTTGGAAGACTCACTCAACCACACAATAGGAGAACACCATCTGGTCATGGTATTTATAGCACATTTTATCACCCCTACACACAATAAAGGGTCAAGACAAACATAAAAATAATCATATCAAGAAAACACTTTCAGAGAGGTTAAAAAAAATCCACTCATGGAGAAGAAACATATTTTAAAAACTATTCATTTTTAAAACCAACAAACACTATTTAATGTAGAGTTATACAAACAACTCATTTCAAAATTAAATGTCATTTATTACTTTAGAAAAGAATTCAAAAGAGAAAAATTTCAAAAATATCAATTACAAGATGAAACCTCTTAAATTTCAAGACAAAGATTTTAAATGGGCCTCATTTTCATATTGAATTACATTTCAAATATTTTAAGTTATTTAAATTTGAGCCAACATTAAATTTATAAAATTTAGTTTTTATAAAAAGTTGGAATCCCATTTAAATTAATCATTACAATTTTAAAAACCATTTACTCTTCTAGATTACATGTTGACAACATTCATGAATTTTACCTAAAAACAAAAAACCGGAACTTTACTACTTCATGGTGAAAAACCATTTCTTTAAAAAAACATTTAAACCTTGTTAGAAACATTCTTCATGAGTGTGGAATTATTTCATGAAAATCATTAACAAGTTTAAAATCCAAAAACATTCTCCATGTTTCCTTGATTAAAAAACCATTTAAAAAAATGAGCTAAAATAAAACATCATTTCATAGACTAGAAATTGAGATTCACTTTTCAAACTAAAATCATTATTCCATGAAATCCATATTTACATAATGAACTAGTTATCCCATCCCTGTAAAAAAAATCATGCCATACATGTTAATCAAACTAATTCTGGATATCAATTTATCCAAGGAACCACCTTTATTTTTCCCATGTATGAGTCTCTCAAATAATACAAGAATAATGGGTTATAAATAACAAAATAAAAGGTATTTGTTGTTATTATTGACATATCTATTTGGTTTATAGATATGTGCATAGAATTCCACATCCCCTTTGATGCCTTCAAAAACAATTTACTAGTAATTGAATGTTTTTTCAGGCCATCTAGATTGGATCCAAAACCTGATTCCACTTTTGGATTAAACCATAAATATAGAATAACCCCAAAGTAAACCAACATATTCTAATGGGTATCATAAGTCTTCATATCAAACTAAAACTCAATAAAAACATCAAACAAAAAATAACTAAATCCCAAAGAGACATGGTAACTAAAGTGGAATCATGAAAGGTGGTGATCAAGAACCTACTCAAAATATGATCCTTGAGACCTAAAAAGTATTTTCTTCTATCTACCAAAATTCGAACCAAACCTAGGAAATGTATTCAAAATTTTGGCTGGGTATCCTCTGATAAAATTTTGTAATGGACAAACCTATGTTAACCTAACATGTCACATGTGATGGCCCAAAACAAGGCTTAAAACATGTTCTAGATGAATAATGGTTGGTGATAAGGACCTAGGAATGAACATAAAAAAAGGAGAATGTTTATACCTTGAAAGATAACAAAAAATTCCTAACTTATAACATAAATAAGATAACAAATAGAGTACAATGTGGTTGAAATGGTACAAAACCAAGATACATAACAAAGAAATACAAATGATTGGTCCTGGAAGTAAAACAAACCATGAACAATGACTAAGTATTCATGTGAGAATATATAAACACTATCCCAAAAAACACAAAATAGATAAATACTAAGAGAATATTCCATTACACATGACACACTTCCCATTACCTATGTCGTGAAAAACCATGCTTACAAATGGCCGAAGTAAAAATTTGGTGTGAGGACTAAAGCTCAGGAGGATACTACGACAGAATATATACAAAATTTAAAACCAAGAAATCATTATCTATAGCTTAAAAAATAGCCTATAAATCATTTTCATATGAAAATAATTTTCTAATATCCTTTGGTTTCTTTTTTAAAAAATTTATATTTACAATAACTAGGAATATGAGAAGTACATGATTGATAATATACAGTCCATTAGTAAAAGTAAAACATATCTCAAAGTAAAATAAAGTGAGAATATAAAACACGGTACCAAAATAAACCAAGAAAATATACTCCAGTTTTGGAGTTGCATGTGAACGGGACCATGCAATAAGATAAACTTGTAAGCTAGCCAACATAAAAAAATCATCATGTGAAAAACCAAGCATAAATGGGATCTAGCATATGGGAATACATACTTTGAAACATAAAGGAACAATAATTAAGGAATAATTTTAATCTTACTAATATTGAGTCCTTCTAAAGTCTATCAATATCCACAAAATAACCCCTAGTGGTTTCACACTCACTAAAGTTTCAAATATCCATAACCCGACACAACTACAGTACCCAATGTGTTATGTTTTCCAAAAACATTTGAAACTTATACTCACAATTTATAAAACTTTTTAAACATGTATCATAACTACTCTCATGATTTAAAATCCATTTTGAGTCAAAATCGCATTTGATTCATGTCATCGAACACATATTACACATTAATCTATTTTTAAAGATAAACCACATAAAAATATGCATTTCAAAAAAAATTACAATTTGATATCAAATAAAAATCGTCATAATAAAACAAAAAAAAATCATAAGAACATAAATTAATTCGCGAGTTAGAACCTTTTTATAGAGACACTCACCCCAAGAACAAAAAAAACCTTATCACCATGAAAACCATATATTGGAAATGAAAAGATCAGCTTCTTAAAATACTAGGTCCAAGAGAAACACCATAAATTATAAATCTAAACCATATATCCATTCTTCATTACCAACATAGGTTTTCATATGTAAGATCCCAAAAATTTCTAGATATGTCTCATGCTCATTTATAGGTACCCTTTTACCCTTATTATGGTATATCATTGGTGGGTTTTTGTTTTGAGGTGTTTCAGGTGGAAATTGGTAATTTTGGGAGAAAATGGGAAGTGAAGGGTTGGTGAATGATTTACCCAAATTGTGTTCATACCCATAATAAACCATGAAATACCTAGAATAGAGGGATTGCATGGTTAGCATATGATTTGGAAAACTGTGAATCTTTACCTAGGAAACCATGCACATGGTTTTTATTCACCCAATTTGTTTTTTAAAATTCCCAAACACACCAGATTTCACCTTCATTTTTCCCTATTTGACCTAAGATTATTTCCTATGATTTTAGAGGCTCAAAAATGGATTCCAAGGCCTTAAAACTCTATTATTGATGAATTGAAGATCCATTTGATAGATCTACACCTTTATTAGTAAGAAATATCTTCCCATTTGGATTTCCCTCTCTCCGGTCACTCTTTATGGGGGAAGAGGAATTTTTAATTCCCTATTGGTGATGGTTTTAGATTTAGGTTTCCATATATCTTAATCTGTGTGACCTTGATCTATGTTTTAGTCCTTGATCTTGTTCTTTACTATAAAACTAATCATTCCGCTTCAAATTGGGGATTTCTAGCTTGGTGAACGCTCTTCAACAATCTTGAGTTAGGTGGTCTAAATGTAAATTCACATAGTCTTAGTTTTAATTATGAGTGTGAAATTGTGAAGTTCCAATTTCCATGAGTGGGAAATTTTAACCATAACTGAATTGATTAAATTAATTTTCCATGTGATTTTGAAATGGGTTGAACTTGGGGAAATTGAAATTAGTTGATTTGTGATTATGGGATTGGTGAGGTTATTGGGATTATGGAATTTGTTAATTAATAGGATGTTTAATTGATTTATTAACTTGAATTAATGGGTTTTTTGGATTAAATTAAAAGGTATAATGATTTAAATGATGCAATGTTGATAAATGGTTTAATTTTAAATTGTTCATATTATTCCATGTGATTAAAAGTTAAGAACTATGATTGATTTGATAATTAAAATGGTAAATTTTGATGAGAATTGTTGATGCTATGGTTAATGATGCTTAAACTTGGTGTATATGAAATGGTGATATATGTGAAATTTTGATATATTGATATTGTGATATATGTGTATGGGACATGGGATGATGCATCACAATCCCAAATTTGATTTATTGATATACAAGTGCGGGAAACATAATGATGCTTCAAATTACCATATGTGACTAATTGATAAATGGGTTGTGGGACACAAACTGATACTTCAAATACCCATAGGGTAGTGGACATGGCATTCTAGGCCTTGAATGTTGGAATTCAACTGTGGTTCCATGTATCTATGATATGAAATTGAATTTGAATAGATAATGAAATCCCATTTCATAATGAATTATAAATCCTTATGTGATATGTTTCAGAATCCCTCACATGATGAAGTAGGTATTGGTGGTTTGGGTGTCATTATGAACCTGGGTAAATTATGTGGTTAATTAAAGAATAATTGAATTGGTAAAATTCTTATTCTATCACTTGAAATTTATTATTTATAAAATTGAATACACTGTTATAGACTGGATATTGTTTTAGATACTATTAGTGGTGGCCTACTGAGTTGTACTCACACCCTACTCGGGTTTCTAGTCGGTTACCAAATATAATTCATGTTTATAGGACATGATAATGGAAAGGGAACTATGTTAGATGGATGAGTTGGGATGGATCGGGTATGAGGGAACCATACACGGGGTTGGGACCCACTTGGGAATTTTCAGTGTCTTTATTTTTTGGATTTTCATTTGACTCCTGACACATATACGACATTACATATCGATATATTTTTTTTGGATATTGTTTTCCTATTCTGGTTCAGTATGTATATCTAGTTTGTATTGGTTATGGTATCATTCTGAGTATTTTTCATCATCACTTGGTTATTATTTATTATTTTCTCTACTGTGTTGCTACTTTGATAAAGAGGGTATAATCTACCTATGTTATATATTATAATCTCGCTACTATTCAACAGCCTTTGGCATACAAGGTAGTGCACCTGAGGTATTATAACCAACTAGATTGGGGAACTAGTATGTGGAATCCGATTTGGGACATTACAAAGTGGCATCAGAACAATTTTCATTTATTTTCTTTTTTATTATTATTTGGGAAAGGTAAACAAGAGACTAGGAATATTTGAGCCTTGGCTATGAGCTCATGAATGGGAGTATCTAACCCATGTATGAAGGAAAACACAAGTACCTAGGGTGGGATTGCTGTTATTGATGTTTTCTTGTTACAGTTGAATGTTATTTCACCTTGGGTGATGCAATTTTTGTGTTATGTTATTATTATTTTATAATATTTTATTTATATCCTGTTATGGAATTAGATTTGTGTATATATGCATATGTCTTGGAATCGAGATTTATTATGACATGCATCATTTTAGGAACACACAGAAAAGAAGGTTTTGGGGTGAGTTGTTGAAATGAAAATGATTTTATTTACTTTTTAATTTTAAATAAAAATGGTTCCTAATAGGAAATTGATAATTTTAAAATTATTATAATTTTGAAAGTGAAATGGATAAATGGACTTGTACCCAAAATAGTGGTATTACACTACAATTACATGTTGTTGTGATTTAACATTTAATTTTAAGGGATAATGAAATCCCACGTGATAATGAATTGTGAATACTTATGTGATATTTTTTAGACTCTAAAATGGGATGCAATAGGTATTGGTGGTTTGAGTGTCATCGTTAACTCGAGTAAATTATTTGGTTAATTAAAGAATAATAGAATAGGTAAAATTATTATTTTATAACTTGTACTTTATTATTTATACAATTACATACACTATTATATGCTGGATATTGTTTTAGACATAATTGGTTGTGGTCTATTGAGTTGTACTCACACATTACGTAGGCTTTCTAATTGGTACCCAAATAGACTTCATGTTTGTAGAAATGAGCATGGAAGAGGGAATCATACATGTTATGGGGACCCACTCAGGAGTTTTCAGTGTCTTTATTTTGGGGGTTTTTATTTAACACATGACACATATTTAGCATGGAAAATATACTGCTTTGTTTGGATATGGTTTTCCTACTTTAGTTCAGTTTTAATTTCTATTTTGTATTAATTATAGTATCATTATGAGTGTTATTCAATATCACTTGGTTGTTGTTTATCATTTCTGCTATTGTGTTTATAATCTAAAAAAGAGGGTATAGTATCCCATGTTATATATTAGACCCTATCTATTATTTAGAGGCCTCTAGCATACAGGGAGGTGTACCTGGGTCATTTGACTAACCTAATTGGTGAATTGGAATGTGGAACCTAGGTCAGGATGTCAGAAAGTGGTATCAAATCCAATTTTTTTGTATTTATATTTGGGAAAGGTATACAAGGTACTAGGAAGAGTGAAGCCATAGTTATGAGCCTATTAATGGGAGTATCTAACCCATGTAGAGGGGAAAACCCATGTACCAAGGGTGGGATTGTTGTTATTGAAATTTTATGTTACTGTTGGATGTTATTTCACCTCGGGTGACACTGTTTTTGTGTAATGTTATTGTTATTTTTTGATATTTTCTTTGTGTCCCATTATGGAATGAGATTTTTTTATATATGCATCATTATTGGAACTTGGTATTTATTGTGACATGTATCATTTTAGTCACACATAAAAAATAAGGTTTTAGGGTGAGTTGTTGAAATTAAAATGATTTTATTTACTTATGATGTTTGGATGAAAATGGAACCTAATAGGAAATTGACTATAATAAAATAATGCTAATATGGAAAGTGAAATGGATAAATGGGTGTATAATGAGAGGATTTGAAATGTGAAAATGTTTACCCTATGTTATCCATGACCTAGATGAGGGATGGAATAAGGAACTGATGGTGCCCCAATTTTTTACTATGTGGTGGGGTTTGAGGGGATGACTTTTTATGAATTAATGTGAATCAATCTAATCTCAATGTTTTAATGTTGTGTAATTTTTTCAAAGATGTGTGTTTTGAATTTTATAGATATACCTCCATGACGATGCTTGTTGATTGGAAAATAAGAGGACATGGATGTAAATGTGCCTCTATTAGTGGAACCTAAGGCCCTGATAGTTCCAAGTGAAGCACCAGGAGAGAATTTATGTGATAACTTTTCTCAATTTATATAGTTCAAGGAATGATACCCAAGTTTGGTTGTGAAGAATATGTCAAACCTGAAAAATGAGTTTCAATTGCAGCACCCTCCGACTTTTACCAGAGATGGTGGACCTAAGGTAGCGGAGTTCTAGATTGAGTCTTTCTTGAAGATTATTTACCACTTACAAACTACTAGTGATAAGTGAGTCAAAATGGATGCTTATATATTACATGGTAAAGTTAAGCGTTGGTGGGAAATATAGACTCAGGGTGGATAGCTGGAGAATATGGGCTGGTAGGACTTTTAAGAGAAGTTCTTGGAACACTTGTACCTTGAGATTCTCCGGATGGGGGGATCTATGTTCAAGGGACTAACCCATGGGAGTATGTACATTATGGACTATTCATGAATATTTACCGATTCTAGTGCTTTGTTCCAATATTGGAAGGATTTGATGATACAATGGTAAAACAGTTTCATGATGAATTAAATGTGAAATTAAGTCATAGGTTAACATATTTTGGTTAAATAAGTTTTTTAGGTGGTGAATCAAGATCTCATATGAGACAGGAACCTAAAGAAGGGTTCTAGTGGAGGAAATGTGGTTTTTATAGATGAAAAAAATGTACATCTTATGAGAGTTTGAAGCATTACTTCAAAAAATTTAAATGGGGAATTAGAAATATATTGTCCATGGGGAAGGGTCGGTTACTAAAGAAATTAACCAAGTGTCCTGCAACCAGTAAGGTAGGTCGAGTCATGTTCATAGATAGTGTCCCTAACCACCTGTAGAGTTCCAAGCTTGTGATAGGATGGGACATCTACGATGGTTATGTAGAAACCCATGGTTGATTGGAAATGTTAGAGGTGATAGGCAGAACTAGAGTGCTGGAAGGGGGTCCTCTGCCCCATATCAATTTGGAAGTGGAAGTTATACTGGTCGTGGAAGTCAAGGAAGAAGACATGGTACTTCTAGGAAAGATTGACCGTATCAACAAAGTGGTGTAGCTTATGGGATTCAGATGGTAGTATAGGGAAGAGGGGTATGACAATTTCATGCAGTTCAGAATACATTGGTCGATATTTAGGCTAGACCATCAATAGTTAGACTAACTATTATTGTATCTTCTACACTTTATAGTGCATTTTTTCACACATTATCCTCTCATTATTTGATATATACACAACTTTTTAATGGTTTTAGTCTGGTAGTAGAGTTTACGTGGGGTTATGATAATCAATACACCACTGGGAGTATGGTTGAGAGACACTTTCTTGTGCAAGGGGTGTTATCTTGAGGTTGGGTAACATCATTTTCTATGGGATCTATATATATTTGACATGTCCAGCTTTTACTTGACTTTGAGGATGAATTGGTTAGTATCATACCGAGCACTTATTGATTGTTACCACATGATAGTGAATTTTATATCTCATGAGGGAGATAATTATGTTCACCGTGAAGAGTGGGATATCAAGGCGGGTCATGAAGGTATAGTTCATTAGCAATTGGGGTAGCTCACCACCCAAGTTTCATTTCTATTTCTAGATTATGTGGGTGTTAACCATGATGCCTTTCCACCTGTAGTGGAAAAATTCTGGGATGTGTTTCCTAAATAATTCTCAGGGATACCAACTGAGAGGGATGTGGAGTTTACTATTAATCTCATTCTTAGAGCTAATCTCTTTTCTATTCCACATTATAGAATGGAACCAAAAGAGCTTCAAGGGATCAAGACTCAACTGGAAGAGTTAATGGATAAGGGGGGTTATCAATCCGAGTACGTATCCTTGGGGTTCCTTAGTTTTGTTTTGAAATAAGGCCGATGAAACATTGTGCTTGAGTTCTGATTACTGGAATTTTAATTGGATTACAGTAAAGAACTAATATACTCTTCCTCATATAGAAAATCTATTTGACTAAATGATAGGAGCTTGTGTTTTCTACAAGATTGACTTGAGTTCTGAGTATCACCAGTTGATAGTTTGACCTCATGATATACCGTGAACTAATTTTAGGAGTAGATATATCCTTTATGAGTTCATTATGATATTTTTTGGGATAACTAATGAACTTGATGTGTGTGGTCTTGATGAAACGAATCTTCCAACCATACCTGGATCCGTTTTATTTGTTTTTGTGGATGAAATCTTGGTGTACTCCAAGACTCATGATAGTCATGCCCAAAATCTTGATATCATCTTGAGTACAATGAGAGAGAATCATATATACACCAATCTATCTAAGTGTTAATTATGGATTTATCGGGTACATTTCTTAGGTCATATCATCTTAGAGAAAGGTGTTCTAGTAGACCCAGATAAGGTTCTTGCAGTTGTTTCTTAGGAGAAAACCAAGAATGTTTTTGATATTTATTACATTTTGTGTTTAGAGGGATACTATCAGTGATTCATCCTGGACTTTTCCCACTTGTAAGTACCAATTTATGTATTTACCAATAAAGGAGATAAGTTTTAATGGTCTAGAGAATTTGAGAATGCTTTCCTAGTGTTGAAAAATCATTTGGAAAATGATATAATGTTGATCCCACTAGATTTGGGTGATGAGTATACAATGTTTTTTGATACATCAAGGATCTGTATTAGATCAATGTTGATGTCGGGGAATTGAGTTATAGTGTATGGGTTACTAATGTTGAAGACACATGAATGAAACTAACCTAAACAAAGACTCAAGTAAGCGATAGAGGTTTATGATTTGAAGTTTTGGAGTCATTATCTATTAGGTGAAAAGTTTACTTTGTATACTGACCACAACAGATTAAATTATATATTTTTATAAATATATTTGAATTTATAATAGAGGATGTGATTCGTGTATCTACAGTCATTTGATTTTCATATAGCTTATACGTTAGGAAAAGGAAATATTGTTACTGCTACTTTGAATAGTAAAAATTAGATTCAGGCTCTTCAAGAGTCTAGTTGTGAGTGGGAGATGATGACTTTAATTGATGAGATTCATATTTTAGTTCAGGAGGGTCAGGAGAAGATGAATCTTCTATATGTATCAATAGATTCTACACTTTTGAGCCATATCAGAGAAAGAATGTACGATGATCCAGATTTTTTGGCCACGGGGGAAATAACTGAAGATGGGTATTCAACTTTAGATTAGAATATAAATGTGAATGAGGTCATCTAAATTTGGAAACATGTTATTATACTTATGAGTATGCTTAAGGAGCTGATGCGTGGGTTTTGTGCCTCGATGTGGGTGGTGCATCTGGGTTTGACCAAAATGTATTATGACCTACGTCAATAGTATTGGTGGCTGAGTATGAAAAATAATATTTTAGGGTTAGTAACATGATTATATACCTATTAGTAGGTGAAGGCCAAGCATCAATGACCTGGTGGTTTTCCCATTCCGGAATAGAAGTGGGATGATGTTACTGTTGATTTTTTTGTTGGGTCTCTTAATAAAACCTCAAAATAATGAATTTATTTGGGTTGTTGTGGAATTATTGATAAAATTATCATATTTATTTCTTATATGGATGAAATTATCAGTGGATCGGTTAGGGGACTTGTACATTTGAGAGATAGTCTATCTGAACGGGGTACTGTGGAGTATAGTTTCATACCATGACTCATGTTTCACTTTACATTTCTATCAAGGATTGAATAAGGTTCTTGTTACATAGGTATTGTTGTGTAAGAATTTACACCCATAGACATACAGGAAGTCTAAGCATACTATATAGGTTTTGGAGGATTTTCTATGAGGATGTGTCCTAGAATTTGGTGGGTCTTGGTAGAAGCACCTTTCACCTGTTGAGCTCCCCTAC
Organism: Viscum album; assembly: GCA_963277665.1. Taxonomy (NCBI): domain Eukaryota; kingdom Viridiplantae; phylum Streptophyta; class Magnoliopsida; order Santalales; family Viscaceae; genus Viscum; species Viscum album. The sequence goes on from OY728136.1 coordinate 1,369,357,405, forward strand.
AACAATAGTTATCAAGAGACTATAAAATTGAACCATATGAGTCTATTTATGATAGGATATATAGATCACCTTTATAATAGATGGAGGTAGGTGAGTTAGAGTTTTTGGGACCAAGTGTCATGCAAGAGAAATCAGTTCTATTTTAGTTAACTCAGAAGCATATATCTACAAAATAGAGTTGCTAGAAGTCTTATGCTGATAGATGTTAAAAAACCCTTTAATTTATAGTGGGTGATTGGATGTTTCTTCATGTTTCACCTAGATTGGTTCACCATAAGATTCAGAGATAGTGCAAGTCGGAACCCAGGTTTGTTAGACCTTTTTAAGTTGTGGATAGGATCACACCTGTAGCGTCCCACTCTAGATTCCACTCAGCAGTGCCCTGATATAGTGGCCATAAGACCTCAAGCATTCATCTCTTAATACTAGAGACTTATGAATAGTAGTTATGGCCTAGGGTGTATTTGTGGGGAGACTATTCCCTCATCTATCAATGTATTATGAAATAATATAAAATAAATAAGAAAATTTAGAAACTGACACTAATATGACCAGTCCAGTAACCCTCCCTAGAAAAAGCATTATTAATAGAGAGATATTAGTGGAACAATAATAACATAGCATGAAAGATAAATATATTACTTTTAGAAGCTAAATAATAATAAGATATAATACGATGATCATGGTAATGTAGCTATAAAAAAGTATTCACATGGTTCAGAGGATACAAGAATATACAACATGCTAAAAATATATTCAGAAGGGTTAAAATAGCTAATACTTTCATCTAGAGCATAGGCTCAGTCCTCTTCCCCAAAACTCCAACCTAGGGATCATGATTAAACATCATAAGCTGGCTTCTTGACTTTATCTATTCCTGCAACCATATATTCTACTCAGGTACTAAAGGCATCTTGAGTATTTTATGAGATATAATCGCAGTAGGCCACCACAAATGGTATCTGGCTCAAACCGTTTTTTGTAGTATAAATTGAACAGTGTTCCATAGTTAATAAATGCAACATATAAATAAATATATAAGTGCATTTGATTGGGTTACACTTGTAAACATATCAAATTTACCTTCTTTGGCCTATGTCGGTGTGTTTGAACCAAGGGATCCTATATGAATAAAGTTAATAGGATAATATAAGAAGAGGTAGACTTTTCCCAAGAATGTGATTTGTCTTGGAGGTCATGTCCTTGAAGTTATAAATTAAAAAGTGATTTTCAATTTTAAATGCATTCATTTACCTTTCAAATTCAATTTAACCTCTTTATAAATACATTGGGAGTCACCCTAATCTTATCGATGGAAAATTCTAAGACAATTCCATGCATCACTCTAGGGGCTCACCATAAGTCCAATGATAAGGGATTATATCCAAGGTGACCTAGGAATTAGGTCCAAAGTGTCACTCTAGGCATAGTGTGGGGACAACATGAACTAACCTATGAGTCTATCCCTGGTATCGCATGTAGGGTCTTGAGTCTCTCTCATGCTATGGTTCAACCATCGTTCCATAAAGCCCATCCACAGGGTCTCCCCTAGGGAAAATATATCACTAATTTGGATGTAAAAACCTATAACATTCAGTGAGCTCATCCCAGCCCAAGCTAGTGTTGCCACCAGCATTTTTACAAAATATTAAAAAACCCCAACTAAAGAATGATGAGCCCATACAAGGATTCTTTAAGTTATAACCCCTTTTACTACCCTCAATTCTAAGGTGAAAGTTTCTGCTCAAGAATTTATATCATAATTAGAAATTTGTTCAAGATATTCAATTTAACAAACCGTTTATGGAATGGGTGAAATGTAGAAGCACTTTACCAATTCACTTAGTTCATCCATTTAATTTATGGAATGAGGTGTAGGGTCTAAATCATTGTTCATCATGGTATTCAATTCAATTTATCAATTCAAGGTATTTTTGATAGGAAAACCCCCCAAGGGGTGTTAGGAAATTTAGAAAAAAGGGGAAAAATAGGACACTAAGGTGGAGCACACCCACTGGGGTGGAATAAGTCAAGGAGATCAATCTAAGTGGTTGATAGGACACTAGATCAGGTTGAAATTGGAAAGTTAAGGCTTCCCATTTAGTTCAATTAGAAATTATGAGGCATCAATGGGAATGTATGAATTTCAGCACAACGATACATCATATAGGATACAATGAAATAGTGAGAAAGAACCTAGACCACCTACCATATCTTTGTAGTTCTTCCCTTATCCAGCGTCGAAATTTGATTTGGGATATAATGGAAGATATCAAATAAATATTCAAATTACCTGAAAATGGGAGAATTAACTTGAATTGAGATAGTTCAGTAGAAAGGAAAAGAAACTTGAAATAAGATAAAGAGGATTGTGGATCTTACCTCAAGCTTTCTGATAGATCCAACAATGAGAGATCTGGTTTCTGAATGGAGGATATAGAAAGAAATATAAGAGGAGGATATAAGAAGGATTCATGCATGGGAGAGGTACTAGTCTTCTAGATTATAAGGGAGGAAGAAGGAGGATTTTAACTTAAAATATTTTAGGGGTAATTTCATGAATTCACCCACACAAGAAGGGGTGCACGGTTTGTCTGCATGGTTAGCCAAACTATGTGAAAACCCTGGAGAGGGCTACTATCAAAGTGGTCTATAATCCCACACGGCTGTGTTCTTAGGGTCACATAGTTTTAGAAAACCTATGCGGCCCCCAGTACCCGACTACCTCAAACTACAGGGTTAGAGAAACCATTAGGACTGGGAAAAATGTTTTCTACTAACCGTGAAACCCAGTCTGCTTCTTCAAGTTTTAGGGATCCGGGCTTCAAAAAATCCGAAGAAATCCCTAATACCTCCATGAATCCTTTAGAAATCATTTTTATAGCTAAAAAAAATTAAAACCAAAAAAATAATGGTTGTTCCTTTGGTAAAAGTCGAGACATGACAACCTCCCCGCCATAAAAAATCTTTTCCCTGAGTTTCCCTCTCGAGGGTGGTAAGAAATCATTTGAGAAAATTTACGACCACTATGAATATACATTGGTCTATCACTCCCTGGTCTGAACCTGTACAAGTCTGTGTAGCCATAACACCCATAATAAGTGAATTGACCCACCTTAGAGAGACTTCATGCTCTTATCGACGATACATATCAGATGATCCTCACAGGATGCATCAACCTCTAGGTAAATATCCTAAAGGTCAAACGAATTAGATGGGTTGGGATAAGACCATTTAAGAATAGATACATAGAAGATGTCATTATTTTCATGGTACCTCTGAGGTAACTGCAACCAATTTTCTATCAGTCTGAATCCATCCACTATCTCTAAAGGCACGACATACCGAGGTAATAACTTTCCCTTACTCCCAATTCTTATGAGACCTAATCTAGGTGATAAACAAAAAAAAAAACAAATGTCCCACCTCGAAATCTAGAGGTTGATAATGAATACTGGTATATGAATTCTACATAGATTGAGATATATCCTTACACTTATGAATCCACTGGAATTGGTTTGATGTTTCCTAAACAAGATGAGGACCCAATAGATTTTATTCGCCTGCCTCTAACCAGTACATAGGTGAGTGACATGTACTACCATAAATGGCCTCATAAGGAGACATCTAAATAATTTCCTAAAAGTTTTTATTGCAGGAAAACTCCACTAGTGGGTTATGATTTTCCCATGAACATCCAATGTCAAGGATGCATGCTAAAAAAATATTCTACAACATCTGAATCATCCGCTCGGATTACCCATTTGTCTAGGCGTGATACGTCTTACTCAAGAGAACCTTTTCACCTAGATACTTTTTCAACCCTTTAAAAAATGATATGTAAATAGGGAATCTTGATCCAAAATGATGGAATTGGGAACAACATAAAGGTTCACTATCTCCCAGATATAAATCCTTCCTATCTCATTAATAGAGAAGGTCTAGTAAATCAGAAGGAAGTGTGTAACCTTTGTAAACCTATCCACAATCACACATACTACATAATTTCTTTTTTGGGGATCTCAACTATCCCATCAATAAATCCATGGTAACATCATTCCATTTCCACTCAGGTTTAGAGATATGCTGTAGAAGTCCAGTTGGTCATTGGTGCTCAGCCTTCATCTACTGATGGGTGGTGCTCTTAATGATAAATCCTACAATTTGATTCTTCATACCTAGCCATCAATACCAATGACATATATCTTTGTACATCTTGGTATGACCATGATGAAATTACAAAACAGAGTCGTGAGATTTTTTTATTAACTCTTACCATATTTCAGAAGGCACCCAAACATTCCCACATTAGTTTAGGATCTCATCCTTGTCAAAAACCCATCACCAAGGTGGGTTCTCACCTATGACACCCTCTCTCAAGACAAGGGCCTTATAATAATATAACTGCCTCATCTGAAACCACTCCAAAAGAGACGATTTCACTACTATAGCTACTAAGACTGGTTTCCCCAGCTATTCCATAACATCCAGGTGCATCTCAAAAAATGGATCCATAAAATTCCACTCAATTTTGACCTCCTTGATGGGTTGGGTCTGAGTCTTCCATCTCAAGGTATTAGATATGTCATTTCCCTTGCTAGTTTTTTAAGTATTATCAATGTTGAATGATTGTAGGTATTCCAACGACCATAATTTCCTCAGATTCAAGTATCTCTCTGAGGAGATATTTTGGATACTTTTATGATATGCATAGAAAATTTATCTCCATCCCAATAGATAGTTCTTCCAACAGTGTAGTGTATGAACCACAACCGCTATCTTGAAGTTTTTTATAGGGTAATTTTGACCATGAGGCCTCATCTAGTGAGACTCATATGATACAACTGGTCACCAGGCATAAAATTCTCCTATCCCGATTCTTGAAGCATAATAGTAAACAATATAGCTTCTTTCTAGTAGAGGAAAAATTAGGATCATCACTGAATTCTTACTTCCCTTTAACTCTTATAAATATTTCTCACAATATTCAATGTTATCGAATTTTATACCTTTCATGGTCAATCCCATAAGAGGTGTTTCTAGTCTTGATAAGTCTTAGATGAATTTCTTATAATATCTGACCAACCCTAAGAAACTTCATATGTCAAATACATTCTTGGGTTTTTCCCAGTAAACCACAGTGCTCACATTCTCCAGGTCAACAGATATGCCTACTTCAGTTATGATATGACATAAGAAGAGAAAATTTTTAATCCAAATGTTTAATTTTTTGAGCTTAACATAAATATGGGTCTCTCTTAGTGTACTCAGTGTGATCCCAATATGGTTGGCATGGTTGTGTCTGGTGCGCAAATACACTAAGATTTCATTTATAAATAGCTCCACAAATAAATCAAGATATAGGGGGAAAACACAATTCATTAAGACACTTGTATAAGTCATACATGCTCTGGAACATTGTACATGGTATGTCTGATTACCTCACTTTCACCTGATGGTAGCCTTACCTCAAATTGATCTTGTAGAAAATGGTCGCTCCTCAGAGCTGGTCGAAAAGGTCATCAATATAAGGAAGTGGATATGTATTCTATACTATAAACTGGTTTAGTCAGCAGTAATACATGCACTATCTAAGGTTACTATCTATATTCTTGGGGAAAAGGACAAGTAAACCCATGGTGATATGCTGTTTCAAATAAAATCCTTAGCATATAGATCTTCAAGATGATTCCTGAGATCTCAGAGATATATAAGTTCCATCCCATATGGAGGAATGGACATTGGTGTAGCACCTATAATAATATCAATGGTGAAATTGACCTCTCTATCAGGAGGTAAGTTAGATAAATTATCAGGGAATACATCCTTTAAATGATCCATAATAGGAAGAAATTACACAATATGCATTCATTAATTACTCATAAAGAGACTGACCATCTGGACTATCACTCTAGATAGAAAAATAAACTTAGGTCCATATCAAATTTACTATATAATTAATTTACGCTTATGGATATACATGCTTCCCTCAAGTGATGGTAAAGATACCCCGATGGTAATATAAATCCACATGGGATCGATAAGTAACAATCAATCCATGATGTGAATGATGTTGAAACTGGTCATATTGAGGAAGAAGAAACTCCACAGAAAATGGTACCCTCCTATCTAAAGGGGTAACTCTTTGAACTGGCGTATACCCTCTGATCAAACTCCTAACAATGTGTCAACATTCCTAACACTACTGGAGTACTCTATCACTAAGAAAAGACTTAACATAGTTGTAGTAGAGAGAAAAGAGTGTGATACACCTGTATAAAACAAGGAAGATACTAAAATGGAGGCTACTGGAATAGTACATCTTACTCTATATTTCCATGGACTTTTCTCCTCTTGTATAGGTCACACTACATAAATGTGGACTAATCTGTAGCCCTAAGATACTGCCTGAGTAGCCTGAGTAGGTCCACTCAGTTGATGTTGAAACTATGAGGACTGAACTCCTCGACCATGACCACCTTCTCTACCTGATCATCCTTTGGAATACAAACTTCCATCATGTTTTGCTTTTACTGATCCTTCACTTGAAAGAGGTTCTATCACAGAACCCCATTCACTTGGTACTAGAGGAAAGGACCAGCATAAAAGCTGGAGGTGACCCATCATGCCTCAAGACAAACACTTGATCAGGTTCTTCATATATTGGGGAATTTTATGGCCTATAATGATTTAATGGTGACACACCACATAGTTGTTGGTGCATGAAACTTGGATGGTACTGCCCCTCTAGTAGCCTCGAAATGTTTCTTATTAACGCAAGATAAAACACTACTTTTTCTTGAAGATGAACTGCCCTACTTCACAACACCTGATTCCGTTAGGTTCTACTTAATGATGAGGGCCTGATTCACTATCTTTGAAATAAAGGTTAGATAAAATATTCTAACCTATGAGTAGATGACATATGCAAGTCCATCCTTGAATCACCTCACAATCATCATATCATCACTAGACAAGTTTAGTGCTAAACGTTGTAATTAAGTGAAATGATCTCAATATTACATCACTGATATGTCACATTGGTGAACGTTCATGAACTCTTAAGAACAGTGTATTATCAAGGTCAATGGAAATAATTAATCAATGAAGGTTTTCTGGAAGTCCAACCAGACCATACCCTAATATCGATCAACCTGAGTAAGAAAGTTCCACCAATGCTCATAAGATTCACATAGCATATATGTTGTGAGCTTGAACCTCCATTCTAGAGGAATCTCAGTATTCTTGAAGATGTAAAACATGGAATCCATCAATGACTGAATAGACTAAGGTCCAACATCCCCTTAGAAGGTGGGAGGATGTTTCTGCTAGAACTCCTAAGTCAAATATTCCATTGTAGGGGTGGTCTGAGGAGCCACATATATATACCGCATGAACCAAAAAAATTGTCCTAGAATTGAGAATTGATGCCGAGTTGAATATATGTGGGAGGTACCTTAGGTGGGACTACATAAGATATCACAGGTGGCTCAAGGACCAATAACTCCAGAGTATGCTCATCACCACTTTCTTGGTGTACAAAATGAGATTGATATGGTGGAATATATCTACAATTTCTAAGTGCGTGCCTCAGATAGGTTTTATAATAGATAGGGAAAGTGATAAATAAAGGATAGTTACAAGGCCTTCCTATAAGAAAATTACAACTCTTTTCTTGCTCTAAGAGCCTGGTCTGGGTGATTAGAGGATGCCAAAATAATATCATAGGAGAAATAGCCTACTGGACACTACTATGGTAAGGTTAGGGATAAGGTCACACCACACACATATAAGGGGTCCATTTAATTTTTAATATCATATTCATTTTGATTCATTTATGTATTTAAATATCTTTAAATGGTTGGATTATATGGATCACCATTTACAATTTATAAGGTCCCATACACCTTATAAATTTAAATGTGGCATTTGTTTAATCCTAACCATAACATGTTCCATCCCATGTGTCATATGGTCGATGGCTCAATGTTCCATAACCAACCACTTAAGGAGTCTTCTTTAACCTATTCAAGAAAACACTATTAGGTTAAGGAATAAAATTTAAGTTTCAATTATGTTTTTCAAAAAACATGAAAGGAATAAAAATAAGACACCATAATAAACCCATAAAATTCAAGAAATTAATGCAATAAAATAGATATGGAATCTCATAATGCATGGTGTTTTAAATCCTATAGTGCCTTGTATGATGCATGATTTTAATATTCCCTCATATCATCATGCTAAATATAAAAAACCCTTTATAATGACATCAAAATTAATAACAACACAAAACAAGTACATCACCCAATACTAAAATCTGTGAAACCGTAATAGCACTATAAATATCAACATTTACCCTTCCCAGGAATTTTGGGTTTCTCCTGTACATGGGTTAGCTACTCCCAGTCATAGGCCCATTTCAAAATTCCAATGTCCTGGTCTCCTATATAATTACCAAATAGTATGACTAAAGGTAAAATGGATTTGATACAACTTTCAAGAGTCCCTTCATGGATGCCACTCAACAATTCCCCAAGATGGTGGCCACAAGACCTCAAGCATGCCTACATAAATTCTAAAGGATTATGACTATAAGCGAGGGACTTGGGTGTGTTAATAGGGAGAATGTTCATAATCAATTACAGTTTAGTACAATAATATAAAATAAATAAGAAATATAATAAAAAACACTAAAATGACTAGAGAAGTAACCCACCATAGCAGAAGTAGTATTAACAGACAGATAGTAGCGGAATAATAATAATAAAACATGTAATATAAATAAATAACTTGTGGAAGATAAATAATAAGAAGATACAATATGACGATCATGGTAATGTATCTATGAAAAAGTATACACGAGAGTCAAGAGATACAGGAATATACCACTATATAACAAGATATAAAAAATTAAAAAAATAACTAATACTAGAATCTCAAGAATAGGATTGATCCTCTTCCCCCTGAACTCCAACCTAGGAATCATGATCAAACATCAGAATCTGGCTACTTGCCTTTAGCTACTCCGGCAACCATTAATTCTACTTGGGTACCAAAGGCGGTCTAAGTAGGGTGTGAGATATAATCCCAATAGGCCACCGCCAATAATGTCTAGATCAAACCATATCATGTAATATAAAATGAACTGTGTGACATAGTTAATAAATAAAAAAAAAGTTTATTAGACTAGGTTCCACTTTGACACCCATCCAATTTACCTAGTTTTTCTTGAGTTGATGTGTCTGAATCAAGGGATCCAGCACAAGTAAAGTGAGTGGGATAATATAATAAAGGGTAACATATTCCCAAGATTGTTACTTATCTTGGCAGACACGTCCTTGAAGTTCCAATTTAAAAAAGGAATTTCTATTTTAATTGCATTCATTTACTTTTTAAATTCAATTTAACTTCTTTATAAAGACATTAGGAGTCACCTTGATCCCATATATGGAAATTCCACTAGAATTCCATGTATCAGTCAAGGAGATCACTGTAAGTACAAATCCAAGGGATTCCGTCCAAGGCTATCCAAGAATGAGGTCCCAAGTGTCACTCTAGGAACAATGTGGTGACAACGTGAACCAACCTCTCAGTTTATCCTTGGTATCGCCTGTAGGATCCCGAGTCTCTCTTGTGGAATGGTACAACCATAATTCCACCGATCCCATCCATAGGGTATCCCTTATGGAACTAGTCTCACTCTTCTGGCGGTAAAAATCTGTAAGACTTGGCGAGCCCTTTCTAGGCATAGCTAGTGTCGTCCTTAGCATGTTTACAAAGCATTGAAAAATTGAAACAAAGGAATGATGAGACTATCCAAGTATTCCTTAATTAAGAACCCCTTATATCAACCTCATATCTAAGGTGAAAGAATTTAGTCAATAATTTATATCATAATATTAAATTTGGTCAAGAAATTCAATTTAACAAACCATTTATGGAATGGGTGAAATGCAGAAGCACTTGACCAATTCACTTAGTTCATCCATTTCATTTATGGCATGAGGTGTAGGGTCTAAATCATGGTTCACCACCCTATTCAATTCAATTTATCAATTCAAGGTATTTACAATAGGAAAAACCCCTGAAGGGGTGTTAGGAAATTTAGAACAAAGGGAGAAAATATGCCTCTATGGTGGATCAAACCCATTGGGCTGACATAACTCAAGGAGATCAACCCAAGGGGTTTATTTTCCACTATATCAGGTTGGAATTGGAAAGGTAAGGCTTCTCATTTAGTTTAATTAGAAATTACGAGGCATTTTTAGGAAGGCCTGAATCACGACACAATGATGCATGATATAGGATGCAATGAAATAAGGGGATATAACCTATACCAGATACCTTATACCTGTATTGCTTCCCTTGTCTAGCATCAAACCAAAATTCAGGGTTGAATAGAAGATATAAAATAAATTTTCAAATTTATTAAAAATGGAGAAAATCAGATTATGCTAAGGTAGCACAATATATAGTAAAATAAACTTGAAATTGGAGAAAGTGGATTGTGGAACGTACCTCTAGATTTATGATGGATCTCATGGAGAGGGATTTGGTTACCGAATGGTGGAGATATCATGGAATGTAGGAGGAGGATAGGGGAAGGTTTTGTGCATGGTAGAGGTGCCGGTCCATTAGAGAAGAAGTGAGGAAGAAGGAGGGTTTCAAGTTAAAACATTTATGGGGAAATTTCCTAAATTCACCCACCAACCATATGGAAGGCCTCCATCAAAGTGGTCTGTAATCCCACAAAACCATGCGCCTAGGGTTGTATTGTTGAAAAAAAACGGTGCGGACCCTAGTAAAACATTTCCTCAGACTACATGGTTAGAGAAACCATGCGGGTTGGGTGGCATGGTTTCTACTAACCATGAAACCCAGTTTGCTTCTTCAATGTTCGGGGCTTCGACCTTCTGACAATCCCCTAACACCCTCAAGACCTCCTTGACTCCTTTAGTCATAATTGTTAGGGTAGAATAAAAGATTTAAAATTTAAAACTAATACTATATACATTTTGTAAAATTTGGGGCATTACAAGACCATTAAAATACCTATTGTATTTTCTATAGAGGTATAGTTCTATGAATGAAATTTTTCATGTGTCAAAACTTTGGTGGTATCACCCCGAACCTTATCATGTGATTGATGTTGATGATGTTGATCTTGATATTGATGCATATTTTGAGGAGAATCCAACACATGTTATGGATCACATTGAAAAGTGTTGTGGGGAAATACCATGTCTATAGTTTGAGTGTTTTGGAAACATGGTTGTGTTCTGGAGAAAACATGGAATAGAGAAGAAGATATGTGTTCTTATTGCCCCAATCATTTTATCCTAGAATATTAGAGATGCTTGGGAGTAAAGTTCGAGGATGAGCTATTATAAGGTGTGGAGATTTTAAGATCCTAACCTTTTCTGAAGATTTATTGTTCTCATTTACATGTACTATTTTACCATTATTTTACTATATATTTGGTTTTTTTTGTTTCATGGTGTTTCAAGTAGAAATTGGGAATTTTTGGAACAAAAGGTACAATGCGTTGTTTGCGCATGATTTTCCAAAATTGGGCATCTACTCCAAAAAAACCATGAAACCCCAGCCATAGGGGTATTTTATGGTTTGTCCATGGTTTGTAAAACGATTCACCCTCTTAGGATAAATAGTGCACCCCTAAGGGGAGGTTCATGGTTAAGAAACATGGTATATAAATCTGTACACCCCTACCTAGAAAACCGCGTGCATAGTTTTTATTCCGCCAAAAAATCGTTTTAAAATCCCCAAACCCCCCACATTTCACCCTAATTCACCCTTATCTAACCAAATATAATTTATTATGATTTGATAGGCTCCCAGATGGATTCAAAGTTCTTATGAACTCCATTATTGATGAATCGAAGATCTGTTTGACAGATCTGCACCTCTCCTTGTACGAAATCTCTTCATATTTGAATTTATCTATCTCCAGTCTCTCTTTTCTAGATGAAGATGAATGTTTTATTCCGTATTAGTAATAGGTTTAGATATAGGTTTCAATATATCTTAATAAATGTGGTCTTGATCTAGGTTTTGGTCCTAGATCTAGTTCTTTGATATGAAATTGATCATTTTGCTTCAAACTATGGATTTAAGGCTTTGCGAATGCTTTTCAATAATCTTGAGGTAGATAGTCTAAATATTAATCCCCATAGTCTTAATTTTAATTATGAGTGTTAAATCTACAATTGATAATTCCATGATTGAGAAATTGAAACAATAATTGATTTGACTAAATTAAACTTCCTTGTGAAAATGAAATGGGTTGAACTTGGGAAAAATGAAATTAGTTGAATTGTGATTATAAAATTGGTGGGGTTATTGGGATAATGGAATTGGTTGATTAATGGGATGTAGAATTGATTGATTAATGGTAATTAATGGGTTGGTTGGATTAACCTTAAAGGTATAATTGTTTATATGATTAAATGTTGATAAATGGTTTAATGGTGTACTATTCCTATTGTTCCATGTGATCAAAAGTCAAGAACCATGATTTAATTGATAATTGAAATGGGAAATTTTGATGAGAATTTTTATGGGAACGTTAATGATGTTTAGCCTTGGTGTATATGAAATTGTGATATATATGATATTATGATATATGTGATATTGTGATATACGTGTGTGGGACATAGACTGAGGCTTAAAAATCCCATATATTATTGATTGATATATGAGCATGGGACATAGACTGACGATTTAAAATCCAATTTGTGATTGATAGATAAATGGGTTGTGGGATACAAACTGATGCTTCAAATACCCATGGAGTGCTAGACATGCGGTTCTAGGCCCAACATGTTGACAGAGGAATATTGTTCTAAGTATTTGTGATAGGAAATTGAATTTGAATGGATATTTAAATCCCATGTCATAAATAATCTTGAATCCTTATGTGATATGTTTCAGACTTTACCATGGACCGAAGAAGGTATTATTGTTTTGGGTTTCATCATGAACCCAAATAAATTTTGTGGTTAATTAAAGAATAATTGAATTGGTAAACATATTATTTTGTCACTTATACTTTATTCTTTATATAACTGCATAAAATATTATAGTCTGGATGTTGTTTTAGACATTGTTGGTAGTGGCCTACTAAGTTATACTCACACTGTACACAAGATACCTGATCCGTACCCAAAAAGAATTCATGTTTATAGGACTGGGTAAGGGTAATATCCCTATGTTAGATGGATGAGTTGGGATAGATCATGGATGGGGGAGCTAGAAATGGTTTAGTGACCCACTTGGGTTCTGTCAGTGTCTTTATTTTTGGGGTTTTTCAATTGATAGTGAACACATATATGGAATAAAATATCCTATTCTTTTTTAGATATTGTTTTCCTTTAATAGTTCAATATTTATTTTTTGTTTTTATTAGTTTTGGTATCATTACAAGTATTGTTAATTATAACTTGGTTATTGCTTATTATTTCTTCTTTTATGTTTCTACTATGATAAAGTATGTATAGTCTCCCAATGTTATTTATTAGACCTGCACTACTAGTCAATAGTCTCTAGCATATGGGTAGGTTATCCTCAGATCTTGTGACAAACTGACTTGGGGCACTGGTATGTGGCACCCGGTTCGGTATGTTACAACATGACCTGGAGAAAATGAATGATCAAATCTAGATATAGGAAGAGGAAAAGAAAACAACTATAAAACACATATACCTTGAAGGTATCCATCAAGATCAATGGATAATCACTAAGGATACAAGGTGAGAACCTCCAATAGAGTCATAGAGAGTCTGGTTCAGGAAAATGAGAAATTAAGAGGCGATTATAGGTTAATAATACCAAGGTCATCACAGAAATTTTCCATTTTTAAAATTTTAGATCTGGATATATAGGTAGGAAACACAATTTATTAAAATGTGCACCAACCATGCATTCTCAAACATCCATAGTAAACCATGTTTCACAGCCTCTTAGGTTGGGCCATAAAGTTAAAAAAACTATGCTCAAGGCATGTGACATGATCTGGATAAACACCCACTCAGCTTTATGGTTTTCTGGGTGAGCCACATAGTTTTACTAACTATGAAAAAAATGTGTAAATCTCCACAAGATAACATATTTCCATACCAGTTGGTTAAAAAATGGTTAACACTAATCATGCACCTAAACTGTATTCCAATCCTGGTTTCCCCAAAACTCCAAATTTTCAAAATTTGACTCCCAAAAACCTATCATACCTGAAAATAGATATTACAAGGCACAAACTAAATCATAAATATGACCCAAAGGGTTTCAAAATTCATCCCACCATGAAAATTTTTGTCCCTGTAAATTGCTATGGATTTAGAACTCTTAAATATATATGACCAAATACATACAATGATTCCTGATCTCATGTCTTATAGTGAACCAACATGAGTTGGTCCGACCCATCACCCAAGCCAGAAGACCACACATCATGAAGCGTGTTCCCAATAAATATGGGTTGGCATTAAGCACTAAGAATAATAAAGATCCTCTTAAGAATGGTTTAACCCTTAGTGAACCGGCATGAACCATATATGGAATGGGACTTCCACACCAATATAATTAGATTCAATAGAATAAATAAGCATAAAATCAGAGTAAACTAGGAATGAAAAAAGTTATACACCATAAACAATATCGAAACATCATATATGTAACATTCCATAACAGGACATATACCTCCCATCTCAAGTAAAAATAACAAAACTCTAAAATATGGAATGAGACCAAATATGGTCATTACATACGTCCCAAATGTAGAAAACTCCAAGATTCTACTCATGAGATAACCCTATGTGACCACATATCCTCCAACAAAATCACAGATGACGGTAATAAGGAGGATCCACATATATTTATAGTTACCTTGAATTTATATATGTTCTATAAAACAAATTCTATATGTACCCAAAGTCATATGATGTGCCTGAGTGAAAAATCCCATTAGGATACCACTATGAATCTATTTATGGATTTTAAACTATAAAAAATGATAAACTATTTTGAAAACTCATTTTTTGAAACTATTTCACTTTAAAATTGTTTCTCTTTAAACCAAGTATTTTTTATTTTAAAAAAATGTATTTGAAAAAATTTATTGACATGGATCAAGTAAATAAATAAGACCTGATGGAAGAACATGCTTAATTTACCCAAATAAGAAATAACAAGGGTTAGCATAACGTAATACATAAAAGCATGTAAATCAAACTAGAATGAATAATTTTAACTATGTGGTCTAACTATAAGGTTCTAATGTGATTTAGTATAAAATATAGCTTTCTATCCATCTAAATAAAGTGGAAGCTCTC
The DNA here is from genome assembly GCA_963277665.1 of Viscum album. NCBI lineage: Eukaryota > Viridiplantae > Streptophyta > Magnoliopsida > Santalales > Viscaceae > Viscum > Viscum album. The sequence goes on from OY728136.1 coordinate 1,369,372,755, forward strand.
ATGGTATTCCTTGTAAAAAACACCAAAGAGCTCTCTTGGTCACTTAGTGAACAAGTGGAATCTATCATGGTCATCCTCCCAAAATATCCCTTAGTTTGTTAGAAACTAAGATGAAGATCTCTTGGTTTTCCTCCCAAATAATTTCATGGTCCCTTGGAAAACACCCGCTCACACCCTTGATATTCCATGTACTACTTAATGCCAAAAAATATCAACATCACAAGTTTTATACATCAAAACTTGATTCACAAGACACTTTAATAATCTACAAGACCATTTTGATAAAACACCTTTATCAAGGTAAAACCATTTTTAAAACCTCTTTATAAATCCATTTTAAAACATTAAAAAATTAGATCAATTTCATCAAACACTTGGGGTTATCTTGGAAACCTCTCCTTGGAAACACACCTTAAAACATCCAAATTCCATATAAAACTATGGATCACATAAAAATTGGAATAAAAATCAACCATAAATCATTTAAATGGAAAACTTATAAGTATAAAAAAAATGAGAATAAGAATTAAATGGTAATCCCTGGAAAATACCCTTAAATAGATACCCCTACCTCAGAAACAGTTCCAAACTCATCACCTTTGACAACAACCACCCGATTTAGGAAGAAGAATTCCTCACACACCTAAACCATAAGAAATTAAATTCAAACCCCATTAAACCCCCTATATTTAGAAAACTCACCCCCTATGGTTTTACAATTCCATAAAAATGGAAGATTAATATAAGAGAATGGGGAAAGGTTGATAAATCTTGAAGAAAGAGGCTTACCTCAATCCAAAACACCCAAGAATCAAGAAGAGTCCACCACCAAGAAGAGTGAAGAAGCTATAATTCTAAGGTAAGGGGATAAAAATAAGTTAGAGATAAACATGAGGCCTAAAGTTTATAAATAAATTAGGAAAAATTTGGTTAAAATAATTTTTTTAATGAGATTGAAAACTCGCATGGTTTGGCCACAAAGTTTGATAAACAATGTGCCAACCATGTGAGTGCTCCTATCTACTCAAAACTGAGTTACACGGTTACCTATAGGCTATGCATGGTTTGAAAAACTATTCTCAAACCGTGCGAAAGTGAACTATCCCCCAAATAGACACCATTTTATGGATAGCCACATTTTTAGATAAACCATGTGCCAACCATGTTCCAAGATCTATTATTCCAAAAAAAAATTTCTAACCCCCGACTCTTGAGAAAACAAATAACAAAATAAAAGAGAAATAAAACTAAAAATAGACATACTAGTTACTAGGTGAGTGTCACAAAAATCCTCACCATGGCACTTTCTTCCACCTGAATATCCTTAGGTATCCTTAGAAGGAACCAGGTGAGGCCACTATTCCTTCACCAAGGATTCCCGATCCCATGTATCGTGGTTGTCACTACGATGCTACTAAAGCACCCATACAAAAGGGATAAATTTACTATAGAGAACTTTTTTGTAAAAATACAAAATAAAAAGAGGCTACTCCATAATGATGGCATCAGTATCAACCTCTAAATCTTCCCACTCTATCACATGAGATGGGTATAGGAGGTTCCTATTCAATTGGGAAACATGAAATATGTCATCGATAAAGGTCAAATTTGGTGGAACCTATAAGCAATAGGTTAACTTCCCAAGAATTTTCACAACTCGAAACTACCCAGTATAGCATGCTGATAGTTTCCCATGATTTCCCTTGAAATGTTGTACCATCCAAACAAATTCCTAGAGAAAAACCTCATCACCAACCTTAAACTCCAATAGATGATGAAATTGATCAGAATAATACATAAGAGGACTCTAATATTCCAATATAATATTATTAATTAGTATCACTATCTCTATTATCTCATATATGAGACCCATTCCAGATAATTAATTCTCACCCACCTCATCCCAACACAACAAGGATTGTCCTAGATGCCCGTATAACACCTAAAATAGAGCCATCCTGATAGATTTATAATAAATATTATTTTTATAAATCTTGGATGATGATAGTTTCCTTTCCCATGAAACCTATAAGTCAAGAAAACATGATCAGATCATATCCTTGAGAGTTTGGATGGTCTGCTTGGTCTGGCTATCCATTTTTGGGTGATACGTGATGGTCTACCTCATCCAGGTTCCCAAATCCTCTTGGATTATCTTCCAGAAATGATAAGTAAGTGGGAATCCTAGATAGAAAACATCATTGTGGTCACTCTATAAATACTAATAGACTCTTGTATATACATGTGTCTAATCTTCTATACATTCATCGACTTTTATATGGGATGAAAATGTGATGATTTCGTCAAACCATTGAGAATAAACCATATAGAAATTTCCCATACAAAGTATGAGGTATTCAAATCAAAAAATACAATTAGATATCATCAAATTTCTAAAAAGTAATAAGAAGAGGCTAAAAAAACCCATATGGTCTATGATGCTCAGCTTTTATTGTTTTGTTCGTCAAACATTGGAAAATAGAGTTTGTAATTAAACACCTCATCCTGGGCCACCTATACCGACCTATAAATTTATAAAAAATCTTGTTAAATCTATTATATATGAAAAAAATGGAATCATACCCCTCATGTGTCACATCCTACCTCAAAATCATAGGAAATACCAACCATTTCTTGAAAAGGAGAGAACCATTGGGGGACCAAGACTGTAACACCTGGAGTTTTTTGTGAACCTTTTTTTTCAAATAAATTAATTTTCTTTAATGTAGTGTATGTAATGTCAAAATAAGTTAAACTGTAATTATCCACTACAACAAGATAATATTTCACAGCATGAATCACTGACTTGGATTGCGTTACATGCAACACCGAATTAGCTTGTGTTAGACGCAACACTGAGTTTCAACGAAACATCATTTTATTTTTATAATTATTTAAATGAGAGAGTTACTACCCAGTAATTAAATTTAGTAATATGAATAGTAATAAATAAATTTTAAATTTAATTTATATTTTTTTATATAAATAAAACATATTGATAATAAAACAAGTACTATCGGTAAAGTCTTTGAAAGTTTGAAAATACTATTTTCTCAGATGAACTACTTTCCATGTCCTTATTCGAACAATAATAAAATTAATTTTATACACTTTTAGAAAATAAAATTTACAAAATAAAAATAATTTTTTAATTCATAACTTTGAAATTAACTTTGGGTGAATTTTAGGGATGTTTATGAAAAACTTTATTTTTTGGATGAATACTGAAAAATAATGAATTTTAATTAAAAATTAATTTTCATCTAATTTATTTATATAGTTGACATAATATATACTTTTCATAAATTTACATTTAATTTCAATGTTTTTAGACCCACCACAGTGTTATTTTATTGTAAAATTTTCACATTTTTATGATTTTAGTGGTATTTTGAGCTTAATCTGAAAAAATGGCCCATTTTGGTTTTTTAATTTTTTTAAATTATATTGGTATTTTAATCATAAAATTTTATACACTGATAAAAAACTTGAAATTATTTCTTTTTATTATTCTATATATCTTGGTATTGATTTCATTCTGCTAGACCCAAACCTAAATCCTCCATTTGAAAGCCCAAACCAGCTCACAAGTTTGGTCATGAAAACTATGCATAGATCTGGATATTTTTTATTCAGGGACCATAACTCCTAAATGGGAAGGGGAAATGAGCTGAAATTGGATATAGAGACTAATTATACATTTTTTAATTTTTTGTGTGAATAATTCAATGTGTGAATTGGTCGTTTACATGGTCCTTAATGCATGATAATTCAAAGATTTTAAAGATAGAGAATTTGTCTGGGAAGAATATATTTTCTAAGAAAAATGAACATAACTATATATAAATATTGTAAAATACTATAAAATTGGATGATATTATTAATGTGATATTTATGAACAACTTTTATGAAGGATAAAATGCATGAATTATCCATTTAATCGGTCAAAAACGTGAAAACTTTCTGAGGACAGATTCTGAAACCAAAAAGCTCCATCCTCACCTATAAAAGGAGGTGAACCCCTCCTTTCCAAACCATCTAGGTAACCAAGGAGGATATATTCACCAAGGGAGGCTGAATATTGAAATATTTCTCCCACATTTCTTTTTCTTATTTTTTTGTTTCCATTATTTATTTTCGTTTTCAAATATAATTTAAATTTATAATAAATTATTTTATTATTAACTTTGTTCCAACATTTTTTATTGTTATTTTAATTATTATTCATATTTTATTTTTTTATAATACCACCATTACCTCTTACCCTCAAAAATTATGGGCTATCCCAAGGCTTATCCTGGGGGAGGTAAGTGGAAATTCCATTCATTATGTGCTTTAATTATTATGTATTATTAAGTTTGTGATGATAAAGAGAGATGTGAAAGGGTGTGGCGATATTCCACTGCAAAACTGATCTACAACTCATTTCTATTATTTTATTAAATCCTTTCCCTCCCTTCTATTATATACAAGCTCTTCATATGATGGATTTGATTCATTTAGTGGATGAAATGGCATACGATGGGGCCAGGTCTTGGAAGATGTGACACTCTCAACTGAGGTGATCCATTAACTTTGATTATAGGAGGAGGTGGACTTGAGCTTGATAAAGGCATTCAATATTTAGAACCATTGAATAAAATAATATTAATTTATTAATGAGATCTTATAATTGAATTATCAAACTTAATTTAAACACAAAAAAGGTGAATAATGGAACCCACAGACCAAACCATAAAGGTCAAGTTATTTATTTACTAATATCATTTCGTCCCTTCATGTTAGTATAAGTTTTATCATTTCATTTATCTTTTAAATTACATTAATTTAATAGATTAAAAAAATAAAAAGAATTATTGTAGTTCAGATAGAATAAGTAGGTTAATGAATGAGAAATGTGACCCTCGTCTGGCTTTGTGCTGAATTAGGAGAATAAATTTTCTTTCTCCACACCCTACGATAGGTTTGCATCATAATTGGAACCGTTGTATAGGATCCAATTAGTAGTTTAATTATCTTTTTGTATTTTCACATTGTAGATAGATTTTCGTTTTTATTAAAAAAACCAAAAAAATTAAAAAAAATCCATAATGTATCTGAACTACAAATATTCTGTATGGGAACATTACTCATAGGTAAAATATTAGGAACCAAAAGTTGATTATAGTGATCTAAATGACTGGGAGGGAAGGATGAGAAATAATTTTAATTAATTGGAAGGAAAAATGGAAAGATCATTTGAATATGTTCATAAATTAATAGAGAAACCCGACCCTGATCCAGAGAAACAATCTGAGGTAGCGGTGGAAGGAATTTCACCACTCATCATTGAAATTGAAGAACCATAGGAGGTAAATGTAGAGGTACCTAAATATCCATTCATCCTTACTCAACCATTTCTAGGAAAGATAGATGAAAAGGATTTCCCTATTGAGCTAAATGAAGGAGATCAACAAGAACTACATGAATTCTGGAATGAATTTGAGGAACTACTTGATCTTCCCAAACCATGCAAAGAAGATGAGACATCACCCTTGAAGGAAGACACCACCCAACTGGTGGAATTTTATGTAATGATAGAGTAGCCTAACTACCTACATCCACCCATCGATGATCAAATCCAAGAGGCACTTTCCATTTAAGAAGAGATTAATGTCGAACCACCTTAGGGATATGGAACATTCTTGAACTCAAACTCATTTAATTTTATTGAAACTAATTTGAGCATTACTCCCAACTGTTTTGAATTTTCAAAATTGGATGAATCTTATTATCTCATGGAGGATGAAGAGGAAAAAAATTGCACCTATTGAGAAACACCTAGATCTCTATGATGAAATTAAATATTTACTATAGGGATTACAAGAAGAGATACAAGTGGATTTTACTAATGAACAAGAGACACAAGTTTCATATTTTAAAAGGGAAGATAATGAAATTAATACTTAAAATTTTAATTTTTAATCTAGCTTTGTTATTATTTTAGTGTAGCACATCTAAAGAAACCACTGGATAGTTAAGATAAGGTTTCACAAGTAGCAACCAAAGAGGAGTAGGTTCCATAATTCATCCTACCCCCACTTTGATAATTGTACCACATTGAAAATGGGGCTGATCTAGTGTACTCCATACATGGAATTATCCTCAACAAGAATAAAGAAGTGGATTCTGGGTAAATCAACATGTGGTGGTTCAAATCAAAGAATCCCCAACCACCATCAAGCTTCGAATAATAGCTGGTACCACCCATTGGAGGCTGTAAATATCCATGGCCCACTTGGGGGATCGTACCAAGATTTATCCATCACTTTCTTTCTAGTATATTCATTTTCAATCTTAAGAATTTATATTTCAAGTTCAATCATAGGAATTTTTCCCGAATTCAGACCACTCCCTTCTATATTTTTGAGATTAAATGAAATGGTCATTGTTCTTAATAGAGTAATTTTATTTTTTAGGTTGATGATGGCACAAAGAATCCCTAAATATAGAAGGATAAAAGAGTACTAATATTCATTTAAAAAGGGAATAAATTTTTAATGTTTATATTTTTAAAACACCATAAATTTTTAGAAATTGTGATTTGAGTTTCAAATTGAAATTTCATGCCCACACTAGAATTATACTTTACTTGACTAATCCAGGAGACATGTGTTTCTTAGAAATATTTTGATTCTATGTTTTGGATTTCAATAGTTCTATGATTAAATGAGTAAAATGGGGAATTATAATTTTAAAGTGAATCATGGATATTGAAATGAGGACTCATGACTTGAAGGAATTAATTAATTCATGTATATAATTTTTCCAAACCATTTTTTGTGCTTTGATTTTTTGAAATTCATGTGAATTTATTTTTTTTATTAATAATTCCTTGAGTGATTGTCCCAAATAATATGTCCCATTCTTGATAGGATATCTAAACCAAGTACTTCCTATTTTATCTTGAGAATATTTCTTGAGTGATCTGGGGACATACTACATGCTAAAACTTGAATTTGATCTTGTCAAAGCTATGATTATGTAAAAACAAATTTAAAATTTTTGAGTAATCCTTTAAAAATACACTTATGCTTAAAATATCACCTTTACATACATCCTTTTTTGTACCATTGAAACATTGAATGATCTTGTTAGGGATGATCCATATTCCAATACATTTTTATATATTCCCATCATACTCTTAGTATTTGCATGATATTTTAAAATTAAAGTGTGGGGTAATGGGAATCATGTTTAATGGGGTGATTTACAATGTAAGGAATAAGTGTGGGGGTGCTTATTGTGGGAATTGTAAAAGGTTGTGGAATCATTCATTATACTTTATTGTTTTTCCTCTCTTGAATATAAAAAATTAAAAATAAAAAAAGAACCCAAAAAATGATAAAAATGGGTTGTGATTTGGGTAAAAAAAATCACCATTACTAGACCTATAATTTCTATCAGACATGGTTAGGTGGTGGTTGTGAGATTTTTTCTAAATCATAAATTTTGGAAAAGAGAAAAAATTGAAAAAGGTTCTTTAAAAAACAAAAAATAGAGGTAAAAAAATATTCAAGAGAGGACAAAAATCATTCATTATTCTTAAACTCATCATGATCTTTACTTTGAGTCTTGTGGAAATTTGGGAGTTGTTAAAATTTGAAGGAGATGATGTAATTAATCTTTTTTTCTTTTAATATCATTATTTATTATTTAATAGTTAAACCTCCTCCTTGAGTTTTATTTTTAATCATCAAATCCTACTAAACTTAAGCTTTAGAGTCATTAGAACCTTAATTGAAATTCCTCATGATTTTATGTGAATTTTGTCTTTACAATGTAGGGAAATTAGTTATTTTATGATATTATATACAAGGATCATGTTATCATGATATGTTCATAACTATACTTGAATTTTATCAAGAGTGATGAGAGAAAATATTGAAAAGTGAGGTAGATAATGATTTGGCATGTTTAATAATAATGAATCAAAGAGCTTGAATGAATGAAAGGAGAAGCTCCATCATTTTTTAGAGGGGGAAATTAAAATACATGGATTGATTGTTTCACTAAAATTGGAAATTGAATTGATATTTTATGTGAAATTTAAAGATTTTATTTGATATCAATAATTTTTTTATTATACTACATGAAAATTTGAATACTGATAACCTTGAATGTTGAGATTTTATGTTTGAGGACAATCATGGTTTAAGTGTTGGGAAATTTATAGAAAAAATATTTTTCATATTCTTACATTTAATTTCAATGTTTTTATACCCACTATTGTGTTATTTTATTGTCAATTGTCACATTTTTATGATTTTAGTGGTATTTTGAGCTTAATCAAAAAAATGGCCATTTGGGATTTTTAAATTTTTTAAATTATTTCTATCTTTTGGTTATAACATTTTTTTACCAATATCCAAATCATGAAATTATTTATTTTTAGGATTCTATATATCATGGGATTCATTTCATCCTGCTGGGCCTAATGCTAAATCCTCCATTTGAATGCCTAAGACCAACTCACAAGTTGGGTCCTGAAAATTATTCATATATCAAGATTTTTTTTATATGGGGACCATAAATCCTAAATGGGTGGATCAAATTAGTTGAAATTTGATAGAGAAATGAAAAATACATCGGGGAACAACTTTTATGATAATGTATATGAGTGAATAAGACATTTTCATGGTCGTTAATTCATGATAAACCATAGATTTGAGAGATGGAGAGTCTTCTTGGGCAGAATAAGTTATCCTAGTAAAATGAACATAAATATATCTATGTCAAATATGATTAAATTTAGAGGGTCACTGTAAAGAAATTTATGAAAAACATTAATGAATGTTGAAAGTCTTGAATCATCCATTTAATGGGTCAAAACGTGTGAACTTTCAAAAGAATTATTCCAGAACAAAAAAGCTCCATCCTTACCTATAAATGGAGTTGAACCCCTCCTTTCCAAACCATATGGGGAACCAAGGAGGAGATCTACACAAAGGGAGTCCGACTACTAAAATCTTTATGCCACATTTCTTCTTATTCTTTTTTTTAGTTTGCAATTGTAATTTAGATTTCTAATAAATTCATGCATTATTAACTTTGTTACAACATTTTCTTATTATTAATTTCATTATTATTATTATCTTATTTTTCATCTTACCATTTTGACCTCTTACTCTTAGAAGGGATAGGATATCTCGAGGCTTGTCCTGAGGGATGTAAGTTTCAATTACACTCATTTTGAACTTAAATTCTTATGTTTTATTATGTTTATGATGATTAAGAGTCATGTGCATGGGTGTGGTGATCATCCACCATGAAACTGATCTCCAAATCATTTATACTATTTTATTAAATATTTTCCCCCATCTACTAGATACAAGCTCATCATACAATGTAGTTGAGCCATTCAGTGGATGAAATGACATACGATGGAGCTAGGTCTTGGAAGATGTCACACTCTTGAATAAGGTGTTCCATCAAATTTGATTATAGGAGGAGGTGTAATTGAGTATTCTAAAGGAATTAAAAATTTCAAACCACTTAATGAAAGTATATTAATTCATTAATGAGATATCAGAATTGAATTATCAAACTTAATTTAAACACCAACAAGGAGAATAATGGAACCCACAAACCAAACCACAAAGGCTAAGTTCTTTCTGTACTAATCTCATTATGTCATTTCATGTTATTATAAGTTTATAATTTCATTTATCTTTTAAATTCTATTATGATCATAGATTAAAGAACCAAAAATAATTATTTTTGGTGAGATAAAATTATTAGGTTAATGACTGAGAAATCTCCTCAAATGAGACGACCCTGTTCAGGCTCTGTGATGGATTAGGAGAATAAATTTTCTTTTTCCACACTCTACAACAGACACGTGTTAATAGTTAAATAAAATTTTAATTTAGTTTTGAAGTTTTAATGAGATTAATTTTACATAAATTACTACAATTTAGTTAATTTTAACCAATTTCACATCAAAATTGGATATTGAAACATTCCAAACTTTTAAACATTTTTTCCAAAAAAACCTGCTATCACGACACTTTATCATGATTAATTTTAAATTGATTTTTTCCACTTATGTGATTTGAATTTGTAAAAATTGATTACGTATTTGGAATAAAGACAATTTATAATTTCTAATAATGTTAACTTAGTTTTTGACAAAAAATATTAGTGAAAGTGATTAAAATTAATTACAATGATTAAGAGAAACTTTAGCTTAGCAAAGGACTAAACCTTAAACTTAGAGCCCAAAATGACATATAAACTTTTTAAAAAACCATTATATGTCCATATTTAGACAATATTCTATATTTTATCATATTGGGACCATTATTGGAGGCATGTCTTAGAGGTAAAATGTGGTTGGCATTCCATTTTCAAAGGTTTATAAGAATTTCACTCCTCCTCCACTATAAAAAGTCACTCACCCATCCCACTTATTCACACCTCTAAAGATGTTTTGCTCAGAAAAAATCTACCTAAATCTCCTCCCAAAATCCCTATATTAATCTTTAATTAGCCCCATTTCAGGAGAAATCCTTCCATGTAATACCTTTGGTGCAAACCGAAAGAAGTTACCCAAATAAGAGCCGACATCCTTCCTTAAGATTTTTTGTTTTACTTTCATTCTCCACCCCCTAAAATATTATTACTAAATGATTATATAATATCCTCAGTATCATAAATATTCTGAGATTTAATTATTCTAAGGGTTATATTTACACTTACACACACTTCCATCTAATGGGTAATGAACTTAGTGTTCTTGTGTACGATAAACTATCGCCTCACGAAATGGTGTTGTTCGTTTTTCCTTTACAAACCCTCATGGTTGGGAATTATGATAGAAACTTTGTTATATATATATATTTGATATTTAATAATTTTTAATTATTCTTTAATAATTATATAACACGTACCTTCATGCTTTCTATTTTGTGTAAAAATGATAATTTCATTTGGGGAAGTGTGGACTACTACCTCCTCAAAGCGATGTGATCCGTTCACACTCTACATGGAATGTATTAAGGACAGGTTCAGTAAATGTATATTATATATATGAAATAATAATTATTATGTAATTATTATATATACATATATAAATATATATCATTTACTTACTTTCTTTCAATACAATAATTAAACGAAAACAATGTTCATGCGTACATATGACCTAATATCTCCATGAACGGTGTATTCCATTTCAAATTTATATCTTTAATAGATTATTATAAATAAATATATACATAATATAAAATATATTTATATCATGTTTTACTTTATATCAATCATTATATAATTATTAGGGAAAAAATAAAAAAGAAGCAGACACATGTGAAGAACAAAACGAATATTACCTGAAACATAAAATTAATATGGAAGTGTTAATAAGTGGGTGATATAAAGGCATATATGGTATTATATATAAGAATATGGTTCTTTAAAATATGTATAATGAACTTATATTTATTGAATTGGCGGTTTTTATGAGTATTACATGATTCAAGACATAAGGTAATGCGATTTCTAGTCTCCCTTTTATTTCAGTGAGATTTATGCTGTATTCACCACTTGTTTATTTTGTGTGGTGTATATAATACACATGGTTATACTCTATGATTATTATCCTTAAATATATGGTTAATTAAATATACATTTCATGATCTCTCTTTCATGGGGTTTATGTTTCAAAATTTACCAAATCGGTAAAGTATTTTTGTCTCAATTTTCCTTGTTTTAGACACATGCCATGGATTTTAAAAAAAACCATGTTTTAAAAAATGTTCTAAAAAATTATTCTAAAGATGATATTTTAAGATTATTTTCAATGAATAAGTATTTTTAAAATTTTCTTATAATTTTCAAATAATCCTTTATAAGTTTTAAAATTGATTTCAAATAACTGGTTTTCAAAATGTTTTTAAGATTTCTGAATAAGTTTTCATTGTGTTTTTCAATGAAATAGGTTTCAAATTGTTTTCAAGAATTATTTATAATATTTAAATTTTTTTACAAAGAATTTTTTTTTCAAAATGATTTCAAGTATTATTTATAAGTTTTCAAAGTGTTTTCAAAGAAATGGTTTTCAAAATGTTTTCAATATTTCTTTATAAGTTTTTAATTTTTTTTCAAATAAATGGGTTTCAAAACATTTTAAAAATTTATTTATAAGTTTTCAAACGTTTTTTCAAAGAAATAGTTAATAAAACATTTTCGAAGTTTATTTATAATTTTTCAAAATGTTTTCAAATAAATGGTTTTCAAAAAAATTTCAAGATTTATTTATAAATTTTCAAGTTTATATTCAATGAAATTGGTTTTCAAAAGGTTTTATGTTTGAAAAATAATTTTTCAAAAAATAAAGGATATTTTACTCAAGAATTTTTTTTAAAATATATTTCAAAATTATTATCCATATAATATGACATCCATTGGTGTTACTCATGACTTACTATGTAAATTATCCAAAGGTTATATTCATATTATTTGTCTAAATGGTTTATGTTTTGATGGAATAGTGTTTATAAACCCCGTTTATCTTTCATGGGTTACATGTTTATAAAATCCATTTTATCTTTATGGGTTATATGTCTATTAAAACCACTTATTTTAAAGTGTTATTCTTTTGATTTAATGATTATGAAACTCATATCTTTTTTCATAGGTTATGATATAATTACATGTTTATGATATCCATTTAATTTCATGGGATTTGTTATGATTTTTATGATATTGTGGATCAAGAATGTATAATTTCATTATGAGATGGGAGGTAGCTATATCTCTCTCCAATGTATTGGTTAGATATTTATATCTCATGAGATAATTATGGGATTCATGTCGAAGAGTTTGATTCATTGTGGAAGATGGGGAAACCTAATCTACTATGAGAAAATGGGGAAACTCGATCCACTATGGGAAGATGGGGAAGCTAGATCCACTATATGAATATGAGGAAACCCGATCCACTATGGTAATATGGGAAACACGATCCACTATTGTAGTATGGATAAACCCTTTCCCCTATAAGGAAAGGAGTGTGATTGGGGATAGTGGTGTGTCCTGCCCAGTAGGTGTAGTCTCCATGAAGTTACCTAATAATTTTTGACCATGCACCTGGACTTATGAGGAATTATATAACATAATTATGTGTCTTACACAATTACATTGATTATTCCTAAGTTATCCTTTTGTGGATCATTCTCTTGACTCCCTTATGATTCATGTCTTATAAACTACCAATCTTCATGCCATGATTTATTTTTATGATCTTTGATATTAATGGTATGATCTTATAATTTTATTATTGCATTATCATAACATTTTAATCATATTTATGCTTACATATCTCCTTTATTTACCATTATTGATCATTTGAGATTAACCCCTTTTATGTTTCATTTCCTAGGTTTTAAAGATATTTATAATATATGATGTGACTAAGAAGGGTGCTAGTCATGAAGAACCTAGTGGGGGATAATGTTCATGTTTGAAAACCAAGGGTTGCAATAGATGGTATTATAGGAAACTTTTAGTTAACCTTTGGAAACTAGGATGAAAGAACCTTAGTGAGAAATCTACGGAAATATCTATGGATAAATCTAAGGGTAAAGAAAAGTATAGTAAAATGTCTTGGAACTTTGGTAACGGATAGTTCGAGTAGTTTCATAGAATTACATCCTTGTATGGATACTAAAAATGCACATGGTTCTAGAATAGATGTAACTAGCAGTAACAAATTCAATAAGGAGCATCAGTACAAACTTGAGCATCAAATCATACATGAAAATGGGCCTTACTTCATACCTGGTTTGACACTCCTAGGGTACATTCTTTTGATATTAAATAACTCTTAAAAAACCATCATGAATGATTTAAAAATAAGTTGTCTATGAATAGCCTAGGATAAACCTAGGTTGTCATAGATTAAAGAAGTTTTCATAATTTAGACATCTTATAAGTGGTTTTTTATGATTATGCAGTTCCTAACTATGAAAAATGTTTCTTACTCTATGCCTTTTAGTTTTAGTCAAGGGTTGGAACCTGATGGAACCATGTTAATGGTGATTGCATCATAAAATGAAATGATTTTCCTCCTGAAAATCCGAATTCCATGGGAGATGGAATGCATAATATCATTGCTATGATCACCCAAATTTCTCATGCTATAAATCATGATCAGATTAAAAACTATAATAGGAGGGGAAAAAACTATTTTGATTCCTTATGAGGAAAAATTTACCTTCTTTCAATGAGTATTCTAATCCACTTATTTCTAAACACTAGATTAGTGCCACTAAAAATATATTCTCCATTCCCCAATGTTTGAAACATGAGAAAGTCATTCTAGGTATTTATCAGTTAGAAGTTGAAGAAGAATAGTGTGGGAATCTAATCAATAATATGGGGAATTAAGATGAAATTTAAACCATGGATTGGGATGAGTTAAAGAAATTATTCTTCAATAAGTAATTTCCACAGGTTATTCATACAAATATTGAAAATGAGTTCCTTGAGTTGAAGAAAAAGGATGATGGATACATCGATACCTAAAAGGCTAATTTCAGAAGACTTGTGAAGTTTGATTCTAGAATAATCTTTTAACCCAAAATCGCAGTTGATTGGTTCTTCAGTGGCTCAAATCCAAGTCTCAGAAGGGTGTTAGATATAAGGGACTTTAGTAGCTACGAAGATATTTTTCATTGTGAAATCTAAGTTGAAATGGTGGTTGGAGTTACATATCAAAATCATGATTTTAATAATAAAAAGGAAGATGGATTTCAAAGTAAAATCTAAAAACCATGGAGAGAAGAATATGGGCCTTTATTTTTTCTCTAATTGTGGAAAGAAGCATGGAGGGAATTGTATTATGGGGTATATTAAGTGTTTTAAGTTTGGAAGGAAATTAAATCAGACAATTGATTTCCACACTGATGGGAAGAAGTATTCTAATGATTAGAATAGATAAAAAGATACATAGAATGAACCTCCAACACTTCTCTACATTAATTGTAAAGAGGATGGACATTACGCTAACTAGTTCCCAAACCCAAGGGCTAGTGATGTTGATCAATGTCAACAACCCCTTAAACTGTGGGATAATGGGAAATCTCATGTGAACACTATTTCATATGAGGGGTGCGATAATGATGTGGTGAAAGGTACACTTTCCATAAAATCATAAATGATAATGTCTTATTTGATTATGGATCTACCCACTCCTTAATATATAAATAATTTTCTATATGTATTATGATTCCACCCAAATGATTAGATATGGAATTAACATTATAAACCCCTAATGGTATGATTATTTTATCTCAAGTCTATGATTCCTCTTTGGTTGATGTTTTTAGGAATATAATTCATGAAAATCTTGTCATTCTTCCCCAGGATGAACTCGATGTCATCTTTGGAATGGATTATCTTTCTATACATAAATCCCAAATCAATTTTCAAGGGAAAGAAGTTATGTTTGATATTTCAAAACCAACCTATGATCATATATCAATGTGAAAATAATTATGAACTTACTATGTAGATTAAAACTTATGTATAGATATTAATTCCAATTTATAAATAAAGTTTGTCTCAAATGGTTGGGGAGAAAATCAACATCGATGATATGCCAATTGTTTGGGAATTTGTGGATGTGTTCTCGAAAGAGTTTCCTAGCCTTCCATGAAAATGTGAAGTTGAGTTCTTGATAGAATTCATACCTAGTTACACATTAATTTCAAAGAATCCCTATAGAATGGACCAAATTGAGTTGTAGTAATTGAAGAAGAAACTCCAAGAAAACCTTAATAATGGATAAATTCAGCCAATTGTGACACAATGGGGTGAAACTATCCTCTTTATGAAAAGAAATATGGTTCAATGTGACTTTTCATTGATTATTGGTAGTTGAACAAGATCACGATCAAGAACAAGTATCTTATTTCTCATATTAATGACTTGTTTTATCAACTATGCATAGATCAATAATTTTTTAAGATTGAAATTCATTATAGATATCATCAATTGAGGGTAAATAAGGAGGATATACTCAAGGTAACATTTCATATAAGGTATGGACACTATGAATATATAGTGATGCCTTTTTGTCTTACTAATTCTTCTATCATCTTCATGTATTTGATGAATAGAGTCTTTAGAGATTACCTTGATCAATTTTTGGTTGTATTTATATATTATGTTATTATATATTAAAAGAACATGGAAGAGTTGGATACCATTTAAGAGTTTTATTAAAGACCCTAAGGAAGGAGAAGCTGTATGAAGATTTTACAAACTATGAATTTTTTATGCAAAAGGTTTCATTTTTGGGTCACATAATCTAAAGAGATGGTATAATAGTAGACCCATAAAAGCCAGAGGCTTTTAAATGTTGGCTTAGACCACCCATAATGGCTGAGATCCATAGTTTTATTGGTTTAGCTAGATATTATCAATAGTTTGTGGAGAATTTCTCATTACTATCTAATCATCTAACCAAGTTTACTCAAAAGGGTTCCAAGTTCCTCTAGACATATGAAGGTGAGGAAAATTTCAAGGAATTGAAGAGAAGGTTAGTTATTTCACATGTACTTACATTAACCTATAGTAGATAAGAGTTTTAAATCTATAGTGATGCATCCAAGAATGGGTTGGGATGTGTGATTATGCATAATAACATGGTTATAGCCAATACCTCTTGGAAGTCGAATATTTACAAGTAAAATTACCCAAATCATGATTTGGAGTTACTATAGTATATTTTACATTAAATACATGGAGAAATTATATTTATGGAGATAATTTTCATATATATACCTACAATAAATGTCTAAAATATATATTCACATAGAAGGAGTTGAACATGCTCTAGAGAAGATGGTTAGAACTTATAAAGGATTATAACAACTAAATACATTACCACCACAAGAAAGTGAACAAAGTGGTTGATGCTTTGAATCAAAAAGATCATTTTATCTTATCCCTATTGTGGATTACAAAAGACCTAATATTTATGGATTTGAGAAGGATGGATCTTGAAATATTTAAGGAATGGGAAAAATCTTATCTTTCTCAATTGAATGTTTATCCCTCAATCCAAGTGAAGACCAAAGAGGCATAAAAAGAAGATGTAAAGATGAAGAAAAAGGTTAGAGATGTTCTAGAGTTTAACCTTGATCCAAATTAAATGATAAGTTTTAGGAATCGTGTATGTCTTCCATCCATACCGAATTCGAAGATGGAGCTACTAGAGGAAGCACATAGTTCTTATTTCTCTATTCATCATGGAAGTAAAAAAAAATATAGAGACTTGAAAGAATAATTATAGTAGGATGTAATGAAGAGGGATATATCTGAGTTTATATCTATTTTCTTAGTATAAAAAAAGATAAAGTTGAAATGAAAAAGTGTAAGGGGATGCTTCATCCATTACCCATACTAGAATGGAAATGGGAGAAAATCACTTTGAATTTTTTCATTGGAATCCTGAAAAACTCTAAAGGGTTTAATACTATATGGGTGGTAGTTGTTTGGAAAAGATACCTCAAGGAATCCTCTCATTATTTTTTGGGTGATTGTATTTTTTGAAAAATACAGATGACCACGAATGAGTATGGTTGGTGTTTCCCAAGTAGGTGTTTAAGGTAGCGCAGTTTCCCATTGTTTTCCATTTTTTATGCCAAAAAACAAGGAGTTTGATTTTGGAAATAGAAGGTTTTTTCCATAGAGGGGTTCATGGTTTGTGGACCACAAAACAAAGTTCACAGATCAAAAATGGATGTACACAGAACGATAAAGGAAATTTGGAAAATGAATATTTCTGTATAGCAGCGCTCTGTGGACCGTGAAGCACTCTATGCGAACCGCAAAGTGAGCTATGTGGACTGGTTAGAGAAAATAGTTCATGTGAGGCTAGAAATTCATAGGAGGCCTATAGTTTGTGGAATGAGGTGGTGATTTGAGGGTCAAAATGGATTTTTATTTTGTTGAATACATCGGCCACCTGAAAGTAAAAATATGCTATGCGGGATGTATAATGGTTCATGGTGAATGTTGTACCACATTGAAGTTTTAAGTAAATTGGATTAGATGATTTTTCATATCTATTTACCTATTTAATGACCAATAATCAGATCATTTAACCTAGAAAATAACATTAGAGAATATCATGACTTTGGTAATAATTCAGAAAATTCAGAATTGGTTCGTGAGGGAGAATTCTACGAAGGAGATAGTTCATGGGGAATAGTTCGTGGAAGGGGATTTGTAGGGCTCTTCATCTTGCAAAGAAAAAGGTGCCACAAAGCACCATTTATTCATAGAGGCATCAGCCATATGAAAAATTAGAAGCATTCTATGGAAGGAGAAGTGTTCTGTGTAAGGAGAAGTTATCCATGGAAGAAAAGGCGGTCCATGGAAGAATAGGTGGTCCTTGATGCACTAGTACCATGAGGTGAAAGATAGTCCACGAATGAAACATGAATGTTTGTGGAGAATTCATGGAAGTGAACAAAGGCACTAAAATAGTTCTCAAAATTAATTTCCTCAAAATAATATTGTGAAGAAAAATTTATTTCATCTATAGGTGAAAACAGGACTTCAAAAAAGAATCTATCTACAACTGAGGACGCATGCATTCATGAAAACGAAGCGACCTACATGTCCATAAACTGTGAGTGGATCCCTTACAGAGCAGTGATAAAAGTAAGAGGAAGAAAATGATCCTTCCCAATGGCAGTGGGCTAGATAAAGAGACATAGGGAGTGACCCTTGGTAAAGTAGTGAGTGGACTCAAAACATTATAAATTTAGTGAAATTGGGTAAAGAAGTGATCTAGCCTAAACCTTGTAATTTGGAAGTGAATCTTAGAAGATTTGGTACATTAGAACATTGTCATTATATTATCCTTAGACATTTCCCAGTGAGGGTGAACAATGTAAAATTATTATGTCATGTGCATGATTTTAATTCTGTTTATACACTACTCTAGGAAATGGAGAGAAGTGTGTTTCTTTAATGATGAAACAATATCTGAAGGGGTATGAGTTTTAATTTTTCATACCCTGATTCACTCCCCTCTTAGGGTATTTAAAATAATTGGGCTAACATTATTTTATCACCTAACAATATCATCACACTTCATCACTATCATAAAATACTTCTCTTTAGATCATATTGCCAAGATATGCATTATGGCAGTGGTAAGGTTTCATAGAGTACCACATTCTGTTATATTTGATCGGGATTCTAGGTTTACCTCAATGTTCTGGATAAATCTTCAGCAATAACTTGATATAAAATTGAGTTTAAGAGATTCTTATCATCTTTAGTTGTATGGTTACTCTGAAAGAACAATTCAAGATCTAGAGGATATGTTGAGATCTTTTTTGTTGGATTTAAAAGGTTGTTGGTATCAACACCTTATTCTAGTTTATTTTTCTTAAAAAATTTATTTCACTCCAGCATTCAAATGGATCCTTATGAATTCCTATATGGGAAGAAATGTAGAGCCCCAATATGCTTGGATGAAGTTAGAAAAAGAAAACTATTGGGACCTGAGATAGCTGAAAAAATGGCCAAGAAAGTTAGAACCATTTATCAAAATATCAAGTAAGAATAAATTCAATAAAAACTTTATGCTGATAACTATAAGCGTGATGTAGAATTTTAAGTTGATGAGAAGGTATTTCTACAAATATCATTATGGAATAAGGTTACAAGGTCTGGGAAGAGAGGGAAATTAATCCCTAGGTATATTAGTCCCTTTGAGGTTGTTGATCGAATGATAACAGTAGCCTATAACTTGGAACTTAATCCAAATATCTCTCAATTCCATGATGTGTTCCATGTATCTCTCCTGAGAAAATATATACCAGATCCTTCACATGTACTGCACTCATAGGTCAAACCACAAGAGCCAGATATTTCTTATAAGGAACTACCAGCTGAAATTATAGATCATACAGAGAAAGTTCTATGAAATAAGACCACTCACCTGGTAAAAGTTTTATAGATGAATAACCATTTAGAGGAAGCTACATGGGAACTTGTGGATATGATGATCTATAAATAACATCATTTTTTATATAAGAATGAAACATTTTGAGGGAAAAATTAATTTTAAGGGGGGTAGAATGTAACACCTTGAGTTTTTTTTGAATAAAATATTTTTTTTTTCATTTCATTCTACACTAAGTCAAACTTTCATTATACAACACCCCAAGATAATCATTAACTATACACAGCACTGACTTGGCTTGTGTTATATGCAACACTGAGTCTCTACGAAACAACATTTTATTGTTATAATTATCTAAATGAGATAGTTATAACCTAACCATCAAACTTACTAATATGAATATTAATAACTAATTTTTAAATATTATTTATAGTGGTTTTATATAAATAAAATATATTTATAACAAAACATGTAATATTGGTAATGTCTTTATATGTTTTAAAATACTATTTTCTCAAATGAACTTCTTTTTATATCCTTATGTGAACAATAATAAAATTAATTTTAGAAACACAGATATTGAATTTGATAAAAAAAAATTGAATTCAAAATTTCTAAATTATATTAGGGTAAATTTTATTTATTTTTTTTTATGAAAAACTTCATTTTTGGATGAATAGTGAAAAATACTGAATTTTAATTCAATAATACCTTTTCATATAATTTATTTATATAGTTAAATTATATTTTAATTTGGTTTTAAAGTGAAATAATATTAATTTTACATTAATTAATCCAATTTGGGTCATTAGAACCAATTTCACATTGTAATTGGAAATCAAAAATATTCAAAAAATTCTAAACTTTTTTCTAAAAAACCCATTGTCGCGACACGTCTTCAAGATTAATTTTAAATTAATTTATGAAACTTCAATGATTGGAATTTTTAAAATGGATTCCATATTTGGAATAATTATAATTAATAATATCTTATAAGGTGAAATTAGTTTTTGATAAAAATATCAGTGAAAGTGTTTAAAATTAATTACAACAATTAAGAAAAAAATTAGCTTAATGAAGGACTAAACCTTAAAATTAAGGCCTAAAATGACCTAGAAACTTATAAAAAGTCAATTTTATGTTAATATTTGGACCCTATAATCCTTTCTCTCAAATTTTTTCAATTATTGGTGCCAATTTTAATAGAAAAAGTGTGGGTGGAATTCCCATTTCTAAAATTTACAAGAATGCCACTCCTCCTCCTCTATAAAAAGGCACCCACCCCTCCCAATTATTCAATGATATCAAGAAATTTGGATTAAAAAAAATATACCTAAATATACCATCAACATCCCTACGTTTATCCTAGAATCCTTCATTTGGTAATAAATCCATACAAGGAATCCCTTCAGTTGAAACCCAAAGGAGTTACCCAAAGAAGATGTAACATCCATCCTCACGATCTTTTATTCTATTTTCATTATACACCATCTCAAATATTATTATTCATTGATTATATAATAACATCAGTATCCTAAATATATGTATCTTTTTTATTCTAAGGGTTATATCTTGTCACGAACCAAGATCAGGTTCCATCTAACTCAACACTCGACCCAATCCATGACTTCCCCAGAAGGTTATTCCTGATCCCCACAAGATGGACACTAGTTCTTGGGTATCAAAATTACATCCTAGAAATTATTTCACCCATTTATTAATTATAAAAAACCAAAAATAATAAACATAACATAACTGAATAATCATTTCAAAACGTGGCATAAAATTTTTCAGATTTAAGTTTTACAACTTAAAACAAAACAAAAGGGTTATACAAAAAAATTGGAACAAAAAACTATCCAAAAAACACCATATAATAAGAGGGGAATCAAAATAAATCCACCAAAAGCACCACCACCACTTTCATAATAAATAACACTATCAACTCGGACCACCATCTCCATGATATTTCTTTCCTTTTCCTGAGTCAAACACAATATGGTCTTCATATACTGAAAGGTGTATGTAGGGTGTCTTCTATGGCCCAATGGGATGCCATAAAAAATACTCCTTTACAAAAAACTTTAAGAGAAATTAACAAGAATGTTTAATAAAAATAAAATCTAGAGTCATTTTTATAGAAACCATTTTAAAGAAAACATTCGTTGCTTTTGAAATTACCAACAAAATGCATTGTATGCTGAAGAAAAGTATGATATCTTAAGAGAGAACTAAGTCACAGGGAAACCCCATATGAACTAGCTAAAATGGGACACTAGGAACATCGTATATTAGTGAAAGATGGTATACATCCCTAACCCCTAGAATTCTCATGCACAAGCCACTATAGGGGAATCACATCTGGAGGTCTTGTGGTATCCGATCATCATCATAATTTATTTATTATCATAATCATGAATCCTACTAGATGAATCTGACATAATACACTTCTGAGTCCACTAGAATACTTGTCTAAGTTTAATTCCTAGATACCTAGGATTTCCTTCATGCTCAATTTCCTCTCACAGTTCACAAAGATCACTACATTCACATGCACACATGCCAAAAAATATAAACACAATTGATAAATCACCATTTCCATAACCTAACACACTTTAAAATCTATAAACACACTAAAACCATTAAAAAATATGTTTCAAATTACTTACACATTTTATGAAACACCTTTAAGGAGAAAAACAAGGAAGCACACATGAAATGTAAATGTAACATAATCCATTTACATTGAAAACCCATTTTTCAAAACATGCACATCTTGAATCCTTTTCATAACACATTTTTCACCACATAAACAATATATATATATATATATATATAACACATCCAAGAAGAAAAGAAATCATATCAAAATCATAAAATAATGTTTAAGCACAGAACCACCTACCTTAAATGTAAAAACTTACATAAATCGATGGTAAACCACAAACTCACCTCCAAGGGACCCTATAAAAGAAATATTGAACCAAAAAAATCATATTTGAACCCTAAAAATTAAGATTAAAACCTTTATAGGTCACCTAACCTGCAGAAGATAAGAATACCAAAGAAAGAAGATGGGAAACCCTAGAAAAATGAGAAATCGAGAAGGAGAACCACTTACATGAAGGTTTCTTGAATAATCCCCCCAAAATTAACTCCAAAATGGAGGTCCAAGGGATTAAGGTGGGGGTTTGGAGGATACATGAGTGAAGAATCTCGAGTAGGGTGGATTTGGGGTGATTAGGGTTAAAAATATAAAGAAAAAATGGTAAAAATTCATTTTTTAATTACATAGACAAGTCGTACAGTTTGTTAAACTGTGTTGAAAATGTGATACCATCACTTTATAAGAGGCACTAACCACATTGTTTTACCATATAGCCTGGATATCCATGATTTGGATGTCTGATATCTACTATCCAACCCCAACATCAATCACACTATTCCCTGGGCAGGGCAAATGATTTACCCTAATCATGCGCCATTTGTGCGCCACATATTTCCGAGCCCAAATTTTCTATTTTTATCTAAAGGTGTCATAGAAACATAAGTGGAAAATGATAGACCGAAAATAAATATAAAAATACCGAAAAATGAAATCATATATGTGAAAATTACCCCAACCATGAAAACTTTCCACCCCCAGAAAGTCACTTTAAAGGTTTATCAGAGAAAAGAAATAGATATTCTGCATCAACCCACAAATTCTGCTCCCAAGTCTCATGCTCATCATTTTTATACTGCCAAAAAACTCAGACCAATGGAATATATTTCTCATGAAGCACTTTATCTTGGGATTCCATAATCTATATTGGTTGTTTAAACATGAAAAAATTAGGCTCCAACTCCAACTCTTCCCAATTCAACCCATGTGACGAATCTGGGTTTTACTTTTTTAGTTGAGATCACTAGAACACATCATGGATTGATGTCAAATAAGAGGGTAAATATAAATTGTATTCCACATTTAAAATCCATTTGGTAATCTAAAATGGTCTGATATACCTTGACATTGACTTCCCTTGCATACCCAAACAACGATGACCCAAGAGAGGTTCCACATTTATAAACACCAAGTCATCCATGGAAAACTTCAATGATCTTCACCTCTGATAAAAAAAAAGACTTGTGATGACTCTGAGGTGTTAAAAAATGCTTATTGATCAACTTGAATTTATTATATGTCCCTTGTACAAGGCTCTGTCCCAACAGTGAGGTCTCACCCACCTCATCCCAACACATGGTCGACTGAAAAGGCCGACCATGAAGAGCCTCAAAAGGATCCATTCGAATTGGGGGTTGTTAGCTATTTTTATATGAAAAATAAAACTATCCCAAATGGTTATCCCAAAAACCACCAAAATCCAAGACACATGATTAGAAAATGTCTTGAAATATTTGATTTATTCACTATATCTGACCATCTATTTCAGGATGGTATGTCGTAATCAGCTTAATGTGCAACCCTGTTCCCTTCTAAAGGACTTCCTAAAACAATGAGTTGAAATGAGGGTCTCTGTCCAAAATTATTGTTGATGTAATACCATAAATCCTGAAAACCTCCTGATCATACAACCGGCCTAGCTCGTCCACACTGTATGAATCCCTGATTGGAATGAAATGGGATGATTTGGTCCGACGATCAATCACTGATCAAATAGAATTCCTCCCCCAAGGTGTATGAGGCTAGCTGACAATAAAGTCCATGTATATCTAGTCTCACTTATAGGTAGGAATAATTAGTGTTTGAAGCAAACCATAGGGACTTTGTGCTCTACTTTAACCTACTATCATGTATAACACTGTGACATGAAGTCACCTATGTCCTACCTCAAGCCTGGCCACCATAACTACAGACACATGTCATCGTACTTCTTGGTATCACCTGGATGAATGGAACACTAAGATTAATGGCTATCCTGCATCACCAAATTCCTCATATATAATTGTAAAAAAAACCTTAAATAACAAAAATACATTTGGAGACAATGACTAATCACAAGGTGTCTCCCCACCATGAAGAAACTGCAAATACTATTTGAATAACTCATCACTCAACTGGTCCTACTGAATCCGTTCATGAAGAGAATGTGTTAGCTAAAAACTGGCTAGGAACACACCTCCACTATGATATTTGGTATCCAAATTCATTTGAGAAAAGATACCTATATAAGTGCACTCATAACTGGACTTATTCAATGCTTGTAGTGGAACCTTCATGCTTAATGCATCAACCACAACATTACCTTTACCTGGGGTATAAACTATATCAAAATCAAAACTCTGCAGGTACTCAAACCAATGATGCTGCCTCAAATTTTGATCTTTTTGGGAGAAAATGTAGGCTAAGATCTTATGATTAGAATAAAACACAAATTTCTCACCATAAAGTCAATGGAACCACGTCTCCAGGGCAAGCATCATTGCTGCTAACTCTAGGCCATGTGTTGGGTAATTCTTTTCATGTGGTCATAATTGGAGAGAACCATAAGACACCACATGGTCATCCTGCATCAATACACACCAGAGAAAAATACCTAAGGCATCATAATAAATTACAAAACCCTTTCCAGATTCCATAAAAATCAAAATGGGAGCTGTGGTTAATCACCACTTAAGCTCCTCGAAGGACTCTGGACATTATGGGATCCATTTAAATTTCAACCCTTTCTAGGTGAGTACCATAATGGACATGGAAATACCTGAGATATATCAAATTAATAACCTATAATACTCTACGAGGACTAAAAATCTCCTTATCTCAAAATCATTCCTTGGATGTTCCCATGAAATCACTGCATTAATCTTATGGGGGTCCATCGAAATCCCTCGTTTCGAGATCACATGGCCAAAAAACTTTACCTACCTGATCCAGGAGGTGCACTTAGAGAACTTTTCATAGATATTTTGATTCTGGAGAGTTCCCAACAAAATTCTAAAATGATTCTCATTCCCCTCCTTGGTTCCATAATAGATAAGGATGTTTTCAACGAACACCACAACAAAGGAGTCAAGTTACAAGTGGAACAACATATTATTTAGTTCCATAAAGATCACTGGGGAATTTATAAACCCTAATGGAACGAACAAGTACTCAATGTGTCTATACCTTATTTGAAAAGAAGTTTTTGGAACATCAACCTCTCTGACTTTGATTTGGTGGTAACAAGAATGCAAGTCAATTTTAGAAAACTAACTTCCCCTTAAGATGATTGAAAAGGTCATCAATATGGTGAAAAGGGTACTTGTTCTTGATATTCAGCTTATTCAGATCCTAGTAATCAATGTTTAATTAGATAGATCCATCAGTCTTTTTCACAAAAAGAACTGGGGCGGCCCAAGGTGAGAAGCTCGGGCAAATGAAACATTTGGATTCCAAATCATCCAGTTGTACCATAAAATCCCTTAACGTGGTGGGGGACATACAATATGATGGAAGAGATATTAGAAATATTCCCAATTCCAGATTGATATAGAACTACACATCCTGTTCTGGAGGAAAACTATAAAAAACCTTTGAAAAAACCTCTTGGAATTTACCCACCAAAGGAGGTAATTCATCCTCGTGAAAACTACAATTGTCCTCCAATGAGAGTGATGATATATGAAAAATAATATTTCCCAAGTCAAAAAGTGGAGGTCCAACACATCCTGAATGAGGATCCCATTTACCATGAAAAACTTGGGTACTTAAATTAGATGCTAAAAATCTCACTTTCCGCCTACAAAAATAGATTTGTGCCTGAAATCGTACCATCCAATCCATACTAAGGATTACGTCAAAGAGGTCCATCTCCAAAACAAGGAAATATCATTCCAACTCAACCCATGACATGGTGAGTGCACAAGATGGGAACCTAAAACCATACTATCTCTTCTTAACAAGATACATTAACAAATCCATTTTATACGACATAATATATGTTGGAAACATTAACACACTAAAAAATAAGGTAAAAATTAAAGAGGTCGAAGCACTAGTATCAATCAGAATAACGGGTAAAGATGATACAATAAAAATGATACCTTGAACTATCATAAGCCTTGCATCCGATTTCTTCTAGTGAAAAATCCACTATATGAAGCTGCCTCATCTTTGCATGAACTTGAGAATGACCACTAACCTGTAGATCTTACAAAAACTGAATCTACCTAGAAGATGATCCAGTCCTACTGCCACAACCTCCAAATCGATAACCCATTATCATGGACAGTTCTAGCCTATTTTTCATCCCTTTAAAAGATATATATTTTGCACCACTCTGATATGGGTGTTCTACCTTGAAAAAATGATGTAAGTGTCCCATAGCTCCACATCTGTGAAAAAGTCTGGGAGAAGATGTGCATGCTGGTCATATTTTCCCTTCCTTCCCACACTGGTGGCACACAACCAACCCCGCATTAGAAATCGCAGATGAAGAGAACTTGGAAGTATGACTTGAACTATAATATCCAATATTTCTATACTTATTATACTTCCTCTTATACTTTAAAGAAGTACCACTTCCCCTAGCTGACACGGATCCTTGGAAACCGATCTGGTCACTACGATCAATCTATGGCATCATAGAATGATCAACCACTTCAGCATAGGTATTAAAATTAAACAAGAAAACATGAGATATTATTTTCATATGCAACACACCTCCCGAAACTTTGAGCCTTAATTTTCTCATTGAAAATGAGACTAGGCGCATACCAAACTAGCTCAGCAAAGCAATTGGAATACTCCATTATGGACTGATATCCTTGGGTAAGATCCATAAACTCTCAGGATATGGCTTAGGCCATGACCTCAAAGTAATAATACTCATTGAAAATGACCTTAAAGTCTTTCTAACCAATTTTCTCATGATTTCTATCTTGAACCACTAAGTCCCACCACTTTTGACTGGGCAATTCCAACATGAATAGATCATATTTCACTATAATTGCCTCAGGAGTATCGAGGAACATAAACATCCTCTCTATATTCTCAAGAAACAACTATGATTTCTTGGGTTCTATTCTACCTTGGAAAGAATGAGGCTTGTTCTTAAGAAACTCTTGAGCTTTGTCCTTGATAGGGACCGGTTCAGATTTTCTAACCCAGGAAGGACAAGAGCTCACTCATTGTCCCAAAGATTAGATATCCCAAAGCACTACTTCCTCTAATATATGATAAATTGGTGAGAGATAAATCTCTCTAACCTCTTCCTGTGGTTATACAAAATTTTATGGGGAGGTATTTTTCTACAAAAATATATAATGACAAATAAAACCATCGATACATTCATTATAAAAATTTACAGCAATAAAAACAAATACCAACATTCCATAAATAAAAAACAACAAAATTAATCTTAATAAAAAGTCAACCAAACCACTTCACCACCACCCAATTTCCATACACATTCTATATCCTGTATGTCTCGTCTATGAGAGAATTCTAAAAAATCCCAACATCCCATGGTGACTCGAAGAAACTTGATTTTTTGGAGTCTGATAGAAGAAACTTGATTTTTTGGTGAATAGAAACATACCCTTATGAATAGTAATATGAATAGTAATATGACCCTAATGAAGAGTAAATTTTATTATTATTTTATTTTCTTAGGGCTAGAAGATAATAACATCTTGGTTAAGTTTTCATTGTGATAAAGAAGTAGTTGTAGAGTTAGAACAGTTAATTTTTTAATTAAGTTTGCTTTTATTTAACAATTAAATTAATAATATTTAGAATTTTTTTTGAAAAATGGATTTCACTTTTGAATTATACATGTCGAAAAATAGTAGTGGTGAATTTTTGGGATTTTTCTAAAATACATGAATTTTTCATGAATAGTAAAAATACAGTTTTGAGTTTTCGGTAGATTAATGACATCATAATGATGTAATAAATAAATATAAAAGTATGGTCGACTTGGGTATAGTAACTTATGACATGAGGTGTCCCAAGTGGCTTAAACCATGGTCAAACACCATGTTCGAGCCCATGGTTTGGCAAAAACCACTAATGAGGTGTCCCTTTGAAATTATTAAAAAATTAGCTCTCTTTTTCTATAAATAACCACTCATCCATTCGGTTTATTTCATTCCAAATCCCTCATCCTCAAAGATATGGTGGTTTTACCTCTCTAGGAGTCCTACCAAGGTGTCCCTAAGTCCCCAAGGTCCCATCCTTCAAGATCTAGGAGTTATTCTACAAGGTAAGGGAAATCCTTCTTTCTCTTCTTTAAGTCGACACTTCTTTTATGTTAGCTATTTGAAATTACTTTATCATATGTTGGGGATTGTTTTTATTTATTCTTGTTACTTTCATTTTTATTTAAATATTATGAGATACCCTTTTTTTCTCATCATTTTATTTAATGAAATTCTAAGTGACGCAGTTAGGCTGCCGAATTTTTATAAGGGATCTCTTAACTTTTCTTTATTTTCAAGTTCATCTCTTTTATTTTTATCTCCTCAACTCCTATGGAAAAATGATCATGGTAACTCCCGTAACATATATATATTGGATTTATATCATGTTAATGGAAGAACCATCATAAATATTCTTACTCCCTCCATTTTATTTTATAAACGAAATCGACGTCCATAAGGTTCTGATTAATAACCTTCGTTGACGACAAAGTTTCGTTCTTCAATTTATTCTTAACTACTGGTCATGAAACCATATTAATTGTTGAACTATACTATAATATATGTTTTATAACCTAATTAATATTCAGTAACTAGAATATGTACATATAATTAAGTTATATGACAAAACTAATTCATAATATTCAAAATACCGCCGAATAATTGAAGTGGTTTTCATCTGATGATTCTTCCTCATTACATGTAACCATATGATAGAAATGACCATTACCAATTATTTATGTTCATAAATAATATATAATTCTAATCTTGGAGATTTGTAACCTTTCCACATAAACTCCATTACTTAAAAATAGGTGAACCGATTATAAAAATAATAAAAACGAACACCCCGAAACAATGAAATTCAATAAAATAACTTGTCAATAAAGACATAAATGAACTAACCAGAATTATGGTAAAATAAATAAATTTATAATAGGTTCTGAAATAATTTATTAACAAGTAGAATTTCATACTCTATGAGCTTAAGTACAAGAGCGGAACACACTTGGATTTAAGGTAAGGGTTTTTCACCCAAACTTCCATTTTCATTCGAGTTACTTTCATTATCTAATTACCTCAATGAAATTCTTATGTATTGTTATGCACTCATCATATATTCTATGTGAGTATCATATATATGTTTAAAAACCATAATCATTTCTTATTTTATGGATAGTTACATGTTTTAAAAGGAACTTTCAAAATTGTTTCCAAAATTGAATCCCGATTCAAGGGAATTTCTCTAATTCATATCTATTTACAAGGGTACTCTATAATCTGTTTTTGGAAACCATTATATTTATAAAAATAATAATTTTATTATGAAAATACTATCTTACTTCACTTCTAGTTTTATACAAATATTTTCCAGAAGAACTATTCTTTTCAAAATAAAAGAGTATTTATCTCAAAATTGCTTAAAGATTTTATAAGAGTATTTTCGTTCAATGATCTTGTTGATTTCATGATATTATTGAGTTTAATAATTTATGAAGTCATATACCATATTTTACTTAATGTTTTATGACTAACTATAAGGTGGATGATCTATCCTAAAACCATTCATCATATTATTCCGAATGGTTAGTGTTTATGTTCAATAATTGGTGAAAGTTAGTTACATTTCATATGATAGTTTCAATATGAATGTATATGTTGTTTATGTTGTTCCCTCTCATATTAGGATTGAATTGGACTTATTATGTGACGGTTGGGGCCCGCTATAGACTCTCGATGCATCGGTAGGTCTCATGAGACAAATAGACGTGGAATTGGCCGAGGCCTTTCCCAATGTGATATGGATTTTGGCCGAGGTCTTAATCACTAGATGTCTTGGTCAAGGCCATGAAAAAATGATTCAGAATGTCCGACATATGGACTTCCCTCATTATGATGCTAGTATTTGAAGTTCATGTGTTTATTTGGCTAGTATAATACCCATGATTATGTTTTATTATGGCATTATTTATTCAGCTTATATTTCTGCCAAAATGTGTTTAGGTTCATTATTAAAGGCATTTGTTTCCAATTATTCACCATGTCTAATGTTTATATTATCTTTCGCTGTATTGCTTACTCTTACTAAGAATTTGTGCTCACCCTTTTCTTATGTTTCATTTTCTCAGGAAATGATGAAGTAATTTATGAATGACTTGCAGGCATAATCTAGGAGACATGATGTTGCTAGTGGAATAAAATAGTGTTTTGTTTCCCTTCATGTTGTAATGATTAACTTATGTATGTAATTTGTTTCTAAAAATACTAAACTAATCGGACTTTCGGGATTCGTATTCCTTGTATGTATGCCAACGTAATCAAATAAGGCTCTGGCTCTGGGCAACTGGGGTCGGGTCCTTATAGTTGGTATCAGAGGAAGTTTAGTAGAATACTTGGAAACTAGATTTAGAAAAATAAGAATTAGGGAAGTGTCCCTAAGATAGTATTTGTGGATAAACATACATTAACATCTTGGTATTTTGGTAAGGAATAGATTATGTATATTTTTCAAGAAATACATCCTTGTCTGGATATGAGCAGGTAGAGGCGGCTCTAACACAGATGTATCTAAGGGTAAAACCCGAAAACACCGATTTGAGCTAGACTCGAATGATAACTAGCGCACAAAAATGGGCCTTGATACACTCTTTGTTACGACACTCCTGGGGGATATGCTTAGGATAATTCAAATTTTCTTTACAATCCATTATAAAGGAGTTTAATATAAATATTCCTTAAAGAAACCATTTTTGTGAAAATGGGATTAGCCATACATAGGATCTGAATTTTTTTTTCGAGTATTTTTAAGTTAATATTATACATTATGATTCATAACCTAATATAGTGTATTCCATTATCAAGATATGGCGCCTAGTGGAAGGAATTGAAATCGCACGAATGCACGTGTTCCCTGTAGGTATTTTCCTTCGACGTAAGATAACAATGTTGGATCTGGTGCTGTGACTGGTGTTGAGAAACTCATAACTATACTAGGACAACTTAATCAGGTTATGAATAATAACCTTACCCATATGGAGAATCCGGATCCACCACATGGAGGAGCCATGCTAGTTCTCTTTATCCAGCAACAACCTCTATCATTCAACGGGGCTACAAACCCGTTTGTAGTAGAGTAGTGGATATGTTCTCTTGAGAAAAATTTTCTCGCTTTGGGATGTAATGAAAGAGAGAAGGTTTTCATGGTAGTATATCATCTATCGGGAGATGCACTGGTGGGATTTTAAAAAGATCTTCCTAGAAAAATATTTTCCTCGTGAGCAACGAGAAGATATGGAGAGACAATTATTGAATCTGAGGTAGAAGGAGGATGAAAATGTTTCCAAGTATGAAGCCAACTTCACAAGGTTAGCAAGACATGTTGTGGACTATATAAGAAATCCAAGGAGAAAAATTGATCGACTCTTTGATGGTCTAAAGCCATTCCTCCAGCGGGCACAAGTCTCCCAAAGTTTTTCATTATATGAGGATATAGTTTCATGTGCCATCAAGATAGAAAAAGAATTATCTAAGTCTTATGACATTAAGGGAAAGCAAGAAAAGAAGAGGGCTGCTGAAAACCCCGGGAAAGGAAATAAGGAAACGGGGAAGAAGAGAAGAGTCGAATTTCCACCATGTGACAATTGTGGAAGGAAACACCCTGGTGCATGCTTAAAAGGAAAAGGAGTATGCTACAAATGTGGTTAGAAAGTCCATTTTGCTGGTGATTTCAAAGGGAAGAAGGAAGCTAATGATGTTCAATGCTATAATTGTCGGGAGATGGGACACTATGCTAATGAGTGTCCAAAACGTCAAGGAAATATGCAGCAGAAATGGCCAAGGGATCAGGGACAAGATTATGTAATCACAACTGCAGAGTTTGATGTTCCTAGTGACGTGGTGCCAGGTACTTTAAGTGTTTACTCAAGTTTATCCAATGCTTTATTTGATTCTGGATCATCACATTGTTTCATATTTTCCTAGTTTGCTAAGAAAATTAGATATTTCCAGTTTTATTTAACAAGGGAGTTATCAGTAAAAACTCCTAAGGGAAGTATCATTGCTACAATGTTCTATCAATTAGTGCCCATTAAGGCATATAAATTTTCATTATCTACTGATATCATCATCTTACCCATGAGTGAGTTTTATATAATCCTTGGTATGGATTGTCTTTCGGACCATGATGTAAAAATTTATTGTAAGAACAAGGAGGTTACGATTTTTGATGATGAAGATAAAGAGCACCTTATCTTTAGAGTAGAATCATCACCACTTGATTCTTATCTAGAACCACCCCCAATAGCTCAATTAAATTCAATTATTCTGAAGGAAGAGAATGGAATAACTGTGGGTGAGGAAATAAATGTTCAAATAGAGGATGCACCTATTGTGAGAGAATATGTTGATGTGTTTCTCGAAGATTTACATAGACATCCTCCAGAACGAGAAATTGAGTTTTCAATTGATTTAATTCCTTGTTCAAAGCCCATATCGAAGACCCCTTATAGAATGGCCACTGTGGAATTAGTGGAACTAAAGAAACAACTAGAGGAATTAGGTAATAAGGGATTTATTCACCCTAGTGTTTCTCCATGGGGTGCCCCTGTCCTTTTTGTTAAGAAAAAAGATTGATCTATGAGGTTATGTGTCGACTATAGGGAGATCAATGATATAACAATAAAGAACAAGTATCCCCTACCTTGTATTGATGATTTATTTGACTAACTGCATGGAGCTCAATACTTTTCAAAGATTGATCTTCGATCCAGATATCATCAGTTGCATGTGAGGAAGTAAGTTATTCCAATGACAACATTTCAGACCCGGTATAGGCATTACGAGTTTATAGTAATGCCTTTTGGATTGAATAATGCACCCTCTATCTTCATGGATCTAATAAATAGAGTTTTTAAGGAATATCTCGATGATTTTGTAGTGGTATTTATTGATGATATCTTGGTATACTCCAAAAGCTACGAAGATCATGAAAATCACTTGCGCATTATCATGAAGACTCTTAAAAGACATGAATTATATGGGAAGTTTAGAAAGTGTGAATTCTGGCTTCAAGAGATTTCTTTTCTAGGCCATATTGTTTCTAAGGATGGAATCCTAGTTGATCCTGCAAAGACAAAGGCAATCCAAGATTGGCCCACGCCAACAAACATAACTCAGTTATGCAGTTTTATTGGCTTAGCAGGTTATTATTGGCATTTCGTACAGAAATTTTCCCAACTGGATAACCCGCTAACGAAGATCACACATAAAGGGGTTAAATTTTTTTGGACAAAATATTGTGAAGAATGTTTCAAATAACTAAAGTGAAGATTAGTTAATGCTCCTATATTGACTCTACCATCAGGGAATGATGAGTTTTTTATTTATAGTGATGCTTCAAAGAAAGGAATTGGTTGTGTCCTTATGCAAAATGACAGGGTTATTGCTTATGCATCGCAACAGCTAAAAATTCATGAGAAAAACTATCCTACTCATGATCTTAAGTTAGTTACTGTAATCTTTTCTTTGAAGATATGAAGATATTATCTCTATGGTGAAAAATGTGAGATTTATACTGATCACAAGAGTCTGAAGTATATTTTCTCACAGAAAGAACTCAACATGAGGCAAAGTAGATGGCTTGAACTACTCAAGGATTATGATTACATGATACACTACCACCCAGGTAAGGAAAATAAGGTGGATGACGCTTTGAGCAGAAAAGATCATGGAGTTTTGAACAAGATGAGAGTTAAAAGGGATCCTATTTTCATGGATCTAGTAAATATGGATATGGGAATAACCATGGAAGGTGAAACATCAATGATTTTTCAAATGGTTTCCAAACCATATTTACTATAAAGGATAAAAAGTTTTCAGGCTGATGATGAGGAGTTTCAAAAGAAGATTAAAGCTGTGAATGATGGGAGATTGAGTGACTTCGTATATGAAGATGGAATTTTGAAAATTGGGAAGAGACTGTGTGTTCCCTATATACCTAATATTAAAAGGGAATTGTTGGATGATGCTCATAGTTACAATTTCTCTATACACCTTGGTAGCACTATGATGTATAGAGATTTGAAGGAACATTTTTGGTGGGACAACAAGAATAGGGAGATTGCCGATTTTGTTTCAAGACGTGTGGTTTGTCAACAAGTGAAAGCTGGAAGGCAACAACTTGGAGGAGTATTGAAACCTCTTCCCATACCTGAGTGGAAATAGGATAATATCACGATGGACTTTATCATGGGACTACCAAAGACTCCTAGAAGGAACGATGCAATATGGGTCATTGTTGATCGTCTTACCAAGTCATCACATTTTATTGCTATAAGAGAAGATCTACCACTTGAACGTCTAGCAAGACTATATATTAATGAAGTTGTGAGACTTCATAAAGTACCCCTATCAATTTCTTCTGATCGGGATCCACATTTTACATCAAGATTCTGCAGAAGTCTTTAGAAGGCCATAGATACTGATCTTCGTTTGAGCACTGCCTACCACCCACAAAATGATGGACAATCAGAACAAACAATTAAAACATTGGAAGACATGTTGAGGTCTTGTTCACTTGATTTTCAAGGCATGTGGGATCAGTATTTACCTCTCGTAGAATTTTCCTACAACAATAGATTCCATTAATGTATACATATGGCACCCTATGAAGCATTATACGGAAGGTGATGTAGTACACCAACTTGCTGGGATGATGTTGGTGAAAGAAAGCTCGTGGGCCCAGAACTTGTTGAAGAAACAATAGAAAAGGTGAAGATTATCCGGAACCATATCAAAATAGCTCAAAGTAGGCAAAATAGCTATACAGATAACTGATGGAAGGATTTAGAATTTCAAGAAGGTGATCACGTTTTCTTAAAGGTATCTCTACGAAAAGGTATTATACGATTCGGTAAGAAGGGAAAGTTAAGTCCCAGGTACATCGGAGCTTTTGAAATTCTAGACCGAATTGGATCTGTATCTTATCATTTGGAAATGCCACCAAGTCTCTCCAAGGTTCACAATGTGTTCCACGTGTCAATGTTAAGAAAGTACATACCAAACCCAACAAATGTACTCACTTATGAAGAAGTGGAACTTGAGCCCGATCTATCTTAATTTGAAGAGCCTATCAAGATTCTTGATACTAGAGAAAAAGTATTAATAAATCGGACGACTCATCTGGTGAAGGTTCTATGGAGGAATCATAAGATGGAGGAAGCAACATGGGAGCCTGAGGAACTTATGTTAAATACATCCCCGAATCGTTTTAGTTAATATTCTGGGAATTTTGAGGACGAAACTTTTATAAGGAGGGGAGAATGTAACACCCCAAGGTTTTGAAAATAAATATAGAATGAAATTGTATAATATAGCCATCAAAACACAAATTTTCCTCTTCAATGCATTGAATTTTGAAAAATGGTAATCTAGAGTTGTGTTCAGTAAGTCATTTGGAGTCCGAAAGAACAAACTTGATTTTTTGGTGAATAGTAACATACCCTTATGAATAGTAATATGAATAGTTATATGACCCTAATGAATAGAAAATTTTATTATTATTTTATTTTCTTAAGACTAGAAGATAATAACATCTTGGTTAAGTTTTCATTGTGATAAAGAAGTAGTTGTAGAATTAGAACTGTTAATTTTTGAATTAAGTATGCTTTTATTTAAAAATTAAATTAATAATATTTATAAAATTATTTTTGAAAAATGGATTTCAATTTTTGATTCTACATGTCGAAAAATAGCAGGGGTGAATTTTTGGGATTTTTCTAAAATAAATGATTTTTTCATGAATAGTAAAAATACAGTTCTGAGTTTTCGTTAGATTAATGACATCATAATGATGTAATAAATAAATATAAAAGTATGGTCGACTTGGGTATACTAACTTATGACATGAGGTTTCCCAAGTGTCTTAAACCATGCGCAAATACCATCGGCAAACCCATGGTTTGGCAAAAACCACTAATGAGGTGTCCCTTTGAAATTATTAAAAAATTACCTGTCTTTTTCTATAAATACCCACTCATCCATTCAGTTTATTTCATTCAAAATCCCTCATACGCGAATCTATGGTGGTTTTACCTCTCTAGGAGTCCTTACAAGGTTTTCCTAATCCCCGAAGGTCCCATCCTTCAAGATCTAGGAGTTATTCTACAAGGTAAGGGAAATCCTTCTTTCTCTTCTTTAAGTCGACACTTCTTTTATGTTTGCTATTTGAAATTCCTTTCTCATATGTTGGGGATTGTTTTTATTTATTCTTCTTACTGTCCTTTTTATTTCAATATGATGAGATAACCTTTTTTTTCTCATCATTTTATTTTATGAAATTCTAAGTGACGCCGTTAGGCTGCCGAATTTTCATAAGGGATCTCTTAACTTTTCTTTATTTTCAAGTTCATCTCTTTTATTTTTATCTCCTCACATACTCTATCTAAATGATCATGGTAACTCCATTAACATCTATATACTGGATTTATATAATTTTAATGGAATAACCATCATAAATATTCTTACTCCCTCCCTTTTATTTTATAAACGAAATCGATGTCCATAAGATTCCGATTTATAACCTTCGTGGAAAAAAATGTTTCGTTCTTCAATTTATTCTTCATTACTGGTCATGAAACCATATTAATGGTTGAACCATACTATAATTTATGTTTTATAACCTAATTAATATTCCGGAACCAGAATATGTACATATAATTAAGTTATATGACAAAACTAGTTCATAATATTCCAAATACCGCCGAATAATTGAAGTGGTTGTCATCTGATGATTCTTCCTCATTCCATGTAACCAAATTATAGAAATGAACATTACAAATTATTTATGTTCATAAATAATATATAATTCCAATATTGGATATTTATAACATTTCCACCTAAAATCCATTACTTAAAAATAAATGAACTGATTATAAAAATAATGAAAACGAACACCCCAGAATAATGAAATTCAATATAATAACTTGTCAATATAGACATAAATGAACTAACCATAATTATGGTAAAATAAATACATGTATAATAGGTTCTTAAATAAGTTATTAACAAGTATAATGTCATATTATAGGAGCTTAAGTACAAGATCGGAACACGCTTGGATTTAAGGTAAGGGTTTTTCACCCGAACTTCCATTTTCAATCGGGTTACTTTCATTATCTAATTACCTCAATGATATTCTTATGTATTGTTATGTACTCATCATATATTATATGTGAGTATCATATATATGTTTACAAACCAGAATCCTTTCTTATTTTATGGATAGTTACACGTTTTAAAAGGAACATTTAAAATTGTTTCCAAAATAGAATCCCGATTCAAGGGAATTTCTCCAATTCATATATATTTACAAGGGCACTCTATAATATGTCTTTGGAAACCATTATCTTTATAAAAATACTAATTTTATTATAAAAATACTATCTTACTTCACTTCTGGTTTTATAAAAATATTTTTGAAAAGAACTATTCTTTTCAAAATAAAAGAGTATTTATCTCAAAATTGCTTAATGATTTATAGGAGTAGTTTCGTTCAACGCTCTTGTTGATTCTATGGTATTATTGGGTTTAATAATTTATGAAGTCATATACAATATTTTATTTAATGGTTTATGACTAACTATATTGTCGATGATATATCCTAAAACCATTCATCATATTATTCTGAATGGTTAGTGTTTATGTTCAATAATTGGTGAAAGTTAGTTAAATTTCATATGATAGTTTCAATATGAATGTATATGTTGTTTATGTTGATCCCCACTCATATGAGGAATGCATTGGACTTATTATGTGATGGGTGGGGACCAATATATCCCCTCGATTCTTTGGTAGGTCTCATGAGACAAATAGATGTGGAATTGGCCGAGGCCTTTCCCAATGTGATATGGATTTTGGCCGAGGCCTTAATCACTAGATGTATTGGCCAAGGCCATGAAAAAATGATTAAGAATGTCCGAAATATGCAATTACCTCATTATTATGCCAGTATTTTAAGTTCATGTGGTTTTTTGACTAGTAGAATACCCATGATTATGTTTTATTATGACATTATTTATTCAGCTCATATTTCTTTCATAATGTGTTTAAGTTCATTATCAAAGGCATGTGTTTTCAATTATTCACCATGTCTAATGTTTATATTATCTTCCACTGTATTGCTTACTCATACTGAGTGTTTGATCTCACCCCTTTCTTATGTTTCATTTTCTCAGGACATGATTAAGTAATTTATGAATGAATTGTAGGCATAATCTAGGAGACGTGATGTTTCTAGTGGAATAAAATAGTTTTTTGTTTCCATTCATGTTGTAATGATAAACTTATATATGTAATTTGTTTCCAATAATACGAAACTACTCGGTCTTTCAGGATTCATATTCCTTGTATGTATGCCAACATAATCAAATAAGGCACTAGCTCTGGGAAACTAGGGTCAGGTCCTTACAAACTAGCTAAAATGGGACACTAAGATCCTCGTATCTCGGTGAAACACGATATTGCAACCATAACCCACAACATTATCCTACAAGAGCCACTAGAGGGGAATCACATCCCATGGTCTAGTGGTATCTAATCATTATCATAATTTAGTTAGTGTTGTAATCATCAATCTTGCTGGATGAATCTGGGCCAATCCACTTCTGAGTCAACTATCATACTAGTCCTAGTCCACCCACCTAGATACCCATCACTATATTCACATGCACAAATGCCAATTA
Source organism: Viscum album (assembly GCA_963277665.1). Taxonomy (NCBI): domain Eukaryota; kingdom Viridiplantae; phylum Streptophyta; class Magnoliopsida; order Santalales; family Viscaceae; genus Viscum; species Viscum album. The sequence continues at coordinate 1,369,412,586 of OY728136.1, forward strand.
ATATAAACATTCTTGATAAATAACAATCTCCACAACTAAAACCACTTTGAAATCCAAACACACACTAAAAATATTTTGAAATATGTTTCTCACCACTTACACATTTTATCAATCACCTTTAAGGAGAAAAATATGGAAGCACATATGAAATGTACATGTAACAAAACCCTTTTCATTTGAAAACCCATTTTTCAACACACACACATCTTTAATCTTTTTAAAAATGCATTTCACTTCTAATAATATATATATATATATATATATTCACACACACACACACATATATATATATCAAACCCAATAAAAAATAAATCATATTAAAATCTCCAAATAATGTTTAATTATGGAACCACCAAACTCAAGTGTAGAATCTTTTGGAAACCGATACTAAACCTCAACTGCACCACCAATGAACCCTAGAAAGGCATTATTGATATAAAAACATCAAGGTTGAATAATAATAATCAAGATCCAACCCTAAATTTGTCACCCAAATAGCTCTATATTTTAATCCCTAGGAGAAGAATAAGAGAAACACTAGAAAATAGGATAAATCAAGAAGGAGAACCAATTAATTGAAGTTGTTTTTGAAGAATACACATCAAAATCATCTTAAAAATGAAATTAAAAGGTAAAAAAAAGGATTTTTGGAGGTGCATAGGGTGAAGAATCCAAAGTGGGTATTATTTTTCTTGATTAGTGTTAAAAATAACAATTAAAAAAGTCTAAAAATACAATTTTTAATGACCTAGAAATGTTTCATGGTTTTTCCACACAGTTTTCCAAATAGTGTGGCAACCGGGCACCCCTCATTGTCCAAGAGGAACCAACCACATGGTTTTACCACATGGCCTGACTAGCCATGATCTGGCCATGTGGTAGCTACTATCTAACCCCAACATCTATCACACTATTACCTAGGCAGGGTTTGTGGTTTAAACTAATCGGGCACCAACCATGCAACACATGATACCAGGAAATTTTTTCCCATTTTTCTCCAAAAACACCAAGGAAACATAAGGGGAAGAATACTAGAACAAAAATAAATAGAAAATTAATTCCAAATGAAATCATATATTTGATATAACTAAAATTACACACAATTAAATCTAATGGGTAACAAACTAAACCATTCTTGTGTACAAAGAACTATCACCTCACGAAATGATGGTGTTCATTTTTTCCTTTACCACCTATCTGGTTGGGAATTATTATAGACACTATTTTATATGTAGTTAAATCATATTTTCGATGTTTTTATGCTTTTTTAATCATTATATAACACATACGCTCATGCTTTCCTTTTTTTTGTAAAAATGAAAATTTCATTTGGGGAAGTGTGGACAACCACCTCCTCAAAGTGATGTGATTTATTAACACTCTTGTAAGAACCCAGTTTTTGCTGTGAAAGACTTTGGAATATTCTTGATGATATTCCAGTGCAGCGCCTTCAGACGGCGTGCGATTCCGAGCCCCAGAGTGGCCGGAATTAAATTTTCAGTGCGTTCACACTGGGAACGCCAAATAAATGGGATAACTCCAAAATGGTGATCCGGATCAGGGATCCGAGTGTAAGGATGGATCCGGAATGGGGTTTTTACCCTAGGAACGACATAAAACTTGTCGGCGCGGGATGTTTGGACCCCTCGCTCGCTTCTGGAACGTTAAACGGATTAAATAAATTAAATTAATTCATTTAATGTTGAAACGCAAGTATCTCTTAAACGGTGGCTCAGATTGGGAAACCGAGTGCACCGTTGTGTTCGTAATGTGCCGTTTACCCTAGGAGGGGTGTAAGTTTCGCGGGCGCGGGCCGTTTGTGAAAAATGGCCCCAGGGGCGTTTTCGTAATTTAGCGACTTCGGACGTTAAATTTTATAACTTTTGAACGGGGTCTCAGATTAAAATTATGAGAACTCCGTTTTGCTCGGGAGGTGGTGTTTACCGTAGGGGAGGCTTAACCTTGACCCCTTCGGGAGTTTCGGATGCGGGTCTTTTCGGGGGTTTTAAATTAATTAAATCTTTAATTAATTTATTTAAACCCCACCCCTCTCCTTCCCCTTCCCCCTGGCAGCCCCTCCTCTCCCTCTCCTCCTCCATCTCCGGCGAGGCAGTCCGGCGAGGCGACTCCGGCGAGGTGCGGTGGTGCCGGCGGAACGTCGCGAAGCTTCAGGCGAAGCCCCACGAGGTAGGTTTTGTCGTTTGCATTTTTCTATTCCCGTACCTAATTGGATCTCGTTTTGCACTGTCGATTCCTTGCCAAAACTTTGATCAAAGCCCATAAATGCGTAGTATACAATTTTATCTTACCAACGCATGTTTCGGAATCAAAATCCGAGGTCGGATGAGTTCGGGGTAGTTCGCCGAAAGTTGCGGGAAAATCGGGAGGTCCTGGGTGTTTCCGGCGGTCCGGCAAGCTCAGGCGGCGGCGGCGGCAGCTCCCAGGGTGGCGCGGCGGCTCGGCCTAGCGCGGCGTCGGCGCGGCCGGCTGCGGACGGCGGCAGTTCCCCTCGGCGGCGACGGTTTCTCGACCAGGAGGTGGAGGCGGCGCGGCATGCGGGCGGCGGCGCGGCGCTTCGAGCAGGGGGCGAGCGGCAGCGGGGAGCGGTCGCGAGGCAGCGGAATGCCGGGGTCGCTGACCCCGGCCGGCAGACAGCAGACCCGCTCTTTGCGGGTCTGCGCGTGGAAGAGAGACCGACCTTCGGGCCGGTCCGGTGGCGTGGAACGCGGTCAGCGCGGGTGATCCGCGGACCGCAGCGGCTCGGCCGGCTGGGCCGCGGGCTGGCCGGTTTGAGCCGGTCCAGGGGGGTGGGGACCGGCCGGGCCGGTCCGGACCACCCCCTCTTACGTCTGATGACGTTTAAAAATGCCGAAAAATCCAAACGGCGCGTCCGTTTGACGCACCGTCTGCGGCAGAAGATCCGTATCGACGAGGCAGGCTTTTTGAGATGGTTTTGGGAATTTTTAATTCCCGAAACGTTGGGCCTCGGAGGCGCGGCGGGTCTTTAAGTAAAATGTCGTTTATACGGGAATTTTGTTTTGGACAGCGCGGACGCGTCCGACGTCCGATTTAAGTGCCGTCAGCGGCGTTGGAACCCTGGCGCTGAGGTGGAGGTTTCCAGGGTGGTTCCGGGCGTTGAAGCCGGAGTTGTGGCGCGGCCCCCATGGCCCGCCTTTTGAGCTGTGTGCAGCTTTTAGCGACTTTTTCCTAGGACGTCCGTACGGGGCATGCGAACAGTCTATGTTGGGTGTTTTTCCGAGGGCATGGCGTTGGCGCAGTCTGCCCGCTGTAATTCCGCACGATGGTGTGGGCCCCACGAGGGCCGTTTCGGGAGTTGACGGTGATTTCCAGCTTTATCACCGGGCGGCCGTTTAGGACAATTGAGTAGTCCATTTCGTATACTTTTTTGAGAGGATCGCAACGGTGCGATCTGTTCGTTGAGTTCCGGGACTGGTATGCCGGTCCCACGTGGCACCGCTCGTGTGCGGTGCGCCGAGATGCACCTTTTTCTCCGGATATCCTTTGAACTCAAGTGAGTAGTGCTTTTGACGTATTTTCCCGAGGGGATCGCAATGGTGCAATGCGCCCGACTGTTTTCGGGGCCGAGGCTCGGATCACGGGACGCCGTTCGGGCGTGAGGCGGTGTTGGTGACTTTTTCATCAGATATCCGTTTAAGGCGAGTAAGTAGTCGATCTCGCGTGTTTTTCCGTGAGGATTACAACGGTGCGATCCGTTGGGTTGTGCGGAGACTCTTGCGCGATCTTGTTGAATGTGGAATGTGGAAGGTGCTCTAGTGGTGGTTCGCCCTACCTTGTTGTAGCGGACCCTTGGCGTGTGATTGCGCACTCTTGGGAGAGTGATACAAATGGTTCACGAGATGTGGTTGGCCGTGCCTGGGCCTTTGAGGTGGAGTTGTTACGTCACGCCTTCACGTTGACGCTGGGTGCCGTGTGCACAATAGCCTTTGGGATGGAATGAGGTATACTCCAGGAGTATACGGGAGCGCTTTGAGGTACGTGTGGTTGTTTGTACCTGAGGATGTTTGTGCGCTCAGTTGGGGTTGACTTGGGGTGGCACGTTGTGTGGGCCCCATGTGCGTGCCGTGATCTTCTTTGCGTACTTGACCTCTCGCGACGTAGAGGGTCCCTCTGTTCCCGTTTGTTTGACTAGCAGGGTAGAGTTTCCCCTGGCCTGATGCTCTTTTGTCTGACCAGCAGGGTTGAGCGGTCTCCCCCTGGTCTTGTGCTCGATGGTTTGGCCGGCAGAGATGGTTTGGTTCCTCTGCTTCTTTGGCTGTGAGGGGTTTCAGTACTGTCCCCTTTCACCAGACTGCGACACCGTCTGCGACTACGGGTGTCCGTGCAGCGTGGGTGTTTTCCCCACTTTCTAGGATGAGGTGTCTCGGTCCGCTTCAACAGTGACTCAGCGGACTGGAGCGGGATAGCCTTGTGAGGCCTGGGGAGTTTCTCCCGTTGCTCTGTGTTCCCTGGTAGATCTTGTGGTATCGGTGTGACCAACACTTTACGCGGGCACCGATCCTCTACCCAGGAGGTTGTTCCAGCAGGGCTGAGGTTGTTCCAGCAAGGCTGAGATTGTTCCAGTAGGGCCGAGGTTGTTCCAGAAAGGTTGAGGTTGTTCCAGCAGGGCTGAGGTTGTTTCCAGCAGGGCTGAGGTTGTTCCAACATGGCTGAGGTTGTTCCAGCAGAGTTGAGGTTGTTTCGAGCGGGGCTCTCCAGTGGGTTACCATCCAACAGGGATGGCCAATACAGTGGTGTTTACCGAGCAGTACCATCCAGCAGGGATGACCAGAGCAGTTCCGGGCTTACCTCCAGTGGGGCTGGGCAGTGGTCCCCGATGCCGGGCTTACCTTCAGCTGGGCTGGGTAGTGGTCCCCGATGCCGGGCTTACATCCAGCTGGGCTGGGCAGTGGTCCCTGATGCCGGGCTTACCTCTAGCTGGGCTGGGCAGTTGTCCCCGATGCCGGGTTACCTCCAGCTGGGCTGGGCAGTGGTCCCATCACCGACTTTAGCCGGGTCGCCCTCCAGTGGATTACCCTATTACGGGACTGGGCAGTGTGGCACCCGTCGACTTTCCGGGTATCCCTGTAGTGGGAACCCGTTGACTTCCAGGGATCCTCCAGCGGGGCTGGGGAGGGGGTCGCCTGTCGACTTTGAGCAGACCTCTCGACTGCGGGGCAGTGACGAGTTGTGGTTGACGTTCCCCCAGAACTCTCAATTATGGGGAGCACTTTCCCCCACTGAGACGCGTCCTTGTGACGCGACCTAAAAACCGTGCGGGCGAGTCAGTGCCGCCCAAAGCGAATAGTGTCGAGGTGTGGTGATTGAGCCCCTTGGCTTGCGGTTCGGGGCAGACGTGCGGGATGCTGGGCATCGATGGTGTTACTTCTGGTACTGTTGGCTACTCTTTCTTGGGCTGAGCTATGGGACAGAGATCCCCTTACGAGTTTGTTCGGGATTCTTGATAGAGCATACATATGTATATACCTTGTTTCCGGCACCCACTTCTTGGGTTTAGCTACTCTACTTCCAGGAGAGGTGAAGACACGCGGGGTATTCCACGTGCTTTCCATGTCTAGCTTCTCACGGTTGGATGAGTCTACTCTCCTACTATAGGTAGCGAAGACTCGACGAGAAGTTCATCTTCTCACCGTTTCCAGCTCCTTGTGTTTGGATGAGTCTACCTTCTTTCCTCTTGTTGGGTTGAGCTGGACTCTTTACTGTACTCTCTGTTGTACTCCTTTACTTTTCTATTCGCTCTACTGCTCACCCTTCGGTACCTCCTTTTTTTGCTCCCTTGAGCCTTCGGGGTATCCTACTGAGTATTTTTATACTCACCCCTTCTTGGGCTTTGCCCGCACTTGGTGTGCCCTTGAAGACGACGAACAGGTGGAGCATGACTTCAGTGGAGCGTAGGAGCTTGGGATCTTGGACTGCGTGTGGTGGTCGTGGCCGAGTTTCAGGTGCGAGACCCATCAGAAGTTTCTCTTTTTTTACTTGTTGCCGGGTTGTGGAACTTTTTGGTTGGGCGCGTGTTTTTCCCTTTTCTTTTCAGTTTGTACTTTGTACTTGTAGAGGTCGATGCACTTTGTGGTATTTATATAGCAGTTTCCCTTTCTTTTTACTCTGCTTGTCTTTTCTTTTACTCTGCACTTTTGCATTGAGGTTGTTGTGTGCGTGTGTACAGGTACTTAGGCAAAGGCCTCCCCGAGTTGTTGTACCTTCGGCGCTGGTCGCCAGCCCCTGGCCTATGGAGGCAGGCTTAGGGTAGTTGCGGCTCGAGCCCGGGTAGGGTCGGGTCGTGAAAAAGTGGTATCAGTGGTGGTTTGTTCCTTGGGACGCTATTCAGACGTCCCTAAAAGAGGAATTGGTTGGGATTTAGGGAAACAGTGTTAACGTGTCTCGAGAGAGGCTCTCAGGCCAGGGAGTCTAGTGATGGTGCGGCGGCCGACGTATCCATTCACCAGGACCTTGATAACCTGCTTGTCGACTCGGCATGCTGAGACACTTGTTGCAGGTAAAATTTGTTTGTGAATCACATAGGACTGAGTCTTGACTGTCCTTCTTGAGTCATCTCCCCATCGTTGTTGTTTTTGGTATATGCATATATACTCATCTGACCGCGGCACTCCTTGATAATTTTCAGGATGTCTCCGCGAGGACAGACAGCCAGGATACCAGCTTTGGTTTGTGACGATCACCCTGTGAGCTAGGAGGCCACAGTCCAAGACCCATCATGTGATCCCCTTCCTCCGGGTGGGCCGATAGCAGCACCCCCACCTGTTGAGCAGTAGGTAGTTTCAGCAGAGCAGGCTGAGCTGGAGCGCAGGTTGAGCACGCTCCGTGAGTTCCAGCGGTAGAGACCGTTGAGGTTCAGTGGTGAGCCAGACCCTTAGGCAGCAGAGGTATGGGTCGAGGCAGTGGTTCGACTTTTTAGGCTTGTGCAGACGTCGACAGATCAGAGAGTGGCTTTGACAACCAGCCTTTTTCGTGGATCAGCTCAGCGTTGGTGGAGTCTCGTGACTCAGTTTCTTGACGAGTCATCGCTTTCATGGGGCGACTTTCAGTTGTTGTTTCGAGAGGAGTTTTTCCCCTCCTGCTTGCGCTCCATTCGGATTCAGGAGCTCCTGCAGTTTCAGCAGGGAGGGATGACGGTGGCCGAGTACGCGGCTAGTTTTGCAGATCGTGCACGCTTTTACCCGGACTTGGTCCATGACGACAACCTCCGAGCGCGAAAGTTTGAGCAGGGTCTCCACCGAGAGATTCGTGCTATCATAGTACCCTTGGGAATTTCCACATATGCCGGGGTGCGAGAGCAGGCGCTGGTGACAGAGGGCTTCCTGTCGCGTTCTGGAGTTGGTGGTGGCAGCAGACACGTTGGAGCCGAGACATCTGCCGCAGCTAGTGGGCGTCGGAAAGAAGGACCTCGACGCAGGTGGCTTACTGACAACCGGACTCAGGGGTGTGTTCTTACACCACAGTGGCGCCGGAGGGCACCAATGCATCCCAGAGAGAGTCGGTGCTACGCTTGTGACGACCGAGGTCACTTGGCACGAGACTGCCCGACCCGAGTTGCTGCGAGCTTCGGGCAGGCAGCAGGTGCACCACCACGGCAGAGGCAACGCCGTGATCAGAGTGGTACCCAGAGAGGTGGTGCTAGTAGAGGAGCAGTAGGAGCTGGTAGTGGGGGACGACGTTACGAGGTCTTCCCATCACCACTAGGGGGTCCACGTTAGGCTCTAGGAGCTGACAGTTGGGACCGCGGGCAGCCACGAGCTTTGGATGTCTACGATCCTGCAGAGCATGAGGAGATAAGAGGTATGCTCTACAGCTCTTCTACCTTTTTGCAGTAGAATTGTTAGACTCTGTGTGTGATCTGCTTTCCTCCCTACTCCTTGTTCGATGTGTTACCAGGGTGACGCAGGGCGTCGGGTGTAACCCTGAGTTGGTAAGGAAAAAGGCGTGAGACCTTTTCCTTTAGTCGATGGTGTTGACTCCTTCGCCTTTTGAGCGTGTAAGAGAGCATCGACTGTGAAACCTTGCGTGACCAGATATCCTTGGTTATTTCACCATATGGATATTCTGAAGGAGGGAATCACCGAGCCTTGTTTTAGGTGTGGGCGGTGATTCCAGTCGCGGCGTGCGACGTAGAGGTTCGTTCGGGGAGGTGAGCTACCCCCAAGAGCCTTCGGGCCATTTGAGACTGTGCAAAGGGATGGCGAGGTACCCTACCGCCTTTCCCTAAACCCAAAGTCTAGAGTGGGTGAATGACGTCGGCAAGGGCTGACCTAGCATGGACAGATCAATCCTTTGGTCTGTTTGCGGTGACGCAGAGCTGTGCGTGGGTTCTTCTGGGTATGAGAAAGCCAGGTGTGAGCATAGTACCCTGTGTTGCTCCCTAGTTTTTCTTTTCGGGGATGAAAATTTTGAAGGAGGGAATGATGTAAGAACCCGGTTTTTGCTGTGAAAGACTTTGGAATATTATTGATGATATTCCAGAGCAGCACCTTCAGACGGCGTGCGATTCCGAGCCCCGGAGTGGCCGGAATTAAATTTTCAGTGCGTTCACACTAGGAACGCCAAATAAATGGGATAACTCCTAAACGGTGATCCAGATCAGAGATCTGAGTGTATGGATGGGTCCGAAATGGGGGTGTTTACACTAGGAACGACATAAAACTTGTCGGCGGGGGATGTTTGGACCCCTCGCTCGCTTCTGGAACGTTAAATGGATTAAATAAATTAAATTAATTCGTTTAATGTTGAAACACAGGTATCTCTTAAACGGTGGCTCAGATTGGGAAACCGAGGGCACCGTTGTGTTCGGAATGTGCCGTTTACCCTAGGAGGGGTGTAAGTTTCGCGGGCGCGGGCCATTTGTGAAAAATGGCCCCAGGGGCGTTTTCGTAATTTAGCGACTTCAGACGTTAAATTTTATAACTTTTGAACGGGGTCTCAGATTAAAATTCCGAGACCGCCGTTGTGATCGGCAGGTGGTGTTTACCCTAGGGGAGGCTTAACCTTGATGCCGTCGGGAGTTTCAGATGCGGGTCTTTTCGGGGGTTTTAAATTAATTAAATCTTTAATTTATTTATTTAAACCCCACCCCTCTCCTTCCCCTTCCCCTGGCATCCCCTCCTCTCCCTCTCCTCCTCCATCTCCGGCGAGGCGACTCCGGCGAGGTGCGGTTGTGCCGGCGGATCGTCGCGAAGCTTCGGGCGAAGACCCACGAGGTAGGTTTTGTCGTTTGCATTTTTCTATTCCCGTACCTACTTGGAGCTCATTTTGCACTGTTGATTCCTTTCCAAAACTTCGATCAAAGCCCATAAATGCATAATATACAATTTTATCTTTCCAACGCATGTTTCAGAATCAAAATCCGAGGTCGGATGAGTTCGGGGTAGTTCGCCGAAGGTTGCGGGAAAATCGGGAGGTCCTGGGTGTTTCCGGCGGGTTCCCGCGGTCCGGCAGGCTCAGGCGGCGGCGGCGGCAGCTCCCAGGGTGGCGCGGCAGCTCGGCCTAGCGCAGCGTCGGCGCAGCCGGCTGCGGACGGCGGCGGTTCCCCTCGGCGGCAGCGGTTTCTCGACCAGGCGGTGGAGGCGGCACGACATGCGGGCGGCGGCGCGGCGCTTCGAGCAGGGGGCGAGCAGCGGCGGGGAGCGGTCGCGAGGCCGCGGAAGACCGGGGTCGCTGACCCCGGCCGGCAGACAGCAGACCCGCTCTTTGCGGGTCTGCGCGTGGAAGAGAGATCGGCCTTCGGGCCGGTCTGGTGGCGTGGAACGCGGTCCGCGCGGGTGATCCGCGGACCGCAGCGGCTCGGCCGGCTGGGCCGCGGGCCGGCCGGTTTGAGCCGGCCCAGGGGGGTGTGGACCGGCCGGGTCGGTCCGGACCACCCCTTTTACGTCCGGTGACGTTTAAAAATGCCGCAACTTCCAAACGGCGCGTCCGTTTGACGCGCCGTCTGCGGCAGTAGATCCGTATCGACGGGGCGGACTTTTTGAGATGGTTTTGGGACTTTTTAATTCCCGAAACGTTGGGCCTCGGAGGCACGACGCGTCTTTAAGTAAAATGTTGTTTTTCTGGGAATTTTGTTTTGGACGGCGCAGACGCGTCCGACGTCCGATTTAAGCGCCGTCAGTGGCGTTGGAACCCTGGCGTCGAGGTGGAGGTTTCCAGGGTGTTTTTGGGCGTTGAAGCCGGAGTTGTGGTGCGGGCCCCATGACCCGCCTTTTGAGCTGTGTGCAGCTTTTAGCGACTTTTTCCTCGGACGTCCGTACGGGGCGTGCGAGTAGTCGATGTTGGGTGTTTTTCCGAGGGCATCGCGTTGGCGCAGTCTGCCCGCTGTAATTCCACACGATGGTGCGGGCCCCGTGAGGGCTGTTTTGGGAGTTGACAGCGATTTCCAGCTTTATCACCGGGTGACAGTTTTGGACAAGTGAGTAGTCCATTTCGTGTAATTTTTCGAGAGGATCGCAACGATGCGATCCGTTCGTTGAGTTTCGGGACCGGGATGTGGGTCCCATGTGGCACCGCTCGTGTGCGGTGCGCCGGGATGCACCTTTTCTCCGGATATCCGTTGCACTCAAGTGAGTAGTGTTTTTGACGTGTTTTACCGATGGGATCACAATGGTGCGATGCGCCCGACTGTTTTCGGGGCCAAGGCTCGGATCACGGGATGCCGTTCGGGCGTGAGGCGGTGTTGGTGACTTTTTCGCCGGATATCCGTTTGAGGCGAATAAGTAGTCGATATCGTGTGTTTTTCCACGAGGATTACAACGGTGTGATCCGTTGGGTTGTGCGGAGCCTCTTGCGTGATCTTGTTGAATGTGGAATGTGGAAGGTGCTCCAGTGGTGGTTCGCCCTACCTTGTTGTAGTAGACACTTGGCGTGTGATCGCGCACTCTTGGGAGAGTGATACAAATGGTTCACGAGATGTGGTTGGCCGTGCCTGGGCCTTTGAGGTGGAGTTGTTACGTCACGCCTTCGCGTTGACGCTAGGTGCTGTGTGCACGATAGCCTTTGGGCTGGAATGAGGTATACTCCAGGAGTATACGGGAGCGCTTTGAGGTACATGTGGTTGTACCTGAGGATGTTTGTGCGCTCATTTGGGGTTGACTTTGGGTGGCACGTTGTGTGGGCCCCATGTGTGTGTCGTGATCTGCTTTGCGTACTTGACCTCTCGCGACGTAGAGGGTCCCTCTGCGCTCGTTTGTTTGACTAGCAGGGTGGAGTTTCCCCTGGCCTGGTGCTCTTTTGTCTAACCAGCAGGGTTGAGCGGTCTCCCCCTGGTCTTGTGCTCGATGGTTTGGCCGGCAGAGGTGGTTTGGTTCCTCTGCTTCTTTGGCTGTGAGGGGTTTCAGTACTGTGCCCTTTCACCAGACTGCAACACCGTCTGTGACTACGGGTGTCCGTGCAGCGTGGGTGTTTTCCCCACTTTTTGGGATGAGGTGTCTCGGTCCGCTTCGACAGTGACTCAACGAACTGGAGCGGGATCGCCTTGTGAGGCCTGGGGAGTTTCTCCCATTGCTCCATGTTCCCTGGTAGATATTGTGGTTTCGGTGTGACCAACACTTTACGGGGGCACCAATCCTCTACCCAGGATGTTGTTCCAGCAGGGCTGAGGTTGTTCCAGCAGGGCTGAGGTTGTTCCAGCAGGGCTGAGGTTGTTCCTACAGGGCTGAGGTTGTTCCAGCAGGGCTGAGGTTGTTTCCAGCAGGGCTGAGGTTGTTCCAGCAGAGCTGAGGTTGTTCTAGCAGAGCTGAGGTTGTTTCGAGCGGGGTTCACCAGTGGGTTACCATCCAGCAGGGATGGCCAGTACAATGGTGTTTACCGAGCAGTAACATCCAGCAGGGATGGCCAGAGCAGTTCCGGGATTACCTCCAGTGGAGCTGGGCAGTGGTCCCCAATGTCGGGCTTACCTCCAGCTGGGCTGGGCAGTGGTCCCCGATGCCGGGCTTACCTCCAGCTGGGCTGGGCAGTGGTCCCCGATGCCAGACTTACCTCCAGCTGGGCTGGGCAGTGGTCCCTGATGCCGGGTTACCTCCAGCTAGGCTGGGCAGTGGTCCCGTCGCCGACTTTATCCAGGCCTCCCTCCAGTGGATTACCCTGTTACGGGACTGGGCAGTGTGGCACCCATCGAATTTCTGGGTATCCCTGTAGTGGGAACCTGTTGACTTCCAGGGATCCTCCAGCAGGGCTGGGCAGGGGGTCTCTTGTCGACTTTGAGCAGACCTCTCGACTGCGGGGCAGTGACGAGTTGTGGTTGACGTTCCCCCAGAACTCTCAAGTACGGGGAGAACTTTCCTCCACCGAGACGCGTCCTTGTGATGCGACCTAAAAACCATGTGGGCGAGTCAGTGCCGCCCAAAGCGGATAGTGTCGAGGTGTGGTGATTGAGCCCCTTGGCTTGCAATTCGGGGCAGACGTGCAGGATGCTGGGCATCGATGGTGTTACTTCTGGGACTGTTGGCTACTCTTTCTTGGGCTGAGCTATGGGATGGAGATCCCCTTATGAGTTTGTTCGGGATTCTTGACAGAGCATACATATGTATATACCTTGTTTCCGGCACCCACTTCTAGGGTTTGGCTACTCTCCTTCCAGGAGAGGCGAAGACGTGCGGTGTATGCCACGTGCTTTCCGTGTCTAGATTCTCACGGTTGGATGAGTCTACTCTACTACTATAGGTAGCGAAGACTTGACGAGAAGTTCATCTTCTCACTGTTTCCATCTCCTTGTGTCTGGATGAGTCTACCTTCTTTCCTCTTGTTGGGTTGAGCTGGACTCTTTACTGTACTCTCTGTTGTACTCCTTTACTTTTCTGTTCGCTCTACTGCTCACCCTTCGGTACCTCCTTTTGTTGCTCCCTCGAGCCTTCGGGGTATCCTACTGAGTATTTTTATACTCACCCCTGCTTGGGCTTTGCCCGCACTTGGTGTGCCCTTGCAGACGACAGACAGGTGGAGCGTGACTTCAGTGGAGCGTAGGAGCTTGGGAGCTTGGACTGCGTGCGGTGGTCGTGGCCGGGTTTTAGGTGGGAGACCCATCAGCAGTTTCTCTTTGTTTACCTATTGCTGGGTTGTGGCACTTTTTGGTTGGGCGCGTGTTCTTCCCTTTTCTTTTAAGTTTGTACTTTGTAATTGTAGAGGTCGATGCACTTTGTGGTATTTATATAGCAGTTGCCATTTCTTTTTACTCTGCTTGTCTTTTCTTTTACTCTGCACTTTTGCATTGAGGTTGCTGCGTGCGTGTGTACAGGTACTTAGGCAAAGGCCTCCCTGAGTTGTTGTGCCTTCGGCGCTGGTCGCCAGCCCCTGGCCTATGGAGGCGGGCTTGGGGTAGTTGCGGCTCGAGCCCGGGTAGGGTCGGGTCGTGACAACTCTATATGGAATGTATTAAAGATGAGTTTAGTAAATTAATATGATATATATGAAATAATAATGCTAATAGAATTAGTCTATATATATACACATATATTTTATTTACTTTCTTTGTTTCAGCATGATTATTAAATGAAAATAACGTTCATGCGTACTTACAACCTACTGTTCCATGAACTGTGTATTCCATTTCATATTTATGTATTTCATAGATTATTATAAAGACATATATAATGAATATAAATGATATTTATATCATGGTTCGAATTCTATAAATCATGATATAAGTATGAAGACAAAAAATATAACAAATTAAGACATAAGTGAAGAACAATGAAGATATTACCCAGAACTTAACCTTAACATGGATGTTTTAATAAGAGGGTAATATAAATCCATATACGGTATTAGATATAATAATATGGTTATTTAGAATATTTATAATAAACTTATATTTATTATACATGAGGTTTTTATGAGTAGGATGAGAGTCAAGACATACAATGAGGGGATTTCTTGTCTGGATTTTATTTTTGTGAGATTTATGCCTTATTCACCATTCATTTATTTTGTGTAGTTTATATAATACCCATGAATATATTTTATTATTATTATACTTAAATATATAGGTATTTATATATAATTTTTTTTGATATATCTTTTATGGGGTTCATGTTTCAAAATTTACCAAATCAGTAAAGTAGTTTTGTCTCAATTTGCCTCCTTTGAGAAACATGCCATGAATTTCAAGAAAACCATATTTTAGAAAATGTTTTCAAAAATGTTTTTAAATGTGAAATTTTAAGTTCCTTTTTTAGATAATTTTATTTTAATTTTTTATGGTTTTCAAATAATCCTTTATAAGTTTCCAATGTATTTTCAAGGAAATGGTTTTCAAAATGTTTTGAAGATTTCATTGTAAAATTTTAAAACATTTTCAAAGAAATGGTTTTCAAAAAAAAAATCAATATTTATTTATAAATTTTCAATGTTTTTTTCAAATAAAGGGTTTTAAAAATTTCTTAAAGTTATATTTATAAGTTTTCAATTTCTTTTCAAAGAAATGGGTTTAAAAACGTTTTTAATATTTATTTTTAACTTTTCAATGTGTTTTTGAAGAAATGGATTTCAAAACATTTTCAAGATTTATTTATATGTTTTAAAAGTGTTTTCAAAGAAAGTTTTTTCAAAATGTTTTCAATCTTTCATTATAAGTATTCAATTTTTTTTTCAAATAACTTGTTTTAAAAATGTTTTAAATATTTATTTATAAGTTTTCAGGTTTATTTTCAAAAAAAATTGTTTCCAAATGGTTTTAAGTTTAAAAATAATTCAATATGGAAAGAATATTTTTTTCAAGAAATGTTTTTAAAAGATATTTAAAAATTATTTTCGATCTAAGATGACATTTTTTGTGTTACTCATGCCTTTATAGAGAAATTATCCCAAGATTCCACACATATTCATTCTTTGAATTGTTTATGTTTTGATGGCATGGTGTTTATGAAATGTGTTTCTCTTTTATCGGTTACATGTTTATGAAACCAATTTCTTCTTCATAGGTTATATGTATATGAAACTTTATTATTTTCATGGGATATTATTCCAATGAAATTACTATAAATCTTGTCTTTTTTATATAGGTTATGATATGATTACATGTTCATGATACCCATTTCATTTCAGGGGTAATAATATGATTGTTTGTGATATTGTGGGACATCTTTGTATGATTTCATTATGAGATGGGTGGTACCTATATACCCCTTGAATGAATTGGGTAAATATTTATATCTCATGAGATAATGATGGGATTCAAGTCGACGAGCTTGTTCTACTATTGAATATATGGAAACCCAATCCCCTCTGAGAATATGGGGAAACTAGATCCATTATGGGAATCTGGGAAAACCCAATAAACTATGGGAATATGGGGAAAACCAATCCACTATGGTAATATAGGGAAACCTGATCCATTACAAGGAAAGGACTACAACTGGGGATGGTGGTGTGTCACACCTAGTAGGTGTAGTCCCCATGAAGTTCCCTAATAAGTTTTTGCATTGAACCCTGAATTATAAGGAATGATATTAAATGTTTATATGTCTTCCATAATTCCTTGTCTTATTCTCATGTTATTATTTCATGAATCATGCTCTCTATACCCTTATGATTCATTTCTTCTAAACTATTAATATTTATTCCATGATTTATGTTTGTGTTATTTGATATGTATGGGATGACCTTATAATGTTTGGATCAAATTATCATACCTTCATGATCATGTTTATTCTTACATATATCCCTTGTTTATCCTTACAGAGCATCTGAGATATCCCTTTTTTATTTTTACTTCCCTAAGTTATAAAGATATTAATTATGTATCATGTGTACAATAATGGTTCTAATCATAAAGAACCTATAGAGAGATAATGTAGCTCACTTATTTACTAGTGTTTATGTTTCCATGTTTCCAAAGCCACTAGGATAATATGGTCTTTAAGTGTCTATTTGTGTAATGTATTGAGTATTCTGAAAAAGTAATTTAATATTAATGTATGAAACTAAAGGGCCACTATGATGACCAATCACGCAAGATCTCACCACTATCTAGAATTATAATAATCTTATGGAACTCAGGGTTGAATACCTACTCAATCCTAAACTATTAGTTATAGAGGGAATGAACTATGCATTGGAGAAGAATACCTACTCTCTATCCTCCTACATCTCTAGAATCAGATAGGTAAATAGAATCATCAGACCCTACTCATATTTTGATTCTAAAACAACCTGAGCCTAGAGATTCCTACTCTAGGAATTAGAAACTACATTCCCCTTCCTGGTTTCACAAGAAACATGAAAGTATTTTTTAATACACTATACCCAACATCTATATCTATGGTTAAAGTACCTATGTATAAATATATACTTTAGGATTTTATAATCCAAGTAAACTATAAAATGATCCCCTAAAAGTGAATGCTACCATGTCTTCAACATGGATAATATCTACAGGTCATGGGTGCTATAATTCTGCTCATGTGGCCATAGTTTCTTCTATCCATCGACCAAAATATGGTTGTTCTACATTAGAATACATCCCAAATCCACACTAGAGGTATCAAAATACACTGCATAATATTTCCCGAGCTTGGTAAGAATTATAACTATTGAATATGTCAAATGAACCTATAATTTATAAAATGAATTCTTTCACTTCTCATACCACTCAAAATTTAACACTTTTCTATTCAACACCATCATGGAATAATCAAGCCTAGATAAGTCCCAAAAAAATTATATAATACCTAAACAGACCCAAAAACCTTCGAATCAAAAACACATTCTTGGGATTCTCATGGGAAATAAATTCTTAAACCTTCTCGATATATAATAAAAATTTTATATTAAAAATAAAATGGCCCAATAACCATACATAATAAATCTAAAATTGACATTTATGGAGTTTTTAATATAGATGATATTCCACTAAAACTCCCAAAACAACCTCTTAGTTGTTAGCATGATCCTCCTCCATCTTTGAAAACACTGAGATATCATCAATAAACATGACTATGAAGGAGTCCAAAAATAGTGGAAGATCTAGTTCATCTTGTCCATAATGATCATATGTGTGTTGGTATGCCCAAATAGCACAACCAAATACTCGAAATGTTTATATCAGATTTGTAAGATATTTATTTGGACATCCTTCTCCCGAACCCTCAATTGGTGGTACCCACATCTATATTAGATCTTTGAAAACCAATGGGATCCTATGATATGATCAAAAATATCATCAATTCAGGGAAACTTGTATTTATTATTTGTGGTTGATTTATTATTCTTATGATAGTTGATGTACTTTTGAAGGATTCTATCAACCTTCATTGCAAATATAATTGGTTAATCCCATGATGAAACATTGAGGAAAATAATTCACTAACCCTCAAGGTCCTTCAGCAAAAAGTTTTTCACTTTTAGCTCAAATAGATCCATCCGGTAAGATAGTAGAGAAATGGGTCCCATAATGGGGAGAAACTTGATGGTATACTTGACATATCAGTAAGATGGGAACCTTAAAAAATCCTCTAAACACATATGGGTACCAGTCCATGACCATCCGATGACCAACCTAGGAACCCTTCCATGAGGAATCAAAGAACAATCCAAAAAATTAGCATGAAACCAAACCCATATATTAAGAAATGGGTCCTTACCTCTTTGACCATGTATCCCACTCAACCAAGAGGATGTGAGTTCTCCCATCAAGAGTCATAAACTGGACCCTATGATGATAACAATCAATATGATATTTGAAGCTAATCAACTAGTTCATACTGATGACAAGGTCAAAAGAATCCTAGTCCAACATGAGGAAATCCCAAAAGACGTCCACATCCATAGCCAAAACATGGAAATCCATAAACTTGGAACCTTTCTCTTTATTTCTACCCAAAAGGTATAAAAATATTTTAAAAATGCATCAAATCTACTATCATACCCAAATCATCAAGAAAAATTATCAAGATAAATGAATGGGATGTACTCATATCAAATAAAATAGATTCCATAGTTTAATCAATAAACACCATACTTATTATTGTGGTCATCTTGGAATCCAATCCATATGGTATAACATATTCTTTATGGATACATCCTATCTCATGCCCACCATGAGCCTTTTGTTCTGAGTGAGAACTCCCTTTACTCTCAGAACGAGATCCATCACCCTTGGAAGCACCAGACTGAACTTGAGAACCCTTTAAGAATGTGGATCCAACATCAGTACCCTATGAAGAATACTTCCAAAAGTAATTAATATATCTAAAATGTACACACTAGTGGCACATTCTCAGAGACTTTATAAAACTAGGATTATTATAAACAAGATTCCAAAATTGATAGAAAACAACTAGCTTATGACTTGTTGAATATATTGGAGTTATACCTGATAACTATTGAGTAATCTTATCATAGCCACAACAAGATTATTCTTGGTTTCTCTTCTTAATAAATAAATATCTATAGATACCTCCATCTAAATAAACCCCATGGAGGATTGTTTTCCTAACCATGTAGTCATTTTCCATTGCTACCTTTTCAACCGCATTAAAATAAGTTTTCAGGAAAAGAATAATAATAAATGGAACTAATCTCAGGATTCAAGCCCATTTAAAAATGTTAAACCTTGAGATAATCATTCATGTGGAGTTTTGGAGAGACATTAAATAACTTGGTTAATCGATATATGTATACCCACATCAAACTGTCCCCTTTATCCAATGTCAAAAAATCATGGGCCTAAAACACCCTCGTAGTCTTCAGGTAGAATCACCAATTGAAACCCACTTTTAAATTAGTCCACATGAGATCCTCACATTGCCATGATAGCACCACAGATTCCCATAATTTCCGAAATATTCCTTATAGAATATATGTGTAAGTGCTAATTTTTTATCTCTTAAGGGTCTTTAGAAACTCAAAGATATTCTAAATTTGATCCATCCAATCCTCATTCTCATTGTATCACTTGTATCCATAGAAGATCGGTGGATTTTTTCAAGTAAACTCTTGATCATGGTCCAAAAACCATGGTTTCTCTTGACGACCCACCTGTCCCAAAGATTGTATCACACAAATCACCAAATCAACAAAATATAGATCAACTAGAGGACTAGCCTGGGGGAATTTTCCATAACACCATATCTAATCCTAAATGAGGCCCTTCTAGGAGTAATTTTATATAAAACACAAAACATAATCTCAATAAATACACAAATGAGTCTCAAATATCACAATTTAAACCAAAATATACCCTTATAAGAGGTCTCTAAAAATAGAATTAGCATTAATAACAGTTAAAAATGAAAAAAGTGGTGAAAACATCATAATTTTAAACATTTTCCCACTATAAACGATATGAATGAACATTTATGAAAAATTTGTTCCTAACATGTGAGTGTCACTAGAAGGTGATAGAAAAGTCTACTTCAACTCTTCACGGTTACTAATAACCATGTATATAAATCATGCACCTCATACAGAACTTACCATTTCACTAATAAACTCAAAATAACTTACGAGATCACCCTGTAACTCAAAATCACCAAGGGGAACATATCAAATACTAATAAAATAACCCATAACTAGACTTGAAATTAATAAAAAAAACCAAAACCACCCATGGAAACCCAAGGTTTTACACGAATAAGATATGGCTAGGCACTATAATACTCCCACCTATTTAGTCCCAATGGTCTTAGCTCTAGTCCACCATTATCCCCAAACCAAATAAGATCTGATTCCTTTTTGTATAAAAACAACCCAGGTTGACTCGACCTTTCACCCGAGATGGAATGACACACATCCATATGTGAATTATAAATCACCATAGGCTAGCAACAAGAACTGGAGCATAATAAAGAAATTCCTGGGAATTGATTCACTAGTAGTGAACTAGTATGAACCATCCATGGAATTGGAAAACCATAGTGATATAATTAGAGTAAGTATAAAAAATAGTAATATAATCATATTAAAGTGGAAATTTCAAATGGAATATACTATAAAAAAAATTATGACATCATATACATAAAATTCCATAATAGGACATATACATGGAATCTCATGTCAAAATCTCAAAACCCCAAAGTGAGGAATGATATTAAACACGGACAATACATACGTCCCAAATATAAAAGAAAACTCTAAACCAATCCTCATGAGTTAAAACTTTGACAAAATGCCTCCTTCAATAAAATCGCTGATGGAGGTAATCAAGATGATCTACTTATATTCATAGTGTGCTTACATTTACTTGTGTCCTACAAAAAAAGTCTACATATGCCTAAATTAATATGTAGGGTCTGAGGAAAAAATCCTATCATGATACCACCATAAATATATTTGAGGCTTTTAAACCATGATAACTGATAAAATTGTTTGAAAACTTATTTTCTAAAACTACTTCATTTTTAAAATGTTTCACTTTAAATCAAGCATTTTAAAACCCTTTAGTTTTCTTTTCAACAAAACAAATTTTACAAAACATTTATCAACATGGTTCAATTAAAGAAATAAATCCTTGAAGTATAACATGATAAATGTACCCAAACAAAAAATAAAAAAGTTACGAATAAACATCATCATCATATAACCAAATAAATTTAAATGGGAATAACACATGATATCACAACAACAAGGCACTAACATAATTCATAAAATCATGTAAATCAAACTGACATGAGTAATGACCAAAAAGGGATATAAACATAAGGTTATTTTGTGAGTGACTCTAAAATATAATTTTCTAGATGTCTAAACAAAGTGGAAGCTCTTATGGTCTTCCCCGAGCCCAAATATTTAGAGATCTCTTGGTCACTTGGTCAACAAATGGAAGCCATCTCGGACTTCCTCCTAAAGTCACTCTAGGGCCCTTAGAAAACCAACATTATATCTCTTGGTCTTTCTCAAAAAGGATCTCACCATCCCATATAAGACACCCACTAACACCCCAAGTATCTCATGTACTACTAAATTCCAAATATATCCACATCACAAGTTTAATAGATTAAAATCTATTTCACAACCCATTTTAATAAAAAATTTCCATTTTGATAAAACACCTTCATTAAGGTAAACCTATTTTTAAAACCTATTTATAAATCTATTTAAAAACATAATTTTTTTTGAACTATTTTATCAAGAAGTTAGAGTGAAATTACACACCTCCCTTTGGAAAATCCACGTTAAAAAATTCAATTACCATATCAAACCACCGATCAAATAAAACATGGAATAAAAATTAATCATAAATCATTTAAATGGAAATTTGAAAATTATAAACTAAAGGAGAATAAAAATTTAAAGGTAACCCATGGTAAATTCCCTTAAATAGAGACACCTAACTTGAAAAGTATTCCAAAAACATCACCTTTGATGAAAACCACTCAATTTATGAATAAGAAGACATAATACACCCAAAAAATAATAAATTAAACCCAAAACTACATTTAGACCATTAGATTTATTAAAAACACCCAATAGGGTTTGAAAACTCAACTAAAATAGAATAATAAAGAAAGAGAAGGGATAAAGGTGGCTAAATATTTAATAAAGAGGCTTATTCCATGATAAAACACCCAATAATCAGGATAATCCAACACCAAGGAGTGGGGAGAAGCTCCAATTCCAAGGGATGGAGTTTCGAATGAGTGGGATATAAAAATGTGGCCCAGTGTATATAAATTTATTGAAGAAAATTTGGTAGAAATACAAATTTTTAATGAATCTGTTAACTCACATGCTTCAGCTGAATGGTTAGAAAAACCATGAACGAATTATGTGGGTGGCCCTATCTCCTCCAAAAATGGGTCGCATAGTTACCCCTATGAGTTTCAAAGTTTTAAAAACTATACAAAATTTAATTGTCCCACAAATACCCACCCTCACACGGTTAAACTGATAGTTGGACAAATCGTTTTCCAACCATGTGTGAGGTTATGTTTTCCCCAAAAACTAAGTATCCAACCCCCAACACCTGGGAAAACAAATAAAGAAATAAATGATAAATAAAACTAAAAAATAGAAGTACCATTGAAGACGAAGGTGTTACATGTCTTAGAGTTATCCCATCCACACTGCCATAGTACATAGGCTAAAGTAATCATTTTACCACACAATACTTTATCTTGACTATCAATAACCTAAACCATTTTCTCAATGATATATGTGTTGCGATCAAGGAAAATATCCTTCAATTCAGTCACATGGGAAGAGTCAAGTTGGAACCTCCTCAATTGGAAAAAATGAAACACATCATGAGTTTACCTCAAATGAGTTGGAAATTCCAACCAATAAGCCAGCTTTCCATTTCATTCGATGATCAGGAAAGAGCCAACAAACCTCGATTCCAACTTACCCTACCAAGACAATCGATGATGGAATAAATTAGGTGAAAAATAATAATAATCAATCACCATAACTTCAGACTAATAAGGATGGTGTCCTACATAAAATTTCTAATGAATTAGAACTGTTTCCACCATTTTCCAAGAAAACCTCAACATCCCCATTTCCCCTAAACAAGACTCAATTATACTGTACACCATTCAAATACCCTTTAACAACATAAAATAGATCCACAAGGCCACCTATAAATAAATTCAAAGTAAATATATTTAATTGAATACCTTGGTATATTGGAAACCCAAAAGACACTGAAAACAATCACATACCCCTAAAACGTATACTCATTCTAAAGATAGAATGTCATGCTCGACTTCAAGCAGGAACCCCTTGGATTCATCAATACTTCCCAAAATTGAGATACAAATCTTGGGTATCTATCATAAACTATAGATTCAATAACACAATTAATCTTTACAACCCGTTGAACAAATAAATTTTCAATCTCTTCTACCATATCCATATTTTTTGTTATAAATACAGGATCCAACTATGAAAATCAATAGAATATTACCCAAACTATATATTTTTTCCACAAGGAGCTTGTGGTAGTACAATTACAAAGTATATGGATACTTTATATAACTTAAATAATATAAATCATAAGAATAACCAAAATATAAAGTGTGTGGTATTCCACTTCACTTTCCTAACAGCCATGCTATCAGGACATAAATTGTGTATTTGATCAGCTCACTCTGGTTCACTAACATCGATGTCTCAGATCAAGACACATCATGTTAACCCTATAGTACATAAACCGAATTTACCTATGTTATTGATTTATCAAACCCTAACTTAGATAATCTAGAACAACTAATTACCTTTAATGATACAAAACACCCAAATGAGACCAAAACTAGAAACCCGAGGTCTCCCCATCTTAAAGGTTTCATTAAAATGTTGTCACCTAGAATATTCAACTTTTCTAAGTCTAAACCATTGGTAGAAATAAACATAATTTTCATTAAATAATCTCATAATCACTCAAGATCCTCAAACAAATCCTAGATCATTTTTAAAAAATGATTCCCTAAGGATCCCTACCACTTTGATTCTACACAATCTATGTTGGTAAAACCCTACTCAAAGCATCGATAACCACAAATACTTCTCTGTGAGTATACCCAATATCAAAATAAAATATTTAAAATCACATAACCAATAATTTACATCCTATGATCATATTAATCTAGGTAAAAGTACAATTTTTACACTTATGTCCCAAATATATCATAAAATTCTCTCTGAGGTACTAGTTTCATAATGTTCTGAGAGCATGTACAATGACTATCAACTCAAGGTGATGGTGAGATAGATTCTTTACATGAAGTAATAATTGGTGAAATAATTAATACATCACCCCTTTTATGAAATCAAAACATATCTAAACTTCATGACTGAGGCTTCATGGTGACATAATCAAGATCCATCATTACTCAACACGAAACAACACTAGGGATAAAATTAATCTTAGTTCCAACCTTTCAAAGGAGTCCTATATTCCATATTATCCAACATAAGGATCTAAAATAATATATAACTAACATAGGTATCTACACTATCTAGAATTAGTCTAAAATAGTGTGTCAATAGGAAACTTCATTGATACCAGATATAATCAACAAGTTATATGAGGTTCCACATTTTAAACAGATCAAACCCCCAATATTTCTATCCAAAACCAATGAAAGACACACTCTATAACAAGGTAAAACAAGCCAATATAGAACTAGATCAATCCTATGAAAAATTACCATCCCTAATAAACTTTCAAAATATAAATGGATCAAAACACATTAAATATTATTAGAATGAGACATGCCATATCCCCAGATCCACCACATCTCACAAAACTAAGAGATGGTTCAAGTAAAAACATTCCTAAAAAACAAAATGGATTTAGTCTTGGGTTATGAGACTGAATTTAGGGTAACTCGGGTTTATATATATCAACATGGGGTCGCCAATATCCAACCAATAATAACATATCTTCAATGGATATCTTGGAAAAACCAATCTTGTAGTGAAGTATTGTTACCCATGTGGACACCGAAGGTTCACCATGTTCAGAGAAATTAGCCAAAACCCATGGAATAGATTTCACCACCAATATAACCCTAGAAAAAAAGTTCATATAGTGAAACAAAACAATGATCCCTGAAGAAAAATGAGATGACCACATCTCTCAATTAAAGAACCCAAAAAAGACAATAAAGATCACATTTAATTAGGATATCCAAAACTAAAACTGCTTTAAAAATATATAGTGAAAACATAATGTTATGAGTAAACAAATCACAAGATACACCCAAGGATAAACTCTTCCCAAATAACACATGAAAACTAGGAAAAATAGTCCCTAATAACCCATTTAATCTACCAAAACTTAGAGTTTTCTAGTATGGCAGAAAAACGGAATCATCTAGATTCACCTTAAAAAACTTCCATGGTCCCATCAAGAGGTAAGATAATAGTATCCAATCCATTTAGAGTATGTGAAAGATTGAAGTGATGAGGGAAAAGACCAATATCTTGGAAAGAATCACACTTCAAATCAATACCTCTATGGAAGACTCACTGAAACCAAACAAGAGGAGAATTCCATATATTTATGAATTTTAGATAACATCAGATCACCCCTACACACAATAAAGGGTCAGGCAAAATATAAAAATCATAAAAATATGGAGACACTTTCAAAGATTATTTAAAACAAACCCAATCAAGGAGAATAAGTCACTTTCATTAATAGTTCATTTTTAAAACCAAGAACACTAGTTTAAAAGGATTTATACAGAAAAATCATTTCAAAAGTAAAAACCATTATTTACTTTTGAAATGAATCCAAAATATAAACATTTCACAGGTTCTCAATTAAAATATGAAACCTATTATCTTTAAATACAAAGAATTTAAACACGATTAATTTTCATATTGAATTATTTTTTCCATGTTTTCTACTATTTAAAAATAACAACCATTAATTTATAAAATCTTGTTTTTATTAAAAACCATAATCCCTTTTTAATATATCATTCCACTTTCAAAACCATTTAATCTTACATATGAATCATTGAAAATATTATTGGATTTTTCCATAAAACCAAAAACCGTCCTTTTAAAACATTATGGTAAACAACAATTTCTTTTAAAAAATTTAAACCTTGTTAAAATCAAGCTTTAAGAGTGGGAAATTTTTTTCATGTAAATTGTTAACTAGTTTGAAAACCAAAAACATTAACCAAGTTTCCATAATTTAACAACCATTCCAAAACATGATCTAAAAACCAAGAGTCATTTCATAAAAAAGTAATAAAGCTTTACTTTTCAAACTAAAAGCATTATTTAATGAAATCCACCTTCACACAATAAACTGGTTATACTATCCTTGCATAGCAAAAGTATTCTATAACTATTATTCAAAATAATTTTGGATATCAACATATCCCAGGAACAACCTTGATTATTTTCCCATCTATGAGTCTCTCTAAGAATCCAAGAATCAAGGGTTCTTAATAACCATAGAAAATGGATGTGTATTCATTCTCAACCTAGCCACATGGTTGATGACTATGTGCTAAGCATGCCAATACCCCTTTAGCTCCTTCAAAATCAAGAACCTACTATCCATGTACTCCTTTAGCCATTAAAATTCCTAGATGTAGTCTAATAAATCCAAAACCAATCCAATGTAGTGTTATCACACTTATAGAGTCATATCCTTGGATACTATTTTATAATAAACCTACTCAGGTTAACCTGACACAACACCCAATATGGTTCGAAAAAATGCCCAAAACCCATTCCCAATCACCATGGGATAATGATAGGAATTAGTGTATCAACATAAAATACCAAGGGAGTGATTTTGACCTAAAATATAGCACATTAAATCTCAATTATAATAGAAATAAGGTAATAATTAGAGTAAAATGTTTAATAAAAGGGACACAACCAAGAGTCATAACAAAGAAAACCAAATAGTTGGTCATGAAAGAAAAACAACACAAGAACAAAGACCAAGTCTCCATGTAACAATCCATCAACACCATCCAAAACCACTAAAAAGTAGATAACAACCAATGGGAGACACCATGAAACATGATTCCCACCCCTTTACCAATGTCATAGAAATCCATGGCTACAAATTCACAATGTAAAAAGTTGGGTGTGATCACTAAATCTTTATAGGACACCACCACAGAATCAATACAAAACATAACACTTTGAGATTGTTATCACACTTATAGACTCATATGATATATACATGATTAATAATATAAAGTTCATTAGTAAAAAGAAACCATATCTCAAATAAAAATCATATGTGCATATAAAACATGGTATACAAAGAAACCAAGATAATATAATCTGGTCTAGGAGCGTTATTTCCATGGGCCTGTTTCATAAGATAAAATTGTGAGAAAACCAACATGAAACAATAAAATCATGTGAAAAACCAAGAAAAAAATGGTCTCTAACCTATGAAAATATGTACTCATACATGTGAAGGAACACTAATCTAGACATAATGTGAATCATACTAATATCGAGTCTTGTCACAGTTTATAGATATCAATAAAATAACCCCTAGTAGTGTCATGTCCACCAAGGTTTCATATTTCCATAACCTGCCACACCCAAGGTTCCTAATGTGAAATATTTTTCAAAAAAAAAATTAAAAAAATTATTTCAAATTATAAAATATTTTCATTGTGAGTCATAGCCAATATCATGCTTTAAAATCTATTGGTAAGTCAAAATCACCTTTGAGGCTTTTCATCAAACATACAGTGTGCATAGATTTTATTTAAAAGATAAATACATTTAAAAACATGAATCATACAAAAAAATACACTTTGATATCAAATAAAAAAATTCATAAATCAAAACAAAAAAATTCACAGTAACATCTAGTAATTCATGAGGTAGAACCTTTATATAGAGACACCTACCTCAAGAATGAAGAAAACCTCAACAACTTGAAAATCGATGATTATAATTGAATAGATTATATCTTCACAAGACTAGATCCATGATAAGTACCATAAATTCATTATCTAAACCATATATTGCGTTATCATATCCCACATATATTTTCATGACATGGAGAATATGAGAGATCTGAGGTAGATCTTTATAAAAGAGATGAAAAATCCATAAAACATACATAATAGGAAGAGATACATCAATATTGATGAAGAATCACCCTGTATCCAAGGTTAGAAACTCCTATGGAACCATGGAGAGGATGATTTGGGATAATGAGAAATTAATAGGTGATTAGAGGTTAATATTTCAATGGAATAAAGGGAATTTTACATTTTCAAAAGTTTGGGTCTATTAACACGGTTAGGCTACATGATTTTTTAAACCTTGTTCTAACCATTCATTGGAAAATTTTCATAGGGAACCATGTTGCATGATCTCTTAGGATGGAACTCATAGTTTTGAAAACTATGCCCAAGTCATGTGAAGGGATCAAGAAAAACACCCACTCAACTACATGGTTTGCTGGGTGAGATGAACAGTTTAACTAACCCTACCCAAATAGTGAAAAACTCCCAATACCATACCGCATAGTTAATTCAAATTTTTTCACAAACTAAACCAGTGGGGCCCTAGTCATGACGTCCCCAAGGCCACCTCCTATATGATAGGGTCTAGTGACCAATGTTGAGTAGGGATATCACACACATGAGAGGCCTTATCGTAATTTAACTATATACATGAATATTTCTACAAGCCTATACAATGTTGAAATATATAAAAACAAAATTAACATGAATAAATATATATGAAATTGCACCATAAATGTATGTAAAAAAGGTAATGGAAAGTAAGAGACAAATACAATCCTGTTAAAAGAAACTAAAATAAGTCCAACTTGTGGAGTAGGAGAGAACTGCTGTAAATGAAACTATCGAAACACACCATGGTCTATCTGAATCACTAAGAACCACATAGTCCTAGTCAATATAGTACTCCTTCAGAAGTTTAGTTGTCTTCATAAGGCATGAAATGTGTGGGAAAATCCCATGTAGGGGTGAGTATAACAATACCTAGTAGGACACCCTAAAATCACTAAGCATATAGAATCAAGAATAGTAGTAAGATAATCATAGGGATATGTAAATAGAATACATAATAAAAATATCCATATATACTCATACTAGGCATATAGTATCAAGGTAAGATGAAAACCATAATCCGGCTTAGGATTACTGCTCGCAGGTTCCATATAACACTTGTCCAAGAGAACACACTCCATGAGTTAGATAACACTGATGGAATTAGTCTATAATGTTGTGCTCATCGGGTCTATCCATAATAAGTAAACATTGGAAGTATGAAGAGAACAATACATATATAGTTATCACACCAAAGGCTATAGGGTATACTAAAAAATCAATATGGATTGACTCGTAGCGTAGGGGATCAATGACCGAATAATATTGATCATGACGATACCAAGATGTAACATCTTGTTACTATTTTCAAGTACTCATAAAATCCTATTTTAACCGCGATTTGGTTGGATATCATTTAGGGGGTGCTTGAGGTGAAGTTTTCTAAATTTTTAAGTGCACTTGGGTTGTGCATGGTTGGCACATAATTTTCCTAAATCATGCTTCTTGCTAGTGTAAACCATGCAAAACCAGACAGTAAGGGTTTTCATTGTAGGAACATGGTTTGAAAAACTATGTGACCACCAAGGAGAAACTATAAAACCCAACCTATAGAGGCACATAGCTAGGGAACACGATTTCACAAACCATGTGGTCCTACCCAGCTAACCGAGTACATAGTTTTTTTATTTTAAAAGTTTACTTAAAATTTTCTAAATAACTATTTATTCCCTCGATCAGCCCTAAATCAGGATTTTACATCATTCTAGGTCTTTAGAGATCTCAAGGAACCATTTAATATCCTCCAAACCCTCTATATAGTGTATCTAAGCTTGGTGATCATCATTCAATCCTTTCCCAGTAACAATTCTTTCCCAGTTACTTCTCTCCCACTCCCCCCTCTCTCATCTCTAGTGTTCGTTATATCTCCATGTTATTAGAGGATCTAATCAACATGATTATATATATTGAATCTAGTTTTCAGAATCATATCATTTTTTATTATGTTCTGATTTATAGTATCTCATAGTGAGATTTATGATTCATGTTCATGTGATCTACAGTCGGCGGTTCTGTTTAATATTTTTTAATTGATTTAACACTAAATTGTTTGATTTAAATGAAATTGATTTCAATTTTATTATGAAAATCTAATTTGATGTAAATTGGGATTTGGATTTTATTTAGCTTGAGGTTTAGGTAAACCCCCAAATTCCATTTAATTGGGGTGTGTTCGTGGGATTTGATTGAAAATTGTGAAATTAAATTGTGGAATTTATATTGTGAAATTTAATTTTGAAATTGATTCAAAATTTTTATTTGAGAAAAATGGAATAAATTGTTTTGATAAGAACCCATTGGTTTTATCCTAGAAAAGTCATAAATATATTATAAACCAATTTTGTTTTTTAATTGGGAATTGGAATACTAAAATGTAAAAATGGGTTAATTGTATTTTGAACAGTTTTGAAATAAATTTCCAATTATTAAATATTGTTAGAGAGAATGAAATCCTAGGTAGTTAGTGAGTTATTTGGGAAACACTCTATTTATGATTTACAACACTAACAAAACATATGATGTTGGTCACATCCCTAATGGGATAGTGATGAGTCCACTTTGACCAGTGTCTGAGGGACGTGCATACACATATTTCCTTGATCACCTATTCAAGTGTGAGAGGATCCCATAACCTAGAACTATCGTACTTCTTGGAAGATGACCATGTTAATCCTTTATGATTATTTTTTTATATATTCCATTGTTTTAAAACTATTTTACACATTATTTTATAATTTATATAAAGTTTTTTATATTAAATGATTATTAATCCATTTTTTAGAAATGTTTCCATAAATTGAAATGTAAAGAAATATTTGTTTTAAATATTCTTTTGAACTATCATGCCTACTTTAAAAAAAATATAAATCCTTATTTGGTGAATTAATTGTGGAATATTATTATGGAACCCTCAATGATACCCTATGAGTCTTTTATCTCGCACCCTACCTATGGATTTGGGTGTCTGTAGATTCCCTCCTTCTAGGTTTGAGAAAGGGGAAAACACCACTTAGAGGTTGTAGTTTGCTATTGATATTTAGGATTTGAGCTGATTCTTCCATTGGTACTTGGGACATTTATCCTATTTTTAGTACTTTGATAGTGTACTTTGGTCTATTTATGCCTATTTTAATTCTGGTACAGTTATCCTGATGGAGTTTTCTTTTGTTCATACTAACTTGTATCTCTTTATTCTATTGTGTTTGTGGAAAATTCATTCCCAAATTCATAATATTTTATGTCAGTTTCTCATCTCCAACCCATGGGGATAGGGAATTAACTTTAGGCTATGTCAGTGCTGGGTCATGTATTATAGTGATAGGGTATCCGGGATGGTTTGTGATAAAGTTGTATCAAAGGATGAATGTTAAGAATATTTCCTTGATGATAGTATGTAGTTGTGTAATCTTTTCCGCAAATAATAGGTAATGATGACTAAGTTCCTAGCCATATATCATGGTATTGAGACTTATGTTTCCATGGTTGGTTTAAGTAATATGTCTTGAGGATTAGTTTTAGTCTTTTCCATTATTTAAAGTTGGATCGATTGACATCCAAATCTTGTTTATCTATCTGTTGGGATTAATTTCTCGTGTTTCTCTACTTGTGTGTTAATATAATGTATTCAATATTTTTTGTTGATGTTTTATATCATAAATACTATGAGAAGATATGTGAATCAGATCCAGAAGAATGTTTCTGATGAACCATAGTAAGAAAATCCTCTTCTGGAAAAGAATTTGGTTGAAGATATCATGTGTGTTGTCCAAGATCTGGGAAAGACACCTGCACCCATTCCTATTCAGGCTCTAGTTATGGAACCTCAAAGGGAATGTTTTATGTAATTGTTATTAGGAGTTAATTATATAATATAAACCATTTTTAAAAGGCTTTTATAATCCTCAAATATATGAGTATTGTTTGAGATATTTTGAGATTTTGTTTGAGTTCTTGGAAACTCTTTATGAAATCAAGGTAAAATGTTCCACCTTCAAGAAAGAGAGACCTAGAAGAAGATGGTGGGATACTATGGTGATGGATAAAAATCATTACGTCTTAGAGTGGAAATAATTTGAAGTTATTTTCTCAGACTAGTTATATATAGAGTCAATGTTTTTGGATAAGGTTTTAAATTTGTTCAAACTCGAGCAGGCTGACAGGACCGTGAAAGAATATTTTTTTTTTGAGATTGTGTTGTTTTCACCAAATAATGTATCAAATGATAAGATGAATACTAGATGGTTCAATATGGTAATTCAATTTGATATTCATTCTTAATTTTTCCTGCTAAATTTTCCTTCTTATACTGATGTGTTGGATAGATCATTGATGGTTCAAATGGACCTGGCTGGTAAGTCAGGGTTGATAGAAGTTCCTTTTTCTCCTTGTGGATGTTTAATGAGTTCCCATAAAATGAATAAGAAGCATGATGATTCTTGTGGTGGTTCTCAAAAGTAGGGGTTTTCTAGACCTCTTATAGTTATAGTAATATGATATTTGATTTATTACCAATGTGGAAAATTTGGGAACTCAAAAATGGTTTTCACTGAGGCACCCAATGTATGTTGTTCCTATGAATGATCAGGTCGGTTGTAGAAGTTCTCCCATGTCTATTATATTTCATGTAGTGGAATGGAATCATCAATTCTGAATAAAAATTTAGTGCAATCAGTTACTTCATGAACAATGGGGTTTCAGCCATAGGCTTTCTGAACAAAGCTTCTCCACATAGTGGAAGAGTCTCTAGAGGAAGCATATATGGGTCCAAAGACTATAAGTGGTACTATCACTATATTTTTTTCATTAGTGACTGCTTTATTTTATATTGGGGAATCTCATTTTCTCATTTTAATTTTTATTTTGAATCTTATTAATCCTCCTATATAGATTTTATCTTATGTGATGGATATCACTACAACCCTTGGAATAAAGAGAGAGTTGGGTGTCCATAGTCCTACTTGTGTTTTCTATTTATTAGATATTGAGCTTTCTTGGGATTTTATGGTTATCCACATGAAAATCAATGACGCCATATTTGAGATGGATTGTCTCATTTCTAATAAATCTCGTATTGATTTTTATCTTAGATAGGTCTCCTTTACTTCACTTGATGGGGTGAGATGTATCTCTTAGAGAGAATGGGACCCGAGGTTGAGAAGAGATGAAACTTATTATTCAGCGTTGGGAAAAGTATTATCAGAATTATCTTTTGATCTAGAGAGGTAATACTTATAAACTGATCTCCTTTAATTTTTATTTGAGTTTCCCAATGTTTTTACTTATTAATTCTCTGGTTTTCAACTAGTAAGGGACCTAGAGTTTTCTATCAATTTAGTTCCTGGTAATCAACCAATGTCTATTACTTCTAACCACATAGAACTAGATAAAATGAAAGAGTTGAATACTTATTTGGATGATCATTTAGAGAAAGAATTTATATGAACGAGTGTGTCACCTTGGGATCATCTATTTCTCCTTGATAAGAAAGAAGATGGGTCACTTCTCCTTTATGTTTATTATTGGAAACTCAATCAAATTATGGTAAAGAACAAGCATTGGTTTTTATATATTGATGATTTGTTTGATCAGTTGAAAAGGCTGAAGTGTTTTTTGAAAATTGATATATGATTTGGTTACCATTATTTGATAATAAACTAATACAACATTAAAAAAACATTCATAGCATATACTACCATTATGAGTACCCTATCATTCCATTTGGCCAAACCAATGCTCCTGGAGTCTTTATGGATTTTTTGACCAATATTTTCTATGAGTATATTGATACTCTTTTGTTGGTATTTTCTGATGAAATTATTGTTTACTCTATGTTTGAAAAGGATCATGTACATCATTTGAGATTAGTTATGTAATTATTGATAAATCACTTACTTTATACCAAACAACCAAAATGTGATTTTTGGATTCGAGAAGTGATGTTTCTTGGACACATGGTGTTGAAACATGGTATATTAGTTGATCCCGAGAAGGTAAAATCTGTTATGACATGGGAATAACCATGAAAAGACTTTTATATTAGGATATTCTTGGGTTTAACTGGATATTATCCCCAATTTCTAAATGAATTCTTAAATTTAGATTATCCGATGACTTCTCTAACTAATAAGGGAGTAAAATTTGTTTGGGATTAAAATTTTCAGATCTCTTTTGTTGAGATAAAACTATTTTTAACATCTATACTAGTGTTGACTCATCAAGAGGAAGGGAAGGGATATGTGGTGTTCTCTGAAACATCATGTTCAGGTTTTGGCTTCGTTCTTATATAGGGTGATGATTTCATTGCCTATAGATCTTGGCATCTTTGGCCACATGAGAAAAATTACCTAACCCATAACCCTGAACTCATAGTTGTGATGCTTGAACTTAAGAGTTGGTGGAATTTCCTTTTTGGAGAAAGGTTTACTATGTATTCTAACCACAAGAGCTTGAGTTATATCTTCTCTCAAAAATATTTGAACCTCCACCAGAGGCATTGGGTGGGGTACCAATAATCCTTTGATTTTGACATCACCTATACCCGAGGGAAAGGGAATTTCCTCAAAGATAATTTAAGAAGGAAACTTTCAATACTTTCCATGAAATAATTATCAGAAGAGTGGAACTTGATGGTAATTTTTGAAAAATTTCTTATTGGAGTCCAGGAATCAGGGGATGAGGTTTCCTTGGATATTGTTTAGTTTAAATGTTCTCTTATTGAGTTGATTCTTCAGTAACCACAATATGATGATGAGTTTCACAAAATGTGAGACTCTATTTATAGTGGGAAGATTATTGATGAGTGGTAATTATCAATGTAGTGAATTCTATGTTATCAAGAAAAAATTAGTATCGTTATCGGTCAGGAAATATATGATGGGGGATTTCCAAAATTCCCAGTGGGCAGTGCACCCAGGAACTACCAAGATGTTCTATGGAATGTATATAATATTCTGGTGGCCAGGTATGAGATGTGACATTTCTGATTTTTGTTTCTCATTTCTATATGTTCCAAAAGGTCAAGGAAGAGCACCATAAACCTTTAGGTTTACTTCAACCACTTATAGTGCATAATTGAGAGTTCGATGAGATCTCTAAAGAATATTTGGTTGGGTTTCCATGTATCAAGAGATATAAGAACGCTATATGGATTTTGATCAGTAGGCATACCAAATATAATCACTTTATACACATTCACGGTACAACCAATGTTGAAGAGTATGTAACTCTATATGTAAGAGAGATTGTTCATTTGTGTACAATTTGTTCTACTATAGTCTCTGATAGGGATCCCTGGTTTACTTCTCACTTTTAGAGAGGCCTTTAGGAGGCACTGGATCTCAAGTCCATTTTAGTATGTCATACCATCCACAGTAGTATGGACATTTAGGAAGGGATATATATATTCTTTAGTATATTCTTTATACCTATGTTATTGATTTTTGGGGCCTCAGATGACCACTTTGGCCTGGTTGAGTTTTCTTATAACAATAGTAACCAGTCAGTGATTAGAATGGACCATTTTGAGGCCTTGTTGGACGGTCTTGTAAATATTTATTGTGTTGGTCAGATATTGGTGAAATTTACTTGGTTGGATAAATATTAGTTCATGATATGAAAACAAATATTCTGTTGATTTGTTAAATAATTTTGATGACACATATCTACTATAAATCTTATGTTTATTTTCATTGCAGACCATTGGAATTTTCAGTTGGTGACCAGGTGTTCTTGAAATTTTTACCCCATTTGGATCATCGATGGGTTCGGAGGAAAGGAAAGATTAATACACATTTTTAGTACCTATTGAGGTCTGTTAGAAGGTGAAAAAAGTGTATTACTGTTTAGCACTTATTCTACAGCTAATGTCGATACATAAAGTCACCAGTGCAGAAAATGTTTTTTACGGCGGTTTTTTTTATTTTTTAGGTTGGCTTTTGGCCGATGTTTCTACAGGAGACATTATAAACATTTTTTTACATCGGTTATTTTACAGTTGATGTAAAAAACACAAATCCAAAGCATTTTTCACGTCGGTTGATAAAAACCCGACATGGAAAATGCTTTGGAGTCATGGTTTATTACGTCGGTTATTTAATAACCGACGTGGTATATACCCATTCACATCGGTTATTATATAACTGATGTCATAAATCACTACTCCGAAGTGTTTATCACATCATTTATTTTTATAACTGACGTGATAAACCTGTCATCCAAGCGGTTTCCAATGTCGGTTATATAGTAACCGACGTGAAAACATATCTACAACGTCGGTTATTTTATAACCGACGTAAAAAAATATTCATTTCCATTTATTGCGGTGGTTATGAAATAACCGACGTAAAAACCATTTCTCATGCATTTATTACATTGGTTTCCAAATAACGGGATGTTAAAACTAATCCCAATGCATTTTTTACGTCGGTTATGAAATAACCGACGTAAAAAGAAATTTGTTTTTTTTAAATAAAACTGATCAACCACTGCTATGCCCTGCCAAAATACCTGAAACAGACTAAAAAGTTACAAAAAATAGACCAAAAATAGACCAGAACCCCCCCACCCATCTGGACAGCCCCCAGCACCAATCAACCACTGCTATGCCCTACCAAAAGACCTAAAATAGACCAAAAACATAAAAAAACAGACCAAAACCGACCAAAAACAGACCAGAACCCCCCCA
The DNA here is from genome assembly GCA_963277665.1 of Viscum album. NCBI lineage: Eukaryota > Viridiplantae > Streptophyta > Magnoliopsida > Santalales > Viscaceae > Viscum > Viscum album. The sequence continues at coordinate 1,369,448,829 of OY728136.1, forward strand.
CCCCACTGTACAGCCCCCACCACACCCCTAGACACCCACCCTACTGGACACCCCCAGACCAAAAACAAACCAAAACCCAACCCAAACCCCCCACCCCACTGGACTGCCCCCACCACACCCCTGGACAACCCCCACACCCCTGGACTGCCCCCACCCCCTGGACAGCCCCCCCACCCCTGGACAACCCTCATCCTCCTGAACACCCCCACCCCCTGGACATCACTCCCACACCTCTGGACAGCCCTCCCACACCCCTAGAAACCCACCACCCCACCCCACTGGATAGCTCTCACCACACCCCTGGACACCCCCACACCCTTGGACTTCCCCCCACACCTGGGACAACCCCCCACACCCCTAGACTACCCCCACCCTCCTGGACACCCCCACCCCCTAGACAGTACTCCCACACCCTTGGAAAGCCCTCCCACACCCCTAGAAACCCCCACCCTCCAGGACACCCCCACCCCACCGGACAACACTCCCCTGGACAACCCTCCCACACCCCTAAACCCCCCACCCCACTAGACTGCCCCCAACACCCATGGACATTCCCCCACTCACTTGGACATCCCTCCAACCCTCCTGGACACCCTCCCACCCTCCCACCCCACTAGACCTCCTCCACCACACCCCTGGACACCCCCACCTCACTGGACACCCTAAGACCAAAAGCAAACAAAAAAAAGACCAAAAACCGACCAAAAACAGACCAGAACCCCCCCCCCCCCCCACCGGAAAACCCCCACCACACCCCTAGACACCCCACACCCCTGGACTGCCCCCACCCCTTGGATAGACCCCCACACCCCTGGACAACCCCCACCCTCTTGGACACCCCCATCCCCTGTAAAGAACTCCCACACCCCTGGAAAACCCTCCCACACCCCTAGACCCCCCACTGGACATCCCCCACCACACCCCTAGAAACCTCCACACCCCTAAACTGCCCCCACCCACCAGGATAGCCCCCACACCCCTGGACAACCCCCACCCTCCTGGACACCCCCACCCCTTGGACAACACTCCCACACCCCTGGACAACGCTCCCACACCCCTAAAAACCCCCACCCTCCTAGACACCCCACCCCAATCGATAGCACTCCCCTAGACAGCCCTCCCTGTAACGACCCGAAATTTTAAATAAATATTGTTTCCTAATTTTATGTGTTATTTTATTTTATTGTTATACTCAACAAAAATGTTTCATTTGATAACATGAGTATAATTAAAATGAGACTGTTGGGTTTTGACTGTTATTTGACCATTGGTCAATATGACCGCTGGAAACTAAACGTTTTGACTATTGTCTCTAAATACAAGCAATCTTGGTTAATTAATATAGAAAGAAGATTCGATGGCCTCACCCAATAGTCTTGGACCGATCGAAGCCCATCTAACAGAACTTGGGAAGGAGGTAGCACCACTGGGCTTTGCTCTGGACCAAACCCAAGCTGAACTTCATCGTATAAAGCTAGAACGGGATCACCTTTGCGAGAAGTTCAAACTGATAGAAATTACTACTCTTGCGATGTTGGCCGAGCCTCCCTCGGATTCTCTCACCTTAGCACACCTTAAACTTAGGTCTTATGCTGGTGTGATAAGGGGCTATGTAAGGAGACCGTAACTGTCTTGTGTAATCCTTTGTTTTAAATAAAAATTTTGATTTCTTTTATGAATTTTCAAATGACAGGATAAATATAGTATGCATATTTTTGATGAATTTTAGAAAAATGATATTTCAAAAATGTTTATGTAAACCTTAAATAATTAAAAATGTGTAATGATTTTCAAAAAATGGTCTTCTACAATTATGTTCAGTACGAAATTTAGAGTCTAATAAGATCAACTTGATTTTTGATGAATAGTAAATTATGAATAGTGATTTTATGATTAGGATTAATAATGTGTCCAAATGGATTAGTAATCTCACTTAAAGAAAGTATTAAAATAAGCTAGGCACTTTGATTAAGTAATGTGATTCAATAAAATGGTTAAATAACGGTTTCATAAATTATTATTCAAGTATTAGTTTTTTCGGATGAATAGTGTTTTTTAATTAAAATTTTAATTAAAAATATTTAGAAAATTATTTTTATAAAATGGACTTCATTTTTGAACTCAGAGCATCAATATTATGTTAAGGTAATTTTTGGGGATTTTTCTGAAAAAAATAAATTTTCGATGAATAGTGTTGTTAATTAAAAATTTAATTAAAATTATTTAGAAAATTATTTTTATAAAATGGATTTCATTTTTGAAATCAGAGCATTGATATTTGGTTAAGGTGAAATTTTGGGATTATTCAGAGAAAGTTGAATTTTCGATGAATAGTGAAAGTGCAGTTTTAGGGTTTCGGTATGTTTAATGACATCATAACTGTGTCATGATGATGTCATGAGATATTTTAAGGGTTGGCCGGCCAAGGGTGATGAATTATTGTTTTGGGGGCCCCATGTGGCCTAACTCCATGGTAAATGCCAAGGGAGAGCAATTGGTTTTGAGAAAAGCACTTGTGAGGTGTCCCTTGGCCATTAATGCCTTGTCCCCTCACTTTCCCTATAAATACCCACCCTTTCCTCCTTTAGTTTTCACTCCCAACTCTCCCCCAACGAAGTTATGGTCTCCTTACCTCCCAAGGAGTCCTACCAAGGTTCCCCCAAGCCCTCAAGGTCCAAACCTTTGGTTTTAAGAGTTACGTTTTAAGGTAAGGGATCCGACCCCTCTCTTTCTTTTCAAGTGATCACTTTTATGTCATTCCTTTTATGCTCCATGTTCTTATGTTGGAGGATGTTCTTTTATACTCCTCTTAATGCCCTTTTTATGTTCATATAATGATAGATCCCCTCTTACTCTCATTATTTCGTTTTATGAAGTTTTAAGTGGCGCCGTTAGGCTGCCGAAATTTTTGTAACAGATTCTTTCCCCCTTCTCATTTTTCAAGATCTATTTTCATGTAAAGTATTTCATGTTCCTTTTTATTATGTTGGGGTATGATCTATATATATATCATACTGGAATCTTATGTTCATATGATGAGAGACCCTATTTGACCTTGTCAATTCAATTTTGTTGAAGTTTAAGTGGCGTCGTTAGGCTGCGGAATTTTTAAGTGGTTCTTCACCCTTCTCGTTTTGAAGTTCTACTTTCATGTCAATTCTTTCATGTTCCTTTCTATTATGTTGGGGTATGATCTATATATATATCATACTGGACTCTTATGTTCATATGATGAGAGACCCTATTTGACCTTGTCAATTCAATTTTTTTGAAGTTTAAGTGGCGCCGTTAGGCTGCCGAAATTTTTGTAACGGATTCTTTCTCCCTTCTCATTTTTCAAGATCTATTTTCATGTAAAGTATTTCATGTTCCTTTTTATTATGTTGGGGTATGATCTCTATATATATCATACTGGACTCTTATTTTCATATGATGAGAGACCCTATTTGACCTTGTCAATTCAATTTTGTTGAAGTTTAAGTGGCACCGTTAGGCTGCCGAATTTTTAAGTGGTTCTTCACCCTTCTCATTTGGAAGTTCTACTTTCATGTCAATTCTTTCAAGTTCCTTTATATTATGTTGGGGTATGATCTCTATATATATCATACTGTACTCTTATGTTCATATGATGAGAGACCCTATTTGATCTTGTCAATTCAATTTTTTTGAAGTTTAAGTGACGCCATTAGGCTGCCGAAATTTTTAAGTGGTCCTTCACCATTCTCGTTTTGAAGTTCTACTTTCATGTCAATTCTTTAAAGTTACGTTTTGTTATGTTGGGGTGTGATATCTATATCTATAATACTGATATTTTATGACCATATGATGAGAGACCCCATTTGATCTCTTCAATTCAGTATTTTGAAGTTTTAAGTGGCGCCGTTAGGCTGCCGAATTTTTAAGTGGTTCTTCACCCTTCTCGTTCTGAAGTTCTACTTTCATGTCAATTCTTTCAAGTTCCTTTCTATTATGTTGGGGTATTATATCTATATGTATCATACTAGACTCTTATTTTCATATGATGAGAGACCCTATTTGACCTTGTCAATTCAATTTTGTTGAAGTTTAAGTGACGCCGTTAGGCTGCCGAATTCTCACAAGAGAAATCTTATTTTTTCATCCTTTCATATGATATATTTTCAAATTTCATTACCATGTTCTTAAATCCCTTATATTTTGTCCCTCTACTTTTTTATGGGTTATTTATGAATGTTTTACCCATGTCCCCTCTTATCTCAATGTTTTTTAAAACCCCGAAACATAGCCGTTATGCTGCAGAATTTTTGTCTCAAAGTGCCTCTCTCTCTTTTCTCAAAATTATTTTACGTTATAAAGTGAATACTCAAAGCTCTTATTTCTATAGGGGTATTCACATATATATCAAAATGTTCTATTTTAAATTCTGGGATTTACATACATGAGACCCTCTTTCCCTTTCCATGGGTTTAAAGTGACGTAAAGATCATGTCTTTAATGCAGTTTTTAAAACATTATGATTATGAAATGAACCCCATTTATTTTATGATATATGGGTTATTTATGAAGTGTTTGACGATGATATATGTGGATCACATGATAATAAATACAAATTTAAGGGTGCGCCCTGATAGCGCCCCATTGCATTGGATAATGATGTGACCACAAGAGATTACAGTTTAAGGGTTCGCCCAGATAGCACTCTAATGCATTGGGTAAAGACTTAATCTCTAGAGATGACCATTTTTAACGACGCCTTGGTGAATAACCTTGGTAATTTTTAACGACGCCTTGGTGAATAACCTTGGTAATTTTTAACTACACCTTGGGGATGGACCTTGGTGAAACGAAATGATTTTCAATATTAAATGTTGCAGCCACATCTTCAAGTTATGAAAAAGTTTTATTTTTATTATGATATGCCTCATGATTTCATTTGCATCCCTTAAAGTTCTTTTCATGAATTTATTGATGTATCTCAAGTTCATATGTAAAGTGTTTCACTTTTTTCCCTTACTGGGCCTTCTGCTCACCCTTTCTTTTGATGTATGTCCCCAGGTTATGAGATGCAGTAATGAGCATAGGGTGAACATGAGGAGAAGCCTTTCAAGTGTTTAAGAAGAATGTTTTTTTTGTTTCATGTTTTATGTTCCCTGTTTCCAAGACACTAAACCTTAAAGATCCTCATTTCCGTGTAATGTAATGAAAGTTATGTTATAAAAAGACGGGATGTTATACTCCCACACCCCAAGAAACCCCCCTCCCACCGCACTGGACTGCCCCCACACCCCTGGACACCCCCTTGACATCACCCCACTTTCCTGGACATCCCTCCCACCCTCCTGGACACCCTACCACCCTCCTACCTCACTAGACAGCCCCCACCACACCCCTGGACACCCCCACCTCACTGGACACCCCCAGACCAAAAAAACCAAAAAATAGACCAAAAACCAAACAAAACTAGACCAGAACCCCCACCCCACTGAACAACCCCCACCACACCCCTGGACACCCCCACACCCTGGACTACCCCCAACCTCCAGGACACCCCCAACCCTAGGACAACACTCACACACCCCTAGACAGCCCTCACACACCCCTAGAAACCCCACCCTCCTAGATACCCCCACCCCACTGGACAACACTCCCTTGGACAGCCCTCCCACACCCCTAGAAAAACCCCCAACCCACTGGACTGCCCCCCCACACCCCTGGAAACCTTCTGGACATCCCCCCACTAGCCTGGACATCCCTCCCACCCTCTTGGACACCCTCCCACCCCACTGGACAGCCCCCACCACCCCCTGGACACCCCCACCTCAGTAGACACCACCAGACCAAAAAACAGACCAAAAAAGACCAAAACCCGACCAAAACCAGACCAGAACCCCCCCACCCCCACTAGACAGCTCCCACCGCACCCCTGGACATCCCCACACCCCTGGACTTCCCCCACACCCTGGAAAGTACCCCACACCCCTAGAAAACCCCACCCACTTGGACAACCCCACCCCCTAGACAAATCTCCCACACCACTGGACAACCCTCTCACACCCCTAAAACCCCCACCCTCTTGGAAACTCCCACCCCACTAGACAGAACTCCCCTGGACATCCCTCCCACAGCCCTAGAAACCCCCCACCCCACTGGATTTCCCCCACACCCTTGGACAACCCTGGACATCACCCCAATCACCTGGACATCCCTCTGACCCTCCTAGACACCCTCCCACCCAACCACCCCACTGGACATCCCCCACCACACCCCTGGACACCCCCACATCACTGGACTCCCCCAGACCAAAAACATACGAAAACACAACCAAAATCAGACCAGAACCCCCCCCCCCCCCCACTCCACTAGACAACCCCCACCACACCCCTGGACACCCCCACACCCCTGGACTGCCCCCACCCCCATAACATCCCCCACACCCATGGACAACCCCCACCCTCCTGGACACTCCCACCCCCTGGACAGCACTCCCACACCCCTGGACATCCCTCCCACACCCCTGGAAACCCCCACTCTCCTAGACACCCCCACCCCATTGTACTGCCCCTCACACCCCTTGACACCCCCTGGACATCCCCCACTCACCTGAACATCCCTCTCACCATCTTGGACACCTTCCCAACCTCCCACCCCACTAGATAACCCCCACCACACCCCTGGACATCCCCACCTCACTAACACCCCCATACCAAAAACAGACCAAAACCAGACCAGAACCCCCACCCCACTAGACAGCTCCCACCACACCCCGGGACACCGCCATGCCCCTGGACTGTCCCCACCCCCTAGACATCCCCAGGACAGCTGGTGTTGGGAGAGGAGGCCCCGCCATCCCTCGGGGGGCTGAACGCCGCTGGAAGGTATTCATCACTCTCACATGCGAAGATTGATATCTCAAAATGTTTCACCAATGCTTTCTTCCCCTATAAACATCATTAATTATATCACTTTGATGCCAGTATAACCAGGGGGAAACACCGTCATGTGTGATTCAAATTCCTGGATCTTGGCGATGAAAATCTCCCGGATCTTGCGGGACTAGAAATGATGCTCCCATGGTTTCCCATGAGACGCTTAAAATGACATTAACAAAATGACCAACGGTGGGAAGAGGGTGCCGATTCAGTTGGTCGAGAGGGACACAGAGAAGACAATTGCAATGATCTGAAATATACCCAACAAGTACATGTAAGTGACTATTTAGTTTCCCAAATTAGATGATTGAACAAATATAGGGATGTTTGTGTGTTTTTTTGGTGACAAACAGGATATACTGGTAATGTTCCTGGACCAACATTGCATGGAGGAGACCAAAAAAACATCTAAAAAACCCTATAGTTGTTCAAGCATCTAATTTGGGAAACTAAACAGTCACTTACGTGTACTTGTTGGCTATATTTCGGTTCATCGCAATCATCTTCTCTGTGTCCCTCTCCACCAACTGAACCGACACCCTCTTCCCACCGCTGGGATTTCTGTTAATGTCGTTTCAAGCATCTCATGGGCAGCTTTGAAAAATCATTTCCAGTCCCACAATATCCGGGAGATTTCCACCACCAAGATCCATGTATTTTAGTCACACATGACAACGTTTCCCCTGGGTATACTGGCATGAAAGTGATAGAATGAATGGTGTTTACAAGGGATGAAAGCATTGGTGAAACATTTTGGGAGCTCAAGCTTCACATGTGAGAGTGATGAGTACCTTCTAGTGGCGTTCAGCCCCCCAAGGGGTGGCATCGCCTCCTCTCCCACCCCTTGGACTGCCTCCCCATCCCCATGGACACCCTAGACACCACCACCCCACTAGAAAGCCCTCCCACACCCCTAGAAACCCCCCTCACCCCACAGGACACCCACACCCCTATGCACCCCCTGGATAGCCCTCCCACCCTCATGGAAACGCTCCCACCCCCCGAACTACCCCCACTCTCATGGACACCCAGGACACCCCACCCCACCGGACAACCCTCCCACACCCCTGGATACCCCCCCACTGGACACCCCCCACCCTTAGAACCCCTCCCCCCCAGACTAGAATCCATACCAGAAAAACCATCATAAGTAAACCAAAACAAGAAGTAGAGAAAAATTAAACATTTACATATATAACATTCAAAACATACAATGTCAACTTATAAAAACTAAATCTAACCTAAACAACTACCAAATACAAAATTACAATGAAAATATTCAAAATCACAATTTATACTACAAACAACTGAAATTCAATCAAACCTGTAAAATAATTTAACCATTCCACTTGTAAGTGTTTGACGTCTTGAGAACTATAGGGTTGAGGGTCATCAAATAGATACAAATTAAAAGGATAGTAGTTAACATCTATAATGAATAAATCAAATGAAATATTATGGAAAAGTTTAAAATGAAATCTTACCAGGTCAATGTTCACAACTGTTCCAGTTGTTATTATTTCATACATAAATCTTAACATATAATATCCGCATTCGATGATGCCTTGTTGTTCATGAATTTTTTTTGAATGAGTGTAAATTCAATATATTATTTTTATGTAATAAATCAAAAATCAAAAATTATAAATGGATATTTACCTTTACATTTTCATATTTGATCTTCACACTCCTTTTCTTTGTGTTTTTTTCAAAAGTAGACCCATCCACTATTAGAAAATAATACGAATGGGATAAATTTAAAATCCATTATAATGTATAAAATAGTTGAGAAATTGAAACTTACTTTTCCAATATTTTCTTAAAACTTTCCTACAAATTGCCATAGACAGAGCATATCCAATAAAGTGTTTTATCTCTTGGTCAAAAAACACCTAACATCCAATGATCTCTGATAAAAGAAAATTTAAGGTTAGTGGGTTTTTATGTTAAAAGATAATGAAATATTTGAGAGAGATGTGTTTCATATCACTCACAAAAATGCATCATCCAAAATTGTGTGACTATATTCTGTTCAAGTGTTTCAACAATATAAAACATTATTTTTTCTTCATCCAATGCATGTGGTTCAGGGGAAATCAAATGCGGGTCCATGAATCCATATACATCTATTCGACCATTCTTCACACAAATGTTTTAAAGATACCTAATACAAAACAGACATAAGTATACATTTTTAATAAATATAACACCGTGAAAAGGTGTTAAGACTTACATGGAAAAAATTTTCACCACGTTGATGCCCAACTTATCTCCAGTAACAAGCTCCATGATATCAGTTTTCACAATCCCCATAGTTATTGCACATCCACAAACATGAGCTTCCATCGGAAAATCATAATGATCCACCAACAAATTTGAATATCTTGAAAATATATCAAGACTACTAGAATCTATATCTGATGTCATAGCCATTTTTCTTTATTGTGGTCTATACAATATTTCTTTACCTTTTAAGTATTCCTGTAAAAATAAATAGAAAAATATATTAGTTTTTAAATGATAAGAAAACTTTAATAAAAAAATAAAATAGAAGTTATAACATACATACCTCTATGGTAATGAGTCGCTGGAGTCTGGATGGCCAAATTAAAAAATGGCTGATACTATGTCCAACTATTGTCACCTCATCTGTAGGTAATGGTACTCGAGTTGATCTGTCTATAATATCCTATACAGTGACCCTATGATTTTATATCTCTAATTATTAATGATTAACTTTATCTCTTATACAATATACTAGCCCATATAAAACTATATGATGTTGAGTATCATCAACATACAACTCGCAATAAGTAGGAAGCTGCGGCGCAGGAGTAAGATAAAAAATGGGGTCCGCAGGCTGAGGTGGGGGAGTGGGAGTGACTGCAAAAGGTGGAGGATAAATAATGGGGTCTGCAGGGGGAGGTGGAGGAGTGGGAGATGCAATCTAAAATTGTCTTTGCTTGTATGCAAACATAGACTATACCGACACTCTAATATTTTCCTCCATCTTCGTATTAATATTATGAACTTCATCCTCCAAGGATTCTATTTTTTATAAACACCCTAAACATAATAAGTTGAAGAACGTGGAAAAAATTTTCTTATCGATACAGCTGTTGGATGTCCTCGTACACGACCAGGATGTTCGGGATTTCCCATTGCTTTAGATAAAATATCTTGCCTCCTAGCAACTGTAAATACCCCCTATGAGCTATGCTTCTCAAGAGAACCCCGTATTAATTAACTGAACATTTTAAATAAATAAAATAGATATCTTACAATCCTCTCAGCTACGATTCTCTAATATTTAGAAAGATATTTCCCTTTTTTTCCCATCTAATCTCTCTTCCATTTTTCATGTCTATATGGAGGGGATGGAGGGGACACCTCTCCAGTGCTTAAAGAGTCAGCTCTTAGTTTTTGTAATTTTTCCGCCATCATTTGTTCTTCCAATAACGTATACCCTCCCCGAGATAAACTATGAGGGTATACATTTTTATATTGGATCTCCTGAAGAGATTTCCTTGTTTGTAGTAAATTAAGAATAATAAATCATTAACAAAACATTAATAAGATCATTTATATAATAAAGCTTATAAAAGTTTACATTGACTTTACCAAAAATTAATCTTTTCTTCTACTTTCAACAAGATGTCTCCATGTGTCTCCATCTATGAAAGGATATATATGACATGGATTGTCATGAATCCTATGAACAAAAATGAAATCAGATGAGAGGGTTGATTTAAAATCCCTCCATCTCCTGGTAGCCATCGATAAGCATTTCTTCCTGACTCCTCTAGTTTTAAGAATATCAAATTTCATCTGATAAAGAAGAGGTTAAACATATTATATATACTAGAAACATTTAAAGAATAACAAACAATAGCAAAAGATCTTACCAAAATCGTATCCCACAATTAAGAGATTATCACTTTGTCCACAGTTCTCTAGTCATCATACAAAATTATTATTTTTCTCTTACCCTGTGTTGATACAAAACTCTTAAAATATTTTTCATTTGGATCTCTTGGAATATCATCCTCATCAAACTCAAAGAGTATCCCTTGATCCTGTGTAAGAGAAAGTGATAATTTTGGTAAATGTGTGCACCCACGTTTACCAACTCTTGAACTCTTTATCGTAATGGGAGCACATGAGGAAGATTGGGGAACATCAAGAGGAGCATGTGAATGTTCCTCCCCAGAGGTATGACCAATATGCTCATATCCAGAATCATGTGGTTGATCAACTGATTGATCTGTCATTATCCTTCAAATAAATAAACAAACATTAGTTCACAAATATACAAATTCAAATTTTACAATACTAATGTAAATAGAAAATATAAAATTTTACTAAGTTAAGTAATAGTAAACATGGTTTATATGGTAAGCTTGTTAAACAATGGTAAAGAGGGTAAATATGGTAAAGATGGTAAAGATGGTAAACATGGTAAACCTGGTAAACATGGTAAAGTAATTTTCATTGAACAAAAATAGTAGATATATAATTTATGTAATGGTAAACATGATAAAGTAAACTAAAAAAAATTAAAACAAACAAAAACTTATGCTTATTTATTTTAATACATGTTTTAATAAAGACAAAACTTATAATATATAACATTTTATGAAAATAATAAATGTAAACAGGAAATAAACAAATGTTACCTGTAATTTTAGGAATGTAAAAATGGATTGTTTTCTCAAATTCCTTTGTCATGATCGTTCCTTATGGCAAAAAACATGTCTTGAAAAGGCTTATCATTATGTTCTACTAATCTTTCCATGTAAGTAGGGATGTCACATAAATCAGAATCTTCATCAACTTCATCCTAACCAACATATTGTTTTTCCCTTATAAAACAACATCCCATTTCATATCTAATTGATTTACTACATAGAAAATTTGTTTTGCATGTGTTCCCATAATAAAAGAATCAGACGTGTCTTCCAATCTATTCAGATTAACAACTGTCATTCCAAATTCATCGTGTATGACACTGTTGTTACTGATAAACCATTTACAGTTAAAAACAAGAACTTTAATTTTAAAGTAATCAACCTCCCATATTTCTTCAATCACTCCATAATATGCACTTGATGCAGAAACTGGGTTTTTGTCTTTAGCACTCGAAAAATGCATTTCTTCTGAAAACACCAATACACCACTATTCTGAACTTCACTTCTGTTTTCCTGAGCATTCATATGAAATGTATATCCATTAATTCCATAACCGGACCATGTTATCACATTTAAACATGAACCACCTACTACCCATTTTAATGTCTCTGATACATCTGATCTACCAAGCAAGGTCTTTTTAAACCCTGAAAAAAATGTTTTGTTGTGCTCATTCAAAATACACATTTCTTTCTTCTTTGGATGACATTGTTTTAACTAATTAATATGAAATGTGATATACGGTTGAGCATCAACTATTTTATTCAAGATGTAAAATTCTAACTTCTTCATCTATTCAGCTAACAATGATTTGACTTTCAAGCCACGAATCCCCTTTCCCTCATTATTAACTTGTTCATGGTGAGATGGAGGCAAACCTATGTGCTACGCTGCAGCCAAGTAGCTCGTACAAAACTCTACAACCTCCTCAGAAATATACTTTTCAATAATGGAGGCTTCAGGTCTATATGGATTCGTAACATAATCCTCCAATATTTTCATATACCTTTCAAAAGGATACATCCAACGAAGATATATATGTCCACAAAGCTTTATTTATCGAACCAGATGGATCATTAAATGCACCATTATATCAAAACAAGTTGTAGGAAAATACATTTCCAATTGACAAAGTATACAAATTGCATCCTTTTCCAAAATGTTTAAAGCATTCACATCAATAACCTTATTAAAAATTGAATTGAAAAAATAACACTACTTCATTATAGTATTTCTGACACGGATGGGCAATATTCCTCGCAATGCAACTGGTAGAAGTTGTTGCATCATGACGTGACAATCATGATATTTAATACCTATCAACTTCAAGTCCTTCAATGAGACAATTTTTTTTACATTTTAAGAATAACCTTGAGGCACTTTGATATCATGAAGACACTAGTAAAAGCTAATTTTCTCTCTGTTGGATAATGTATGACAAGTCGAGGGAAGAAATGTTCATCTTCCATTAGGAGTGGGAGCTAACTCCAAACATATTCCCATCGATAGTAACTGTAATCTTGCATTCAACCCATATTTTTTTATTTCCTTTAATATCTAACAATGTTCTAATCAAACTATCACAAATATTATTCTCCACGTGTATGAAATCAATATTATGTTTAACTTCATGATATCTCCAATATGGTAGCTCAAAAAATATTAACATTTTCTTCCAAATATGTCTATCATTACCAAATTTCTGTGTCTTTCCCAATGTCACATTGTTGACGCTTCTTTCCATCATAGAGTATAAGGAATGAAAAAGGGGAACACCTTAAGCTCAAATAGATTCATCCTTTGAAGAACATCAAAAATTGACAAAGGCATGATCAAGGAACCCTTTAAGCATGGGTCATGCAAGTTTCAATATGGTCGCACAAGTATACTTGCATGCAACATATGGGTCGCCAAGTGACTTGCGCGCCCTATTCTTTTTTCTCCCAAGGTCCTCAGGTGTCCTATAAATACCCCCTATGGGCCCCCCATTTCAAGGATGAAAAATCCAAAAATCAGATTCAAGATCTGGTCGCCCAAGTCTCTCTCTGAAGTCTTCCGAACACTTCTAAGGTAATTCTTTACCTAGAATGGAAGCTCTCAAGAGGAATAATAAGGCCAAAGTATTAGAACTCATCAATACTTGCGCTTCTAAGTGTCCATCCCTTAAGGGAAATGAAGACACTTGCACGCCACCTTGTCCTCTCATGGAAACTTGTGCGCCACCATTCTGAGAGCATCTAGGGATAATACTAAGGGCTTGAGCCAAGGCTTGCACAAGTATTACCCTACGGGTTCTCTGTCTCCCAAGTGAACTCATGTCACGCAAGTATACTTGCATGACCAGGACTTGTACGCCAGACCAGGACTTGCGCCCCTCCTTCCAGTTCACTTTATTTCTTCAAATTAATCTCTCCCATTCAAGATATAGCCTTCAAAACCCTCTTTAAAGCCATTTTTGGCATGGTTCCTTTGTTGGATTCCTTATCTGAAAGGATTTCTCAGAAATTATTTTGATTTGGGCCTCCTTCTCATGAGTAAGGCCAAAGTCTCAAGTCCCCTTAACCTGGGCCTCCCTTTTCAAGAGTAACCCGCAAATTAAAAAGCGCTAGTCCTAATTTCTTTTGATTTGGGCTTCCTTTTCAAGAATAAAACCCAATCACAGGTCCCCTCTAATTTGGGCATCCTTCTCAGGATTAAGTCCTAAGTTATGTATCCAAATATCCATAAAGCACATATACCTTTATGGACCCTATTCCCGGGCTTCTTCCCTGAAGTAAGTCCCGATTTTCATCTATTTGGGCAGTCACACATACGTAAGCCCCACATCATTTTTTATGATTGCATATTTCGTGATACAATCATTAGGTTTTCTTGATACCTCTTGTTTCTCACACCGAGCATGACTCACGTGAGCTTAGAGCATAAAAGTAATTATGACATCTCTCTTTGGGCCATCAATCATGCATAAATCTCATACTTCTTCACACGAACTACATGGGTTCTGATTCCTTTTCTAACAAGGATACGTAGGTAGCCCATCTGCGGGTAAGATCTCAACTCTAAAATTATCCTGTCTTTCTGAATGAAATTAAACTTCAAGTGCCCCACTGAGTGGCTTTAAAACCAGTATGGTCATCATAATAACCATGGGAATTATATATAATGTATTGAAGGATACCATTGACTAAGAATCACTAATTCATATAGATGATTCTATATTGACGAAGAACCTCAAATACATATAAAATATTCTCAAAATCTCCTACAAATCAATCATTGATTGCAACATCTAAAGGAAAAACTCATTTTCATGCTTGGTAAATTAATATGGATTCACGAACATAACTAAAATCTATAAGAGAGTCCCGGAGTAGACAATAATTCCCCCCAAAAAGGTGTGATGAGTCTAACCTCCCATCCTCTCGACCAATGAAAATTCTTAAGCCTCATCATTCCATAACTAATGGGAACCTACCTTTGGAAAGTAGGTCCAAATAGATATAGAATCATTTGATGTTTCTGGTTCTATGAATAAACCCATTAAAACCAATTGGAAAGTTTGAACCTTAAACAAACAAGGTCATCCCCATTTCTAGAAGAAACAAAAATGGTGAACCTGACATGAACCCTTAACCAAGTTAAATTATCTTTTACTTATTTGTTAGGCCCCTATTTAATTCAATGTAAGGGCCAAAAAAGAAATCAATAACATATGTTCTCATCCAAAAGTTGTAGTGGCTGAAATTATCTTGATTATGTCTGTTATATCAAATAGGAACTCTTTTCTAAGATCTCTCTGCATTACAGAAATTGCTTCTTTAAAGTTCACACCTGTGAATGCCTCAACCGCTACTCCTACGGGATCCTCGTCTGCTCTGAGGATGACATCACCTACTCAGCATCTTCAACGCTGGGTCTCAAATGCACTAGTTAAGGAATACCATCAACATGATACCATTCAGACTCTGGAGGCCGCTCGACAAGCCCTCCAAGTTAACAATTCACCCTGGTTGTTTGGACAACGATGATCAATGATCAAGAAGCAGGTGGTTCCAACCACCGTCTCCAACCGTTTCGGGTCGTTATCCCCAAAACACAATAACCAGTCCCTCCCATATTACAGGGAGGTGAATGAGAAGGTCACTCAAGGCTTTAATTCAAAAAGACATGAGTATTTCCTTAGGGCTCCCATCAACAATCACCACCAGACTCGTGCAGTAGTGCACCCTCAACATGATGAGGGTATCGCCTTTAGGGGTTTGGCTTAGGTTCCTCAGACCCGAGCATGCAAGACGAACCGTCAGAGGCGAAATTCAAACAACAGGGAGTAGGTTTTTACTTCTACCCCCTCTGGAGAAGTCCATCAAGACAACTTGATGGAAAATAATGAACAGGCATATACACCCGTCTGTCCTAATGTTACTACCTAACAGTCTCGTTTGGTAGTAACATGCCAATCCTGCCAGGCAATTCCAGCGGAGTATTATAGGTAGACATATACACCTGTTTATAATTCATCAGCTAGTTAGCAGGATCATCTAATAGCAACCAAAGATACTCTCCAATCAAATGTGGTGGGGAATAGTCAGCAGGCACATACACCTGCAATTCATCAGGCTAACCAACAGTCTTGTTTGGTAGCACCTGGAGATGTCAATTAGAAAGCTCCAATGACAAGTAGGAGGCAGGCACAATTTTATGCCCCCACACATGAGTATTATCAGAATTCACTGACAGGAAAAGGAGGACAGGAGCAGGAATACACACCTACTCCAAGCATAGAATGAACGTATATTCCTGTTCCGACAGCTGAGGTAACCAAGCACATTCTGACAATGGTGAAAGAGAAGAAGAAAATCCATGCCCATATTCTAGAGGCCTGTCAGAATATTATAACAACTTCAACAACATCACAGGGAAGGAATCATAAATATATCCTTATCAGTGGAGTGACACATCAACATATCACTCTAGAATAGATACACACCTCTGTACCAGTCCAAGAAGGTTGTGGGGGCATACTCCCCCATGTTATATGGACAATCAAGTCAGGCACATACACCCGATTTGAATGGAGATAATCAGCCTAACCTGACCATTTCTCCTGAGCAGGCACATACACATGCCCATAATAACCACTTTCATCAAAAAGTGTTTCCTAAAGTGATTAAGAATGAATCTAAGAAAAAGACCCATCTAGTACAGTCGAGAAATCAAGAGCTAATCTACAATAAGGTCTTGCTCGATGTTGGAGTTCTTGAAGCCCTCAAACAATTGTCTGTTACTAATCAAGATTTTACTCTCTCATTTCCAGATTCCGAAATTAATAACAATAATTCCGAAGGTCTTCATCAGAAATTTTCTCATGAAGTATTGCTTCATGACAGTTCGGTTAGTCTCAAAGTATCATCTTCAGATGAGAGCCACGATAACCCTCTTCATGGTCAAAAGATCAAGGAGCAAAAGGTTTCATCTTTTACTATAACCCACCATGGTGGTCCTCCCCATGATGATGAATTTAGCTGTGAAAGTCCTCTCCACAGTAGTAATTCCCATTTCCTGGAAAATTCTTCAAAGGAAAATGCAGTAACGAGAAATACCTCTTATCTTGAGGCACTTGAAAATGTGAATCCAGTCATGTCTGATGCTTTACCACTAGCAGGTGAAATACTTTCTCAATCAGAAATAGCCTAGGGTGTCGGTCATTCTCAGTACCACCCCTGGGTCATTCATCTTCTAGTTTGATAAAGGAATTCTCTACCAATCTAGTTGAATCTGATGAAGTAATGAAGAAGCACCAGATTTGGTCTAATCAGGTAGAATAAACTTCATTGAATGATAAGGAGGAAGTGCTGAATATGAGAAAACAACTGGCGAAAGGTGAAGTACTAGTCATGTTTTGGCCTTTGGCTGACTCTCAGTATGATATTCCAGAAATGTTGAAGGAATATTGTATTCACGATATTAATCTCAACATGTGGAAAACTCTTTGTCACTTAAAAGAGAAAATGTTATCTTATGATGAATATGAAAATCATGTCAAGATAATAGAAGGGTTATAGTGCCAAATTGATTTATCATCTCTCTTAGTTTCCTGATATCCAAATGTTGAAAAGAAGTAGAGAGCCCTTCAACGTTCATGCCTTGACACTTTAAAAAGCTTGCGCCAATTAATTACCAATACCCCATCTGGTATTCATATCAGGGGATGGGGTGTTCACGGAGCACTGAATTCCACTGTACTCTCCAGTCTAGAAATCCCTCCAAAGGTGGTCTCGTGTAATGTTATTTCCCATGGTTGTCCACATCTAGATAGTTTTGTGCATAATCAAAGGCTTGAACAAGAACATGCCTCAACTAGTTCTTCTCAAAGTCAGACATATAAAGAACAAGTTTTCAAATTACTCTTGCATCAAGAAAATGAGAATATCTAACATGCCTCTCATTTAGAGAATTCACATCATCAGGTGACAGAAGTGTTAGAAATCATTCAATAATCATTTGATCCAGGTGATTTGAGTGGATGTAGGTTGATGCATCCAGCTAATTTTCGGACTAAAGTCCGCAAGATCAGGAGATATTTTTAGAATGTTTC
This sequence comes from Viscum album, assembly GCA_963277665.1. NCBI lineage: Eukaryota > Viridiplantae > Streptophyta > Magnoliopsida > Santalales > Viscaceae > Viscum > Viscum album. The sequence continues at coordinate 1,369,467,021 of OY728136.1, forward strand.
AGATGTAGCAGCTCAATAACCACCTCAGCTTGCCAAAATGGGGACTCTTTTAATCCAACCCTTAGAATCAACAAATAGGATTCAAGGAGTTGACTAGGAACAACCCTAGTCCATCAGACTAAGAAAAGTTTCAAATCCTCAATCTCTTCCTCAGCAAAATTCAGTCTTCTATCGATTAGGGAAGAAGCCTTAAGAGGAATGTAGAGCCAAATTATCAGTAGATTCCCTCCAAATTACGGTTCATCAATAATTTCCTGAGGGATAAACTCAACAAAAGGCAATGTCTCATAAAGGACATGAAAGAAAATAGTATCGTAGAAATGCTGATAGAAGGGATGCAATGCATTATGCATCAATAAATGTCATCAATGACGTTGTTGCTGATCCTCCAAAACATGAGGTTCACTCAGAGGATTCAGATGAAGAATTTCCTATTCAAGAAGCTGTAAAAAGAGAAATAAATGAAGAAGGTGTGCATACTAGAGGCCAGAGGGCTGCCCAGAGGCAAGATATTATTTCAGGCAATTCCATTCCATACTCCAGAAATTCACATGCCAAGGAAAAGGGTAAAAGTCAAGTTATGTCCCACCCTACCTCTGGAGAAGGCCAATCACTCTCATTAGAGAAAAAGTTCGCACAACAAGAGGAAGAAATGAAGGAGTTAAGGATGTTGAATGAATAACTACTTCAAGGTAGTCTTCTTCCTAAGCGCGTTGGAGTAAGTCCGTCAAAGGAATTCATTGTAGTTACTAGGATGGATCAAGAATATCCTCCTTTACAAGTACACCCTCACAGGTCCAATCCTATGGGTCATGCACAACAACAACCAGTAGTGCTACCATCAGTTGCAGTACCACTCACCACACTTTTCCAAACTCCAGTGATTGCACCTGCTCAGGTCCAAGCTCAACCAGATGTTTCTCAAAAGTTAATAACTACCATTGAGTCATTAACAGCTCAGTTGGAAGCAATGGAAAGAAAATGTGCACAAGTTCAACCGGAAAAGAATGCTTACTCTAAATGGGTTGATGCAATTCCTCCCCCATAAAATTTTGCGAATACCACATTTACAATTTTTAATATTTCAGTAGACCCAGAACAATACTTAACGCATTTTATTTCTCTTTGTGATTCTATGATGGGAAATCGTCAATAACAAGAAGCAGTTAAGCTCAAATGTTTTGTGCAGTCATTACAAGGGCCTGCTTTTGTATGGTATACAAGTTTGCTGTCTCGGTCAATTACTGGTTGGTTTGATCTCCGTTAATTATTCCTTCTTCAATTTAGATCAACATTTCCAAAGACGATAGTTTTTGATCTTACCAATTGTACGAAAATGGAAAATGAAAGAGTTTTAGATTTCATTGCTCGTTGAAAGGGATTATAATATTCATTTAACTTAGCACTCTCTCAAGAAGAGTTGTTTCCAATCTGTGTGGAAAATTTGTGCGATGAATTACGCACACCATTGATCCCTTTGAAATACACAAGAGGGTTTTGAGACCTTACTTCAATCGCTCACCAGATCGAAGACTCTCTTAAAAAGACTAAGGATAAAACTCGTGTAATTCCATCAGCTCCAGGAAGGAGAATGGGTAGAGGAGAGACTACTACAGTTACACTTAAACAAGCACATGTACCTGCTTCTACTTCAAAAACTTCATCTTACCGAAGGGCTCCACCTACTGATCATCAACAACAGAGGTTGTCTCATCAAGATGATCAAAGAGATCAAATACGGAAATAATTTGAGGAGTTAAAGAACAATGTTTATTCTTTCCAAAATGAACATGTTTCTGGTTACTTCATTTCGGCTCTAGAAAATAATTTGGTTCAGTTGCCAAGGCCCAAAAGGTCATACAAGGAAGGAGATGAAGAACTTCCCAACTATTTCCCATTTCATCAGATGTTGGGACATCCCATTCAGGAGTGTTATTTCTTCAAATGCCTTCTACAAAAGAAGGTGGATTCAGGACAAGTAAAACTGAAAGGTTCTTCAGCCCAGGTAGCATGTGTTACTGCTATAGATCCAGAGGAAAAAAGGTGAGTGGAATGAATTCAAAAGAAAAAATGCACAGAAGTATGATGATTGGATGGTCAGGAAAATGGTCAACTGAACTCATGCCATTTTACGAACACAATTAAAGAAACAAATTGTGTCTTCTACTATGAATGCCACAGAAAAACACCCTTCATCAGAAGGAAAATCCTCAAAGAGGCAGTATAATTTGAAGAAAAAATATCGGTCAGAAGAAGATGATCTTGTGTCAAAGCCTAAGTTGTCTTTGACTCTGGCAGATTTTATGCCATCTACTTCCAAAGCACGAGCACCGCCCCACCAAACGGTACAGCCTGAAATGGTTCATCTGGCAGAGTCTTCAACAGATGAATATCTGATCTTTGGTTCTGTTAACATGATCCACTTAACAGATTCATATGCCAGTCACTATTTCAATCTTGATGAGGCTGAGTTCCCTATATCAAACAGAGGAATTAGAGGGATTTACAGAGGTTTAGGATACAGGGGAAGACATGGATATTTCAGAAGCCACTACACCAATCATACCCATGCTAGAACTATATATGCAGTAGAAAATCATGGAAGATCCCTTCAGTGGGCTCAACAGGAACAAGAAAGTTCATCCACACATGGAAGATTCAATCCAGGCACAATTATTTTGGAGGAAAGGCTGGAGGTTACACCTTCTTCCTCTTATCAAGTAAATAGACCTAGTTGGTCTAATATACCATACTCCAAGAGTATTTCCAACTCCTACCCTGATACAAGATGCATCTACTTCCAAAGTATCAAATTCTAAGTCACTTGTGAAACCACATGTACCTGTTGGGAAACATAGACCTTTGGACCAAAAGTATGATGTCATGAAACATTTGTCCCAAGTACCGGCCAAGTTATCTATCCTGGATGCCTTGAATCTATCAAAGGATCTTCAGGAGGCACTCATTGAGGTTTTTTCAAGTCCTCAGGAATTCAAAACTAAAATTGGTGCGGCTGAAGTTTAACATATAGAGAATGATCCTGCAGAATGTCAGGCAGTGATATCTTTTACAGATGAAGATGAAGATGATACTGTGCATGGACATATTAGACCTTTGTATTTATCTAGAGAGTTCAATGATGTAGTCATCCGATGAGATTTCATTGATAATGGTTCAGGAGTCAACCTCATCCCTATTCATACACTTCGTCGATTGGGCCTCACTGAATCTGATTTATCTCCTTATACTTTGATGTTGCAAGGATATGATAAAAATGAACAAGAACCACTGGGCGAGATTACACTAAAAACCCAGTTTGGATACCTTGTATCCAATTCAGATTTCATGGTTGTTCGTCATGACACAACCTTGAACATTTTTCTTGGAAGACGTTGGCAACATCAGCATACGGCGATCCCTTCATCATACCATCAATATCTCAAATATTGTTTCAATGGTCAAATTGGGACATTGTATGGTGATAAATCCCCATTCAAAACATGTGAATCTCAATATATTGAGGCAGAATTCAATCACATGGAGGGAAAGGAGATATCCACTACAAAAGAGGTTACCAAAATTAATGCTCCATATGGTTTAGAAAAAATTCCAGTAAACCCATTCATACATGTGAGTACAGATTATGTGTAGCATATCATTCAAATTGACAGGATAGACCCAAATCCAAATACACATATGGAAACTTCCATAATGTCAATTACGACAACCAAGCCAAACAACATGGGAGAAATTGGTGATTCACTAAGCAATTATGGAATCTCAAATGGAGATGTCTTCATTTCATCCACTAAAATCCAAAAATTCTATACTTCATCAACCAATCCAGAAGAAGTTATAGAAAATTCAAAGTTGAATGATGATGTTAATTTTCAATCCATCATCTCCTCTTTATTACCCAAGGAAGACCTTTCATCATCAATAGGTCCAGAAATGGTAGCCTCTTCTTCATGATGTTCAAATTTTAACATCTCTCCTGATCATGGAAATTATGCTTCATAATCTACTATGCAAGTAGAAACAAATGAAGTAACACATATTGAAGAAGAAGAGGAAGATCTCAAGGATGCTCCTCCAGCATTTGAAGAGGGTATATCTACTACTGTGGATGAACTCAGAGAAATAAATCTGGGTACAAAAGAAGATCCACGCCCCACTTTAATTAGTACGACCATGACTCTTGAAGAGAAATAAATGTATATTTCATTTTTAAATCAAAATCAAGATTTATTTTCTTGGAATTATACAGAAATTCCAGGGTTTGATTCGGATGTTTCTACTCATCATTTTGGTTTTCCAGAAGAACATCGAGGATTCAAGCAGGTCGTATGAAGAACACACCCAACTTATGCCTCCAAAATTGAAGATGAAGTGGATAAGCTTATAAAAGATAACTTCATCAGAGAAGTTCAATATTCCAAATGGTTGGATAATATTGTCCCTATTAAAATGAAGAATTGGAAAATTAGAGTTTTCATTGATTTTAGAGATCTTAATCAGCATTTTCCCAAGGATGATTTTCTAGTTCCAATCACAGAACTCTTAATTGATGCAACGACTAGATATGCATCACTTTACTTCATGGATGGATATTTTGGATATAATAAAATCTGAATGGCTCTAGAAGATGAAGAATCTACAGCTTTCAGAGCCCCTCAAGGTGGGTTTTTCTATCGGGTAATGCCCTTTGGCCTGAAGAATGCAAGTGAAACATATTAACGTGCCATGCACCGTATCTTCAAACCATTTTTAGGGAAATTTGTTGAATGTTATGTGGAATTTTTTTTGGTTAAATCTAGACAATTTTCTAATCACTTGGAAGATTTGGAAATCATATTCCACAAACTTCGACAATAAAATTTGAAGATAAACCCCTTGAAATGTGATTTTGGGGTAACCTCAGGAAACTTTCTCGGCTTTGTTGTACTCCATCATGGTATCGAAGTTGATCCTGAGAATACAAATTCAATCCTTAGTATGTCACCCCCTCAAAATTTGAAGGAATTGAGATGACTTCATGGACACTTGGACTATATTCGGCGTTTCATCGCCAATATGGAAGGTAAATGTTTACCCTTCACCAAATTAATGAAGAAGGGAGTCACTTACCAGTGGACTAAATAATGTAAAGAAACATTCAATATTCTCAAGAAACATCTCTTGAGTCCACTGGTATTAATTCCACTTGTGGAAGGAATACCTCTTATTCTTTATGTGACAGCTTTAGAGCAATCATTGGGTGACTTCCTTGCCCAAAAGATTGATGCTGGGAATGAAAACAACCTTTATTATCTCATTCGGACTATGCTTGAGGCAGAAACTCGATATTCAAGTATTGAAAAGTGCTTCCTGGCATTAATCTTTGCAGTTCAGAAATTGAGACACTACATGTAACATCATGAGGTCCAATTGGTATCTTGCAATAACCCGCCCAAATTTATCCTTAGTCGTCCAATGCTTACAAGACGTCTGGCAAGGTGGGCAGTTATTTTGCACCAGTTTGATATCCAGTATGTGTCTCAAAAGGCAATAAAGGGCCAAGTTGTGGCTGATTTCCTCACTGAACACCATTCAGTAGAAGATACATCTTTAGATATTGAACTTCATGATGAGGAAGTCTTCTCTATTCAAGATAATCCTCAAACATGGGAAATGTATTTTGATGGTGCTTCCAGAAGTCCAACAGGGAAGAAAATGGAAGATCCTAAATTCAATAAAGTTGGGTTAGGAATTGTGCTTATTTTCCCAGAAAAGGAAGTGCTACCCTATTCCTTCTTATTGTTGGAAGGTGGTACAAACAATGAAGCAGAATATCAAACTCTCATCGCAGGATTCAAGTTGGCACTTCAGGCACAAGTTAATCACTTAAAGGTTCAAGGTGATTCAAACTTGGTAATCAAACAAGTCAATGGGGACTACACTATTAGAAAAGAAGAGTTAATACCTTTGTATGATTAATTCAGAGAGTTACTAGTGGAATTTACTTCATAACTAACATTTTTTTATGTTCCTCGATCACAAAATGCTCAAGCTGATGCACCGGCTAATGTAGCCACAGCTCAGGTAGATCCAAATCGGGACGAAACAATCATTAGTATTTCCCACCGTCGTATAGTTTCACCTTCTGTTCAAATCATAACAGAGGAAATCAATTAAATTAGTCCCATTTCTGAACCGTATGGTCATACTACAGGGTGGATGTCACCTATCAGAGAATACCTTCAAAATGGAAAACTCCCACCTGATAGAGTCGGGAAAGAACAAGTACGGAAATGTGTGGTCAATTTTACTCTTTATGATATCCCAGATCACCTAGAAAAAATTCAGTACAATCGAGGTTTTGATGGAATTTTATTCATATGTATTGATGGCGAAGAGACAATGGCTGTCATGAAAGAAGTACACGCAGGAGTCTGTGGTGCCCAGCAGTCTGGACATAGACTGTCTGATCAAATTCAAAAGCTTGGATACTTTTATCCTTCAATGATACAAGATTGTGTTGATTTCACTAAGAAGTGTCATTCTTTCCATGTATATGCCAATTTCATCCATCAACCCCTAGATTTGCTTTAGACAGCTAAATACTCATGGCCATTTGCCACATGGGGAATGGATGTAGTAGGACCTTACCCTTTAGCTACATCCAAGCAGTTTAAGTATATTCTTACTGCTACTGACTTCTTTTCCAAATGGGAAAAGGAAATACCTCTCAAAGAAGTTAGTTCTAAAATCATTGTTAGCTTCATAAAGTCTAACATCATTTCCATATTTGGTGTCCCTCATACCATATTGACAGACAATGGCAGTAACTTTTGTTCATTCGAGGTAAGAAAGTTGTATCAAGAATACAACATCAAATCCAACCATTCATCTCGGTATCATGCAGAAACCAATGGACAAATAGAGGCCGTCAATAAGACTCTTTCAAACATACAGAAAAATATGGTGGATAAAGATAAGAAATCATGGCCTGATAAACTTTTTCATGCTTTATGGGCTTATCGGACCACCACCCGCACTACTACACGGTCAACTCCATATTCATTGGTATATGGAATGGAAGCAGTCTTGCCCATTGAGGTTCAATTACCCTCCCTTATAGTAGCCATTTTTGATCATTCATCTATAGATGAACAATCTCAAAAGCGATTGGATGAATTGGAATGATTAGATGAAAAACTATTGTGCACCCTGCACCACATAGAAGTCTATCAGAATCGAATATCACGGGATTTAAAAAAAAAGTTCATCTTCGTTCATTCATTCAAGGAGAATTTTTATTGGTCCTTAGGACTCCAATGATACCAGGAAAGAAACCTCCAAAGCTTGAGTCAAAGTGGGATGGACCTTACTCAATACATAAGGTCTACTCCAATGGAGCTTATTCTTTAATCTCAATGGATGGAGAACTCATTACGACTCCAACCAATGACATATTCTTGAAGAATTATTTTGTGTAACACAAATACATTATCATTTTCCTAGCTACATGACACTAAAATGTGCATCATCGGTCCATACATATGACCTTAAACTATTTTAGTCCTTTTTACAAGACTTTAAACTACATAGTGCCTCCATTGTCCTCACTAGAAGACATTAAATTGCATAGAAATATGTCCTAGCTACATGAATCTAAACTATAAAGCATCGGTCCATACATATGACCTTAAACTATTTTAGTCCTTACTGCAAGACTTTAAAATGCACATTCCCTCCATTGTTCTCACTGCAAGAAATTAAACTACATAGAAATTTGTCTTAGCTACATGACGCCAAACTGTGCAGCATCGGTCCATACATATGACCTTAAACTATTTTAGTCCTTACTGCAAGACTTTAAACTACATAGTCCCTCCATTGTCCAACATGATGTTAAACTGTGTCCAGCCCCTTATATGTCTTACATGACATTAAACTGTGCATAATTAAGGTTGTTTCTACCTCTTGTTTCTCACACTGAGTATGACTCATGTGGTCTTAGAGTAAACTTAAACCATAACACCTTCTCTGGGCCGCAAACCATGCATAATTCCCAACACCATTTTTAGGTCGTTGTCCTCAAGTACAACTCGATCACCAATTCATTCTTTAATAGAACTACGTGGACTTTGATCCTAGACTTCTAGGCTGGGTATGTAGGTAACCTCCTGAGGTTCAAGACCAAAACCAATATCTTCACATCGGTTCACCTCCATCTCATACAATGTTGATTCGTGAAGCCGCACCCAAAACCAATATCTTTACATCGGTTCACCTCCATCTCATACGATGTTGATTCGTGAAGTCAAGCCCAAAACCAATATCTTAACATCGGTTCACCTCCATCTCATACAATGTTTATTCGTGAAGCCACCCCAAAAACCAATATCTTTACATTGGTTCACCATTGTCCTCACTGCAAGACATTAAACTTCATAGTAATACATCTTATCTACATGACGCTAAATTGTGCACCACCAGTCCATGCATATGACCCTAAATTGTTCGTACTTTTGTCCTGTATGACAATAATCTACCACAATATTTGACACCCTCACCTGAGAGGGAATCATTATTGACATCGATCTTCAACCATGTCTTATTCCAAGGACTACATGCATACATGGAAATGATCAAACCTTTAATCTTGGATCAAAACATAATTTCACTAAAGTCCCCTTTCACCATTCACGTGTACGAACCAAAACTGTATAGAGGGTATTTCAATAACTATGTATGGATTAATTCCCATCCTTATGGGATACGTAGGAACATTCGAGCGTCCCTCGAATCCAGCCCCTAGTCTTTGGGCCTAACCCCAAATTCCACTTTCAGTCCCTTGGCTGAAAAGTCCCCCTGTATAAACATGAATGTGGTATGAAAACCTTGATCTTCATTCATATCAGGTTTATAAAACACACAATGTGTATTAGTCATTATGGTCCAAGCTCTATGACCCTAAACTAGGATATCCTATACTCTCATCCCACATGATGTTAAACTGTATTTCAAGAACTATGTATGGCTTGATTCCCATCCTTATGGAATATATAGTGGAGTCCAACACCTCAATTGAGGACCCAACCACAACATGATTATGGTTACAATTGGACAGTGTATCTCCTTCATTCACTGGACAATGCCCATTTTGATTTGTCATACTCCTAACCTTAAATACTTTCAGATCTTCATAACCCTTTTCTTGACTTCTGGTCACAAAATGTCTGATACCCGAGAGTTCTTTTTCCCGACTATGAAGCACGTGCTACTAGGTGGCCTTGCATAAGTAGTCTACATAATGGAAATGTCAGCCAAAAGATACTATTATTTGACTACACAGCCAATGCCCTTAAATGGACCTGCATAATTCAACCCCCTAATGGGTTTTTCAAATAGTGGTAACTTCGTTCTTGGGAGGAAAACCTCATTTGTCCTTATTTTTCTTAATGAAAATATGTAGGGATCTACAAAAAATATCCATTTTAACTTATTTTTCCCATACTATTTTTCATGATCTAAAATTATTTAAGTATATGGTTTATATTTACCTTCCCTACGTTTGGGTCAGACCTTCACATGGGTGGCATTCATCCAATTCTTTGACAATCTTGATTGGAAATATCCTCTCCATATTCAAGAACCTATATCCATACAACAGATTCTATGATTTAGAAAATTTGAATCTCCATAAACTTTCACTGGATTTTTAGCAATAGAAAAGTAAAATTTTTGAGAGTTCCTTTGCCTGACTATGCAGCACATGCCACTAGGTGGCCTTGCATAAGTAGTCTACATGACGGACCTGTCAGCCAAAAGATGCTATTATTTGACTATGCAGCCAATGCCCTTAATTGGCCCTATATAATTCAACCCCCTAACGGGTTTGTTAAATAGTGGTAACTTCACTCTTAATAAATACTTCCTCTAATTTATTTTAGCCCTTTTTTCATATAATTACTCAGATTAAAAATTTCTGAAGTCATAGTTTACATGTTTTCCCCCATACTTGAATATGGTAATATGTTTTCAGATAAATTATCAAGGAATTGAGTTAATTTTAATCCATTCACTCAAAGCTATTAGACCTTAAACATTAGCCTTTTTAAGTATGATGTGCACTGTAAAGACCCGAAAATTTTAAGGAAAATTATTTTTCTTAACTTTTTTGGAATTTTACGAGTCCACAGTTTCTAATGGCACCTAATTCCGAGTCCCAGTGTGCCCGGAATCAATTTCCGAAGTTTGGCTTGAGTACGTTCAGTGAACGAACAAGCGGGTTTTTATCTCTTTCGAACCGGTGCTCGGAATTGATATCCAAGGGCACCGATGAACTCACAGCGCCGGTAATTTCTTAAGGGGATCTTAAGCGCAGTTGTGTTTTGTCACATGAGGTGGTTAATTTTTGGGGATTCGATAAGTCTTAAATAAATTGTAGTGTTACAATTTATTTTATGAGGAAGTTAAATTCTCCATAGAGAAGTTGGAGGTGGGGCCACACCCCACCTAACTTCCCATGAGAGGGTATGACCAAGGGTGGTGGGGTCCACATGAAACCCCAACCCTTCACCTCCCCTTTAACTCCCATGAACTTTCCCCCATTTAAAACCTTTGTTATTAATGTATAACCCCTTCACCTCCCAAGCATTAATGAGGTCATCTATCCTCTCATAATGTGTGCCAACCCATTTAGTTAATGGCTTTAATTAATTTTGGGTGTTTATAATTCTTTTTGAATTTCAAACATTAAACACCCTCTCCCTCTTTAATACATGTCAACCCCTCAAGTTTATGAGGAACCTTCCCTCCCTCTCTTTAAATAAAATTCCAATGTGTTTAATTAATGGGGATCCTTCCTCCCTTTTTAATGTTCCACCGTAGAAGTTTGATTGAGTGGGGCCCTATGTCATAAATCCCCCATTTATGACCTGCGTGCCAATGACGAACCCACCACTCCTATTTAAAGGAGGCCAGGGGGAGGAGTTCTGGATGACTTCTACAAGCGGCGGAATGCTAGCAGCGAAGCATGACACCCAGGACTTGGAGAGTTTTCCTCTTCCTCCAATGAAGAACAAAGAACGCCGACGCCACCCTCGGCTTCATCCTTCCTGACGTTGACGGAACGATGCCTGTCTACCGCGACGCCCATCTACTGCGACGCCCTCTACTGCGACACCGACGAACTCCTTCTTCGATGTATGGGTTTGATTTTATGTTCATGAATATTTGGGCGTTCATCGTTAATCTTTTAGCCGCTTGTTATTGATTAACGGGAGGGGGCCATACCGCACAAACACGGCCGACCCTCTTCCCTTTTTACTATTGTCCTTCTTTGAGGTTTGGAACGAAGACGGCGCGGTGCCATCACACCGAGCAGAATCGAGGGAACCACGACGAAGGAGTGCAGTTCCATTAAGGCCGAAAGAGGCTGCAGCCGGAGCAGGGGCCGTGGAGGAGGGGCGTGGTGCCGTCGCGCCGCACCAGAGCATCTTGAAGGGCCGTGGCCAGGGCAGGGGGGCGGCGGAGGAGCGTGGCGCCGACGCACTGTGCTGGTCGAAGAAGGGCCGCGGTGGTCACCAACAGGGGGAGACCGGACTCCCCGGCCACCGAAGCATCAAGAGCCGCGACCCTTTGGTCGTGGCCGAAGACCGGGAGGCTGCCGGATAAACCGGCCGCCGGTGCTTGGAGGGCGGGACCGCGGGGTCCCGCGGTGGTGGCACCGTCCGGCCAACCGGGCCGGCCAAAATTCCGGGGGTCGTAACCCCCAGTTGTGGACAGGAAGTCCCCCATGTGGGGCCGCCGTTACAAGGAGTGGGGGCAGCTCCCCCCCCCCCCTTCGCGCCGCTCGGTCACAGACCGAGTGCCCTGCCGAGCCGGGCCGCTCGCGCTGGACCGGGCCGCGCCCGCTTGGCCGGGCCACGCGTCGGACCGGGCCTCGCCGCTGGGCTGGGCCGCACGCTAGGCCGGGCCGGGCCCAATTGGGCCAGACCTGGACCAGGGTTGGGTCGGGTCAGACCGGGCCCGAACCCCCTATTTTCTGGCAGTTTAGTTCAAATGCCCATAACATGGGATACGGACCTCCGATCGATGCACCGTCAGTTGCGATGGGATCCTTGGATCTAGACGGTCGTTTCGGTATATTACAATCAAGGTTTTAGAGAATTTTGGGTATGGCCAGGTTGGTTCGAACACGAAACCAACCGGGCCCTCAGAGCAAAAACGCCAATAACTTGAGCCTCAGACGTCCGATTGACGTGCCCTCGAATTTGTTGGATTAATCTTAGTGAGACAGACCTTTTGTCTTATTCCTCTTGAGGTTTAGACATAGTTGGAGTATGGCCAGGTTGGATTGTACCCAAAATCCAACCAGGCCCCTGGAACGGAAAAGCCGATAACTTTCAGACCGGACGTCCGTTTGACGAACCGTCAGTGGCGTTGGTGATCATGTTGAGAATCGGTCCCTATGAGTATACCCTATGTGAGTTCTGGGTACTGTTGAGATACGATCGGGTTGGTTCGTACACGAAACCAACCAGGCCCTTGGGAGAAAAAGTCTAATAACTCATAGACCGGGCGTCCGATTGACGCGCCATCTGTTGCGTTGAGACCCCTATGACGAGGATGTCCTTTGAGATACTTATTCGTGGAAATTTTTGATACTTGGAGTATCGACCTGTAGCTCGTGGAGCGGACCCTCCCGGAGGGGAGCATACGGAGTACGCAGACCATGTAGCTGGCTAAGACCTGATGACTGCTTGTCCGATTTGATTCGGAGTGACTTGCAAAGCCCAGTGGGGAGCACTACTTTTTGAGGTGGTAGACCCATGGCGGAGGAGCACCACATTGTGAGGTGGCAGACCCACGGTACTCGACAGGAGGAGTACCTCTGTAGGCTATGAGGGGAAGCACTATTGTGTGAGGTGGCAGACCCATGGCGGAGGAGAACTACTTTATGAGGTGGCTGACCCGTGGTACTCGACAGGAGGAGTACCTCAGCAGTCTTAGGTTAGTGAGAAGTACCTCGAAGTCGTGACAGGATCACTGTACTCTTCAGAGACGGATCTCTTTATCAGTTACGGTTTCGAAAATGAAAATCCTGGTTTGAGCTGAGTCAATGACCTTTGTGTTTTTCCTCATGATTGAGATGGGTTACTAGATAACTTACGTGTATGTATGGGCATATAACTAAGTAGTGGTTATCCGTCAACTTCATATCTGTGTGATACCTCATGGCTGAGACGGGTTACTTGGTAACTTATGTATAAGTATAGGCTTATACCTAAGTAAGTGTTATCTGTTGAGAACTTACTTTGTGATTATCCTTGTTGGTTTTAGTGAGACCTTGAGGGTCTCGGGGTCCCTAATGAGTATCGTATACTCACCCCTGCACAGGATTTGCCTGCACCTCATTATGTTTGTTGCAGAATATGGACATCACTGATCGTGGATGAGTATTGTAGAGATGGATCGTACCTGGAGGTGGATCTCACGACGAGTCGGTACCCGGAGGTGGATCTCATGACGAGTCAGTACCCGAAGGAGACAGATGGACGTGGAGTACTGAGGATGACATCTGTACCTACCCTTCAGGAAGGAAGTCGAAGGATGATCTGGGAGCTGCTTGTCACCTTTCAGTTGTTGTCCTTTGAGTTGTACTTTACTTTTAGTTGTAGCTATACCTTTCTTTTGGGCTCGTATTTCCGGTCCCTTGTACTTTCAGCACGTTTGTTTTGCTTCTTACTTAGTGTAGCTTCTACTTGTACTCTGTTTGTGTGTGTTTTTGTTTCATAAAGGAAATTCCTTCCCTTTTAGTTGGGATTTATGCCTTTGGTGCTAGTCGCCAGCCCATGGACTATAGAAGGCAGGCTTGGGGTAGTCACAACACGACCCCCGAAGACGGGTCCTGACAAATTGGTATCAGAGGAGTCGGTTTTACCGCAGAACTTATAACTCTAATTTTTCCTTTTTTTGTGAAGCAATAGTGTTAAGGGTACCGAGTGTGGTTTTCAGTTTAGGGAGTCCAGTTTTGGTGTGGGCGGACGACGTATCCATACACCAGGACCATGAATTCTGATTTCAGACTCAGTGCACGAAAACACTAATTGTGTGTGTGTCTTCAAATGTTTCCCCCTTAAAACAGCTCAATCCAGGTCAGATCACCAGGTATGATCGTTTGACTATGTCACGTATGATTCTTTCAGGATGTATTTCCTCGGACGACCAGCTAGAGACCAGATGGATGTACGTACTAACAGCCTGCCGAGCGAAGAGACCTCGGTATAGGGCCCTATTACAGTTGAGGCACCAGCGGAGGCACCAGCGATACTACCATACGTTGGGCCACCGATGCCACTAGCCCCAGTAGCAGATGATACACGCCGCTTGAGCGTGCTGCACGAGTTCCAGCGCCAGAGGCCACCAAGGTTTCAGGGAGAGACGGACCCACAGGCGGTTGATGATTGGCTATAGGTTGTGGTGGGAGTTTTCCGGATATTAGGTACACCAGTGGACATCATGGTGATCTTTATTTCCATCCTCCTTTAGGCAGCAGCAGACAGATGGTGGAGCCGGATGCTCCAGTTTTGCGATGATATAACCTTCACATGGGGAGACTTCGAGACCTTCTTCAGGGTGGAGTCCATACTAGTGACTCTACACTCTGAGCATGCTCAGGAGCTGCTGCCTTTGCTGCAAGATTTTCTCATCAGTAGTCAAGTCATCTGTAGGCAGTAGACAAATGATGCAGGGGTCCAAGTGGACCAGAATAGCAGGTGGGCGACCTCAGGATACAGGTTTGGTTTTGCAAGGCACACAAAACAGAGCCAACCATATGAGGAGCGGGAAGTGTTATGAATGCGGCAGGAAGGGTCACCTGGCACGTGACTGTCCGACTCCCAGCATAGTTGATCTGCAGGCATTGGAGGAGCCACCAAGACAGAAGCAACGGTGGGTGCTTGAGCAACAACCGAGCAATGGACAAGGCAGTAGAGCTCCAAAAGCAGGTGGATAGGAGTGGAAATAGTGGATTCCTTTTTTTTCCTTTTACTTCTAGTTCCATATTGCTGTTATATTTGTGTCTTTGTACTTCGAGCTGTAGTAATAAAAGACACTTATCTTTGTGATGTTTGCTTTCTTGTCCATCTGTTTGGTTGATACTGAGAGGTCCCAGTTAAAAACTGTTGTCTTGACTCTCACTTTTGAGATATCTACTGGAGGAGACCCAGTCACCTCACACTGATGCCTACAGTGTGACTCGAACCTTGGAGGCGAGAGTGACAGTTGGATCTCTTGGTAGTAATGTCGATGCCTTACGACATCGTCCATGGCATGAATGCATCATTAATGTCAGGATTGACTATATTAGGAAATGGGCGTGGTCCATCTAGGGGATGAGACCAAGATTCTCTTTTCGGCAAAGGAGAAATATTAGCAGCTCTTACAGATCATAGGCAGAAAAGGTGTAGATCATCCAGGAGCAGATGAAGACTGCACAGTGCAGTAAGAAACATGAAACTGGCACCAGTCTCAGAGACTCGGGTGTGTAAAATGTTTCAAGAGGAAGAATTGATAAGGAAAGATGAGTCTGCAGAGCAGCAGACGCGGAGGCAGAGCTAAGAGTAGCTGCATGCAGTCAAGGAGTGTGACCCAATGGCTCTAAGAATGATTCAAGGGACAGTCTGTGTTCACTACTAGCTGCCGTAGTAACAGATGTTGATATGAACCATTCTTTCTTTCCACAAATCTTTTTCTAGACCTAGTGTTTCCAGTAAGCCGTAGACTTGACCCTCACGTCTAGAGATACCTTTGGGAGGAGACTTGTTAATCACACTTACGCCGACAGTGTGATCTGACCCTCGAGGCGAGAGTTTAGGTTGGAATCTCTTGGTGGCAGCGTCGAGGCCTTACGACATTGGTCTGAATATGGATTGGATCCACAGTTCATACACAGATTGACTGTATTAGGAAAAAAGGTTGTGGTTTATCTACAACGTTGGGAGGGGTTTTCCATGGTCAGCAAAAAGGAAACCCTAGGCAGCACAGGATAAACTCATGGATCAGAGGGTGTGGACGATCACTCTTGAGTCGGTCAACCTTACACTCGTGGCAGTAGGAGTTCTAAGTTTCAATTCTAATCAGGAAATGGAGGCCTGTTGAGTTCAAGGATGGAGATCAAGTTCTTATACGGGTCTCACCTTGATGATGTTTACAGAGATGTGGATGAGGTGTCAAGTTATCTCTGAGGTTCAACGGACCTTTCTAGGTCCTCAGTAAGGTAGGCGAGGTGGTTTATCGCTTGACCTTTCCACCTCAGTTGCACCGGGTGCATGATATCATCCACATACCTTAACAGAGGAGATACATGCATGATCCTTCACACATCATCGACCCTAGGGAGTTGGGCGTCGATGACAGGGCGACATGCATGGAGGTTCTAGTGGAGATCTAGGATCAACAGGAGCGGGTCCAACATGGACGGTCGATTCCTTGGGTGCTCTTTCACTGGTAGCTCGAGAACCTCCAAGAGAGCACATGAGAGCAAAGGGCTCAGACACGTGCTTAGTACAACTTTGTTTTTATTTGGCCTGTGTTATAGCTTTATGGGCACATAAATACCTGAGGTGGGAGTAATGTAAAGACCCAAAAATTTCAAGGAATTTTTTTTTCTTATTTTTTTTGGAATTTTACGAGTCCGTAGTTCTTGAAAGCACCTGATTCCGAGGCCCGGTGTGCCTGTAATCAATTTCTGAAGTTTGGATCAGGTACGTTCAGTGAACGAACGAGTAGGTTTTTTATCTTCCGAACTGGTTCTCGGAATTGAAATCCAAGGGCACCGATGAACTCACAGCGCCAGTAATTGCTTAAGGGGATCTTAAGCGCAATTGTGTTTTGTCGCATGAGGTGGTTAATTTTTGGGGATTCGATAAGTCTTAAATAAATTGTAGTGTTTCAATTTATTTTATGAGAAAGTTAAATTCTCCATAGAGAAGTTGGAGGTGGGGCCACACCCCACCTATCTTCCCATGAGAGGGTATGACCAAGGGTGGTGGGGTCCACACGAAACCCCAACCCTTCACCTCCCCTTTAACTCCCACGAACTTTCCCCCATTTAAATCCTTTGTTATTAATGTATAACCCCTTCACGTCCCAAGCATTAATGAGGTCATCTATCCTCTCATAATGTGTGCCAACCCATTTAGTTAATGGCTTGAATTAATTTTGGGTGTTTATAATTCTTTTTGAATTTTAAACATTAAAAACCCTCTCCCTCTTTAATACATGTCAACCCCTCAAGTTTATGAGGAACCTTCCCTCCCTCTCTTTAATTAAAATGCCAACGTGTTTAATTAATGGGGATCCTTCCTCCCTTTTTAATGTTCCTCTGCATAGGTTTGATTGAGTGGGGCCCTATGTCATAAATCCCCCATTTACGACTTGCATGCCAATGACGAACCCACCGCTCCTATTTAAAGGAGGCATGGGGGAGGAGTTCTGGACGGCTTCTACAAGCAGCGGAATGCTAGCAGCGAAGCACTGTGCCCATCACTTGGAGAGTTTTCCTCTTCCTCCAACGAAGAATGAAGAACACCGAGGCCACCCTTGGCTTCATCCTTCCCGACAATGATGGAACGACGCCCGTCTACCGCGATGCCCGTCTGCCGCGACGCCGTCTACCGTGACACCGATGAATGCCTTCTTCGATGTAGGGGTTTGATTTTATGTTCATGAATATTTGGGCATTCATCGTTAATCTTTTAGCCCCTTGCTATCGATTAACGAGAGGGGTCCGGACCGCACAAACATGGCCCACCCTCCTCCCTTTTTAATGTTGTCCTTCATTGTGGTTTGGAACGGAGACGGCGCGGTGCCGTCATACCGCACAGAATCGAGGGAACCACGACGAAGGATCTCGGCACCGTCGCGCCGTGCCATTAAGGCCGAAAGAGGCCGCGACCGGAGCAGGGGCCGCGCCGGTCGAAGAAGGGCCGCGGCTTAAGGCTGCGACGGTCACCGATAGTGGGCGGCCGGATTCCCCGCCCGCCGGAGCATCAAGAGCCGCGACCCTTTGGTCGTGGCCGAAGACCTGGAGGCGGCCGAATAAACCAGCCGCCGGCGCTTGGAGGGCGGGACCGAGGGGTCCCGCGGCGGCGGCACCGGCCGGCCAACCGGGCCGGCCAAAATTCTGGGGGTCGTAACCCCCGGTTGTGGACATGCGGTCCCCCACGTGGGGCCACTGTTATAAGGAGAGGGGGAAGCGCCCCCCCCCCCCATTCGCGTCGTTCGGTCACAAACCGAGCGCCCAGCCGAGCCGGGCCGCTCGCGCTGGGCCGGGCCGCCCGCTGGGCCAGGCCGCGCCCACAGGACTGGGCCGCACGCTAGGCCGGGCCGCACGCTAGGCCGGACCGCGCCGATGGGTCGGGCCGCGCCACTGGGCCGGGCCATGCCACTGGGTCGGGCCACGTCGTTGGGCCGGGCCGCGCCCAAGTGGGTCGGACTTGGACCCGGGTTGGGTCGGGTCGGACCGGGCCCGAACCCCCTATTTTCGGGCAGTTTCGTTCAAACGCCCATAAAATGAGCTAAGGACGTCCGATCAATGCACCGTCAGTTGAAATGGGATCCTTGGATCAAGATGGTCATTTCAGTATATTACAATCAAGGTTTTGGAGAACTTTGGGTATGAATGGGTTGGTTCGAACACGAAACCAACCGGGCCCTCCGAGCAGAAACACCTATAACTTGAGCCCCGAACGTCCGATTGATGTGTCGTCGAATTTGTTGGATTCCTATTAGTGAGAAGGACCTTTTAGATTACTCCGATCGAGGTTTAGTCGCAGTTGGTGTATAGCCGAGTTGGATTGTACCCGAAATCCAACCGGGCCTCTAGAACGGAAAAACCGATAACTTTCAGACCAGACGTCCGTTTGACGAACCATTAGTAGCATGGGTGATCATGTTGAGAATCGGTCCCTATGAGTATAACCTATGTGATTTCGGGGTATAGTTGAGATACGTTCGGGTTGGTTCGTACACGAAACCAACCGGCCCCCTGGGACAAAAAGTCTAATAACTCACAGACCGGGCGTCCGATTGACGCACCGTATTTTGCGTTGAGACCCCTATGATGAGGAAGTACTTTGAGATACTTCTTCATGGGACTTTGTGATACTTGGAGTATCGACCTGTAGCTCATGGAGCAGACCCTCCCAGAGACGAGCGTACGGAGTACGAAGACCGTGTAGCTGGTTGAGACATGATGACTGCTTGTCCGATTTGATTCGGAGTGAATTGAATAGCCCAGTGGGGAGCACTACTTTATGAGGTGACAGACCCATGGAGGAGGAGAACTACCTTGTGAGGTGGCAGACCCACGGTACTTGACAGGAGGTGTACCTCTGTAGGCTATGAGGGAGAGCACTACTGTGTGAGGTGGCAGACCCACGGCGGAGGAGCACTACTTTGTGAGGTGGCTGACCCGCGGTACTTTACAGGAGGAGTACCTCAACAGTCCTAGGTCAGTGATCAGTACCTCGGAGTCGTGTCAGGATCACTGTACTAATCAGATACGGATCTCTTCAGTAGTTACGGTTTCAATAATGAAAATCATGGTTTGAGCTGAGTCAATGACCTTTGTGTTTTTCCTCATGATTGAGATGGGTTACTAGATTACTTACGTATATGTATTGGAATATACCTAAGTAGTGGTTATCCGTCGACTTCATATCTGTGTGATACCTCGTGGCTGAGATGGGTTACTTGGTAACTTAGGAATAAGTATAGGATTATACCTAAGTAAGGGTTATCTGTTGAGAACTTACTTTGTGATTATCCTTTTTGGTTTTAGTGAGACCTTGAGGGTCTCAGGGCCCCTACTGAGTATCGTATACTCACCACTGCATGGGATTTTCCCACACCTTGTTGTGTTAGTTGCAGACGACGGACATCACTGATCGTGGATGAGGCTTGTAGAGCTGGACGGTACCCGGAGGTGGATCTCACGACGAGTCGGTACCCGAAGGTGGATCTCACAACGAGTTGGTACCCAAAGGAGACGGACAGACATGTAGTACTGAGGAGGACATCTGTACATACCCTTCAGGTAGGAAGCCGGAGGACAATCCAGGAGCTGCTTGTCACCTTTCAGCTATTGTCCTTTGAGTTTTACTTTACATTCAGTTGTAGCTGTACCTTTCTTTTGGGCTTGTATTTCCGGCCCCTTGTACTTTCATCATGTTTGTTTTACTACTTACTTAGTGTAGCTTCTACTTGTACTCTATTTGTGTGTGTTTTCGTTTCATAAAGGCAATTCCTTCCCTTTTAGTTGGGATTTACACCTTTGGTGCTAGTCTCCAGCCCCTGGCCTAGGGAAGGTGGGCTTGGGGTAGTCACGACACGGGCCCCGAGGACGGGTCGTGACATGCATGACTTTAAAACTGCCCACAAAATACAAGGGAAATATGAACAAAAGTCGAGTCCCAACTCACTAAACGAACATTTTTTATGATTTAGGAAATATTGAGAAACAAAAAGATTCAAAGTTTGTAGGGTTATTTTTATAATCCGAGGAAAAATCAAACTATACTTATTAGGCCCATTGGCTTAGGTAAAAATTTAAAAGCAGGTAGCAAGAGAATGCAGTTACAAATGATTGAAGATGAAAGTGTTTTTCATTGAAGAACTAGAGTTAGAAGGTCATCCATAGACTGGAGTCTCTTCTCTTTCTCAGGAATAACAAGAGGCTTTCAACATAACTCTTCAATTGATTTACGGCATCCCGAGATTCACCAGCAGCCACATGGAATTCAGTCATTCAACTGGATACAATAAGAGACACAGTGATACCCGCTCTTCTTAGAACAATTGTAAAAGAATGTTCATGAGTGCGGTTTGAGAAAATTTTCTGCTGATCAAACAGTGACTCTAATTTTTTTCCAAGAGACTTGGAAGATGGATACATGGATTTGAGAAAGGAGCATTGGATGTAAAGAGCCATTTGGAGAGAATATTCTTTTCAGAAATTGTTCTAATGTCATGATAGTATTCTCTCCACCAACCAGAAATGGAAAACATATCATCCCATGGGTTTTCCATTTTCATATCTGCAAGGAAATGGCATGGAGGAAAAATTTGAAAGTTCACACCATTGTTGCTGCTCTTAATGTACAACATAACCAAAATAGGGGAGTAGCAGGGCGGCTACAGCTCAGGCTTGTGAGGTTTCAGATCTAGAGAACATGGGTTATGATTCATTATAAACTCCTTCTCCACTATTCCAGAATTTACAAATGATCCTCCAACTGAAACATTTTCTGAAGAAATGTTGGTGTAAGTTTGAAACCAAGAATTCCAGAGATAGTTATTTGGCTCTGGAATGTTGACTCCTTGCAGATGACCATGGCCATACAGAGGCAAGTAAATGCTCTGTGGGAAATTAAGATGATACTTCTTCAAGTAATTGTCCAAATCTGGGAGAGTGCTGTCGCAGATATCATAGTAATTGTGGCCAACGATGTTCATCACGTCCTCAATTCTCTTGCTAGCCAACTCATCAACTGATCCAATTATTTTTGGAGCCATTGAATCTCCACAAATATCATAAAGTTAACTTTTAATTAAGTTGGTTTTTCATAAAATTTGTGAAAAAATTTGAAAAAAATGGCTAAGGCATTAAGGCGTGAAAGTATAATGTTGGCACACAATTCCAAGTCAGTCGCGCATGTTTTACCACACTAGTAATGGCACGCAATTCAGAAAATCACTACAGAAGCGTGGCACAAACAAAAGAATAGACGAGTGGAAATCCGAGTCACTTGCGTGATGAGAGCGAGGTGCTTTGAAAGATGGGTGCTTTGCACGAGAGTGGAATCCATGTTTATAAGCGAGTTCGTACCCCTGCGCGCCGTAACCTACGCGCCGATACCTGCGGGCTTGAAACCTGCGTGCACAAAATCATTGGTTTTCTCATTTTCCTCAAAGTCAAACCCTCTTTCCTTTTTCAGATCCAACTCTGAGGGGGGACATTTGTTGACTATCTTTTACATCACAGAGTCTAATGAATGAAAAAGGGGCATTACTTAAGCAAAAAGAGATTCATCCTTTGAAGAACATCAAAAATTGAGAAAGGCATGAACAAGGAACCCTTTAAACATGGGTCACACAAGTTTAATAATGATCTCACAAGTATACTTGTGCGACACATATGGGTTGTGCAAGTTACTTGTGCGCCCTACTGTTTTTTCGCCTAAGGTCCTCAGCTGGCCTATAAATACCCCATGTGGGCCCCCCATTTCAAGGACGAAAAATCCAAAACTCAGATTCAAGCTCTGGTCTCCCAAGTCTCTCTCTGAAGTCTTCCAAACACTTTTAAGGTAATTTTTTACCTATAATTGAAGCTCACAAGAGGTAGAATAAGGCCTTAGTATTAGAACTCATCAATTATTGCGCGACTAAGTGTCAATCCCTTAAGGGAAATGAAGACACTTGCGTGCCGCCTTGTCCTCTCATGGAAACTTGTGCGCCGCCCTTCTGAGAGCATATAGGGATAATACTAAGGGCTTGAGCCAAGGGTCACCCAAGTATTACCCTAAAGGTTTTCCGTTGCCCAAGTGAACTCATGTCGCGCAAGTATACTTGTGCGACTAGGACTTGCACGCCAGACCAGGACTTGCGTGCCTCCTCACATTTCACTTTCTTTCTTCAAATTCACCTCTCCTCTTCATGATATAGCCTTCAAAACCCTATTAAAAGAAATTTGTGGCATGGTTCCTTTGTTGGATTCCTTATCTGAAAGGAATTTTGATAAGTTCTTTTGATTTGGGCCTCCTTCTCAGGAGTAAGCCCCAAGTCCCAAGTCCCCTTAACCTGGGCCGCCCTTTTCAAGAGTAAGTCCCAAATTACAAAGCTCCAATCCTAATTTCTTTTGATTTGGGATTCCTTTTCAAGAATAGAACCCAATCATAATTCCCCTCTAATTTGGTCATCCATTTCAGGAGTAAGTCCTAAGTTAAGTATCCAAATCTCCATAAAGAACATATACCTTTAAGGACCATGTTCCTAGGCTTCTTCCCTGAAGTAAGTCTCGATCTTCATCTTTCTGGGAAGTCATACATACGTAAGCCCCACATCATTTCTTATGATTGCATCTTTCGTGACACAATCGTCAGGTTTTACTGATACCTCTTGTTTCTCACAACGAGAATGACTCACGTGAGCTTAGAGCGTAAAAGTTATTATGACATTTATCTTTGGACCATCAATCATTCATAAATCTCATACTTCTTCACTCGAACTACATGGGTTTTGATTCTTTTTCTAACAAGGATACGTAGGTACCCCATCGGTGGGTATGATCCTAACTCTAAAATAATCATGTCTTTATTAATGAAATTAAAGTTTAAGTGCGCCACTGAGTGGCTTTAAAACCAGTATGGTCATCATAATGACCCAGGGAATTCTATATAATGTATGGAAGGATACCATTGACTAAGAATCACTAAATCATATAGATGATTCTCTATTTATGAAGAACCTCAAATACATATAAAATATTCTCTAAATCTCTTACATATCAATCATTGATGGAAAAATATAAAGGAACAACTCATTTTCATGCTTGGTAAATTAATAAGGATTCACGAACATAACTCAAATCTATAAGAGAGTCCCAGAGTAGACAATAATTCCCCCCAAAAATGTTTGATGATTCTGAACTCCCATCCTATTGACCAATTAAAATTATTAAGCCTCATTATTCCACATCTAATGGGTACCTACCTTTCAAAAGTAGTTCAAAATGGATATAAAATCTTTGGATGTTTCCGGTTCTACGAATAAACCCGTTAGAAACCGATTGTAAATTTTGAACCTTAAACAAAAAAGGTGATCCCCATTTCTAGAAGAAACACACATCATGGTTTTTCACCCTCTCAAAATAAAAATTAGGGGATAAAGGTTTTGAAAAAATATCAAATTCTTGTGATCAATTGAATGCCTTTTTTAGTATTTTATAAGAGTGATCCATAGGCAAAAACTTTCGATGACCCATGTACACTGTTTTCCTCCCTTGATGAAATTGACATTATGAAGTCTGTTGGTCACAAATTGGACATGCTTTATGCCCTTTAACATTATATCCATACAAATTTCCAAATGCTGGGAAGTCATTTATAGTGAACATAAGCATTTCATGTAGTTGAAAATATTCCATTTTATAAGAATCATACACTCTAATACCATCCTCCCATAAAAGTTTCAAATCATCAATCAATGGTGATAAGAAAACATCAATATCATTGATGGGTTGCTTCAGACCAGAGATAATTATACTCAACATGGCATATTTTCATTTCATACAAACTTTAGGAGAGAGGTTATAAATTACCAATAAAACATGCCCTAAACTATGTGTGCTACTGAGGGTTCGGTATGGATTCATTCCATCTGTGCATAACCCTAGTATGAGATTTCTAATTTCATTTGAAAATGTAGGATATTTCTCATCAATTTTCTTCCATTGTAGACAATCAGATGGATGACATATTTTTCCATCCATATCTTCTCATCAACATTCCATCTTTACCTTTTTTCATCATGTGAATTAGAAAATAAACGTTTGAAATGATGAATTATAGGAAGATACCAAAATACCTTGGAAGGGATCTTTGTAATCTCTACATCACCCTATGATTATTCTTTCACCTTATACCGTGATGTCCCATATTTAGGACACGTTGATAGAAATTCATATTTCTTCCTATATATCATACAGTCATTCCGACAGGCATGGATTTTCTTGTATCCTAATCCCATCGGGAATAAAATTTTCTTGGCCTTATAATGTGTATCTAGAAGATCTTTTTATTTTGGAAGAATGTATTTCATCAATTATAGCAGCTCTGTAAAACTTCTGTCACTCCATCCATGTTTCTCCTTTAGGTTAATAAATCTTAACACTGCCGACAAAACCGTAAAATCTATACAACCAGGATACAATGGTTTTTCAGCATCACCATATAGATACACAATTGTTAGTTCTATCTCAATTTGTTCTGCTGCAATATTGTGAATCATTTCTTCAAATCCATTGGAGTTACCATCTTGCGAATCATCATCATCAGTAGATCTGACATTCTGTACAGTTTCACCATGCCACATCCAAGGGGTGTAACTTGGATTAAAACCATGAAAAATCAGATGATCTTTTATCTCTCTACTTTTTAACTTCTTCATATTTAAACATTTCAGGCATGGACATAAAAAAATGTCACTTCTTGGAACATTTTGTTTAGAAAAATCCAAAAATACATCAACACCTTCCTCAAATTCATTACTCATTCAATGTGCCGTAATCCAACTTCGACTCATTATTACCTATAACATATATCAAAATTATACATCTTATTAAGATAAGACAAATATATGTTGATATGAAAAATATCATAATTTGAATGTAAAAAATTTTGAAATATAAAACAAATCTATGCATATTTAAAAAAATATGCTTGAAAATGATTTTAAAAAGAAAATATAGTTAGATATAATAGTTTTAAATTCATCTTGGATCCTTTCTTCTTAAGGTTCACAAAGAATACATCCTGGTGCAACTGGATACCAAATTCACCCTTCCGTAAAAAATAAATATGATGTATATTTATTAAAATATGTATACATTCACTACTAAAAATTACACAGATCCTAACGATTTGAAACCTATGGATAGCCCCCACCCCTCTGGACATCCGCCCACCCCCTGGACACCACCCCACCCCCTTGGAAACAACCCCCACCCCCTTGACACCCCCACCCCTTGGACACCACCCCACACCCTTGGAAACCACCCCACCCCCCTAGACAGCACCACCCCCTTGGACAACCCACACCCCCTGCACACCACCACCCCCTTGGACCACCCCACCCCTCTGGACAAACCCCACCCCCTGGATAGCCCCCACCCCTTTAGACATCCCCCACCCCCTCGGACACCCCACCCCTCCTGC
The DNA here is from genome assembly GCA_963277665.1 of Viscum album. Classification (NCBI taxonomy): domain Eukaryota; kingdom Viridiplantae; phylum Streptophyta; class Magnoliopsida; order Santalales; family Viscaceae; genus Viscum; species Viscum album. Next base: position 1,369,493,009 of record OY728136.1, read on the forward strand.
ACACCACCCCCACCCCTACCCCCTTGGACACCCCCTGGACACCCTCCAACCCTCTGGACACCCCCACCCCCTTGGACACCACCCCCACCCCCTTGGACTCCCCCTGGACACCACCACCCCCATGGACAACCCCCACCCCCTGGACACCACCCCCACCCCCTTGGACACCCCCTAGACACTACCACCCTCTTGGATAGCACCCCCACCCCTCTGGGCATCCCTCACCCCCTGGACAGCCCCCACCCCTCTCGACAACCCCCACCCCCTTGGACAACCCCACCCCTCCGGGATAGCACCCCCACCCCTACCCCCTTGGACACCCCCTGAACACCCCCAACCCTCTGGACAGCCTCCAGACAACCCCCCAAACCCTCTGGACAAGCCCCCACCCACCCCGTTGGACATCCCCCATCCCCTTCGACATCCCCCACCCCCTTGGACCCCCCACACCCTTGTACTTCCCCCACCTCTATGGACACCCCAGACACCCCCAACCCTCTAGAAAGCCCCTCAAACCCTTTGTACAACCCCCACCCCTCTGGACATGCCCCTCCCCTAGATATACCCCACCCCTCTAGACATCTCCCACTCCTCTGGACACCCCCTACCCCCCTTGGACAGCCCACTCACCTCCCTGGACACCAACCCCACCCCCTGTACACCCCTATCCCATTGGACAACCCCCTCACCCCCCTCACCCCTAGACACCACCAACCCAACCCCTTGGACACCCCAACCCACATGGACAACCCTCACACCCCCTGGACACCACCCTCCACCCCCTTGACATCCCCGCACCCCCTTGGACACCCCTGACCCCCTTGGACAGCCCTTACACCCCCTGAACACCACCCCACCCCTACCCCCATGGACACCCCCTGGACACCCCCAACCCTCTGGACAATCCCCCTGAACAACCCCCTAAACCCTATGGACATTCCCCCACCCCCTTGGACAGCCCCCACCACCTTGGACAACCCCCACCCCCCTTGGACCCCCCATAGACACCCCTGGACTACCCCCACCTCTATGAACACCCTAGACACCCCCAACGCTCTGGACAACCCCCCAAACCCTCTAGAAAACCCCCTTCCCTCTGGACAGCCCCCACCCCCTAGATAGACCCCACCCATCTAGACTTCCCCCACCCCCTAAACACCCCCTACCCCCTTGGACAGCCCACTCACCTCCCTGGACACCCCCACCCCCAGGACACCCCTATCCCCTTGGACAACCCCCTCAGCCCCTCACCCCCTTGACAACACCACCCCTACCGCCTTGGACACCCCAACCCCCTTGGACAACCCTCACATCCCATTGGACACCACCACCACCCCTTTGATATCCCCACACCCCCTTGGACACCCCAACCCACTTGGACAACCCCTTCACCCACCTGGACACCACCCCACCCCCTTTGACACCACCTGGACACCTCCACCCCACTAGATATCCCACCCAACCCCTGGGCACCCCCACTCACTTGCACAACCCCTACCCCCTTGGAAACCCCATGTACGTGCACACACACATGTTAGAACACACAAAATCGAAATCTTTCATGATATCACTTCCATAGGTTTATTTTACCAGAAAGGGATTTTTCATGGTACAGATGAACACTATGAAACTTACCATGATATAAAGAAAAAAGAAAAATAAAATCTCAAAAAATTAGTTTAGGGCATCACAGAAAATAAAAATTGAAAAAGAGTCGTGTGAGGCTTACTTGAGTGTTGTGAGTTGACCTGATAGATTTGATGATAATAAATATGAAGAATGATGTTGAAAAAATGTGGCTGGAGGGCACGACTTTGACGAATCATTTCTAGGTTTTCTGCGCGAGAGAGACGAGTCACAGGTTTCCCGATCGAAGAAAAAATAATGACTGAATACGGGGTGCGATAAATCATTTAAAAGATTTATCACGTCGGTTATTTAATAACCGACGTGGTAAACTATTTTTTTGATGTTTATAATGTCAGTTATCTAATAACCGATGTAGAAAACAATTTATCACATCATTTATAAAATAACTGATGTGATATATGTTGCTTTATCACGACGGTTCTTTTGATAACCGACATGATAAATTGCTGAGATTAGCTTTCCCACATCGGTTTTTTTATAATAGACGTGATAAAGCACTGAGATTTACATTATCACGTCATTTATTTTATAACTGATGTGATAAAGGGTGCCAAATTTGATTTTTACATCCGTTATACAATAACCGATGTCAAAAAGCTAATCTTCATATATTTTACATTGGTTATAAAATAACCGACGTAAAAAATGGATCCTGATCGATATATGAAGTCAGTTATTTTATAACCAACGTGATATATCAATTATTAAATCTTTTCATGTCAGTTATATAGAACCAACGTGAAAAATTCCGACATGTTAAATGTTTTTTCCACTAGTGAGTGTTCCATGCATCACAGTTGTGAAAGTGTCTTTCTGATCAATCTCATGTTCTGAGCTGGCATAATTTTGATGTCAAACTTAATTTATCTATGAATAAAAATTTATTCAATATAGTTGATTCTAAAATCAAGGTACTTATTGTAAGGAAGATACCTTTATTTTTAGTGCTATGGAAACATGGTTCGGATACTCATGAGGATTTGGAGAGATAAGCACTAGTGAGAGAGAAATGACCTCATATTTTTGACATGGAAGATTATTAATAGGATTTATAGGGATATAAAGTTTCTATGGTGGTGAGGTTGTAACATCATATTATTGTTTTCAGATAACTCTCAACCCCTAATTTAATCATACTTTGGTTTGGTCTCATTTAGGGGTTCTTCTTGAGGAATTTTGGAAATTTTGAAGGGCTCTTGGGATGTGCATTGTTGGCGCATAGTGATCTAAAACTGTGTACCCTACAAGTGAAACCATGAAAACCTAAGTAGTGAGGGATTTTTATAGTTAGTACATGTTTTAATAAACCATTCTCCCCCGGTGGATAAAACCTGTAACCCCACATATAGGGGCCCATGGCTAGGGCCCACGTTTTGAAAAACCATGCGGGCCTGCCCAACTAACCGCTCATGAGACTTTTTTTATTCCAAAAATTAAATTAAAATGTTTAAAGCCCCTATTTTTCTACTTATTGGCCCTAACTTGGTATTGGACATCTTATTAGGTCTTTGGATCTCTTAAGGACCCATTTTGGCTTCTCGAAAACATCTCAAAATAAGAATTCTTTCCCTATTCCTTCTCTCCTGATATATCCTTCTCTCTTCCCTAGGGTTTGCTAGAGCTATTTTTTGGATTATATAATCCACATTATTTTAAATCATTAATTTGTGGTTGATTGTCAGATATTTGTTTCCAAATTCTTCATTGGAGTTTCCTATTGCAAGTGTTGTGATTTGTGTTCCCATGTTCTACGATAGGTGGTTCCATTTAAGATTTTACAATTTATTCAACCATAAATTTATCATTTTTATTGAAATTACTTGCAACTATATTTTGAAAAACTAGTTTGATATAAATTGTGATTTGGATTTTCTTTATCATGAGGTTTTGGGAAATCCACTAATTCTATTGAATTAGGGTGTTTTTTCTAAATTTGATAGAAAATTGTGTAATTAAAGTGTGGAATTTAAATTTTGAAATTGATTTGAAATTTTTATTTGATAAAAATGGATTAAATTGTTTTGATAATAACCCATTTTTTATTTTGAAAAAAGGAATTAATTGATCAAAAACCATTTTTGGGATTTAAATGGAAATTGGAATATTTAAATGAAAAAATGGGTTAATTGTATTTTTTATAGTTTTGAAATAAATTACCCATTATTAAATGTTGTTAGAGAATTTTCAATCCTATGTATTAAGTAATTTATTTGGGATAAAACTATATTGACTCTATATAACTATAAAAAAATATATTCAGTAGGTTACAACCCTGATGCGATTGGAATGAGTCTTCTTTGACCAGTGTCTGAGGGACGTGTGTACACATATTTCTCTGATCACCGATTCAAGTGTATGGGGATATCATAATCTGGAACTATCATTCCTCTTGGAAGATGAAAATGTTTATCCTTTTGGATTATTCTATTATATATTTCATTGTTTGTAAAATATTTTACACATGCCTTGTGAATTTATATAAACTATTTTATATAAAATTATTATTAATACTTTATTTATAAATTTCTACATCAATTGAAATGTAAATCATGATTTTTTTTAAATATTCTCTTGAAATACCAATCCTGTTTTATTTAAAATTAAAAGATTAATTTGGTTAATTAATTATGGAATCCTAATATGGAATCCTTTGTGAGAAACTACTAGGATTTTATCTCACACCCTACCAGTTCCTTTATTTATTTGTATGTTTCCTCTTTCTAGGTTTGAGAAAGGGGGAAGCACCACTTGGAGGTGATAATTATTGTTGATCTTTGGTCCTTTATCCAATATTTCCATTGAAACAAGGGAAGTTTATCTTATTTTCTAGTACTTTGATGATGCAATTTGAGTTTTTTATACCTATTTTACTTCTGGTACAATTATTCCTATAGAATTTTATTTTGTGCATACTGACTCTTATCTCTTTCTTCCATTGGGTTTGTGGAAAATTCCTTCACACATTCATATTCTTTGATGCCAAGTTCTTTTTGCGAACCCATGGGGATTGGGAATGCCCATCAGTTTATGTTAGTGTCGGATCATGTATTAGGGTTCTAGGGTATCTAGACTGGTTTATGATAAAGAAACCCACATTGGGTGACAATGGTGATAGAGGATTTTACTTTGGACCTCACAGAAGGATTACAACCCTACCTAAGACTAAAATTCCTTAGAGGGGATCACAGTACTATGCATAAGATGTGACTCCATGCTAAACCATCAAGTAATGGATGAAGGAAATTTAACCTAATGAAACTTGTCCAAGACAAATAGGAAAAGGGCCCCAAGATGTCTTTGAATAATTACATGATGTGTGCTGGAAGTACATGACATGTCCCTTCGACGTCAGGTTCTACCCATTTAACACAAACCATCCATGTGTGCATGTCTGAGTACAGGGTGCGTATGCCACCAAAAAAAACATATGTGGCCACACTATCTCTTGGGAATATACCCCGTAGACACGCTGAGCTACTAACAGGGTGTACACAGTGTGCGTCATGGCCCACATAGCGTTTAATACCACCTAGTCTCTGGGGCATGTACCTTGTGTACATTTTGATCTCGTGAACTAGGGGTCACACAATGTGTGGTAGGGACCACAAAACATGTGATATTTGACTCTCTATAGTAACCATAGCCACCAATATGAGGTTCTCACCTGATGTATAATTCTGAATTACATGTCATGCAACCCAGGATTTAGCAGAATCCCAAAATCTATTTAGTAGGATTTTTCTACACATCATGTTCTTATGGATCTAAAAAAAACACACCAAAAAACATGGATATTAATTTTTATGGGTATTTCAACATCATAAGCTAGATTCCAGCCAATCCCACCACTTTGGAAATTCCCACCATGGGATCCCATCTCCACTGAACTGTCTACTCGGACTGGGGTCCCGAAAGGTGTCCTCAGTTGATTATCCCTCATATTCATGCCCTGAAAATGAAACCTCAAACTCATTCATACCCATAGTATTGATTAATTTTACCAAATAATAGTCATGAAACAATCTAATATCGAGTAATCATCAAACCCCATGCCAAAGGAATATCCCATGATGAACTTTTAAATAACATGTGAAGAAATGAACAAATCAAAAACATGAGGAACATAAATCGGAAAATTTTATTGTTGGACTTGATTCTTTTCCAGTAGAATGAAATAAAGAGATATAATATAATAAATAATATAAATCTAAATCATATAGAAATATAACTCATACCCGAAATAGGAATGATTTGTGAAAAATTTCATTAGATGATTTAATCATGTTTATCATAGGAATAATAAAATGCGGATAAATCCAAATAAAATAAACATCCTACATCAATATGGATTGATCGCTAGTGAATAAAGAAATATTTTCATTTTCGTTGCTGAGATCATCAAATTTTTATGGCACAATGATCTTAGATCTTGATCTGATATGATATTATCCTTTGAGAACAATCCTATAAAATGGTCCTATAGGTCTCGATAGCTAAGAATCCAACCCTGAGATCTCCTCATAAAATTGTATTTATATACAACCTTATGTCATGTAAATTTAATTAAGTAAATTATTTTAAATTAAATAATTTATTTAAAAAATCTCCCACAACTATGCCAACACAAGTGTTTGACACTCTCCAATGTTATGTCATGACTAGGGTAAATCCCGTGCTCTGACTTCAATGACAACATCACATTTATGATTCAAGCCACCATTAAATATTTATTCCACTTTTTTAGGAACACTATGCCCGTGTGATATTTTATATATTAAATAATTTTCAGAAATTAATTCTAAGCTCAACGGTCCTTGGAATATCATGTAGTCTCAACACCAAGATCCTAAAATAATCCATATAATATTCTAATGTAGTACATAGAAAAATTATATTCATTACATTTTCCGCACCTTAGGGATTTATGTCCCAAAAATACAAAAAAATCCTACACTAAGATATATTGGTTCTGAGTACACATCTGGGTCTCCCACCACAAGGTAATCTCATAAAGATTATCATGATTCTATGAGACATGCTCCAAAGGAATTTCTCAACCATAGAGGATCCTCTTCTACTGATCCTCAAAATATACTAGGTACTTATCAAAGGTATTTCCATCCTCAATGTCGATATCACCCCTATCGGTAACATGCGATGAGTCGGAATGTACCTCCTCAGCTACAATACGTGGAAGATATCATGTACCCATTCTAACTTCTATGGTATAGATAAATGGTAAGCCACCTCAACAACTCTACATATTATCTAGAAATGGATAATGAATCTCAGAGATAGCTTGCTCGCCTGAACAAATATTAGCAACCCACATTGAAGTGAGACTCATAGGAACACATGGTATCCCTCCTTGAACCCCAAAGGACATTTTAATCATTCCAAATAGGACTTATTAATTCTCTATGAATTTATCATATTCTTCTGGATAATCTATACCTTCTCTATCAGGGCTCACACCAACTCTAGTCCCATACATACTGACTCTCCTGGGTTGGTCCAACACAGTGGCTACCTGTAGGGTCGGCTATAAAAGGGATCATCTGATTCCATATTGATGGTGGAATGGTATCTATAATTTTTTGAAAACTCCAACATTGGTAGGTAATAATACCAACTATGGCCAAAGTCTAACATGAAATCCATCATCATGTACTCCAAGACCAAAATTGTCTGCTCAGTTTTGTTGTCAGTCGGGGGGTGAAATGCTATGTTTAAACGCAACTGAGTCCCGACGGCCTCTTACAATCCCATCCATAATCGAGATTTGAAGCAAGTATTATTTTAAATAAGTATAGTTGATAGAACTCCATGGATATGGACTATATCTTAAAAGTACATGTGTCCCAATCTATCTACTAAATTCTGCACTCAAATAACTAGGAAGTGGTTCAACTTGGTTAGTTAGTGTACGATCACCCAAATGGAATCATTTCCCATGGATGTATGTGGTAACCTTGACAAAAATTGCATAGATATCTCATCCGAATTCCACTGGGGTGCCTCAAGGGGTTAATCTAAACCTGATAAAATTAGCTTCTAAACCTTCACCAGTTGATAAGTGAGGTATAAAGGGACAAACTATGAAACTCCCTTATTCATCCAAGGTCAGCAAAAAAGATATCAGAGGTCCTAGAAAATATTCACCAAAATTTGATGTATCGCTAAGGAAGATATATGAAAATACCTTAGAACCTTCTCCTTAAATGTCACTGGTACCATCAAGCATCCTTTTAAAAGAATTACATGCTCCCCACCCTTAGAAAACACACCAGGAGCATGTCTTGTGGATATCTGAGTACATATGATATCCCAATCAGAATCCCCAATATGTTCCTCCTTGAATCACTATAAAAGAATAAGGGTAAAAAAATAGACTAAAGGTAAACTAATATATACCTATCCAAAAAGGATAAATGGAATGAGACTAACTAATTTTATGGCTCGCTCAATAGCTATGAACTAGATCTTATACTAAGAGCATCTTCTACCTTGTTCATATAACACCCCAAACATTTTATAGTATGTTTCTCTTAAATACTTTCTATTCATTAGATAGCCCATTTTACATGAAGAAATATGTCTTTTTTGAAACAAAACATTATAATATAAAGTTATAGGATATCCATTAAACATAAACATTCCACTTCTTTGTTTTGAATTTTGAAAAACAGTCTTCTAGAGTTGTGACCAGTAAGTTGTTTGGAGTCTGATAGAACCAAAATGACTTTTTATGAATAGTAAAATACCCTTATGAATAGTAATATGAATTTTAATATTACCATTATAAATATTAAATAATGATTATATTTTATTTTCATAATGTAATAAGATAATGAGAAGTTAATTAATTTTTCAATGTAATACAAAACTAGTTATACAATTAAATTTTTATTTTTCAAATTAACTTTGATTTTATTTAAAAATTAAATAAAAAATACTTAGAAAATTAATTTCAAAAAATGGAGTTCATTTTTGAATTCTACACATTGAAAAATGGTAAGGGAGAATTTTTAGGATTTTTCTAAAATACTTGATTTTTTCATGAATAGTAAAAATACAGATTCGAGTTTTTGATAGTTTAATGAAAACATAATGATGTAATTATTAATATAAAAGGATGATAGACTTTTTTATAGTGTCATATTACATGATTTGTCCCAATTGGCTTAATCCATATGAAAATACCATGGAAAATCCCATGGTTTTGTGAGAACCAGTAATGAGGTGTCCCTTTTAATTAATAAAAAACTCTATCTTAATTACTATAAATCCCCACTCACCCCCCTTCGTTTTATTTCATTAAAAACTCAATATACTCGAATATATGGTGGTATTACCTCCCTAGGAGTCCTCCCAAGGTGTCATTAATCCCCCAAGGTCCCATCCTTCAAGATCTAGGAGTTACTCTACAAGGTAAGGGAATCCTTCATTATCTTTTTTTAGTCGACACTTACTTTATGTTATCTATTTGATTTTCTATTTTAATATGTTGGGGTTTGATATTATGTGTTATTATTACTGTCCTTTTTTATTTAAATATGATGAGATATTATTTTTTTCTCATCATTTCATTTTATGAAATTTTAAGCGACACCGTTAGGCTGCCGAATTTTCATAAGGGATCTCTCACCTTTTCTTTTATTTTCAAGTTCATCTCTTTTATTTTTATCTCCTCACCTCCTATGTCCAAATGACCATGATAAAAACCAGTATCATCTATATACTGGAATTATATCATTTTAATGGAATAACTATCTTCAATATCCTTACTCCCTCCCTTTTATTTTTATAAATGAAATCAATGTCCATGAGGTTCCAATTTATAACCTTTGTGGATGGCGGAGTTTCATTCTTCACTTTATCTTTCATTAATGGTCATGAAACCATTTTAATGGTTGAAACAGATAATAGTATATTTATTTCATCTCAATAATGTTCTGTAATCCTTATACACTCATAATATAAGATAATAATACAAAACAAGATCATTATGAACAAAACGACCAAGGTAATCTGAATATTTGTAATAAACTTTTAACTAATGAATCATCATCATGGTATATAACACAAAATAAATATAAGATAATTTATATCTCCTTAATGTAATTAATAAGATATATTTACAATTCTGTATGTTTAAACACATTTCAAATGAACTTCCATTCATTAAAACAAGTAAACAAATCATGAAAACCAATGAAGAAAATGCTTCCAAAACAATAAAATTGAACCTTTTAAACCCACTAAAAGGGCCATGAATTAACCTAATAAGGTTATAATAAATAAATTACATGTATAGGAGGTTATGGAATTATTAATTAATGAATCTAAATTTTATTATTCAGGTCATTAAATCAAATTAAGAACACAATCGAGCAAAAGTTAAGGGGTTTCGCATCTCACTTTTATTTTTGTGAGATTTTTCATTGTTCACCAATTATTTATTGTATGTGGTATATTTGTACTTAAATTTGATATATAATAACATTATTATATTTATATTTATGTTATTAAATGATTCATTTGATGGTTATTATGTTCTGGTCATATTATTCGACCGATTACATTGTGGTAAGAGACTTTTTATCAACTACTATTTTGTTCTGACTAACTTTTTAAGGTGCACCAAATAATCCTTATGTGGTGTACCTACTACCCATTTGATATCACTTTTCATTTGAAATAATATTTATATTAAATATCCATAATCTCATATCATTGATACATTTTTTTGTCTAAAACGTATACCATTTTACATACGGTGATTATTTGGAAATTTATTTTAATAATGAAAATATTGATGAATATCTATACTATACTCTATACGGATATTGAAAATGAATTTTTATCTTGTATATAATAAATGTATAAAGAATTATTTGGACATTAAGTGGTGGTTGAGGCCTTCTATATCCTCTTTATGCATCAGTAGGTCTCATGAGACAAATCAGTTGGCGACAAACCATTCGAGTTTGTTTCCAAAAATCAGACAGGTTTCCACCCATAGAACTAAACTGTTTTTACGGTATTATGGTATCATGTGCTATATAAATGACATATAATTAATAATCATTCTCTTAATTCATTATCAGTTATTACTATTCATGATCTTTTCACTATGACAAAATCTATGGATGCAATTTCATTCTTAGTTTATTAATGGCACGAGTTTTTCATTTATTCACCATGCCATTTTGATTATGTCAAATTTTTTACAATTATGTTATTATTGATTCATGCTTCCGCCATTTTTATCCTTTACTGATTGTTTGAGCTCACCCCTTTCATTGTTTACCTTTAACAGGTGATGAAGAGGTGATCGTTTATTGAGTTTCTTTGGTTGTAGTTTTCAGCTTTTGTTATATATTGTATTTTGTAACCTTTTACAATGTAATTTGTGTTACATCTATGTATCTAGTTTTTTCAAGACTACTAAACTATTCATTCCTTTAGGATTTTCATAGCCTCGAACCATGATAATATAACAAGTAATGCACCGTCTCCAGCCTAGTGGGGCCGGGGTGTTACTGTTGGTGTCAGAGGAAGTTTAGTAGAAAACCTGAAAGCTAGAGTAGGAAATGTATAGTAGGGAACAAAGCCCTAAGGTATCATTTGAGGATAAACATACAAGAATATTTTGGTATTTTTGGTAAGGAATAGATTATGTAAATACTTCAACAAATACATCCCTGTCTGGATACGAGCAGGTAGATGTGGCTCTGGCACAGAGGTACCTAGGAGTGAAAGCTCTGACAAGAAGTTTCAGGCTTGACCCGTGGTATCTGGATACACGATAACGGGCCTTTCTGCACTCTTGGTTATGACATTCCTAGAGGATATGTTTAGGATAATTCATATTTTCTTTACAAGCTATTATGAAGGAGTTTAATGTAAATATTTTCTCAGAGAAACCATGTTTATAAGATTATCTATGCATAGAATTTCAATCTATGTTGAGTGACTTTCTATTTAAGATTCATAAACTAATCTATTTTATACCATTATTTATAAATTGAATCTAATGGAAGAATGGGAATCAATACTCGTGGGAAAGGTAGGGATCTCCCTACTAAGAAAGTCAACACAGTCAATTTTGGAGCATAGCAGATCATGACCATATTTGGAAAACTTACTCAAGTTGTGACGAACAATCATTCCATCATGTGTTGGATCATTTCATGTGGTAGAGGCCCCCATCTTTTAGTGGGAATACTAACCCAGTGGTTGCAGAGAAATGGATCAAGTCCCTTGAAAAGATATTCATGGAATTAAGATGCAATGAAAGTGAAAAGGTAGTACTAGAAGTATATTGTCTCAAGGGTGACACTGGTCAATGGTGGTCCTTGATTCAGAATACCACATAGGAAGAAGAAATAGAGGATATGGAATAGAGGACTTTTAAAGAAATATTATTTGAAAAATATTTCCCTCATGAGCAATAAACTGAAATGAAGACGAAATTACTTGGCTTAAAACAATGGGAAGAAGACATTTTTGTAGAGTATGAGGTTACCTTCACAAGGCTGGAAAGGTATGCCGTAGATTACGTACGTGACTCGGTAGACAAGATTGATCATTTCTTTGAAGGTCTTAAGCCAAATATTCGAAGGAAACTGGCTTCTCAAACATTTTCATCATATGATTGAATTGTATCAAGTGCTATTAAAACATAAAAGAAATTTTCTGGATCAAGTTTCTTCAAGGGGAACCAAGATAAGAAGCGGTACTCTGATAAAAAAGGAAAAAGAGAAGCACCAAAGAAGAGAAAGGGAACAAAGCTATTCCCATTATGTGAGAACTGTGGAAAGAATCATCTCAAGAAATTCTTGAAAGACATGTGAGTCTGCTATAACTGCGGAGAAAAGGGGCACCAATCTGATGAATGAAAGGGGAAGAAACAATTCAATGATATTAAATTCTACAATTATAGAGAGATGGGACACTATGAAAATGAGTGTCCTAAGAGCCAAAGAAACATGCCTTAGAAAAAGTCAAGAGAACAAGGGAGAGCTTATGTGATTACAACCGCAGTGGTTGAAGTTTCTAATGATGTGGTGGCAGGTACTTTAACAGTTTCCTCAAAATTATCCAACACTTTATTTGATTCTGGATCATTGAATTCATTTATATCTTCTTTTTTTTCCAAGAAAATTAGATATGTCCAATTTAATTTAATAAATGAGTTGTCAGTCAAAAATCACGGGGGATGTATCATTGCAACAAAGGCATGTCCACTATTCCCCCTCATGACACATAAACATGATTTAGTTTCTCACCTTATCATCATACCAATGAATGAATTTGATATAATTATTAGTATGGATTGGATGTCAAATTATGATACGAAGAATTATTGCATTTAAAAAGAAGTTACAATTTTTGAAAATGGTGTAGAATCTCTTATCTTTAGATCAGATAATTTTCCATCTGATTCTTATCTAGAACCTCACCCAATAGTTCTATTGAATGAAATTCTTGGAGATGAAGAGAACCCAATATCGATGGGTGATGAAAGAAATACTCAAATTGAAGATGTGCACACAGTGAGAGAGTACATTGATGTATTTCTAGAGGATGTACCTGGACATCCTCCACAGTGGGATGTTGAGTTCTCTATTGATTTAATTCCTGATGCAAGACTGATATCAAAGATTCCCTATAGAATGACCACTGTGGAGTTAGTGGAGATAAAGAAACAACTAGAGGAGTTGAGAGACAAAGGATTTATTCTACCTAGTGTTTCTCCATGGGGAGCCCCTGTTCTCTTTGTCAAGAAGATATATGGATCAATGAGGCTATACATTGATTACAGGGAAATCAATGATATTACAATAAAGAATAAGTATCCTATACCCCAGATTGATGATTTATTTGATCAAATTCATGGATCCAAATACTTTTCAAATATTGACCTTTGATCTGGATATCATCAACTGCATGTGGGGAAGGAAAACATTCCGAAGAAAAAAATTTGAACCAGGCATGGGCATTACGAGTTTACAGTGATGCCTTTTGGATTGCTGAATGCACCATCTATTTTCATGGATTTAATGAATTGAGTTTTCAAGGAATATCTTAATAACTTTATTATGGTATTCATTGATGATATCCTTGTATACTCAAAAAGATATGATGACCATGATGAACATTTTGCGGACTATTCTGAAAACTCTTAGAAGAAATGAATTATATGGGAAGTTTAGAAAGTGAGAATTCGGGATTTAATCAGTTTATTTTCTAGGCCATATTGTCTCTATGGATGGAATCCTAGTTGAACCTGTGAAGACAAAGGCAATCCAAGATTGGTCCACACCACCAAACATAACTGAGGTATGTAGTTTTATTGGCTTAGAAGGCTACTATCAGCATTTTGTTCATAATTTTTCTGGACTGGCTAACCCGCTAACCAAGCTCACACGTAAAGGAGTTAAGTTAGTGTGGACAAAAGAGTGTACAAAATTCTTCAAAGAATTGAAAAAAATATTGTTCAATGCTCCAATTTTGACTCTTCCATCTGGATGTGATGGATTTCTGATATACAATGATGCATCGAATACTGGACTGGGTTGAATCCTTATGAAAAATGATAAAGTTATTGCTTATGCATCAAGACAGTTGAAGACCCATGAGAAAAATTATCCAACTCATGATTTTGAGTTAGCATCCATAATCTTTGCTATGAAAATATAGAGACATTATATCTACAGAGAAAGATGTGAGATTTATACGGACCACAAGAGTTTGAAATATATTTTCACACAAAAATAACTCAACATGAGGAAAATAATATGGCTCGAGTTACTCAAAGATTACGATTGTTAAATACACTACCACTCAGGAAAGGGGAATAAGGTGGAAGATTCATTAAGTAGGAAAGATCATAGCCTTCCGACTCAAATGAGAATTGAAAGAGATCCTATATTCATGGATCTAGTGAAGATAGATATGATAATTGTTAAGGAAGGGGAAACATCTTTTCAATTTAGAATGATTGATAAACCATCTTTATTAGAGAAGATAAAAATATCTCAATCTGATGATGAGAATCAGCACGAGAAAATTAATGCTGTCAAGGATGGGAGACTGGCTGACTTCGTGTGTGAAGAAGGAGTTCTGAGATTTGGGAAGAGGTTATGTGTTCTATCAGTACCTGAGCTAAAAAGGGAACTATTAGATGATTCCCATAGATCAAATTTCTCTATACACTCGGGTAGCACCAAGATGTACAGATATCTACAAGAAATATTTTGGTGGGATAATATGAAGCGAAAAATTGCTGACTACCTATCAAGATGTCTAGTTTGTCAACAAGTGAAGGCAGAGAGACTACATCCCAAAGGAGTGATGCAACCTTTACCTATTTATATGTGGAAGTGGGATGAAATTATGATGGATTTTTTCACTAGACTACCGAGGACACCTAGAAGGAATGATGAAATATGGGTAATTGTTGATCATCTCACAAAATCATCACATTTCCTTTCTATAAGAGAGGATTTACCACTTGAGTGCCAGACAAGACTGTATATTAATGAATTTGTAAGACTTCATGGTGCACCTTTGTCAATTGTATCCGATTGAGATCCCCGATTTACATCAAAATTCTAGAAAAGTCTCCATAAGGCTTTGAATACTGAGCTTTGTATGAGTACTGCATATCACCCCCAAACCGAAAGACAGTCTAAAAGGACTATTCAAACTCTAGAAGACATGATGTGGTCATGATCTCTTGACTTCCAAGGTATGTGGGATCAATACTTCCCTCTGGTGGAACTTTCTCACTACAATAGTTTCCATTCTAGTATTTAAATGGCTCCATATGAAGCATTATATGGGAAGAGATGTCAAACTCCAACTTGTTGGGAAGAAGTTGGTGAGAGGAAACTTATAAGCCCAGAACTTATTGAAGAGACCACAACAAAGGTGAAGACAATACAAGACCATATTAAAGCAGCCCAAAGTAGGTATAAGAGTTATACTGACAATCAGAGAACAGATTTGGAATTCCAGGTGGGCGATCATGTCTTTCTGAAAGTATCTCCATTGAAGGGTGTCTTAAGGTTCGGTAAGAAAGGGAAACTAATCCCCAGGTATATCAGACCATTTGAAGTTCTAGAATGAATCGGAGCTGTAGATTACCATTTAACATTGCCACCAAATCTCTCCAGAGTTCATGATGTGTTCCACATGTCATTGTTAAAGAAATGCATGCCAGACCCAACACATGTACTCACATATGAAGAAATAGAGATGGAACCTGATTTTTCATACTGTGAAAAGCCTATCAGGATTCTTGACACAAGAGAGCAGGTGTTGAGAAATCAGATAACTCGTCTAGTAAAGGTTTTTTTTGGAGAAACCAAGATATGGAAGAAGCAACATGGGAACCAGAGGATTTCATGAGGAAGAACCACCCACATCTTTTTGGTGGACTGTAAATATAAAATTTCGAGGATGAAATTTCTGAAGGAGAGAATAATATAACACCCCAAACATTTTATAGTATGTTTCTCTTAAATACTTTCTATTAATTAGATATCCCATATTGCATGAATCACTATGTCTTTTTTGAAACAAAAAATTATAGGAGAAAGTTATATTCTATCCATTAAACATTAATTTTCCACTTCTATGTTTTGAATTTCGAAAAATAGTCATCTAGAGTTGTGACCAGTAAGTTGTTTGGAGTTTGATAGAACCAACATGATTTTTTTGATGAATAGTAACATCCCCTTATGAATAGTAATATGAATAGTAATATGACCCTTATAAATAGAAAATAATGATAATATTTTATTTTATCAAGGTAATTATATAATGAAAAGTTAATTAATTTTTCAATGTAATACAAAACTAATTATTTCATGAAATTGTTATTTTTCAAATTAACTATGATTTTATTTAAAAATAAAATGAAAAATATATAGAAAATTATTTTCAAAAATGGAGTTCATTTTTGAATTCTACATGTCAAAAAATGGTTAGGTTGATTTTTTGGGATTTTTGTAAAATACTTGAATTTTTCATGAATAGTAAAAATACAGATTTGAGTTTTCGGAAGTTTAATGACATCATAATGATGTAATAATTAATATAAAGGTCTGGTAGACTTTTTTACAATATCTTATGACATGAGGTGTCCCAAGTGGCTTAAACCATGGGCAAATACCATGGGCAAGCCCATGGTTTTACGAAAACCACTTACGAGGTATCCCTTTTAATTAATAAAAACTTCTCTCTTAATTACTATAAATACCCACTCTACCCCCTCCGTTTTCTTTCATTAAAAATACAATATACTCAAAGATCTGGTGGTATTACTTCTATATTAGTCCTCCAAAGGTGTCTATAAGCCACCAAGGTCCCATCCTTTAAGATCTAGGAGTTACTCTACAAGGTAAGGGAATCCTTCATTCTCTTGTTTTAGTCGACACTTCCTTTATGTTATCTATTTGATTTTCTATTCTAATATGATGGGGTTTGATTTTATGTTTTCTTATTACTTTACTTTTTGATTCCAATATGATGATATACCCTTTTTCTCTCATCATTCCATTTTATGAAATTTTACGCGATGCTGTTAGGCTGCCGAATTTTCATAAGGGATCTCTCACCTTTTCTTTTATTTTCAAGTTCATCTCTTTTATTTTTCTCTACTCACATCCTCTGTCCAAATGAACATTATAAACTCCATTATCATCTATATAATGTAATTATGTCATGTTAATGGAAGAACTATCATCAATATCATTACTCCCTCCCTTTAATTTTTATAAAAAAAAATCAACGTCCATGAGGTTCCAATTTATAACCTTTGTGGACGAAAGAGTTTCGTTCTTCACTTTCTCCTTAATTACTAGTCATGAAACCATTTAATGGTCGAACCAAATACTAATATATTTATTTCATCTCATTAATGTTCTGGAATCCTTAGAAAATCATAATATAAGATAATAATACAAAACCAGTTCATTATGAACAAAACGACCAAGTTAATCTAAATATTTGTAATAAACTTTTAACTAATGAATCATCATCATGGTATATAACCCAAAATCGTTATAATATCATTTATATCTCATTAATATCATTAATAAGATATATTAACAATTATGTATGTTTAAAGACATTTCAAATGAACTTTCATTAATTAAAACAAGTAAACGAATCATGGAAACCAATGAAGAAAATGCTTCCAAAACAATAAAATTGAACCTCTTAAACCCATTAAAAGGGCCATGAATTAGCCTAATAAGGTTATAATAAATAAATTAAATGTATAGGAGGTTATGAAATTATTAATTAATGAATATAAATTTTATTTTTCCAGTCATTAAAACAAACGAAGAACACACTCGAGCAAAAGGTAAGGGGTTTCTCATCTCAATTTCATTTCTTTGAGATTTTCATTGTTCACCACTTATTTATTGTATGTTTTATATGTGTACTTCCATTTTATATATAATAAAATGATTCTATTTATATTCAGGTTATTAAATGATTCATTTTAGGGTTATTAAGTTCTGGTCATATGATTCGACCGATTATATTGTGGTAAGAGACTTTTTCTCAACTTCTATTTTGTGGTGACTAACTTTTTAAGGTGCACCAAATAATCCTTATGTAGTGTACCTACTACCCATTTGAGATAAATTTTTATTTGAAATTATATTTATATTAAATATCCCTAATATCATATCATGGATATGTTTTTTGTCTAAACTGTATACCATTTTACATACAGTTTTTATTTGGAAAGTTATTTTAATTATGGAAATATTGATGAAACTGTATACTATAATCTATATGGATATTGAAAAGGAATATTTATATTGTATTTAATCATGGTATAAATAATAATTTGGACATGAAATGGATTATGGGGCCCGCTATATCCCCTCGATTCATTAGTAGGTTTCATGAGACAAATCAGTTGGCAACAAACCCTTCGAGTTTGTTTCCAAAAATTATATGGGTTTCCACCCACAGAACTAAACCATTTTTACAGATATATGGTATCATGTTCCAGATAAATGATGTCCAATTAATATGAATTCTATTTATTCATTATCAGTTATTACTATCTATGAGGTTTTCACTATGAAAAAATCTATGGATGCAGTTTCATTCTCAGTTTATTAATGGCATGAGTTTTTCATTTATTCACCATGCCATTTTGATTATGTCAAATTGTTTACAATTCAGTTATTAATGATTCATGATTCTACCATTTTTATCCCTTACTGATTGTTTGAGCTCACCCCATTCATTTTTTACCTTCAACAGGTGATGAAGAAGTGATCATTTATTGAGTTCATGTGGTTGCAGTTTTCAGTTTTTGTTATGTATTATATTTTGTAACCTTTTACAATGTAATTTGTGTTTCGTCTATGTATCTAGTTTCTTCAAGACTACTAAAATATTTGTTCCTTCAGGATTTTCATTCCTTCTAAGTATGCCAATATAACATTTAATGCACCATCTCCAGCCTAGTGGGGTTGGGGTGTTACAGTTCACCTCCCAAGAGTATAGATAATATGGAAGTCATAATCATAGAGGAACTCTAGTTATTTACTCTATCTCAATTTAATATCCTTCTAAGAGAATATATACTCGATTATCTATTGTTTAGAATAGATTATAAATCGTTCACCCATAGGGTAGTGTCACCACATCTTTAATGAGAATACTACCACTGATAGCTCAAGATCATGGGTTGCGTTGTTCAACTCATGTGGTCTCAACTGAATTGAACTATAAGAAATAACTGAAATACTCTGTATAAAAACAAAAACAAGACTAGTCCCTAATGAATTTTGGAAAACTACACACTCGACACCCTCATATAGTGATCTCAAGATTGGATCACTCTATAATATTTATCTAAACTCCTAGAAAGCCTACTGACACCTCTCCATTCATACGAAAGGATATCCATTTTGGGACAAATATATTAAGGGAGATGATATCCTAAAGATATTAGGTAAAAATA
Source organism: Viscum album (assembly GCA_963277665.1). Lineage (NCBI taxonomy): Eukaryota > Viridiplantae > Streptophyta > Magnoliopsida > Santalales > Viscaceae > Viscum > Viscum album. The sequence goes on from OY728136.1 coordinate 1,369,512,669, forward strand.
TATTATATTTTCTTGCTAATACAAGGAAGTTCCACACCTCCATCACTATCTCGGGTGTCTCCAAAGATGAAACTGTTTTGACCTTCACCGGGTCCACTACTACACCGTCTGCTAAGATTAAATATACCAAGAAGTGGACATGATAAATATAGAACTATAACATAGATACATTCCCTATAAATCTAGAGATCTTTGAGTACATCTAGGACCATACAGAAGGGTCATGCATTCTTCTCTTCGGATGTCGAGTACACTGGTATATCATTAATGAATACAACCATAAACTGGTCTAAGAAAGGCTGAAAGACCCAATTTATGAGTTCCATGAACACTTCTAGGGATTTCAACACATCAAAGGGAATCACCATGTACACATAGTGACTTTATTGATATTAGAAAATCATCTTATTTATATCCTTATCCTATAATTACATCTAGTGATAACCTGTTCTGAGGCTATTCTTTGAGAACTATTGTGCCCCTCTCAACTAATTGAAGAGCTCATAAATCACCGGCAGTGGATAATTATTCTTCAGGTTCACTTGGTTTAGGATATGGTAATCCACATAAAACCTCAATCTCCCATCCAACTTATTGGTGAAAAAATCTGTGGTTACCTTGGGTGAGAGACTGGGTCTCATAAAGACCTTCCTCTATAAGGCCTTCAACTGCACCCTTAGATCTTGAAGCTCTTTGAGAGCCATTCAATATGATGGAATAGATATCTGGACCATCATAGTGTCTTGTTCAATGCACAAGTCTATCTCCTCATGGGGAGGTGATCCTATAATGTCCTTAGAAAATACATCCCTATTCTTTACCACCACCGTAAGAATCTAGAAGCTCATAGAATCCACTACACCCAGAGTCATTCTAGCTAGCTGGTGTGAAATTGGACTCACCCTTATATGCATGAGTCCATGTTGATTTTCCTGGGTTTTCTTTTCACCCATAAAGTAAAACCTCATACAATCACGATAGACACACAATATACTCCTCTTGAAATTGTTTATCTGGGAATGAACTCTAGATAACAAATCCATACCTAAGATGATGTCATAATACCTCATCACTATTACAAGGAGATCCTAAAAATTTTTTCACCTATAAGATTTTAGTCACACCATCAGTATAGGTGTGTGATGAGTAATTCACCTCTAGTAGGAGTCTTCAAGACCAAGATTTGATCCAAGGTCTTAATCAGAATCTCTATGTATGAAAATAGATAAGTGAAAAGAAAGGAACGACTCACACCTATATTTATTGATACTATAGATAAAGTAGAGATGAAAAAACTTGTACCTTGTATCATCCATGGAGACTCTAGGTCATAATCCTTGACTACTTGTAACTAAACTCTCCCCTATACCCTAGATATCTGAGCCTAGAGTTGACCGCCTTGGGGTGGTGGTTGTAACAAGTCAAAACATCTGTTTTCTTTAGATACTCTCCTAACTCATCTTCCAAATCCTTCTCCTTATGGTCTTGACTTCTCCTACCGCTACCTCTTCCTAGGATATCCATCCACTATCTCTCTACCAAACACAAATCAGGTCATAAAATATTGTGCAAGATATCCTTGACTATTAAAAGAGTTACACCGCATCTCCTTAGTTTGAATCGACCAATACTATTATCCATGAACCATAGACCCTTTTTCCTAGGGCCGACTCCTGAAACTTGTCACATGTCATGTTCCTTGTGTCTATACTGGGGCCCTACTATAGAAGTATCAACTCCCATGTTCCCATTACCAACACCAACTATCTATGTGTACTCATCCAAGAAACTCTTGTTCACCAAATCATTCTACATCATCCTAGCATATGTAGGAATTCATATAGGTATCACACTAGATCAAATGTCTCTATTTAGAATTCCCCCAAAGGTCTAAGCCTGAAATATTTGATAATGCCCCACATACATTGAGTTCCGAGAGAGGTTGTTAAACCTCAATGAATATTTTTCCACAACTTTACTACCCAAATAAAGATTTATAAACTATTTGATGTGCAAAATCCTCAAAGTAGCTGAAGAAAACTCCTCTCTAAAATGGTACTCAAACTCTCACCATGCAATAGTTTTGGCATCATACGACTAGATCACTAAGCCACACCATCATCATATGGAAGCATGGAGAAGGTTAGCTAAGAAGACCACCATCTACTCTATAGTATTGATAATATAGAATAATAATGTCCCTACATTAAGCTAGTCCATAGCCTCCTGGGCTTCATGCTCTCCTAGGAACCCGAGGGGTCACTATCGCTGAAAATCATGAAGTGAGATTAGTCTCCATACCTCATATGTGGGTACTATCAATAACATTTGTTGTTCGAAATGTTGTGGTAATACTGGTGCACCACCTAAGGGTAGCACCTCATGAAAAGGTCCATGTATCAAAGGCTCATCACTGAGGGGATCATCCTAATGATCCTTCTACTAAATCCTAGATGGAAATTGTTATGGGGGAATCCTGAAATAGACAATATGTATCACTTTCAATGAGTGTATATGGTGATTTAATTTAATAAAGAAATTTAAACCACAACACATTATTATATGATTCATGTACCAAAGTCTTTCCATGCAACAAGTACCTATATCTACTGATTTGATAAGCAGGGAGTAAGAGTCCTCGTGAATGGAAACGTCAGCAGCTGCACTGAAACTGGAGTCCCTATCTTAAGATCCAAGCTCAAAACACTTAACACTATTGCCATAAAATCTAAACCATTACCATAGACTCTATTTCTAAGGTAGAACTGACTCCTCTGATACCACTCTGTCATGACTCGGCTCAACGGGGCTTGAGCCATGGGTACCACAGTCTTGCCTCTAATTGGCTGGGGGATGGTGACCAGCACTGAGTAGGCATATAACACACATGGGAGGATTTATCATAGTGTACCTATATACATGAACATATCTACAAGCCCACATAATACTAAAATGTAAAAAAACCAATAACCATGCATGAATACATCTAAAATAACACCATCATAGTGTGATAACAAGGTGGTGGAAAGAATAGTCCAAATACAATCACACCTAAAGAAAGTGAATCAAGTACAACCTTTGAAGTAGGATAGAACTATTGTAAATGAAACCATTAGAATCAAACTTAGTCTATATTGATTACAAGTATCCACCTGGAACTGGTACCTCTAGGACTCCATCAAAAGATTGGCCGTCTGGATATAACATGACATGTGTAGGTAAATCCCAAGCAGGATTGAGTATAACAATACCCAATAGGACACCCTAATATCACTAAGAATATAGAATAAATAATAGTAGTCATCTCATCAAAGGAATATGTGAACAACACACATAACAAGAATATCTAGATATACACATAGTAGACCAACTAAATCACGGTAAGATCACAATCATAATAAGATTCCTTCTTAAAGGTTCTATATAACGCTCATCTAGGAGAACACACAAAACATGTCAGATAATAATGATGGAATATATCTAAGTTATTATGCTCATTGGGTCTCAGAATAAGAAGTACACACTAGAATTCAAAAGAGAAAGGTACAAATATGTGGATCACAAGCAAGGCCATGTGGTATACCAACAACCCAGTATGGATTAAACAACTATTTTATGGATAGATGACCACATATTTTTGGTCATAATGATACCATGAACCCCCAAAAGGGTAATTATGATGATAGGGGATCTGACTCTAAGTATCATAGAAGGATTCCACCAGATCTGTCTCAAACTAATGTTTCTTATAGGGGGATCACCATCCTATGCATAAGATGTGAATCCATACTAAACCCTCAGGGAATGGATCAAGGGAAAATAACCTAACTAAAACTTTCGAAGATGATGAGGAAAAGGGCTCCAAGCTATCTTTGAATAAGTACATATCCTGTATTGGATGTATAGGTCATGACCCTTTAGCACCGGGTTCTACCTATGTATCATGACTTGTGTTTGTGTTTGTGTCCAAGTACACTATGTGTGGACCACCGCACATGGAATGTGGGGCCATGCATTCATCTGTGCATGTAACACCCCAAGCTTCCACGGTACGTTTCACTTCGAACAATGCAATAGCGTGTGTTGTACGCAACCTCGAGCTCTAACACACACCACAACGAATTAAACTAGCCGTTGTGAATAGTAATACCTACTTTTTGAAATTTTATAAATTTAATATTTCAAAATGGACTTCATTTTTGTATTCGTAATATCGAAATTATCCTAAGTTGAATTTTTTGTAACTTTCTGAGAACTTCCAATTTTTTTATGAATAGTGAAAAATACTTAAAATAACTTTTTTAATCAAAATAATTTATTGTGATAAATTATACTATTTATTGGTTTTAAAGTATAATTAGAATATATTTTTACCATTTTATCCAATGGTGGTCATTAGAATTAATTTAACATTAAAATTGGACATAAACAATTGTCAATCTTTTGATATAAATTGTTTCTTAAAAACACGCTATTTGTTGTGACAGCGTGAATTAATTATAAAATTAATTAATGAGACTTATATGATTGGAATTTTGTAAAATAGACATCATTTTTGAATTCGGAATATCAATTATATCTTAGGGTGAAATTTTGGCATTGTTCTGAAAAACTTCAATTTTTGATGAATAGTGAAACCACTAAGTGGTAGTTAAATAACTGATTTTTCGTTTAAATGAAATATTACCACTTCTGTGATTTTATTTTCAAAAATCCGACATACATGGTTGTCATTAAGAAGTAAAATGTGGTTCAATGAGATTAAAATATTTTTTTTGGTGAATAGTAACTTTTAAGTTCTTAATCGCGATTAGAGGTAATTAGTGTAGTTTAAGGTACAAATAATGTTATAATAATATGAGATGAGCATGAAACTTGTCCTACTCCTATTGGATGAGTCATGGCCGACCAAGACAACCCATGGGTCAACTTGGGGACCCCATGGAGCCACTTTAGTTGGAAAATGACATTAATATATATTTATTTAATGTTAAAATTAAATTGACACAAACATGAGTAGTTTTACTAAAACAGTTTTTAAGTGGGGTTACACAAGTCCAAATTTTGATTATAAATATTCATTAGAAATATAAAAAGATTTCCTACATCATAGTATTTTTTTATAATTTTTAGACATTAAATAAATTAAATTATTTATGACATTATTATGATGCAGCGATGACATCATTATTTAACAATTTAAATAAAATGAGAAGATAATGCAAAATACAAGGGTTACACTTGTCCAAAGCCAATTGGATGAGGAGATTTCTAACCCTTATCACCTTAGACTCTAATTATATAAGTGTGGGACCTTTAGAATCCGAAAAGAATTGTGTAATAATGTAACATTTCAATCTTTCCAAAAGAGCCCCTCCTCTCCACTTATAAAAGGCCCCCACCTCTCCCACCTTATTCACACCTTCAAGCCATTTGGCTCGGCCAACCTCTGCCCAAATACTCTCCCAACTTCCCCCTCTTACTCCTAGAAGCCTCACTTTGGGCAGAACTCTTCCAAAGGAAGCCTTTGGCTCAAATCAAAAAGAGTTACCCGATTTTGAGGTAATGTCTTCTCTAATGTTGTTTTGTTTCATTTTTCTTCTCCAACCACATAAACGCTTTTTATTAATTTCTTTTGTAACAACAACAGTATCCTAAATATACTAGGATGTTGTTATAATAAGTATTCGAGCTACACTTACACACACCTACATCTAATGGTTAAAGAACATACGGTTTCTGTGGATGGTGAATTTCTGCCTCACGAAACGATGATTGTTCAACACTCATATAAAACCTTCAGAGGTGGCCATTAAGATGTCAATATTTTTATATATGATATATAATATGTTTATGTTTTACTTATGCTTCTGTATTTCTCATTTATGGCATACTTTATGATTTCCATTATGGGTAAAACACGATAATTTCATTTTAGGAAGTGCGGACTACCGCCCCCTCAAAGTGATGTGAATCGTTAATGCCATATGTGGGATGTATAAAGGATGGAGTAAATGATATTATATATGATATTATACTGGAACTATATTATACCTTTATATAATTATGATTTCATTACATTAAATACGAAATAGAAATGAAAGTAGCGTTCATGCGTACGTACAGCTTACCGTCTCCATGAACGGTGCATTTCATTTCTTACCTCTAAATATTACGTAATATTATAAATGAATGTATATACTGGATATATAAGATATATATGACATCTAAATCATGAATATAATTCTGGATATAATGGATATTCTACCACATGAACAACTTGTAATTATAAGAAGTTTATTTTTGGACTCAAGTACCAAAGATCGACAAAAGGACCGTTATTAACTTAAATAATTACATAATGTTCATAACATTGTAATAAGTGATATAAAAAGGATAATGAAATTGAAAATGGTTCTTAATAAGGTAGATATTAACTCTAGTTTATTATTCAGGAGGTTAAAGAACGGTTGAGTCAAGTCGGACACAAGGTAAGGGAATTTCTTAACCCAACTTCCATTCTTTGGGTTAATCTCCTACTTTCAAATTATGTCATGATATTATTATGTCCTATTTTGTATTTTTATGTTATTTATGTGTACCTATAGTGAATACACATAATAGATCTATTTTATTTTAAAAATGATATTTTTAAGGACTTCGTCTCAATCTCCTTTCATTGAGGCATATTTGGTTTTATACACAATTTTCTTTTATACGGTGTATAAACCCCTTTGACTTTTACGTTTATTCAAAAGGTTTTCTTTTATAATTATGTGATTTTTAAATGATTCCAAAAAAGTGATATTTCTCTCCAATATATGAAAATCCAGTGCAAATGTATACGTATTTAACGCAAGCTTAAAAATGTTTTCAGAAAACCCGACTCTCGAGTGTGGTAGACAGGAAGGGATTGGGCATGGACCCATCATGGCCTGTAATTAGTCGAGCAGTCTCAGAATTTGTTATTTTGTTTTCAGAAGCCTGCTTAATGTTTTTATAAAAACACTGGAGTATATTTGAGCAATTTTAAATGTATTTATCTTCTAAAACAATTGCATCGGTAGGTCTCATGAGACAACTAGACGTGGAATTGGCCGAGGCCCTTTCCCAATTTGATTTATGGTTTTGGCCGAGGCCTTAATCATTTTAGACGTCTTGGCCGAGGCCTTGACAAAATGTTTTAGAATGTCCGGCATTATACATTACCTCATTATGAAAGTGGTTATTGATATTTCATGTGATTATTCGACTAGTAGAATATACATGTGAGTAAGTAAATGGCATTATTTCATTTTATTTTTTCCATATTATGCTGAAGTTCAAGTTTAAAAAGGATTTTGTTTTAGTTATACATTGCCTTAAATGTTAATGTTTATTTATGAAAGCTTCTGCAATATTGTTATCCCTACTGAGCATCTGAGCTCACCCCTTTCAATGTTTTAATATTTTCTAGGATGTGAAGAAGTATTTTATGAATGACCTGCAGGGATTGTCAGAAGAGGATATGAGTGTGGACTATGGAGACTTTGTTATTGTAGTTTTTCACTTTATGATGTAATGTAATGTTTACGAATGTATCTATTGTTTCCAAGGCTACTAAACTAATCAGTCATTCGAGACTTGATCTTTTGTGATCATGCCAATGTTACGAAGTAATGCACCGACTCTGGGTAGCTGGGGTCGGGGCGTTACAGTTGGTATCAGAGGCAGTTTAGTACTAACCTTCGAAGCTAGATGTAGATAAACTCTGATTAGAACACATAGCCCAAAGATAGACTTTGAGGATTAGTATAGAAGAACTTCCTAGAATTTTGGTATTATAGAGATGTTATTAGTTTTCCGAGCAATACATCCCTGTCTGGATACAATCAGGTAGAGGCAGCTCTGGCACAGATGTACCTAGGGGTAAAACCCGAAAACACCGCTTTGAGCTAGACTCGAACGGGAACTGGTGCACGACAACGGGCCTTGCTGCACTCTTGGTTACGACACTCCCGGGGGATATGCTTAGGATAATTCTCATTTTCTTTACAAACCACAATGAAGGGTTATGAGTATATACTTCCTCAAAGGAAACATTTCTTTTTATGATTATGGATTATATCCATAAATAGTTCAATTTATGTAAAGTATTTTACAAATATGGAATTATGTATTTTATTTCATAAACTAATCTAGTTTATGCCATTGTTTAGAAATGACGCCTAGTGGAAGGAATGGAAACCGTATCAATGCACGCACTCCGTGTAGGGATTGCCCTCCTGCTCAAGATAATTATGGTGGAGCTAGTGATACAACTGGTGCTGATCAACTTCTCACCATACTGGGACTACTCAAGCAGGTTATGAATAATAACCTTACTTGTATGGAGCACTCTGATCCGCAACGTGGAGGATCAATGCTAGACCGTTTCATGAGGCAACAACCACCAACCTTCAATGGGAGTACAAATCCTATAGTAGCTGAGCAATGGATAATTTCCTTAGAGAAAATATTCCATTCCTTGGGGAGTAGTGAAAGGGAGAAGGTTGTCATGGCAGTTTACCGCCTCATTGGAGATGCCGATCAGTGGTGGTCGCCGATTCAAAACACAAAGAAAGATGATGAAGTATCAAATATGGAATGGAGGGAGTTCAAAGAGCTTTTCTTAGAAAAATACTTTCCTCATGACCATCGAGCAGATATGGAAAGGCAATTTCTGAGTCTGAGGCAGAAGGAGGATGAGAATGTCGCAAAGTATGAGGATAACTTTACAAGTTTAGCGAGGCATGCTTCCGATTATATACGTAACCCAAGGAGTAAGATTGATCGTTTCTTTGATGGGTTAAAACCATTTCTCCGTCGAGCTTTAGTATCAAAATCCTTCTCATCATACGAAGATATTGTCTCGTGTGCTATCAAGACAGAAAAGGAATTATCTAAGTCTTATGACAACAATGTAAAGCAAGAGAAGAAGAGAACGGTGGAACAAGAGACAGATAAAGGGAAAAAGGGAAAGAAGGATTTTCCATTATGTGATAATTGTGGGAAGAATCACCCTGGTACGTGCCTAAAAGGAATGGGAGTTTGTTATAAATGCGGAGAAAAGGGTCACCAGGCTCGTGATTGTAAGGGAAAGAAAGAGGCTGTCAAAGTTGAATGCTACAATTGTAGGGAAATGGGGCATTATGAAAATGAATGTCCTAAGCGTCAAGGAAACTTACCTCAGAAAAGGCCAAGGGATCAAGGCCAATCTTATGCTGTGACTACAGTTGAAGCCGAATAATTAATGTATTGGTTCTTTTGGACTCAAGGATTATATTCTGGTTATAAGAATAATGTGATATATATATATGGATTGTACTGCAGTACTTTTTGATTTCAGTAAGGTTTTAATATGATTAAGGTAATCATATTTTTAGTATGTGACAATAAGAGAAACTTTTCTTTGTTTGGGGAATCTAATGTTACAATTGATTTTGGAATTAAGAGACCTTTTAGAGAAAGTCTGGACAGAGGTATTTTGGATATCTATAAAGGTTGGAGTGGATTAAGTTGATCTTTGGATAGTATTTTTTAAGGTTAAAAATATTTATGAAGATTATTTTTGGAATATTATGATACTATAGTTTTAGGAAAAGGACAACCTGCAGGGTGGGGCATAACCCGTCGCGTCGGACAAAGCTGCAGGAATCGAACCCACAATCATAGTGCGACAAGACTTTATTTCCTACCACTAGCCTATAGGAAGTCCCTGGTTATTACAAAATAATTTTACTAATCTAAATGGTATGAGTAAACATTTGGAACCTTATACAATTAGGATAAATAGAATATTTTTGAGTTCCGTTACCATTTGGAGTAAAAGTTGGGTTTGTGGTAAAAATTTATTAATGAATGAAAGTATACATAACAAGTATGTATATTCCCTTATGTTCTTAGTAAATCTCCCAAATAAATTCCTCAACATTATAAAAGGTAACTTAAAACAAAAATGTTGTCGGTTAACTTTTCCAACTGGGGATTCAATGACCGTTTAACCAATCACAAGTCTGTGATTTTCTTGTGGTTAAACTTTCTCCTAATCCTGTTTTCTATAACTCTCCATTAGACCTTGATGGTTTGTTTCTCCTCCATATCCATATTTTCATAGAATCCTAGAATGGGCTATATCGGGTGACCTTTGTACTCATCTTGCTTTCTTTTAATGTTATATATTTATTAACCTTATTTCTGATGTGGGTTTTCCTCAAAGGTATTTTCTCTTTTCAACCTTTTATTTTCAAAGAAAAATTTCAAATTACGAGGACGCAATTTATTGATGGAGGGGAGAATGTAACACCCCAAGCTTCCACGGTACGTTTCACTTCGAATAATGCAATAGCGTGTGTTGTACGCAACCTAGAGCTCTAACACACACCACAATGAATTAAACTAGCCGTTGTGAATAGTAATACCTACTTTTTCAAATTTTATAAATTTTATATTTCAAAATGGACTTCATTTTTGTATTCGTAATATCGAAATTATCCTAAGTTGACTTTTTTGTAACTTTCTGAGAACTTCCAATTTTTTTATGAATAGTGAAAAATACTTAAAATAACTTTTTTAATCAAAATAATTTATTGTGATAAATTATACTATTTAGTGGTTTTAAAGTATAATTAGAATATATTTTTACCATTTTATCCAATGGTGGTCATTAGAATTAATTTAACATTAAAATTGGACATAAACAATTGTCAATCTTTTGATATAAATTGTTTCTTAAAAACACGCTATTTGTTGTGACAGCGGGAATTAATTATAAAATTAATTAATGCGACTTATATGATTGGAATTTTGTAAAATAGACATCATTTTTGAATTCTGAATATCAATTATAGCTTAGGGTGAATTTTTGGCATTGTTCTGAAAAACTTCAATTTTTGATGAATAGTGAAACCACTAAGTGGTAGTTAAATAACTGATTTTTCGTTTAAATGAAATATTACCACTTCTGTGATTTGATTTTCAAAAATCCGACATACATGGTTTTCATTAAGAAGTAAAATGTGGTTCAATTAGATTAAAATAATTTTTTGGTGAATAGTAACTTTTAAGTTCTTAATCGCGATTAGAGGTAATTAGTGTAGTTTAAGGTACAAATAATGTTATAATAATATGAGATGAGAATGACACTTATCCTACTACTATTGGATGAGTCATGGAAGACCAAGAAAACCCATGGGTCAACTTGGGGACCCCATGGAGCCACTTTAGTTGGAAAATGACATTAATATATATTTATTTAATGTTAAAATTAAATTGACACAAACATGAGTAGTTTTACTAAAACAATTTTTAATTGGGGTTACCAAAGTCCAAATTTTGATTATAAATATTCATTAGAAAGATAAAAAGATTTCCTACATCATAGTATTTTTTTTATAATTTTTAGACATTAAATAAATTAAATTATTTATGACATTATTATGATGCAGCGATGACATCATTATTTAACGATTTAAATAAAATGAGAAGATAATGCAAAATCCAAGGGTTACACTTGTCCAAATCCAATTGGATGAGGACATTTCGAACCCTTATCACCTTAGCCTCTAATTATATAAGTGTGGGACCTTTAGAATCCTAAAAGCATTATGTAATAATGTAACATTTCAATCTTTCCAAAAGATCCCCTCCTCTCCACTTATAAAAGGCCCCGACCTCTCCCACCTTATTCACACCTTCAAGCCATTTGGATCGGCCAACCTCTGCCCAAATACTCTCCCAACTTCCCCCTCTTACTCCTAGAAGCCTCACTTTGGGCAGAACTCTTCCCAAGGAAGCCTTTGGCTCAAATCAAAAAGAGTTACCCGATTTTGAGGTAATGTCTTCTCTAATGTTGTTTTGTTTCATTTTTCTTCTCCAACCACATAAACTCTTTTTATTCATTTCTTTTGTAACAACAGCAGTATCCTCAATATACTAGGATGTTGTTATAAGAAGTATTCTAGCTAAACTTACACACACCTACATCTAATGGTTAAAGAACATACGGTTTCTATGGATGGGGAATTTCTGCCTCACGAAACGATGATTGTTCAACACTCATATAAAACCTTCAGAGGTGTCCATTAAGATGTCACTATTTTTATATATGATATATAATATGTTTATGTTTTACTTATGCTTCTGTATTTCTCATTTATGTCATACTTTATGATTTCCATTATGGGTAAAACGCGATAATTTCATTTTAGGAAGTGCGGACTACCGCCCCCTCAAAGTGATGTGAATCGTTAATGCCATATGTGGGATGTATAAAGGATGGAGTAAATGATATTATATATGATATTATACTGGAACTATATCATACCTTTATATAATTATGATTTCATTACATTAAATACGAAATAGAAATGAAAGTAGCGTTCATGCGTACGTACGGCTTACCGTCTCCATGAACGGTGCATTTCATTTCTTACCTCTAAATATTACATAATATTATAAATGAATGTATATACTGGATATATAAGATATATATGACATCTAAATCATGAATATAATTCTGGATATAATGGATATTCTACCACATGAACAACTTGTAATTATAAGAAGTTTATTTTTGGACTCAAGTACCAAAGATCGACAAAACGACCGTTATTAACTTAAATAATTACATAATGTTCATAACATTGTAATAAGTGATATAAAAAGGATAATGAAATTGAAAATGGTTCTTAATAAGGTAGATATTAACTCTAGTTTATTATTCAGGAGGTTAAAGAACGGTTGAGTCAAGTCGGACACAAGGTAAGGGAATTTCTTAACCCAACTTCCATTCTTTGGGTTAATCTCCTACTTTCAAATTATGTCATGATATTATTATGTCCTATTTTGTATTTTTATGTTATTTATGTGTACCTATAGTGAATACACATAATAGATCTATTTTATTTTAAAAATGATATTTTTAAGGACTTCGTCTCAATCTCCTTTCATTGAGGCATATTTGGTTTTATACACAATTTTCTTTTATACGGTGTATAAACCCCTTTGACTTTTACGTTTATTCAAAAGGTTTTCTTTTATAATTATGTGATTTTTAAATGATTTCAAAAAAGTGATATTTCTCTCCAATATATGAAAATCCAGTGCAAATGTATACGTATTTAACTCAAGCTTAAAAATGTTTTCAGAAAACCCGACTCTCGAGTGTGGTAGACAGGAAGGGATTGGGCATGGACCCATCATGGCCTGTAATTAGTCGAGCAGTCTCAGAATTTGTTATTTTGTTTTCAGAAGCTTGCTTAATGTTTTTATAAAAACACTTGAGTATATTTGAGCAATTTTAAATGTATTTATCTTCTAAAACAATTGCATCGGTAGGTCTAATGAGACAACTAGACGTGGAATTGGCCGAGGCCCTTTCCCAATTTGATTTATGGTTTTGGCCGAGGCCTTAATCATTTTAGACGTCTTGGCCGAGGCCTTGACAAAATGTTTCAGAATGTCCGGCATTATACATTCCCTCATTATGAAAGTGGTTATTGATATTTCATGTGATTATTCGACTAGTAAAATATACATGTGAGTAAGTAAATGGCATTATTTCATTTTATTTTTGCCATATTATGCTGAAGTTCAAGTTTAAAAAGGCTTTTGTTTTAGTTATACATTGCATTAAATGTTAATGTTTATTTATGGAAGCTTCTGCAATATTGTTATCCCTACTGAGCATCTGAGCTCACCCCTTTCAATGTTTTAATATTTTCCAGGATGTGAAGAAGTATTTTATGAATGACCTGCAGGGATTGTCAGAAGAGGATATGAGTGTGGACTATGGAGACTTTGTTATTGTATTTTTTCACTTTATGATGTAATGTAACGTTTACGAATGTATCTAGTGTTTCCAAGGCTACTAAACTAATCGGTCTTTCGAGACTTGATCTTTTGTGATCATGCCAATGTTACGAAGTAATGCACCGACTCTGGGTAGCTGGGGTCGGGGCGTTACAGGGCATGTACCCCCTGTATACACCAATCCACATTCTAAGTTGTACATGACATGTGGCATGAACCATATGGGTTGTAACAACACCTAACCTCCTAAGAATGTACCTCTAATGCACACTGAACTGTCCAGCTATTGATTACATGAAATTTGGTAGGGACTACACAATGTGTGATTATTAACTCTCTAGGGAAACCCTAGACACCTCTATAAGGGTCACACATGGTGTGTAATTTTAAATTACACACCATGTAACCTATGATTTCATAAAATCCCACATTTTCTTGATGTGGATTCTCCCAGGCCTCCCAATATTCATGGATCTACCACAAAACACACTGAATAAAGTAGATATCAATCCACCTGAATTTTTCACCATTATTTTCCAGATTCTAGCCAATCCCCCATCTTGGGAAATTTCCACCATCACATCCCATCACTGAAAAAAACTTTACTCAGAATGGTGTCCTGAAATTCAACCTCAATCGACCATCCATCATAGTCATGCTCAAGGAATGCAACCCCAATCACATTCATACACTCAGTATTGATTCTTTATACTAAATAATGGTCTCACAAAAATATAATATTGGGTGTTCATCGAATTGTGGGAAAAATAAATTTCCCATGATGTTCTTTCAAATAACAAGGGAGGAAATGGAAAAATTACAAACATAAGCAACAGACCTCATCAAATTTTCAGGTTGGACGTGATCTGTTTCTTTTATAATGATGAATGAAGAGATACCATATAATTGATAATAGAAATCCCGAATCCTAGATAAATATAACCTATAACTACGATAAGCACTATCCATGTATCAATTAGTTACTTGATTGATTCACTTTGATCATAAGAACAATCAAACAAGGATAAATATATATAAAAAATTTCCTACCTTGAGATGGATCAATTTTGGGGGAACAATGAATCCATGACATTTACATTATAAAAATTCTTGAGTTTTGATGGTGTAATGATCCTCAATCTTGATCTGAACCGATGTCGTCCATGAAGAACACTATCCTCCAATAGTCTTTAAGGTCTTCAGGGTTAAGAGGCCAACCCTAAGATCTCCTCATAATCGTTTATTTATAGACAACCTCAGTTCCGGAAAATTTAAATAAAAAATTTATTTTAAATTAAATAATTTATTTAATCATTCACCCATGGTCGCCCCTAACTCATGCATTCAATGTACTCCAAGGTTATGTCACACTTATGAAAAACACATGTTTTAAGTCTAATGGTAGCCTCATATTTTTTATTTGTTCCTTGATTTTAGAGTTATTCAATTTTTTCAGGAAAATGTTTCATGCATGATATTTTGTATATTAAATATATCTCAAAAATTAATTCCATGGTCACAGGGCCTTGGAATCTCACATTGTCTCAGCATATAGATATGAATATAGTCTGTATAATATTTTTAAGTAATATAGGAAAAAATTAGTGTCTTTCCATAGTTATAAATGATAGTGTTCCTAAAGCATGGGATTAGCATGTTTTCTCCAAAGCTCCATATTTTCATCCTTAATCTCCCATAAACTTCTTGGACCTAAAAAAAGAAAAACCATGGATCTAACTAAAGAATCCCTTTTACCTAGAGGAAGTAACACCCAAGCACCTATCCAAACCATGAAGACCACTAAAAAAAATTAACTGAGTATCCAAAACCGAAATACCAAAATGAAAACAACTCCAAACTCACTAGATGACCTAATAATGTTGAATCATAATTAAAAGGGGCGAGCTATGCTCTCAACATGTACCCGACCCAAAGACACATGAAATCCCCAATTAATATACCTAAATAAACACCCATTTAAATAAAAAACATTCCAAAACCCTAAAAATAAATAAAGAGACACAACTTTAGTCTAATAGAGAATGGAAACATAAACCTTCCCTTTCAATGCCTCCTCTATACGACATAAGTAAAAACCAGAACATGTAGAACAAAAAATAAACATTTAATTAAATCTAGAAAGAATATTTCAATGCCTAAAAAACAAACTTAGGGATTACATTCTATTTATCAAGATGAATTAAATGACATTGAAAAAATGTCTATGTGATAAAAAGGGATGAAACTGATGATTAAGACTTTATACACAGGTGGGGTTCTCCCCACCATACGAACATTCATTAATCCAAATCAAATTTCAAGAAAATAAAAAATTAACTAATGACTTCTCTTTAATAAGTAAAAAAAGATCACAAATTAATCAGTTCAAACAATTAAATTCTATTAAACACGACATATTATAAAAGTAAAATATCCTTGAAAACATAAATAATATTCAAAACATAAAATATTTTCTAGTAAAAATGTGAAAAAGGACTATAAATATACATAAAAAAAGATTCCATTCACATTAAATCCAGTCACAACATAAACCCCAAATCATCACATAAAACTAGAATATTCAATATCCTCCTTAAATGAAAAAAATAAACTTTTTGAATTATAAAAACTAATATTCATTTTTAAATACTCAATATTGAATTTATTTAAAAAGATAAATTAAATGAATTTTTTTCATCCACGTGGATATTTATTATCAATATGGAGAAGAACATTTTTTTGGAGAAACACATGTTTAAAATGTTTAAATTACTAATTAATCATGCATATATTATTCTTTATTTAAGAAATAAATAAAGAAAAAAATACAATGAAAACCAACCATATTAATACAATCATAAAGTATAAACATTGGACAACCACTATTTAAAAAAGGCATATCTATTAAAATGAACTGAAGTCCCCATGTAAATTTAGTTTTTAATAAAACGATTTATTTATCCTCAGATATAAAACTTATTTAGTGACAATGAAATTTATGTAATCCCCAATCCATTTTATGTCCCCTCAATGTAGGTTCAAAAAAATCATGTTCACAAACCCAACATAAAAGGCCATTCAACTTGAGAAAAAATGGTTATAATTATATAAACCTTCTTCTAAGAAAACACATGCATAATTTTTTTTCCAAATTAGTAAAAACATTTTACACTTATTTAAAATGGTTAAATTTTAAAAACTAGTACCATCATATCAATTTGATTACCAATTTGTTCCTTCATATTTTAATCTCCAAATTAAAATTACCTATTAAATATTTATTATGACATAAAATATTTAAAACCAGAGAACCTATCAATTTTAAACATAAAAATGATATAATAAAATCTCCATTATTTTACTTAAATCGCTTTTAAATTTTCAATAGACCCTTTTCTATGAAATTAGATTTTAACAAATAAAACAATAATGATACTAACATAAAAATGTAATCCAAAAAAAAGAAACAATATTACCTAAATATAGTAATCTTAATTCATCAAAAAACTTAAAATAAACAAATGAAAAAATAATTTGATATTATATAGACATCACCAATATCAATCAAAATATTCATAGACACATAACCTCTATACACAGTCTATATCGTACAAACTCTATCTATGTAACTTATTGGTCCCTCTTATAAATTTATTTAAAAATATAATTTTACCCATAATGAAGGATAAAAAAACTGAAACTAAAATAACAGATTCCTAACTTCATCTAGAAACTCAAGGTTCATTACTATGAGTGCTTCTTAGGAACTCCTTCATACCTATCTCTCTAGTTCCAAAACTTCTATCCTCTATCTATAAAAATTTCACAAATAATATAAGAAAAAACCAGGATCAAATTTGATTTTTTCACAGACCATTCTAATAATCCCCTAATCTAGGAACCCAATTAGGCCCATGACATGGCCCTAAGGGAGTTCCTGACCTCCATATGATAGAAACTAGTTGCTAGGAATTAAAAGAAACTCCACTGGGAATGATTTCACTTGATAAAAAAATATGCAATGAACCTATATCTAAACATATATCATGAATAGTTAGTATATTAGAAGACCATGAGAACAAAAAAATAGTTTTAGAATGAAATAGATCCAAACGGGTCTTATGTACAAGGAAAAATAAAAATACAAACTGAAAAATCGACCAATAATTCCAACATATCAATAAATACAATAAAAATACGATACAAAAACCTTAATAAAATCATATATGTAGAATCATATGTTAGATAAATAAAATACCAAAATAAAACAAGACCATGATCACAAACTCAATGTGACATACAAGATATCCCAATACTTGGAACCGCCTTTCTACACAAAAATTAACTCAAATATTGACTGGAACAACCTGATGTAAAATGAATCTAAACTAAAATGATAATAGGTTTGATTAAAAGTACTATAAGTAAACTCCCCACATCTGATTCATAACTTTTAAAATAAATCACTTTTCTTTGTAGTTTTGAAATATGATTATAAAAGTATGTTTCTTTTTTTGCAAAAAATAATCACACATGGCCATCACTTGAATATATTTTATTTAAGAAAATGTTTCATCCTTTAATTTATGAATAAAATTTAAAAATTTAAAGGAGATATGGTGATTAAAATAAGAGAATTAATTTCCAACCATTCCTTTGAAAAAGAATACATTTTAGGAGAAAAGAAAAAATAACCCACTATTTACTAAGAAATAAATTTCTATTTAAATTAAAAAATAAAATAAAATTATACTTTTGTATTGAAAGGAACCCTGAAGATAAATTAATAATATTTAAAAATAATTACCCCACTTAAGTAAGGAAAACTAAATGGCTAAATGTAAATAATTATAGTATCTACTCAAATAGAATAAATAAACTATATATAAAAAATTGTGATATATGGAGGTAAATAAAGATAAATAATTGAATGTAAACTGGAATACTATTTAAATTCATAAAAAAACAACACTGAAAGAAAATACATTATAGGAGTGGACCCAATGAACCAAGGTCATGGATGCCTAGGACCCTTGTACTCTCTCATGATCCAATTTGTCTATATCCAGTTGTGTGTGAGTTACACTAAGGATTACAGACCCTTGGCCAATCATTTTGGTGACACTCTAGATGAGACCCCTCAACCAAGTCTAAAGCTATTGAGGAGTACATTCACTTTTCCTAGAAGTGTGCTGACACCCTAACTGGTGCCCCAAGACCATATCATCCATGTCCTAGACATGTTTGTTTAGTATGGAATCATCCATAATTTTGGCACTTAATCTCAGTCTTCCTTATCCAAGTACCCAAACTCTTCCATAATAAACCAACTGGGGTTAGTTTAATGAATTTTAAAAATAAATATTATAATATATCAACAAAACCCCAAAAATTCTCACACCCTTTTCCATGAAATTCTTTTTTTTATAAAATTCCAAATCATAATTTTTTAATATTTTCTAAAACCAAATAATAAAATCTCTTTATTACAAAACTGACAATAAGACAACACTCTAAAATCCTTTCAAAACATTATGATTTTTAAAAATGTCACCCAACAACATTAAAAACCAAATATAATACCAATATTAATAAATCATCTCAAACAATCATTGAAACATATAAAAACATTAGAAAAATCAAACAAATACTTTATTTATAAATATTTTTAAAAATTAAGGGTTTTCTCCTTTTAAACTAATAAAAATAAATACTATGCTTACATGAGTAAAAATATTTTTGACTTAAATCGTAAAAACACATTTTATAGTCACACTGTGGTCCATGAAAAAACCAAGGCCTTTAGTGAGGATTATCATATACTTTATATAAAATTATTAATGAGTTTAAATAATATTTAAAATAGACAAGAAATCCAAGGTTGTTCATTTAAATGATTATGCATAGAGTTATCTACCTCAACTGACAACTTACAAATTAATTACAAGATTAGAGTGACCTTTCCTGGAACTCCAAGTACATATAACAAATATAAACACCAGTAAAATAAATAAATCGATCATCTGAAACTAAAATCCAACAATGAAATAATAAATTCTAAACCTACTAAATGACATAATGAAAACAATTCACAATCAAAAGCGGTGTAGTGAACTCCTAAAACACACCCAATCCTAAACCACATAAAATCCCCAATTAATAGATCAAAACAGACACATAATTAAATTAAGAACCACAAAAAATTTGAAATGAATCTACAAAGTGAAATACCTTGATGAAAATGATGGACAAAGACATGAACCCTACCATTCAAGATCCTCTCTACAAGACCAAAATCAAAACCCTAATAACCAAATACTGAAATCAAAATTTAATTTAATATGGATAAAATATTTTATTCCTATGAAAACAAAAATAGGGATTATGTAATACTCATAAAAATGAATTAAATTTCATCAGTGACGTGTTGATCCAATCAATATAGTTGGGGATATTGAAGAGAGAATTTTTTTTCAAAATAGAGAGTGTGATAGATATAGGAATATGGGAGAGAGAGTGAGGGAGAGAGGGAGATACAGGTGAATTTGGGGGGGAGACATTCCCTAGCACATTGCGTAGTGAAATTCCCTTCCTCTCTTATGTATTATATTTTTCAATTGTTTTTATATTTGTTTCATTTTCCATATTTTTTTTACTTTAAATTTTCCCACATTTTCCCATTTTTATCCCTTACACACCCTTATGTTTTGCTCTTAATATTCCCCAACATGTTCTCCCTTTTCCCCCTTCGATCATCCTCTCTGAATACCCCCAAACCACACTCACCTTTGAAAAAAAATATTTAACACAACCAATTAGACTAATAATAATAATAACTATAAATATAATGATAATAATATACCATTATTTTTATTATTAACAAATTAATAATAGTCCTTAAAACCACAATTATATATATGTATTCCTAAATATATATTCATTTTATATAAATGAATTAAATTTCCATTTTTTCTATATAAATAATATCATTTCAATCAATATTTATAACAGCCCAGTGAATATTAAAACCTAATGAAATTTAATTTATTAATTTAAATAAATCTAAAATATTATTTAATTTTTAACTAAAAAACTTTATTCCATAATTGTATTTATTATATGAAAATAATGAAAAATTCATCATTCTATCACTAACCTAAAATGACACAGTTCTTTACAATTATCATTACTGAAATGAAGATAGGATTTTAAAATGTTAGTTCCATTAAAACTCTTATGTTTTAAACCAATAATTTGTATTTTTAATTCCCATTTTTTTATTTATATATTTTTTATGATGTTTCATCATATATTGATAATGTATTAATTCAAATTTGAGGGTTATTTGTATAATAATTTGTTGGTGTAACACCTCTATATTTTATAAAATAAATCTTTTTAAATAATTTTATTTATTTCATAGCTTGAATTACAAGCAACACTGAGTTAAAAAAATGATATTTTATTAAAATATTTTTATGTGACCATTATAACATACCCATTAAATTGGTGGGTATTAATAGGATTAAACAATTAAAATGATATATAAAAATACCATACTCAATATAAATGTATTGGAAAATTATGAGGAAATATGAAATCTATTTTTAGAAAAGTTATATCATGCTAAAAAATAGATTTTCTTAGAAATGATTTTTATAGATTTTTGTAAGAAAATAATATATTTAATTTTTTAAGAATTTTAAAAAATTTATTTCATAAAATTAACTATATTTTTGAAATCTTCCTATAAAAATTATCTTCAATCACTTATTTGGATTTTCATAAAAGGTTGATTTTCCAGTGAATAGTGAAAATACACATATTTATTGAAAGCCATATTTTTGTTTCAAGAATGTAAAAAAGTTAAATTTTGTTGAAAATTATTTCAAATTAAAATTATATTTTCTATATTTTATATAATACAATTAATTTTATTGGATTCAATTTTATGTCTGAATTCGGTATAAAAACATTTTTATAAATGAAAAAGTATTTTTTATAGAAAATTATTTTCTGCGTGCAAATTTTTTTAATTTAAAAAATTAAATTAATAACTATTGGTGAAATATTTTAATTAAATGAATATATTATACATTAAAAAAATATTTTATCAATTATTTAGGATTTTTCAAAGCATGGGATAATAAAAATCCATGTTTTATGCTTAAAATAAATTTTTATAAAAAGCGGTTGTCTTCATGTGTTATGTACATATTTTAAGTTAATTTATTTAAATTTTAGAAATAGAATTTGATAAAGTGGATTAAATATTTTGAATAATGAGTTTGAAATTTGTTAAATAGGTCCCTTCTATTTTTGATCATTATGAATTGTAACCATGGTAAAATTTATCACCTTGGTGAAGGGTGGATCTGATTAATCTAGGTTAACAATAAGTGATAAGGCCATAATTTTTCGTCCTAATTTTTATTCGATGAATATAATTAAAAACATATCACATTAGGATATAAATTTAGTTCTTTAATGGACACTAGGACACAAAAATGACCTATATAATATTTAAATCAAAGAATGTTAAAAAATTCCACTCTCTTAGTTTTAAATATATTTTATGTGTCCGTATATGGAAAAAATCAAGATAAGAATTAAAATAAGTGTCTATTTTGAGATACATAAAATTATCTTCATAATATAAATATATTTAATAAATTTAGTAATTATATAATGACCTTAAATTCTTATGCAAAACTGATGTAATATTTATCCATTTAATAAAAATTAAATAACATGATTTCAAAAATATTAAAAGTAACTTAATTTGAGTGAGTTAATGTGTGATAATAATTTTTAGATGAATATGAAATATTATTATTATGTTAAATAATTTAATTATAAATCAAATACTTTATCTATTTATTTCAATTCAAATTAAATTAACAGCTTCGAAATTGGCAATAATGATATTTTATGAAAATAATAATTAATTAAATTACTTCAAAATAATAAAACCAATGAAAGAAGAAAATGGTGATAATATATAGTTTAAGAATTCATAACTCACCCTTTTATAGGATATTTTTAACCATTTTCCATGATAATGACTTTAATATATTTAATATTTTATGAAATTCTAAGAGTGCCCATCCCTTTAATTATAAAAGGGAACCCCTCCATTGTCTTATTCAAACCTATCGTAGCCTTATATATCTACCAAACTCTAAATATTTATCTTATAAACTCCCTTATACCCATTACATTGGTTATGGGTTTCTAAAAAATCCAACCCTATATCCCTTAAGAGGATATCTAAAGGAGTTATTTCAAAGTAGAGGTAATTTCCTTAACTAATCACTTTCTTTTAAATTATTATTTTAAATACACTAAATATTTTATATTGTTCATAAAATAATAAATTAAGTGTCATAAATATACATAAATGTTATTATGGTTATTTAACCACCTTTATTCATCATATTTTCATCAAATGAGAAGTGAAAATATCACTTGTGCGTACGTACGACTTTCTGTCTTCATATAGTGATACAATTCATTTATCATCACCATATTTTATCAATGGGTATTATAATGGGTTCAATGTTTATATATGATAATTATGATATAATTATACCTTTTTAATGATAAAATCATTCCTATATTCTTAACTTCTAAAATGTGGGAAAACAATAACATCAATCATGTGTACGTGTAGACAACCATCTCCGCGAAGTGATGTGACTCATTTTTCATTTTTATTTTACTTGAATGGTAATAAGGATGGATTTAATGAATATATATATATTTATATAATATTATTTAATAATTATTCCATAAAAATTATTTATTATTTACCTTTTTATGTTTCATCTATAAAAAAAATAAAAACAACGTTCATGTGTATGTTGGGCCTATTGTCTCCATGAAAGGTGAAATTAATTTTTCTATCTATAACTGTTATGGATTAATTTAAATACGTATATAATGAATATATATAATATTTAAATCATTATTAAAATTATTTATATGATGTAACCATGATAAATGTACAAGGAATATAAGTATAGAACCAAAATATACATGAAAATTGAAGCAGATATAACCGAGAACAATGATTTTAATATATATTTATTAAAAAATGTGTGATAAAAGGTTATAAGTAAATAATATATGATATTATATATATATGAGTATGTTTATATAAAATAAGTATTATAAATCTATATTTTTTATATAGGAGTTTTGAACACGAATGATGGAAGTAAGAACTTGGGTAAGGGATTTCTAGTCTCTCTTTTATTTTTGGGATACATATTCCATATTCACCACTAATTTATATAATGTGGTGTATATAATACCCATTAGACAATATATATCATGAATATATTTATTTTCATAAAATCTATTGTTTCATTTGTTGTTTTTATTTAATTGGGCTTACAATTCAAAAGTTGTTAATGTGGTAAGGGGTTCTTGTCTCACTTTTATTTTTGTGGGACACAAGCCTTGGACATGACTTGTTTCTTTTTTATTGTGTATATACTAACCATGAATTTATTTTATGATGATTATTATACAATTTATGGGTATTTAAATATCTATATATGGTTCTTTATTTCTTGGTTCTTATGATTCAAATGATACCAAAGTGGTAAGGGTTTTATTTTGTAATCTTATTGTTTATCAAGATTGTTTAATCCTATGTTTCTTATGAGAAATATTATGATATAAAACCCATGAAACTCATTAATTTTTTTATAATATGGTTATTCACTTAAAATTCATGTTTTTATTTTATTTTCCTCACCTTAAGTACTCAAGATACCGAAAATATATTTTTAAAGAAAATCGAATTTATTTACCTCTTTGGCCGAAACACCTTTTTCTACAAAATATGTGTTGAAAAAAATGTTTTAAAGAAGTTTTTTAATATTAACCTATGTTTTTCAGATTAATTTTACACATATTTTAATTTTTATGAAATGGTATTAAAGTATTCTTTCTCTCAATTTCTGAACGAGGTATTTTTTTTATTTTTTTACAAAAGTTAATAGGAATTTTTATTTTTTACTTATACAACATCAACAAAATTTAATTTCATCATGGAAACACAATGATTTGATTATTAATTTTAAATATTCCATGTTTATTTTAAAATAAAATTTCTTCAATAATTTTTTTGATTTTTTCAGATTTTAAGAAAGTGATTTCTATATGGAATGTTTTTATTCCTCAAGAATGTTTCAATGATCTTTTAATGGCGTTTTTCTTCATAAAAGACAAAAAACCTTGATTAAACAAATGATTTAAGGGGGACATGATCAAATGATACCATCCTTATTCTCTATTTATATGATTTATTTTTATGATGATAATATGTTTAAGAAAACCATTCCTTTTCCATGGGTTATACTATGATGAAATGATGAAATGATTATGAAACCCATTTCTTTTCCATGGGTTATGGAATGATGAATTATATATGAAACTAATTTATTTTCATTATTTTTTATATTAATAATGTTTTATGATAATTTGGAACATTTATTTATGGTTTTAATTATGTAAAGGTGGTTATGTTATAACCCAGTACAGTGGTTAAATTATACCCAATGTTTGTGGTTAAGTTATAACCAAGGATGGTGGTTGTGTTATAACCAAGGATAGTGGTTACATTATAACAAGGGATGGTGTTTATGTTATAACCAAGTATTTTAGTTCTTTTATAACCATGGATGGTGCTTATTTTTTAACCAAGGGCAGTGGTTACGTTATGACAAAGGATGGTTGGGACATACATCTCCCTCCATTGTATTGGGTAATGATTAATATATCATGTGATAAATAGAAGGGGAATGGGGGAATGAAACCAATTAAGTAATGGTTTGGTACCATTACACTGTGATAGTGCAACATCCTTATATTTTAAAAGGAATGATAATGTTCAATAGCATACAAGATAGGCAACACTAAGCTTAAGGAAATAATGAAATCTTATTGTGTAAATATTTCCATTATAACCTAGCCATTAAACTAGAGGGAACAAAAAATATTAATGATATTATGAAATATATAATAATAATTTAGAATTTTTAAATTAAATTTTTATGAGTAATTTCTATATTTTTAGTAAATTCAGTTTATTCATCAAAAATACGTTTTCTTCAAAAATGCATTTTTTAGATTTTTTTTGTAAAAATAAAATAATTAATTTATAAAACTTTAGGATAAATTATTTGATAAAATTAAATTCATTTTTTAAATTATAATATCAAAATTATCCTATGGTGAAATTTCGATAATTCTTTGAAATGATTAATTTTTTAGTGAATCGGGAAAAATACCATTTTTTGTAAAAAAGCCATTTCTTTTCAATAAATTAAGAAATTTAAAATTACCATTATTTTTTGAATATGGTTTCAATAAAATTAAGAATTATTTATTAATATTTCACCCACATAAATTATTTTTAATAATCTTTATATAGTATCTTATAAAATGTTTTTTTTGGTTTTAAAAATGGTTTTTTTTCCTGAAAAATGTTTTAAAGTAAATAATATTTATACTTTTTAATTAATTAAAAAATAACTAATGGGGAGTGTTTTAACTAAAAATTATATATTATATATCATTAAATATTAAATTATTTTCATAAAATTATTACTATTAGTCATATATTTAATATAAAATCTTATTTAGCTTGAAAAATACACTTCTTGAAAACCAATTTTTTCATCACATATGTGGGTTTTGATTAAAATTTAATTTTGAAAATTATATGAAATGAATATGGTAAAATGGTTTCTATATTTGGAATAATAAGGTCCAAATTAGTTAATGTGGTCATTTTCATTTTCATTCGTAAAAAATTTACCGTGGTTAAAAAAATATTTACTATAGTGTAGATAAAAAAAGAAACAAGTTAATGTTTTAAGGTAAAATATTATAACACCAAAAAACTAAAACTTTATATGGTTGGTTTATTTGTTTCTAAAACTTAAAAATAATTTAAAAAATTAATTATCAATCTAATTATTTGTAAATAATTCCACCAAAATGTGGTTGTATTTAAATATAAAATAAGTATTATTTAATAACTTTAAACCACCCCTCCTCAAGTCTAAATGCCACTCCTCACCACCACCATTATCATCATAAGCCTTGAATCTCTTAGAATATATGAAATAACCATACTAAGTATAATCCCCTAGTTCAATTTATTCTGTTCTCTCCAAAATATCAATTGCATGTTTTTTAAGGGGTCCTTTAAGGAGGTGTTATTCACGGGGTAACATTCTCAAATCACCTCTCTTATTTTCTTCTTCTTATTCTACCTTTTTCTCACCACATTCTTCCACATAATATCTATATAATCATGTATATATTATAATTTTATATTTATAATGTAATATCTTATATAAATCCATTTTCTCATCCCTTCTTATTCAATGAAATGAAACCATTATCCAAATTATGGTGGTTAACCATCTCTATAGATAACGAGTTTTCATTTTCCATTACAACCTTCAAGGTTGGTCATAAAGCTATTATTATCATTAAATAAGATATTAATAAGTATATTTTAACTTATTTCATGTTATTGAACTAATATATAACCATAATATTAAATAAAATGTAACTAAGTCGTGATGGTCGGAAAAACCGCGAAAATAAACTCAACATTTATCATTAACGTTTTATCAAACGAATCAGCCACATCCTAGGAAAAATGATGTATGGAAACCTTTAAAAATGTGGAATTAAATTAATACCATTTAATTCCAATTATTTAATATTATTCCCATTTTATTATAACATTTATAATTATACACCAGTGAACCGACCATGAACCCATGAAAAGAATGCTCTCAGAACAATGAAATTGAACATCACAAATCACCAAAATGGTCATAAATGAATGTAATAGAATTATAATAAATAAAATATATATAGAAGAGGTATGAATTAAGTAATTAATGAATATAATTTGATTTTCTATTATACTAATATCAATTATATAACTTTCACACATATGGTAAGGGACACCTTTATCTCTCTCTTATTTTCTATTAATGCACCTTCGTTATTTTATGAGTTTGATTCAAAATTCCTTGTGATGGGATATATTTTAAACATCATAATTACTTTAATTTTTATTTTTAAATTATTATTGAAGCCCTTAACTCTCATTAAACCATTATATGAATCATTAAGTAGTATCATTATGCTGCTGAAATGTTGAAATGGGCTTCATCTCAGTTTTCTTTTATTAAGGCTTATTTTGATGTTATGAAGATATATTATTTTATTAGGTGTATATATATTGGAATATTGACATATAAAATCATAAATTTATATATTATCAGGATATTTATTGTTTTTTTGAATGTCATTCATTCATGGGGTATACGATTCAGCTGATTACGAAGTGGAAAGGGAATTATTATCCTAATTTTCATTCTTTGGGTTAAACTTCTACTTCTGGAAAATGTCAAGAAAATATTATGCGTGAAATTACTTTTAAATATATCATTTGTATTTAAAATTGTTATATAAAGTTTTTTATTGGTTACACATAATCAATTCATATTATTAATGCGCCTTTCAGTGATATTCTATTTATAAGGGGCTTTCCTTTAAAATAGTTCTTTTAAAGTTTATTTTTACCAAAGTCAAAAGGAATGTTTTTTTACATACATAGAATGATCATTATTTACCAACTTCATGTTAAATTTATATTTTGAAGATTAATTTTTGATTTTATATGGTTAATTTAAAAGAAATTGTTTCTATTGTATGTGTGCAATTTTTCAAAATGAGTGAATTTAAAATGGAAAGTTTATTTTCTTCAAAGAGTATTTTTTAATTAAATATTTCATGAAAATTGATTATGTTATAGTTATTTGGAATTTTTTATGTTGACACGTGGTTTATTTATAAACCAAGGAAAAGTATTTCCATGATAAAACAAGTACGAGTGGTTATGTTTTTTACTAATGATGGGTGGTTCCCTAATAAACCAAGGACAGGTGGTTACATTATAACCTCCAATGCATTGGGTACTCTAGGGTTAGAGGTTGACCATATTGGTTACACCATTTGTAAGAGTTATATGAAAAATTATTTCCCAATTCACCTAATTATATTTTATATTCTTTCTAATGAATTTTCATAGAAATCAATTGGTTTTCAAAAGGTAAGTTAATGATATTTTTGAAAATATGATTACTTTTTCACGGTGAAAAGGTATGTTTTCATGAAAATGTTTTTGTGGGTTTTAATTGGACTAATTGTTTCCTTTCATTATGTTATTTAATGATATTTTTTTCTTTTAACTTGTTTTATAATATTTCTCATAATGTTTAAGGAATATTAGGGGCCAAGATGATATCATGGGGAAAATTGCGATGACTTTTCACAAAGAGAAACCATGTTTTATTTTTAAAGACTTTTGTTTTGTGGAAAAAATGGATACTATGTATAAGTTTCTAATTTAAATGTATGATTTTATTATATAAGATCCAGTCATAATTATTTAAAACTCTCAATTGAAAATATCCTTTGGATTGTAATTATGTGGATTCTATTTTAAAATCACTAAAATATGTAATGCTTAAGTCTGGGTCCTAGCAGTTGGTATAAAAGGAGGGTTAAATAACATTATAGATTATGGTTGTTTGTTTATATTTATGGATATCATCATAGGGTTTACAGGTTTAAATATTATTACAAGTTAAAATTATTAAACACCCCATTTATGGTTTATTGTGATTGATTTAAAAGAGATTAATGATATTTTTTGAGATTGGATTTAGAAAGGTTGTAGATTTTGGTATAAAGGATTTGAGGGTTAAGCTATTATAGAGTTTCTAAGGGTATTATCTTTTAAATGATCATTTTAATTTAGACATGTAATAATTTGTTTCTTATTTTAATGAAATTATATTCTACATATTGAAGATCTTTTATCAACGTTGAAGGAAAGTTATCTTTAAAAAACTTCATATACTTTACATATAATTTTATTATCAATATTTTGGTAAAATATTATTTAAATATTTTTGATAGATTTATAATTATTTAAATCACCCGAAAGAAACTATTTGAATTAACTAACACCTTTTCTTTTCTACAAAAAAATTGTGGTCCATGGTATCTTTTTCATTTTATTTTGAAATATAAACTTTAAAAACTCTCTCGAAAAAGGAAACTCTAAAAAGGACATGACCATTTACTTTATAGAAGTTAGGAATAATGTTAAAAGATAAATAGGATATCAAATTAATCATGATGTCTGGATTTAAGGAATGCACTTATGTTCAAAGTATATAGTTTTTTGGGTTGATATTAATGGATCATAATTATATGATTCCCATATTTGATTATAGGAATGAAGTATCAAAGAATAATATTATGAATCATGGTTAATGCTTAAAGAATAAAGGTGAATGAAGGATATTTTTATGCAATTATTCTTCAAATTTTAGATATAAAGGTATTTTAAAAATATTACTGGAATAATGGGTCACCTAAGCATTTTTCTAGTTTAGGTTTTGTTTTAAAAAACCTAGAAAACTATTTTAGATAGAATTTATACTTTTTTAAAGTTTAAAAGGGTGATAATTTTTAAGGTACATGTAAACCTAAATTTTATGATATGAAAAAGTTTTTTTGAGGAACAATGCCCTCACTTTTGGTGGACATAAGTTTAAAGTTATTTGAATTATTTTTGGTTTATAAGATTTTGGAATTTGAAATAATTATGGGTTATTAATTTTTGGGATAAAAAATGAAATGTTTGAGATAACATTTGAGGGTAAATAGACCAAAAGATGGTGGCACCACACTCTCTAAGTAGAGATATCCCTCTGCTAGGGTTTCCTCTATTTCCTATACGGTGGTTTCCCAACCTCTCATTTCTCGCTTGATCAGTGACATAAATAATCATCAGTGGGCTATGGAATATTTTCTCTAACTCCATTCTTGGAGCTTCAATGCAGATTATCCTGTTCCATGTCTCCTCTTGGGATTACTTCTTCGTCATCGGCTGGATTTGTCTCCCTCATTCCTAGTTCTTCTTTGTCTCATGCCTCTTTAAATATTGTGTTTCGTCTAGTAAATATGGTGGTTTGGGAATCTAAGACGGCCCCCTTTTTCTATTGCGCAATCCCCCTCCACCAGATCCTCTTGGATCTGGTATTCTCCGCATGTTTTCAGCTTGTTTGAGCGGTGATGGGTGAGGGCGGAGACGTCGGCGGTCCTGGCTTCTTCGGAGGCAGTTCGTGTCAATATTTCAAGGATATTGGGTTGAATTATAACCATATGATTTTTTACTTTGGGATTTTATGGTGGAGTATGGTGGGTTGAAGGTGCCGGTGGGATCTTGGGTGGTGGACAGTGAGCTGCTCCGACTCTGTGCCTTTGTGACTTCTACACCTACTGCGGCGTGTTCCGGTGTGGGGTTCATGGATGTGGATAAGCTTACATGGGTTGAAGTGGAGCAGATTTCAGGGGTTGGATGCATCGAAGAGTTGGTTTGAGGACATGTAGGGCTCAATGTTTGGGGTTTCCTTGGCTGGGCATGTTGAGGGTGATTCTGGTTCGACTTCTATGGCTTTCTTCAGCTTTTTATTGTGGATCTGGATCTGATTTTGTGATTTGAGAAGAGGGTGATCTGAATTTCATTGTTTTGATGATTTTGGTCAGTTGTTCTTCTGGTTTCACTACTCAGGAGTGATTGTCTTGAATTTAATCCTGTTCTGCATTGGAGTTTTTGGTTCTATGTGTTCTTCTGAAGCATTTTGCTTCATGGGTACTTAATTCTCTTGTTGCATTTGGATGGTGCAGCATTTTGCTGGTACCGTTGCGTGGGAAAACTCGAATGGGGGATGGGTTTGCTGACACCCATAATCAACTATGCATCATATTTTGATGGACATATGAGTTCTTTCCTATGAGTCTTGCACATTGTTTTTAGTCTCTTCTTGTGTTACATTAGGTTGACACTGCGGAGATTATTCTCATGCTTTGTCAGGTGGGCAGCTCAAAAGAGCCAAAGGTGTGATGAAACCTTTCATCCAGCTCTCCTCATCATTTCTATGTTGGTTGGAGAGATGATCTATCAAATTGTGCCACCATCATGGTGAAACTTCTTGACAAAGGGGGTGACATATTTTTTTGACTGATCTCATTGGGGAACAATCTGGCGAGGGGGTGATGAGATTTTATGGTTCCTTCTTGGACTTTTGTTTCTTTTGAACTTGTTGGATCCACTTGGATTGTGTTTTAAGGCTTTTGGCCCTTCTTGTAATGGGATCATTTTTCCCAGTGCTAAAAGAGGTCTATTTTTTCATGATCAATAAAGGGGGATTGACCCCCAACCATTCTAAAAAAACCAAATTTGAGGGTAAATGTATCAAGTTTATTTTTTAGGATATTTTTGACATTTATATAATTTTATAAATATTAAATTAATATAGTTTTTGAAATGTAAATCCCATAGACCATGTGAAAACCCATTTCATCCGTAAAGGCTATGGGGATTGAACCTTCATTATAAGGGAGAAAAGGGTGAATATGTTACCAATATCCAATATGAAATTTTAGATAGTATGAAAATTTTATATTTAGTTAAATAATTTTATCAATTAAAAAAAAGTTTATTTTGGAAAGATATTTTTTATCCTATAGATAATCATATGACTAGAAAAATGAATTGATGATTAAGTGGTTAATGTTATTTTAGATGATATTCATTATTTTGGGAACTTTATACAATTAAGGTAAATAGAATACAATTAGATTTTATTTGAGAAATAAAAAATGAATTATATTTATAAAAATATATTATTTATAGTGATTCAGGTTATTTATTGAAATTATTATTATATCTTGAAGATTATGTGATTAGGGAAATTACATTTTGGGATGAAAATTTCAGTGTAATTTATTTTATTTTAAGATAAATATTAAATTCATCTAGGAAGACTATGTCATAAAATTATTTTTATTTTTGGGTTTTAATTTTAGACTAGAATATTTTTAGGTAATTTTAAGGATAGTTTTTTGTTGTATAATCTATTTTGAACTTTGGGTATTAAAATTTAATTTTAAAGATTAATGTAGTTTTTCATCATATAATGGATTATTATTTTTGTAGAATTAATTTATATTTTACTAACCATTTCTATTTTTGTTTATAATTAAAGATATGAGGAATAGATAGTTATACTTTTTTAGGTTTTGTGATCTGTAGATGTTTATTATGATGCTTTTGGGTTGAGAAATTCATCTTGAATACTCATTGTTTGCGCAAAATATTTGTGTGAAATTCAAATTTTTTAGGTAAGTATATTTTCTTATGTTTTTAGTCTAGGTATTAAAATAATTACTCAAATTTGGAAAAAATATTTTTGAAATAAGAAATTTATTTTTTATTTTTTATACTAAGAATTAAATGGCCTTTAAACCTATTATAGAATTATGGTGGTCAACTTTATAATGAGTATGTTCTATTTCACTCACTATCAGTTTGTGGGTATCATATTTTCTCTTATATGCCTATGTTTTACTACATGGAAACTTATTATGTGTTATCTCATGCGACCCTTATACTTTCCTTTCTCACTTTTCAGGTGGAAGTTTTATTTATCCTTTTTATGATGTGGGATTAAAAAAGGTATTTTGAAAAGTCAAACCCCTAGTTTTTTATCATGAGTTCAAATTTAAAGGATAAAATTTATTAATGTTTGGGTGATAATGTAACATCCTAATATTTTAAATGGAAATATTATGTTTAATAGTGTACAAGATACATAACACTGAGCTTAAGCGAACAAAAAATATTATTATTTAAATGTGAGCATTTTAACCTAGATATTAAAATGGAAGGAATGAAAAACTTTAAATAGTTCATGGAGTTTATAATAATAATTTATATTTTATTAATTAATTATTTTTGAAGAAGTTCTATATTTCTAGTAAAGTAATTTCTTTCATGAAAAATTTATTTTCTTCAAAAATTAATTTTTATTTCTTTTTATGTAGAAATAATATAATTAATTTCTTGATCACTTATAATATGTATTTGATAAAATGAATTTCATTTTGGAAATTATAATATCAAAATTTTCTTATAGTGAAAATATGATAATTGTTGAAAAAGTTTAATTTTCCAGTGAAGAGTGAAAAATACATATTTTTGTGAAAATGTCATTTCTTTTCAATAAATAATAAATTTAAAAGTACCATTAAAATTTTAATATGTTTTAAAATGAAATAACTATTATTTAGTTATATTTTATCTTCAAAAATCCTTTTTAATAAAATTTATATTATATATTATAATAATTTTATTTTTTTGGGTTTAAAAATGAGATTTTTCTAAAAACTATTTTAAAGTACCTAATTTTTCTCATTTTAAATTAATTAAAATATTCCCTAATGGGTAATATTTTAAATAAAAAATATAGATTATATATCATTAAATATTAATTGATTTTCACACAATTGTTATTATTATTCATAGAGTTAATATAAAAACATCATTTGCTTGAAAAATACAGTTCTTGAAAACCCTTTTTAAATCGCGTTACAAGGTTTATTTTAAATTTAAGTTTAAACATTATGTAAATTTAATTTGATAAAATAGGTTAATTATTTGTTATAATAATTTTAAAATTAGTTCATAATGTAATTTTTATTTTTATTCACAAAAAAAGTTATTGTGGTAAAAAATGAATTACCCCAAAATAGGTAAAATAATGAAACCGGTTAAAGTTTAAAGGTACAAGATTAAAATACATATAAACTGGAAATTTAAATGGGTGGTTTAAATGTTTATAAACATTTAAAAACTTTTAAAACATTAATTATAAATATAATATGTTGTAATTAATTCCACCCAAAAGTGGTTGGATTTAAATATATTATAATAGTTATTTAATCACATAAAACCACCCCTCCTCAAGTATAAATACCACTCCTCATCACCCCCTTTCTCATAAAAAATTGTAAAGATCATAAAATATCTTCCAAAACCTCTCCTACCCACTCTACCAATGTTTAAGTGCTGATGGTCTCACCCAAAGACCAGTCCCATGTCCTTTAAGTTATCCATAAAGGAGGTGTTATTCAAGAGGTAACTTTCTCAAAGCACCTAGGTTAATTTATTTTCTAATTATAACTTCTCTTCACCAAATTAATCCACAAATGAATAGTAACTCCATAATAATTTTATATACTAGAAATTCATATTTATAACTCAGTATCTTATACTCATCCCTTTTCTCATCCCCTCAAATTCAATGTAACGAAACCATTTTCCAAATTATGGGGGTTAACCATCTCTATGGATAATGAGTTTTCATTTTCCATTACCACCTTAAAGGATGACCATAAAACTATTTTAATTATTAAATATTAATTTAATAAGTATATTTTAACTTATTTCATGTTATGTAACTAATATGTAAACATAATCTTAAATAAAATGAAACGAAATCGTGATGGTCAAAAAAACCATAAAAATAAACTAAACATTTATCATTAATGTTTTATCGAATGAATCTTCCTCATGTGAGAAAAACATTTATATGGGACCATTAAAAATTATAAAATTTCCTGAATACCATTTCATTATTCTTATATAATAGTATTCCCAATTGAAAAGAGCATCCATAATTGCACTCAAGTGAACTGACAATTAAATCATGAAATGAACGCTCCCAAAACAAAAAAAGTGAACATTATAACTCACTAAAATGTCCATAAATGAATTTAATAAAATTATAATAAAAAATTATATGTGTAAAAGGTTAATAATTAAGTAATTAATTAATATAATTTTATTTTATAGGAAATTAAGAGTATGTGTATAACTTCAGACACAAGGTAACTGACAACTCTCTCTCTCTCTCTCTTCTTTTCCATTCAACCGCCTTATTTATTTTATTCATTTGATTTATAATTCAAAATGAAGGGATATTATTTTAATCATACCTATTTATATCCTTTTTATTCTAAAATTATAAGTGACACCTTTATCTCTCATCAATCAATTTTATGAATCTTTAAGTATTGTTGTCATGATGCTTACATTTAGAGAGGGACTTCATCTCAATTTTCTTTCATTGAGGTATATTTTGATTTCATGAACCTATATTCTTTTCATATATTTTTATATAATATATATTTGATATTTTATATCGTGAATTTATTAATTATCATTATATTTATTGTTTTATTAAATTTTATTCTTTCATGGGGTATACGATTCGACTAATTTCAAAGTGGTAAGGGAATTTTTAACATAATTTCCATTCTTTGGTTTAAACATCTACTTATTGATTATGTTATGATAATATTATGTGTGAAATTTCATTTTAATATATTATCTATCATTTAATTTTTTTTGTGGATTTACATTTAACATAAATAATCAAGTCATTTTATTAATTATCAATTCAATTATATGATATTTACAAGAAACTTTCCATTAAAAAACATTTTTAATGTTTTGTTTTATATAAGTCAAAAGGATTTTTTTAAATATATAGAATGAAATAAATTTCCCAAAATAATTTCACCTTAACATTTTTAATCTTAATTAAATTGTTTATATGGTTAATTTTAGAGAAATTTTTTCTCATCATACTTGTTTTATTTTTAAAAATTAGTGAGTTCAAAAAGGAACGTTTATTTTCTTGAAAGAGTGTTTTATAAGGAAAGATTTAATGATTTAGGTTTATTTTATGGTTCTTGGGATTTTTTTTATGATGATGTGGGGTTCTATTATAAACTAATTAAGGGTGGTTCTATGATAAAAGTAGGATTGGTGGTCTTGTTATTAACCAATGATGGGTGGTTCTATGATAAGAACAGGATGGGTGGTTACTTCTAAAACTCCAACGCATTGGGTACTCCGGAGTTGGAGGATATCCATATTTGTTAGTACATTTGTAAGAGTGACATGAAACATTAAATCCAAAGTTACCTACTTATATTTTATATGATATCTAATGAAATTTCATATAAATAGATTGATTTTTAAAATGTAACATAATGATATTTTTAAAAATATGATTCATTTTTTCAGGTGAAAAGGTTTGTTTTAATGAATAGTTTTAATGGGTTTTACTTAGATTAGTGGTTTCCTTTATTTACGTCCCCTAATGATAATTTATTACTCATCATAAATTTTAAAAAAATCATCGGTTTTAAGGAAGAGTAGTGATAATGGTGGGATCAAGGGAAAAATTGTAATGATTTCCCTTGAAGAGAAACCATGTTTTATTTTTAAAGAACTTTTTTGGAGAATAATATGGATTCTAAGTATAAATTTACACTTGTAATGTATGGATTGTCTATTTAATAGTTATTCCTAATTATATAAAACTCTAAACCAAAAATATCTTCAAGATTTTAATAATGTGAATTTTTGATTAAAATCACTAGAATGTGCAATTCTTATAGCCATGTCCCTACAGATAGTATTGGTAATGAGCCTCTAATAGTAAGGAAATGATTTTATATGTTTATGTGTATGCCAAAAAATTATAACATTTAAAAATTTGATTCTCTCATATCTCATGTTATTTGATTATTTTATGATCATGTGTCATGATGTTCCAAATTTTTTTCCATGACTCAAGATTATGGACTACGATATCTAGGGAATGGATTTCCAATATTATTATCACGTTATCATATTTTTATATTAATTTTATGCTTAAGTTATTATTAATATTTACCTTATTTACCCTTACTGTGCATCTGATCTCACCCTTTATTTTTTTCCTTTCACCAGGGTATGAAGAAATATACTAAGTATGCTATGTCTAAAAATGCTACTAGTTATGAATAACTTAGTGGGAGATTATATATATCTTTAATGAACCAGTTGTTTATATTTACATGTTTCCAAAGGCACTAGAACAATACGATTTTGGAGCGGAATGTTCTATTTTGTAATGAATATCCATCTATTAAGATGTGATCCCTCTATATAAAAAAATGGGTTTCTAAAGTAGGTATTGTTAATTTATAGATCTAAGTATAAATCTTTCATGAATGTGTATTTTTATTTTGGTAAATTATTTTGTTTTAAAATTTTCATTGAGTAAATTTCTCCCTATTTTTTGTAATTTTTTACTCTTTTCTACTATTGGAATTCATGGAATGGGTCTTAGGATGTTTTATTTTATTATATATATATATATATATTAAAAGTTAATTAAATTTTCACATTGTTTTTTTGAAAACCAATGTTGAATGAAATTTTAAACATCATTTATCAAAATAAATGACATTGATAGTCCCATTATATAGATATTTATTTGTGACTTTTAATATTAGTTTTCCAAACACCTAAAGTTGAAAGTGACTTATGACATCATGTTTTAATTAAAACTGAGGTTAAAATTTATTTTGATGTCAAATTTCATAATAACTAATGATGACAATCCAAAATAAATATCAATATTTATTTTGGATTTAAACATAATTTTATTAGAAAAAATAACATTGAAAGTCCCTCAAAATGTATATTTTTTGGGGATATCAATGAAAGTTGTTATAGAAACTGACACTAAAACCAATTTTAATGTCTTTTTTAAATATATGACGTTATAAATACTATTTCAACATTGGTTGTATTCACATTTAATTTTTATTGTTGTCAAAATGTAGAAAATAACAATAAAGGTGTATTTGGTTAATGAACCAAACCAGGGTACCTTTGATCCCATACCTGAGATGATCCAAAACTATGGTTAAAGGGTGTTTTTAATCCACATAAGCTGGAAACTAGTGCATGGAAATCAAGGATCCGTGATTGGGGATGATTTCACCCAATAAATGCATAAATAAAAAATGAGTTCTACATAGAAATATTGTATGGACATTCCATACATCGGATAACCATGAACATATAAATAAGAAGAAGAATAAATATGCATAACCGAATAGTGTATAAGCATGCAACGATGACTCATAAAAAATGAATAAATACAATAGAGGGGAACTGATACCACTCAACATAAATAAAATCGAGATAGTGATACAATTGCATCATAAACAAAAATAAAATATAAGGTGTAAGTTCTAACCTGGAATGATACAATAAATGAACCAAATATACTAAATAAAAAAAAATAAACATGAGAACATGTATCCATGAACTATGTGAAGAATCCTCACTTTTCATATAGTGACACAGGTCTTTCACACATATTATTACATGTTATTTAATATAAATATCCAATTAATATGAACTAAGGATCGAAAGGCCTAGTGTTTTTGGAAGACTAGATTCATAAAACATCAAAATGAAACTAAAACAAAACGTCTTTATTTTATTATAGTTAATGATATCCTAAATATATTTGATATTATAAAAATATAAAGGATAACTTGATGAATAAATAAATGAAATTGGTGATCTATAAATCCTTGTAGGGAAATAAACACGATAATGAACCATAACATGTGAGTCAAAAGGCACAATATGATATAATAAAATAGAAGGATCATGAATAATCAAATGTAAACATTACATAAATAACATAGTATCATAATATCATGTAAACATAGGAAAGTGGAAGAAATAAAAAACATGTCATAAACATAAGTTAGGGTTAACTTCCAAGACAACATCACATGATGGACAGAGTCCCATCATGGATTTGGTCTACAACATAATCCTATACATACCATCTCATGAGAAAAAAATGTTACCCAATGAATTGATGTGATATATTGGGGAACCCATAATAAAATGTACATAATTACATTTTCCATAAAAGGAAATCAATCAAAACGTATAAAAATAATAATTACCAATGGAAATAAATGAGTTACATAATCTTGCCTCATTTCATAATCAAAGGATATTTCATAAAGATTCCAAAGATAGGAAAGAATTAAATATTTTGGATGTTCATATTTGAGTACATAATAACAAGTCCTAAAATATGGTTCTCATTTGTTAACAAATCATGAGAAATTGTAGATAATTGAGTATAAAAATTAACATTCAAAATAGTGTTTTAAGGAATTGATTATAGAAATTTCAGGAAGGAATAAATATGGAATTTTATTTCAAAAATAGGGGCAATCCATGATGGATATACCTAAAATATTAATTTATTTAATGAAATCATATATGGGAATAAATAAATTAAATTATTATTACATGAAATGATTAAGGGATAGAAAGGTTCCCCCTTAATCAAGTTTGATTTTAAATAAGGAAATTGAGAAATGAACTTAAGGCATGTATTACCCCATAAAAGGAAGGACAAATAAGCTTGGTAAATATGTCTAAGACATATATACAAAATTTTGAATCATTACTTAACACCAAATAGATATATAAAGTGAGTTATAGTCAGAAAGGTCTTAACCAAATGAACAAGGGTGGTTTTGAGAGATCCCTTACCATATGTTCTAGAATCATTGTTCACTTGCACTTAATGTCCTCAATAATTAAATTAAATTATTTAATTAAATAATTAAAAGCCTTTTAAATATATATTTAATTTACTATAGTTATATTATTTTATTTACAACAATTTCATTGAGATATAAATATTAATTTCGGTGTTCTGAGGGTATTCATATCATGAATTCAATATCAGATCACTTATGAATTACTTTATTTTGGCGATTTTACAAACCATCATAGACCAGTTTTATTTTATTTAATATTAGGACCACATGTTTATTAAATAATGTCATATAATATATATGATAACTATTTATTCCTTTTTAAACCATTATAAATTAATTTAATCATTCCATAAACGCATTAATGGAAAAATAGAACTCCCCATCTATAGTTTTAGTGAACCGACATAATATAGAAAATGGTTTCAGTTTTTGAATAAGAGGAGAAAAGATGAGGATGTATGGTATATATTATATTATCACTCTAAAATTACAGTATATATATATGATACTATACTTTTTATTTCATGTTTTGCGAGGGAGGCGAGGACAAGGTATAAGAAGGATTTAATATAAAATTGGTAGTTTGAGAATATTACCTCTTGAATGCCATCGCATTGAAAAAACTCTTTAAAAAAATTGGAATGGTCTTTTGGATGAGACCAGTAGATATTGGACATGTGGAAGAGTATTGGGATTGAAATTGAATAGAAATTTTCTTAGCTATAAGCCTTTGAAGTTGTGAGAATAAGGGGGTACTTGTAAGGGGAGGAGAGGGGTGTTTTTGAAAATTATAACCATTATTTTATTATTTTTGGATCAAGACTAAAAATAATGATGAATGTCCTGACAATATATTGTAAATCGTTCATGTGAGTTTTAACTAATGGGTTATTACATGTTCTATGGCTCAAAATTTCTGTATTTAGCTTATAATTTAAATTCTTTATTTTACTGTATTTCACTATTCACAAAAATTCAACTATTTTAGAAAAATACCAAAAAATCACCCTAACCATTTTTTTATGTTTAGATTGAAAAAATTGATACCATTTTATGAAAATAATTTTCTAAATATAAGAAACATAATTTTTCAAAAAAATATTAATTTATTTGAAAATTACAAATTTTTGTATTATGATCAATTTTTCGACCCCTTAAAAAATTACTTATGGTATCATAAAATTATATTATCATCATAATATGACATAATATTAATTTATAATCACATTTTATGAAAATAAGCTTTCTTCTAAATCTTTATTTTTGTTTTAAAAATAAAAATAAAACATTTATGTTTTTTAAAATATAAACACATATTTTATCATTTAAAACCTTTATTTACTTGTATAATGATATAAATATTTAATTTTATCAATTTATAAGATAAATAAAAATTATTTGATATTAACATATTTGAAGTTACAACTCTAATGGTTGTGTTACTTTTCATAATGATCAGATTACTATTCTGATTGCTTGATTACCATTCCAATGGTCTGATTACGATCTAATGTTTAGATTTATAATGGTCATATGAGTGACCTAATTTCTATAAATACCTAATATTTCATTTATTATTCATTAAATTAACTTTAATCTATGATATATATATAATAAATTTCAAAATATATTTTGCATTATTAATATTCTACTTAATTTCAAAAGTATTGTTGTTGAGTGATATTATTCGAGGGGATCAAGAAGATCAAAAATTTACTATTATTGTTATATTATTTTATTACTATTGTAATATTTTCAATTATTATGATCATTTTTATTCTCTAAATATAATTCTAATTTTTTTTGGTTTCTTCATGTGATACATGTGCTTTATAGTACATTACTAATAATGAAATAATTATAAGAAGGGAAATTCCTGTATCAACCTCAGTTTGAGGTATGAAATCATTTTAATTTTTTTAGAGACTTTTTGTTAAATTATGTAAGTGTTTTGAGGTGTAAAAAGGAAATATCCTAGATTCCATCTACTGAAAAAACATATAGGTTTGATTTATGCCATAAATAGGGGTTTTACAAAATTAATTGTTTAAACCAAATGTTGTAATAAAATTTTGTGGTGTAAAAACTACTTATGTAGAGACCCGAAGCCTGACGTACATAGA
Organism: Viscum album; assembly: GCA_963277665.1. NCBI lineage: Eukaryota > Viridiplantae > Streptophyta > Magnoliopsida > Santalales > Viscaceae > Viscum > Viscum album. The sequence goes on from OY728136.1 coordinate 1,369,555,028, forward strand.
CTTTACATTACTTTTACGGAATACTTATTACATAACAAAAACACACACAGAAGGATCATAATTGTTTAGTGTCTTTGGAAACTCGGAATATAATCTCTTAATCCTGGTGAAAGATCTTCAACATCTCCCATAAAGATCTTCCTTTTTTTTATACCTAAAACCTTTCTTTATATCCCCGGGAAAAGTAAACATAAAAGGGTGAGCTCAAATGCTCAGTAAGGGTAAACAAAATAAATTTCATTCACATCATAAGAACATAACTTTTGAAAATATTAACCTGCAAAAGAAATCATAATTTCATAACATGGGATAAATCATAGTAGTGAAAGTTAAACCCCAATAATCATAACTTAAAACATGAAACTTTGTGGCATACACACATAATCATAAAGAATAATTTCTTGTTAGTCAAGACTCATTTCCAAGACTATCTTAGTGGACAAAGTCCCTTTCTGAACCGAGTCACCCTCGTTTCAGTCCTGTTTCACTGAACCGGTATAACCTACCATTCTAGCCATGTCTATCTCATGAGATATAAAATCTTTACCCAATGCATTGGAGGGAGATATAGGTCCCACCCATCTCATAATGATACCATTATTATGTGTGCCACAAAATCATAAATCATACATCATTGCATTACCCATGTAATACAAATGGGAATCTTAAACATCATGACATCATAAAACAATTCATATAAGATAAAGGAATTCATAAAAATATTTCCATCACAACATAATCAAATCAATGTAACAATAGGGATAAAAACATAACCCTTTATTATCTTAGATGGAAAATAATTTTGATAAAACACTTGAAATCCATTCTTGAGGAAAATATCCTTTCTACTTCAAATTTTTTTTCCTTTCTTAACATGTCTTACAATTTGAAACTAAAAGAAGTTGATTAAAAATAAACATGAAAAATTGTAAAGGAAGCTTCTTGGAAATAATGTTTTAAAAATCCATTCATGTCGTATAAGTTAAAAAAAACATTTTTCGTACTTTTGTCGGAAAAGTCAAAAAGTACCCCGTACGAAAAACGACAAAAGATTCCTTTCATATCTTTTACTAAAAACTCACCAAAGGGTAAAATTGGATTTAAAAAATTGTAGGTGGATGGAAATAACATTACATATTGAGGAAACATAGATGTGGATGATAAAATACACCCCAGTAAATACCAACGTATAAACAATCTCGGATAAAAATGAGATTGTGATATTTCCCTTACCTTAGGTTCGATATGCCTCGTAAGTGTCCGAACCTCCTGTATAATGATTTAAATAATGTCATTGACTTATTCCAGAATAATACTCATTATTATGATATCATATATGGTTCACTTATGACTTTATATTACCCGTTTTTTTTGTAAATTCTATGTTAAAGAGCATTTTGGGTAAAATTGTTTCATTTGTCATCCGTGTTTTGACTTGTAATTATTCATATGATTTCTTAGATCATAATTACTTAATTCCAGAATATAAAACATGATTTATATATAATATATATTCAGAATATACATATATATAATAAATTAGTAAATGGATAGAAATACACCGTTCATGGAGACGGTAGACCGTACGTACGCATGAACGCTGTTTTCGTTTCCTTATTGAGTGGAATGGAATTAAGTAGATGACATACATATATACACACATAAATCCAGTAGCTTTATAATGTCATATATTTCATTATTATTTCTTATATATACTTTATAATCATTATTAAATGGTTAACATGGAGAATGAATCTCATTGCGTCGTGGAGACGGTAGTCCGTACGTACGCACGAGCGATGATATCATTTCCATAATCATTGAATTGAATTGGAGTGGATGAAACAATATATCAGAATCATTATGATGTTATAATAACTATGCATAGTTATTCTTTACACCATAATACCCATCCATGTAAGGTGTTGGTGGAAAAACAGATTACACCACGGCGTGGAGACGGTATTCCGTACGTACGCACGCGCGGTGATTTCGTTTTCCGTAGGATGGATAGATGATGAAATAGGGTTGTTTCATACTTATAATAACATATCAGTATATGAGTGATACTGATGTTATTACTTCATAATGAAACAACCTAAGAAGAAGTGGAAGAAGAAATAAAGATGAAAGAATCGGTAACGGTCATTACCTCTTCTTTGAAGTGTTTCTTTGAGACCTACTTTTAGGGCACTAAAATGGGTCTTTGAAGAAGACCAGAACCTCTAGGATGTTTCTAGGGAAGTGGAGAGAAGAAATTTTCAGGGGTTGGCCGAGCTTGAAGGCTCAAAGTGGTGTGAGGAAGAGAGGGAGGAGGTGCCCTTTTATAAGGGAGGAGAGGGGCACCTTTGGAATAACTAAAAATATTATTTTATTATAAAGTCAAGTTCGGTTTTAAATAGCTCCAAATTGATATATTTCGAAGCTAAGGTGGGGATGGGTCGAAATCCTCTCATCCAATAGAATTTAGAAAAGTTTAGGTTCCTATTTTAACCTTATCATTTAGATTTAACATTAAGTTAAATAATTTTACTTTTACCATGTCTTCTTGTGTTATTATACTATAAGGTTAATAAACTTACTATAAGCAGAAAAACGAACCCCAAGTTGTTTATTATTAATATATATAACCTTATATAAGTCATTTTGCCTAACCTTAGATTTTTATGAATAAAATAACAATTACCAATATAATATTTGTTTTAAAAACTATTTTATGTCCATTTTGACAATATTTAGTAATTGATTTTTGTGAAAATAATAAAAGAATTATTAGTTCGAACCAAGTTAATTAAATCAATACTAACATGTCATATTAACCTATAAAATTAGTGGGATTCAAAAAAAGTCTCAAATTTCATTTATTTTGGTGTTTATAACATCAATTATGTCAATATTTCATTAATAAGAAAATTACTGCATCATCATTGTGTCATAAATAAATTAAATTATTTAATGTCTAAAAATTACAAATAAAATACCATTATGTATTAAATCTTTTTATCTTTCTAATGAATATTTATAGTAGAATTTATCTTATGTATAACCCCATATTAAAAATGTTTTAGTAAATAAACATTGATTTTAACTCTTTTATCCCTTCTTTAAATAAATTAATAATAAATGTCCTAATCTAATCCAAGTGGGCCTAAATGGTCATATTTTATTACTCATCTTGTTTTGGGTCGAATTACACATATCCAATAGAATTTGGACATGTGTTAGGGTAATAATAATATTATTTTTACCCTTAATTACACTATTTACTTTTAACCGTGGTAAAAAAAAGTAAAAAGTTACTATTCATCAAAAAATTATTTTCATCTCATTGAACCACATATTACTTACTGACATCAACCGTGTCTCTCGGATTTTTGAAATTCCACTCTCCGAAGCGGTAAAATTAAGTTTTATGAACAATTCAGTTTTTTAACTACCACATAGTGGTTTCACTATTTATCAAAAATTGAAAGTTTTCAGAAAAATACCAAAATTTAGGCCTAAGCTATATTTGATATTATGAACTCAAAAATGATTTCTATTTTACCAAATTCAAAACATATCAGTTTCATTAATTAATTTAAAAATTAATTCCCGTCGTCAAAACAAAAGGCGTGTTTTTAAGAGATAATAACTATCAAAAGATTGACATTTGTTTATAACTGGTTTAAATGTGAAATTACATCCAATGAACAACATTGTATTAAATTGTAAAAATATATTATAAATATACTTTAAAACCACTAAAATTAATAATTTATCACTATTAATTATTTCTATTGAAAAAGTTGTTTTTAATTAAAATTTAGTAATTTCCACTATTCGTCAAAATATGAAAGTTATCCGAAAATTACCAAAATTTCACCCTAAGATAATTTCGATATTCAGAATCCAAAAATGAAGTCAATTTTGAAAAATAAAATTTACAAAATTTTAAAAAGTGGTTATTACTATTCATAACGGCTAGTTTTAATAATATTTTAAAAGCATATCGTTGTTTAGTGAAACTCGGTATTGCGTACTACACACGCTATCAAGGAAGGTCGTGATTGCGTGTAATGAAAGGCAAGTCAAGGATGCGTGTTGTGCAAGATCATTTTGGTGTAGCGTACAACACAATACATTAATGAAATTAAAAAGAATATTTTTCATAAAATCTTGGGGTGTTACATTCTACCCCCCTTAAAATGAATTTCGCCCTCGAAATTCGTCGGGGTTATAAATGGTTTACTACTTGAAAGTTTCTTTAATAGAAACCCACATCGTAAAAAGGAATACCAAAACCAATCTTTAAAAACAAAAGTATGAAACATAACAGTTACCCAAATAAACTAATCACTGGGTTTCCACATAGGTGAAAATATGGATAGGGAAGAAAAATCTAACCATCATGTTCTGAGGGAGAGTGGTGGAGAACATGGCTATGGAAAATCCAAAAATCAAAAATCCATAAATTTGTGATGATCTAAGGTACCATCTGATTAATCAGATATAAGAGCACTAGGATAACATTTTTGGTTTTCAAGATCGTTTCCCTAAAGTTGAAGAATTTGAATTAGAATAAATACTTACTTTGTCTTGGTACAATCTCACTGTTGTTCGTGCCTTGAACAATTTCTATTTCATCTCTTAAATAAATGAATTTGAATTTGTTATTCGTGAAGTGTTAGCAGATCATGTGATAGAATGACAGGTCATTCCATCTGTCTCAAACAAAAGGTTAGCCAAAAGTTATTAAATATACATAACTCATTCTATAGTGAGATTAATCATATATGGTTCCTAAAATGAACTTATACTTCACATATCATACTGCTTAATATAATAAAACTAGTTTCTACTAAACAGGGACTTCCTGTAGGCCAGTGGTAGGCGATAAAGGCTAGTCGCACTTCGGTTGCGGGTTCGATTCCCACAGCCTTGTCCGACGCGATGGGCTGTCGCCCGTCCTGCAGGTTGTCCTTTTTCTAAAGCTATATTACTATAACATACCATCAATAATATCGAAAAACATTTTATCCTAACTTATGTCCAACACTATCCATTCTAATCTTTAGGCTTATCTAAAATATTTCGGCCCAAGCTCATAGTATAAAGAAAATGATTACTTGAAATGTCACAGAAAAATCACGTCAATGCCATCATTTATCCCCCATATATCATAAGATATATCTTGTTGGTCAAATTACAAACATGTGAATACCTTAATCATGTATTCTCTTGAAGAATGAATACCCATTGAACCTTAGTGAAAACATGAATGCTGACAAAAGTTAACTCTTTCCACATACCAAAATCCAAAAATTTCTATATACTCAAACCATGATATCACTTAGTCCTTATATCAATCATGAGGTCATGAATACTGTCAAATATTTCATTTTCTCGTTTTCCCTTCATTATGCACATATCATTCTTTTTCCAAAAATATCTCAATCACTATCCATGGTTACTGGTACCATAAAATTATTGAAAACCACAATAGACCAATACATAAATATTCCAATACTCCATGATACAACATTATTTTGGAATCCCATTACATAAACACTTAATCATTCCACCACATCGTTGTCATATTCAACATCGCCAATAGTGATCGCATGTGACTTCCCTTTGTCCTTTTCCTTAAGAGGTTGCTCATGTCGATCATCACTAACCCTTGGATTAGGGCATTTATTAGCATAACGCCCCATTTCCTTGCACTTGAAGCATTGAAGTGTTGGTGGTGCGTTCTCTGCAGTGTTTGCTTTATTCACATCATTAGAAACCCTTTTTCCATTACTTCGACACCCAGCTACTCGATGACCTTCTTTTCCACACTTAAAACATTTTCTAGTCCCTTTAAGACAATCTCCACCATGCTTCTTTCCACACTTTTTGCATAAGGAAACATTCATCTTCTTTTCACCATTATTCTGAGATTTCTCCTTGAAATCCATCTTTCGTTTCTTGTCAAAACCATGAGATGGATATGTAACACCAACTTCCATTTTTACCTTGATAGCACAACGCACAATTTCTTCATAGCTACTGAAGTCTCTTATAGTAATGCCCTTCGAAGACTTGGTTTTAAGCCACTGAAAAATCGATCAACTTTACTTTCAGGTTGGATGATAATGCCAGATGCATACCTTGCAAGTCTTGTAAAATTCGCTTCGTATATACCAACAGATTCATCATCCTTCTGCTTCAGCTCAAGAAGCTCCTTTTCCATCTTTTTTCGAAGAATATGAGGGAAGTACTTACTGAAAAACAAGTTCTTGAACTCGTCCCATTCTATGGACTCAATTCCATCTCTTGGCCTCATATTCTTGATAAGATTCCACCTCTGATCAGCTTCACCTTCCAAACGATATACTGCTAAGATGATGTTATCATGTTCAGAACATTGAAGAACTGAAAATATCTTTTCAGTGGTACTGATCCATTGTTCAGCAACAAGTGGATCAGAAGTCCCACTGAAAGAAGGTGGACGTTGCCTCATGAAGGACTCAATAGAATATTGTTCCCTTATCTGCTCATTTGGAAGTCCAGAGTTATTCATAGCTTGTGTAAGTATAGTAATAAGATTTTGCACTCCATCTCCCATAACATTTGTTTGTTCAATAGGACAATCATTGCATTGTCCATTGCATTGATCAACACGATTCCTTCGGGTTCCAGCCATCTTCTAAAACCCAAAAAGAATAGTGTGAGAGGAAAAAATCATGCTAGGGAAAACAACATTATAAAGGGGGAGTATCCTCAATATCTAACTTCTTAGGTTAAATTCTATGATCGTTACCGTAGTTCTAGGACTGTATCTTATACGTATAATTATCCTTAGGTACATCCCTAGACATACCTTAGAAATATCTCTAGGGATATCACTAACGCTTTCGCATCCTAGTTTCCAAAGGTTGACTAAACCGTTCCTCTGATACCAACTGTAGAGACCCGATGCCTGACGTACATAGACTTTACATTACTTTTGCAGAGTACTTATTACATATCAAAAACACACACACAAGGATCGTAATAGTTTAGTGTCTTTGGAAACTCGGAATATAATCTTCTAATCCTGGTGAAAGATCTTCAACATCTCCCATAAAGATCTTCCTTTTTTTTATACCTAAAACCTTTCTTTATATCCTGGGGAAAAGTAAACATAAAAGGGTGAGATCAAATGCTCAGTAAGGGTAAACAAAATAAATGTCATTCACATCATAAGAACATAACTTTTGGAAATCCTAACCTGCAAAAGAAATCATAATTTCATAACATGGGATAAATCATAGTAGTGAAAGTTAAACCCCAATAATCATAACTTAAAACATGAAACTTTGTGGCAAACACACATAATCATAAAGAATCATTTCTTGTTAGTCAAGACTCATTGCCAAGACTATCTTAGTGGACAAAGTCCCTTTCTGAACTGAGTCACCCCCGTTTCAGTCCTGTTTCACTGAACTGGTATAACCTACCATTCTAGCCATGTCTATCTCATGAGATATAAAATATTTACCCAATGCATTGGAGGGATATATAGGTCCCACCCATCTCATAATGATACCATTCTTATGTGTGCCACAAAATCATAAATCATACATCATTGCATAACCCATGTAATACAAATGGGAATCTTAAACATCATGACATCCTAAAACAATTCATATAAGATAAAGGAATTCATAAAAATATTTCCATCACAACATAATCAAATCAATGTAATAATAGGGATAAAAATAGAACCCTTTATTATCTTTGATGGAAAATAATTTTGATAAAACACTTGAACTCCATTCTTGAGGAAAATATCCTTTCTACTTGAAAAACATTTTCCTTTCTTAACATGTCTTACAATTTGAAACTAAAAGAATTTGATTAAAAATAAACATGAAAACTTGTAAAGGAATCTTCTTGGAAATAATGTTTTAAAAATCCATTCATGCCGTATAAGTTAAAAAAAACATTTTTCATACTTTTTTCGGAAAAGTCAAAAAGTACCTCGTACGAAAAACGACAAAAGATTCCTTTCATATCTTTTACTAAAAACTCACAAAAGGGTAAAATTGGATTTAAACAATTGTAGGTGGATGGAAATAACATTACATATTGGGGAAACATAGATGTGGATGATAAAATACACCCCAGTAAATACCAACGTATAAACAATCTCGGATAAAAATGAGATTGTGATATTTCCCGTACCTTAGGTCCGATATGCTTCGTAAGTGTCCGAACCTCCTGTATAATGATTTAAATACTGTCATTGACTTATTACAGAATCATACTCATTGTTATGATATCATATATGGTTCACTTATGACTTTATATTACCCATTTTTTTGTAAATTCTATGTTAAAGAGCATTTTGGGTAAAATTGTTTCATTTGTCATCCGTGTTTTGACTTGTAATTATTCATATGATTTCTTAGATCATAATTAATTAATTCCAGACTATAAAACATGATTTATATATAATATATATTCAGAATATAAATATATATAATAAATTAGTAAATGGAAAGAAATACACCGTTCATGGAGACGGTAGGCCGTACGTACGCATGAACGCTGTTTTCGTTTCCTTATTGAGTTGAATGAAATTAAGTAGATGACATAAATATATACACACATAAATACAGTAGCTTTATAATGTCATATATTTCATTATTATTTCTTATATATACTTTATAATCATTCTTAAATGGTTAACATGGAGAATGAATCTCATCGCGTCGTGGAGACGGTAGTCCGTACGTACGCACGAGCGATGATATCATTTCCATAATTATTGAATTGAATTGGAGTGGATGATACAATATATCAGAATCATTATTATGTTATAATAACTATGTATAGTTATTCTTTACACCATAATACCCATCCATGAAACGTGTTGGTGGAAAAACAGATTACACCACGGCGTGGAGACGGTATTCCGTACGTACGCACACGCGGTGATTTTGTTTTCCGTAGGATGGATAGATGATGAAATAGGGTTGTTTCATACTTATAATAACATATCAGTATATGAGTGATACTGATGTTATTACTTCATAATGAAACAACCTAAGAAGAAGAAGTGGAAAAAGAAATAAAGATGAAAGAATCGGTAACGGACATTACCTCTTCTTTGAAGTGATTCTTTGAGACCTCCTTTTAGGGCACTAAAATGGGTCTTTGAAGAAGACCAGAACCTCTAGGATGTTTCTAGATAAGTGGAGAAAATAAATTGGCAGGGGTTGGCCGAGCTTGAAGGCTCAAAGTGGTGTGAGGAAGAGAGGGAGGAGGTGCCCTTTTATAAGGGAGGAGAGGGGCACCTTTGGAATAACTAAAAATATTATTTTATTATAATGTCAAGTTCGGTTTTAAATAGCTCCAAATTGATATATTTCGAAGCTAAGGTGGGGATGTGTCGCAATACTCTCATACAATAGAATTTAGACAAGTTTAGGTTCCTATTTTAACCTTATCATTTAGATTTAACATTAAGTTAAATAATTTTACTTTTACCATGTCTTCTTGTGTTCTTATACTATAAGGTTAATAAACTTACTATAAGCAGCCAAAAGAACCCCAAGTTGTTTATTATTAATATATATAACCTTATCTAAGTCATTTGTCCGAACCTTAGATTTTTTGGAATAAAATAATAATTACCAATATAATATTTGTTTTAAAAACTATTTTATGTCAATTTTGACACTATTTAGTAATTGATTTTTGTGAAAATCATAACAGAATTATTAGTTCGAACCAAGTTAATTAAATCAATACTAACATGTTATATTAACCTATAAAATTAGTGGGATTCATAAAAAGTCTCAAATTGTATTTATTTTGGTGTTTATAACATCAATTATGTCAATATTTCATTAATAAGAAAATTATTGCATCATCATTGTGTCATAAATAAATTAAATTATTTAATGTCTAAAAGTTACAAATAAAATACCATTATGTAGGAAATCATTTTATCTTTATAATGAATATTTATATTAGAATTTATCCTATGTATATCCCCATATTAAAAATGTTTTAGTAAATAAACTTTGATTTTAACTCTTTTAACCCTTCTTTAAATAAATTAATAATAAATGTCCTAATCTAATCCAAGTGGGCCTAAATGGTCATATTTTATTCCTAAGCTTGTTTTTGGTCGAATTACACATATCCAATAGAATTTGGACATGTTTTAGGGTAATAATAATATCATTTTTACCCTTAATTACCCTATTTACTTTTAACCGTGGTAAAAAAAAGTAAAAAGTTAGTATTCACCAAAAAAAATTTTCATCTCATTGAACCACATTTTACTTACTGACATCAACCGTGTCTCTCAGATTTTTGAAATTAAACTCACAGAAGCGGTAAAATTAAGTTTTATGAACAATTCAGTTTTTTAACTACCACTTAGTGGTTTCACTATTCATCAAAAATTGAAAGTTTTCAGAAAAATACCAAAAATTAGGCCTAAGCTATATTTGATATTATGAACTCAAAAATGATTTCTATTTTACGAAATTCAAAACATATAATTTGCATTAATTAATTTAAAAATTAATTCCCATCGTCAAAACAAAAGGCGTGTTTTTAAGAGATAATAACTATCAAAAGATTGACACTTGTTTATAACTGGTTTAAATGTGAAATTACATCCAATGAACAACATTGTACTAAATTGTAAAAATATGTTATAAATATACTTTAAAACCACTAAAATTAATAATTTATCACTATTAATTATTTCGATTGAAAAAGTTGTTTTTAATTAAAATTTAGTAATTTCCACTATTCATCAAAATATGAAAGTTATCCGAAAATTACCAAAATTTCACCCTAAGCTAATTTCGATATTCCGAATCCAAAAATGAAGTCAATTTTGAAAAATAAAATTTACAAAATTTTAAAAAGTGGTTATTACTATTCATAACGGCTAGTTTTAATAATATTTTAATAGCATATCGTTGTTTAGTGAAACTCGGTATTGCGTACTACACACGCTATCAAGGAAGTTCGTGATTGCGTGTAATGAAAGGCAAGTCAAGGATGCGTGTTGTGCAAGCTCATTTTGGTGTAGCGTACAACACAAGACATTAATGAAATTAAAATGAATATTTTTCCTAAAATCTCGGGGTGTTACATTCTACCCCCCTTAAAATGAATTCCGCCCTCGAAATTCGTCGGGGTTATAAATGGTTTACTACTTGAAAGTTTCTTTAATAGAAACCCACATCGTAAAAAGGAATACCAAAACCAATCTTCAAAAACAAAAGTATGAAACGTAACAGTTACCCAAATAAACTAATAACCGGGTTTCCACATAGGTGAAAATATGGATATGGAAGAAAAATCTAACCATCATGTTCTGAGGGAGAGTGGTAGAGAACATGGCTATGGAAAATCCAACAATCACAAATCCATAAATTTGTGACGATCTAAGGTACCATCTGATTAATTAGATATAAGAGCACTAGCACAACATTTTTGGTTTTCAAGATCGTTTCCCTAAAGTTGAAAAATTTGAATTAGAATAAATACTTACTTTATTTTGGTACAATCTCACTGTTGTTCGTGCCTTGAACAATTTCTATTTCATCTCTTAAATAAATGAAGTTGAATTTGTTATTCGTGAAGTGTTAGCAGATCATGTGATAGAATGACAGATCATTTCATCTGTCTCAAACAAAAGGTTAGCAAAAGTTATTAAATATACATAACTCATTCTATAGTGAGATTAATCATATATGGTTCCTAAAATGGACTTATACTTCATATATCATACTGCTTAATATAATAAAACTGGTTTCTACTAAATAGGGACTCCTAGTAGGCCAGTGGTAGGCGATAAAGGCTAGTCGCACTTCGGTTGCGGGTTCGATTCCCATAGCCTTGTCCGACGCGATGGGCTGTCTCCCGTCCTACAGGTTGTCCTTTTTCTAAAGCTATATTACTATATCATCCCATCAATAATATCGAAAAACATTTTATCCTAACTTATGTCCAACATAATCCATTCTAATCTTTAGGCTTATCTAAAATACTTCGGTCCAAGCTCATAGTATAAAGAAAATGATTACTTGAAATGTCACAGAAAAATTACGTGAATGCCATCATTTATCCCCCATATATCATAAGATATATCTTGTTGGTAAAATTACAAACATGTGAATACCTTAATCATGTATTCTCTTGAAGAATGAATACCCATTGAACCTTAGTGAAAACATGAATGCTGACAAAAGTTAACTTTTTCCACATACCAAAATCCAAAAATTCTATATACTCAAACCATTATATCACTTAGTCCTTATATCAATCATGAGCTCATGAATACTGTCAAATATTTCATTTTCTCATTTTCCCTTCATTATGCGCATATCATTCTTTTTACAAAAATATCTCAATCACTATCCATGGTTACTGGTACCATAAAATTATTGAAAACCACAATAGACCAATACATAAATATTCCAATACTCCATGATACAACATTATTTTGGAATCCCATTACATAAACACGTAATCATTCCACCACATCATTGTTATATTCAAAATCGCCAATAGTGATCGCATGTGACTTCCCTTTGTCCTTTGCCTTAAGCGGTTGCTAATGTTGATCATCACTAACCCTTGGATTAGGGCATTTATTAGCATAATGCCCCATTTCCTTGTACTTGAAGCATTGAAGTGTTGGTGGTGCGTTCTCTGTAGTGTTTGCTTTATTCACATCATTAGAAACCCTTTTTCCATTACTTCGACACTCAAATGCTCGATGACCTTCTTTTCCACACTTAAAACATTTTCTAGTCCCTTTAAGATAATATCCACCATGCTTCTTTCCACACTTTGTGCATAAGGAAACATTCATCTTCTTTTCACCATTATTCTGAGATTTCTCCTTGAAATCCATCTTTCTTTTCTTGTCAAAACCATGAGATGGATATGTAACACCAACTTCCATTTTTACCTTGATAGCACAACGCACAATTTCTTCATAGCTACTGAAGTCTCTTATAGCTAATGCCCTTCGAAGACTTGGTTTTAAGCCACTGAAAAATCGATCAACTTTACATTCAGGTTGGATGATAATGCGAGATCCATACCTTGCAAGTCTTGTAAAATTCACTTCGTATATACCAACAGATTCATCATCCTTCTGCTTCAGCCCAAGAAACTCCTTTTCCATCTTTGTTTGAAGAATATGAGGGAAGTACTTACTGAAAAACAAGTTCTTGAACACGTCCCATTCCATGGAATCAATTTCATCTCTTGTCCTCGTATTCTTGATAAGATTCCACCATTGATCAGCTTCAACTTCCAAACGATATACTGCTAAGATGACTTTATCATGTTCAGAACATTGAAGAACTGAAAATATCTTTTCAGTGGTACTGATCCATTGTTCAACAACAAGTGGATCAGAAGTCCCACTGAAAGAAGATGGACGTTGCCTCATGAAGGACTCAATAGAATATTGTTCCCTTCTCTACTCATTTGGATGTCCAGAGTGATTCATAGCTTGTGTAAGTATAGCAATAAGATTTTTCACTCCATCTCCCATAACATTTGTTTGTTCAACAGGACAATCATTGTATTGTCCATTGCATTGATCAACACGGTTCCTTCGTGTTCCAGCCATCATCTAAAACCCAAAAAGAATAGTGTGAGAGGAAAAAATCATGCTAGGGAAAACAACATTATAAAGGGGGATTATCCTCAATATATAACTTCTTAGGTTAAATTCTATGATCGTTACCGTAGTTCTAGGACTGTATCTTATACGTATAATTATCCTTAGGTACATCCCTAGACATACCTTAGAAATATCTCTAGAGATCTCACTAACGCTTTCGCATCCTAGTTTCCAAAGGTTGACTAAACCTTTCCTCTGATACCAACTGTAGAGACCCGATGCCTGACGTACATAGACTTTACATTACTTTTGCAGAATACTTATTACATAACAAAAACACACACACAAGGATCGTAATAGTTTAGTGTCTTTGGAAACTCGGAATATAATCTTCTAATCCTGGTGAAAGATCTTCAACATCTCCCATAAAGATCTTCCTTTTTTATACCTAAAACCTATCTTTATATCCTGGGGAAAAGTAAACATAAAAGGGTGAGCTCAAATGCTCAGTAAGGGTAAACAAAATAAATGTCATTCACATCATAAGAACATAACTTTTGCAAATCCTAACCTGCAAAAGAAATCATAATTTCATAACATGGGATAAATCATAGTAGTTAAAGGTAAACCCCAATAATCATAACTTAAAACATGAAACTTTGTGGCATACACACATAATCATAAAGAATCATTTCTTGTTAGTCATGACTCATTGCCAAGACTATCTTAGTGGAAAAAGTCCCTTTCTGAACCGAGTCACCCTCGTTTCAGTCCTGTTTCACTGAACTGGTATAACCTACCATTCCAGCCATGTCTATCTCATGAGATATAAAATATTTACCCAATTCATTGGAGGGAGATATAGGTCCCACCCATCTCATAATTATCCCATTCTTATGTGTGCCAAAAAATCACAAATCATACATCATTGCATAACCCATGTAATAAAAATGGGAATCTTAAACATCATGACATCATAAAACAATTCATATAAGATAAAGTAATTCATAAAAAAATTTCCATCACAACATAATGAAATCAATGTAATAATAGGGATAAAAACAGAACCCTTTAGTATCTTTGATGGAAAATAATTTTGATAAAACACTTGAACTCCATTCTTGAGGAAAATATCCTTTCTACTTCAAAAACAGTTTCCTTTCTTAACATGTCTTACAATTTGAAACTAAAAGAAGTTGATTAAAAATAAACATGAAAACTTGTAAAGGAAGCTTCTTTGAAATAATGTTTTAAATATCCATTCATGCTGTATAAGTTAAAAAAAAATTTCGTACTTTTTTCGGAAAAGTCAAAAAGTACCTCGTACGAAAAACGACAAAAGATTCCTTTCATATCTTTTACTAAAAACTCACCAAAGGGTAAAATTGGATTTAAACAATTGTAGGTGGATGGAAATAACATTACATATTGAGGAAACATATATTTGGATGATAAAATACACCCCAGTAAATACCAACGTATAAACAATCTCGGATAAAAATGAGATTGTGATATTTCCCTTACCTTAGGTCCGATATGCTTCGTAAGTGTCTGAACCTCCTGTATAATTATTTAAATACTGTCATTGACTTATTCCAGAATCATACTCATTGTTATGATATCATATATGGTTCACTTATGACTTTATATTACCCGTTTTTTTGTAAATTCTATGTTAAAGAGCATTTTGGGTAAAATTGTTTCATTTGTCATCCGTGTTTTGACTTGTAATTATTCATATGATTTCTTTGATCATAATTACTTAATTCTAGAATATAAAACATGATTTATATATAATATATATTCATAATATACATATATATAATAAATTAGTAAATGGAAATAAATACACTGTTCATGGAGACGGTAGGCCGTACGTACGCATGAACGCTGTTTTCGTTTCCTTATTGAGTTGAATGGAATTAAGTAGATGACATACATATATACACATATAAATCCAGTATCTTTATAATGTAATATATTTCATTATTATTTCTTATATATACTTTATAATCATTCTTAAATGGTTAACATGGAGAATGAATCTCATCGCGTCGGGGAGAAGGTAGTCCGTACGTACGCACGAGCGATGATATCATTTCCATAATTATTGAATTGAATTGGAGTGGATGATACAATATATCAGAATCATTATGATGTTATAATAACTATGTATAGTTATTCTTTACACCATAATACCCATCCATGTAAGGTGTTGGTGGAAAAACAGATTACACCACGGCGTGGAGACGGTATTCCGTACGTACGCACGCGCGGTGATTTCGTTTTCCGTAGGATGGATAGATGATGAAATAGGGTTGTTTCATACTTATAATAACATATCAGTATATGATTGATACTGATGTTATTACTTCATAATGAATCAACATAATAAGAAGAAGTGGAAGAAGAAATAAAGATGAAAGAATCGGTAACGGACATTACCTCTTCTTTGAAGTGATTCTTTGAGACCTACTTTTAGGGAACTAAAATGGGTTTTTGAAGAAGACCAGAACCTCTAGGATGTTTCTAGGGAAGTTTAGAGAAGAAATTGGCAGGGTTTGGCCGAGCTTGAAGGCTCAAAGTGGTGTGAGGAAGCGAGGGAGGAGGTGCCCTTTTATAAGGGAGGAGAGGGGCACCTTCGGAATAACTAAAAATATTATTTTATTATAAAGTCAAGTTCGGTTTTAAATAGCTCCAAATTGATATATTTCGAAGCTAAGGTGGGGATGGGTCGAAATCCTCTCATCCAATATAATTTAGACAGGTTTAGGTTCCTATTTTAACCTTATCATTTAGATTTAACATTAAGTTAAATAATTTTACTTTTACCATGTCTTCTTGTGTTCTTATACTATAAGGTTAATAAACTTACTATAAGCAGAAAAACGAACCCCAAGTTGTTTATTATTAATATATATAACCTTATCTATGTAATTTGGCCGAACCTTAGATTTTTAGGAATAAAATAACAATTACCAATATAATATTTGTTTTAAAAACTATTTTATGTCAATTTTGACACTATTTAGTAATTGATTTTTGTGAAAATCATAAAAGAATTATTAGTTCGAACCAAGTTAATTAAATCAATACTAACATGTCATATTAACCTATAAAATTAGTGGGATTCAAAAAAAGTCTCAAATTTCATTTATTTTGGTGTTTATAACATCAATTATGTCAATATTTCATTAATAAGAAAATTACTGCATCATCATTGTGTTATAAATAAATTAAATTATTTAATGTCTAAAAATTACAAATAAAATACCATTATGTAGTAAATATTTTTATCTTTCTAATTAATATTTATAGTAGAATTTATCTTATGTATAACCCCATATTAAAAATGTTTTAGTAAATAAACATTGATTTTAACTCTTTTAACCCTTCTTTAAATAAATTAATAATAAATGTCCTAATCTAATTCAAGTGGGCCTAAATGGTCATATTTTATTCCTAAGATTGTTTTTGGTCGAATTACACATATCCAATAGAATTTGGACATGTGTTAGGGTAATAATAATATTATTTTTACCCTTAATTACCCTATTTACTTTTAACCGTGGTAAAAAAAAGTAAAAAGTTACTATTCACCAAAAAATCATTTTCATCTCATTGAACCACATTTTACTTACTGACATCAACCGTGTCTCTCAGATTTTTGAAATTCCACTTACAGAAGCGGTAAAATTAAGTTTTATGAACAATTTATTTTTTTAACTACCACTTAGTGGTTTCACAATTCATCAAAAATTGAAAGTTTTCAGAAAAATACCAAAAATTAGGCCTAAGCTATATTTGATATTATGAACTCAATAATGATTTCTATTTTACCAAATTCAAAACATATCAGTTGCATTAATTAATTTAAAAATTAATTCCCGTCGTCAAAACAAAAGGCGTGTTTTTAAGAGATAATAACTATCAAAAGATTGACACTTGTTTATAACTGGTTTAAATGTGAAATTACATCCAATGAACAACATTGTATTAAATTGTAAAAATATATTCTAAATATACTTTAAAACCACTAAAATTAATAATTTATCACTATTAATTATTTCGATTGAAAAAGTTGTTTTTAATTAAAATTTAGTAATTTCCACTATTCATCAAAATATGAAAGTTATTCGAAAATTACCATAATTTCACCCTTAGCTAATTTCGATATTCCGAATCCAAAAATGAAGTCAATTTTGAAAATTAAAATTTACAAAATTTCAAAAAGTGGTTATTACTATACATAACAGCTAGTTTTAATAATATTTTAATAGCATATCGTTGTTTAGTGAAACTCGGTATTGCGTACTACACACGCTATCAAGGAAGGTCGTGATTGCGTGTAATGAAAGGCAAGTCAAGGATGCGTGTTTTGCAAGCTCATTTTGGTGTAGCGTACAACACAAGACATTAATGAAATTAAAAAGAATATTTTTCATAAAATCTCGGGGTGTTACATTCTACCCCCCTTAAAATGAATTCCGCCCTTGAAATTCGTCGGGGTTATAAATGGTTTACTACTTGAAAGTTTCTTTAATAGAAACCCACATCGTAAAAAGGAATACCAAAACCAATCTTTAAAAACAAAAGTATGAAACGTAACAGTTACCCAAATAAACTAATCACTGGGTTTCCACATAGGTGAAAATATGGATATGGAAGAAAAATCTAACCATCATGTTCTGAGGGAGAGTGGTAGAGAACATGGCTATGGAAAATACAACAATCACAAATCCATAAATTTGTGACGATCTAAGGTACCATCTGATTAGTCAGATATAAGAGCACTAGGACAATATTTTTGGTTTTCAAGATCGTTTCCCTAAAGTTGAAGAATTTGAATTAGAATAAATACTTACTTTATTTTGGTACAATCTCACTGTTGTTCGTGGCTTGAAAAATTTCTATTTCATCTCTTAAATAAATGAAGTTGAATTTGTTATTCGTGAAGTGTTAGCAGATCATGTGATAGAATGACAGGTCATTCCATCTGTCTCAAACAAAAGGTTAGAAAAAGTTATTAAATATACATAACTCATTCTATAGTGAGATTAATCATATATGGTTCCAAAAATGGACTTATACTTCATATATCATACTGCTTAATATAATAAAACTAGTTTCTACTAAACAGGGACTTCCTGTAGGCCAGTGGTAGGCGATAAAGGCTAGTCGCACTTCGGTTGCGGGTTCGATTCCCACAGCCTTGTCTGACGCGATGGGCTGTCGCCCGTCCTGCAGGTTGTCCTTTTTCTAAAGCTATATTACTATAACATCCCATCAATAATATCTAAAAACATTTTATCCTAACTTATGTCCAACATAATCCATTCTAATCTTTAGGCTTATCTAAAATACTTCGGTCCAAGCTCATAGTATAAAGAAAATGATTACTTGAAATGTCACAGAAAAATCACGTCAATGCCATCATTTATCCCCCATATATCATAAGATATATCTTGTTGGTCAAATTACAAACATGTGAATACCTTAATCATGTATTCTCTTGAAGAATGAATACCCATTGAACCTTAGTGAAAACATGAATGCTGACAAAAGTTAACTCTTTCCACATACCAAAATCCAAAAATTCTATATACTCAAACCATGATATCAGTTAGTCCTTATATCAATCATGAGCTCATGAATACTGTCAAATATTTCATTTTTCCGTTTTCCCTTCATTATGCGCATATCATTCTTTTTCCAAAAATATCTCAATCACTATCCATGGTTACTGGTACCATAAAATTATTGAAAACCACAATAGACCAATACATAAATATTCCAATACTCCATGATACAACATTATTTTGGAATCCCATTACATAAACACTTAATCATTCCACCACATCGTTGTCATATTCAACATCGCCAATAGTGATCGCATGTGACTTCCCTTTGTCCTTTTCCTTAAGAGGTTGCTCATGTCGATCATCACTAACCCTTGGATTAGGGCATTTATTAGCATAACGCCCCATTTCCTTGCACTTGAAGCATTGAAGTGTTGGTGGTGCGTTCTCTGCAGTGTTTGCTTTATTCACATCATTAGAAACCATTTTTCCATTACTTCGACACTCAGCTGCTCGATGACCTTCTTTTCCACACTTAAAAAATTTTCTAGTCCCTTTAAGACAATCTCCACCATGCTTCTCTCCACACTTTGTGCATAAGGAAATATTCGTATTCTTTTCACCATTATTCTGAGATTTCTCCTTGAAATCCATCTTTCGTTTCTTGTCAAAACCATGAGATGGATATGTAACACCAACTTACATTTTTACCTTGATAGGACAACACACAATTTCTTCATAGCTACTGAAGTCTCTTATAGTTAATGCCCTTCGAAGACTTGGTTTTAATCCACTGAAAAATCGATCAACTTTACTTTCAGGTTGGATGATAATTCCAGATGCATACCTTGCAAGTCTTGTAAAATTCGCTTCGTATATACCAACAGATTCATCATCCTTCTACTTCAGCTCAAGAAACTCCTTTTCCATCTTTGTTCGAAGAATATGAGGGAAGTACTTACTGAAAAACAAGTTCTTGAACTCGTCCCATTCCATGGAATCAATTTCATCTCTTGGCCTAGTATTCTTGATAAGATTCCACCATTGATCAGCTTCACCTTCCAAACGATATACTGATAAGATGACTTTATCATGTTCAGAACATTGAAGAACTGAAAATATCTTTTCAGTGGTACTGATCCATTGTTCAGCAACAAGTGGATCGGAAGTCCCACTGAAAGAAGGTGGACATTGCCTCATGAAGGACTCAATAGAATATTGTTCCCTTCTCTGCTCATTTGGAAGTACAGAGTGATTCATAGCTTGTGTAAGTATAGCAATAAGATTTTTCACTCCATCTCCCATAACATTTGTTTGTTCAATAGGACAATCATTGCATTGTCCATTGCATTTATCAACACGGTTCCTTCGGGTTCCAGCCATCGTCTAAAACCCAAAAAGAATAGTGTGAGAGGAAAAAATCATGCTAGGGAAAACAACATTATAAAGGGGGAGTATCCTCAATATCTAACTTCTTAGGTTAAATTCTATGATCGTTACCGTAGTTATAGGACTATATCTTATACGTATAATTATCCTTAGGTACATCCCTAGACATACCTTAGAAATATCTCTAGGGATCTCACTAACGCTTTCGCATCCTAGTTTCCAAAGGTTGACTAAACCTTTCCTCTAATACCAACTGTAGAGACCCGAAGCCTGACGTACATAGACTTTACATTACTTTTGCGGAATACTTATTACATAACAAAAACACACACACAAGGATCGTAATAGTTTAGTGTCTTTGGAAACTCAGAATATAATCTTCTAATCCTGGTGAAAGATCTTCAACATCTCCCATAAAGATCTTCCTTTTTTTATACCTAAGACCTTTCTTTATATCCTGGGGAAAAGTAAACATAAAAGGGTGAGCTCAAATGATCAGTAAGGTTAAACAAAATAAATGTCATTCACATCATAAGAACATAACTTTTGGAAATCCTAACCTGCAAAAGAAATCATAATTTCATAACATGGGATAAATCATAGTAGTGAAAGGTAAACCCCAATAATCATAACTTAAAACATGAAACTTTGTGGAATACACACATAATCATAAAGAATCATTTCTTGTTAGTCATGACTCATTGCCAAGACTATCTTAGTGGATAAAGTCCCTTTCTGAACCGAGTTACCCTCATTTCAGTCCTGTTTTACTGAACCGGTATAACCTACCATTCCATCCATGTCTATCTCATGAGATATAAAATCTTTACCCAATGCATTGGAGGGATATATAGGTCCCACCCATCTCATAATGATACCATTCTTATGTGTGCCACAAAATCATAAATCATACATCATTGCATAACCCATGTAATACAAATAGGAATCTTAAACATCATGACATCATAAAACAATTCATATAAGATAAAGGAATTCATAAAAATATTTCCATCACAACATAATCAAATCAATGTAATAATAGGGATAAAAACAGAACCCTTTATTATCTTAGATGGAAAATAATTTGGATAAAACACTTGAACTCCATTCTTAAGGAAAATATCCTTTCTACTTCAAAAAAATTTTCCTTTATTAACATGACTTACAGTTTGAAACTAAAAGATGTTGATTAAAAATAAACATGAAAACTTGTAAAGGAAGCTTCTTGGGAATAATGTTTTAAAAATCCATTCATGCCGTATAAGTTAAAAAAACATTTTTCGTACTTTTGTTGGAAAAGTAAAAAAGTACCTCGTACGAAAAACGACAAAAGATTCCTTTCATATCTTTTACTAAAAACTCACCAAATAGTAAAATTGGATTTAAACAATTGTAGGTGGATGGAAATAACATTACATATTGAGGAAACATATATGTGGATGATAAAATACACCCCAGTAAATACCAACGTATAAACAATCTCGGATAAAAATGAGATTGCGATATTTCCCTTACCTTAGGTCCGATATGCTTCGTAAGTGTCCGAACCTCCTGTATAATGATTTAAATAATGTCATTGAATTATTCCAGAATCATAATCATTGTTATGATATCATATATGGTTCACTTATGACTTTATATTACCCGTTTTTTTGTAAATTCTATGTTAAAGAGCATTTTGGGTAAAATTGTTTCATTTGTCATCCGTGTTTTGACTTGTAATTATTCATATGATTTATTAGATCATAATTACTTAATTCCAGAATATAAAACATGATTTATATATAATATACATTCAGAATATACATATATATAATAAATTAGTAAATGGAAAGAAATACACCGTTCATGGAGACGGTAGGCCGTACGTACGCATGAACGCTGTTTTCGTTTCCTTATTGAGTTGAATGGAATTAAGTAGATGACATACATATATACACACATAAATCCAGTAGCTTTACAATGTCATATATTTCATTATTATTGCTTATATATACTTTATAATCATTCTTAAATGGTTAACATGGAGAATGAATCTCATCGCGTCGTGGAGACGGTAGTCCGTACGTACGCACGAGCGATGATATCATTTCCATAATTATTGAATTTAATTGGAGTGGATGATACAATATATCAGAATCATTATGATGTTATAATAACTATGGATAGTTATTCTTTACACCATAATACCCATCCATGTAAGGTGTTGGTGGAAAAACAGATTACACCACGGCGTGGAGACGGTATTCCGTACGTACGCACGCGCAGTGATTTCGTTTTCCGTAGGATGGATAGATGATGAAATAGGGTTGTTTCATACTTATAATAAAATATCAGTATATGAGTGATACTGATGTTATTACTTCATAATGAAACAACCTAAGAAGAAGAAGTGGAAGAAGAAATAAAGATGAAAGAATCGGTAACGGACATTACCTCTTCTTTGAAGTGCTTCTTTGAGACCTCCTTTTAGGGAACTAAAATGAGTCTTTGAAGAAGAACAAAACCTCTAGGATGTTTCTAGGGAAGTGTAGAGAAGAAATTGGCAGGTTTTGGACGATCTTGAAGGCTCAAAGTGGTGTGAGGAAGAGAGGGAGGAGGTGCCCTTTTATAAGGGAGGAGAGGGGCACCTTTGGAATAACAAAAAATATTATTTTATTATAAAGTCAAGTTCGGTTTTAAATAGCTCCAAATTGATATATGTTGAAGCTAAGGTGGGGATGGGTCGAAATACTCTCATCCAATATAATTTAGACAAGTTTGGGTTCCTATTTTAACCTTATCATTTAGATTTAACATTAAGTTAAATAATTTTACTTTTACCATGTCTTCTTATGTTCTTATATTATAAGGTTAATAAACTTACTATAAGCAGCCAAAAGAACCCCAAGTTGTTTGTTATTAATATATATAACCTTATATAAGTCATTTGGCCTAACCTTAGATTTTTAAGAATAAAATAACAATTACCAATATAATATTTGTTTTAAAAACTATTTTATGTCAATTTTGAAACTATTTAGTAATTGATTTTTGTGAAAATCATAACAGAATTATTAGTTCAAACCAAGTTAATTAAATAAATACTAACATGTCATATTAACCTATAAAATTAGTGGGATTCATAAAAAGTCTGAAATTGTATTTATTTTGGTGTTTATAACATCAATTATGTCAATATTTCATTAATAAGAAAATTACTGCATCATCATTCTGTCATATATAAATTAAATTATTTAATGTCTAAAAATTACAAATAAAATACCATTATGTAGGAAATATTTTTATCTTTCTAATGAATATTTATAGTCAAATTTATCTTATTTATAACCCCATATTAAAAATGTTTTAGTAAAGAAACTTTGATTTTAACTCTTTTAACCCTTCTTTTAATAAATTAATAATAAATGTCCTAATCTAATCCAAGTGGGCCTAAATGGTCATATTTTATTCCTAAGCTTGTTTTTGGTCGAATTACACTTATCAAATATAATTTGGACATGTGTTAGGGTAATAATAATATCATTTTTACCCTTAATTACCCTATTTACTTTTAACCGTGGTAAAAAAAAGTAAAAAGTTACTATTCATCAAAAAATTATTTTCATCTCATTGAACCACATTTTACTTACTGACATCAGCCGTGTCTCTTGGATTTTTGAAATTCCACTCACAGAAGCGGTAAAATTAAGTTTTATGAACAATTCAGTTTTTTAACTACCACTTAGTGGTTTCACTATTCATCAAAAATTGAAAGTTTTCAGAAAAATACAAAAAATTAGGCCTAAGCTATATTTGATATTATGAACTCAAAAATGATTTCTATTTTACCAAATTCAAAACATATCTGTTGCATTAATTAATTTAAAAATTAATTCCCGTCGTCAAAACAAAAGGCGTGTTTTTAAGAGATAATAACTATCAAAAGATTGACACTTGTTTATAACTGGTTTAAATGTGAAATTACATCCAATGAACAACATTGTATTAAATTTTCAAAATATATTCTAAATATACTTTAAAACCACTAAAATTAAAAATTTATCACTATTAATTATTTCGATTGAAAAATTTGTTTTTAATTAAAATTTAGTAATTTCCACTATTCATCAAAATATGAAAGTTATCCGAAAATTACCAAAATTTCACCCTAAAATAATTTCGATATTCTGAATCCAAAAATGAAGTCAATTTTGAAAAATAAAATTTAAAAAATTTCAAAAAGTGGTTATTACTATTCATAACGGCTAGTTTTAATAATATTTTAATAGCATATCGTTGTTTAGTGAAACTCAGTATTGCGTACTACGCACGCTATCAAGGAAGGTCGTGATTGCGTGTAATGAAAGGAAAGTCAAGGATGCATGTTGTGCAAGCTCCTTTTGGTGTAGCGTACAACACAAGACATTAATGAAATTAAAAAGAATATTTTTCATAAAATCTCGGGGTGTTACAACTTAATTCATAAAATTAATTTTTTTACACTGCAAAATTGGGTATTCTAGAAAAATAATTGAGTCGATGGGTATTTCAGCATAAGTTTCCAATGATAAACACACAATGTAAACTCTTGATTTACATTATAAAACCATTTTGGCCTAGTGGGTTTCTCCCCAACCAGTAGCTATATTTTATCATATGTTTTTTATTTTGTCATATTATCTCCTACGAATGATATAGGTGATTTCTGGTGATCTATGATGTTCGGACTCCTTAAAAAAGAATCTTTCATCATTTTTTATGGAGTCCAAGTTTGGGATATCTTCCTTCTTTATCATCTCTCCTTGAGATGTCTCACCAAGAACCATTGCTCGGTGCGTAAAACTAGATATATGGGTTTTAAATATTTTAATATGATATTCTTGGTTTTTATAAAGTGAAAAAGAAGAATAGGTTGATTAGAGGAATCATATTTGACCCTCTATTGTAATCATAATCCATGTAGGTGGATTCCCTTCCACTATATCATTATATAACATTTTATATTGAATCTTGATAAAATATTATTTTAATTTTATTAAAAATATCTTAAGTAGTTTATGTGGAAATAACTTTTTTTATGTGATTTAAAAAGGTTAGTTTCGAAATATTCTCATAATATATTTTAATTAAATTATTTTAAAGTATTTGGTTTTCAAAAGAAATATTTTTTATTGAAATATAATTTATATGGATTATATTATGGTCATATATGGTGGACCATTTTAATATTTCATTGTACACGGCCTTATTGAATCATAATTGGTGATCAGTGCCAACTAGAAAGGCATAAGAGAATATCACCCAGTGAAAACTTAGTAAAAGACGGATTCCCACTACCTAGTATTGTGATTGTGATTCAGCATTCATGTGTGGGTGGGTATGGAACATGGATTGGGTTTTCCAAGTGAAAAGCGAAGGAGAAATAGAAATATGTGATTTCATTAAATTTCTTGATTTAATTGTTTTCCTTTGATAAACCATTTTGATATTATCTCACTTTATTATATATAAAATGTGATAACTTTTTCTTATCCAAATGGAATGTGATGGGAAGTTTTTGGGGAAGTCATACTGAGTGATATAATCACCCTTTCTTGGAAACATCAGTGTATTTTTAGATATTATATACCAAGATATAGGAAAGGGTAATGTTTTTAGCTCTTTAGTGGCAACTATTTACTTCATTGTTTTGTTACTAAAGTTTGTGATTGGGAGTGTCTAGAACTTGTTATAGGATGGTTCCACTTTGGTGTTAATGCATTTCTATTTGGAGTCTTATAATTTTTCCATAATTTCATTTTACACTATTACACTTATATTATTATATATTGGTATTTCATTGAGTTCTGTGATTCTTCATTCATGCATCATGTAGTTAGGTTTAATTGTATTCTTTCCTTTTAGTTGGTTGTTTGTTCTTCAGGGAATATTTCCCCCAAATACAAAGAAATTGACATTTATTTCCATCCTCTACTGTTCTGGGGACATCACCTAAGTCCAGTAAATCCCCCATCACCTATCAAGAAAATTTTTAGGGGTGGTATTTTACAAGTCCATTGATAAAATTATGGGTCGTTATATTCTCCCTACTTAAGAAATTTCACCCTTAAAATTTTGTTTCACATTCTATGTTGAAAAAAGGAGAGGGTAATTCAGTATCCTGGCTTCCTCTGCTTTCAATGTTTCCTCCTCATTTTTATGGTTTCACCACAATACCTTGACTAGGTGAGTTTTTTATGTTAAACATTATATTTATGGTCGAGGATATTCATCTATTTCTCCACATGTGAATGATCATTTTTTAGCTTTACCACCCTAAAATTTAATATATGTGAGTGATATAGTTTTTTACTTTATCAAGAGGGATATGTTGAATACATTGTGTACTTTAGACAAGTTTAGTGGGAGTGATATTCTATAAGCGATGGCTTCGATGGGATCAAGAATCTGAAAGTGTCTAATGTACCTGATACTTAGCTTACCCTTATTCCCAAATTTCATGACTCTTTTTCATGGAGATATATATAGGAAAACCTTATCTCTAACCATAAAATCTATTCATCATGGTCTATTATCAACATAGCTCTTCTATTGAATTTGATCATCCTTTATGTGATTTCAAATAGTCTTGAACTTTTCTTCTACATTACTGACCATTTCAGGACCTAGAAACTTGTGTTTTACAACATCATCCTGACACACATGTATTCTACTTATCTTCCCATAATGGGATACATATGGATCCATTTGGATGCTTTATTAGAAACCATTTTTATAATAGAACTTAACTAGAGGATGATGTTGATACCACCCTTTTTTAAAGTCCATCGAGCATGCTATCAACATGTCTTCCAGTTTCTATAAACTGTGCTTAGATTGGCCATTTTTCTATGTGTGATAAGTTGTACTGAAGATCAACAAACTGTTTAGAGAATATTGGGTACTTTTATATAACTTTGAGGCTCAACATGGATCTCTATTAGATATAATTTATAGTGGTGTTCTATGAAACCTCACCACTTATCATTTTTATGTCATTGTAAGTTGATAAAGTGAGAAGTCCTCTAAAATTACAATGGAATGAGAAATACTTGTAATATGGTCCAACATAACCTATATATCATTATTTCTTCTCAATCTCTTCAAAATACTATTTACAAAGCACATGGTGATTTTTTCACATTTCTATGCAGGTAGGTGTAATAGTTTATCACCCCCTTGGACTTTTTCATTTTTGCATTAACCTACTTAAATACCAAGCATTTTTCTATATATTCCACAATCACCATTTTCATATTGTCCCACCAATAGTGATCTTGGAGATCTTTATACATTTTCTTGCACGCTGGGTGGATGAGGAAGGTCGAGCTATGTGAATCATTTAATATATCCTTCATTATCTTAGGGTCTAATGGTATAAAAATCATGAACCAAATCTTACAACTCTTTCTTCATTAATTTTAAACATTGAGGATTTCCCTATTCTCTTAGCTTTCACTTTCTTCTATATTTCTACATCATCTATTTGAGAAAATTTCATCTTATCCAGAAGGGATGGTTAAGAAATCGTTTGAGATAGGATTGTCAATGTTCCTTCCTTTATGATCCCCATTTATATCCTTTACAAGTCTAAGAATGTTGGATACTTCTCAATTATCATCATTGATAAGGCTTCAAGATCGTTTCTACTTAGATAAATTTCCACTTTTTTTTTGTTTCCCAGGATGGTAGTTTATTGAGAAGTCATGGTTCTTGATCCACTCTAACCATATTTTCAGGTTCATATTAATCTCTTTTTGTGTGAATATATATTTTAGGGTACTATGATCCATATATATTTCAAATTTCTCCCCATTAGGATAGTTCTACCAAATATTCAATGTGAAGATCACTACAACTAACTATAGATCATGCATTGGGTATTTCATCTCCTAAACATTCAAATTCCATGATCCTTAGGCTATTTATTTATCATTAAGTATCAGTATATAACCCAAACCCTTATTTTAAGCATCACTGTATACTATGAAAAATTCTCCAATTGAAAGAAGTGTGAGGATTTGTGCAGTGATATGCCTCATTTTCAATTCCATAAATATCTCTTAATATTCAATGGTTCAAAAAAACTACACTCCCTTTCAAATTATCTTTGTTAGTGGGTTTGAAAACCCTGAGAAGTTTCTAAAAAATCATTTGTAATACACATCTACTATAAATAAACCATGGACCTCTATTACATATATTAGTATGTTCCACTCCTCAATATACTTTTTCTTAGGAGAGTCTAGAGATATCCCTTTACTAGTGATAAAAAACACCAATAATGGTACTTGTTTCATCTAGAACTCACATTTTCATTACTTTTCATATAGTTTCTTCTTTCTCAAATTATTTAGAATAGTATTCAAATTCTCCTCATAATCCTCATTTCACTTGTAGTATATAAAAATACCATCTATAAAGACTATTATATATTTTTTAAATTAATGTAAAAATACTTTATTAATTAAGTCCATGAAAATTACTAAATCATTAGTGTTTCTAAATGAAATCACATTGAACTCATATTATCCATATATAATTTAAAATGTAGTTTTGGGAATTTATTACTTATTCACCTTTAATTGGTAATGTCATTAATAAAGTTCCACCTTAGAGAAATACTAGAACCCACATAGTTGATCAAACAAGTCATCTATCCATGTCAGTGGATACTATTTCTTTATCATGATTTTTTTAATTCAGGATAATCAATGTAGAGGTGCATTGACCCATCCTTCTTTTTGACGAAGGGGACCGACACACCCCACATTGAAACACTTGGGCATATAAAACCCTTTTTTATATTCTCTTAAAATTACATATTTGTTTCTTACAACTCAATAATGTCCATTTCATAGGAGGTCTTGGATATGGGAAGTGATCCATTTATAATTTCGATTGAGAAACTGACCTCTTATCTAGGAGCATGATTAGGTAGCTCTTTAGGGAATGCGTCGGTTTAGTCCCTCGCAGTGGATATATCCTCATGTATGATCCCCTCCTTTGTTTCAATAATTGGAGTTATATATCCTTTTTCATAAGGTAATAATATCAACACTTTAGGTAAAAATTCCATAGAATATCCATCCTCCTCCTTACACATGTTCAAAATCAGAGGATGAACCAGGATATGAAGTGTGATCTCCCTCTAATGACAGTTGATATGGGATTTGTATAAATACAGAAATTCCATTCCTAGTAATACAAAAAAAAATCCACTGAAGGATTTAATATAAGATTTATTTTGAGATTCATTCCACATACATTGATTGAGGAGGAGTTGTATACTCGAGATGCAATAATTTACCCATTTTTATGTTGATAGATAACTTAACCTCCATGTTTGGAGGTGGTATTTGAATTATTATACTAAACATGAAAGATATGAATGGATTTGTGGAACTAGAATAAAAAAGTACACTTTCTATTCATGAATCAATAACTAGTGTACCAATCACTACATAAATTTTGGGATCCACCCTCTCAGTAGTAATAACATACTCCCTTTCTTTATCTTAAGGACTTAGATACTATTGTCATTTATTGTCTTTGAAAATCCTTAGATTAGGTAATTGGTTCATCTATCTAGCATCCCAAAGGCCTTAAATTTTTTTATATTATATATAAATCCCCTTTTAAGGGAATAAGGGGGAAACTGAGACATCATGGACATAGGGCAATCAAAAACCTGAAGGTCAAAGAGATAAAAACTAGAAAAACAACATGGAGAAACCCAAACCCAACAATTGATCATTATGGACACCTTCTTCTTTTCATAGCAGTTCATCAAGAAAGTGTCATGTGTTAAAGCACATGCAGGACCTGATGGCTGACTCTATACACTCTCAAAAACAAAATTCGAAAAGCTTCGTGGAGATGAACAACTAGCTTTGAATCTTCTCTCGGGTTGTTCCATGTGGTCAGATCCAGCTGCATCCACAGACTTCAAGACCGAATGCAAGCCATCCACCATGACAATTTTACATGATAACCACCTCTGTATTCAATTAAAAAGTGAACCAACATAGAGGAAATCTAGAATCCTTCCAATTTATAAACCAGAACCTTCATGGGATAAAACCCGCCCGTAATCAATAGCATATAGTCCAAACTCTAGAGCCAAGTCCAGCAGCATCCCACCGCAACAATGATAATCCTATAGTTGCATCCATAAAAACCCAAAAAGAAGAAAATCCAGGGATAATGAAGTCGGGTCTTCATCACCCCTGAGGGAAGGTCTCCATTGAGGGGATCCAAGAGGATATGATCCAGCAACACCTCTCTAGGCTGAAGCTGGACAAATCGAGACACTATAAGATCCCTTAATGGATTCTTAAACGGGTGAACTATGGAAATACAGAAGAACTGAAGAGGCAGGAGGATAATCTATAAATGACACCATCACACGAACTCTAGAAAGCAACACACAATGACAACATCATACGAACCTGAAAAAATTAAACCAAAAAAGACCCTCCCCCCTCCATGCCACGATGGGGCCGACGTCGATCCACTAAAAACCAGAGACATCGTCCATAGATGATAATCACTAATCCTCCATCAGGTCACCTCTTCCTTCCAGAACAAAATCCTTGCATACCGATATGATATGACGATAACATCCAAGCACCGATGATAACTGAGGAAGGGGACACCGACACCGAGCTGACCGAAAAGCTGGAGGAGGGAAGGGAGCGAAGCCGAGGTTGAAACCCTAGCCCTCATCAAAGAAGAGGCATCGCCACTTCGAGGCTGGTAATTGGTTCATATAATACATGCATTCCTTGCAATTGAAATACTATACCATAAGTTCAGTGTTCATCTGGACCTTCTTTTATTCCCTCTCATTAGTGGTTTTCTTCAACTCTCTTCAACATTGATTAGTCCCATGCTTCTCTTTTCCACATATGAATCATCTAACATTTCCCTTGAGGTAGTTTTTGGGATGATTCTTCCCAAACTTTTGAAACATGGGTAGTTGGGTTTTATTTCCTCCATAGGTTTTATGAACTAATACTCCTATATAAAAATACATTTTATAATTTTTGTCTCCAGAACCATGAGATAACTAAGAGTCTCTAATATCCATATTCACCTTATGGGAACAATGTATAATCTCTTTATAGCTATTAAAGTCTCAAATTTTTAAATATTTTTATAGACTTAGCTTTAATATAATAATGTTGTGATCCACCTCACTTTTAGTGTTTATGAATAAGATAGAGATATACTATGAAATCTTAGTGATGTTATCCTTATACACTATGATTGAATCATCTTTCTTTTTCTTCAGTATATGTCACTCCCTATCTGTTTTAAGACAAATATTTATTGAAAAAATATTTTCTTGAATCCTTCCAATTCTATATAATTAATTTATTCCTTATAATTTATGTTCTTGATCAGTTTCCAACACTAATTAGCTTCCCCCACTATGTGGTAAATTTCTAACACGACCCTCTCATGTTCTAAACATTAGAGGATAAAGAATAAATTTTCAATAGAGTTAATCCATTTTACCTTGATGAGGGGATCAGAATATCCACTAAATGTAGGATGTGTTTGTCGTATAAAGGAATCAATGGAAATATGGTATTTCTTTGGATAATAAGGTAATTCTACTCAATTCATGTAATTATTCGTAACATGATTCATCTGAGCAAGTGGTTCCATAATGTACACATCTCGTGCTCCCATAATTGTTGGAATCTCATTTGGGGTATCATCACATTTCCTATCATGTGGGTTATTGGCATGGTTACTCTTATTTCACACCATTAACTTAAATAAAAAAGGATTAGAATAGTTAAACTAAAAATCATATAAAAAGTGAAACTATGTGTAACGTCTCGGACCTAGATGCCATGCAACGGGTGCCCTGAGTCCGGGATGTTACAAAGTGGTATCAGAGGATTTATTTACTTTGACTTACTATTTGGAGTCGTAGTCAGGGATAGGACGGAACGGTAGTTGGTAATAAGTTGTGCCTGGGCATAGCTAACTCGTGTACAGGAAAAAGCCAGTCGACCTCGTATTTTTGCATTCTTTTGATTTTGCAATTTTACGGTTGATATGTTTTCACCGTTGGGTGACGCACTTGGATTGTGCTTTTTATATTTTATATGTGGGTTCTATTTAGTTGCAACCTGATGAGATGAGGGTATGTCGTCTCATGCATCATATAGGCACATGCTAGATATCACATGCCATGCATAGTTTTCATGCCATGTAGGTGCATTAGAATTGTCATGTCGTTGTGATAGTTGTTGTGCAAATAATGCATGATGTTGTGATAGCTGTTTGATAAATACCTGCCTTGTGATATGGTATGTTTGTTTGAGCTTGTTATAGAATGAATTCCAAACTTCTGTTTTTGGGGATTATGGGCCCCCATTGACCGGAATTTGATGGATCATTGATGGTTTATCGGTTATAACACAGATAAGATGTCAAACTTTGATTCGTGGGGAGTATGGGCCCCCACGTGTCGGAATTTTACACTTAGGTGTTGGTTTTTAGTATTTTCTGGGTTCCGGGGAAGTATCTGAGGCATACTGTCCGGAAAACCCAGAATACACGCCGTGTAGGACCTCATACACGCCATGTGTGTTCTTCTGTTCGGGAAGAAAAATGAACCTTTTGAGTACACGCCGTGTACCCCGAGTAAACGCCGTGAAGTCTCTTCCCATGTCACAAACCGTGTGGGTGGCGACACGGGGTACGAAAGGGCTTGGGTAAAACACGCCGCGTCGTTTTGTGCACGCCGTGTAGTGTGACCCGGAGTCCAGCCGTGTAACTAACAACACGGGTCGGTGAACTCATGTACAGCACGCCGTGTCAATGATGAACACACCGTGTAGTGTGACCTAGGGACTCGACCGTGTAACTAACAACACGGGCCGATGTCACCTCTCCCTTAACACGTCGTGTACCTGTGGGATATGCTGTGTAGTCTTGTCCGAGGACAGACCGTGTGGAGTTAGCCGTGTGGCTGGGAAACGGGATGGTGTACACGCCGTGTGCGGGTGTAACACGCCGTGGAGTGTAAAGCCGAGTAGTCGGCCGTGTCACAGACGACACGGGCAGTTGGAAAATAACACCGTACACGCCCTGTAGAAATTATACATGCTGTGTAGTTTTGTTGAACGGAAGCCGTGTGGCTTAGCCGTGTAAAAGGACCCGGGCAGGGGAATGGAAGTCAAGTACACACCGTGTAGTCAGTGCACATGCTATGTAGTCTTGTTTTCCAAATTTTGAAACACCTTCTTCCTCTTGTTCCTTTGTGGTTCCTTCGTTTCAGTCTTAATAATCTTGAATCTGAGGTGTGCTTTTGAGCTTGTAGTGTCATGATGCCTAGACGACCGCAAGTTTTTCACCCGGAGAGCGGTGACGATTATACTCCGGAGATGGTGGGCCATGGGATACTAGTTGATCCACCAGCAGAGCCAGATGCGGCACCAGCTGTTATACCAGACACAGGCGCGGAGGCGCAGTTCCGTGAAGGCTTATTGCGGTTCATGCAGACCTTTCAGGGAGCACCGCAGGCTGCCACATCTATGGCCGAGCTGACACGTATCTTTCAGCAGCAGCATCCGCCTACGTTTTCAGGGGATGGTGGACCACAGGCTACAGAGTATTGGTTAAGATCGATGCATACTATTTTTGAGCATCTGAAGATGCCTCCAGGGAAGAGGGTCAATCTCACGACTTACATGCTGCGTGATTCTGCCAAGAGGTGGTGGGATGTTACCACCCAGTCAGAGCATCACAGGGACATGGCGTGGGAAGATTTCCAGGCAGTCTTCTATGACTTCTTCTTTCCTGAGACGCTGATGGTAGATATATCTCGAGAGTTCATGAATCTACAGCAGGGCACTATGTCGGTGATGGACTACTCTGCTCGTTTTACAGAGCTTCAGCATTTTTCACCCGTGCTGGTAGGTGATGAGACGTTGAGAGCCAGACGTTTTAAGGATGGTCTTCGGTATGAAATCCCAGTGCTGGTAAATGTTTTCAGGTTTCCTACTGTACATGCGATTGTGAATCAGGTGCTGATTATAGAGAGGAACCTGCGGGAATCAAGTGGTGTGGGCCAGGGTGGTTCAGCACCAGTTACTAGTACTATTTATGCTAGCAAGAGGAAGAGACAAATGGACTTCTCTCAGGGTGGCAGTACCAGCCATGCAGCTTCTTCAGGTGGACCGGTCAGGTGCTACCAGTGTGGCAGAGAGGGGCACAAGAGGCCGTAGTGTCCACGGGACCCAGTGGAGTGCCGAGCTTGCGGCAAGATGGGTCATCTGCAGCGCTTTTGGAGGGTGTTTCTACCAGTGGCTAGTGAGAGTGGTTCTATGCAGACTCCATGTGCGGGAGCAGGACCAGTGGCTTCTAACCAGTCAGGGAACTGGAATATGTCAGGGCGTGCAGGCAGAGACGGTGGTCGTGGTCGTGGTAGCCAGACACCGGGATCACATAGGTAGTAGGGGGGGACAGCTCAGGGTAGGCAGGCTGTGTCGCAGGGCCGTGACACTAGACATGCATATGCAGTGCAACAGACCCAGCAGGAGCAGGATCACGGACCTTTGATAGTCAAATGTACTATTCTCGTAGCTTCTGTCTTGTCTTCAGTACTTTTTGATACAGGTGCTACACATAGTTTTATATCTGTACCCGCTGTGGAGAGCCTTGGGCTTGGTGTTTCTACTTCTTCTGATGACTTGACGCTAGACACTCCATGGGGGACTAGGACAGTTGGTGTGCATCAGTGCAAGGAGTGCCCCCTTGAGGTTGGTGGGTGTCACTTCCTTTGGGACCTCTATGTCCTGGAGATGACGAGCTATGACGTAATTTTCAGGATGGACTGGTTGGTTCCCTTTTGAGCCTTTGTAGACTGCTATCGTCGTAGGGTGCGTTTCATGTTGCCATAGGGCGAGGAGTTTCTATACAAGGGCGAATGGGATGTTCAGGCGAGTCGAGCTGGACCAGAGCATCATGGGCGAGGTGGAGTCACAACCCAGATTGTGAGCTTATATCTGGATGACCAGTGGACTTGTCAGACGGATTTCTCTCCAGTTGTTGATCATTTTAGGGATGTCTTCCCAGACGACTTTTCGGGCCTACCTCCAGTGCGCGAGGTGGATTTCACTATCGAGCTAGTGCTAGGAGCAGCACCGGTGTCCATTCCTCCTTATAGGATGGCCACGCCTGAGTTGCAGGAGCTCAAGAGATAGTTAGAGGAGTTGTAGGCAAAGGGTTTTATTCGACCCATTACATCTCCTTGGGGTTCTCCAGTCCATTTTGCGAAGGAGGCGGATGGTACCCTCAGACTTTCTGTGGATTATCGGAAGCTGAACTAGTTGATGGTTAAGAACCGATATCCCTTGCCGAGGATAGATGATCTGTTTGATCAGCTTCGTGGAGCACGAGTGTTCTCAAAGATTGAATTGAGATCCAGTTATCATCAGCTGCGCGTTAGACCATCAGATATACCGCTTACAGCTTTTCGGAGTAGGTATGATCTACATGAATATACGGTTATGCCGTTCAGACTCACGAACGCGCCATCAGTTTTTATGGCTCTGATGAATCGTGTGTTTCATCCGTATGTTGATTCATTTGTGGTAGTATTCGTGGACGACATCTTGGTGTACTCTGACACTCGACACGACCATGCCACCCATCTTGAGATCGTATTGAGTATACTGAGAGAGCATCGTCTATATGCTAAGCTCTTGAAGTGCCACTTTTGGATGGACCAGATTCACTTTTCAGGTCATATTATCTCAGAGGCAGGAGTTGCAGTAGACCTAGAGAAGGTGGGAGCAGTAGTTTCTTGGGAGCATCCCAAGAACGTGTTTGAGATACGGAGTTTCTTATGGCTGGCTGGTTACTACAGGCTCTTCATACAAGACTTCTCCCGCTTAGCAGCACCGTTGATAAGTCTGACTAAGAAGGGTGTGAAGTTCGTTTGGTCAAAAGCTTGCGAGACATCTTTTCAGGACCTTAAGGGAAGGCTGACATCAGCACCGATCCTGATACTCCCAGAGTAGGGGATGAGCTATACAGTTTACTATGATGCGTCATGGATTGGGCTGGGAGCCGTTTTGATGCAGGGCGACCGAGATGTGGCGTACGGGTCTCATCAGTTGAGGCCACATGAGAGGAATTAACCGATGCATGATCTCGAGTTGGCTGCAGTTGTGCATGCGTTGTGCTGTTGGAGACATTATATGTTGGGGGAGCATTTTGTGGTTTTCACCGACCTCAAAATCCTCAAGTATATTTTTACTCAGCGTGACCTGAATCTGAGGTAGAGGAGGTGGGTCGAGTACCTACAGTCCTTCAATTTTGAGCTTTCCTATACACCTGGTAAAGGTAATGCAGTAGCTGATGCACTGAGCAGGAAGACTCAGATACAGGCAGTGCAGGAGGCCAGTGGTGAGTGGCAGCTTATGGCTTTGTTCTCTGAGATGCATCTGGAGGTGCATGACAGTCAGGGGTAGACTTATCTTTCCTCGTTAGCTGTGACTTCTACTCTCCTGGACAGAGTGAGGATGAGGCAGCTATTGGATTCAGAAGGCCTAGTTCTACGGGAGTTGGTGACAAGTGAGGACCCTCCTCCCGGTTGGACGATAGGCGATAATGAGGTTTTGCGTTTCCATGGACATGTATGGGTTCTAGGGGATATACGCGAGGAGCTGATGCAGGAGTTTCATGCTTCATCTTGGGCAGTTCATCACGGGGTTACCAAGATGTACCGAGACTTGAGATGTATGGCCCACAACGAGGGCGTTGTGCTCTAAAGGGGGGGGGTGATTGTAACATCCCCAAATGATAAAGGGTTAAATGACTAAATGATGTGACTCATGTCAACAAGGTGAACCTTCCTTTTCGGGAGCCTACCTGATTAGAACTCCACAGTTAAGCGTGCTTGGCCTGGAGTAGTGATCAGGATGAGTGACCTTCTGGGAAGTTTCCTAGGATGTGTGTGAGTGAGGACAAAGCATACTGGAAAGGATATGTATTGGCCTGTGGGGACTATCATTAGTCAGATGACCCGTTCAGGCACGTGGGTGGACCCTAGGGTGGGCCCTGCTTGTCTGTGGGGCAACTGGTGGTACCTGGTGGGTCAGGACCCGACATCCATGTTAAGGCGGGGTGTCTGTGTTGTGGATTGCCAAGGTCACCTCGAGACAATGATGCCGTGTGGGTTATTGTGGATAGACTCACAAAAGTAGCTCAATTCTTTCCGATCAAGGAGACCTTCGATGTGGACAAGCTCGGAAGGCTGTATATCCGAGAGATCGTACGTCTTCATGGGGTCCTTCATTCTATCGTTTTAGATAAGAACTCCCACTTTACTTCTCGTTTATGGCAGAGTTTTCAGAGGGCGCTGGGTACACAGGTGCTTCTGAGCACAACATACCACCCTCAGACCGATGGCCAGTCAGAGCGTATGATACAGGTTCTTGAGGACATGCTGCGTGCATGCGTCCTAGACTTTGGGGGCTCTTGGGAGAAGCATATACCCTTAGTCGAGTTTGCCTATAACAATAGTTTTCAGGCGACTATTGAGATGGCACCATACGAGGCTTTATATGGTAGGCCATGCCGATCACCTTTGTGCTAGTTAGAGGCAGGTGATACAGCTTTACTGGGGCCACAACTCGTATAGGAGACATCTGAGCAGGTCCAGTTGATTCGGAAGCGGATGGATACCGCGCAATCTCGTCATAAGTCTTATGCTGATCGCCGCAGACGACCTTTGGAGTTCGTGGTCGGGGATCAGGTTTTCTTGCGTGTTTCGCCGAGGATGGGACACAAGCGGATCAGGAGACAGGGTAAGCTTTCACCGAGGTATGTGGGACCATTTGAGATTTTGGAGATAGTCGGGCTGGTTGCCTATCAGTTGCAGTTACCACAGCGGTACCAAGCCATGCATGACGTATTCCACGTGTCTCAGTTGCGTCGCTACCATTCAGACCCGTCTCACACCTTTCAGCCAGAGGAGGTTGAGCTTCAGCATGATGCGTCCTTTGAGGAGCATCCGATCCGTATCATTGACTGGAGCACGAAGGTTCTCCGAGGCCGGTCAGTTCCTCTCATATGGGTGTTATGGCAGCATGGCCGAGTGTAGTACGAGACCTGGGAGCGGGAGGCCGACGTCCGTGCTCAGTGGCCAGAGCTGTTCTGATCTTTCTCTTCACCACCTTTGGAAGGGAAATTCAGGGATGAATTTCTATAAGGGGGGAAGTTTGTAAGATATCGGTTCTTGTTTTAGAGGTACGGGTGTCTTCTTTTTCCTTTTCCTTAAGTGTTTTGAGAAAGTATGGAAAATGGGAAAAAATCCTGAATTTTGGAACTACATTCCATGTACTATATCCACACGCCATGTAATTTTGGCTGTGTTGGGATGAGTACACGGGGCGTGTAGCCATGCCAGTGAAGAAGGGTGTAGGAAGCACTACACGCCGTGTAGTGGTGCCTTACATGTCGTGTAGTTAGTCAGCAGGCATAAACAGTAAGGCGGTGGCGTCACCGCCAGCTGGACGACAGTACACACCGTGTACTAGAGAGTACATGCCGTGTACTCTTGTCAATAGATGAACAATGTGGTGGTGCTGCCAAATGAACAGTTAAATGAAGAGAGTAAATGCCGTGTACTTGGAAGTACACGCCATGTACTCTGTTTTTTCGGCTTAAAACAGGCATTAGCCTCCTCATTTGGTAGAAGAGGCACTTGAGCCGTTTTGGAGCCAAAGGAGGAGGCCAGACCTTTGGAGATCCGTCGGGAGTTCGTCTGGAATCTGATTCGACTTCGGACGATCTCGTTGGAACCGCACTGGTGATCCCTCTCCTCTCCTGGTACCATTCTTTCCAATTCTTCTCCTAACGTAAATTATTTACATTTGAATGGGTTTTTTTCTTTGTCAAATCTACGTCGTTCTTGGGCATTTTTGGAGTCGGCGTTCGGGTATAGCGTTTGATGGCGTATAAGGTAGGTGGATTTGTGTTTATTTTCCAACTACTGTGTGTTTTGTGCATTTTTCTGCCACGAACCCATGTTGGGGTGTCGTGTGGCTGAGGTCTTTGCTATGTTTAATGCCTATAATTTCAAAGGAGATTAAACTATGATATTAAAATGCTGGTTGGGATCGCTTCTTGGATCCGGAACCACCCCCGGGGTGTGTTTCACTATTTAGCCGTTTGGCCAGGATACCCAAGGGTATTCCTTCAAAGTAGTAATTGTAGAAGTGCCTTGAGAGGAATTGCTTGTTACTGCTTGTTTACCTGTTGGGCATGGCCCGATTTTCTATTTAGCCTGAGGGCGTTGTTGTATTTGGCCTGAGGGCGTTGTTGTGATTAGCCTGAGGGCACTGCACTATTTAGCCTGAGGGCTGTAGCATTTCACCTGAGGGAAAC
Source organism: Viscum album (assembly GCA_963277665.1). Taxonomy (NCBI): domain Eukaryota; kingdom Viridiplantae; phylum Streptophyta; class Magnoliopsida; order Santalales; family Viscaceae; genus Viscum; species Viscum album. The sequence goes on from OY728136.1 coordinate 1,369,595,063, forward strand.
CTTTCGTGCCTGAGGGATTGACTTCTGTGCCTGAGGGCGACACTTCCTATGCCTGAGGGAAATTTATCTTATGCCGGAGGGCTCTACCTGCGGGTTGGATTTTGCTTACCTGAGGGTAAGGTTTTGTTTGTCTGAGGACGTGGACTGTTGACTTAGAAATGCACCGTGGTGATTTCTAATATTTAAATGGATTAAATTGATAATAAAATGGCAATATAACTGGTAATTAGTTACTTCTGAGTACTGCTTACTGTATTTCTTTTTACTACTGCACACTGTTGTTGCATGCTTACACGCAGTTGGGCACGGGCCTTTGGTGGGTGCCTTCTGAGATATATTTCTCACACCCTGTTTGGGTCACGCTTTTTGGACCAAACATATTACATTGCTGTAGGTGTAGATAGGGCCAAGAGTCCCTATACAAGTACTTGACTGTTGCTGAGGAGTAGGAGGGCATGGGACCGAGCCTAGACTCGTGATGTCGCTGCCAGCTGTTTTGCTTGTTTTGCTATACTCTGTTTTCGGCTGTACTGTATTGATGTATAACATGTTCTGGCTATTTTCTTAGAACTTGAACATGTAGCATAATAACTTATATACTGTTGGTTATATCCACTGTTGTAGTTATTTCAGTTGTGTATGTTTCCTGCTTCTGCTGTTTGTTGTATGTTTATGTTGGTATTCCGCTGCGCTACACTTTGACAAATGAGGGCATAGTTTCCCCACTATCAGACCTGGTCCCTCGCTGTTAGTCGGCAGCCTTTGGCGTTTGGGGAAATGCGCTTGAGGTCACATGGCGAACTGGGCTCGGGGCACCCGATGCGTGGCACCCGGGTCCGGGACGTTACACTATGAACAAAAAAGGAATAAATTAAAAATGACATGTAAATCCTAACATATGAGTCTCTTGCTTTCAATATAGGTTTTCCATAGTAATTTCCCAATTATGTTTTCTGAGAAAACAATATATTCAAGTCCTTCCTAATGGTTCTTAAAGAGTTTGTGAATTTTAAAAAGTGTATCCCTTTAGAGTGTTAGACTAGGTGTGAAATAAGGCCTATTTATTTTTCACTACATGATGACTGATTTAATACCTGTCACACTATTTCTGTGGTTATTACACCTAGGTATAACTATTATAGATCCATATCCACTTGTAGTATACAGATATGTATGTTATTTATTGGGAACCACTCACTCTATACTTAACCAAAATTCCAAATATTTTCCTATACTTACACTTATTCATAGGGTTCCACTATGGTATTTTATTCCTAATAAAAAATAAATACACCTTTCTATGATATAAAATATATTTAAATAAGTATTCTATAAATATTATTGCATTATTTTTATCATAAATATCCAACAAATACAAACCAAGGATTGAAAGGCCTAGTGTATTTGGAAGACTTGGTACATAAAATATCAATATGATTCTAAAACACAACATCTTTATTTTATTCTCATTAATGATATTTCAAATCCCATTGAAATCCTAAAATTTCATAAGATAAATTGGGTAATACAATAAAGAAAGGTTCGAACTATAATTTCCAGTAAGGGAATATACATGATAATCAAGTCTAACATGTGATTCAAACAACATAACATCATATAATAAAAGATAATGATCATGAATAATAACATGAGATAATATCATAAAGGAAATATGATAATAAGATAATTAAAATAGATAAAATTAGTAGTAATACAAAACTTGACATAAGCATAAGTCAAGGATAATTTCCAAGAAAACATTACATGGTGGGCTGAATCCCATCCTGGATTAGGTTTACTCTCTAATCCCATACATACCATATAATGAGACAAAATAATTACCAAATTAAATAGACTAATATCAGGGTGAACCCATAAAAACATATACATTCTTATATGTTCCAAAAAAATAAATTGATCATAAGGCATAAACATAATAATTACCCAAGGAAAGAAATCAGTTTCATAATCATGCCTCATTTTACAATCAAAGGAAATTTCATAAAGATTCAAATGAGAAGAATTAATTAAATATTTATTTTGGTAATACATAAGTATATAATAAAAGGTCTAAAAATATGGTCTATATTTGAAAAAACATCATGATAAAGGGTAGATATTTGGGTAAAGAGACGAAATTTCAAAATAGTGTTTTAAGGAATCAGTTAAAGACTTTTGGAGAAGGAATAAGTATGAAATTTTCTGTGAAACCGAAATGTCAACCGAAATTAATATACATAAAATATTTATTTATTTAATTAAAATATTAATGGGAACAAATAATTTTAATGATAATTACATAATAGGATTAATGGATAGAAAAGTTCCCATTAACCGAGTTTGATTTTGAAGAATGCATTTGAGAAATAAAATTAAGGATTTTATTAGATAATAAGAGGAATGGAGTATATGATTTTTATATAGGTAAGATAAATATATAAAAAATTTAGATGCATTCCATAATATAAAATATATATAGAATGTGAGTTAGAGAGAGAAATTTAATAACCTAAAGAAAATAGGTGGTTTAGAGAAATCCCATACCTTATGTTCCAGATTCATTCTAAACTTGCATTTAATTCCTTTAATAATTAAATTAAATTAATTAATTACTTAATTAAAAAAATTTCCATATATTTTAATTTACTATAATTTTATTATGTTTATTTTACACCATTTCACTAAGATATAATTACTAACGTTTTTGTTCTGAGGGTGTTTATTTCATTATTCCAAGTTCTGATCACCTATGGATAATTATTTAAATTCTTTTCAAGTGGTAATAATACTATATTTGTGAAATTAAATGGTATTTATAACCTTATATAAATTTAAATTTCCCCAAATATCAATATAGTTTTTGACATATGAATGATTCATTTAGTAACACAATAATGTTATATTGTTAGTTTATTTTTGCGGTTTTACCGACCATCACACACTAGTTTAGTTTTATTTAATATTATGGTCATATTTTCCTTCCATAATTTGAAATAATATAAAATATACATATTTTGGTCTTTTTAAAACAATATAAGTGAATTTAAACCATACAAGAAGGTGCTAATGGAAAATTTAATATAATCATCTATGAAGGTGGTGAACCAATATAATATGGACAATGGTTACATTTTAAATTTAAGAGGATAATTGGAGAGGATATATGGTAGATGCTCCATTATAAATAATTTTTTTTGAAATATATATGATACTGAGTTATTATTCCATTTTGAATGGGGGAGGTGAGAATAAGGTAAAAGAATTAAAGTATTTAAAAGAGGTTGTTTGAGAATATGACCACTTGAATGTCTTCTCCTTGAAATACTCATTAAGACACAAGAAATTAGTGTTTTGTATGAGACCTTCTAGAAAAGGATGTTAAGAAGAGGATTGATAAGGTAATTGGGGAGAAATTCGATAATCTCCAAGTCTTATATGTTATGAGAAAATGTGTGGCGAGGGTTTTTATTTATAAGAGGAGGAGATGGTTTTTTTGAATATTCTAATAATTAGTTTATTATTTTATTCTCAAAAATAACAATAGTGATGAATAATGTGACCATATATTGTAAATGATGAATATTATTTCAAACTAATGGTTGCTTACATCATCCATGAATAAAAAAAATCATGTATTTAGCTTATAATGTCAAATATCGTATTTTACTATATTTCACTCTTCACCAAACATTCAACTATTTTAAAAAAATATCAAAACTTTAACCTTACCATTTTTTTGATATTTAGATTTAAACATCTTCATTAATTTTATGAAAATAATTTTCTGAATATGATAAACTTAATTTTTTAAATAGAATCCACATTTATTTTATGAATACTAATATTATTATTATGATCAATTTTCTGAAACATTGAAAAATCACTTATAGTCAAATAAAATTATGTAAACATTATAATGTGGCTTAATATTAATTTATAAAACCTTTTTATGAATTTTTTTAAATATTTTTTTGTAAAAATAAAAATAAAACATTTTTTTATAAAAATATAACATTTATTTTATCAATAAAAAAAATATTTATTTTTATCATGATATAAATATGTCAGATTCTCATTTAATAGGATACCTAAATATTATTTTTCATTTCCATAGGAAATCTTTCTATTCTAATAGCAATTTTACTATTCCTAAAAATCATATTACTATTCCAATAGTTAGAATACTATTTCAATAGTCATATTTGTAATGGTCATATGGGTCCCTAAATTCTATAAACACGTTTTATTTCATTAATTGTCTATTCAATTCTATTTTATCTCAAAGATATATTTATTTTTGTCATTTTCAAAATGAATATTTCATTATTAATATTCTGCTTCATTTCTATAGTGTTATTCATGAGTGCGATTATTCTGTGGGATCAAAAGGATCCAAATTTTCCTATCATTGTTATATTATTATCTATTTTTTTGTCTCACTGTAATAATTTCAATTCGTATATCGATTCTTATTATCTAAATTTATTATTCAGATTAAAAAAATATTGTCTGTTTTCGCATGTGGTACATGTGATTTGTACTACATTACTAAATATTACACAATTATATGAAGGGAAATTCTATTGATTAAATTTTTGGTCGTTGTATGTCACTGCCAGTTTATTCAATCTGTAACCTAAAGGATTATCCACTATAGGAAAGTTGACCCTACTAAACCTATAATATGACATTCATGAGAAACAAATCCCAATATATATCCTCCCTTAACCCCTATATAACCTCTATAAAAAAAATACATTTCATGGTATTTTTGAAATAAATATATAAATTTAAACTTTCTACTTTTGTTCAAAAAAAATAACACGATTGATACATTTAAAAACTATTGACTTAAAATGTGAGGAATACATGAATTTCAAAATGGATCTTTCCTTTAAAAACATTATAGAAAAGAACTGGTTACCATAATAAATCTCATTCCGAAAAATTATCTTCAAAACCAATCACATGCAAGGGAAAAATTCCATGAATTTGAAAACCATTTCATTTGGAATGAATAAAACCCATTTAACCTTTATAAATGAGCATGCCAAGGGAATTACAAGTGTAGGATCAATCAAAAAACAATCATATTCCCATAATTAAAAAAATTAATGTTCCATATTCATCATGAAACAATAAAGAAAAGAAAATTATTGGAATATCTAGGATCTATGGAAGGATCCGAGACAATTATAAATAAAATCCATTATAATTGGTGTTCTAGATGAAACTCAAATTTTCTAACACTCAGTGTTTCCCTACCTAGCCTAACTGGTGGGGGGGGGGGGCTCTCTAAAGTAAAGAAAACTCCTACTTTGGCTCACCAGTAGAGAAAAGTCCTATACTAGTGTTGTATGTGTACCTAGACATCTCATATATATTTTCTTTATCTCCCTTGATATACGTATTGGAGGTGAGCTATGAAACAATGTGAATTAAAATGATACTAAATACAAACCATATCAACTCTTGCCACTAAATACTTCTCACTCAATCATCCCTTATTTCCTCAAGAAAAATGATTTAACAAAATATGTCTTACAACAAGGACAATTGAGTCTATTTTACAATAAAACATGTAGTACACTTCAAAGGTCCATTTTTCTTTAGAAATCCTTTTTAAAAAGTCCAAGTAAACCTTAGTAATATCAATTAAGAAATCATTTTATAAAAATCCAATTTAAAAAACAATCTCAATAATTTTTTATCAAATATATTTAATAAATAAATAAAAGTAACATAATAAATAACTTTAGAAAAACCATTCAAACTCTTTTCTAAGAAAAACCATTTTGTAAGGAGACTCTCGACTATTTAGAACAATCATTAGGCATGCCTCATTTAAATAGGTCTTGAGAATAGAAACATGAGGAAACCAACTTCCTTAAGCGATATTCATCAATTATACATATTATAAATTTTAAATAAATTGTCATGATAGTTAAAAAATAAGTGGTAAATGAATTTAAATTTAATGTTTCAAGAATAGAGAAACCAACCTCAAAAATGTCACTTTAATGACACATAGTGATAAACCACCACAATAATGTGTGAGGGACATACATAAGACCAAAGAGAACCTTATAAAAATAAAACCCCAAATTAAAATAAAAACAATATAATTTCTAGTTCACTATACCATTCAAGGGTTAGAAAGAAAGAGAAAAAAACAAGGGGTTAGAAGAGTGACAAGATTCTAGAAGGGATTATCATCAAGGCCCGACCTTGAATCATGAAGAAAACCCATTTTAATCACCATGGAAGAAGAATGAACCAAGGGATTTATGCTTATGGGTCATGTGGGTTGAATGGGTGAGGATAGTAAGTGATTTGGTGGCTAAAACATAGAGGTGTTTAAGTGTAAAATCGAATTTTTAATGAGTTGGAAACTTCAAATGGTTTGAACACACGGTTTAGAAAACCGTGTACCAAAATTGAAAGCTTAATATGACAAAATGAACATAATTAATGGTTTGGATACACGGTTGGTCCACCCATACACCAATATTATAAAACAACTATGTTAAAACTACAAACACATTTTCATGATTTCCACACAGTTTCTAATAACTATGCATAGACCCTAAAACTTTCTTTAAACTCCAATTTCTTCAAAATGTAAAATTATTTCATCCCAAAACAAAATGCATAGAATAAAATTCACAAAATAAATATAATTTTAAGGAATAAATGGTTGTGTTGTGATAAACTCCCCACCACAATTCTTTCTTCCCCCAGAATACCATAGAAGTATCAATTGATCAAGGGATAGAGGCTATTAAACATTATCAATTCCAACTCAATTTACAAAATCCAAGTAACACCATGAAATTGATCAAGAAGAAACAATCATTACCACACACTGTGAGTTACTTAACCAAAAACAGACACATCTCTTAAAGAACCTCAAGGACTAACATTGCGACCAGATTCTTGATCATCAAAATAAAGGTCGAGTGTGCCACAAGAACCATACCACCCCAATACATAGGAAATCATAATATATTCAAAATATGACTACCATAAGGAATCAAGGCTAGAAAAACTACAATTAATCATAGTTATGGGTTGTGTCATAAAAGATCTATATTCCACCTGAGAGTCAAACAATTCATCCTTTACCAGGAAATAGTAATGGAAAGATCATCCATGGTTGTCTTCCCACCATTTATGAATTATACTAATTCAGTAATTTTTTAATGGAAACCAAAACACCCCTTAATCAGTAGAATATAAGTAGAATATATCCATAATGGAAAACTAGACAATATTGGAAGGTTCATAATGGAAATCACCAACACCTAACCGTACACAAATGCAATAATCCCAAAATTCAAAGACATAAAAAATAGATGTAGTCTTAATAAATTTTAAACAATTCACCAGAACCAATAATTCATAGCTTTGTTACCTAAAAAAACATGATATGAAAGGACTAATTTGGGAAAAGGGTTAGATACAAATAAATATTCCTCATATAGACATATTTCTCAATAATATCAATATTAGGATATAGACTTGGGTTAAGTGAGAGTAAATGGGGACCCCACTCTCAAAATACCATCTCCTAGTAACCTTGAAAAATCCAACATAACACTCATCCCATTAACCAAAGTACATGCACCTAGAAAATCCCATGTACAACCCTTAAAAATTATAACCTTATCACAATGTAAAAATAATATCCAAAACCAATGATGTAGCTTACACCCAGGCATGAGTGTCACAAAAAATGAGAAACCAAAAAAATATTCCCTAATGAGTATCCCAGGGGATAGACAAAATAAAAAAATAAATCCATAATTTTCCTAAAAAATAATCAACTCCTCTAAACTCCACTTCAAAAAACCTCAAAATTAAATCTCATATCCAACTCTAAATCTAATCCTCATCAGGAAAATGTGAGAATAAATCTTAGATACTAACTATCCACCATTCATTAACACTTTTCTTGGATAGAAAAAATATAAGAAAAAACATTAATCCTTATATTTAGGTTTCCCAATTCAAATAAAATGGTCCCCAACTTAGACCATAGAGAAAATACAGAAACATAACACCCCAAGATAAAATACCTTTGAAAAAATTGAACATTTTTCACAAAACACCTCATGAAAGGAAAGATCCATTTTCAAATAAACCATCAAAAAACTAAAATTTAAGAAAATATATTTTGGAAACCTTTCATCTTATTTAGAAAACTAAATGGAAATTTATTTCACAATTTCACCATGAATTAGGATCCCATTTCCTCATTAGGGGACTTCAAATCATTTATATAAATACACTTTATTTTTAAAATACTACCCCAAATTCCACTAATAAAATATTCACTTTTCGAAAATACCTTTGGTGAATTTCACCCCTTATATAGGTAAACTATAAAAACAGAATTTCAAAACTGAAAAATTTAAATGTATTTTCTAAAACATTAAAAAATTGATTCTTTGAAAGGGAATATAGAAGATTTAATAAAACCCCACATTAAAATATTTAAAACATTTTACATATCCTAACTTATTCAAACTATTCCCAACTAAACCAACATTCCATTTCAAAGTCGAAGCACAAGAAAAATATTCATGTTTACAAATACAAATCCTTTTCAAGCACACACCTCATTCCAAATTCAAAACATTTGAAATATTTTTTTAGAATATTTAAAAAAAAATTTCAAAAAAACTTAAGAAATTTCATGAAACTATTCATGAAAGTTTATATACCATTTTACACACCCTTTTTAAGGTCAATCCATTTGATTACACCTATAAGAAATTATAAAACCCACTCATTCCATAAATAAAACTACGTTTAAAAAAAATTAATACATAAATTGGAGAAAAAAATAAAAATAATCCTAGTAAACACTCCAAATCATATCAAATAAATAATTAATAAGTGTGAGAATAATTTTCAACCTCAAAGAACCAAAAGTAAAAAATTTTGTAAAATTCACAACTACACAATTTTTGGAAACACGGTCTATAAAATAAATAACTACCCATTAAAGTCCAACTAAAACCCCTTTAATCCCATATTTCATGGTCCATGAACATTTTTCCAAACTGGGAACATTAATAATGAGAACCATGGATTTATTCTAAATTTCTCTCCAAATAATGGAGATTAAATAAATAACTCATAAAATCTCAATGAAAAAAATAAATACTCCATGAAAAACAAAAAAAAATTGAAAATAACTGAGAATAAGCTCATATTGAAGATATACGCATCCGGAACACCCTTGTTAACTCAAGAACCATTCTAAAGGGTTGTGATCAGACACCTACTAATGACCCACCATTTTAATTTTGATGGTATAATGTCTAAAATACCATACTACACAAATAAAAATCAATCTCTGATACTATTTTTAATATACCAACCCATGTTACCTATGATCAAGTACCGAAACCTATCATCCATTAGGACCAATGGGCATTCTCAATCCCCACCAAATAGTAACTAGTGCTTAAGAATCAATGAAACATACTAGGGAATGATTTCACTTGATGAAGTTATAAACAACCAAAGAGTTCTATCTATAAATATAACATTCCCAGTCAATAATTAAAATAATCCTGAACATATAAATAAAGACAAACTAAATAATAATAACCAAATAGGTTATAATATAGAAAACATGTTTTATAAACAATTAAGAGATAAAATAAAACTAATTGATACAACTCAATAGAAACAAAACTAAGTTAGTGATACAATTACAACATAAAAAAATATCTAGGTTTGAAGTTCCAACATGGAATAATACAATATATAAACCAAAGATCCAAACTAAAACCAGAACCATAAGAACTCACCTCCACATTCCAAGAGAATCATCATCACTTGATGCCACCAATGTAACCAATATTAAATATAATGGATCTTCCACTACAACCATAAAGAACCAGATAAACCTCTAATACAATGAACATGAGAAAAAAAATCATGATTTGTATCATACCTACATCCCATGAATAAAATTTAAAATAAAATTAATTTCAAGATAGTTTTGGAATACATATATAAATTTAAACTTTCTGATTTTTTCTGGAAACACTAACATGAATTCACCATTGAAAAAACATTCACATTAAAAGTAATTATTTCATGAATTTAATAACGAATAAATCCTTTAAATCATTTACATAAAAAACAATTTTCTTTAAAAAATCTATTTCTAAAATCTTTCCTTACAAAAATACTCACATGTAGGGAAAGAAATCCAAGCCTTTGAAAAATGTTTCATTTGGAATAAAGTAAATACATTTTACATCTATAAAGTAACATTACAAAGGAAATAAAAATAGAGTATTAATAACAAAAATAACCATAATACATACATTATAGAAATAAAAATGTCACATCCTTCAGGATACAATCAAGAACTGAATATCATAGGAATAACTTGTCATTCTAAGAGGATCTAGGAAAATACTACATATAATCCATTAAAATCAGAGTGTCTGAAATAACTCAAACACCATAACACTCAGTTTTTCCATACCTAGCCTAAGAAAGGTGACAAATCTCTAAAGAAAAACACGATCCTTCTCAAGGTCACTAATAGAGATAGTTCCTACACTAGTGTAGTATGTGTACCCATACAACCTATCTAGCTACGCTTGGTCTCCCATGATATATAAATTTTAAGTGATCCATCAAACAATGAAAATAAAAATGATAATAAATATGAACCATAACAACTGTCTCCTACAAACACCGCTTATTGAATATTCTCCTCTTTTCCTAATAAAAAATGATATAAAAAATATGTCCAAAAATAGTTTTAATTTCATCCATATTATAAAAAAAGCATGGGTCATGCTTCAAGGGTCCATTAAAATTTTTAAATCCTTTTTATAAAGTGCCAATCAGGCCTTGGTAACATCCTTTAATAAATTATTTTATCAAAACCAATTTAAAAACCCAACTCATGTAAAAAATATCAAATCCATTCATTTAATTAATTAAATAAACCTAAGAAATATCTTTAGAAAAACTATTCATACTCTTTTCTTAGCCAAATTGTTTTGGATGAAACCAATCAAGTATTTTAAACAAGTGCTATGTGTGCCTCATTTAAATATTTTTTATTAGAGAAACATGAATAACCTAACTTCTATAAGAAGAATTCATCAATTATACATATAATAAATTTAAAATAACTTAAAATTATGATTAAAACAAAAAACCACTAAATGGATTTACATTTAAAGGTTCAATCTTAGAGAAAGCTACCTCAAACATGTCACTTCAACGAAACATGGTGCTAAACAATAGAAAAAATTCACAAGGGACCCCTAAAAGACTAATGTTAAACCTAAAATAGGGAAACAATCAATTAAAATTGATCTACGAAAAATCCTAGGCCTCTAAACCATTATAGGGTTAGAGAGAGAAAAGATAAAATGGAGAGTAAGAAGAGAGGGAGGAGTTTATAAGGGCTTATAATGAATAATTGACCTTTAATATTTAATAAAACCCTTTGGAATCTCCATTGAAGGAGGAGTAACCAAGGGATAGGTTCACATTGGTTGTGAAATCTAAATACAAGGGAAGAGAAGGTGATTTGGGTGTAAAAAATAGAGAGGTTTAAGGGCAAAATCCAATTTTTAATGAACATGACACTTCACAATGTTTGGCTACACATTTAGTAAAACCATGAACTAAATGTGTGAAAAATATCTATTAAAACTACTTACACACTTACATGGTTTCCACATAGTTTCTACTAATAGTGCACAAACTGTTCAACAATCTCTAAAATCTAATTTCTTAAAAAATAAAAAAAATATTTTGATAAAACTGAAGGGAAAGGATAAAAGGCACTAAATAAATAAAATCATATGGAAAATGAGTTCAGGGTGTGACAATTTATTTATAGTGTCACCAAAGACTGGGTGAAATCCCATTAGACATCTTGTGGGAAAACCAATGGGATACTTTCATTCATTTTATTCCTTGGTACCCCATGGAACTATACTATGTTCCTAGTGGAAACATATTTCCACCTCCCATATTCCTTCTACCAATACTAAAATTCTATACTTTGGTATTTTAACCCCCCCCCCAAATATCTAAGAATAACATACACAAGAGAATATATAAAAACTCAAAAAAACCCAAATTCCCCCCCGAATTTTCCTATTTAAATCTAAAGTATCCTTTTATTAATAATATAATAATAAAGGATTTTATAAAATGCCCACTATATTTTTTTAAATCCATAAAAATATTATATAATATAATACTCAAATATCTTAACCTATTTTCATTACGAATTAATTACTTCTATAGAAAATCTTATCCCAAAACAATAATCATGCTTCTATCACCAAACTCTAAACATAAAAACACAAAATTAAATACCCAAAATTAAAATATTAAAAAGTTAGGTTAATTCCCCTTCCATTCTAAAAAATAAATTTCAACTATAAAAATCACTTAATATTTACTAATTCACACACTGTTATAAGATTTCTAAAATATTTATTTAACACATAAAAAATTAATAAATCAAAACAAATTAATTCAATCATATATATATATATGTATAATTAATCAGATTGGTATCACCTAAACACAATCCTCATAAAATAATACTACTAGTACACCCCCACTAAAAAATAATCTATTAATAACAATAAAATAAACACATGTGTGACTTTCCATTTCTAAGTAACTCTGAATAAAATATTTACAAAAATATAGATTACTTTATTAGTAATTTCTAATTAATTAAATTAATTCACAAACAATTTTATCAACACACAATATTCACATGTACTATGTTCCACTATCAAAATAATTCATCAAGAAAATGAAAACATCGGGTCCAAACTGAGCCTGAGGACATTCTCAAAGTTCTGCCCCATTTGTATTCAAAATACCCAAACTAAAAATCCACTCATACCTAGAGTTACTAGACCGAACACTCAAAATATCATGAAATATTAGGTTTATATTATTCCCATTTGGCTATAAATAAATATATAATAACCCATAAGTCTCAATATAATATCTCTATCAATAACTGACCCATTATTAAAATTAACAATAGTTTTATACCACCAGTAAAAAGTTGAAAAATTATTTTTTATTTACAGAAGACTAGTACATGCCTAAAATGCATTCCCAAACCAATAGGGGTTGACATGTATCTTTGAGTGTTTAATTTGATTATTGGGGAATTATTTACCATATTTTTCAAACAATTTGGATTATTATAGGATTCTATGAAAAATATGGAATGAAATTTCTGTATATTGGACATAACCAAACCCTATAACTAATGGAAATAAAGAAAAGTTCCATAAGTGGAATCCAAAAATCTAGTATATAATGTTATAAAAATCTTTATATTCATAAACAAACACACACAAAATAAGAGTATAAAAATAAAACAAAACTATTAAACAAAATCTAAAAGAAAAACCCGAGACAGATTCCGGATAAATTTCCATTAACATCTCCAGCCAATGTTTTCAACCATCACTATATATCTTGATAATGTGTTATCCTAAAACAATAACACTTTTCTAGTCCATTAAACATCCAAAAAACCATCTAATGGGATTAATAGGGATCTTACAATACTTATTATGATAATAATAAGTGATTAAAATCCAAAATCCCAGATCTTTATTCTTAGTAATATGGAAAAAATAGTATTGGAAATAAAGAATTGAAAATACCAGCATACCTTAAACCAAATAAACCACTAAAATTATCATCTGATGAGTTTGAGAAATATCACCAAGAGACATCCATAAGACATACCTCTTCAGTGGTGTATGCACAAGTTTCCAAATCAGACATTATGCATGTGGGATCTTTCAAACCCCCATGGAATGATTGTGCCTCAGGCATAAAATAGCTAGAATAAAAGTTATTAGGGTGATGGGTAGTATGATGAGAGAATTTTTCAATAACACACAACACCTTCCATCATATGATAATGTTATTTATAAATCCTATAGGATTATCCTCAACTGTTATCACATTTACTCATTCATTATAACACATAAGTAAATGTATTAAATTTATTCATGTATCACATGAAAGTATGAAACTCTCCAATCATTACATATAATGTGAAACTTAAATAAATGATATCTTATGGTGGATGATATTAATATTTTTCCATGTTAAAATTTAGACTAAAATGGGCATTGTATCCATTCCAATGGAATTATACTTTACAATTCATGGAAAGGAAATTCCATGTAATCACATTACTTGGTGTTTATGAAACCCAATAATAGGATATGACAGTTCCATGCGTAAAATGAAGGAAGTATCTCAAAGGATATTCTATAATATCCATTAACACATAAATATGATTTAGGTTTCAGTGGTGTATGAAATCATATTTCATACCTTAATTCCTTTTATGATTTTTCACAGTCATAAAATTTGATCACCCTAAGTGCATCATACGAAAATGGGATTTATTCCATATATATCTTTCAAAATCCTTATATATATTCTCATACAATCAATTACATGAGTTAATCTATATGCATGTAGAGGATCACGTGTATAGTATGGGTACAACAAACCAATAGGAACTACTAATATATCTAAACTAGTAATGTGTATATAATCATACATATGTGTGTGTGTCTATAAAATTTAAAATAATAAAAATTTACCAAAGAAAAAAAGACTTGTATTCAATAATATACTAAGGACCACCCTTATAAATTATAAAATAGTAACTCCCCGAAATCACCATTAGGATGAGACATATAAAAAGTTATAATAGACTCCTCCTAGACTACTATAAGGATTTTTATCAAAAGAAATAAGTTATAAATCCCTCACCACTAAAAGGATCTATACTAGCTTCAATTCCATGCTCAAAATAAGATAAAACAAAGTTTAAAATACTCATGTAAATAACAATAGGGAAAATAACATTTTTAAATACACAATATTAGGGAAAACAAATAAACATCCTTAAAAGGTGGGAAAATAACTTGGCTTCCCACATGTTATAACATACCTGAACATTTATGAAAAAATTATTTAATTGATTAGTTGGTAATAGATAAATAATCATTACATGGGAAAAATATATCATTCATATGGTAGTGTAAAATATAGATCTCATATGATAAAACCAATATGCTAGTGTGTCAAATGGTAAACTAATCTCAATTACTTCCTTTTGGACAAACTAGTCTGAATAACATCACTAATATTAACAATTAAATAAATAAATAGATAATATTGTATATTATTACTCGCCCAATCACCTTAAAAATCTCTTAGAGTCACCTCATAAAGAAATAAAAGTAACTCACTACTCATTACCCATTATCAAAAAATATTCCATTAAGAAACTTTTTATATCTAGATAGATCTTACTCAATTACCACATAAATCCTTTCAATAAATTCATAGGTCTCCCTATTTATAAACTATTATTCAATCCAGTAAACAAAAAAAAAGAATCTTAGAAAAACATACACACCCCAAGCAACCTATTTTTTCAACATGGTATTTCCCTCAATTTTTTTGTTGATAAAACATCACAAGATCTCTAGAAATTTGAAGTGCAATGACCCGATCACCCATTTGTAAAGACATTCATTCCAATTTATCTTGCATAAAATAATAGTAATAGAGGCCATTATGATTAAGGAAGAATCAAGTGACCAACTAAAGAGAGTATGAACAAGGATAAAACCCTCAGAATAGAGAAACCTATAATAAAAGTCAAATGATACATAATTATATAATGAAAATAAGGGGGAAATATGGAATATGAATAAGAACAAATAAAGGAACCAACTAAAAAACCAAATTCCTGCTAATTCACAACTATCCTAATAAGAACCATGAACCATCATTTTATCTCAAACTCACTACCTTTGAATAATATATCACACCATCAATCATCATATATCATTCAATATAACCACACTCAAGTCTCCTCACTAATATAAAGGACATAACATAAGTAAACCATGCCAAAAGATAAATAAAAAATCTAACGTATATTTATTGGAATTTTAATTTGAATTCATTGATGGGAAATTCTAAAATTATAAACCAACTAAAACATTCCTCTACATTCCACCAAACCCTTCCATTAAATAAACACTCAGGTAATATCTTGACCAAAGGTTATGTATCATTAGATGATATATCATTTTTTCAAGTTATCAATGGAATGAAATGGTTTATTATTCTAATTATGTTCGGAATCAAAGGTAATATGTGTCACAAAAACCATATCCATGGAATAAATATTACTTAAGAAACAATTAACTAATCATGTGATAATAAAAAACTATATACATGGAAACATAACATATAAAAATATGGTGAAATATTAATTTTAAAATAATATAAGTAGATAATATTTTTACCTAAGTATTTGAATGTGACTAATAAGGGATATATAAATAATTAAAAATTTATTATGGAACTTATATGATGGTAATAAAGATAATCGATATTGTTGGAATAATTAAACATATTTAAGAAACATATACATAGGTAAATATTCAATTTTTAATTTCAATTATATTATAAAATCCAATGATTTATATTTCTAAAAATAAATATTTAAAATTTATTAGTTTTAGAAATAAACTAGATGGAAAATTAGAGGAAAAAAACCATAAAAACAATAATTATATGAGGGAACTTACCTAAGTAACCAAAAAAACAAGATTATCCTAATTAGGTAACAAAAAAATGATATCCTATAGTTAATAAAAAAATATTCATAAATAAGTAAATACTATTACTAATGTAATGGACTTCTAAATAACTTTATAGAATCCATCAAACAATATCACGGAATCTTAAAACTAAAATACCCATTAATTTTACCTAAATCTAATAAAAACCTAATGGTAAACTAATTGGGTAACTAATTGATATAAAAAATAGTTTTAAATTACATGTATTCCAACAATTTTAGAACCATATATATTTTACACCCTAACACATTCTTATTATGTATTGATTTAACTGCTATCTGATGAAACCCATCATTAAATGTGTATCCCTATTGATGAAAATAATATAAAAGGAAAGAGTAATATGGATAAATGATAAAGGGAGATAACCACACCAATTTGGAGAATTGAAACCATCCCAAACTCCAAATTTCAAAAAGGGAATAAGGAGATCAAGGGGGTGTATTTTACCCAATGTTGTGAAACCAAAGATAGAAACCCTCAAGCGGTTTATTTTAAAATATACACCTAAAAGAACATAATGAACATAGTTTAAATTAAAATATCTGGGTATCACCCTTTCTATAGTGTCTCTTTAACAAGAACCTAGTGTCTCATTGAAGAACCTGTGATGTCCAATATGTGCTTTGTGCATCTGCATTTTAGTGGGTTAAACTTGTATCCTCATCCAACATGGTGTGTGGCTTGCCGGTGATTGAAGTTACAAATCATGTATGTGAGGCATGTAAACTCAGTAAGACACAAGGGAACTCCTTCCCTAATAGAGTGTTCAGAATATAAAATGAACTGCTTCAGTTGGTTGGCACTGATATCTTCAGACCACTTGAAATACCCTCACTAGGAGGTAATAGGTATTTTATTACCCTCATTGATGATTTCAGTAGAACTTTTTGGGTGTATTGCATCAAATAAAGATCTTTTTCTTTCACTATCTTTAAAACATTCAATGCTCATTTTGAAACTGAAAGTGGACATAGAATCAAAGTTCTCATATTTGAAATTAGTGGAGAATACACCTCAAATGAATTTCAATATTTCAGCAGGGAACATGACATAAAATAAAAATGCATTGCGTCCTACGTGCCAAAACAGAATGGAACCATTGAAAGGAAGAACCACACTATCCTCGACATGAAAAAGACCATGCTGAAGGAGAAAGGGATGCCAAAGAGATATTGGGAAGAGGCAATGGAATGTACTTCCTTCCTTCTTAATCGGTGTGCAACAACGACTGTTAGAAACCTCACACTATAAGAGGCGTGGAGTGGCTAAAAACAGAGCACGACATACCTCAGAATCTTCAGGTGTGTCAACTACCCTCACTTTTTAGAATCAAGAAGAATGAAGCTTAATGATCATGGTGAAAATTGAATCTTCATAGGAAATTGTGAAGCCTTTAAATACTACAAGCTATACAATCTAGTAACAGATAAATTAGTGGGGAGTAGGGATGTGGTATCTAGTGTGGAAGAAGCATAGAAATGGAATGATGAATAATCAAACAAAGATGTTCGAGTAGAAATAGTAGATCAGGAAGAAAGACATGATTATCTGGAGAAAAAACCCGAAACACCTACCTTGGGAACATCATCATTACACAGGATTCATTGAGTGCATTTCATCACTTCTGACAGAAATCTAGCAAATAAAAATCCGGCCAGCTTATCCTCACATATGGCTCCTATGAAGATGAAAATTTTGAGTGACATTTATGTCACACCCGCTGTAACGACCCAAACAATCATTAATAGAAATACCTCTTAATCTAATTAAATGTCTCTTTATGTAAAATGTTTATATAAAATGTCAACTTCTTTGGTTTTATTCTAAGAATTTTGACCATTGGAAATATAGCCATTCAACAGTGATCACCTGGTTAGTATGAATATAGGGCTTTTACAAATCCAATTTATCTGACAAAGGAAGAGACGTACTTATCCAGTAGAGGTGCCCCATACGAAGCCCATTTGTCAGAGCTTGGAATGGAGGTGGCATCATTGGGATTCACTCTTTACCAAGCCCAAGCTGATCTTGAATATGTTAGCCTCGAGTGGGACCACCTATGAGAGAAATGTAAGTTGATAGTGATTACCACCCGAGTAATGTTATCTGAGCCACCCCAAGAGTCTGGCACCATCACACACCTTACTCTTAGGTCTTATGCGGGTGTTATAAGGGGTTATGTAACAATACCTTATCACTATTATTATGTGCATTATTTTTCATATAATAATGAATACACTTTCATTTTTTTATTATTACCTTGTAAATAATTTTTAAAGCAAAAATAGTATTTTTAGTTAATATTCAACTAAGAAATATATTTTGATGAATTAATGGATTTTTGAATTAAATAATAGTTTAATAAAATATTATTATTATTATTAAATTAATTTTTATTAAATATAAATGATCTTATAATTTTATGAATGCAATTTTAATTTTTATTGAGGTTTGAAAGCCATTTTTGTCAAAACCCATGAATTTTCGATAAATGTCAGTTTTTATTATAAAAGTGAAAATTAACATATTTATAATATTAGTTAGATAAAATAAATATTATTTCTGGAATCAGGATGTCAAAATTATCCAACGGTGATTTTTTCATAATTTTTTGAGACAGTCAAAGTTTTGGGTAAAAATTAAATACCATTTAAATGTATAATGTGTTTTATGACATCATAATGACCCAATAGAGATGAAATAAAATACTTTAAGTATTATGTTCAGACAATATATGTTTTACCATTAAAATAATGTGATTTTGGGTTTGGTTGAATTATTTTACAAAGCATTAATGGACCCTTCAAGACTTATTAAACATCTTGCCTTTTTAAATTGTTTTCCTTGGGAGAGTGACTCACATCCACATAAGAAACCCCATTATTTTAAGAAGTTCAGAATTTGGACATATAAAATATTGTTTTCCAATTCCATTTTCCAAAAACCATGGGCTGGTTTGTGTTTTGGATTAGTTTAATGTGATGTGTCCCAAACCTAAATAATAAATAATTCCCTCATCTTTCCTATATAAACCCACCAAAGTTACCACTTTATCCTCCCTCAAAGCCTTTGGAGTTCTTCCAACATCTTCCATAATCTATCTAGAATCCTCCCAATTCTCCCCAATCTCCCAATAATTCTCTCTCAATCCTCTCTCAAGCCTTTGGAAGCACACTTCCAAGTAAGGGTTTTTCTTCCTTTCTTATTTTTGTTCAATTTTCTAAATGTTGTTATGCCCTTTTAATTTCAATTATAAATGTTAAGGTATGGTTTCAAAACACCCACATACTGCCCTCTTTATGTTTTAACTATGAGATACCCCTTTCTCTCTCAATAAATGCCACCCATGTACACCCGTTACTATGCGGAAATTCCGAAAGGAATACATCTTTCCTCACTTACATTTAAGAAATTATTTTGTACCATGAATATAAATTCCATTAAAATTTTAGGGACATGTATCTATATGAACCCCTTAATTTCCATTTCATGTACATATTATGAGTCAACCCTTTCTCTATCATCAACCATTTTTCTGAATTCTTACGTCAGGCTGTTACACAGCCGAAATTGCACTATTTTCTCATGCCAAGGTCATTGTTTAGTGAATACCATGACCATTTCCCTATCAAGGGTATTCAACATTATGCAAATTTACTTATTGTTTAAAGAGTTTCATGTATGTATTCCACATTCCTTTATCGTGAAATAAATGATGATGTTTTATAAGTCCATGTTATATGATCCATGTGCCACACTTATGCATGAAATGAATTGTTTAAGAAGGGTGCACCCTTATAGTGCTCCAATGCATTGGGTAAAGTATAATATCATGATACATCATGTGAAATGGGTGTTTACTCATTCTATTTAAAGTTAATTGAGGTTTTACTCATGTTGCATGTGCAATGAGGATTTACTCATGCTCCATGTGCAATGTCCCTTGGCTTATGCTAATTCAATGTTATGTGTTGTTGCCACATTTCCATGTTATGATTGTCATGATTTATCATGCCTTTATGTTTATGCTTCTTTTGTGCTCTATTGATATGCCTATTGTCTAACATGTATTGTATTCCTCATATTATTCCATGATTATTCCCTTACAGGGATTTATAGCACACCGTCTTCTTATGCATGTCATCAGGTTATCCCATGTAATGTTAAGTATAAGGGAATTTAGTGCTCATGTAAGGGTAGTTCTCCATAAAGATGTTGTATTTCATGTTTTATGTTTTTATGTAATGATCCTAAGCCCAAAAGACACTAGACCTGTCAATCTTCTATATTGTATCAAGTGATGTTTATGTAATCAATTATGTTTAATTGTGTAATAAAATATCAGGTTTTTCATAGTTTGTATCAAAGGATATGTTTAGTTATTTTTGGGATTAGGATTAGAAAACCCTAGTGAAGCCTTAGATACAAGACTAAGTATAATAAAAACATCCCTATGTTTTGGTGAGTATTGTGTAAGTTGTTTATCAAGAAAATACATCCCTGTCTGGATACGAACAGGAAGAGGCGGCTCTGGCACATATGTATCCTAGTTTTAAAACCCAAAAACACCACTTTGATGTTGACTCGAATGGGAACTGGTGCACGAAAATGGGCCTTGCTGTGCTCTTGGTTACGACACTCCCAAGGGATATACTTTGGAAAATTCACAAGCTTAGTATGAACCGTTATTAGGGGAAAAAAATTCCCTAAGAAAGAAAGTAGATCATAGATAACATAGAAGGAAGCCAATAGATTTATATGTTAAGTAAATAAAATTTATTTATAAGTCGTTAGTTTTGTCCATGTATTACATTTTATGTGTTACCCCTTACTTTCCTTTTATTACAGCCAATGACCGGTAATAGGAGGACTCAGGCTAACAACTGATGTGAAGATCAATGTGATGACTGTACTAATGAGATGCCCATTGTAATGGGAGCAGGAATTGAAAACTTTGTCACGCTACTCTCTCAGCTAACTAAAGATTTGAATAGAAACATGGGTCAAGAGGAACGTTCAACCCCACTAAGAAGAACAAGTTTCCATCGAGAGCTTCCTGAGACAAAGACCTCCATCTTTTAATGGATCAGCCGATCCCTCAATCACTAAATAGTGGATCAACTCCATTGAAAATATATTCTCTATCCATTGACGTTCTGAACAAGAGAAGGTTCTCCTGGATGCTTATCGTATGGAGGGTGAATCTGATCAATGGTGGATGTTGATAAAAAATATGAAGCCTGAGGAGGAGATCGAGGTGTTGGAATGGAAGGATTTCTGGAAGCTTTTTTTCGATAAATATTTAACGTGCACCCTCCAGCTTAAGATAGAAAGGGACTTCCTTGCCCTCAAGAAAAAAGATGACGAATCTATTGGAGCATACAAGAAAAACATCACAAGGATTGCATGATACGCTTCTGGATTTGTCGTTACCCCGGTATTCATGGTTGACTGCTTCTTTGGTGGGCTGAAACCTAGCCTGTGGAAAGCACTGGTGATCCGTGGCTTCGAAAACTATGAGGAAATTGTCCGATATGCTCTCAAGGTCGAAAATGGAGATCATAGAATCTCAGGGGTATCATGGGGATAAGAAACGTAAGGTGGAATTCAATGCTGTCAGTTCGATGGATAAATCCAACGGTGCTAAGAAGGTCCAAAACCCCACTTGCCAAAGGTGCGGAAAGAAGAACCCCGGAAATTGCCTGAAGGGAACGTGGAAATGCTTTAGGTGTGGAAGAGAAGGGAACCTAGCTGCTAACTTCCAACAAGAAAAACCCGTGGATACAATATAGGAGAGGAATGCTTCGTTCGAACCTCAACGCATTGTTCATTGCAACAACTACAATGAACCAGGGCATCATGAAAATCAGTACCCTAAGCCAAGGGTTTTCGGAGGCAGCCAACAACCACCAAGGCAGCAAGGGTGATCTTTTTCCATCAGTACTGTCGAAGTGAACCCTGAAAATGAAGTGGTGACATGTTCTGTAGTTATTCATTCAAGAATAGCAAACATACTTTTTTATTCAGGTTCTATGCATTAATTTATATCTCGAAATCTCAGTAGATAAATCCCAGCACCACCACAAATCATGGAAGTGAAGATGTCAGTGAGTACGAAAAATGGGGAAATCATTGCATACCATGAATATAACTCCTCCCCTGTCATAATCTATGGATTAAACTTCCTGATGAACCCTATCATACTCCCTTTGGTGGAATTTGATGCAATTCTTAGCATGGTTTGTCTTTCCTTATATATAGCCAACATAAATTGCCGTGAGAGGGAAATCACTCTCCATGTGGAGAATCAACCCCCAATTCTTTACAGGTGCAAGGAGGAAGATGAATCTTCTTTATCTCCATCCTCTCAAGCGTGGATATTACGGCCCTATGAGCATGAGTATCTGTCTCAGATGATTGAGTCTAAGGAGGCAACCATCCTATAGGACATGCCAATTGTGAGGGAATTCGTTGAAGTGTTTCCTGAGGAATTGTCTGGTCTTCCTCCTAGAAGAGATGTTGAATTCTCAATTGATCTTATATCCGGGGCATTGCAAATATCCAAGACTCCGTATATAATGGCTGTTTTGGAGCTTGAGGAGCTGAAGAAACAACTATAGGAGAATCTGGATAAAGGGATTATACTCCCAAGTGCTTCACTATGGGGTGCACCGGTCCTCTTCATCAAGAAGAAAGATGGGTCAATGCACCTTTGCATCGATTATCGTGAGCTTAACCTAATCACGATAAAGAACAAGTATCCTCTCCCATGAATAGATGGATTTTTCGATCAGTTTCATGGATCACAATACTTCTCAAAGGTGGATTTGCGGTCAAGATATTATCAAGTAAGGGTGAAGAAGGAAGATATCACCAAGACTATTTTTCGTACAAGATACAGGAACTATGAATTCATGGTAATTCCTTTCAGAATCACTAATTATCGATCAATCTTCATGTAATTGATGAATATAGTCTTTAGAGATTACCTCGACAAATTTGTGGTAGTATTTATAGATGATATTTGATATACTCCAAAACCAAGGAGGATCATGAGGAGCATCTAAGAACTGTACTAGAGACATTAGAGAAGGAGAAGCTCTATGAAAAGTACAACAAGTGTAAATTCTTCTTGAAGGAAGTATCATTATTGGGCCATAGCATCACAAGAAATGGGATATATTTGGATCCCTCCAAAACAGATGCAATTGAGAGATGGCTGAGGCCAACATCGGTAATGAATATCCATAGATTTTTGGGGTTAGCTGGATATTATCAATGATTTGTGAGAAATTTCTAATGATATTCCAACCCTCTTACCAAGCTAACCTGGAAGGGAGTAAATTTTTATTGGAGTGATGAATGCGAAGAAAGCTTCAAGGAGTTGAAAAGGTGGATTATCACTATGCCCGTTCTCACTTTAACCAAAAGTGGAGAACATTTCATGGTATTCAGTGATGCTTATAAGAAGGGTTTGGGATTTGTGTTGATGAAAAATGACAAAGTCATTGACTATGCTTCAAGTAAATTGAAAGTTCATGAACATAACTATCCAACACATGACCTCAAGTCAGCTGTAGTGATATTCGCTTGGAAAATTTGGTGGCATTATCTATTTGGGGAGAAGTGTGAAATATATACGGACCAAAAAAGCCTCAATTATATATTTACGCAAAAAGAGTTGAACATACGCCAACGAAGATGGTTAGAGATGATCAAAGACTATGACTTCTCAATCCATTACCACCCTGGGAAAGCAAATAAGGTGGAGAATGCCCTAAGTAGAAAGGACCCAACGATTCAATCATTGATGATAATTGAAAAGGATTCAATATTCTTAGAATTGATGAAGATGGACATGGGAATAATAAATAATTGAACATCATCAATCCTTTCACAAATTATTTGTCAACCGTCACTTTTAGAAAGGTTAAAAGATTCTCAAAAAGATGATGTGGGAATTTAGGAAAATGTGGAAGCTATCGAAAAATGTAAATCCTCAGATTATAATGTTAATGAAGATGGAATTGTGAGATTTGGGATAGGACTATGTGTTCTATCAAGTTCGGAGCTAAAGAAGGAACTTTTGGATGATGCAGATAGTTCAAATTTCTCTATTCACCAAGGAAACACAAAGATGTATGGAGATCTCCGATAGCATTATTGGTGGGATAATATAAAGAAGGAGATCACTGAATATACATCAAAGTGTCTAGGGTGTCAGCAAGTGAAGGTAGAGAGGCAGAAGTCTAAGGGGATGATGCAACCATTTCCCATACCAGAATAGAAATGGGAGAACATCACCAGGGACTTTGTCACCAGACTTCTAAAGACATCCATAGGAAACAATGCAATCTAGGTTGTTGTGGATCGTCTTACAGAGGCTGCACACTTCATTTCTATTAGAGTGGATTTCTCATTGGATCAATTGGAAAAGATATATATTAGGGAAGTGGTAAGGATACATGGAGTACTACTATCTATTGTGTCTGATCGAAATCCAAGATTCACCTCTATGTTTTGGAAGAGTTTTCAACATGCTCTGAATACTGAACTGAACTTCAGTACGACCTATCACCCTCAAACTGATGGACAATCTTAGAGGACTATTCAAACAGTTGAGGACATGTCAAGAGTGTGCTCAATGGACTTTAAAGGAGGATGAGATCAACATCTTCATCTGGTTTAGTTCTCTTGTAATAACAATTTCCACTCGAGCATCCAAATGGCACCATATAAATCCCTTTATGGGAAATGGTGCAAAACACTGGCATGTTGGGATGAGGTCGGTGAGCATAAGCTGCTTGGACCAGAAATGGTCGAAGAAATGGTGGAGAAGGTGAAAACCATTCAGCAGCATATCAAGGCAGCCTAGAGTCGACCAAAGAGTTATGCAGATATCCATCGATGAGACCTTGAGTTTAAAGTTGTAGACATGGTATTTCTATGCATATCTCTGTGGAAGAAGGTCATGGGGTTTGGAAATAAAGGGATGTTAAGTCCAAGGTACATCAGCCCCTTCAAGATTCTTGTTCATGTTAGAGATGTGGCCTATCAACTAGCACTTACACCTACCATGACCAAAGTACATGATGTCTTTCATGTATCCCTCTTGAGAAAGTACATACCAGACCCTTCACATGTACTCTCTTCAAAGGTGGTACAATTAGAGGATTATCTTTTTTATGAGGAGTAACCAGTGAAGATCATAGATCATAGAGAAATATTTCTACAAAGTAATAAAATTCCCCTAATCATGGTGTTATAGAGAAACCACAAGTTTGTAGAAGTGGCATGGGAATCATAGGAAATGATGAAGCAGATTTACCCACATATGTTTTAGTGTAGGAAAAGAATCTTTCGAGGGAGGAATTTTTTAGGGGGGGGGGAATTGTATCGTCCCAAACAATCATTAATGGAAATACCTCTTGATATAATTAAATGTCTCTTTAGGTAAAATGTTTATATAAAATGTCAACTTCTTTGGTTTTATGTTAAGAATTGTGATAGTGGCTAATATAGCCTTTGAACAGTGATCACCTGGTTTGTATAAAGGAGGTTTCGTCATTGGGCTTCGCTCTTGACCAAGCCCAAGCCGAGCTTGAATATGTTAAGCTTGAGTGGGACCACCTATGAGAGAAATGGAAGTTGATAGAGATTACCACCCGAGAAATGTTATTCGAGCCACCACAAGAGTATGTCACCATCACACACCTTACTCTTCGGTCTTATACGAGTGTTATGAGGGGTTATATACCAAGATCTTAACACTATTATTATTTTCATTATTTTTTATATAATAATGAATATACTTTAATTTTATTATTGTTACCTTGTAAATAGTTTTTAAAGCACAAATAGTATTTTTAGTTAATATTCAACTAAGAAATCTATTTTGATGAATTAATGGTTTTTTGGATTAAATAATATTTTAATAAAATATTATTATTATTATTATTAAATTAATTTTGTTTTATATAAATTATCTTATAATTTTATGAATGAAACTGTAATTTTTATTATGGTTTGAAAGCCATTTTTGTCAAAACCCATGAATTATTGATAAATGTCAGTTTTTATTTTAAAAGTGAAAATTAACATATTTAGAAAATGATTTAGATAAATTAAATATTATTTCTGGAATTAGGTTGTCAAAATTATCCATCGGTGAATTTTTCATAATTTTCTGAGATAGTCAAATTTTTGGATAAAAATTAAATACTATTTAAATATATAATGTGTTTTATGACATCATAATGGCCCAATACTGATGAAATAAAATAATACAATCCCTATGTTCGGCCAATATATGTATTAAAATTATAATAATGTGTTTTTGGGTTTGTTTTACTTATTTTACAAGGCATTAATTGACCCTTCCAGACTCATTAAACATCTTGTCTTTTTAAATTTTTTTTCCTTGGGAGTGTGACTCACCTACACACAAGCAACCCATTATTTTAAGAATTTCAGACTTTGGACTAATAAAATATTGTTTTCCACTTTGCTTTCCAAAAACCATGGGCAAAAATCATGGGCTGGTTTGTGGTTTGGATTAGTATAATGTGAGGTGTCCTAAACCTAAATAATAAAAAATTGCCTCACCTTTCCCATATAAACCCACCCAATCTCCCACTTTATCTCACTAAAATCCTTTAGAGTTCCTCTAACATCTACCCTACTCTCTATAGAATCCTCACAAGGTTCCCTAAGCTCCCAAGAAGCCTCTCTCAAGCCTCCCTCAAGCCATTGGAATCACACTTCCAAGTAAAGGTTTTTCTTCCTTTCTCATTTTTGTCCAATTTTCTTATTGTTGTTATGCCCTTTTAATTTCAATTATAAATGTTGGGGTGTGGTTTCGCACCTCCCCCATACTACCCTCTTTAAGTTTTAATTATTATATACCCCTTTCTATCTCAATTAATTCCACCCATGTACACCCGTTACTATAAGGAAATTCCGAAAAGAATTTATCTCTCAGCACTTACATTAAAGAAATAATTTTGTATCGTGAATCTAAATTCCATTAAAATTGTTGGGAAATGTATCTATATGACCCCATTACTATCCATTTAATTTAAATATGATTAGACACCCATTTCTCTCTCATCAACCATTTTTATGAATTCTTACGTCACACCGTTACGCTGCCGAAATTGCACCATTTTTCCAAGCCAAAGTCATTCTGTAGTGAAAACCATTCCCATTTCTCTATCAAGGGTATTCACCTTTATGGACATTTACTTATTGTTTAATTATTTTCATGTATGTATTCCACATTCCTTTCTCTTGGAATAAATGATGATGTTTTATGAGTCCATGTTATATGATCCATGTGGAACACTTATGCACGAAATGAAATATTTAAGAAGGGTGCACCCTTATAGTGCTCCAATGCATTGGTTAAAGTATAGTATCATGATACGTCATGTGCAATGTGTGTTTACTCATGCTAATTCAAGTGAAACTTGGTTTTACTCGTGCTTCATGTGCAATGACGATTTACTAAGGCTTCATGTTCAATGAGCCTTGGCTCATGCTAATTCCATGTTAAGTGTTGTTGCCACATTTCCATGTTATGATTATCATGATTTATCATGAATTTATGTTTATTCTTCTCTGGTGCTCTATTGATATGTCTATTTTCTAATATGTATTGTATTCCTCATTTTACTCCATGATTATTCCCTTATAGGGCTTTATATCTCACCCTTTTTTATGCATGTCCTCATGTTATCTCATGAAATTCTATGTACGAGTGAATGTAGTGGTTATGTAAAGGAAGTTTTCCATAAAGATGTTGTATTTCATGTTTTAAGTTGTTATGTTATGATCCTAATCCCCAAAGACACTAGACCTCTCGATCTTCTATATTGTATCAAGTCATGTTTATGTAATAAATTATTTTTAATTGTTTAATAAAAGATCAGGTTTGTCATACCCAACTCTTATGAATTTTTTATTTTATTATTTTTTTTGGGCATCAGGTAGTTCGAGTTAAAGCCCAACTTAATTTTTTTGGGTTTTGTTAAAAAACTCACATTTTGGGCTTGATGGCGTTCAGCTTGCCACTATCGAAGTCGCGCGGCCTCACCTGGGTCACCGTGCATCCTTGCCCAGGTTCTCGTATGCCTGCCTGATGTTCAAATAAATAAATTAAAAGAATTTATAATGAAGAAATAAAATTAAATGAGTCGTAAAATAAAAATAAAATAAAATAAGGTGATTCAGATAAAAATTTAATGAATTTTATTACTGATAATAAAAATATTATTATTTGCGGATATTATTAATTCTGATTGATTATTTTTATTATTTATATTAGTGATGATAATTCAGTTATTTTATATATTTTTATTACTTTTGTTTTAGTTTATTATTATTGTTGTTATTTTTATTATTATTGATTTACTTTGTTCTTCATTTTATTTTGTTTGTTTTTTTTGTTTTTTCTTAGGGTTTGCGCAACCCCCTTGGTCGCCTTTGTGCTGCACTTGCGGGCTCCCCCTTCCTTACATGATGAAGGCCGCCACCTCCTTCCCCCTTGAACCCCTCACCCACACATCTTCCCCACCGGCACACCCTGTTTCTTCCACGGACACTACCAATGCACCCTTCCTCTTTCCCCTACAACTGTCGCGCCCAGCTGTTGGCCTCCTCGGTTCTCATCAGGTAGTTGTGGCCATCCTCCACCCTTTCCAGACTCCTCACCAGCTGGAACTTCCCTCATCGGCCTCGTCGACCAGCTGTGCACCACCCCTGCTAAGCTCCTCTAGCACTACCAGCCTCCTCTTTCAGCAAGTCCTGACCAGTGGCCTCCCACAACTTTGGTGATCCAACCCATCATGCCATCCTCACTTCCGGTAGCTGTCTCACCAGCTCCGGATCCTCCTTCCGGCAGCCAACCCCTTAGGTAAACACCCTTCTTTGTTTTAGGTGTCTTAATTCAATTTAATGTGGTTCATTTAGGGTTAAGGGTTTAATTTGGTTGTTTTGGGTAAATTTACCTTATTTGGGATTACGCTAGGTTTCTTGAGGTGTGGTTGATGTGCAATGGGGATTTCACACCATTCTTTGGAAGGTTCTTAGTTCAAGGTAGGTGTTTCTTTTCTATAACATCATTAGATTAATTT
This sequence comes from Viscum album, assembly GCA_963277665.1. Taxonomy (NCBI): domain Eukaryota; kingdom Viridiplantae; phylum Streptophyta; class Magnoliopsida; order Santalales; family Viscaceae; genus Viscum; species Viscum album. The sequence goes on from OY728136.1 coordinate 1,369,624,926, forward strand.
AACATGTTTGTTTAAATTTATGATTGTGTTCTTTGACTTGATTATTTGATGCTTTTGGTGAATTTATTTTTCTTAATTATAGTAGCATGTTTATTTATTTTTGTGCGTGGTGTGAAAGTGAGTTTCAAATTGGTTGGTTGTGTATTTGGATTCAAATTGTGTTTTTCATGTGAAATATGGTATATTCATGATGAAACCCCCTTGGTGCATTGTGAATGTGTTTTTTTGTAATTGTGTAAATTTTTCATTAAACTATTTAAGTGATGCAGATCATATATTTGGAGGGTGTTAGAGTGTGTGTGGTTTTAAAATATAATCTGGGTGTGTAAATGGTGACATTGTCATGTGCAATGATTAGTTTGATTGGTTGTGTGCCAAAACATGTTTTACAGTTTAATTTTGTGGTGGGAAAATATGTTTTAGAGGTTTTTGACATACATGCATGATAAGGTTAATTTTCTAAAGTAAACTAGTTGTGATTTGTGTATACCATGTGGTGATTTTCGAAATTGTTTTATTCTTTACGTGGATAGTACAAGATAAGTCTTCAAATACATTTGAAAATGCAAATTATTTGTCTAAACTGAATAAAAATTTGTTCATGTTGGCTTTCCTATTTTGAAATTTTAATAGATGTGAAAAAAATTGTGAGAAACATGTTTTAAAAATGAAATGTCTTTAGGGGCAGATTTAAAAAGGGGATTTTTTGTGAAAGTGATTTGACTTATAATGTGATCTTTTTTCATGTTTTCAAATGGGTTTTCATGAATGGTGAAAATGGTGAAAAAATGTATTTTTTAATGGCCTTGGTGTGTGTGTGTTTTTAAAAGGGTGCTTGGGTATGCAAGTGGTGGATTTGATGTGTAATTCTTTATTTGGTTTGTGATATGTGAAAGTGATGTACCATGTGAATGTGGAACTTGTTTATTTAAGAGTTGGTTTCCAAGAACCAACTGGTTTTACTTTGATTACATAGATATTTAATGTATTATTACATATTGTTCATTGTTCTACATGACTAGGATGTAATAACTTGCAAGAGTATTTGTTGCATTGATATAGTCATGGAAGTTCCCCGCTATGATGAGAACCTTTAAATTCTATTACAATATTCTTAAATATAGTTCTGTGGTTGGATGACATGCTATGATGGGACACATAGCAATCAAGTGCGAGTACTCATAAGCAGATTAGACTTCCTCTCATCAAGTTCTCACTTGGTAATCTCCAAGATAAAGGATTGTGAGAATAGACCCACTAATTGGAATTCCGCATGTTTTTGTGTCATCATATATTTCTATCTATGAGCATGTGTAATGATCCTTAGACTTTAAGATTATCATTAATCTGTGTCATGACTTACACACTTTTATTTACTAACGAAAACCATCACACAGATAGTTGGTGGGAATTAGGGTACGTTGGGTGCTTCACAAGTGCCATGTTATTAATGGATAAGTTGAGGAAGGATTTTTGCCTTCCATTTGTGGAAGTTGATATCTCGACCCATTGATTGAAATAGAACCGTCATGAAAAATTCCATGGCCATGGTGTAATGACGAGTTTATTTCAGGTAGTCAAAGAATGACGTATCAAGCATAAATGTTGATGACACAATTTTGAAATCTGAATGATGAGATATTGCAACAAAGGGATTATATTACATAGTGAGCATTCATATGCAGATGTCATTGTTGTGACATTACATTCTTTCTCTCGGGTTCCTTGACCCGTTGCTAGATAGTACTATTTTACTTTAGGCAATCCCACCTAATGCCAATGAGAAATAATCCTAGAGGGTCACACATTATGTGATTTTGGAGGTCTCAGTTAAATTCTATTTGAATTTAATTAATGAAATAAATATTACTCTCATGGCGTGGAATAATTTTATTCAAGTTACAATGATCACATAAATTAAATAAAATATATGTATTTATTTTATTGAACATTCAATAAATATTTATTTACTAGTTTGTAAATAAAATATTTATTTAAGAGAATGATTTATTTATTTATTTATTTCGGTTTTCAATAAATGAAAGTGGAGTTAGAGAAGATCAAGGTCGGTCCGGTAGTAAAATAATTATTTGAAAGATGATTAATAATTATTTAACTAGTTGGCACAAATTAAAATACTGTTGCTATTATTTTATGACACTGAATTTTATTTATAATTCTGTTTTGCAGAAGTTGGCACACCCTAAATAATGATGCGGTATTATTATTAAATGCATTGGTCTTCTCTAAGTTCATGATTTTATTTATTTGTTCTTATGCAATTAAATATTGTAACTAAAATTCCATGTATATAAATAAGAAAGTATGCTTATTGTGCCAGACACCACACCACATGCCTGGTGAATTGAGAATTGTGGAGACAAACAATTTCTCTCCCATATCCTCTTATATTCCCTATCAAGAATGAGAGACGTTCTTCAAGGACGAAGAACAAGAGATCAAGACTGACCAACATAAGACACTAGCTTTTCCGCGCTTGCACCTGGAGAACAAGCGGTGTCTGTAACACCCCGAGATTTTATGAAAAATATTCTTTTTAATTTCATTAATGTATTGTGTTGTACACTACACCAAAAGGAGCTTGCACAACATGCATCCTTGACTTGCCTTTCATTACATGCAATCACGACCTTCCTTGATAGCGTGTGTAGTACGCAATACCGAGTTTCACTAAACAACGATATGCTATTAAAATATTATTAAAACTAGCCGTTATGAATAGTAATAACCACTTTTTGAAATTTTGTAAATTTTATTTTTAAAAATTGACTTCATTTTTGGATTCGGAATATCGAAATTAGCTTAGGGTGAAATTTTGGTAATTTTCGGATAACTTTCATATTTTGATGAATAGTGGAAATTACTAAATTTTAATTAAAAACAACTTTTTCAATAGAAATAATTAATAGTGATAAATTATTAATTTTAGTGGTTTTAAAGTATATTTAGAATATATTTTTACAATTTAATACAATGTTGTTCATTGGATGTAATTTCACATTTAAACCAGTTATAAACAAGTGTCAATCTTTTGATAGTTATTATCTCTTAAAAACACGCCTTTTGTTTTGACGACGGGAATTAATTTTTAAATTAATTAATGCAACTGATATGTTTTGAATTTGGTAAAATAGAAATCATTTTTGAGTTCATAATATCAAATATAGATTAGGCCTAATTTTTGGTATTTTTCTGAAAACTTTCAATTTTTGATGAATAGTGAAACCACTAAGTGGTAGTTAAAAAACTGAATTGTTCATAAAACATAATTTTACCGCTTCTGTGAGTGGAATTTCAAAAATCTGAGAGACACGGTTGATGTCAGTAAGTAAAATGTGGTTCAATGAGATGAAAATAATTTTTTGGTGAATAGTACTTTTTACTTTTTTTTACCACGGTTAAAAGTAAATAGGGTAATTAAGGGTAAAAATGATATTATTATTACCCTAACACATGTCCAAATTCTATTGGATAAGTGTAATTCGACCAAAAATAAGCTTAGGAATAAAATATGACCATTTAGGCCTACTTGGATTAGATTAGGACATTTATTATTAATTTATTTAAAGAAGGGTTAAAAGAGTTAAAATCAAAGTTTATTTACTAAAACATTTTTAATATGGGGTTATAAATAAGATAAATTCGACTATAAATATTAATTAGAAATCTAAAAATATTTCCTACATAATGGTATTTTATTTGTAATTTTTAGACATTAAATAATTTAATTTATTTATGACACAATGATGATGCAGTAATTTTCTTATTAATGAAATATTGACATAATTGATGTTATAAACACCAAAATAAAGGAAATTTGAGACTTTTTAGGAATCCCACTAATTTTCTAGGTTAATATGACATGTTAGTATTTATTTAATTAACTTGGTTCGAACTAATAATTCTGTTATGATTTTCACAAAAATCAATTACTAAATAGTGTCAAAATTGACATAAAATAGTTTTTAAAAAAATTATTATATTGGTAATTGTTATTTTATTCTTAAAAATCTAAGGTTCGGCAAAATAACTTAGATAAGGTTATATATATTAATAATAAACAACTTGGGGTTCTTTTGGCTTCTTATAGTAAGTTTATTAACCTTATAGTATAAGAACACAAGAAGACATGGTAAAAGTAAAATTATTTAACTTAATGTTAAATCTAAATGATAAGGTTAAAATAGTAACCTAAACAGTTCTAAATTATATTGGATGAGATGATTTCTACCCATTCCCACCTTAGCTTCGAAATATATCAATTTGGAGCTATTTAAAACCGAACTTGACTTTATAATAAAATAATATTTTTAGTTATTCCAATGGTTCCCCTCTCCTCCCTTATAAAAGGGCACCTCCTCCCTCTCTTCCTCACACCACTTTGAGCCTTCAAGCTCGGCCAAACCCTGCCAATTTCTTCTATCCACTTCCGTAGAAACATCCTAGAGGTTCTGGTCTTCTTCAAAGACCCATTTTAGTGCCCTAAAAGGAGGTCTCAAAGAAGCACTTGAAAGAAGAGGTAATGTCCGTTACCGATTCTTTCATCTTTATTTCTTCTTCCACTTCTTCTTCTTAGGTTGTTTCATTATGAAGTAATAACATCAGTATCACTCATATACTGATATGTTATTATAAGTATGAAACAACCCTATTTCATCATCTCTCCATCCTACGGAAAACGAAATCACCGCGCGTGCGTACGTACGGAATACCGTCTCCACGCCGTGGTGTAATCTTTTTTTCCACCAACACCTTACATGGATGGGTATTATGGTGTAAATAATAACTATACATAGTTATTATAACATCATAATGATTCTTATATATTGTATCATCCACTCCAATTCAATTCAATAATTATGGAAATGATATCATCGCTCGTGCGTACGTACGGACTACCGTCTCCACGACGCGATGAGATTCATTCTCCATGTTAACCATTTAAGAATGATTATAAAGTATATATAAGCAATAATAATGAAATATATGACATTATAAAGCTACTAGATTTATGTGTGTATATATGTATGTCATCTACTTAATTCTATTCAACTCAATAAGGAAACAAAAACAGCGTTCATGCGTACGTACGGCCTACCGTCTCCATGAAAAGTGTATTTCTTTCCATTTACTAATTTATTATATATATATATGTATATTATGAATATATATTATATATAAATCATGTTTTATATTCTGGAATTAATTAATTATGATCTAAGAAATCATATTAATAATTACAAGTCAAAACACGGATGACAAATGAAACAATTTTACCCAAAATGCTCTTTAACATAGAATTTACAAAAAAACAGGTAATATAAAGTCATAAGTGAACCATATATGATATCATAACAATGAGTATGATTCTGGAATAAGTCAATGACATTATTTAAATCATTATACAGGAGGTTCAGACACTTACGAAGCATATCAGACCCAAGGTAAGGGAAATATCACAATCTCATTTTTATTCGAGATTGTTTATACTTCAGAATTTACTGGGGTGTATTTTATCATCCACATCCATGTTTCCTCAATATGTAATAATATTTCCATCCACCTACAATTGTTTAAAACCTATTTTACCCTTTGGTGAGTTTTTAGTAAAAGATAAGAAAGGAATCTTTTGTCGTTTTTCGTATGAGGTACTTTTTGACTTTTTCGACAAAAGTACGAGAAGAATGTTTTTTTAATTTATACAGCATGAATGGATTTTTAAAACATTATTTCCAAGAAACTTCCTTTACAAGTTTTCAAGTTTATTTTTAATCAACTTCTTTTTGTTCAAAATTGTATGACATGTTAAGAAAGGAAAAGTATTTTTGAAGTAGAAAGGATATTTTCCTCAAGAATGAAGTTCAAGTGTTTTATCAAAATTATTTTCCATCTAAGATAATAGAGGGTTCTGTTTTTATCCCTATTATTACATTGATTTGATTATGTTGTGATGGAATTATTTTTATGAATTCCTTTATCGTATATGAATTGTTTTATGATGTCATGATGTTTAAGATTCCCATTTTTACATGGGTTATGCAATGATGTATGGTTTATGATTTTGTGGCACACATAAGAATGGTATCATTATGAGATGGGTGGGACCTATATCTCCCTCCAATGCATTGGGTAAAGATTTTATATCTCATGAGATAGACATTGCTGGAATGGTAGGTTATACCGGTTCAGTGAAACATGACTGAAACGAGGGTAACTCAGTTCAGATAGGGACTTTGTCCACTAAGATAGTCTTGGAAATGAGTCTTGACTAACAAGAAATGATTCTTTATGATTATGTGTGTATGCCACAAAGTTTCATGTTTTAAGTTATGATTATTGGGGTTTACCTTTCACTACTATGATTTATCCCATGTTATGAAATTATGATTTCTTTTGCAGGTTAAGATTTCCAAAAGTTATGTTCTTATGATGTGAATGACATTTATTTTGTTTACCCTTACTGAGCATTTGAGCTCACCCTTTTATGTTTACTTTTCCCCAGGATATAAAGAAAGGTTTTAGGTATAAAAAAAAGGAAGATCTTTATGGGAGATGTTGAAGATCTTTCACCAGGATTAGAAGATTATATTCCGAGTTTCCAAAGACACTAAACTATTACGATCCTTGTGTGTGTGTTTTTGTTATGTAATAAGTATTCCGCAAAAGTAATGTAAAGTCTATGTATGCCAGGCTTCAGGTCTCTACAGTTGGTATCAGAGGAAAGGTTTAGTCAACCTTTGGAAACTAGGATGCGAAAGCGTTAGTGAGATCCCTAGAGATATTTCTAAGGTATGTCTAGGGATGTCCCTAAGGATAATTATACGTATAAGATACAGTCCTAGAACTACAGTAACGATCATAGAATTTAACCTAAGAATTTAGATATTGAGGATACTCCCCCTTTATAATGTTGTTTTCCCTAGCATGATTTTTTCCTCTCACACTATTCTTTTTGGGGTTTAGATGATGGTTGGAACCCGAAGGAACCGTGTTGATCAATGCAATGGACAATGCAATGATTGTCCTATTGAACAAACAAATGTTATGGGAGATGGAGTGAAAAATCTTATTGCTATACTTACACAAGATATGAATCATTCTGGACTTCCAAATGAGTAGAGAAGGGAACAATATTCTATTGAGTCCTTCATGAGGCAACATCCACCTTCTTTCAGTGGGACTTCCGATCCACTTATTTCTGAACAATGGATCAGTACCACTGAAAAGATATTTTTAGTTCTTCAATGTTCTGAACATGATAAAGTCATCTTAGCAGTATATCGTTTGGAAGGTGAAGCTGATCAATGGTGGAATATTATCAAGAATACGAGGCCAAGAGATGAAATTGAGTCCATGGAATGGGACGAGTTCAAGAACTTTTTTTTTCAGTAAGTACTTCCCTCGTATTCTTCGAACAAAGATGGAAAAATAGTTTCTTGAGCTGAAGCAGAAGGATGATGAATCTGTTGGTATATAAAAAGTGAATTTTACAAGACTTGCAAGGTATGCATATGGAATTATCATCCAACCTGAAAATAATGTTGATCGATTTTTCAGTGGCTTAAAACCAAGTCTTTGAAGGGAATTAGCTATAAGAGACTTCAGTAGCTATGAAGAAATTGTGCGTTGTGCTATCAAGGTAGAAATGGAAGTTGGTTTTACATATCCATCTCATGGTTTTGATAAGAAACGAAAGATGGATTTTAAGGAGAAATCTCAGAATAATGCTGAAAAGAAGATGAATGTTTCCTTATGCAAAAAGTGTGGAAAGAAGCATGGTGGAGATTGTCTTAAAGGGACTAGAAAATGTTTTAAGTGTGGAAAAGAAGGTCATCGAGCAGCTGAGTGTCGAAGTAATGGAAAAAGGGTTTCTAATGATGTGAATAAAGCAAACACTGCAGAGAACGCACCACCAACACTTCAATGCTTCAAGTGAAAGGAAATGGGGCATTATGCTAATAAATGCCCTAATCCAAGGGTTAGTGATGATCGACATGAGCAACCGCTTAAGGCAAAGGACAAATGGAAGTCACATGTGATCACTATTGGTGATGTTGAATATGACAACGATGTGGTGGAATGATTAAGTGTTTATGTAATGGGATTCCAAAATAATGTTGTATCATGGAGTATTGGAATATTTATTTACTGGTCTATTGTGTTTTTAATAAATTTTATGATTTTAGTAACCATGGATAGTGATTGAGATATTTTTGGAAAAAGAATGATATGCGCATAATGAAGGGAAAACGAGAAAATGAAATATTTGACAGTATTCATGAGCTCATGATTGATATAAGGACTAAGTGATATCATGGTTTGAGTATATAGAATTTTTGGATTTTGGTATGTGGAAAGAGTTAACTTTTGTCAGCATTCATGTTTTCAATAAGGTTCAATGGGTATTCATTCTTCAAGAGAATACATGATTAAGGAATTCACATGTTTGTAATTTGACCAACAAGATATATCTTATGATATATGGGGGATAAATGATGGCATTCACGTGATTGTTCTGTGACATTTCAAGTAATCATTTTCTCTATACTATGAGCTTGGACCGAAGTATTTTAGATAAGCCTAAAGATTAGAATGGATTATGTTGGACATAAGTTAGGATAAAAAGTTTTTCGATATTATTGATGGGATGTTATAGTAATATAGCTTTAGAAAAAGGACATCCTGCAGGACGTGCGACAGCCCATCGCGTCGGACAAGGCTGTGGGAATCGAACCCGCAACCGAAGTGCGACTAGCCTTTATCGCCTACCACTGGCCTACAGGAAGTCCCTGTTTAGTAGAAACTAGTTTTATTATATTAAGCAGTATGATATATGAAGTATAAGTCCATTTTAGGAACCATATATGATTAATCTCACTATAGAATGACTTATGTATATTTAATAACTTTTGCTAACCTTTTGTTTGAGACAGATGGAATGACCTGTCATTCTATCACATGATCTTCTAACACTTCACGAATAACAAATTCAACTTCATTTATTTAAGAGATGAAATAGAAATTGTTCAAGGCACGAACAACAGTGAGATTGTTCCAAAATACAGTAAGTATTTATTCTAATTCAAATTCTTCAACTTTAGGGAAACGATCTTGAAAACCAAAAATGTTGTCCTAGTGCTCTTATATCTGATTAATCAGATGGTACCTTAGATCGTCACAAATTTATGGATTTGTGATTGTTGGATTTTCCATAGCCATGTTCTCTACCACTCTCCCTCAGAACATGATGGTTATATTTTTCTTCCATATCCATATTTTCACCTATGTGGAAACCCAGTGATTAGTTTATTTGGGTAACCGTTACGTTTCATACTTTTGTTTTTGAAGATTGGTTTTGGTATTCCTTTTTACGATGTGGGTTTCTATTAAATAAACTTTCAAGTAGTAAACCATTTATAACCCCGACGAATTTTGAGGGCGAAATTCATTTTAAGGGGGGTAGAATGTAACACCCCGAGATTTTATGAAAAATATTCTTTTTAATTTCATTAATGTCTTGTGTTGTACGCTACACCAAAAGGAGCTTGCACAACACGCATCCTTGACTTTCCTTTCATTACACGCAATCACGACCTTCCTTGACAGCGTGTGTAGTACGCAATACCGAGTTTCACTAAACAACGATATGCTATTAAAATATTATTAAAACTAGCCGTTATGAATAGTAATAACCACTTTTTTGAAATTTTCTAAATTTTATTTTCCAAATTGACTTCATTTTTGGATTCAGAATATCGAAATTAGCTTAGGGTGAAATTTTGGTAATTTTCGGATAACTTTCATATTTTGATGAATAGTGGAAATTACTAAATTTTAATTAAAAACAACTTTTTCAATCGAAATAATTAATAGTGATAAATTATTAATTTTAGTGGTTTTAAAGTATATTTAGAATATATTTTTACAATTTAATACAATGTTGTTCATTGGATGTAATTTCACATTTAAACTAGTTATAAACAAGTTTCAATCTTTTGATAGTTATTATCTCTTAAAAACACGCCTTTTGTTTTGACGACGAGAACTAATTTTTAAATCAATTAATGCAACTGATATGTTTTGAATTTTGTAAAATAGAAACCATTTTTGAGTTCATAATATCAAATATAGCTTAGGCCTAATTTTTGGTATTTTTCTGAAAACTTTCAGTTTTTGATGAATAGTGAAACCACTAAGTGGTAGTTAAAAAACTGTATTGTTCATAAAACTTAAGTATACCGCTTCTGTGAGTGGAATTTCAAAAATCCGAGAGACACAGTTGATATCAGTAAGTAAAATGTGGTTCAATGAGATGAAAATAATTTTTTGGTGAATAGTAACTTTTTACTTTTTATTACCACAGTTAAAAGTAAATAGGGTAATTAAGGGTAAAAATGATATTATTATTACCCTAACACATGTCCAAATTCTATTTGATAAGTGTAATTCGACCAAAAACAATCTTAGGAATAAAATATGACCATTTAGGCCCACTTGGATTATATTAGGACATTTATTATTAATTTATTTAAAGAAAGGTTAAAAGAGTTAAAATCAAAGTTTATTTACTAAAACATTTTTAATATGGGGTTATACATAAGATAAATTCGACTATAAATATTAATTAGAAAGCTAAAAATATTTCCTACATAATGGTATTTTATTTGTAATTTTTAGACATTAAATAATTTAATTTATTTATGACACAATGATGATGCAGTAATTTTCTTATTAATGAAATATTGACATAATTGATGTTATAAACACCAAAATAAATGGAATTTGAGACTTTTTATGAATACCACTAATTTTCTAGGTTAATATTACATGTTAGTATTGATTTAATTAACTTGGTTCGAACTAATAATTCTGTTATGAGTTTCACAAAAATCAATTACTAAATAGTGTCAAAATTGACACAAAATAGTTTTTAAAACAAATATTATATTGGTAATTGTTATTTTATTCCTAAAAATCTAAGGTTCGGCCAAATGACTTAGATAAGGTTATATATATTAATAATAAACAACTTGGGGTTCGTTTGTCTGCTTATAGTAAGTTTATTAAACTTATAGTATAAGAAGACAAGAAGACATGGTAAAAGTAAAATTATTTAACTTAATGTTAAATCTAAATGATAAGGTTAAAATAGGAACCTAAACTTGTCTAAATTCTATTGTATGAGAGGATTTCGACCCATACCCACCTTAGCTTCGAAATATATCAATTTGGAGCTATTTAAAACCGAAATTGACTTTATAATAAAATAATATTTTTAGTTATTCCAAAGGTGCCCCTCTCCTCCTTTATAAAAGGGCACCTCCTCCCTCTCTTCCTCACACCACTTTGAGCCTTCAAGCTCGGCCAAACCCTACCAATTTCTTCTCTCCACTTCCCTAAAAACATACTAGAGGTTCTGGTCTTCTTCAAAGACCCATTTTAGTGCCCTAAAAGGAGGTCTCAAAGAATCACTTCAAAGAAGAGGTAATGTCCGTTACCGATTCTTTCATCTTTATTTCTTCTTCCACTTCTTCTTCTTAGGTTGTTTCATTATGAAGTAATAACATCAGTATCACTCATATACTGATATGTTATTATAATTATGAAACAACCCTATTTCATCATCTATCCATCCTACGGAAAACGAAATCACCGCGCGTGCGTACGTACGGAATACCGTCTCCACGCCGTGGTGTAATCTTTTTTTCCACCAACACCTTACATGGATGGGTATTATGGTGTAAAGAATAACTATACATAGTTATTATAACATCATAATTATTCTGATATATTGTATCATCCACTCCAATTCAATTCAATAATTATGGAAATGATATCATCTCTCGTGCGTACGTACGGACTACCGTCTCCACAACGCGATGAGATTCATTCTCCATGTTAACCATTTAAGAATGATTATAAAGTATATATAAGAAATAATAATGAAATATATGACATTATAAAGCTACTAGATTTATGTGTTTATATATGTATGTCATCTACTTAATTCCATTCAACTCAATAAGGAAACGAAAACAACGTTCATGCGTACGTACGGCCTACCGTCTCCATGAACGGTGTATTTCTTTCCATTTACTAATTTATTATATATATATTTATATTATGAATATATATTATATATAAATCATGTTTTATATTCTGGAATTAAGTAATTATGATCTAAGAAATCATATGAATAATTACAAGTCAAAACACGGATGACAAATGAAACAATTTTACCCAAAATTCTCTTTAACATAGAATTTACAAAAAAAATGGGTAATATAAAGTCATAAGTGAACCATATATGATATCATAACAATGAGTAGGATTCTGGAATAAGTCAATGACATTATTTAAATCATTATAGAGGAGGTTCGGACACTTACGAAGCATATCAGACCAAAGGTAAGGGAAATATCACAATCTCATTTTTATTCGAGATTGTTTATACTTCAGAATTTACTGGGGTGTATTTTATCATCCACATCCATGTTTCCTCATTATGTAATAATATTTCCATCCACCTAAAATTTTTTAAAACCTATTTTACCCTTTGGTGAGTTTTTAGTAAAAGATAAGAAAGGAATCTTTTGTCGTTTTTTGTATGAGGTACTTTTTGACTTTTTCGACAAAAGTATGAGAAGAATGTTTTTTTTAATTTATACAGCATGAATGGATTTTTAAAACATTATTTCCAAGAAGCTTCCTTTACAAGTTTTCAAGTTTATTTTTAATCAACTTCTTTTTTGTTCAAAATTGTATGACATGTTAAGAAAGGAAAAGTATTTTTGAAGTAGAAAGGATATTTTACTCAAGAATGAAGTTCAAGTGTTTTATCAAAATTATTTTCCATCTAAGATAATAAAGGGTTCTGTTTTTATCCCTATTATTACATTGATTTGATTATGTTGTGATGGAATTATTTTTATGAATTCCTTTATCGTATATGAATTGTTTTATGATTTACTGATGTTTAAGATTCCCATTTTTACATGGGTTATGCAATGATGTATGGTTTATGATTTTGTGGCACACATAAGAATGGTATCATTATGAGATGGGTGGGACCTATATCTCCCTCCAATGCATTGGGTAAAGATTTTATATCTCATGAGATAGACATGGCCGGAATGGTAGGTTATACCGGTTCAGTGAAACATGACTGAAACGAGGGTGACTCGGTTCATAAAGGGACTTTGTCCACTAAGATAGTCTTGGAAATGAGTCTTGACTAACAAGAAATGATTCTTTATGATTATGTGTGTATGCCACAAAGTTTCATGTTTTAAGTTATGATTATTGGGGTTTACCTTTCACTACTATGATTTATCCCATGTTATGAAATTATGATTTCTTTTGCAGGTTAAGATTTCCAAAAGTTATGTTCTTATGATGTGAATGACATTTATTTTATTTACCCTTAATGAGCATTTGAGCTCCCCCTTTTATGTTTACTTTTACCCAGGATATAAAGAAAGGTTTTAGGTATAAAAAAAGGAAGATCTTTATGGGAGATGTTGAAGATCTTTCACTAGGATTAGAATATTATATTCCGAGTTTCCAAAGACACTAAAATATTACGATCCTTGTGTGTGTGTTTTTGTTATGTAATAAGTATTCCGCAAAAGTAATGTGAAGTCTATGTACGTCAGGCTTCAGGTCTCTACAGTGTCGATCAGAGGCCATCAGAGCACGTGTGGATCACCGCTGGAGGGATTCTAGTTTGGATCCTTACAAGCGCAATGAGATAATCTGGAAGGGTCATTCCGGATGATCAACATCATCAATGAAGAAAAATACCAAAGATACATGTATTATTTTTCTTTATGAAGTTTATTAAATTAATTATAAAAATGATGTGCAAGATCCTCTCTAAGGTTTCATACCTATTTCTTCATTATCTAAATCTTTGATTATATTCTGTGGAGACTGGCCTTCATATTCATATTGATCCCGAAATAATAATTGATGATGGTAAAAATCAAGTTTGGGTCCCACCCCGACCACGCGTTCGCTGCGCCTGGAACCTACAGTTTGAGTATAAGGGAAAACCTCAGGAATCTAGGTGGGTGGACTAGAAACTAGTATGCTAGTGATCATGTGGGGTTTGGACCCTCTTTCATGTAGAAAGTTTGAAAAGTAAAACACTAACTAAACTTTGATTAATATGATGTTGGGGGACCACTTGGTTATGGGTATGCTCCCTACTAGTGGCATGTGTGTACGAGAAAGGATAATGTATGGTTACTTTTTCACCAAGATACGAGGTTCGAGGGCCCCACTTGAGCTAGATAGACCTTAGGGGTTTAAATATAGTGCTATACTATTCCTCAAGTGGTACCTTTTGTTGGAATACAGAGGACCACTCGTTTATGTGTATGTTCTTGGTAAATTTTCTCTTCCATTTTAAAATAGAATTTGTGAAATAGTTTCCTTCAAGTGTTCATTTTTAGCTTTTAGCTTGTAAATATTTTTCATAAAAGCATTTTAAAAGTATAATTTTGAATAATCATATTAAATTTACCTCATGAGTGTTGTGGAATGGAATCTTTTATTTGGTGGTATCCTACCGGGCCTTTGGGTCACACCCTGCAAACACCTTTGGGTGTATGTAGACTCTGTTGTCTCTTTGTTTCAGGAAAAAGCAATATGTTTCAGGTTGGCAGTTTGTTTTCCCTAGTGTCTTGGTTTTGATATCTTGGTGGAGATGGAATGAGGATGTTGCACCTCTTTTTTCACGAAGGTTTGAGAGTATTTTGGATTTCCCTGGGCGTCGTTGTCCTTTTGGTCCATTATTTAGTTGTAAAATGTGAATTTTTGATATTATTAAAGGTGATTTTGGTTATTTTTTTTAGATCTGGTTTTTGGGTTTTATTTATATTTTAACATGGTAAATATGGGAAAATTGTTCCCAAATATTTTTATTCAATACCCGGGCACTTATACCAGCCCGTGGGGATTAGGAACGCCCATTGAGCTATGTCCCTGACCGGGTTGGGCACCGGGTCGGATGGTGACCCAGCCTGGTTCGTAACAAAATGATATCAAAGGTGGTTTTGTCTTTTGGGCCGTGTTGTTTTTGTATAGAGTCAAGGTGGAGAAAAGTTAAGGGTGTTGGAACTCGACGTTCTAGCGATGGGAAAGGTGTCTGGGTAGCACACCTCGTTGTGGAACTCGAGTTACCAGGATAAGTTGGTTTTTTTCTGAGTCTTTGGTCTTTATGGTTAATCTAGTTAGGGGAAACAAAAAGGGAGCATGATCAATGGTCCTAGTGAGCTCATAGGGCTTGTAATTCCATGTGGAGCTAGGGTTTCTATCCTAGAATACTCTATGTGGCAGTGTGGTGATTGGCGTATGGTCACCAACCATATTCCCAATCACCTACTGACACTAGTTTCCTCTTTCATCTTTCCTCGTCTCTTGGTTTTGAGTTCATGAAAATCTTGTTTTGAAGAAAAAATGATTTGGTGTTTTAATAATCAGTGGTTGTGTGGTGTGTTCTCATATTTTGGAAGTGTTGGTGTGATGGGTTTTGAGTCGAGAATCCTTTTTGAATGACTTGTGTCTTGAGTTTGAATTATTATTGGTCGGTTGGTGGGAAAGTGTGTCATTTTTAGTTTTTTTGAACTATTTGTCAAGAATCCCTTACAATGGTTCCCCCTAAATGTTTCATGGTCTCTTGCGGTATGTCTTGGACATTGGACCGGTTTTATTGGGTCCACAGTTTTCTTTCTTGAAAAGTGCATGCCCCCCATAAAGCGTTAACATGCGGTTGAAGTGCGACCATGGGAAATTTTCCATTGGTCGGCCCTCCAGTTTATTGAAGGACTCTCTTCTTGAATTCTAGGATTGAACCCAACACTCTTTATAATAAAAAAGATCCTCTTGCATTGGGAGGGTTATTTGAGAGGGGTTGAATGAAACTTGCGTTACCTTTAGTCATTTGATAGTCAAGGGTGATGTTTGACCTCACTATATTGAAAGTCCTATTTGGAAACATTGAAGGAGAGTCCAGTGGGGAAAGATGGAAGTAGCCTGGAGTTGTCGGTGCAGGCTGCTATTCTAAATGGCCTTTTGTACTTTGTTGGTTTAATTTAAGAAAGGGGTTGCGGTCGGCCACTAGTGTGGCAGACCCAGTCACATGGGTATTCTATGGTCGATTTCCTGAATCACCTGGGGTTTAAGACTCAGTTTGAAGTTCTTCTCTATATAATGTTTCTCTGAACAACAATGGTCATCTTCGATGATGATTTACAGTGTCGTGTTCTCATTCAGTGTGAAAATGGGTGACTCACATGAACCATTTTAGCTATTGTGTTGGTAAATGTTTTGTGTGGGATCAATTGGATGTCGTGATGTGTTGTGTTTGCGGGTGTTGTCTCTGTTGTGGTGTGATTTCTTATGACACCAAAAGGAGAATCTCCATTTGGGAGTCTTCAATACCTAACTGTGAGGTAGAAGATGCTTCAAACATTAGGGCTCTAGCCATAGGCCTCGTGGTAAAGCTAGCGTGTGGTCAGGAACCCCATGAGTGCATGTGACTCCAATTTTATATCTGTCAACGGTATTGAAGGTGAAAGAGTTTTGAATTGTTTCCTATGGTTTCATTATGAATTACTTGTTTGGGTGTGTGGGGTTCCTCATGGCTATGTAGAGCTGTGGTCATCTTGTTACATTAAAGTCTCGGGGGGGGGTGGCGTTTCAATGAATGTAATTGCATTTAGTGGTCCGTATGGGGTATGTAGGGTAAATCAGCCGCAAAGTTGAATATTTCTCATCTAGGGATGTAGAGATGTTGTTCTTTCTGCGACTGTTCTTTTGATGCCCCGATAGTTGGGCCCCTCCCTCCCCACCCCTTGGGGTGGGATGTTTGGTTACCGTTAGAAAATTTTCAAAGTTCTGTATCTTCTATAAGTTATAATGGTGGGGAGACCCACGGTGGGTCTCACACAAAGGTCTCTAGAATTAATCAGTGTTGGCCTTTTCCTTAATGGTGGGGAGTCTTCCCAGACCTTCCCATGTCAGTTTTCCAGTCTCACCTTAGGCATTGGTAGGTTCTTAATGGTGGGGATCCCCTCAAGCTTCCCCATGTTGGATTTTTACACTACTGGAAAATGTACCTATCCCCACGGTTTTCACCAAAACCGTGGGGATAGACCCCCCCTATACCCACGGTTTTGGAAAACCGTGGGTATAGGTGAATTTTCATGACCTATACCCACGGTTTGCCAAAACCGTGGGTATAGGGGGCTCTATCCCCACGGTTTTGGCAAACCGTGGGTATAGGTCATGAAAATTCACCTATACCCACGGTTTTCCAAAACCGTGGGTATAGGGGGGGTCTATCCCCACGGTTTTGGTGAAAACCGTGGGGATAGTTCTGGGATAAAATACCTATACCCACGGTTATGAAAAACCGTGGGTATAGGTCAATTTTGTGTGCGCGGGAAATTTTTTTTCCGCGGGAAGGAATTTTTTTTTGGCGGGAACCCTATACCCACGGTTCTTCCCTCTATACCCACGGTTTTTATAACTATATTTAACTAAATATATATATATATACATATATGTGAAGTTAGGGTAGTGGTTAGACGCGGTGTTTACAGCGAAGAGGTTGCGGGATCGAAACTCGGCGCCTGCATTTTTTTAGGACCTATACCCACGGTTTTGAAACCGTGGGTATAGGTCGTTGAAACCGTGGAAATTGTCTAAGTTTCGGTGACACAGTGGCAGGACACCTATACCCACGGTTTTCCAAAACCGTGGGTATAGGCTGGGGACCTATACCGACGGCATTCCAGCCCACGGTTCCCAAAACCGTGGGTATAGGCTATACCCACGGTTTTGGGGGCTATACCCACGGTTTTGAACCGTGGGTATATGCCGTTTTTCCAGTAGCGTTAGTTTTGTTCCTATAGATGGCTTGGTGGTAAGTGATAAGAGTGTTCCTGAATGTGGATTGATCTTTTGTGTTTACTCCAGTCAAATGGAGCAGTTTTCGTTCTTGGGTGCTTGAGGTGTTTCAGTTTGTGAAGTTGGTTTCTATGGCTACGAGAGTTACTATCCTTGATTAAACAACTAGAGGTGTTCTAGATCCTTGGTGCTAGTGACACATATTGGAATGTCTTTTACGAGTTTCATGAGGTTGTTATTTAAGTCACTTTCTCTAAGCACGGTGTGTTTTCATCATTTTACTTGTTTTTCGTAAGGATCCTTTTTGAACCCTAAGGGGGTATTGATTGCTTCTCCGGGGTTCAATATTATTTGTGGATTTCCTAGGATGGAAAGGGCTATAGTGGAGAGAATTGATACACCCACCTCTTTTGAATGATTTATTTTATTAATTTTTCTGGGCATCAGGTAGATCGGGTTGAAGCCCAATTTAATTTTTTTTGTGTTTTGTTTAAAAAATCACATTTTGGCCTTGACAACATTCAGTGCGCTGTTATCGAAGCTGCGTGGCCTCGCCTATGTCACCACACAGCCTCTATCAGGTCCCTTCATTCCTACCCGATGTTCAACTAATTAAATGAAATGAATTAATAATAATGAAATTAAATTAAACGAGTCATAAAATAAAAATAAAAATGAAATAAAATAAGAATAGTCAGATAAAAATTTAATGAATTGTTTTACTGATAATTATAATATTATTATTTTAAGATATTAATAATTATTATTGAGTATTTTTATTATTTATATTAGTGATGATAATTAAGTTATTTTATTTATTATTAGTACTCTAATTTTAGTTTATTATTATTATTATTGTAATTATTATTATTATTTATTTACTTTTTTCTTCTTTTTATTTTGTTTGCTTGTTTTTTCTTAGGGATTGCGCTACCCACTAGGTATCCTTTGCGTTGCACTTGCAGGGTCCCCCTGCCCTGCGCACTGAAGGTCGCCACCCTCCTTCCCCCATGAACCCCTCTCGCCCCACCTCTTCCCTGCCAGAACACCCATTTCTTCCCCGGACACCACCATCGCACCCCGCCTCTTTCCCCTCCATCCACCACACCCAGCTCTCAGCCTCCTCAATTATCACTAGTTAGTTGTGTCTATATTCCACCCTCATCGGCCTTCTCACCATCTAGCATGCCTTCACCGACCTCCTAGACCAGCCGCGCACCACCCCTACTGAGCTCATGTAGCCCCGCCAACCTCCTCTTTCATCAAGTCCCGGCTGGTGCCCTCCCACATCTCTGACGAGCCAAGCCGACGTGCTGCCCTGCCTTCCGGCCAGCCGTCTCACCGGAACCAGCTCCTCCTTCCGGCGGACAACCCCTTGGGTAAACCCACTTCCTTGTTCTATGGGTCTTCTTTCAATTTAATGTGGCTCGGTTAGAGTTAAGGGTTTAATTTGGTTGTTTTGGGTGAATTTTCCTTGTTTGGGTTTGCAATAGGTTGCTTGAGGTGCGGTTGATGTGCAATAGTGATTTCACAACTTTATTCAGATGGTTCTTCGTTCAAGGTAGGTGTTTCCATTCCATACCATCATTATATTAATTTAACATGTTGGTTTAAATTTATTATTGAATTCTTTGATTTTATTATGTGGTGCTTTTGGTGAATTTATTTTTCTTAATTGTATCAGCAGGTTCTTTTATTTTTGGGCGTGGGGTGAAAGTGAGTTTCAAATTGGTTGGTTGTGTATTTGGCTTCAAATTGGGGTTTTCATGTGAAATATGGTTTATATGTGGTTCAAAACCCTTTGTGCATTGTGAATGTGTTTTTTTAATTGTGTAAATATTTTATTGAATTATTTTAGGGATTCATGTCATATTTTTGGAGGGTGTTAGAGTGTGTGTGGTTTTGAAATATAATTTGGGTGTTTAAATGGTGACTATGGCATGTGTGGTGATTGGTTTGATTGGTTTTTTGCCTAAGCATGTTTTATGTTTTAATTTTGTGGTGTGAAAATATGTTTTTCGGGGTGTTTTAAATACATGAATGATAAGTGAATTTTTTAAAGTAAATTAGTTGTGATTTGTGTATGCCATGTGGTGATTTTCGAAATTTTTTTATGCTTAACCTGGAAAGTACGAGATAATTCATCAAAAGTACTTGAAAATGCATATGAGTTGTCCAAACTAAATAAAAATTGGTTCATGTTGGCTTCCCTAATATGCACTTTTAATGGAAACGAAAAAAATTGTGAGAAACACATTTCAAAAATGAAATGAGTTTTTGTGCGGATTTAAAAAGGGTCTTTTTCATGAAAATTATTGGACTTCTAATGTGCTCTTTTTTCATTTATTCAAATGGGTTTTCTTGAATGATGGAAATGGTTGAAAATGTATTTTTGAATAGCTTTGGGGTGCGTGTTTTTTTAAAAGGGTGTTGGGATATACAAGTGGTGGATTTTGTGTGTAATGATTTGTTTGGTTTTTGATATGTGAAAGTGATATACCAAGTGAATGTGGAACTTGTTTGAGCACAATCAAAAACCTCGGGTATCTAGGTGGGTAGACTTGAAAAAGTATGGTAGTGATCCTATGGGGATTGGCCCTTATTTCACATAGCATGTTTGATGAGGACAACATTAACTAAACTTTGAGGAAGATGATGGTGTGGGACCACTAGGTTATAGGTATGCTCCCTACTAGTGGCTCGTGTGCATGAGAATAGATATTGTATGGTTACTTTTTCACCAAGATATGAGGTTATAGGGCCCCACATGAGCTAGATAGACCTTAGGGGTTTACCTGTTGCTCTTTATTCTTCGTAACGTGGTGCCTTCCATCGACATATAGAGGACCACTCAAGTATGCATCTGTTCTTGGTAAAATTTCTCTTTTGTTTTAAAATAGTATTTGTGAAATAGTTTCCTTCAAGAATTCTTTTTTAACATTTATCTTGTAATTTGTTTTCAAAAAAGCATTTTAAAATTATAATTTTGAAGAATCATATTAAATTTATCTCTCGTGTATTGTGGAATGGAGTCTTTTATTTGGTGGTATCCTTCTGGGCCTTTGGCTCACACCCTGCATTCACCTTTGGGTGAATGTAGACTCTGTTTCCTCTTTGTGTCAGGCAAAAGCAAGATGTGTTAGGTTGGAAGTACATTTTCCCTAATGGATTGGTATTTAGATCTTGGTGTCGGAGGAATGAGGATGTTTCTCCTCTTATTTAATGATGGTATGAGAGTCGTTTGGGTTTTCATTGGTGCTGTTGTCCTTTTTGTCCTTTGTTTAGTAGTAAAATGTATATTTTTGAAATTATTAAAGGTTCTTTCAGTTAAATTTTTCAGATGTGGTTTTTAGGTTTTATTTGTTATTTTAACCTGTAAAATACAGGTAAATTATTCCCAAATATTTTCATTCAATACCCGGGAACTTGTGCCAGCCCATGGGGATTGGGAACGCCCTTCGTGCAATGTCCCATACTGAGTCAGGTTCCAGGTTAGATGGTGACCCAACCTGGTTCGTGACAAAATGGTATCAAAGGAGGTTTTCTCTTTTTGGTCACGTTCTTTTGGGATAGAGTCAAGGTATACCATACTTAAGGGTTTCAGAACTCATGCTCTAGCAACAAGAAAGGTACCTGGACAACACACCTCATGATGGGACTCGAGTTACCAGGATATGTTGGGTTTTGTCTGAGTCGTTGGTCCTTATGGTTAATCTTGTTAGGGGAAATGAAAAGGGATCATGATTAGTGGTTCTAGTGATCTCGTAGGGCATGGAAAGCCATGAGGATCCAGGGACGCTATCCTAGAATACTTTCAGTGGTGGTGGAATGATTGGCATATGGCTTCCAACCATATTTCCCAATCACCTACTAACACTAGTCTCCTCTTGCATCATTCCTCGTCTCTTTATTTTGAATTCGTGAAAATATGGTTTTTAAGTAAAAATGATTTGGTGTTTTAATAATAAGTGGTTGTGTGGTGTGTCTACGTATTTTGGAAATGTTGGATGTGAGGCATTTCGATCCGAGAATCCTTTTTGAATGATTTGTGTCTTGAGTTTGAATTATTATTGGTCAGTTGGGGTGAAACGTGTGGTTTGAAGTTTCTTGGGAAAAATGATTCGGGAAGCCCTTGAAGTGTTTCCCCCTGCATGTTTAGTGGTAGCTTGCAATATTTCTTGTCCATTTTAATCGTTTGATTGGGTCCATGGTTTTCTTTCTTGACTAGTGCATGCCCCCCATAAAGAGTTAACATGCGATTGAAGTGTGGCCATGAGAAATTCTCCATTGGGCGGTCCCCCAGTTGATCAAAGGACTCTCTTCATGAATTCTAGGATTTAACCCACCCCAATTTACAATCAAGCAGATCTTCTCACATTAGGAGGGTGATTTGAGAGGGTTTGAATGAGTCTTGGGTTTCCTTTAGTCATTTTATAGTCAAGGGTGAATTTTGACCTCGTTAATTTGAATTCCCCATCTGGAAATGGTGAAGGAGATTCCATTGGGGAAAGGTGTAAACAGCTTGGAGTTGTCAGTGCAGGATGATGTTCTAAAGGGTCTTTGGTCTTTCTTTGGTTTCGTTTAAGAATGGGGATGTGTTAGGACACTAGTGTTGAAGACCTAGTCACATGGGGATGGTACGGTCTATTGCAGGAATCATGTGTTGTTTAAGAACCAGTTTGATGTCTTTATTTGTATAATGTTTCTATAAATAGCAATGGTCATGTTTGGTGATGATTTGTGGTGTCGTGTTCTCATTCAGTGCGACAATGGGTGATGCACATACACCATTTTATCTCATATATTAGTAAATTTTCCATGTGGGATCAGTTGGATGTCGTGATATGTTGTGTTTTCTAATATTTTCTTGGTTGCAGTGTGGTTGCGTGAGAAACCTAAAGGAGAAGCTCCGTTCGAGAGTCTTCAATACCTAACTACAAGGCATGAGATGCTTCAAACATTAGGGCTCCAGCCATAGGCCTCAGAGTGAAGCTAGCACGTGGTCAGGAACCCCAGAAGTGTATGAGACCCCAACTTTATTTCTTTCATCGATATTTAAGGTGAAGGAGTTTTAAATTGTTTCATTTAATTCCTTTCTAAACGATGTCTTTGGGTGCTTGGGGTTTCTCGTGGCTATGATGTGGTGTGGTTGTCTTTTTTTCTTAAACTCCCTAGGGTAGCGTCTCACCGAATGTAATTTCTTTTAGTGATCCTTATGGGGTATATTGGGTAAATCAGTCGCAAAGTTGAATAGTTCTTATCCATGGATGTAGAGATGTTGTTCTGGAGGTGGTCGTGGTTTTGACACCCCAGTAGTTGGCCCCCTCCCTCCCCGCAACTTGGGGTGGGTTGGTTGGTCATCATCAAGAAATTTTCAAAGTTCTATATCTTTTGTCAGTTTTAATGGTGGGGAGACCCATGGCGGGTCTCACACAAATGTCTTTGAAATGAATCGGTGTTGGCATTTTTCTTTAATGGCGGGGAGTTCACCCAGATCTCCCCATGTCATCTTTCTAGTCTTGCCTTAGGTGTTGGTAGGTTCTTAATCTAAGGGATCCCCTCAGGCTTCCCCATGTTGGATTTTAGTTATCTTCCTAAAGATGACTTTGTGGTAAGTGATAAGAGTGTTCATGGATGTGGTTTGATCTTGTGTGTTTATCCAGTAAAATGAAGTGGTTTTCGTTCTTTGGTTCTTGAGGTGTTTTGGTTTGCGAAGTTTGTTTTTGTGGCTACGAGAGTTCCTATCTTTCATTAATCAACTAGATTTGTTCTAGCTCCTTGGGGTGAGAGACACATATCAGAAAGTCTTTTATGTGTTTCTTGAGGTTTTTATTTAAGTCACTTTCTCTGAGTACGGTGCCTTTGCCTCATTTTACTTGTTTTTCATAAGGATCCTTTTTGAACCTTAAGGCGGTATCGATTGTTGCTTTGAGGTTCAGTCTTAGTTGTGGCTTTTTGGGGATGGAAAGCACTATGGTGAGGTGAATTTTCCCACTCGCCACTTTTAATTTTTTTATTTTATTAATTTTTCTAGGAATTAGGTAGTTCAGGTTGAAGCCTGACTTAATTTTTTTGGGTTTTGTTTAAAAACGCACATTTTGGCCTTGACAGTATTCGACAAACCACTATCGAAGATGTGTGGCCTCGCTTGGGTCACCGCGCGACCTCGCCCGGGTCCCCGCATGCCTACCCGATGTTCAAATAATTACATAAAATGAATTAATAATGATGAAATAAAATTAAATGAGTCATAAAATAAAAATAAAATAAAATAATAAGTGTCAGATAAAAATTTAATGAATTATTTTTCTGATAATATTAATATTAATATTTGAGGATATTATTAATTATTCTTGAGTATTATTATTATTTATAATAGTGATGATAAATAATTTATTTTATTTATTATTATCACACTCGTTTTAGTTTATTATTATTATTATTATTGTTTTTTTTGTTATTATTATTTATTTACTTTGTTCTTATTTTTATTTTGTTTGTTTGTTTTTTTTCTCAGGGTTTGTGCTACCCCCTCGGTCTTCTTTGTTCCACACCTGTGGGTTCCCCCTGCCCTGCATGCTAAAGGCCTCTGCCCTCCTTCCCCCTTGAACCACTCACACCTCGCCTCTTCCCTGCCAGCACACCCCGTTTCTTCCCCGGACACCACCAGCTCACCCCACCTCTTTCCCCTTTAACCGTCGTGCCCAGCTCTTAGCATCCCCAATTCTCATCAGGCAGTCACGGACTTCACCCACCCTCATCGGCCTTCTCACCAGCCGAAACTACCCACACCAGCTTCCTTGACCAGCCGTGCACCACCCCAACTGAGCTCATGTAGCGCAGCTGGCATCCTATTTCGGAAAGTCCCACCTAGTGCCCTCCAACATCTCTGGCGTGCCAACCCATTACGCCGTCCTTCCTTCCGGCCAACCATCTCGCATACTCCGGATCCTCCTTACAGCGGACAACCCTATGGGTAAACCCACTTCTTTGTTCTAGGGGTCTTATTTCAACTTAATGTGTTCTGGTTAGGGTTAAGGGCTTAATTTGGTTGTTTTGGGGGAATTTTCCTTGTTTGGGTTTGGGCTAGGTTGTTTGAGGTGCAGTTGATATGCAATGGTGATTTCACACCTTTCTTTGGATGGTTCTTGGTTCAAGGTAGGTGTTTCTATGAAATAACATAATTATATTAATTTAACATGTTTGTTTAAATTTATTATTTTATTCTTTTATTAGATTATGTGGTGATTTTGGTGAATTTATTTTGCTTAATTATAGTAGCATGTTTTTTTTTATTCTTTTACGTAGTGGGAAAGTGAGTTTCAAATTGGTTGGTTGTGTATTTGGTTTCAAATTGGGGTTTTCTTGTGAAATATAGTTTATTCATGGTGCAAAACCCTTTGTGCATTGTGAATGTGTTTTTTTAATTGTGTAAAGGTTTTATTACACTATTTAAATGATGCAGATCGTATTTTTGGAGGGTTTTAGAGTGTGTGTGGTTTTGAAATATAATTTTGGTGTGTAAATTGTCACTTTGGCACGTATGATGATTGGTTTTATTTCTTGTGTGCCTAAGCATGTTTGGCGGTTAAATTTTGTGGTGCGAAAATATGTTTTGGAGGTGTTGGACATACATGCATGATAGGGTGAATTTTCTAAAGTAATTTAGTTATGATTTGTGTATGCCATGTGGTGATTTTTGAAATTGTTTTATGCTTTACGTGGAAAGTAAGATATAAGTATTCAAAGGTATTTGAAAATAAAAATGAGTTGTCTAAACTAAATAAAAATTTGTTCACATTGGCTTCCATATTGTGCACTTTTAATGGAAATGAAAAAATTGTGAGAAACACGTTTTAAAAAGGGTTTTGGGGTATGAAAGCGGTGGATTTGGTGTGTAATGATTTTTTTGGATTGTGATATGTGAAAGCGATATTCCATGTGAATGTGGAACTTGTTTGAGCACAAGGGAAAACCTCGGGTATCGAGGTGGGAAGACTAGAACTAGTATGCTAGTGATCTTATGGGGTTTGGACCCTATTAAACGTATCAATTTTGATGAGGACAACACTAACTAAACTTTGACGAAGATGATGTTGGGGGACCACTAGGTTATGGGTATGCTTCCTACTAGTGGTTCGTGTTCACGAGAATAGATATTGAATGGTTACTTCTTCACCGAGATACGAGGTTCTAGTGCCCCACTTGAGCTAGATAGACCTTAGGGGTTTACCTGTAGTTCTCTAATATTCATGATGTGGTGCCTTCCATCGGTATATGGAGGACCACTTGTGTGTGAGTGTGTTCTGGGTAAATTTTATCATCCGTTTTGAAATTGTATTTGTGAAATAGTTTCCTTCAAGTGTTCCTTTTTAACTTTTATCTTGTAAATATTTTTCTTAAATGCATTTTAAAAGTATAATTTTGAATAAACATATTAAATTTATCTCTTGAGTGTTGAAGAATGGAATCTTTTATTTGGTGGTATCCTACTCGTCCTTTGTCTCACACCCTGCATACACATTTGGGTGTATGCCGACTTAGTTCTGTCATTGCTTCAGGCTAAATCAACATGTTTCAGTTTGATAGTTTGTTTTTCTTAATGGCTTGGTTTTGAGATCTTGGTGGTGGAGGCATGAGGATGTTTCTCCTCTTGTTGCATGAAGGTTTGAGAGTTGTTTGGGGTTTCCTTGGTGCTGTTGTCATTTTTGGCCTTTGTTTAGTTATAAAATGTAAATTTTTGATATTATTAAAGGTGTTTTCGATCAAAATTTTCAGATCTGGTTTTTTGGTTTTATTTTTTATTTTAACATGGTAAATATGGGTAAATCATTCCCAAAGATTTTCATTCGATTTCAGAGCACTTGTGCCAGCCCAAGGGGATCGGGAACACCCTTTGGGCCATGTCCCAGATTGGGTCAGGCGCCGGGTCCGATGGCGACCCGACCTAGTTCGTGACAATTTATGAGCAGACTAAAGTGTTAAATCTTTTTTTTTGTATGGAGACCATGAACCCCCGACCTTTCAGGATGCAATGAGGGTAGAATGCTGGAGAATGGATATGGAATAAATAATTCAAGCTATATAGGTAAATGACACATGGGAGTTGACTACACTCCCAAAAATCCAGAAGAGCATTAATGTCAAATGGGTGTACAAAATCAAGAGAAATTCTCATGATGATATTGATCGATATAAGGAAAGACTCGTAGCAAATGGGTACAAAAAGAAGTACGATGTGGAAAATGAAGAAGTATTTGCTTCTATTTCTCACCTTGACATTTTAAGGATGAGTATATCCCTTTCTGTCTGTCACAGTTGGATAATCTACCAACTAAATGTAAATTCCATATTCCTGAATGAAATTTTAGAAGAAGAGGTCTATTTTGACTAGCCTGAGAGCTTTTTTATGCAAGGGGAGGAATATAAGGTGTATAATCTAAAGAAAGATCTTTATGGGTTGAAGCACGTGCCTCATTCTTGGAATGCACACATCTACAACTATCTTCGAGAGAATGGCTTCAACCAGTGTCCATATGATCATGCAATTTACATCAAGAAGAATGATCGTGGTGATATTCTTATTGCATATTTGTATGTTGATGATTTTTTGTTTATGGGGAATAGTACACTGATGTTCAATGAATTCAAGGGTACCATGTTCAAGGAGTTTGATATAACTGATGGAGGTCTCATGTCCTTCTTTATGGGAATATAAGTAAAGCAACAACATGGTGGAATTTATATATCTCAGAAGAGGTATGTGAGGTATTTTCTTAAAAAGTTCAAGATGGCCAATTGCAATGCTGTAAACACACCTGTGGCAATAAGATTAAAATTTAAAAAAGATGAAGAAGGAAAAAATCATTTAATTGACTTTTTTTCAAAATTCTGATTGGAAGCCTATGGTATCTCACAACCACAACGTCGAATATTGTCTACAGTGTTAGGCTTCTTAGTAGGTACATGGAATCTCCAAAAGAGTCACACTGGCTAGCGGCATCATGTATCCTCTGTTACATTAATGGAACAATAGATTTTGATCTTTTTTATCCATACAATGAAGATAAAAAGTTGTATGGTTACTCAGACAGTGATTGGGGAGGTGACCAAGGCGGAAGGAAAAGAACTACAGGGTATGTATTTTTTCATGGATCGACTGATTTCATGTCGAAATCAAGGAAGTACAGTTTAGTTTCTTTATCCCCATGTGAAGTAGAGTATGTGGCCACATTTCCATAGTTTGTGAGGGAATTTAGTTGGGAAATATGTTGAAGGAGACAAAGCATCCGTAGTATAAATCCAAAGTCATATATGTGGATAAAAGTTCGGCCATTGAACTAGCCAAAAATCCAATGCAGCATGGGAGAAGCAAACACATTGATACTTGATTCCATTTTTTGAGAGATCATGTGAAATTGAAAATGATAAAATTTGAATATTGTTGTACTACTAAACAGGTGGCAGATGTTTTTACAAAGACATCACTGACCGATGCATTCAAACGGCTAAGAACGATGATTATGATGAAGCTAGTTTTGGTTTGAAGGGGAGTGTTGTAAATGAAAATCAAAATGGGGGTTGGTTTTCCCATGAAGCGATATATTCCCATGTGGCGTATTCCCCATACAGTATGCCTTCCCCATGATTGTCCCTTCCCCATGAATTATTTACTCTCTTCCCCAAAGATTCCATTCAATTCCAATGCAAGAAATTATTATTTCATTTTTTTTGTTCCTTTCATTAAATGTATGGGTTGTCTATTTTTTTTTTGTTTCATAACCTATAAATATGGGAATTTTTAATTTGTGAATGGTGTGTGATATTTGAATGCTTGAAATCGTTTTTGGTGTTTGTTGTGTGCCATTTTTATTCCGCTCTAAATTTCTCTTCTTGTATATCCAATAGGGGGATGGAAGGATTAGCCAACTGAGGGGTTAAGACAGAAGCCCTATTCTCTTATCAGTGCTCGCTAAGCCTTAACTCATTGACAAAAATTCAGAACCAGAAAAAACTCCTCCCTTCAGACAGATTGGATTCAACTTGTATGAATCTAACAAAACACGAACCATCTACAAATTTTCCGCCATCCCATCTGAGGACATTAGGAAATATGGCACTTCCAATGCCCGATCTTGAGGCAGATTAGAAACTGTGATGTCGGATCCTCTTGTTTACTATTTTCCAAAATAGGGCTTAGAAATACTGAGAGATCGGATGAACTGAGGCTATGTCATTCTTCCTCACCATTAGAAACCTCTTGCCGATTATAGGAGCTTCATCCTACAACACCTTGTCAAAGGAAACCCCTACGAGCTACTACGGAGCTGAAGGCAACACCCTACTCAAATCCTGACCATATCCCACCATAGTAGGGAGATCTTGCAAAAACTTTATCTCCAAAGGATATAAGATCATAGCCTATGCACCCAAAAGATCTGGAAACTCTGTTAGAGAAGGTGTTGAATTTTCACCCCATGCATGCATATTTATATTGAAATTATATACATTCCTTCATATTTTTATTATCTGTATAATTGGTTTATTCTATTTATGGCAAGGTTATTTTACATGGGATATATACTATTTTTTGGTTCGGCCAATTTTTCCCAGTTTGTTGTTTACGAAACCTAGTTTATGTGTTTACTTACCTATTAGCGTAGACCTTCTGTGGACCATTGATTACCATTAATCTGACGGCTCAAATTACACCCGTTGGGTTTCTTCTGTCTAGCTTTGATATTCTTTGAGTTGTTCCTGCCCATTCCAAACATTCCACATGTCCTATGCATTGTACCAGCCTTGGTTTTGCGAACTATCCCAATGATCACATTTGTCCACGCGACCTCCATCCTGCCGATCATCTGAACTGTCTGACACCCATCTGTTTCACATTGATTTCCCAGATTTTATGTGATGGAGTGATGTGATTCTCTTTGGATTATCCTCTTTGGTTATGATAGACCTCTCAATGAGCTCAGATATTTTCCGACCCCACAAAGAAGAAGGATGAATTTTCCAAGAGACTCCCAGAACCCGCACTCCCATTTTCCACTGCACGTACCACCTCCTACAACCAGATTACATTTCCGGTGGAGTCTCAGTGGGGATCGTCCTGACATTTGGGTTCTTCGACAACTACGCTTCAAGTGATAACAATATTTACATTCTTTTCGAACGTAACCAAGATCTGGTTTGTATATCTTGGCTCTATAACAGTTTATCTTTTCTTCAAAATGTATGTTGTTTTATCCTTCCTGTGTGCGTGCGTGAGTCCGTCCAGGAGTGGACGGGGCTGACTCTACATGACAGAGTTGGTCACTACCACCTAGTTCTGTAATCTGGGCCTCCATAGATAGTTTCTATGGTCCTTTATTTCTACATTGGTGTCTATAAAATCTTCTTGTGTTTTTTTCTTAATAAATCGATTTCTCTAGTGGTGTTCTCTCCATGCACGTAGGTCCCCTTGGGGACGAATCACATTATATTTGTTGTCCTCTTTATATATTCTTGCATTGTTTGTTTATCTTTATCTGGAATAAGTTTCTCATTCTAGATCTTGCACGATTAAAAATAGTCCATTAATAACACCTTCTTATTTTTTCACCATTAGATAAAACAGTGGATCTTGGATTTTCTTGGGTTAGTGTAATTAACCCCAATAAGTGGTATCAGATCATTCAATTTCATTTATATGGGTTCAACTTTGTTTGATATTGATAATTTTGATGGTGAGAATTATTTTATTCTCTGAATAATTAATATGAAATACTTGTTAGATCATAATGACCTTATTGATGCCCTTGCTGGACCTAATAAGAATATCACCACCACTGGTCTTGATGGGTAGGCTGCCACCTCCTTTGTAGATGTTTCGTAGGAGACCCTGAGGAAAGCCTGTAGTTTAATCCTTTTATCTATAGGAGACAAAGTCTTAAGAGAAGTTTCATATGAGTCTTCTGCCATTGGAATCCATTTGTATGAAAAAATATACTATTGGTTGACTATATAAAAAATTGAGATTATACACATTTAAAATGCACCCTGGAACTACAGTTAGGATACAGAGTGATGAATTTAAAAATATCTTATTTGAACTAGCCAACATTGATATTAAATTGGATGATAAAGACCAAGCTATTATATTTTTAACATCATTAGATGATTCATTTAAATATGTTAAAGACTCTATGATGTATGGGAAAGACACATTAACTCTTGAGGTAGTCAAATATTCTTTTCTCTCTAAAGACCTTCAATGAAAGGGTAGTGTGAAATCCGTGGCTGATGGTTTAAATGTTAGGTATAGAGGTGAGTCTAGAGGGTGATGTGAGTCTAGGGGTAGGAGAAAATACATGGGTCAATCTAAAAAACATAAAAGAAAGTATAAAGGAAAGTCAATCAAATTTTTCCAATGTAAACAACCTCGACACATTAGGAGGAACTGTCCTAATAGGAAGGGTGACTATAAAGATAATAATAATGACCATTCCCTATTAGTTGAACATGATTTTGACACTACTAATGTGTTAAATGTCACTGACACAACCATCTTAGATGAGTGGATTCTAGATTCAGGATGCTGATTCCATATGTGCCCTAGGAAGGAGTTATTTAATGAGTTAATGGAAGTCAATTCTGGTGAAGTTTTCTAGGGAATAAAATGAGCTAGCACATTATGGGAATAGGCACAATTTTACTTGAGCTTCATGATGGGGATGTCAAGTCTCTTGAGAAAGTTATGTGGGTACCCGAGTTGAAAAGAAGCCTAATATCCCTATAAATTCTTAACCAGAAAGGGTATGGCTTAATGTCCAGATCTGGAAGCCTTAGAGTGGCCCGTGGATCCCTCACATTTATTAAAGGAACCCTTCGTAATGGCCTGTATGTGTTAGATGGTATGGTGCATAGGAATTAGTTGAATGCCTCTTCTAGTCCAGGAAATAATTCCTCTACTATGTGGCATAGGAGACTAGGGCATGTTACTGCTAAGGGTCTTAGCGAGCTCAGAAATAGGGCCTTTTAAGTAGCATCACTCCTACCAGTCTTCCCTTTTGCGAAGACTGTGTATATGGGAATTTCAGGAGAGTCAGTTTCATTATGTCTTTATGTAAGTCTAAAGAACCTCTTGAATGTGTACATTCTAATCTATGGGGTCCTTTTAGGGTCACCTCCCACGGTGGAGGCTCATACTTTGTGACTTTTATTGATGATTTCTCTAGAACAGTGTGGATTTATATACTCAAGCATAAGTCTGATACCTTTTAGACTTTTAAGAAATATAATGCTTCTGTAGAGAGTGAAAGTAATAAGAAACTTAAGGCCTTAATGATTGATAATGATTTAGAATATCTATCAAATGAATTTATTGAATATTGTGAATCTGAAAAAATTAAAAGATACCGAACTGTTGTGGAAACCCCACAACAAAATGGGTTAGCAGAAAGAATGAATCGTATTGTCCTTGATAGGGTGAGGTGTATGTTGTCCGACTCAAAACTCCCTAGTTCCTTCTGAACTGAGGATGCTTCAATAACAGTGTATCTCATTAACCGTTTCCCATCTTCTACCAACTCTTTTAAGACACCTGATGAACTTTGGAAGGGCACACCACCAAATCTTACTCACCTTAGGATTTTTGGATCTATAGCTTATGCACATTCAACAACGATAAGCTTGATCCTAGGGCTGTTAAGTGTATATTATTGGGATAACCAGATGGTGTTAAAGGGTATCTTTTATGGGTAGATAAACTGGGTTACTAGAAATGCATCATTAGCCACAATGTTGTCTTCCATGAATCTGGTATGTCCAATGATGAAGAGCCTAAAGCTGCGTAATATTCTGAAGAAGATATATAACCCACACGAGTCATAACCCCATTAGGTGTTGAAGTCCCTTTAAGATCCGGTGACCAACCACGGTCCAGTGTTGGTTCGGCTCCTATGGTTACCCAAGCCCATCCTAAAAGAGATTTCAGTTTGGAATCAGAACCTGATTGTCAGGAACCAAATGACCTGAGCAACTACAATCTTACTCGAGATAGAGAGAGGAGAGTTATCAGACCCCCAACCCATTTTAACTAGGTAGACCTTGCTGCCTATGCTTTTAATGTTTCTCATGACCTGTTCAATGATGTGCCCCAAACTTATAAGGAAGCTGTTAGGTCCAAATAAGCCAATAGTTGGCTGAGAGAAATGCAAGAGGAGATGAATTTCCTTCTTCAGAAGAACACCTAGGTTGTTGTTCTGAGACCCAATAACCCAAAAATTATAGGTTATATATGGATTTATAAGAAAAAGGAAAACAATGTAGGAGAAACTAAAATCAAATTCAAAGCCTAAATGGTAGCTAAAGGTTTTCTGCAGCGTGTACGGATTGATTATGGTGAAATATTTTCTACTATTTTTAAGAATTAATCCATTAGAATCCTACTTGCATTTGCTACCAAACATTATATGCATTTTGAACAACTTGATGTAGAAACCTTTTTTTACATGGAAGCCTTGATGATACTATTCATATGACCCATCCTAAAGGATTTTCAAATTTTTTCAAACCTAATCATGTTTTTCTTCTACAGAAGTCCTTGTATGGACTTAAACAATATTCAATAAAATGGTATAAAAGTTTTAATTCCTACATGATTGAAATTCAGTTTTCTAGATGTAGATTTGATGCATGTGAATATTTGAAGCCAGCTAAACATGAGTCAGTTTATCTTTTATTATATGTTGATGACATATTGTTAATCTGCAAAAACATGAGGATTATAAATTCTGTTAAGCACCAGTTGAATTATTCCTTTGAAATGAAAGACTTATGCCATGCAAATAAAATTATTGGTATGGATTTAATTAAGGATAGGAAGGATAGAACATTATACTAATCCCAATTTGTTTATGTTAGGAAGTTATTAAAGAGATACCTATTTGAACACAGTAAACTTGTAAATATTCCTTTAGGAAAACATTTTAAATTTTCCCTAAACCAATCACCTAATAATGAAGATGAAACATTATTTATTAATATGATTCCATATGAAAATGTTGTAGGAAGTATTATGTATTCCATGGTCAATTCTAGGCTATATTTAGCCTTTTCTGCTGGTACTTTGAGTAGGTTTATGGGGAAACCTGGTAAGGCGCATTGGCATGCTCTAAAATGGTTAATAAGGTATGTTTCTATGTCTGATAAACTGTGCATTTGATATGGCTTGAATTCTAATTTTAATTATGATATAGTTGCTTTTGTTGATTCTGACAATGCTACAAATATTGACACCCGAAATTCTATCACTAGATTTTTTTCCTTGCATATGGAGGACCGGTCTCCTAGAAATACAACATGCAATCAGTGGTTTCACTTTCAACCACCGAGTTAGAGTATACTGCCTTTACAAAAGCTATTAAAGAATCCATTTGGATTAGAGGTTTGCTTTCTAAGTTTTCATTATCTGCTGATAGTATAATAGTTCGTTGTGATTTCCAATCTGCATTGTATTTATCTAAAAATTATGTATGCCATGGTAGATTGAAGCACATAGACATTAGATTAAATTTTGTTAGGGATATTATAGAATCTGGGAAAGTGAGTGTCACCAAGATACCCACTAATGATAACCCGAACGATAGTTTGACGAAGGCCGTTCCATTATCTAAATTCTTGCATTGTCTGGGGTTTATTAATTCAGTCTCAATTCTATAATGTTGGTTGCGAAAACATCATCACTGTATTGTATTTTATTTAAAGGTGGAGAATTGTGGAATTTTCACCCTATGTATGCATATTACTATTGCAATTATATACATTCCATCTTATTTTTGTTATATATATAATTGGTTTATTCTATTTATTGCAATGCAATTTTATGTGGGAGATATACTATTTTTCCATTCAGCCTATTTTTCCTGGTACGTTGTTTATGGAACCCAATTTATATGTTTTCTTCCCAATAAGTGTGGACCTGCTGTGGAACGTTGATTACCGTCGATCCGAAATCTCAGATTACGCCTGTTGTGTTTCTTCAGGATGGATTTGATACACTTTGAGTTGTTCCACTCCATACAGAACATTCCACATTTCCTATGCACTATATCGGCCTCAGTTACGCGAACCGTCCCGATGATCTCCTCCATCCATGCGGCCTCCATCCCGCTGATCCTTTGAACCGCCCAACGCCCTTCTATTGCGAATTGATTGCCCCAATTTTTTGTGATGTCGTGAGGTTCTTCTATCTATGTTATGATCTCTGGTCTTAAGAGACCTCTCGATGAGTTCAGATCTGTTCCGACCCCTCAAAGAAGAAGGATGAACTGTCCAGGAGACTCCCTGCACCTGCACCCTCCTTTATCGCTGCACATACCACCTCCTGCAACCAAATTACTTTTCCAGTGGAGACTCAGTGAGGATCATACCAGATTTTGGGTTCATCGATGGCTACTATTCAAGTGGTAACAATATTTACATACTTTTCAATCATAACCAAGATATGGTTGATAGATATTGGCTCTGTAGTGGTTTATCTTTTCTTTGACATGTATGTTGTTGTATCCTTCTTGCGTGCATGCGTGAGTCTATCCAGGAGTGGATGGGGCTAACTCTATGGGATAGATTTGGTCACTGCCACCTATTTTAGTAAGGTTGGTCTCCTCGGATAGTTTCTGTGGTCCTTTATTTCTACATTCTATTTTGTAAAATATGCTTGTGTTCATTCTTTCTTTCTTAATAAATCAGTTCCCTAGTGGTTTTCTCCCCGTGCATGTAGGTCCCCTTGTGGCCAAAGAACTTTATATATATTTTCCTCTTTATATATCCTTGCATTTATTGTTTATCTTTATCTTGACTAAGTTTCTCATTTTGGATCTAGCATGATTAAAACTAGTTCATTAATAACACCTTTTTATTTGTTCACGATTATATAAAATAGTGGATCTTGGATTTTCTTGGGTTATTTAAGTTAACCACAACAGAAGGAGAGTGAAAAACATGCGCTTGAGAGGTGTCATTAAAATTTGAAATTTCTTTCTCCGTGGGCACCCCGTCTCCTGTTTTGAATGACACCGTCATCTACATCACCGATGCCGCTTACAGAATACCCATAGAAGCCTCTAGTAGGTCTGAAGGAGGGATAATCAAAGGGCATGAACATTTTTCCTTGTAACCCGAGGGTTATTGAACTCTGTGCCAGCATAAATCAGTAGAGTTTCCTTGCATGCAGCACCGCTCGTAGAAATTCAATACATTCTGATAGTATAAATGTTTCAACCATGAGATATCTAGGACCCCTCTCAAAAGTAGATTATATTGTTTATCAAAAAAAAATTTATCGAATTATTGTCATGTTTTATTACCATTTAATAAAAAATTTTATTAAATGGACTCCCACTAAAATGATAACTCTTTTTTCTTTGAACTCATCATTTTCATTAGTGGTCCAAGATTCATATTACACTAATATTTGGGTCTCTATAATTTCTTCCATCACCTATCTATTTATTTATGGAACCATTCCTAACATATCATATATTACTCTTGGATAGTCGAGAAAATAACTCTCTGTCCAATCCATCAAGTAGATGAACTCAACTATATCCCTATGGTAACCAAATCCTATCATGGTCTCCCAAATAAGTTTAACCCAAAAAGTGCTATGAACAGACACCTAACCCTATCTGAGTCCCCCATTACTTTCTTTCCTCACATAAGATAATTTAGAGTTACCCATAATTCGCATGACCATCTCGATTATATATTCAAGGTTATGATAAGTTATTATTTCAAAGTAATATAATAATTGGAGGGGATTTATTCTCACCATATTATATCATGTTATTCCTTTTATGTAGGCATGCCTAAAAAATTAGTTTTGGAATCCTTTTATATATATCCACCAAATCAATATTTTCAAACCATATTGATGTGTTACTCTTTACATAACCCGTAGTTTTTGTTACTCACCCAAACATAGCAGGTAAAAATATTTATACATATCAAAATACATCTCTTGAATAAGGTATATAAAATCTTCATGTAGAATTTTATAGATATATAGTATTGAGAAAAACATCAATAGTAAGATCAAATCCACATATAGTTGACCCTAACCTTTATTAAATAAGGAATAAACCTTCAGGATAGTGGGGAGTCTGATTTAATGTCCCTCTACATGAGAATACTTTACAAAAGAGAGAATCTAATTCACAATAACTCGAAAACCTAATAAGCAGAAACCATTTTCAATAAATTCAAGCTAATAAATTTAATTTAAAACTGAGGTTAAGGTAGATGACAAATAAATCTTAAGTAATCATACCTAATATTTCATGAATGTCTTTTCAAATTTTAATAAGTTATTTAACAAATTTAATGTAATGCATACACATATTCATAATATGAAAAATTAATAACTATGATTCGAGTAAGAAACAAACTTTAAATAAATGAACATGTCGAATATTTATAGTTGAGATATTCATTTATGAACAATTCATATAAATATATAATTTTAAAAACATTATAATTTTATATTATCTTATAAAAATTCCATAATCTTGAATATAAACTCTTGATATTAATTTCATAATATAAAATTTTCATAATATACAATATTAAAATTTTTACATTAATTATATATGATACTTTATTAATCATAATCATTTTATAATTCAATGTATATTATGTAAACTATTTGCATAATATAAATATCAGATAGTTAATCTTCCTTTAATCCTTGATAAAATAAATCATCAAAACTCTTTTTGATGTTGTTTAAATAATATCCCAAAAAAAGGCCTTACATTTGAATAATTCCAATTAAGCATTACGTAAAAATCATAATCTTTAGATATAAACTCTTTGTATTTCATCCTTATTTTTTAATTTATAAATATTCAATAAATACCTCCCAGGATTACTAAATAAACACTTTATTTTTATTCCATAAGGCTTTTCATACAATTTTTTAAAAGAAAATTTTAATATTAACATTTTTTATTAAATAATATTTATTAATAAATGTTTCAAAAAAATTTATTAAATTAATTAAAACTATTTAAAATTAATCAATTTATAAACTCAAATTTTTTTAAAAATTCCCCAAAATACATTTTATTATTATTTATAATAAATGTATAAATAATTTTAGTCAATCTATAATTGAAGTAAATGAAAAAAAAATTATACATCTGTTTTATTTTACAATCCAGTGATAGATATCAAATAAAACTGATAGAGAAACAATTTCAATGCTATCTATTTTACTCTACAATAGATAGTCTTATAACTAAATATAATACAACTAATACACAAGGTTTTCATATCCATTGCACTATGTGATAGATATTCCTATTTTTAAATATGATATACCCTATAAATAGGGTTTTACCTATATTAATTTATTTTTGGTATAATGAGTTGACATATTATTGACTTGATATTTTTTCCATAACTTAGTACCGATATCATAGGATATGATTATTAGGTCTTGTATTCTACATCTAGTGAAAATATTAGGGTTTTTCAATAGGTCATGGCTTATGATATCCCATATCGTATAACGTGACTCAACCAACTAATATAATTCATATATCATACTGTACAATAGGGGATATGATATGTAATATGATAGAAATATTATTCAATTTCAGCATGAGTTCATAAATCTAAATTCTTGAGTTACTTTTATTACAATAATGGGATTCATTGGGCCTAAAAAAACTTATTAGAATAAGAGAAAGCGATTAAGATCCCATACCAAAGATCCCCATGCCTAGTTTAATGAAAACTTGTGTACTGTAAATGAAGAATAGAAAATATCAGT
Organism: Viscum album; assembly: GCA_963277665.1. NCBI lineage: Eukaryota > Viridiplantae > Streptophyta > Magnoliopsida > Santalales > Viscaceae > Viscum > Viscum album. The sequence continues at coordinate 1,369,663,684 of OY728136.1, forward strand.
ATACCTTACACTAAATTTTCCACTATTATATTATTCTGATAAGTTCGATTAAGATAACTATGTGAAATCCATAAGACATCCCCATTTCATGGTGCATCCATTTTCTTCTGAATCACATGTCATATGTTTGGGATACTAATACCTTCATGGGATGATACTTCCTTTGGCATAAAATAGGTAGATGAAAAGATCTTCATGTGACGAGTAGTCTTGTCTGAGCATCAGGAAAGCACACAAACCATCTTTCATCATATAATAGTGTTATTTAGAAAGACACAAGGAGACTTCTAAACCAATATCATATTTACTAATGTGTTATAACACATTAGTGGATGTCATATCATTATTCATACGTCACATGTATGTAGAAAACTCCCTAAGAGTTATATTATATGTGACTCTTCATTAAATAATAGCTAATTGTGGAAGTGAACAGACTTTGAACAAGTTAATGTATGTTTGATAATGAGTATAATAGGATTTCCAAATGAATCATAGTATATGAAATATGGTAAGGAAGTTCCATGTACTCATATTACATACTCCTTACGACACCCAATCAAATGATATGATAGTTCCATACATCACATATAAACAAGAACTCAAATGATGTTATAAGATTTCCTCTACTATTTAAATATGATTGAGTTGGTATTGGTATAAGTAATTAAACCATATTTTAGGCCATCATTCCATTTATGATTTTTCCAGTCATAAAATATAACAGCCCCATGTTCATCACATATAAATTGAATTTAGGGCATACATGTCCTTTATTATTGTTGACACCAAGACTTTTTGAGTTCTTATTGATGGATTGATGAAGGAGATGATGAACAAGTGGTGAGAATTCTCATGGTGTTTCTTTTTTGTTCAAACACATAAATTATTTTTACACAAATATTTTTTGAGTCCATCCATAAGAAGATGATCGAGATTCCATGCAATAATATTCCATGCCGTGAGCTTTCACGAGTTATGGAGATCGAACAAACGAAGGCTTCTATGCTTATGTGAACTATGATTTTGTGGAATAATATTTTGTAGAATGAGATTCTATGGATTGAGAATCTTTGAATAGTGGTTCAGTGAGAACATCACAAATTTTTTAGCAATTTTAGTGCTTCCTTGAGAAGCGTCACAAATATTTAATGAGTATTGGCATTCCTCACAAGAAGCAATAATCTTATGTGAGAAGCATATAACTTCTATGAGAGTGGTCATAGACTTCTTGTATGATATAAATCAAGCACTAATATTCTATGATTGAAGAAGGGGAGACCATGAGTTATGGATCCTCTATGAGTGAAGAAAGAGAGACTATGAGTCAGAAAATAGCTGGAGCTACCGTGAACCTAAATCTTGTGATGAAAAGTAAGGTGATCTACTAAATTTTAAATATCATGATAATGACTATCATTATTTTTGGAAAGTATCTTTTTGATGAATATATAAGGTATAAAATAGATCATAGATCTAGTTTAACAATTCAAGAACACTTATGAAATGAAGAATAGAACCATGTGATGTACATTTACATTTGTATAGAAAAAAGATGAAATATTGGATGAGTTTTCCTTGAAATTATTATATTGATATAAAAATTAAAAAAATAATATTTCATAACTTGTATCATAGTTTATATCAAATAAAATCCAAGTATCCCATATCTGGTGCCTATAAAAGATTATACACATAAATAAAACATTTTAAAACATAACATCCTTATCATTATTTAATCTCCTTAGAGTGATATTAACTACCATAGGTCTTTTGAAAAACGCATAGGATAACATGGAGAAATACATTTGCAAAAGGGTGGTCTAGAAATATAAATAATAAAATAAAAATTATAAAGGAGCATAACATGTGAGGCGTAACATTATATCATAACGAGGATGATCACAAGCGTAGAATAGTGGAAAAAATATACGATATCATATGTACATGGATTAAAAAATTATCATAACATAAGATAATGTAATCATATGAATGTGGATAAAACATAAAAATTACATCATAAGAATAATTCAGGCTCCTAAACTCATTAACATAACATTATTGGCTAGGATAATTTCTCACAAACCATAGTTGGATAAACTCACTACACACACACCCTAACATCTCATGAGATGGAAACATTACCTATTAATTAGGGGTTTATACAATTCTGTTCCAACCCATCAAAGAATTAGTACCATACATATGTGTACCAAATGATTAAAATAAACCATACATAAGTCACATACATGGTAAAATCCCATGATAAATAATTGGTTTCATGGTCTTGTCTCAAGGAATATTTGAAAGCTATAACATAAGGATTCCCAGGAGAAGAATGAATTAAATTACATTTTATATTCATATATGAAGGTAATTTTAGTCCAGATCATGGATTCCCATGGTATAAAAATACAAGTAAAGGTTCATAAAAGTAAGAATAAAAGATAACCACTTTGGCGATACTTTTCGAAATAAACTACAGATCATTTAGAGAAATGGGATCATAATTTTCATTTAAAAGAAAAACTAAAACTGAAGGGTTTTGTATAAAATAAAAAGTAATTTTATAAGCTATTCATAATATTAAAATATTTTAATGGGGTTATGGTTGACGTGAAATAATAATTTTGAAAATCCCCTTAAATCAGGTTTCCTAAAAAGTGGGTATTTCAAAGGAAACATAAAAAAATGTATAACCATAATAATGGAAGGGATATTAATTCTGGTAAATATGTATGTTACATATGTAAACAAATAGAATAAGTTCATTAAAATAAGTTTTCAAAAATGGGAGAAAAATAAAGATAAAACATAACTAAAAAGTTATGAGGGGAGTACGGAAGATCTATTACCATTATTTCTCAAAGAATTTTTCTCTGGTGCATAACATCATCAAGGAATTATATTTTCCTTGAAACTTTCCTTATAAATAATGGGATTAGGATACATAAGGGAGGACCAATAGAATTGGGTCTTGTTAAATACTTCAAATAGAGTCAATTATGGAAGATATTTAATAAGAATTTGAATGGGAGGTGAAGTATGGAAGGGGTGGAAGTGGTGTACTTTTATAAGTAAAGAAAATTTTACTTTCCAAGGAAAAGAATGTTAAGTAATGGGAAAGAATAGAATGATGTGGTTTTTTTGTGAAGAATGCGAGGAATGGTCGGTAATACATGTATATAAGACTTTACAACCTAAAAAATGTATTGTATAATGTATAAAGGCCATGTAAACATAGGAAAATTCATAGAACATTAAATCCCTCTCATAAACACTAATTGGTCTTAATTAAATATTAATCATGGAAACAAATTTATTTCAAAAAATATAAGAGTACATTTATAAAAAAATTATTTGTTCTGAATCCTAATTTCACTTCCATTTAATCTATTTCAATTTCTAAATAATATAGAATTCACTTTTAAATAAAATCATATAATATATAAAAAACAATTAGAATAAAATACTATGTATGTTCAAAAATGTAAATAATTGGTTTATAAACACGATAGATTAAATAAATATAAAAAATTATAGATAATTGTTTTCATAAATATTTAATTCATTATTAGCTACTATAGTATTTTAATTATGGATAAAATTATCCAAGATTAGTATGTTTTAGTATTCAACTAAAAATAAAATATTTCAAAAAAATTTGAAAATTTCACACTAAGTAGATTTTGGTATTCTAAATTAAAAATTGTAGTTAATTTTATCTAATTAAAATTATATAAAAACTCAATATTTAACTTTTAATATAAAATAAAAAATATAAAACACTTTTATTAAAAAAGGTCATCTTAAATTGGGATACATAAGAGACATTATATTCTTTGCTTAGGTTTGGTGGGAGTGCCGGTAGATATGCCACAACTCCGATGTGATCAAGGATATCATAGGGGAAAATGTATCTCAGACTTGGATTCTATTTCTCCCCAAAATCCATGAATCTTTTCCGTAGAGTTATTTATTGAATCACATTATCCCAAACTTTAAACTCAAGGTATCGTTGATGGTTGTCAATATTACTCTTCTATATACTTTTCAATACTTAGATGTGTTTTTGAATGGTATTTACATATTATACCATTTCTTTAACTATATATGGTCTTAGAAACAATATTTCTTATACTTTATCCCAACATATATGTGTTTTATATCTCTTCCCATAGAGGGATTCATATGGGATAATTTGAATACTCATGTGAAAACTGTTTCTGTATAAGAACTCAAATAAAAGAAGATGCTGGTCCTAGCCTCCTTTGAAGTCTATAGAGAAAGTTCATGATATATACTTAAGTGTTTGGATTGTCTATTCATATTTTCCATTGGTATGGGAATGATAATTGATAATGAAGTTTAACTATGTTTTCAGAGAATGATGAAGAATATTTAAGAACCTTGACATGAACCTTAGATTATAATCAGATATAATCAATATTGTTGTTCCATGTAGACTCATGTCATGACCCATAATAATGGGACCCATTCCACGACTCCCCAAGTAAGTCTCCAATAGGCTAGGGGATAGTGACTAGTAGTAAGTAGTCATATCACAAACACAGGAGGCCTTAGCCTAAAGTAACTGTACATATGAACACGTCTCCAAGCCCATACAATATCAAAATGTAAAAACAAATGAAATAAAACATGATTGAATACATCTAATACCAAAACCAGAATACGACAACAAGAAATGGAAAATAAACTTGACCAAATACAGACCCACTACATAGATTTTGAATACAAGTCCAACCTAAATGTAAAGATGGGGATTTCTGTCAAGATACTGCAATAGAACACCCTAGTCTATCTGGATCACTAAGCATTGTCTGGTCCTAGTCACTCCACGACTCTATTAAAAGGTTGATCATATACACAAGACACGACACATGTAGAAAAATCCCACACATGAGTGAGTATAAAAGTACCTAGTAGGACACCTAAAACCCAAAAACCTATAACAAAAGAATAACAATCATCTCTACATAGGTATATGTCTACAAAAAATATATCAAGAATTTTCAGATCTACTAAACAAAGATCCACAGTTTCAAGGTAAAGTCACAACTGTAATTCCTGCCTAGGATTCCTACTCGAAGGTTATACATATCACTCTTTCGAGAGAACACACTCCATGTTTTAGATAGAAGTGACAATATCCATCCAAAATTTATATCTCATCGGGTCTCACCATAATGAGTATACACTAGAAGTCTGAAGAGATAAAATACAAATATGGGGATCACTTCCAAGGCCACGAGGTATACCAAAAACTAAATATTGATTATCTTACTAAGTAGGGGATCAATGCCGGTACAGTGTTGGTCATGATGATATCTAGAACTCCACCTAGGGAAAGAAGATGATAGAGGATCTCACTTCGGGGCTCACGAATGGAGTCCAACAAATCTATCCAAGAAATCTTGTTGAAGGAATCAATATCTTGTGTGTAAGATGTAATTCCATACTAACCCTCAGGGAATGAATATGGGAATTCACCCTAATTAAACATATTCATGATTGAGAGGACAAGGGATTCAATCCTTATTTTAAGGAGTACACAACATGTAATAGGAGTACACAATGTGTCCCTTTTACATTGGGTTTTCCCATGTAGATGGCTCATGTCTATGTCTGTGTGGAAGTACATGGCATGTCTATGCTCGTATACTTCTTTTTGTGTCCATGTACATGAATATGCCTATGTAGATGTGGAATGCCTATATCCGTGGCAGAGTAAGAAATGTTCCCATGAACGTGTACTCCAAGTTGTGTCCATGTAACATTATTGGTACACATGACTCAACTGAAAAGTGTCACATGATATGTGATAGGGTTAACACACCATGTGATATATATCATCCTATGGAAACCTTAGTTTCCACTATGAGGGTCCCACATGTCTTGTAGCAACGCAATACATTCCGTGTGTAATGGAATTTTTAAAAAATCGAAATCTGGATCTCCGTGTCTACTATTGTGCCTCTAGACATTTTTCAAGAGACCCATATTTCCGTAAAACGCGAATCTATGGTCACCTGACCTTTCTATTGTGTAACATCGGGATTCGGCCCTTGAATCCATTTGAAAGCCATCCTCGCATGTCAAACAATATTCATACATTGAAGAACACAAATCAAGCATCCCAAATCCATCAAATCTACTACTACTACTATCATCACTTAATCCCTACACCATACTGAGTCCGGATCTGAAATATTGAATCATTGTACCAGGAAATAGGTGTGCAACAATGGAATCCTTGGTACTTGGGTTGAACCACTAGGAAAACAAAACCCCAAGGATGAATGAAAAAAACAGAGAAGAAATTCACAATCACAACCAGGAGGAACAAAACTTGTACAATGTTCATTTTGGACTTGATCCATTTTCATTATAATGATGAACAAAGAGTTAATAAACAAACATGGATCAGTTCTGCCAAAAAGGATCCCCACAGATAACCCATCCTGTAAAATGAATGAACTGAGAATCAAACTATTTATTGATTGATTCACACTCATCATATAAATATATAACAGGGAAATAATCTAATAAATAACATCCTACTTATTTTTTAGATAGATCACTGAAGAATAATGAAGTTTCATCATAATCATTGATGAGATCCCCTAATTCCATTTCACACTGATTGTGGAACCACAATCCAGTTGTCATTTCTCTGAGAGAGATCCTACAATGCTCTCTCTAATGGCTCAAGGCTGATTCATCTAACCCTAAAAATCCATCATAACAATTTAAAAAAATATATTAAATTAAGTAACTGTGTCAATGATTAAATAAATAAATAAATTTATCTTATTTTATCCATTTTTACACATACAGTGGCTTTTTCACAAATCCCCATACTAACAAGGGTTATTTTACCCCTAAGGTAAAACCCACTTTTTAATCTCAACATTGACATCATATTTCTGATTTGGGACTCTTTTTATAAGTTCTTCCAGTTTTTTAGGAATACTATGCACACATACTATTTAATATATTTAATATATTTCAAAAATTTATTTCAGTCACACTTGTCCTCAAAATCACATGTCGTCTCAGCATATAGCCTCAAAAATAATCCATAAAATATCCAAAAATAATACCTAGAAAATCTGAGTCCTTATATTCTCTCCTCCTTGGTGCTTTACGACCCCAAAAACCAAAATAATCGGCTACACAAAGAGATGTGGGTAGTGAGCATGTATCTGAGCCTCCAACTCCCAGGTACTCTCTTGAAGATTCTCATTCTACCACCAGACACACCCTAGAAAAATATTTCACCCATGAAGGATCTTCTCCTACAGATCCTTAATCACCACTGGGTAATCAACAAAGGTTGATCCATCCTCGATGTCTATCTCACCCCAGTCAATAATGTGCGATAGATAATGCACGTATCTCCTCACCTATGAAACATGGAAGACATCATGTACCCCATATAAATATGGCGATAGAGATAAGGGGTATTCCACCTCATCAAATATTTATAGTATATAGAAAGGGCCAATGAATCTCAGAGATAGCTTGCAGCCCCAACCAAATCTCTATAATCCACACTTATGTTGAACTATGAAAAACTTATGGTCTCCAAAATTGAAATCTAAAGGCTTCCACCATCTGATCGTATAAGTATTATGATAGCTTTGTGCTGTCCTCATGCACTCTTTGATAATCTTTACATTCTTAGTAGTGGCCCTCACCAACTCTGGTCCCATGATCGTCGACTCTCATAGGTCAGTCCAGTAAAATGGTGACCTACAGGGGTTCCCGTACAAGGCCTTGAATGGTTCAATAGAAGTGATGGAATGATATCTATTTTTGAATGAAACCTCCACCAATGGTAGGTTATCCTACAATCTATGGCCAAAGTCCAGCATTCATGATCAAAACTTTTCCTCTAGAACCTAAATGGTCCACTTAGTTTTGTTGTCAGTATGGAGGTGAAATGTTATGCTCGAGTGTAACTGAGTCCCAAACACCTGAAATACATTCTATAATTGAGATATGATGAAATAATCATAGTAAAAAACAATCAGTTATGTAACTTCATGGAGTTAGACTTTCTCATGTAAGTAGTAGCATCCCAAGCTCTATATTAAACTCTGCTCTCGAATAGAAAGGAAGTTAGCCAACATGGTGAGTTGGTCTACAATCACATAGATAGAATATTTTCCCATAGATGTATGTTGTAATACCATCATGATGTCCATGGATATACCATCCCACTTTCACTCTTAAATCTCAAGGGATTGATTTAAACCTGTTGGAACATAGTGCTCAACCTTCACTTTCTGACAAGTAAGACATCGAGAGATAAAATCTGAAACTCCCTTCTTCATCCTTGGATAGAAAAACTAAGGTCAATGGTCCTGGTTCATATTTTACACACCCATATGTACTGAAAAAGGATATGTATGAAATTATATAAAAAGCACCTCCTGTAACTTCACCGTTACCATCGTACATCCTCTAAAAGGAACAACAAGCTCCCCACCTTCATACAATCCATTAGGAGCATATAGAGAGGATATATGAGTTTGTTGGGTCTCACAGTCATTATCCCTATGTTGAGATTCCATGAATCACTATAAAATAAGTGGGGTTACAACCATTGACTAGAGTTAAGTTTTTTCCATCTCTATCCACAAAGGATAACAACAATGAGAACAACTTCTTTGACACATCATTGAACAACTATAAACATGATCTCCAACTGAGAGAATCTTCTACCGCATTCCCCTTCTCAAGATAATAAACAATCTCAATGTCATAATCCTCGAGAAAATATAGACACTACCTCTTTCCCAAGTTATGATCCTTCTGAGAGAAGATATACTTGAGACTCTTGTGGTAAAAATATACAATAAACCACTCGCCCATTAGGTAGTGTCACCACATTTTTAGTGAGAAGACCACCACTACTAACTCAAGATCATGGGTAATGTAGTTCTGCTCATGTGGTATCAACTAACATGAACCATAGGAATTCATTTCTTTCCCCTGTATCATAACACAACCAAGCCTAGTTCTTGATGAATTTTATAACCCTACTTACTCGAAACCTTCATCTAGTAATATCAAGATTGGAGGACTCGTCAATCTCTACCTAAAATCCTAAAAGTATTGCTGGAACTGATATGCCCACATGAAAGGATGACCCTTTTGGGTCAATTATATCATGGATTCAGTTATCTTTGATAATTTAGGAATGAATCTCTTATAATATCCCACCAACCCAAGGAAGTTATGCACCTCCGTCACTCTCTTGGGAGGCTACCAAGATAACACTTCCATGACATTCACTGGGTCAACTGCCACACCATGCACTGAGATAAAATATCCCTAAAATTGGACCTCTAGTATCTATAACTATAACTTCATGAGCTACCTATAATGATTTTTCTCTGATAGTACATCCTGAACCATCCTCATGTGTCTTGCATGCTTCTCCTCATACGCTGAGTGAACAAGGATATTATCGATAACACTACCATGAACTAGTCTATCAAGGGATGAAATATCTGATTCATGAGTCCCCTAAACATGTTGGGTCATTTTTATTCTAAAGGGAATAAACAAGTACTCAAAGTGACCATAGAGACATTTTAATGTCGTCTTTTGTATATCCTCATCCTGTAATCATAACTGGTGACAGCCTGACCAGAGGTCGAAATTCCAGAACCATCGTTCCCACATCAAAAGATGTATTAGTTTATCGATTATCAACAGTGTATAATTATTCTTTATGGTCACATAGTTCAAGCGTTGTTAGTCTACACATATCCTCAACATTCTGTTCACCTTCTTGGAAAACCAAACTGGGGATGCCTAGGGTGAAACACTAGGTCTAACAAAGCCCTTCCTGTTTAAGTCCTCCAATTTCACCCTTAGGTAGAGAATATCTATGGAAGCCATATGATATGTTGGATAAGATATTGGAGTTTTCCTATGGTGTCGATAAATGTAGAAGTATATCTCTCGGTAGGGAGGTAATCCTGAAACATCCTTAGGAAAGACATCCTCATACTCTACCACCGCTGTAGGGAACTGAAAACTCATAACATCCACTACACCAAGGGTTATTCTAGCCAACTGATGATTAATTAGTTTCACCCTCCTATGTATGAGTCCACCATGCATTGACTAGGTTTTCTTTTCACCCACTAAGGAAAACCTGGTCCCATTACTACAGACACACCACATCTTCCACCTAAAATAGTCGATCTAAGGATGGACTATATATAACTAGTCCATATATAATATGAATTTCTAAGGCCTCATTACTGCTACAAAGATATCCCAACATAAACCCTCACCTCCAAGAGTTTTTTCACACTGTCGACACAAGTATGAGATCATTGAGTCATTTCTAATAGGAGTCCCCAAGTACAAGGGTCGAGTTAAGGGCTCAACCAAAGTATCTAATTCTCAAACCAGATTTGTGGAAATAAATAAATTAATAGAACCAATTTCTATTAGTACAATAGAAAAGGTTAAAAATATGCATATCAAATCTTGTATCATTTCCAGAGCCTTTGGTCAGTAAGAATTGACTACCTATAGCTACCCCTCCTCCATCCTTTAGCTCCTTGAGCCTGGTATGGACGACATAGAGGGTGGTGGTGGTAACAAGTCAATGTTTCTATCACCTCCAACTACTCTTCTAGCTTCTCCATCACATTTGACACCCTGGATAACTGCATGATCCAGCCGTTGTCTCTACCTTGGTGGTCCATCCACTCTCTCCCTATCATTTGTATGGAAGGTTAGATAATATCATAAAATATTTACCCTACCATCACAAAAGTAGAACCAACATTCCTTAGTTTGACTAGACCTCATTCTATGAGCCTTAAACCACATATCCTCTATCATGAGACCTCCTTCTGGAAACATATCACTCATCCAGGTCTCTAAGACTGACTTCATCTCCCTAATACTGAAGTATATTCCCTTTAATTCCCACTATCGGCCACCTATGTATGCATCTTCTCCACTAGAAAAAACTCAAACAAAAAATCTCACTCAAGCACCCTAGCATAGGTAAGAATGTACAAAGGTACCACGCTGGCTCGAATGTCCCTACTCAGTCCTCACTTGAATGTCTGATCGATAAATAATTGATCACAAACTATATCCATCAAGTACGTAGAGATGTTGGTAAACATCAATGAATAATTGGCTACTATCGTACTACAATGTTGAAGCTATAGAAGCTCCTGGATATGTACATCCCTCTCCGTAGTTGGAAGGAACTCCTCTATGAAAAGATGCTCAGACTATGAATATATTGGATTTTCCTCATCATATGAATGGGTCAACAAACCCCCCCCCCCCATTATTCCACTGATCCATAGAGAAGGATCCACTATAGGACCTTAATCTGGTATACTAGTGTCCTCACCAGACAAAAAAATTATGTCACTGCCTCAAGCTAGTCCTCATTCAGTGTGGATTAGGCCCACCTCAAAACTTGAGGGGTTTCTATCACCGGAACTCGTGAACTACACTCAACCTACATATATCATCTTCTAGTATCATAGGTACCTCCTTCTACAAAATAGGTGGTGGTATATCCGGAGCACCACATGGAGGGAACAACTCTGGAACTGGTCACTATATCAATTCCTCATCACTTAGGGGATCATCCTCGTGATCTTGATGCCAAATATTAGCTATAATACATCACAGAGGCATCCTAAAATAAAAAATATGTGTCATGGTGAATGAGTATATCTGGAGAGATGATTCAAAATGGACATTGAAACCAAAAACCATTCTTATATAATGCATGTACCATTGTTTTCCTTAACACCATTTTTCTTCACCTACCGAGTTGAAAGAAAAGTGGTCAGAGTCTTGGTGTATGGATACATTAGCCACCACACCAACACTGGAGTCCTAGGTCTAAAAGACGAACTCGAAAAACTTAACACTATTTACTAAAACCAATATCAAATAATCTGGTCCTAAGGTAGAACTAGATACTCTGATACCACTCTATTATGACTCATCCCAATAGGGCTTATTCCGTGAATCCCCAAACCTACCTCCAACAGTCGATGGTCTGGTGACTATAAACGAGTATTCATATCACTAACATGGGAGTAAATAGCCTAAATTACGTACACACACACACATCTCAAAGATTATACAATGTTATGATTTTTAAACAATTGAAATAAACCATGAATTTATACATATAATCCCACAACTAGAGTATGACAACATGTAATGGAAAGTAAATAGGGTCAAATACAATTCCACCATAAAGATCCTTAAAACAAGTCCATTATTAGAGTAAATATAGGGACTTGTATTAAGATACCATAGGAACATATCCCAGTCTATCTAGCTCACTAAGAATTGGCTGGTCTTGGCCCCTCTGTGAATCTGTCAAAAGGTTGATCATTGACACAAGACATGACACATATGGTAAAATCCTATGTATGGGCGAGTATAAAAATACCTAGTAGGACACACTGAAACCACAAATCATATAATAAAATAATAATAGTCGAATCTATATAGGTATATGTATACATAACATATAACAAGAATATCTTGATATACACAACACACACACATAGTATCAAGGTATAGTCACAACTTTAATGCCATCCAATGATTCATTCTTGAAGGTACTCATAACACTCATCTGGGAGAACACATTCCCTGAGTCAGATAGCATTGAAGATGTATGTTAGAGATGTATTACTCATTGGGTGTCACCATAAGAAGTCTACACTGGAAGTCTGAAGAGATTTGATACATGAATGAAGATCACTCTCAAATCCATGGGGTATACCAACAAATAAATCTGTATTATCCCTATAAGTATAAAATAAACACCTATATATTTTTGGTCATGATGATAAAAAGAACATGGAAAAGGTAAAGAAAATGGTATATGATCTCACTCTAGGACTCACAAAAGGATTATAAAAACTCTATACAAGAAGTCTTACTAAAGGTATTATTAATGTGTGTGTAGGATATGATTCCATACAAACCCTTTGGAAATGTATATGGGAATTCACCCTAACGAAACATTTCCATGATATAGATTACAAGGGATTCAAGCATTCTTTAAAGGAGTATATGCATGTACTAGGAGTAAATTATGTGTCCCTTAAACACTAAGTTATTTTTGTGTAGATGACCTATGTCCATGTCTGTGTAGATGTACACGACATACTCATGTTTATGTACTTCTTCCCGTGTCCCAGTACACAGCTATGCATGTGTACATCTAGCATGGCTCTTTCTATGTTGGATTACATGATGTTCCCTTTCCAATTTACTTCTAGACATGTTTGTGTACCCTTTGAGGTACATGTCGAGCCAACTGGAAAGGGTCACACACTGTGTGATAGGGATCACACGCTGTGTGTTACTTATATTTCTTTGGAAACTCTATCCACTGTTTTGAGGGTACTACATGGTGTGTAGCTCCATAGTACATGTTGTGTGATTTGAAATTTTATAGAAATATAGATCTAGGTATATGTGTCTCCTCCCATGCATTCGAACACTAATCTTACCACCCACATTGCAGGGAAACATGAATCCATGGTCATCAGACCATTCCATTATAAAAAATCAGGATTCAGCCATTGAATCTATTTTTAAAATGGCCTCACACATCAAACCATCATCATACATTGAAGAAAACAAATGAATAATCCAAAATCTATTCAATCCATCATTGCTTCCATCATCACAAGATCCCCACACCCTAAGTCCAGATATGTGATATTGAATCATTTCTTCAAGAAATGGATGTGAAACAATCGATTCTTCTATACTTAGGTCGAACCACTAGGAAATCGATACCATGATGATGAAAGAATAAAAATAGTGAAGAAATGAACAATAAAAACTAAGTGGAATGAACATTGGGCAATATTTGTGTTGTCCTTGATCCATTACTATTATAATTATTAATGAAGTGTTAAAAATACAAAACAAAAAGATATTCCCCCAAAAATGATCCATGTAGATAACCCATCCTGCCAAATGACCGATCCATGAATCAAATTATTGGTTGATTGATTCCAATTTTTTCATAAAAATAGATAATTGGGAAAGAATCCAATTAAAAAAACAACCCTGATTTTGGATCGACAAATGATAAATAATGAAGTTACATCATAGTTTTTGGTGAGATCCTCTGATTTTGTTGCACACCGATCACGGAACCTCGATCTGGTTTTCGTTCATCTGAGAGAGATCCTCCAACACTCTCTATAATGGATTTAGGGTTATGCAACTAACCATGGAAGTCTATCATAATAGTTTACATATATATGAAATTATTTAATTGTTTCAAATAATAAATAAATAAATAAATTTACTTTATTTTATTCAATGTTATTCCTGGTATGAATTTAATACAAATTCCTTTCCCTAAAAATGTTTATGTTGTGTTGAAGGTAAAACCTGTGTTTTGATCTTAATGGTGCCCTCATATTTCTGATCTCGGACTCTATTTAGATGTTATTCAACATTTTTAAGAAAATCGTATGTGCGTTCTATTTAATACATTTAATATATTTCAAATATTTATTGTAGTTACACTAGGCCTCAAAATTTCACACTGTCTTAATGCCTGTCTCAAAAATAATCCATACAATATCCAAAAATAATAAATGTAAAATCTAAGTAATTTCACCTCACCACTTTTCTAACATATATCTTTGTAAGGTTATCGAGTAAGAAATTATCTCTAATATAAATAAAGTGACTTGTATCTGTAAAATGGTTCACCACAACCCATATATCACTACTAAAAAACTGGGTTTATTCAGTGTTAGGTATTTAACAACACTAACTAATAGCGCTATTAAAGTCCCCCTTTATCAGCACGTGGAAAAGTGATGTTAAAGGGGGGCCTTATCAGCCCTTTTTAGCACTATTAAAGGGGGTATTTAACAATGCTAAAAAAGAACTGATAAATGACCCCCTTTATCAACTATTTCGTACAAGTGCTAATAAAGTCCCCACTTTATCAGTGCTTCTGAAAGAGCATTGATAAAGGCACCCTTTATCATTGCTATAAAAGAACTCTGATAAACGGGGGAATTTTTCAGTGGTTTTTACGAGAGATGACAAAGGGTATATTTAAAAATAAATTATATTTCATTAAAAAAACATTAATATATAAATATATAAATATATTTATATTGATATAAATATAATATATATTTTTGAAATATGTTTTTGATAAGTCCAAATTAACATTTACACTTAATATATATGTTATTTAGTGAAAAAGACCTATAAAATAATAAAAAAATATTTTTAATTAATAATTTCTAGTTTTTATATAGTAATAGTCATTTAATTAAAATTTGAAAATAAAAAAATTCAAAAAATTAATAAAAGATCTAAAATAAATTGAAAATGTGATTCCAAATTCAAATGGCCATAACTTTTGATCCAGGTGTCTGTTTGAGCTCTATGTCATATCAAATCAAAGCTCGTGATGAGATTTACACCATTTTGATTGAGTAGGGGTCACCATTTTTTTAAAACCAAAAAAGGACTATAAGGCCTCCAAAAGTGAGTTTTTAGTTGGGGTACCCCAATGTTTTAACATTTGATGAATTTTCAGCCTCATTTAAGGGGTTGTTGTTGCCTTTTTATGGTGGGTATTGAATTTATTCCTGGGTATTACATTCATATTGACTTAATGGTTTTGAAATTTTATCATTTTTTTCAATTTTTTTTATTTATAATTAAATATATGCATATTTTCTTGTATTTAATTACAATAAATCACTCGTATAAATACATATGGAAACATATTTATGTAAAATTTTTATTTTTAAGCATATAAAATAAATTTTTTTATGTATATAAAATATTCACATTTATTATTCATTTTATTTAAATTTTTTTTTTCCATTTTTACCTTTTTAAAATGGAATAATATGTATATATAATTTTTATACATACTTATATTTTTGTGTTAATAAACACACACACAAACACATATATATATACATTTATATTATTATTATTATTATATATATATATCTATATTTAGATATATATAAAGGAATATTAATATATAATATATTTAAATAAATATAATTGTGTGTATATATGGATCACACAGTTCAAAATAAAAATAACTAAATAAAATAGTCGTTAAATATAAAACAAAACACACATGGTATAGTGGTATAGAGCACCAGTTTCATATGGGAGGTCCTGGGATCAAATATAGGTGTGTGAAAGAATTTAGGGTGGCCTTCTTGAATAGAGGAAGGGGGTGGGGTGCGTGATGACAAATGGGTGGTGGAAAAAGTTGAGAAAGGGTCTTTAAGAACTGATAAATGTGGGTGTCAGTGTGCATGAAGAATTAATATTTTTTCTATATTTTTTAACAGTGCCTATTTAGTACTATTAAAAACCAACCTTTAACAATGCTTAAAAGGCACTATTAAAAGGACCCTTTTATAGAGCTAAAAAATCACCATTGAAGGCACCCCTTAATATCAATGATAAGGATACGTTTATCAACGCTTTTTTAGCGCACTTAAAGGGTGCCATTAACAAAACTTTTTAAACATTGTTAATGACCCCCCTTTTAACATCACTTAGAATATCAGAGCTTTTTAAGAACTGATAAAACCCCTAAACTGGCACTATTAAAGCCCTAATTGGTTGTAGTGTATAATTTTTCCATTTTGATGTCTTTTTTAGACTTGTGACAAAAATAAATATTTATGTTTCCTATTTCTATTTAGGTATGGGTAATGGTTGCATCACCCTTTGAACTTTTCCTCCCACCCTTTACTTTCTGGAACACTAGGTACTTTGATGTATATTATGAAATCTCCTTCTTCATATTTTCTCACCAATATCACTCTTAGAGATCTATATTCATATTCACGATTGTTAGGTTGTTAGATATTATTGAGTTAAAACCATCATTCAATATCTCCTTATTCAACTCGGTTAGATGTTACACATAGCCGTCTGCCAAATCTCACAACCCCCTCATCATTAACCTTGAACTTGGTGTGTTTTACCTTCTTCATGGAATCCTCCTCCATCCATATCTCCATGTCATAATTTTTATATTTCTTAATCTTCTAAAGAAATGATGGTTGAGTAGTCATTTTAGAAAGTTAGGTTGATTTTCCTATCATTATGACTCCCATGTACATCCTTTTCATGTTTAAACTGATCATATCCATCTCAGATCTCATTATTATTAAGGTCATTGGATCTCTTCTACATATAGAGAATTCCACTTTATTTACTCTGCCAGGATGGTATTGGATTGATCAGTAATAGTCATTGGCTAGATCTAATAGTTTTCACTAGTCATATCACACTTCTTCTGTGTGAATATATATTTTATGCTCTTATAATCTATATATATTTTACACTTTACCACATGGAGATAATGAAACAAAATATTCAATGTGAATATCACTACATCAAATTATAAATCATACATTGGATAGTTCTTCTCAATAAATCTTAGCTACCTTGAGTCATAGGCTATCACTTTATCATTTTATATTATTACATAACCTAAATCCTTCTTTTAAGTACCACTATATACCATAAAAATTTTCAACTTATGAGTGGTTTAAGTATCAACACATTGATAATCCTCTTTTTAAATTCCATGATGCTATTTTCACATTCATTGGTCTATACAAACATTTCTCCCTTTGGAGTAATATTGGTTTTTAGGTTTGAAAATAATGACAATTTTCTCATAAATCATTGGTAATACTTGGATAGTCCAAGGAAACTTTGGATCTCCACTATAGATTCTTTTTTGGGCCACTCATCAATTTTATTTATCATATATGGGTCCACAGATATCCCTTTTATAGTGATAAAATGACCCAAGAAAGACACATGGCCCATGTAAAACTCATATTCACTATAACATTCATATAATTTGTCTTTCTTTAACATCTTATGAACAGTAATAAAATGTTCAACATGTTACTTCATACTTTTAGAGTATGTAATAATATCATCTATAAAGAATACCACAGTTTTTTTAGTAATATATTAAGACTTTTTCATTATGTTCATGAAGATTACTGGAGCATTCATGAGTCTGAACTACATGAATAAGAACTCATAATGCTCATACCTTATACAAATAGACTCATTCTTCACCCTTAACTAATGATATCCCGATCGAAGGTCCAATTTATAGAAGTAATGTGATTTGTATAACAATTCAAATAATTCATCAAACCTTGGAAACAAATACTTATTCTTTATCATGATCAATTTGATTCCATGATAGTCAATACATAGATACATCAATCCATGCTTCTTATTGAAAAAGATAACCTATACACCCCATGGTGGAGAAATTTAGTGTATGAAACACATATCCAAATGTTATTGTAATTTCATCTTAAATTATATCTTTTCAAAGGTTTTTATTTAGTTTATATTATTTGATATCAAAAAAGATCATAGTATATGTTCATTTAAGAACTCAACATCTTGATCAAAAGTAATACTAGGAAACTCTTTAGGAAATACATCAACATACTCCCTTATAATGGACATATCATTAAGATAAGTCCTCTCCTATGATTAAATCATTTGAAATTGATAATATTTATCACATTTAAACAATATCCATGTTATTGGAGAAGATTTCAAAGAATATTCATTGAACATGTATGGAATAAGATAATAATTCTGGATATGGAACACGATTTACTTTTCACAATAGTTTATGTGAGATCTATAAATTTAAAATCAATACATTCCTATTACAACATGAAATTATACTAAAAGAATTATAATAATGTCTTCTAGGAGATTCATCCCAAAAATAATAACTAGGGAATATTTATGGTCATGATATTCATTAATCACTGAATTAGAAGTTTTCATGGATAGTTTAGCCTCTATGTTTTGCAGTGATGTTTGAATAGTTCTACTAAACTTTCATGATTTGAAAGAATGAATAGAACTAGAATCAAATAGTACATTCTCTATTATTTAATTAATAACTAGTGTACCTATCACCACATGATTTTCTTGCTCAACCTATGCTGTAGTGATAAAATAATCCCACCCTTTCTCACTAAGCCATGGAGGTTGTAGTTGTTGGTTAAATTCGATAACCCTTGTATTAATGCATTGATTTTCATAATTTCCATGTTCATTATAGTTGTAACACTAGAAAACAAGATGAGGATTTATTTGGACATTTTTTTCTTTGATCACATTAATGGTATTTTCCCTCTCAAATCAATCTGATTTAGCTAAATGCCCCTCCTTTTAACACTTAAAGCAATTCATGGTCCCCTTGAAATGGTTTTAAAGAAGTTTCTTCCCACACCTTCTGACAGGAAGTATTTTGGACCTTCTAACCATCATAGGTTTTATTTGTTGATTCCCTTGGGTTAATCTCCATTTTCATTTTCTTACCTACATTCCCTTAATAACCACTCATTTCTATATCTACTTTAAGGGAACATTGAAAAGTTTCTTTATAATTTTCAAAGTCTTAAACTTTCAACGATTTTTGACTTCTAAGCTTCAACACGTTAGATAAATGTTCAATCATTCCTTTAGGGCTCAGGAAAATGCTGTAAGCATACCACACAAGTCTTGTGATGTTTTCCACATAATACTTAGTATATTTATGTTCCATTTTATTGAGTGTAAGAAATAGCCTACTCATTTTAACACTGAGAGTGTGTAGGAAATACTTATTGATAAATATCGACTTGAATTTATCCCACTACATAGATTCTATATCTTCCATAATATTTATATTCTTGATCAATTTCAACTACCGATCAACTAATCCCTCAAGGATATTACCATCCAATATAAACATCTGTTTTTTAGAAAATTAAAGAACAATGAAAATATTTTCATAATATTTAATACTCTATTAAATTATTATGTGATTGATATATCTAGTAAACGTCCTTGGAATTTTTTGCATAATGAACTCAACTACATCTTACTCTCTCAAAGGTTATTCTATAAAATTCTTGTTATTGTTTATAACATGAGTTAGTTATTCTAGTAAAGACATAATGTTCTTAGCTCCCATTTCCCTCATGTTAGGAATTTCATAATGGTAGTCATAACATTTCCTCTTTTACATATCATTTACATGATTCCACCTATGTTCAACCATTTTCTGACATGAAGGATAGTTAGGGAATATATTAAATATATTAATAATTTTTTACAAATTAAACCACAAACTTAAAATGAGTATCTAATAAATGATGAAAAAAACCAAACATATGAATATCTAAGTTTTAATCTTGGTTATTTATGGTTATCTTTAAATTAGGCTCTCTAATACAAAATACTTATTAAATTATATAAAATATGTTTAAATATTTTTAATGGGTTTTAATGATAATATACAGTAACTAAAGCATATTCTACAGGAGTGTCAAACTATGTGCATGGTAACGGCCCATTCACCATGAACCAAAAATATGGCCGAAATATACTCGACCAACTATTTTCATGGTTATTACCACTAGAATCATATATTCCAAAACCACATCAAATTTTAGTATCCAAACATGGATGTATTTAATGGAAAACCATAAAATCTCTACATTATCGAAATTTTGGGATATTTTTATATACTTAGCTTATCCCAAGGGCGTTCACCACTATTATCTTATTATAATATTCAAAAATTACTTGACCTCACTCTAATAACAACTATCGTGACCCAAAAAATAATCACATATTGTTTAATTAATTTTAAAATATTTTATAACATTTAAAATCCAAGGATCAGGGGTTTATTGGCTTTGGGGGATTAAACACATAAATAAAACATTTTAAAACATAATATCATTATATTTATTTAATTTCTTTAGAGTAATCCTAACTAATATAGGTTATCTTAAAACTCTATAGGATTACATAGAGAAACACATAAGGAAAATGATTATCTAGAAATCCTAGTATGGGAATAAACATGATAAGAGAAAAGAATGGGAGGTATAACATGATATCATAATGGGGCATGATTATAAGCCTAGAAGCATGGAATAAATAGAAGATATCATATGTACATGGATTAAAAAATTATCATAAAATAAGATAATGAAATTGTAGGAATGTGTCTAAAATATAATCATGAAATCATAAGAATAATTAAAGTCACCATACTTCATTAGAATAAAATATTCGGTAAGGATAATTGACCACACAACATATTTGGCTACACTCATTACTCACGCCGCATGATATCTTATGATATAGAAACTTTAACCAACACATTGGAGGGTTATATAATTCTGGGACCCCCATAACATAATTAATACCACACATATGTGTTCAATATGAGGAAAATAAACCATACATAAGTTTCATGCATGGTAAAAACCCCTCAGAAAGAACTAGGTTTCATGATCAGGTCTCAAGGAATATTTTAAAGATATAACAAAAGGATTTCTAAGATAAGAAGGAATTAAATTGATTTAGACATTAATATATAAAAGGGATATATTTTTTGATCATTTATTCCCATGTTATTAAAATCCACGAGAAGGTTCAAATAATTATGAATAAAAACAATCCATTTTGGTGTTGATTTTCAAAATAAGCAATGTATATTTTTGGAGAAATGAGTTCATAATTTTCATTTAAAATTGGAATTAAACACAAAGGTATCTAAATAAATTAAAGATAAAATTTAAAATATATTTACAATATTAAAAGATTTTAGGGGGTTATGGTTGATGTGAAATAAGAATTTTTAAAATCCCTTTAAATCTAGTTTCTTTAAACAGGGTATTTCGAAGGAATCTTAAAACATGTAAAACCCTAAAAATGGAAGGGATATTAAACTATGTTTATATATATATAAAGTATATATATATATATATAAAATAGAATAAGTACAAGAGAATAATTTTTCGAAAAAGGAATAAAAATAAAGAGAAAGTGTAACAGATAAGTTATGAGGGGTGTATGAAAGATCCTTTAACTTTTTTTCTAAAATCGTTTTGCACTTATATTTAACAATTTTAGAAACATAGTTTTTTTATAAATATCCTTGGAAATAAATTTATGAAGATAAATAATTTAATATAAAGGAATTATGTCAAGTAAGGCACTTAAAAAAGAGGTAATTAGGGTATACTTTGAAGAGGAATTCAAATGGGAGGTGATGTTTGGAATGGGTGGAAGTGTTATCCTTTTACAAGTGAAAATCGGTCACTTTCCAAGGGAAAAATGTTAAGTGAGTGGAAATATTGGAATTCAATGAAAGTTATGTGGGTTAGGTTATATTGGGATGGTAATACATGTATGTAATACTTTACAACCTAATAAATGACATCTATAAGGTTTAAAGGTCATGTAATCTTAGGAAAATTTATACCATATTAGATTACTCTCTTAAACACTAATTATTCTTAATTAAATATCAATCATGGTAATAAATTTATTAATAATAATTTAAGAGAACCATTACTAAAAAAATTCAACATGATTAATCCAAATTTTTCCTCCATTTCATATTATTTAATTTCTCAGTAATAAAAAAATTAATTTTAAATGAAAAGAAATAAAATATTGAAACACATCTTTTCTAATAAAATGCTACTTATGATAAAAAATGTTTATCATGGGGTTGTCAATATGATATATTAAATAAATATATAAAATTTTAATTAAAAGTGGTTTTAAAAATATTTCAGTCATTCTTAAGTTACGATAACCTATTAATTATTGATAAAATTAGCCAAGGCGATATTTTTCACAATTCCCCAAAAAATTAAATATTTTATAAAAATAAAAAAAATCATAATATACTAATTTAGGTGTTATAAATTAAAATATGTACTTAATTTTATATAATTCAAATTCTAAAAAAATTATACATTTAAATTTTAATATACAATACAATATAGAATGTTATTTTATTAAAAAAATATCTTCTAAAACATTAAGTGTTTATAATATTATTTCTTACCAATTTTATAATTTAGAGGATTTTATATTTTATATTATATATAGATATCTTATATGTTAACATAATTATCTTTTAATGATGATTGATTTAATTTACTAATATGTCACAACCATCATTTCGGAACATGTGAAGAAAGATATCACACTCATAACTATTTAAAGGAAAATATAGATTTACTTAAATCCAAGGATGTTATATTTATCTTTTAAAAAGTGGTTCTCAATACTATTAGTAAAAGTTGAATAATATATCATGTTGATTCTTATATAAATAATAAAAGATGACATGCCAGATTTCATGCATGCATAAACACATGTTTACTATATTTGGTTATTTTTACAAGTATCACGAAAGGAAAGAGTTGAAATTTGATGGTATTTATGAGGAAGAAAGAAAAGATTGAGATTTCCATGATTTTTTCTTACTACTATGCATACATTGACTCATAGATGAGGATTTATTATGGAATAAATATAAAAGTAAAGGTTGATAAAGAGTGCATGATATTTTTTATGTTTAAATGTAGTTATAATCAGTTATATAAGTATTTTATTATGAATACTATTATGAAGAGAACATGAAATCATTCTAGAGATTTGAATTCAATAATATTTATGTAGGTTTGTAAATATTTGAATAAAGAAGAAAGTGAAGAAGAAACTAATTCTGTATGATATATAATTTATAGTTTTTATAGATCAAGTTAGTGCATGAATGAGATAAGAATAGATATGGAGAATAAAAAAGAGGTTCTTGCTCACTATTGTGCAAGTAATCAAAAAATAAGAAGATATGACTGGTAGAAGTACAAGTATGAAGAATTCAATCTGCACAATGATATCGTATTAAATCATGTTTGTGAAGGTTTATTCTATTGTTTCAAAATATATTTTTGTCATATTATTTATGGGAAGCACACATGAAATATCAAAGGACTATAGTGTAATGCTAGTGATGAATATACCCATTTACTATAAACCAAAAAGATTTTTTCTAGTGGAATTTTTATTATAAAATTGTTTCTAGATCGTTCTAAGGACTATATACTATAATTGATTAAGGAAATCTATAAATTCTTGTGTTCTTAGGAGTGTAATAATTTTTTTATGTTCGAAAGATTCATTTGTATCTAATAGGTTGAAATATCATTTTTAAATAATAAAAACATAAAACTTAGTCACCAACAATTCATCCCCCTCCCAATGGTCACATTGATCTTTATTGGTTCTTTCAATTAGTTTCAAATGGAAAGTTCCTTCATTGAATCTAGACTATTTAAACTATTAAGAAGAAAAATATTGTCATAGATGTTAATAACTAATTTAATATTAAGGTGATTACAATCTTTGATGGGAATAACTATCATATCTTGAAGGATAGAATACTACCCCATTTATTAACCATTAGATATGATGTTTTGGAAGCTAACAAAAATTGTTTCCCTACTACCACTGAAGGTTATCCCCTAATAGTTACAAACAAGAGGAATCTCGAGAATTATGGATGATCCAAAATGGCTATTCATTCCACTTTCCTAAAAAGTGAATTTATCCTGTTTAAAGGAATTAATATGGCTAATGGAATCTAGGATAATTTTATAAATATTTATGAAGTTAACATGAATGTTAATAAATTTATGTTACAAAATGTTGATATTAAAATATAGAGATTTTAAGATGGAATATAATTAATTTTTTGGTGAGTTATTCATAAGGGTTAATTATATTATTAGCATATTAAGATGACTTGGAGAAATACTAGAAGACTCAACACCTATTGAAAATATCTTGAGAATTATTACTAATAGTTTTGATGCAAAATTTTTATTAAAGAAATTTTTAAAGCCTAAAATAATCACTCAAGATTATTTTTATAGTATTATCATTACATATGAGAAGATAAAAGAGAATTTTATCCAAATATATGGAAATGATGATGATGAAATATCCATGAAAACTACTAAGAATTAAAAGTCAATGAAAATTGTTATTTAAAAACAGGTCAGTGATTATGATTTATAATATTATGTTAGTAACAATATAGATGAATTCATATCTTTATTTTCTAGAAATATTAAAATAGGAATAGACAAGTATGAAGGAAATTTACCATTAAAGTGATTTAATTGTGGAGCCATGGTACATTTTGAAAAAAATTTCCAACAATAAAGGAAGATAAAGATAATGATGAAGAAGATGAAGGAAAATAATAACACTTTATAAGAATACAAAAATATAATTTTCTTATTAAAAAGGGAGGAATCAGATGTTATATAAATATAAAATGAGAAACTCTTTTTCTAAATGTGAGGAAGATGACAGTAGTTAAGAAGTAGTGGAAGATAAAAATTATTGTAATAAAGGTTACAAAAAGTTTCTTATTTCATATTTAAATAGTGATAGTCTTACCAGTGAAGAAAGAATCAACTCTGAAGAAGAATAATAGGAAACTCATATAGAGCTCATGCTAAAAATATAAATGAAATAATATCTCTCAAAAATTTAAAATATAGAGAAAGATAATAAGAAGTTAAAGAAATATGATCAACCTGAAACCTATCATAAAATAATGCTTGAAGAGAAAAAATTTATATTTTGAAAGATATTGATAGTCAAAAATGTTACTTGACAAATACAATATAATCAAATTCAATCTAGAAGGAAATGTGAAGGTGATGTATAAGCAATTTTATTTGGCCAATAGAAATTGGTTGAAGCTGGAAAATGAATATCTAACTTCTAAACTTAAATTATGAATGATTTTTAAGCATCTAAAGTGTATAAATCTTTAAAATATTAGTTAAGATAATCCTAAAAGGTTAATAAAAATGTTAATTGTGTTAGGAAAATGTCTTATACTGAGAATCAGTTCAAAAGGACCATGTATGCATCTAAAACATGTGAATTCTAAAATTATGGTATTTTTGAGAAAAACATTTGAATAAAAATCTTCTATAACTTGATAATTTATTAAAACTTAAAGGAACTCGGATATGAATAATAATATGTTAAGAATATGATATTCTTTTTCACAAAAAGGATCCGTGATTGATTTCTAGATTAATGTTGTTATATATATTCAAAGTTATAGACAACATACAGGTTACAAAAAAAATATACTTTTAATGGATTTTTCTAGTGATGTGGATGATTTGGGTATATAAAAAAATATGATATAGATTAATAATAAATAATAAAATAGATCTAGTGTTTATTATAGCTAGATTTTTATAGGGAGTTTTCCCACTCAATGTTGATAGACACAAAATGAATTGGAAAAATCCAATTTAAATATCGAAAATCGATTACAACTTCTTGAAACTCTCTATGAGATGTATGATTAGCCAATTTAACTTATAAAATTATTTCTTATAATTGTACTATCCCAAAATATTTTTTATTTAAAATTTCAAAAGCATCAATATAAGAAAGAAAAGGGAAAAGAGAAGCATCTTGTATTTGAAACAGTACAAAATGCTATTAAAAGAGAAAGGCCTTCGATTTTGGATCATGGTTATTATTCACACATGAACATATATTTGAAGCTATAAAATAATTTTAAATAATACGAAAAATAAATAGTGAATTTTTCAAATGATGTGTCTCTGGTAATTTAATGCATTAGATCTTATATTATTGGAAAACAAAAGTTAAAATGAAGATGTTCATTATTTGTTGATCAAATGAAATTTATTTATTGTTTCATAGCTTTGTGATGAAGGAAACAAAGATATATTTAGAAGATATTGTTTTATTATTAATTTTATTGAAGATGGGGATGTTTTGACAAGAGGGAATCGAACCAATTGAATCATTTTCTTGGTTGTAGATGTATAGAATTCATATTATATGATTATGAAGGAAGAAAATAAATTATGGCATAAAAAATTGTAAATTTGTTCCACAAAAACATGAATAAGTTAACACATAGAAGAAGTGTTTGTGATGACCTTGAATTGATAAGAAATAGAGATTGGTGTTGTTCCATTTTCTCGAAAGGGAAATTTTCATAATCGTAACACAATAAAGATAAGATACATATATCTAATCCCTTTACGCTTATTCATACATTCTTATACAGACATTTAAGGAAGCACTATGTTAATAAAGACATGTATTTTATTTTCTTTATGATTTATTTCACTCATATTACTGTTATTATGTTTTTAGAAAATAAATCAGAAGATCTCAAGATGTTCAAAAGTTTCATGAGATGTAATGGAAAGGAATTCAAATACTCTATAATGAATATTCAAATTTATAATGAACTAAATAAACTAATAGAATGTATTTAGGTTATCATGATAATCCTGGTATTTTTCATGATATTAGTGAAACATATACACTATAAAAAAATGGTGTGTGTGAGAGAAAGTATATATTCTTATGAGTGATGGATCAAACCATGTTTATTGAGCATGATACCTCTTAATTATTTTGGATGCAAGCAATTAGAACTAAAAAAACACATCCAAAATTACTTCATTTATATATCTAGTTATAACATGTATCTGTATGAGATATATTATATGAATACCACATGTTTTAAGTAATTAGTAGTGTTTGGTAGCCCATGTATTATAAAATTTAAAGGTGAGAATCTTATGAAGTTTGATCAACGAGGTGTTGATTTCATTTTCCTTGGCTACCCTCTAAATAGTATAGTATACTGATTCTAAACCAAAGAAAATAGGATATTTTTTAACAAAGTATATGTAAAATTAATAGAATATCCAAAAATAAAATCAAAACATTCAGCAACGTATATAAGAGTAAGTGAAGATGAAGTTATTTATAATAAATTTGTTTAAAAAAGTTATGATGTAGAAGTTATATAGTATTATGAAGTTGATTTATCCATTTAAAGTGATAAAAGAAAATAATGTTCATCTCAAAAAAGGTTTAGGAAGCATGTGGAGGTACAAAATATAACTAGGGATCAATATAAATAGGTTCATAACACAATAAAATTGAGGCTATGTTCATATAACTATTTTTTTAATGTTTTCCCCAAAAGATGTTGAAAAATAATTGGATCATCAAGAGTGGATTGATGCCTTGAATGTGTAATTAAATCATATTGAGGAAAATAAAACATGTGAATTGGTACCCTAACCTAAAGATAAAAATGTGATTGGTACAAAGTGTGTTTTCCATAAAAAAAATAAAATAAAATAGGTAAAGTGATAATAAAAAAGAAAATACGGGTTTTTAATGGTGACAGATAGGTTTAAGGAATTTATTATAATTATAAATTTTTCATGTTTTTATAGTTAAAACCATAAACATATTTGTTTATATTTCTACAAAAATTAAATATAATATTTTTTAAATGGATTTCAAATTTACCTTTCTCAATGAAGAGTTGGAATAATAAGTTTAGGTTGAGAAGCCAAGTGGTATATTTCTTGGAAAATAAAATAAATGTATGTGTAAGTTGAAGAAGTATTTATATGGGTTGAAGAAATCCCCAAGATATTAGTATTCCATGATATATTCCTATTTAAATAAGTTTAATTTTAATAATGGATGGGTAGATAACAAACTCTTTATAAAAGAAAATCAATTGGTTTTTCTCATTTTGATTTTTTTATTAATGATATCATATTTGAATGGAATAATGAATAATACTGTGATTAGTTTTTTAAAGATAATAATATGTTATTTAAAATTTCTATACTATAAGAAATAATTTAATTTCTCAGATTTCAAATCATTCATGTAAAGGATCACATTTTTTTATCACAAGAAAAATATTACAAGGATGTACTTAAAAGAGTTTTTATATAAGATTAAAAACCAATTTACACATATATCTTAGTGGGAAAAAGCTATTTAAGGATAAATTTTGATAGGATGTTGATCCTAATGAATTTAGGAAATTGATTTTAAGTTTATTGTATTTAATAACATCTATACCATACCATGTTTATAATTTTACCCTATATTCTAGAATTCCAATTTCATCTAAAATGTCACATTTTTTTGTTGGAAAAACAATTATCTTATACATTAATGGAAATACAGATTAGGGGATAAAGTGTGAAATTAACGGAACATTGAATATGTTTTGATATATAGATACAAACTGGGTTGCTTTTTTTAATGACATGGGATCTATATCTAGTGGTGTATTATTTCAAGGAGAAAGTTGTTTCAGTCCCCATAAAAATGCAAAAAGTTCGGTGACTCTCATCACTATAAATTCTGGTTATGTGACTTCCACTATCCCAAACCAGTTTGGGTCGACCCTGAACTGGTCACATGGGCCACTCCGTAACAAGTCTCGAGAGGCATTTTCGATCCTCCAGGGATGGAGAAAAGTGTCGAGGGAATCAGTTAGAGTGATAAGGGAATGATTTTTTTCCAAATATAAATAATAAAACAAATAGTGGAATGAAATGGACATCCCAATACACATTTATAAAAATTGAATTGATCATCATGTTTACAACAAAACTTGATGTACAATTGAATGATACAACTAAACCAACAAGACCCGATAACCAACTAAATCTAGGTGACCCCACTGGTCACTCTACAACACAATGATCACACGTCTCTCAAGGCGATTAAACTCATGCTGAATCCAACAAAAGGGAAAAAAATAGAAAATAACTATAGCTCGGTGTATTAAAACCAAGTAGGCTAGCCTGATAATCTATTCACAATGCACATACTTTAAAATAAAAAAACATATATTTCAAATTTGAACTAAAATATATAAAAGTAAGGTTTTCTACATGATTAATTCAAAGAAAGTACAACCCATTGCCCATATTCATTTCCAAAAAATATTTGTTCAACTGGTGTTCCAATATCATTTTCAAGGGGAAAGTGATGTTTAAATATTCAGATTTGTACAAAGAGGATAAAACACTTTCATTTGAAAACCATTTTTAGAAAACATATCAAATCCAGACCACCACTTTCCAATATATTCAATACACAAGAAAGAACGATGTTAATCACACAACAAGGGAAATATATATGTACATAAAAGCATCATATTTATCCCTGCAAGAAACTGAAAGCTAGATAGGAATGAGTGAACCGAAGAGATAAAGAATATTCCAGAAGACACCAATACATGAGACCTCATCCCTATTGACATGTCACACAAGATGAAATAAAAATGATAAATGCGCTCAAATATCCTTTCTTAGGAAGTCTGAGGGAAAATATCATAGTAATAAAACCAATATATCCACCTATTATGGCCTTCAAGTCAGTACAATAACCTACCACTGCAGCAATCATTCATAAATTATTCTATCAACATGCCAAGTTCCCTTGTATCAAGTATCTAATGGGTATGAGCCATCCTATTTCATTCGAGCATCCAATTTCAACATATATATAGTAGTAATTCACAATATACATCAACCCGAGTCACTCTAAGGACCGATCTCATGCCATTTACCAAAAAGAACATAAAGAGCACAACCCAAGGCACTCTCATAATGGTTCAAAATTATTCCTCAGTAAGGAAACCCCATCCATTATATACATAAAATAATGCCATGAGAAACATCTATAAGAGGTTTTCATAAAAAATAATTTCACCATTTTTTACAAAGTCTCCAAACAGGACTTTAAGCGTTTCTCAAAACCAACATTTTCCAAAGGTAAAAATTTCAATTTTAAAAAATAGGTTTGTACACACCATTTAAAACATAAAAATCATACTGAATACCCATTTGTTTTTACAACCAAAACCACATTGGTAATCCATATAAGGACCCAAAAATACCATTTATAATTCTTACCATGTATTTATGAGTCCAAAAAAATCATTTTAAATCAAACTTAAAACATAAAATCCAAGCGATCAATTTACTGAACACATGTCATGCACTCTGTAACAACACAATTAATTTTTAACACTTGAAAAATAATAAAAATACCCATTTCATGCCATAAATTTATTAAAGATATTTAACCATGTTCAAAATACACTAAACCAGGTTCTAAACAACACAAACTAGGTGCTAAAGATAAGGAAACATTTAAATAAACACTTGGTGTGCACTTTTGTAACAAAACAACACTACTTTTCATTAAAAAGGCATAAACACCACTTTTCACACCAAATAAAGTTGTTTAAATCTTATAATACAATACTCATAATGTTTAGAGGGTTAAAATACCATGAAAATGATGAATCTTAAATAAAAAAGGACACATGCAATGGGAAACCTACCTCAAATCCATGGTGGAAAGGAAACGGTCACCCGATATCACCCGCCACGGTTCGCAACACTATAGATCTATGAAGACTAGACGTAAACTAACCAAAACCCCATAAAACATCATGGGATAACATAACCCTATGTCATTCATCACCATGGGAGAAGAGGAAACCAAAATAAAGTGGAAGGAGAAGGAAGAGTGAGGAGAAAGGAGAAGGAATATAACCTTGGAAACTAAAGAACTCTTCATATTCCCTTAGATATACATCCTTAGAGGATATTTAATGGATTGTAACTACTTGGAGTGCATCCTTAGGTCTGGAATATCCAAGGAAAGAATATTTTGGGGGGAAATATAAAAATATGAATGATTCATGAAAGAAACCAATTACTTTACCAAATCTGTTTGATTTGAGAATCCTTGAAAAATTTCTCCCTAATCCAAGACTAAGATGAGATACAAAGAAGTAAAATGGAACATGGGAGTTCTATTAGGATTTTTGGGCTCGAGTGAGAGGTGGAATCACCGAAATTTTTTTAAAAAATGAATAATAGATAAAAGAAACAAATTATTTTTTTTGTAACTGGAAATGGACTCACATTTGGACCAAATCTTGAAGTAACCACCCTTTTCTCCAAAAACCCGCAAACAAGCTATGGGTTACCAATGGTTTGATTATTAGAAATAGCTAGTATTTCAAAAATCAACATTAAACTCACCCAAAACCCAATAAAATGATCGAAATTTACAACAAATTGGATGAAAACCAAGACATGAAAATCAGGAGTGACAATTATCTCCACCATTAAAGCTTTCTGCCCCCAAAAGCCATAACACTTTCCAACTGAATGATCAACACCTAAGGATTCATTATCAACATGGTACCAACTCTCAAGCCAAGGAAATACCATTCACCATCAACGGACCTTAATCCTCTTGCTCAAAAAATACACCAATTCACAACCACTTCCTGAGAATCAACAGAAAGATCAACCCACCACCTCCACAACCAAGCCAAGAACCAGATTGTTGGGCCTTCAACTAATGAAACCAATGATCACCCAAACCAAAGATAACATACAAAAGCTAATGACATGGGGGTGGGGGGTGGCCAGAATAGGATCCCCACTATTAAATCACAATTAACATCCAAAAAATCCTTAAAGTAAAATATTTGAGACCCACAGTGGGTCTCCCAACCCTTAGAGACCAACTAGAAATGAACAAAAAAGAATTCAAAATAAAATATAATCAGGCCTCACCCTCACAAGGCCACCAAAACACCAAAAAAAAACTACAAACCCAAGTTAATAGGGTTCTAACATGAAAATTTAAACCACCAACTCCTGAATAGAGGGGACAAGGACTGGGCCAACACTTTCAACACGGATAAAAACCCCCACCACTCAGGGAGGGGAGGGAAGGGGACCCAATCATTGCGACAATAAAACCACAAAATAAATAGAGGAACAACCCAACACTCTCCACCTACAAATAGATAAAAACAATAACGCACATGATTCACATTTTTAGTCCAAACATGGACATTGATCAGAAACCCACATCCGTGAAGGCATAACCATAGACATTGCTTGAGGGGTAAGTCCACCATGTTCTTTGCGAAAAAAATAAAAATTAAAGTGATGAGAAACCACAATAAAATCATCGAAACTGACTTACCACAATGGTGAAGGCATGATCTTAGTAGATCTCCCCAAACCTATGACAATTTCCAGACTGCGTGAAAAGATTCACTCTAAGGACTTTTACTGGAGCTCTAATGTTGGAAGCATCTGCTGCACTGCATCCAAAATCTATGGATCACAACACCCCACGAAACTCACTTTATCAACAACACATGTTAATATAAATATGAACTCAAAGATACATAGCACCGTTCTCTATTACTTTGAATAAAGGGAATAATGGACATAGAATAAAGAGTAACGCGTCAACATCACCGAACACAACTGTTATATCCAAAAGAATTATCACAAAAGGGAAATTTTTTAAATCAAGACTAAATAGATCTCTATTCCATAAAACGAGTTGAGGCATCATCCGAAGAGGTTAATTTAATGCTTGAAATGAATCCCCAGGATGATCAACTGGAAGTATTTCCAATATAGAACCATCTATGGATACATCACAACATCCAACATATCATTATAAATCCACTGAACATTGCTCAAAAAATGATCCACCAAAAAGATCCCATATCAAGAAACACTAAGAGTTTTACTTCCAGATCATAATGAAGCATACCAAATAAACCACACTTCAAAAACATAAAAAAGAAACCCACATAAACACGAGTTCACAAAAACACAACACATTTTGAGCTTAAAACACTTTAAAAAAAAATAAACTTATGGGATTTTCACATTCAACAATGGTGTTTCATCAAGTCTCACTCATAATAACATTCTCGTGCCACCTCATGCACCTAACGACTATGCCATACCAGGCATCCATCAAGACATATATACAAAACCTTGCATGTGAGAACCTAGGAAAACACCCAAGGCTAGAAGAAACATTCCCATTTTACAAGCCAAAAAATTTAACACATTTCAGAAAAAATCATATACCTTACATAGGCACACTAATAAACAATTCAAAAACCATTTTCATATTTCTACATAACAAACCATTTTACCAATCTTGAAAAAGAAACCCCATTGGTCTACATCAAAATCCTATCCATTTATTCAAATCATTTTATAGAATCCCAAAAAAAACCACACTTTTTCAAGAATCATTTGATTTATAACCCATTTACATTATTTTAAAACAACTACCAATAAAATAATGCAATTCAAGAATCCCTTTCCCAGTTTCAAAAATTCAACAAGGTCTCTTTTCTTAATCCAACAACCACAAAGGCCAAAACACTTTTTAGGAAAACACCAAATTCTCAAATACAATTCCCAAAACCAATTCATTAGATTCAAACACTCGTCATCATCCAAAAAAAATATGATTTTAATAAAATTTTCAGAATCGTCTTAAAAAAATTCATGCCTTCCCACAATTTTATTTCAATAAACCATTAGTTTATATAACGTAAATTTGATCCTGTTAAATCATTCTACTTTCTCCCCAAAAATTTGTTAAAAAAAACCCAACATACAAAAAAATTCTTATTATGAATTGAAAACCAAATTCCATAATTATCACATAAGTATTTTCAAAACAAAATTCAAAACCCAGGAATGGTCTAAGAGACCCACAAAAGGGAACTAGTGTTGGTGGGTGACTTGACCATATGGTTGGGGTCCATATATAAAACACACCACCAATGCGGAGAGCCTTCTTAGGAAAATGCCCCGACTCCACATGGATTCCTAGGACCTGAGAGCTCATGGAGGCCATTATCCCAACTCCGCTTATTGTAACCCAATCACCAAACAATCCTTAAGAACCAAAGAAACTAATAAAACCAAACATCCCATGGACACCTGAGGATCGGAACAAGTAAGAGTTCGCGACACTCTTCTCTTACCTACCCCTCAAGTCCTGATAATTCTACTACATCTACCTTAACATCCCCCAAATAACAAGTTCACTCTAAAAATAAAGGTCTTCTAAGAGTCAAACTCATTTGATACCATTTTGTCCAGAACCAGCCTGGGTCGACCCTAAATCGGCCACCCGGGCCGCTCTGCGAAATGTCCCGAGAGGCATTCCCGATCTTCCTGAGACAGTGACAAGCACATAGGGAATGAGTTATAGTGAAAAAGGAACAATTTCACAAAAATATAAAAAATTAAATAAATAGAAAAATTTAATTTACAACCTAATACACATTTATAAAAACTGAACTGATCATCATGTATACAACAAAACTTGAAGTACAACTAAATGATACAACTAAACCGACCAGACCTGATGAAAAACAAACTCCATGTGACCCCAATGGTCACTCTCCAACCCCAATATCACACATCACTCAAGGTGACCGAACTCACGCTGAATCCCACAAAAGTGCTAAAAACAAAAAAAGAACTATAGGCTTGAGTATTAAAACTTAGTAGGCTATCTCGATAATGTATCCCCAATGCACATCCATTAAAATAAAAGAAACATAAATTTCAAGTTTGTAGTGAAATATATAAATTTAAGGGTTTCTACATGATTACTCAAAAAAAGTACAACCCATTTCCCTTATTCATTTCCAAAACAATATTTGCTGAACTAGTGTGCCAATTGAATTTTCAAGGGGAAAGTTATGTTTTCATTTTCAGATTCATAAAAAGTAGATAAAACACTTTACTTTTAAAATAATTTTCATAAGAATTATAAAAAACATCCTACCAATTTCCAATAAAAACAACACACAAGAAGGAACGATAGTAATCACACAACAAGGGTAATGTAAATGTACATACAGGCATTATATTCATCACTGAAAGCAACTGAAAGACAAATAGACATGGGTGAACCTAGGTGACCGAGAATAATACAGAATACAAAAGTACATGAGACCTAATCCCCAATGAAATTTCACACACAATGAAATCAAAACTCTCAATACACTCGACCATCCTTTCTTAGGTAGTCTGAGGGAAAATCCCATTGCAATAAACCCAATATATCCACCTACTATGGGCCACTAGTCAGTACCATAACCTACGAGTTCAGAAATCATTCTTAGAATATTTTCTAAATATTCTAGGTTCACATGTATCATGTATCTAATGGGGGTGATCTGACCAATTCCATCTGAGCATCCAATCACAACATATATATAATAATAATTAAGAATAGACATCACCCCGAGTCACTCTAAGGACCGATCTCATGCCATTAATAGAAAAGAACATAAAGAGTACAACCCGAGGAACTATCCTAATGGATCACCAGGATTCATTATTAAGGGCATCCCATCAGTTATTTACATACAATAATTGAATTAGAAACATCCACATGAGGTTTTTATAATAATCAATTTCCCCATTTTTCACAATATTTCCAAATGGGTCTTTAAGTGTTTATGAAAACTAACATTTTTCAAAGGTAAAAATTTAAATTTTAATAAAGATATGTATACAAAAAATTTACATAATAAAAAAACTTTCTTAAATCCCTTAAAATATTCAGGTTACACATCCAAAGAACAACCATTTTTACAAGGATGCCAAATAGGCCATTTCTAGCAACTCATGCCAAAACATGTCATAAACCAAAAACCCATTTGTTTGTACGACCAAAAACACATTATAAATCCATATAAGGACAAAAAAATACCATTTTTAATGATTATCATGAATTTATAAATCCAAACAAACCATTTTAAAACACACAAATCATATAAAATCCAACTGGGAAATTTACCGAACACATGACATGCACTCTGTAACAACACAATTCATTTAAGCACTTGAAAAAGAATAAAAATACAAATTGTTGGCCATAAATTTTTAAAGATACTGAAACATATTAAAAATACCCTAATCCAAGTTCTAAACAACACAAACTAGGTGAGAAAGATAAAGTAACATTTAAGTAAAAACTTATTGTGCACTTTTATAACAGAACAACACTACTTTTCACAAAACACGGCATAAACACCACTTTTCACACAAAATAAAGTTGTTTATGGCTTATAAAACAATAATAAGAATGTCTTGAGGGTGAAAATAGCATGTAAAATATGAATCCTAAATAAAAATGACATGTACATTGGTAATCCAACCTCAAAACCATGGTGGAAAGGAAACGCACACCCGATATCACCCATCCCGGTTCCCAACACTCTAGATATTTGAATACCAGACCTAAAAAAACCAAAAAACAATAAAATATCATGGGATAACATAACAATAGGTCTTTTATTTCCAGGGGAGAAGAGGAAACCAAAATAAAGTGGAAGGAGAAGAAAGAGGGAGGATAAAGGAGAAGGAATATCAACTTGGAAACTAAAGAACTCTTCATCATCCCTTAGATCTACACCCTTAGAAGAAAGGAAATGGATTGTAACTCATTTTAGAGGATAATTAGGTATGAAAAACTCTCTAAAGAAGATTTGGGGGAAAAGATAAAAAAATAAATGATTCCTAAAAGGAACAAATTACCTTTGCAAATATGGTCGGATTAAGAATACTTGAGAAATTTCACCCTAATCCGCGACTAAGTTGAGATCAAAATAGGTAAAATGGAATAAATAAGTACTCTTAGGGTTTTTTTGGCTCAATTTAGAGGTTGAATCATTGAATATATTACAAAATTCAAAGGATATAAATGATTTTTTAGAAAAAACTGGAAATGGGCTCACAGTTGGCCCAAATTGTGAAGTAACCACCCTTTTATCCCAAAACTCCCAAACAAGATATGGGTCACCCAAGGTAGTATGATTAGGAAAGGATAATTGTTCAAAACTAAAAATTCATATCAAGAAATATCTAATAAAATGATCAGGACATCCAAAGAACTAAATCAAAACCAAGACATGAAAAACCAGGTGTGACATCCGTTCAAAATAAAACATAATTAATGCGGATGAAGATGAAGTTAGATGAATTTTTGTTTGAGGTGAATCTAATAATTCTCTTGGGTTGTGATAATAAATTTTTTATCAACATCATAAAGAATATGGCACAACATTCAATATCAAAGCACATTGGTATTAAATATCACTTAATCAAGGATATTGAGGAAATTAATGAACTAAATATCTAATTTATACCAACAAGGGATAATTTGGATGATATTTTCACTAAATAATTATTGAAGGGTAATTTTTAAAGTTGAGATTGATTATGGGTGTTCAAACTCACCCTATTCAAGGCTAAGGTATCATTTTCTACTTCCTCTCTCACCTTATCTTTTGATATTATTTTAAAAGGGGTAGAAATATGAAAACATAAATTTATCAATTTATGTAGTATTTACCTAGAGAGTGGATATATTTTGGGGGAGTTTTTAAATGGGGTTAGTTTTGATTTCATTACGTGTGTTTTATGCCAAATTTTTTTGTAGTTTGTTGAAGAGAGTTAGGAATGTTTTCTTACAGGTTAAAGTCAATTTATCCTGTAAATATTTGATAATGATAGAAAGATTTTTTCATGGATATTGATCACCAAGTTATAGAAAATATGATATTATTTTTTTAATTATTATTTTTTACTACACTAGGAAATATCACATAGTATTATAATTATTAGATATAAATGCCTAAATTTAGTTTTAGAGCTTTAGTGATTTAAGTTCCTTAGTTAGGAACAAAATTCAAAGGGGGTATTATTCAGCCCAATTGGTTTCAAGTTATTTTTGATGTATTTTTAAAGAATTTGATGAACAAAGAGTGGGAATCCTCTTGGTGTTGTCTTTTGTTGTTATCACATAAAACAATTTTATAGGAGGAGTTTCTTATCCTTTCAGAGAGTTCATGGGATAAGTTTCCTTTTAATGAGCTTCAATGCGTACTCGTGATCGATCGCATGAAGGATTATATGATTCATTGGATTATTCTTCTATGGAATATGATTTTATGGACTAAGATTCCATGGAATATTATTTCATTTAATATGATTCCATGAACCAAGATTTTCTGGATTGAACATATGTGAAATGTGATTACATGATAATATCATAGATCTTACATGAGTTTAAGTTCTTTTATGAGAAACCTAATTGATATTTTATGACTATAAATCTTCTATATAAGAAGAAAAAACAGTCCATGAGAATCACATACCTTTCATGAGTATGAGAGAAAAACTTTCATGAGATATGAATTGAGAACATATCTTCTGTGAGTAGAGAAGGAGTGAATGTGAGTCATAAATATTATTTTATTAAATAAAGAGATACCAAGAGTCACAGAGTGGGTGGATCTACCATGATACCAAATATAGCGAGGAAAAGTAAGGTGATCTACTAATGTTTTTATATCATGATAATGAATATTGTGATTCTTAGAAAGGATCTTCTAGATGAAGACATACTTTAAAATAGAGAATATATATCCCTTGGTACTATTCAAGTGTACTTATAAAGAGATGAATAGAAAAACGTGCTGTGCAATTTATTTATAAAGAAAGAAGAAGAATTATTTACTGAGTTTTTCATGATGATATCATTCAATAAGAGGAATTCAATATTGTTTTAAGGGAAAGTAGAAAAGGATATCATGATAAGTATTATGTTTTAAATGAAATAAGACACATAAAATTACATTCATTAATATACCCATGTTAACTACATTTAGTGATTTTATAAAATATCATGTAAAGAATCACATAAATGATATTTTTGAGGAATACTGATGAGATTGAGGTTTATATGACCATGTCTCTATACAATGCATGCATTGATGCATACGTGGGGATTTATTTTATAATAAATAAAGGTATAAAAGAGGATTAATAGGCCATGATTTTTCTATTAGTTTATATTCAGTTAAAATCTGTTATTGAAGAGATTTCTTATGAAATTTATTGTTATTAGTAAATCTGATAATTCTGGAGACTTGAATTTGAATGTATACACATGGCTTCATAAATATTTAAAGAAATAATAAAGAGAATATTAAACAAACTCTAAATGATATTTAATTTATATTTTTTTGTATATCATAGTATTGTGTGAATGTGATAATATTATAGAGAGTAAAAAGAAGAAATTCTCACTCACTATTGTGCGTGAAATTGAATAAAAATTAGATATTACTTACATAAGTGAAAGTGTGAAGAATCCAAGAAGAAAATTGTTGATGCATTGAAGATTGTTGGATAATGTTTATTCTATTATTGAAAAATCTATTTTATCATATTATCTATATGAGGAGTGTAAGAACCTGTGTCTTCTTTTTAGGTATGTTTTTCGTTTTTCTGAGTTTTTGAGAAAAGAGGAATTTCTGGAAATTTTTGAAGTGCACGTCGTGTAATTTATGAGTACACGCCCTGTACCGTGTTTCCGCAGGAGGCCCTATGCTGGACATGTTATGGCCACACACATGTCCGTGTGGGGTGACATGGAGGCCACCTAAAGCGGAGTATGAAAAAGGCAAGTACACGTCATGTACTTCAAAAGTACATGCTGTGTATTTTCTATTTTTTTCATTAAATGCACTGAGGTCACATCTGATGGACATACCCAACTCCTTCTAGGTTTGATTTGTCTGAGAGCATGGGTATGATTGTAGAACTTATCTGAGCCCCTGATCGAGCAACCATTCTTCTAATTAATCGTGGTCGATTATGTTGGGATCGCCTCGGTATGCTCTTCCTTCTCTTAGAGCATCGTTTCCTGATTCCACCTCCTTATCAAGTTATCTTCAGTTAAACATTTTAGAAGTTTTTGTATATCTTCGGCGTTATAAAGTGATTCAAGCCTTGAGGATCAATTATATTGATCTCCTAATGCCGAGTTAGGTGTTTTGTTCCTTTTTGTTGAAAGTATTTGAGTTTTATGTGCAAATTTTCCCAATACCCATGAATGGGGTATTGCGCATTTACCGTTTTAGACATATTGTTTGCCTGCTTTTCTTGTATGCTTGAGTAGAGGTCATTGAATGTGAATAGGGTTAATTGCTATGCTTTGGAAGTGTTTTTCCATGCATGTTTTCCTGTTTTTACCGTTAGGTCTAGTTTTCTTGTTAGGCTACTATATACTTCCCATGCCTAGTTTTGTAGGATGGTGTGACTTTTTTTCTGTTATGCTGTTATGATGTAGAATGCTAGACAAGTAGTTCTTGTGGTTTACATTGGCTGATATGAGATGCTATACTTGTTGATTTACATAGGGCCGTGAGAACCTAGTGTAGTAGACCGTATGAACAGTTGACATAAGGGCTTCTCTAGGGTGTCTTTATAATTTACGATGTGAGACCACATGGGGAATTGAAGCTGAGTGATTCCTCAGAGAGTCTGTAGTTCCTCGAGGTGGGCCACAAGGGGAATGAGAAATTGAGTGCTTCCGCAGAGCACCTTTAGTATTAATATGAGACTATAGCTGAAATTGACAGTGAGTGCTTCCTCAGAGAGTCTATTCTTTAGCTGAACCAGAGGGGTGGTACTGTATGTGCTTCCTAGAGGGTTGCTTGTATCTGTTTGGTTGGACTAGAGAGATAGGATGTGAGTACTTCCCAGAGGGTTTCCAGTTTGTGATTATCTTCTTTAGTTTTCTATTTCTTGATATCTGAAACCATGGATTGTTACTATTGAGTACTTGTTTACTACTTTATGCACTTTTACCTGACAAATATTCACTGATTTTTGGGCACAGATCTTGTGGTGGTTGCCTACTGGGATTCGTCTCATGCCATTTTGGGCCATGATTTTGGGCCCAAACATATTATCTTTTTTCTGGTATAGATAAGGGAAAACACCATTCTACTTCAGGTTCTTAACCGCTTTGGGAGCTGGAGAGCATAGGACCAAGCTAAGGCTTGCAATACTGAGGAATTGTTTACCTATTTTCTTATTTAATTTGGTTTAGTACTATTTTTATTCATCATTGTGACTTGTTTGGCTATTTTCCTAGAAATATGTATTATGCATAATTTTATATATGTTCTCTAGTTTAGACTTTCAGTTTTCCATTGTTATTGCTTTATGTCAATATTAATGCTTCTGGTATTGTATGTATTTGATTACTTCTGCTATGTACTCTGCCAATGAGGGCATAGTCTCCCCACTATCCCACCCAAGGCCCTCACTGCTATTCAGTATCCTCTGGTGTTTATGAAAATGTGCTTGAGGCCATGTGAACAACCGGGTATGGGGAGACTTTGGGTGGTTTCTGGAATCCAGATGTTACATGGAGAACATGAACAACCAACAGATTACAATGCAATGAAAGTAATGGATGTACCTTACCTACCATAAACCAAAATTATTGTTTTCTTGTTGACTATTTGATCTTAGATTTTTTTATAAATCATGCCAAGGACAAGATACAATTATTGAGTAGTAAACCATAATGTGTTCCTGTGGTTGTGTATGTTTTTTGTGTTCGGTAGAGTTATTTTTATCTACTAGAAGGAAAATGTTGCTTTAAAAAGAAAAAAGTGACTACTAATTCACCCCATCTCAGTGGTCACATAGATCATGATTATTCCTTTAACTATCCTCATTCTCATACCAATAGTGTGATAAGTAAAATTGTATGTGTGCTAAGGTGTGCATGTAGGGAATGTGTACAAGAACCCCGTAGGCACTACTAAGATATCTAAAATACCAAATAGTATACAATAAAGGGTATAGATATGTGTGTATATGAAATTTATAATAATAAAAATTTTAATTTATTATATAAAAATCAAAAAATGAATAATATAATTTACATCACTCATTATAAATTATAAAATAGTAAATTTTCCCTCCCATACAACTAATAGGAGTTAAATAAAAAGTAACAACATGATCCTTCTACACTACTAGGAGAAGTAATATCAAAATAACTAAGTTATAAATACATCAACACTAAAATTATCCATACCATCTTTCAGTCCAATCTTAGAATCCCATAAAATAAAGATAAAAATATCAAAGTAAATAACAAAATGTAAAATTACTTTTATAACTCCACAGTATGAGGGGATACATTTGAATATCCTTATTAGGAAGGAAAAACTGGGCTCCCATATTGTCTAACATATATAACCACCAAGGAAAAATGACACAAAATTTAATTGGTTATTATCTGATAAATAAATTATCATCATGTGAGGAAAAATATATCATTGAAATGACAGAAAAAATACACATATCAGATGATAAAACGAATGAGATGGTGTATTAAATAGTAAACTAATAATAGTAAATTTTAATTTCATAAACCATTCCAGATTAAATAACTAATAATAGTACT
Source organism: Viscum album (assembly GCA_963277665.1). Lineage (NCBI taxonomy): Eukaryota > Viridiplantae > Streptophyta > Magnoliopsida > Santalales > Viscaceae > Viscum > Viscum album. The sequence continues at coordinate 1,369,706,689 of OY728136.1, forward strand.
TAAACAATTCACCTAATCAGATTTTTTATACTTACTCACCTAGAATCACCTCAAACATCTCATAGAGTCACCTCACAAAGGAAGAAAGTTCACTCATTACTAATTACCCTTTATCACAAAAGATTCAATCATAATAATTTTATATCTAATACAAATCTCACCCAACAACCACAGGAATTATTTTAATTAATCCATTGGTCATCTTTTGACAATACCCTTATTTAAACCAATAAACATCAACAAAGAATATAATTAAAATACATACACCCCAACCAACCTATTTCATAACCATGGACTTTCCCTCAGTTTTTATACCCCCTAAAACATCACATGATGCCTAGAAATATAATGAGTACTAACCCAATCACCAATTTTTAATGACATAGATTACAATGCATCTCACATAAGATAATAATAATGGAGTCCATTTTGATTATGGGAGACTCAAGTGACCAAACAAAGAGAGTACAAATTAGGATAATACTCTCGGTAAATAGAAACTGATGACAATATTAAAATTATTAAAAATGATTTAATGAAAATAAATTGGAAACAAGGAAGATGAATAAGAACTAATAAGGGAACAATGTAAAGAAAAAAATATCACCCATTAACAACTATATTTTGAAGAATGATCCCCTATCAAGACATCTCAATATCACTAACTTTGACTAATATATCATATCCTTAACCATCTAATATCATTCAATAAGAAAACACCCTTGGTTACTCGCTTCTATAAATGATGTTATTTATGCTAACTATGCTAAAAGATAAATAAAAATTTTAACATATTCTATAATTTGTATTTACATTTTAATTTATTAATGGGAAATGATAAAATTATTAACCAACTAGAACATCCATCTCAAATCCATTTAACCCAACCATTACATTGACACTGATGAAATATCTTAACCAAATATTCATCATCATTTACTAACTTATCATTTATTCAAGTTATCAATTGAAATAAATGGGTTATTCTTCTAATTATGACTTGATACATAGGAAATATATGTAATAAAAAATTACCCATGAAATAAAACTCACCTATGAATAAATTCAGTAATTATGTTATAATAAACCAATGTTATACAAGGCTACATATTGTAATTTTTTTAAACCATACTTTTTTAAAATAATATAACTAAAAAATATTTTCCATTAAGGATATAGATGTGAATAAAAATGGGTTATCAATAATTAAAATTTTAATATGAAATTTTTTCATAGTAATGAAGACAATATATATTCCCATAAAAATTAAACATATTCATGAATGATATACACAGGTAATAATTAAAATTTGGAATAACAATTCAAATATTAAAACCATTGATTTATATTTAAAAAAAATCAATATTTAAATTTTATTATGGTTTTATAAATAAAATACCAATAAAAAATCTTATCCTAATCAATTGACCACCAAAAAACATCCTATAATTAATAAACTAATATTCCTAAATAAATAAAAACTATTACTAAGTAAAAGTTCTTGTAAACAACTCTCGACACTCCCTCACACAAAATCACTGAATCCTATAACTAAAATAGCCATTAATTTATGTCAAAAATTGTGAAAAATTACAAATATTCCACCACTTTTAGACTCCTCTAGCTATTACACTCAGACAATCTCTTTATATTATTGTGATCCATACTTTTCATATATAAATACTATATATTTTTAGATAAATATTTATTACATATCAAAATGGTCCACACAAAAACCAAAAAGGTTTTGTGTATTTAGAAACATGGATATATAAACAATTGAAAAAAAACAATCTACATTTGTTCCTATTATGTTCTTCACAAATAGAACCCTTATTAGACAAAACATACTTGAAAATTTTCTATATAACTTGGGGAAGGGAAACATAAGAAAGTGTGAGATCAGATGCTCTGTAAGGATAAGCATAAGAGATATCAATAAATGATCGTAAGTGAGAATAAGATATTTATAAGGGAACGAGAATATGAGTTTAACATTAAAAAATCATACCCATCAATTCATTGATAATAATATTGAAATATGGTATAAATTTTTATAAATCATGAGACAAAGGTCATAAAATTTTAAAATCATCAATAATTAATCATGAGCCATGGGAACATATCATAAGTATAAAACACAGGGTTTTGGTATAAAAATAAGCATATAAAATCGTTTACTTAGTCAAGGATCACTGTTAATATTGTCATAGTGGATTTGATTCACTCTTTATTCCATTATTTCCCTATTTAAGTTTCACTCTCAAGACTATATTATTAGATAAAGTTCCTTAATAACATGAGATCAATCCCAATTTCAATCATTATTGTCTAATTAGATATCCATATTTACCCACATAATTTAAAGGATATATTATTTTATTCCCACCCTTAACATAATGAAAACCATTCATATGTGCTCCACAAGATCATATACTGTTCATCATATCATCAAATCATAACCAATGGAAAGGATATGTGTTTCATAAACATTTCATCATCACAATAATAAACTATAAAATTTAAGAATAAATATAGAAACATTGTATCATATAATTAGTAAATATTAAGAAACATAAATGGATATTGTTATAGAAAAATATCTTTAGAAGTTCACTAGAACATTTTTTGATGAAAATACACATTTTATTAAAAATAAATTATATAAAATCTAAAAATTTCCAAAATATTAATGATAAAATTTTATTAGAAAAGAATGGAGGAAAACTAAAAAGGAATATTTAAATAAAATAGTATTGACGATGATGGGGAACTTTTTTCATATGGTGTATGTTAAAACAAAAATTCCCTTTTCAATAAAAATTCAATTGCACCTAATTCACAAAATGATACGAAGATTATTTTTAAAAAATTATAAAATGTTAAACATGGGTAAAAATAAATTTAATAAATCTTTTTATAATATTAAAAACATCCTTGTAAATAATTTTTATAAAATATGAACATGGAAGAAATATTCCTGACCAAATAGAAAAAAAAGTCTGATTTTCATTAAAAACATAGTTTTGGTCTCTTGAGAATGTAAAGAGAGGAAAATGAAAGGAAAGCATGTAATATATAGAAATAAACAGAATATAAGAAAATAAATAATATTTCGGAGAGATTGTGTAACATCCTGAGATTTTAAAAAGTATAATATTTTCTATAGCGTATATGACATGAAACATAGAGCCTAAACAAATCATGAAATATTATTATTTTAATATGACTATTAAAACCCAATCATAAAATTAGAGGTATGAATAGGATTAACTAATTTATTATATATATATATATATTTCATACAAAATATTAATTTATTGATAAATTATTAGTAATATTCCACCATTTATGAGTATAGTCATCTTATTCAGGAAAAACACATTTTCTTAGAAAATAATTTTTATTTATTTTTGTAACAAACTATTATAATTATTTTTTGGAAATTTTTTATTTTTTTAATAAAATTAAAATTGTTTTTGAAATTATCATCTCGAAATATTTTTATGGTTAATTTTTTATATTTTTTCTAAAAATTTTAATTTTTCAAAGAAAAGTGAAAGATACTAATTTTTGTTAAAAAATTTATATTATTTTAAAGTATTTATAATGTAAAATTATATTTTTGTATTTGTTTTAAAATTTAATTAGTTTCTTTATATTAAAAATAATATAATTATAGTCCTTTTAATGAATATTATACTTGAATTTTGAATAAAAACACTTATATTTTAAAAGGGCAATTTTCTGAAAAATTACATTTCATCGCATTTTACTAGTTTAATTTTAACTATAATTCTGTCACTTATATGTTTTGAATTTTTAAAAATGGATTCCATATTTGGAAAATTTGTTTAATAGGTCCCTTTTATTTTTTGACATTATGAATGGTAACATTATTAATTTTTATTACCACGATAAATGGTTAATTGAGTAATTAATGTTAAAAATAAAATGATAAAGACTAATCATAGGACATTAACACTTGAACTAATTTTATTGGATGATTATATATTTCCTATAATCATTTAAAATTTTTATATATGTCATTTTTTCCATTTCGACATGTTTTTATCCTTTATAATATTTAACTTAATATAGAGACAAAAATATCACACTCTTTCTTTTAATAACTATAATATTTTTTACATAAGGGTAAACATATGATATGTTTGGTTATAAATAATAATTTTAAATCAAACTGATTTTTATCAAGTTATTTTTTTTAATTTTTAGTGATGAAATACTTACCCTAATAGCTTATGCATCACTGATGCATTAATTGAATGTGGTTTAAAATATCAACCATGTTCTATTTATAGGAAAATTTTCCTTTTATATTAACAATATTAACCCCTAAATTGTAAAAAATTCATTATCACAGTAATTTTCAAAAAGTGGAAAAGTGGGTTAAAACAAAAAAAAATAAGTGTAAAAACCATACATAAACATGTCCAAATTTTATGTTATTAGAGTATTTAAAATCAAAGTCAAATTATATTCAAATATTTTTAATTTTTATCCAATTTAATATGAAATTAAATTTATATTAAATTTATATTTTATGAAATTCCAAGAGTGCCCCTCCCATCTCATTTTAAAGGGAACCTATTCTTATCATTTATTCACACTTAAAAGCATTTTGGTTCATACATTAACTAACAAAATCAAATATTTACATCAATACCCACATCCTAGAGGCCTTTTTTTATCATAAAACCATCCTAGGAATTATTTAGTGTAAACCTTAAGAGGTTGTCCGAAGAAGAGGTATGATACTTAACCAAGCATTTTTGATTTATTTATTATTCCACCTCCTTCAAATATTATTCAAAAATTATGATATAATAACATTATTATATAACATTTAATTATATTTTATTATGTTAATTTCATAACACACATCCATTTTCTCTTCAAATGGTAAATGAAACCAGTGTTCGTGTGTACCGAGGACTACCACCTCGCATGTTGATGTAATTCTTTTTCCATAACAACCTATAATAGTTGATTATAATGATGGATTTAATGTATATATATGATATTAATTACATATTTATATTTATATAAAGATAATATAACACTTATTTTCTTACCTTTTATTTCACTATGAAATGACAATGTCGTTCGTGCGTATGTGTGGACTACGAACTCCACGAAACGATGTTATTTGTTTTTTGTCACCACATCACATGGATCGTATATAAGTATATTAAAATAAATAATAGGATATTTATAATATAATTATAAATATTTAAATATAAAATAATAATTACCTTCTTTACATAATGATCATGAAAAAATGGAAATGTTGCTAACACGTAAGTACGACCTACCGTGTCCATGATTCTAACACAGTTCACATTTAATAAAAAAATTTCAAGGTTGTTTTTAAAAGTATAATTGATATTAAAAATGATAATTATTTCAGGATAATTAGTCATGATATAATGGAATAATGACCTCTTTTACCATAGGCAACCTACCTAATTCATTCTAGATATATGAGTCCAATATTGTTAAAATGCCAGACATGAAATTAATTGATTATAACATGGTAAAATGAATAATAAACATGAAAAAATTTCTTAAAAAATTAAATAATTAACAATTTTTTTTTATTTTGGATGAGAAATAACTTACCCTATGTTTTGGACTCGATGTTAGATACATTCATTTAAAAATCACCCTTTAAAGTCTTCCTTCCAACTCTTTATCTTGCATATCCATATTATTAAAATTGTTTTATGGATGTATTTATAAGTACATAAAATAATTTTAAAGTACGTTTTATGTATCTTTGGAATTTATTACAATGTTTTTAAAAAATTAACCTTTTTACAGAAATTCTTGGCTTTCAATAGAAAAGAGAAAACAAATGTCTTATTTTGAGGAATACCAAAACAAAGTTTTTTTTACCACTATCATAATTGTTATTTTTTTTTGAATTACATTACAAGATTTATTTTTTTATTCAATGGAAAAACCACTTTCCATTTTTGGGTATTTTGGTATTTAAAATGGTTTTTTAAAATAAAATGGTATTTTGATATCTAAAAGTGTTTTTCAAACAAGTTTGTAGGAGTTTTTCAAAGGGTTTCAGATGAAAAGGGGAAAGAATAAAATGTTTTATTCATAATAAAAAACATGATCATTATTTATGAAAGATGGATGAGTGAGATAAATCTTATATGATGGGTTGATACCCATTATAGCTCATTAAAAATAGGTGAGTCCAATATAGCTAATATGAGGGGAGAGCCATATTATAGATCTCCAAGGCATTGGGTAATGTTTCTTATCATTAAAGGGAATGAGGGTATTAACTAGTGTGGTTTCTCTGAGGGTTCTAACTGGGGTCCATTTATTTCTGACATGTTTTTGAAACATATTATGAATATGGTTCTATAAGTTTCCTAAAAAGTTTTTATTTTCCTTCTATAGATTTTAAGTGTCTTATTTGAGAAACAATTGTGTGTGTTTTCATGTGGAAATGATTTATTTCATTCAATCAATTAAATTTGATATAAAGGTAAATATTTCAAGAATTTATATATTTTTCGCTGGACTAATGAATTTATTCTTTTTTAAGGCTCTTACTGATTTTTTTTCCTCATCCCATGTTTTTAATATTTTTTTCATAGTGTATAAGGATGGGTATGGAGAAGGAGGAAGTCAATTTGAAATTCATGAAGAATTTTCATGAAAAGAAATCATGTTAAATTTAAAAAGTTTTATATTTTGTGGAAAATGGATACTAAGTAGAAGTGTCCAATTTATAATATATGTGATTGTTATGTAAGTGTTGTGACCTAATTATATAAATCACTAAACCTAAAAGATATTTGAGAATTAGATAAAGTGATTTCTATTATAAATACATTAGATTATTTAATGCTTCATTTAAGGTCCTTATAGTTGGTATTAATGAAGAGGTTTAGATCACTTTAGAGGTTAGGATGCTATTTGATCTTAAGTTAAAAGTAATTTATAACAAAAAACCTTAGTATATTATGGTGGTTTTGGTTAAATTAAAATATTTGAAGATAATATGTTTAAGGATATAATAGTATTTATATTCTCAATATGATGATTTATTATGATTTTATTGATATACTCACAGTAACATTTTTTGATTTAGTAAATGGATAAATATATAAGGAATCAAATTAATAATGGATATAAAGGAAAATGTGGTGGTTTTTGGAATGAGAAACCAAACATATTGGGTTTGTCATGAAAAATATTGTGGTTATTCTTAACCAAATATCACCAGTTATGATTCACAAATTGGACCAAAATTAGTTTCCTAATGCACCAAATAAGAGAAAAATGGACTTCTATATAAGTTTAGGTGAAAAATATTATAATGGTTAAATGTTTAAACATCATAAGTTTTGAGAATGTGGAACGAAGAACCTATAAAATGGATTGAAGGAATGGGAATACGTTTTTTATGTGGTAAATAATGTTATAAAAAAATAAATTTAGAAGTAAAAAGGAAGAGTTCGGTTAAAAAAATGAAAGGGAATAAAGTTATTATCAAGGTTTAAATTGAATTATTTAAATGTGGTGAGTGTAAGAATTATTGAAATCTATTTACTGAGGATAAATATTAAGAATGAGATCATAAATACCATATATATAGAGGTTTATATATGCCTAATTATATTAAAGTTAAAGATGAGGAAACCACAAATGAAATATGAAAGGTTTGAATTATATTTTGAATTAATTTTTGTATTGATGAATGTTAGGTTGTGATTAATATTTTTGATCATAGAAAATAAGTATTAAATAATAATATGGGATATAATGGTTAACGAATTAGATATAATTTTGAATGATTAAGGTGTATACATTTAGGGAATCAAGAGTTATTATCTAAGTATGATCATAAGTTTAAGAGAATTAGTACTCTTTTGAAGATTCATGTGATGGGGGTACCATTGATAAATTTATAGAGTTTTGATGTTTTTTTGTATTTCTATACCTTAAGTTTAAAATTTGAAAAAGATATTTTAGGAATAATACCTTTACATTTTGTGGAAATAATTTTAAAGATATTAATATCATATTGGGTTTATATAATATTTGATTATAAAAATTATTTTTTTTATATTTTAATTATATTTTTTTTGGAGTGTTATAAGAATTATATTTTAATTATTTTTATAAAATGACAACATATAGGTTGGGTGATAACCCATCACATCAGGGAATTCCGTGGGGCTCGAACCCACAAACGAAGGCCGACAAGGGTGAAACTCCAACCACTGGCCTACGTGATGTCCTCTTTAGTATGTTGATTTTTCTACATTAATTATTTTACATATAATGATTAATTTTATGTGGGGAAAATATTAATTATTGTGTAGATAACCATTTCATTTAAATGTGATTTAGTGATTAGGTGATTAATGTTAATTTGGAAGAGTACCACAATAATTTTGAAGAAAATTATATCATTAAGGTAAACAAAATATTATGGGGTTTTATTTCAGGAATAAAGGTTGAATTAAATTTTGGATGAATGTATGATTGAAATGTGGATATGGTATGATTCAAGTTATTTATGGAACTTATTAGTATATCTTGGATATTATATGATTATGGAACATATATTTTTGGTATGATATACTAAAAATTATTGATGTTACTTGGAGATAAATGTTAAATTAATCTTATAAAACCATGTGATAAAATTATTCTTATATTTGGGCTTCAATATTAGTCTATAATATTTGGAGGAATTTTGAATATATATTTTTTATTTAATGACCTATGTTGAACCTTTGGTGTTATTAAGGAATTTTGGAGATTAATTCTTCATTAGAAGGTTTATTCATTTTGAGAATTATCTTACCATGTGCTGAACTTTTTGGTTTTTTATCATTTAAATATAGTAGGAATACATTTTAATCATTTTGTGGATTATGTGATCTATTATATGTTAATTTTAGTGTTTCAGATATGAAAAATTCATCTTGAATACTCCTTTTTTGGAGAAAAACATGAGATTATTGTGGAAACTAATTAAAGGATGAAATTCCACTTTTTATGTAAGTATATTTCCATAGGTTATTAGTATATATGATGAATTAAGTCCTCAACTCTAGGAAAAGGATCTTGAAACAAAAAATTTATATTTTTTACCTTCATTTTTTTGAATCAATGGCTAATTTCACACCACACTGATTTTTAGTTTAACTATCGTTAACTTTCTTTTGATCTTTACTTTCTTATGATCAATGATCTTTGTCAATCTGTATCATTGTTTGGAAGTTAAATTTTTTGTTCATGTCTATATTTTAAATTCTCACAAATTTTCAATTATTTTTAAACCTAGTTATTCATTACTATATATGATACTGATATTCCTTTTCTCTCTTATCAAAAAGAAGTTTTATTAATCCTTTTTAGAATGTGGGATTTAAAGAAGGGTGATTTAAAATTCCAAACATTTGATTATTGAGATAAATTTTAAATTGTTTGAACATAGTTTATAAAAGGGGGTATAATTTAACCCCGAATATTTGAAAATTAAGACTATGTTCGATAGAATATACAAAATTCTACACCAAGTATAAACAAACAATGAAATGTTATTATTTAAATATGACCATTATAATCAAGACATTAAATTTATAGGTGTGAATAAGATTAAATAATTTATGAATTATATATTAATTTCATACTAAATATAAATGAATTTGAAAATACGTAGTAAATAATTAGTCAATTTTTAGTAAAGTCATTTTATTATTTAAAAATACATTTTCTTCCAAAAATATTTTTATTGAGTTTTGTCATCAAATATTGTAATTACTTGATGTAAATTTTAGAAATGTTATTTTATAAAATTAAAATCAATTTTTAAATTAGAATACAATTTTTTTATAGTGAATTTTTCAGTTTTTTGAAAAGTTTGATTTTTCAATGAATAGCTGAAAATAGTGATTTTTATTAAAAATTTTGTTTTTCTTAAAAGTATTTATAAAGTAAAATTCTATTTTAGATTAGTTTTAAAATAAAATTATTTCATTTTGAAAAAAATCAAATTATAGTCTTTGGAATTAATTTTACATTTGTATTTAGCATAAAAACATTTATAGTTTAAAAATAGTAATTTTCTAAAAAACATTTCTTCATCACACTTCTTTGATTTAATTTTAAATAAAATTATGTCTATTTTGTATTTTTAATTTTTAAAAATTTATTAAATATTTTTGAATTCGTGGGTCAAAATTCAATAAATAGTTAAATTATATTTTTGGACATTATAAATATTAATATTATTAATTTTTATTACCACCGTACATGTTAAATTAGGTAATTGAGGTTAAAAATAAAATGATAATGACTAGAAAATGACTCTAACTCTTGAGTTAATTTTATTGAATGATTATATACCATCCATAATAATCCAAAAATATAATACATGACCATTTATATTCCTTAGGACATGATTTTGACATTTATATTATTTTAGTGAATATAAAGCCCAAAATGTCATACTCTTGATTTTAATAAATATATTATTTTTAATATAGGGATAAAAAAGGATATTTTCCATCATAAATATTTATATTATATACAAAATATTTCTTTACAGTGGTTATTATTTTTTAATTTTTTGTGATGAAATAATTATTTTTAAATCTTACGCAACATTATCACAATAATTATTCAATTAATAGAAAAATAAAATTAATGATATTAAAAATTATAAATGTAATATAGTTTGAAATAATTGTTTTATTAAATTATTTTTTTGGATAAATATAACATTTTATATAATTGCAATTTTTTATTCTAGTACCTTTGTTTTTTTGATGTTAGTAATATCAATGAAAATGATTGGTTTTATACTGACATTAATGATATTTTATAGTAAATAATATTTTATTAAAAGATTTAAAATTTATAAAAATAATATCATACAAAAATGTATTGGTATAAGGTTTCAAATATCAACCACGTTCCTTTTTTGGTACAATTTAACTTTTATAGTAGCTATATTGACTACTAAAGAGTAAAAACTTCGTTATCGAGGTAATTGTTAAAAAGGGGTAAAGTTGGCTAAAAAAATGATACGGGTAAAAATATTATCTAAACTTTTCTAAATTTTATTTTATGATGGGATTTAAAATATTACATATTATAAATTTTAATATTATCAATTTGGATCCATTTTAACATGAACATTAATTTATATAGTTTTAATATTTTATGAAACTCCAAGAGTGCCCCTCACCCTCTTATAAAAGGGAACGTCTTCTTCACATTTATTCACATATAAAAACATATTTGGATTGAAAAATAATTACCCAAATACTATATTTATACACTTCATCACTTCCTAGAGGCATTTCCTTGATTATAAATCTATCCTAGTAATGATTATGCCGTAAACCTTATGTTGTTGTTCGAAGAAGAGGTGTAGATCTTAACTGATCATTTTTATTTTATTTATTATTCCATATCCTTAAAATATTATTCATATATAATTATATAAAAAAATTAACATATCCCATATATATATATATATGTTATTATATTAACTTAATAACCCAAATCACACTCCTCTTCCATCAAATGTGAAATGAAACCATCGTTCGTGTGTACGACAAACTACCACATTGTGTACTGATGTAATTAATTCTCCATAACCACATATAATGGATGGTTATAATGATTAATTTAATGTATAAATATTATATTAATAATATATTTATCATTATATTAAGATAATATTTCACCTACTTTCTTATATTTTCATTTACTGAAAATTGAAAACGTCATTCCTGCGTACGTGTGGACTACCACCTCCACAAAGCGACATGATTTATATTTTGTCACCACATCACCTGAATTATATATATATGTATATTTAGTGAAAGAATATTATATTTAGAACATATTTATAATTATTTAAAGGTAAACTAATACATACCCTATTTCCAAAATTATCATTAAAAAATGGAAGCATTAATCAAGCATATGTACAACCTACCATCTTTATGATTATATCTCAATTCTTTTTTCATGATATTATTTCAAGGATAATTTTAAAATTATTGTATATATATAAAATTATAATTATTTCTTGATTATTATTACTTATATTATGTATTAATGAACCATTTGACCATAATCTACATACGGATGTCATTTTGGATATATAAACTGAATATTGTCAAAAACATACCATGTGAAATTAATTGATTAAGTAATTTATTTTAACATGGTAAATTGAATAATTGAAATTAAAATGGTTTTCAATAAATTAATTAATTTATAGAATTTTATTCTTCATGATGATAAATAATGCATGTGATGAGTTATACTCGAGGTAAAGGAATTTCCTTTAAAAATCCTATTTTAATGTATTCCTTCCAACTCCTTATCTTCCATGAACATATTTTTAAATTTATTTATTGATGTGTTTATATGTAAATAAGGTAATTTTAAAGGAAGTTATATATATTTTTTTAATTTCTCTCATTGTTTTTCAAGAATGTATATTTTTACAGAATTTTTTAATTTTTTTATAAAAGGAAAAAGAATGTTCTATTTCAAGATATACAACGACAATGAATTTTCTCACTGCCAAAACTATTATTTTGTTTTTGGATTAATTTAAAATATTTCATTTTTTATCCAAATAAAATAAAACATTCTATTTTTGGGTATTTTGGTATTGAAAATGAGGTTTTAAAAGAAAAGGGTATTTCGCTATCCGAAAGTGTTTTTTAGTGGTTTTTAATAGAGTTTGTTATAGTTTTTATGATGAAAATGTGAAAGAATAGAATTTTTTATTCATGATATGGTTCTTTAGAATTATATAAGGGAAATAGGAGAACCCCAAACATATAAAATGATAGGTTGATCCCCATTATATCTCATGAAAAAAAGGTTATCATATTATAACTTATACAAAGGGGGATCCCCATTATATATCTCCAATGCACTGGATAATGTTCCTTGTCATTAAAGGTAATAAGGCGGCAGTTAACTATTGTGGTTTCTCCTATATATCTAATAGGTATCCAATTATTTTTTACACGGGTTTAAAATGGGTTATGAATGTGATGCTCTAAGTTTTCTGATTTTTTTTATTTTCTTAATATGATTTTTAATGTTGTTCGTTTAGAAATTTTTTCTACCTCTCTCATGTGCAAAAAAATTATTTCATTCACTCAAAGAAAATTAATATAATGTTAAAAGTTTTTATAGTTTTTATATTTTTCATAGGACTAAAAAATTTCTAATTTTTATGTACCTTACCTAGCTTTTTGTGATCATCCCACATTTTTAAAATTTTGTTTATAGGGTTTAAGGATGGGTAAGGGGAAGGAAAATCTCAATTTGATAGTAATGAATATTTTTCCTGAAATTAAATCATGTTTTATTTAAAATGTTTTATATTATTGAGGAAATGGATTCTGGGTATAAGTTTCCACTTTGTAATATATGGGATTTTTATGTTAGAGTAATAACCTCATTCTATAAAACTCTAAACCTAAAAGATATTTGGGAATGAAATAAAGTGAATTTTAGTCTAAATATACTAGATTATTTAATTTTATGGCCATTTTTAGATAGATCATATAATTTAATCATCAGAAATTTAAGCATAAATCATCTTGGTATAAATGATATTATAACATAAAACCCTTTCCACTATGGTAAATTTTTAAAAATAACCTCCATTAAAGAAATAAATTTAGATGAAACTTGAAATAACATGAGAATAATTAAATTAATTATACAAAATATAAATGAGTAAATAGATACACATTATAAAATGAGATAGTTGTATAACATTAAACATGTCTCAATGAAATAAAATTGAAATAAAGAACCCTTACAACTTTAGTAATTTTTGAAATTAAGGTCATCATAATCTTAAAAATCACATGGTTATATAATTTTTTTTAAATCATAGATTATTCAAAAACACATTATTGTTCAGTATATAAACCATTGAAATAAGATATTGATGGATAACATTAAAACATGCCTCAATTAATATAAATTGAGAAGAAACCCTTATCACAAGTCCATCTTTCTTCAAAAGCACTATAAATTCCTATATAATAAATTTAGTTTTATTATAATTATATAATAGAATAATGTTAACATTTATAAAATCATATATGATCGACTTATATCTTCTAAACACTTGTTTATTAATAAATATCTATTAATGTCATCATTTTAGGTGTTAATGACTTCATTTTCTAGGTATGTTTTAATTCGGAAGTTACAGTCCTTATAATTTTATCACTATTCCTCAATATCAAAAATTTTAATCATTATATATATATTATAAACATTCATTATAGATATATCTATATATATATAACCATTCATATTAATAGGTGACGAAAAATGAATTGCATCACATCATGTAGACGATAATTAGTATGTACATACGGGTGATGTTTCCACTTTTTGATGGATGGAAAGAAATAAAGTTACATGATAATTCAACCATATATAATAATTATTATACCATAAATATCATATATTTTAAATAATTATATCCTTTTTACCATATAATTAAATAGGGAATGATAAAGAAACCACATCGCTTCGTAGAGGTGGTAGTCCACATGTACGCACGAGTGATGTTGTTGTTTACCAATGGATCAGATGGTAAGAAGATATATATTATATTAAAATTATATAAGAATAATTATTTCATAAATATAATATATAAACATTAAACAAATCCTAATAACTATCAATTAAATATAGTGATAGAAAATGAATTGTATTTCTATTTGAAGGCGTCAGTCTACACGTACGCATGGGTGTTAATTTGATCTAAAATTTGAATGATAAGAGGTTGGAAATGGTTGTTCCATAATAATAATAACATCTCAATGTATTTATGTTTCTATATTAATTATTTTGTATGGATACAATATGTTTAGTGAAGGTGTAAGAAAAAATAACATTGAAAGGGCTTGGTTATGATTTATACCTCTTCTTAGTGAGACATCTTTTAAAATACAAGTTAATACTTGTAGGTTTAGTATTAATAGAATAAAAAACTATTTTGGTTGAAGGGAATGATTCTATGAATTATTTTAAGGAGGTATTTTCTAATATAGAATGCTTAAATGGTGTGAAAAAGGGAAGAGGATCGATGCCCTTTTATAAGTGACGGGAGGGACACACATGGAATTTCTTAAAATATTTCAATTATATAAGGCCACATTCAGGGGAAAGTATCTAAAAATGGATATATATTTGATTTAGGTATAATATAAGATTTAAATATTTTCCAAAAATATTAATTTTATGGTTTTGGGTGGAAATTATACCCTTATCTATTGGTTTAACCCTTGGTAAACCCATTTTAACCACAACCATGGTAATAAAATTTCACTTGTTTTATTGTTCACCATAACCAAAAATCATGGTGAAACGTTTAGATAATATTAATTATTATAATTAACCAAAATATAGAATCAATTTTAATATATTAAATTTATTAAAGTGTCATCATTTTATTTTGAATAAGCACCCAACCTGCAACGAAAACCCATTTTTAAAGAATGAATCTTTAAGCATAAAACACAATTTACATAAATTAATTTCTTTGTAAAAACAATAAAATTAATTTTAAAATATTATATATCATATAATATAAAAAATTAAATAAAAATATTATTAATAAATATTAATTAAGTTTATTATGATTAAAACACATTGTACGCATAAAAAGAGATTTTAGAAAAATGTGTTTTAACCCTAGAAATAAACCTATACCAAAATAAATTATAATGATGATTATTATGTAATTAATTATAATATTTATAATTAAATTATACCTAGCAAAATTTAAGATATAATTAAAAATATACTATGAATGTTTCTTGAAAATAAATAATTGTTTTTACAAAAATCAGTATTTTTCAGTATTCACTAGAAAATAAGTTTTTTTTTTAAAATTATAAAAATCTATCCAAAGAAAATAATAATAAGATGACTTAAAAAATTATATTAATTTCATAAAAAAATTAAAAAATAAAAATTAATTATAATTTGTGTGTGTAAAATATAATAAAACCCATTTTTATTGAAAACATATTTTCGAAGCATAAAATGATTTTACTGAAAATAGGGTGCATATTTATTTTAAATTAATCAATACATTTTTATTATTTTAATACTTTATAAATATATTTATAATTTTTTAATTACTATTAATATCTTCCAATTTAATGGAAATATTGTAACTATTTACTATATCGAGGTTCATATGGACTCGAGGTCACGTATAAAGCAAGATACTGAACACATACATTTTATGTAAAGAAAAATATTCTAAAATCATTAGGTGTTATAGTTTTGGATTGATATAAAAATTATCTAATTAAACACATCATCAAATACTGAACGTAGTTGATGGAAATCTTATAAAAGTTATGAATAATAGAAAAAAATTCGAAAGGGGAAGAGATACCTCAATTTGGTGAATCGAAACCATCCCAAAATTCTAGGATAAAAAATGGAACAACGGGAGAATAACGATATCAATGAGGATTGTGTTACCCTATGTTGTTCAACCTGGGATAGAAACATCAAAGGGATTTATTTTAAAATAAAAACATAAATGACCAAAATTCTATTTTTTAAGAAATTTTTTGGGTACTACCCAATACCTGATGGCTCTTTACTAATAACCTAGTGGATAATTGAGTAAACGATGAATATCAATGACTACCTAGTGAAAAAACTAGTGGTAAACCCCCACCGGTTAGCTCATCAGGTTACCATTAGAACTATATCTGTTAATCAGTGGCCTCTTTTAGTTGTTTACAATTTTCTATCCATATAAAAACTACACAATTATCTATTTCAAGATTGTAAATAAATTATATTATCTATAAACAATGACTTTAAACTCACCAAAAACTCCATGAATAATCACCCTCTTATGAAAAATAGAAAAATTAAAAACCAAAAACATCTAATCTGTCAACATAAATTACAAATAACCTTTAATTGTAAAATAATTCTATGAGATGATACAATGTACATGTAGAGGTTGAATGTAGTAATAAAGGTAATGGAAAAACCTTCTTTATTCAATATAATAGACTATATTAATATATATAAAGTTATGAAGGATTAGTTTAAGGATAATATTGTTGTATTTAATTTCTCAAGTATTATTATATGACCACCTAAGCCTATTTTGATATTATTCATCTGTTTTTTATATCAATTTATTTTAGTTTTATAACAATATGTTGTACAAGAATTATTTGGTTTTAATAAATATTTATTACATTTCATATTTTAGTATTATTTTATATGAAATGTTTTTTATTTATTTTTGTCAATTTATACTAGTTTTTTACTTTTACTGATTAGGGAGTGTCCATGTGACCCTATATAACCTATGAATTAGAAATTAGTTCTGGTATGTTTAGTAGGGAATTAGAAAAATGATATCATTGGGTTATATATTTGGAATTCAATTATAGGAATGGATATAGCCTGGATAGAAGTATAAGCGGAGTTTTAAAAATTAGTAACTAACTTTTTTATACTAAACTTAAAATTACTATGAAATGTTGTTAGAACAAGAGGTTTGTAAATATCTTATGATATATTTCATTTTTATTTTCAATTATAGGTATATTCAACCATAATTTATTGGGAACAAATTATATTCATGTATTATTATTAACATGTATAGAAATTAAATTTCATATTCAAGAATATAAAATAATTTATTTATATATATATGTATTTAAAATGATTCATTGATATTAAATTTTAAAATCATGCTTTAAAAAATATTTTAAAATATATATGTTTATAATTATCTTAAGAAACATTATTGAGGGAAACTAATAGAAAAATAAGGGACATAAATATGTAAATTAAAGAGTGAAAATATATCTATTCTAATGATTATGAATTTTTAAATTATTTTTCTCAAAATATAGAAGATATCGCAAGATGTCTTGTTTTAATGATATTTTATTGAAATTATAAGAAATAAATCTATAAAGGGATTCTATACACCAATAAGGATGAGTTTTTTATAACACATGTTATAATCCAATGGATCAAGAAATTTTGAATACATTTTTTCATGATATCCAAGTGAAAGTATGAAAATCACACTAGGATAGAGTGATAAATATGGTAGAGCATCAAAAATTTAGTAGTATAATTCTATGATGTTTGTGGATGATTATAGACCTTGATAAAATAAGGATTGGTTAAATAGACTCAATGATATAATTTATGTTTTTAGTATGATTTAAGACTTTATGTTTTTGGGCTATATGTCAAAGGGACCAACTCATAGTTGGTGGGAGATTGTGAAAAGGATAAGTTACTTGAGAATATTTCATGAATAAGATATCATAAACTATTAAACCAATAATTTTATATCGATATGATAAATTTGATGAAATATTATGAGTTTATGGATCTTGAGGAAGGGTAGTTTTTAATTATATAGTATATTATATGATTAAAAGATATTAATTAAAGTTCATTTGTAAAGGTAACCAATGATAACCTCAAATATAAAAGGCATAGAGTGAGGATTTGTCTAATGATGTGATCAAATTTATTCCATTAAATCTGTATGGTTTTATCCCTTTTAAAACCATTTTTTTCCAAGTGTTCATACCTTAGGAAAGAAAAATGTTCATAAATATGATGTTGATGTCAGATAGAGATGGTACAGTGGTAGTTTCATCATAAAAAATTCCATTAGGTGTTAGAAAGCAACAAGTTTTGAGTGTTTTAACTGTATAAGAATAAATTTGGATTGAATAAGAGTTACTTAGTTGATGTATAAGTATGAAATATAGTTTTCAAATTCTACATCAGATTAAAAATGATTTCTATACTATTCAACAGTAGTTGGATGTTGAGGTGGTGTACTCCATGGGATGCTAATCATTATCTTGATCATGTAATGGACGATCAAAAAGATCAAATTAGGATGGAATCTAATGAATCGGATGAAGTCATCTCTATAGTGGAGAGTGGGTTCACCTGTTCAATATATTAATTTTTCCTAGTTATCATCTATTTTTGAGTATATTTCCATTAGTTTTAGGAGTTCTAACTTTTAGGTTTCCCTATTAATCCTTAGTGTGTAGTGTTCCTCTTATGGAGTAGGACTAAGTCCAAGCTATGTAATTTATTATGTTTTTCAATTTATTTGTTTATTATTTTAGTTCATTTTATTTCATAATATATAGTATGGAGGTGGAAGTGATTTGGTATGAAGATTCTATAGCTTGGTTCCATAGTTTCACTACTAACATCAGGTGTCATCCATTTTTTTTGATGTTTTGGATCATGATCCTAAAGTGAGGTTCTATAGGAAAACTTCCAGATAGGTGATTCCAAAACAACTAGTGGTATCATATATTAGTCATAGATTTTGAAAAATTTATACCATTTTGTGTTTTCAAATCATGGGTAAGATCGAAATTTTTCACATGTCCTTATTGGATAATTCTGATAAGTAGTTTTTTTCATTTATTTTTTAGTATTTATTGGGAGCTTATTATTTGTATAATTGTAGCATTAGAAGAGGGTAGGGTTTATATTGATAAATTTATATTTTTTAGTTTAATATTCTAGAGGATTCAAATTTCACACTATCTATTCGAGATGGATATAGGTGTTTTGTTTCATAAATTCCATTTTCAAGAGATACCAAAGGAATAATGAAAAATGATTGATTGGAAAGTACTGGGAGTGATTTAAATCATGTTGTCCTTGAACATGGTCTTAAATAATTTGTAGGTTAAAACTATCATTGAATTGATGTTTAAACTTTCCAACATGAATGAAAATACAAAAAATATGAAAATATATTTCCAGATGTAGTGAGATTTTAGCATGAGGATTTTATAAGGATGGTTTGTGGTAGATTCATGTGAATGAATTCAACAGGGTTTGGAGTCAGCATGGTTGTGTTGGGGTGATGTTTGTTGGGAAAGTGTGGGAATTTCTCCTGTTATCATTTCCATATTCATGGTATATGATGGTTACTATGGAGAGTAATTTTAATAGAAATTCTGACTCAATATTCAGGGAGATTGGGGAGCTGATTATGGATGAAGAAATTTTAGGAATGAAGTCTAAAAATACCACCATAAATGATTTGAGTGAAAAATGTTGGAGATTTTTTCTTCACAAAAAACTTAAAACAAGTGTAAATAAATTAAACAAAGGAATCAAAGTGATTAGACTGATCGTAGACCCATATAATAGAATTTTAAATAAAAGGGGAATTTGAAGAAATACAATAAAGATTGAAAGGGAAATTTTAAATTATATGCTTTTGGAATGTCATTTAAAAATACTATTTTTAATGAAAAGAAAAATCTAGGGATGAGTATAACTAGTCCTCTTGAGTCATGGAAAAATAAAAATAAGTATTATTTTCATTACACATATAATAATGGGATTGCGATAAATTATTTTTAAGGAATATTTGATAGGGTTCACCATTACAGATGATGAAACACTTGAGATAATTGGATAGGGTGATGTTTCCATCCAAAATTTGAAAATATGCTTATTGGAGTTACAAGGGGTGTGATATATAATGGTGTTACAAAAGAGCCTTATTTTATTAGGATAGATGGTTAGTGAGGGTATATATACTATATTTGAAAATGGTGTTCAGAAATTCACATGAGGATTCACGGTGGTGGACAAAGGTGTGAAAGATGGAACATTATATCTAACTGGAAATTTAGATGGAGTAATGCATGTAAGAGGAATAAATTCTAGAACTTCATGTTTGTGGCATGATCATATTACTCTCATGGGTGAGAAGGGGATGAAATTTACAGCTTTTAAGTGTATAGTAAATCTCAGATGTATGGATTACATAGCCTGTGAGGAAAGTATACTTAGAAAAAAATCGAAGGTGTCTATTAATATAGAGGGTAAAACACTAAAGAACCTAAATCTTGACCAGGTATATATAGATGAATGGGGAAAACCTTAGTTTTTTCACATAGGGGATCACTGTATTATTGTACCTTAAAAAACTATGTGACATAAAATTTGTGAGTGTTTTTTTCTTAGGCACAAGTATGAGGTTTTTAGAAACTCCATTAGATGTAAATCCATGGAGGAAAAGCAGGCCAAAATAAATATGAAATTACTAATGTTTGGTAATAGTGGAAAATATGGAAGTGCAGAGTTTTATAGGTTCTACTAGTGTAAATATATATATGGGTTGAGAATATTATATTAAGAAAATAAAAACAGAATGGTGTTATGGAGAGGAAGAATCATACGTTGAATTAGAGGGCTCATAGCTATAGGTTCCATGCCAGTTTCCCCAAGTCATTCTAGGAAAAGGGAAACAAAAAATGTGGCCTACCATAGGAATCTAAGATCCCCCACTCCCTTGGGATAAGAACTAAATGTTCTTGACATATCTAAATTTAATATTGGGAATGGGTAACTTTCATTTTTATCATAATTTTTTAATAACATGAGATGTACATGAAAAATAATTGCATACCCAAAATCACTAAATAAAAGATCAATTGAATTCTTAGTGTCACAAAAATAAGAAAGGGTCATAACTTCTAATTTATAATTAGTTTATAGATATATTTACAATTAAAATGTATTTTAATTCTTTCTGCATTGATGATTTGGTTATCTACCCATATTATGTTTTCATTGTGTCATATGATCCAAGGAAAAAATCCCACTATTAGTGATGTAAACATGCTCCAAATTCTGGTAACATCATTGTAGAATCTTTGAGTTATAGATTGGTCAATTCTGAGTGCTTGCGTTATTCTTCATTGATTTTAGGATGAATATCTTCATAGTTGAATGATTTTTAAGGATATAATGAAGGACTGTGATACTGTTGGAGGATGGGTGCTCTTGTTCTTGATTACATTCTTAGGAATATTTTCTATAGGGATTGAGATAAGCCTCCATGGTTTTTTGTATACAACATGCAGCTAACACTGAAAAATTATATAACTGGGTATTTATAAATCTAATCTAGGGTGGGTAATATGTACATAGGCTATTATCCAATTTTCTATTCCTTAAATAACCCCATGAAAAATAGTAATATAAATAATGGTATTATTTTTGGGACTAATGATATACACATGGATATATAAATATCATTTTATAGATAAATAAATTAATATTTTTTAAAATAATATCTAATATATCATTTCTATTTAGACCATTAAACTCATTTAGAAACCCTCTTTAATAATTATTTGGCTATGAATAATGAACTTTTATTTAATAAATAAATACCACAACATTATTTACTGATAAATATAATAAAAATTATACTCACTAAATCCTGTGAATAAATATTTTATTATTTAACTCACATATTTATTCTTTTTAATGGCTCATGATTAAATTGAAATGATAAAAAAATCCTGAAAAATTATTAAACAAAAAATTGGGGATAATATTTATTCTAACATGTTATATAAAAATAGAATTTAATTGGTATTCTAGATACACATAGTGTGTGACCCTATAGGCATATTTTTCAGAGACATTTAGTGGAACCACTAAACTTATATGGTTATCATATATCAACAAACAAGGGAACCCATAGAAAAGTTAATTAACTTCTCAATGACATAAAACCTCATACAAAAATTCACTATGTAATATAATCTCTTTATCACAATATCTCTAATCAAGAAAATTGAATGTTGGTGTTATCATCCCATGTGATTTATGTCTCCTTATTTGAATTTACAAAATTTAGATTACTACTAAACACCATGGACATAGATTTAATTCTTTTGTTCCATTCCCCTAAAAGGTCATAATATATCAAGTTCTATTAAAGAACAAATGGGAAAAATTGTTTCTATCAATATTCATTAATGCACATCCCACTTCAAAAAAAAATATCATCATGATTTTCATCAATACATAAAATTGAATAACTAATTAACTACATTAATAATAATCATAAAGTGTAAATATCAATATACACATTCAAATATATAAACAACCAATGACACATAAAAATTATGAATTCTTATTAGTTGTTTGTGTTCACATAATTTCTTCCACTAGAAATTATTAAGGGTGTTCACCAGGATAAAGTGACTCAATGTACTATGAGTATCCACACATACTAGAATATATCATTTTACTTGTATAAAATTATATCATCTTGATATAGAACATATATTTAAGAATATTTTCTTGGAAGTTCTATGTTCTCACCATATTAGGGAACTCATATGACCTTTCAATGTGATAATTGCTCTTAGGATTTTATCACATACTATTTAATATATATGAACAATCATGATGTGAAAAGAAATTTTTTAATATTCAATAAAATTATTACATGTATTCATAAAGTACATAGAATTTGGTTCTAAGAACCAACTTAAATAGATTCCCACTTTCACTAGAGGAAACTACTAACAACCTTTAGTCTTCTAGCTCTCACATGAAACACATGCATCTAATAATAAAAGGATTTTTTCACGGGGTATATCTCATTTTATTCCATTGAAACTCTACTCATCTTAACATAACCACTTTGATAAAAATACCTCATGAGGTGATACTTACAAGTATGTTTTTGTCCTTTGGCATGACCTTAGTTCCTTTAGAGAGAGCCAAAACTGTATTATTATCCAAATAAAATGTGATATGGTCTTTAATTATAGGTTCCACATCAATATATTAGAAAATATATATATATATATAAATAGATTATTTGGATGTATTATAAGTCATTTTATACTCGGACTCTACTAAATAATTGATTACAACTGACTACTTTGAACACTTCCAAATCACAACTCATCCATTGAGACTAAATAAATATATTGAAAATGAATTCATATCATTATGATATGTCTAAATTATAGATTTATATAACCCCAGAAGGTTGACCTCTTTTATCCTCCATATATTAGGAACATATCCTTATTTTTCCTTAGATACTTATGGATTTCCTTAATAGAAGACCAATGTTGTTAACATGTATCATCTTGTTATCTACATTCCACGATCATGGAATAAGAAACATCAATACTATAATGTAACATGCCATACATGATTGACCATATCATAGAATCATATAGGATGTTACTCATTATATATCTTTCATGTTGTGTTTGAGGATACATTTTCATGGATGGATATATACCATGGGACACTAGTGCCAATCCTCTATTAGATTTCGTATTTTTCATACTAAATCTATGTATTATCTGGTCAATGATGTACTTTGACTTAGTCCATGCAGTCTATTGGATAAATCATGAAAGATCTTAATACTGAGGATATAAGCTACATCACCTATGTATTTTATAGAGAAGAACTTATTCAACCCATCCTTAATGTACTGTAATAATGGTATGTTAATCCCAATAAATAATATTTCATCTAGATATAATGCTAGGATAATAACCGCACTCCCATTAAACTGCTTGTAAATACATGGATTGCATTCTTTATTAATGTAACAATTTTTTATAACTTCATCAAATTGAATTTTCAATGACCAGGCCACTTGCTTCAATCCATAAATATATGTCAATGCAACTTGAATACCCTTTTTTCATTACCTGGAGTCACAATCCCTTATGGTTGTGTCATATAGATATCTTCCTAGAGGTTCTCATTAAGGAAGGCTATTTTGACATCTATCTTCTAGATTTCATAGTCATTTTAAGATTCTATAACAATTATAATTTTGATGTATTGAAACATGGATACTATAGAAATGGTTTTCTCTTAGTCAATGACTTGATTTGGTTTAAACCGTTTATCAACCTATCATGATTTATATGTATTCACTTTACCTTATGTGTCCATTTTTATCTTGAATATACATTTTTATCCAATGATATTTTCATCAAATGGTGGATTGACCATAACCCACAAATAGTTTTGATACATAGAATCCATCTCATAATTCATATATTCCTTCCATCTTGCATCTCCTAAGATCACTACTTTATCTTTGTAGGAATGGAGATCATTGTTTTGAAATGAAAAAAAAGTCACCATCACTAGTGACTAGAGACCATATCTATATTGATCTATAACCACTTAAGTGATTTTAAAACATTTTTTTAGGAATAACATATTATATGGGGACCTATGGATTGTGTTATTTTACCAAATGATTTGTATCTTAATCATTAACTTTATCAAATTCAGTCTCAATCCCACTATCCTTATTGAGTACGTGATCCATATCAACAAAATATATTTCTTCATGCAATGGGTGCCTTATTTTATCTGGTTTTTTATTGATAGAATACCATTTTTTTCAATGGGATACCATATAAAGATACAGTTTTTTGTCTTAGGGTGCCAGTTGGTTTTCTGAGTGGGCTTTAATAAATGCCTCAAATCCTCATGCCAGCGTATGTAACAAAATAATTTTCTTTCCTCTCCATAACATGATGGGAATTACATTTTTTACTTTTTCTAGCACTCAATTTAGTATTTTTTTTATAGTTTGTAATTTATACACCTAAAAGTATAATGTAAGATCTACGTGACTCATTATAGACCTAGCCATTTCATATAAGGTGAAATTCCACCTTTCACTAAAACTATTTTAAGATCCCATATTTGTTCAGGTAGGTATCTCTATGAGTTTTCAATTAAACTTATTTTGGTTGAGTTTTTACTTGTCTATAAACCATTGTGGTTGTTTTTTCAACATGGATGATAGGTTGGTTGAATAAAAATGATCTTAGGATGGGATGATTATTGACAAAATCAGAGAGGATCCTTGGGGAGATCTTTTGTTGGGAAAAATGACCTAAATCTAGTAATGTATTTTTTTTGAATTAAAGGAGTTCAAGTATAAATGGGTCATGTGTTACCATGGTTTATTTGTAATTTGATAATCCTTAAAAGGGATTTGGATTGTTTAATAGGGAAATGGAATGAAAATCCATCTACATAACATTTACACGTCAGGTATTGTTTGGGCGATTTTAATATTTTTAGCTGAGGTGATGATTTTTTGATGTATCTCATTAAAAATATTTACACGATGTGAAACTAAATTATACAACATGTAATTACATGACCTTATATTTTAAAGTATGTCATGAGGATTATTTTTTCATTCATCTCACAGAAAACTTTTCCACTCAACCCTAGGCCACCCTCCATGTGATTTTGGAGTGCCAAACTCCCTTTTGAACATCCCGCTTGTGCAATCAATCATGTAAGGGGGTTTTGTCTAGTTTTCCCTTATATACCTTTTCTTCAAATGTTGCACTATAAACTATAGAATCCTATGTTTTTGGGCCCGATAGAATTCTAATAGAATTTGATTTTTGTTTCGGGATGGTTCACTAAATAAACTGAGCTTCAGAATGAAATTCTGAGAGTTGGAACATTGAAAAGTTTGGGTTTCGAACTTTTATGAAGACCAAATAAGTCCCTCTATGGTCTCATTGAGTTTCGGGAGCTCCAGGCTCCAAAAAATCATGTTATGGGTTATCTGAATATAGTGAATAGTTTTTCTGAAACTGCATGGCCCTTAAAAACAAACTGTGCGACCTAAAGTAGTTTCGAAGTGGCGGTGCATAGGGGTTATGCAAGGTTTTCCAAAATTTTCTCTTAGCATGCAGAATTAGTGTTTTTTGAAGTACCTTAACACTATTCACAGCATGGTTGGTGCGCTATTTGGCTAACCATGCATCCCAAACTGTGTGGTGTGTATTTTTAAATAAATTAAATTAAATAAATTAATGTTAAAATAAAAGAAACTAAAACCTCGATTTTCCCTCCCTCCCTTCTATTGTACATGACACCCCTAGAACCCTCCGCTTCGCATGACCGCACCATTTTTGACTCTTCTTCAGTGACCAATTTCCAATTGATCTATTATTTATTTATATTCTATTTTTAATGTTAAGGTCTATAGATCCCTGATTTTATCTCTTTTATAATATTTTTCTTATCCATGTCACCCGATTTCAGTTTTTCTAATCCCTAGGGTTATTGATACCATATTTTTTGTTTTTCTTCTAGTGTTAGGGCATGTAGTGGGTTTCTCAAGACTCCTTTGTTTATGTTTTTATGTTCTCTACTAAATGAGAGGAATTTTGGATTCTTTTCACTTTTCCATCACCGATTTAGGTAATTTATTCTCCCACTTCTTACTCTAAAATATTCTAATATGGTTCCTTTTAGAGAGTTTGATTTCATAGTTTTATCTATATTGAGTTTTTATCACCCATGAGGCTGGTTTGAGTCACCAGAGTCAAAGACTACTTACCATGTATGAATTGGTAGGCATATATATATATATGTGTGTAATTTCTCTTGATATATGTATATCTTCCCATGGAATCATGAATAAATATATGCGGCTAGGTGTGATTATGTATATATATAAAAGATGCATACGTGTTAGTGACAATGATTATATTCATATAAGATATATGTAGAGACCCCCTTTTATATATTCATGTCCATGCAAATATGTACATTTTGGATAAGTGTCGTTATGTGTATGAGAAGGTGCATATGTTTATATATGGTGAGTAGGAGCTTTAAGTGGTCGCTGGTGAAAACTTTAAGACTCAAACTATTCATCTTAGCCTTCTCCTTCTTATGGTTGGAACCCTTTAATTTATCCTTTTAAATTTAATATTTTTATTAAATTATTATTTAACATGAATTGATTATGAAAATTAAAATACTTTTTAATATAATAAAGGAATTTTTTCAAGAACAATATCATGATTTCATAATAAAACCCCTAAAATGAGGTGCAATTTCTTCGAAGATAAAGAAGTACAGAATAGTTATTTATAACATTCTTGGTTTATAGTTTGGGGTTTTCTTAAGCCTTCATGTTATAATTTAATAAGTTTATTTCTTAACATGACCTATCTTGTTATACCTAAATGCGGTTTCCCCTTTGAATACAAGTGTTAAATGAACCAAGACACCTCTTAGGTGTTTGGTCCTCTTATAGTTGGAATTTACCAAGTAGGATATTGCCTTGTTTCCCATGTGAGTTAAATGATGTATTTTCCATGTAAGAGTTGTTACACATTATATGATTATTATATTAATTTTTTTCCATGTGAGAAATTATGAGCCAAGCCTTATTAGCTTTACCTATGCCTTTAGCTACCCCTTGGATGAGGTTTAAAATGAGACATCTGGTTTTGACTATGACATGTGTAAATAAATTTTTCATAGTGTTGACCTTGACATAATTTGTCATTATGATTAAAATGTTTTGATTAAATGGATTATTTGTAAATTTAGAAAATGAGTGGGTAAAATAATGTGATATGTTTAAATGAGAATTGTGAATAATGAGCTGGTATACACATTGGTATCATTTTTATTGAATTATGATATATGAGTTTGTATACCCATGAGATGAATTTGAGATGTGAATTGTTATTTGAGTTGGTAGAATCGTATGGTATGAAGTGGTAAATGATTCCATAAATGACTTTCATGGTGCTACTTGGATCTTGAATGTGGTAGTTGATGCCTTGGATAGAGTATGCTCCATGGGTCTTGATTCTGTGGGATGTCAAGGTTTTTTCACCCCTTGGATCTAGATTGCTTGAACTCGCATAAGACTTATTTGGTATGACATGCTCCTATGAATCCAACTAGTGGCTAACCGAGTTTCTATCAAGAGGGTTTGGGGAAACGACGAGGACACCTTGGTCTTTTACACCTTGGATTTCACCCTTCAAAGTCTTACACATTGATTACACATCATGGCCATGAGAACTATGAAATATTTGGTCGAATGGATCAACCATGGATGTTATAACTCTTTCAGTTGTATGAAAAGGATGTGTTTGATGTGAAATGTGTAGATGTTTGATACTTATTAATCAGATGGCTTGAATCATCATTTGGACTTGGTTAGAATGGAACATGCTTGACTATTAAAAAAGTTCCTTATTACTTAAATTAAAACGATTAAACATATTAGTTATAAATGGGAACATGTATTTATAGGATTCTTACTTTTGATTACTTCCTTTAATTGTTTCATATTACCCACACATTTATTAATTTATATTGCACAGAATGGACTAGGCTTGACACCGTGTGTGCTGGCCTACTAAGATTTATATCTCATACCCTGCTCGGACCACCATTTCACTAGGGTTTCCATGTAGACCTTATGTTTGCAGGACCATGGACTATTGCTTTAGTGGTCTTTCTTATACAAGGGAGTTAGGAGGATAGGACCAAGCTAGATCTCAGGATGCTCATAGATATTTTCTTTGAGGATTTTGTTTATTTTATTTATTCATGAACCGTAACACTTCTTGTTTTATGTATTTTGTAATTTCATGTAGTATCATCTGTAATACATGAATTCTTGTAATGGGTGTTCTCCATTTTTATTCATTTATTATAATATCTATCTTTCTATTATTTTTTATTTATTATTTCTAATTCCACTATTATTTGATATTAATATCTATAATACCATTGTGCTACTCTTAAATGATGGTACTTTGTCTCTTCTATCACCTATTTAGACCCTCACTACTAGTCAGTAGGATCTGGCATATAGGGAGGCACTCCTGAGACCATGTGGCCAATCGAGTTTGGGGCACTATTGAGTGGCATCCTAGTCTTGGATGTTTCAAAGTGTTATCAGGGGTAGGTTTTCCCTTTTTATTTACTGTTTTGGGATGGTATATAGGATACTAAGAATGTTTTATCACTTTTTAAATAACAATGTCTGGGACTAATCAACCCACCGATAAGGAAATGACTAGGTGGAAAGGGATTTGATTGTTTTTCGATGTTATAGTTGATATTATTTCACCTTGACTGATTGGTTTATTTGTTTAATACTTATTGATTTATGGTATTTATGGTATTTTTTCCTTTGTCCTATAATGGAAGGGATGAAAATTTCCACGCATCATATTATAGGCCCATAGGACTTCACATGTCATGCATATTCCATGCCATGTAGTTACATTACTAGGTTTCATGATGATTAGATTATGTTTCTTGAGTGTTAAGAAATTATTTTGGATTTCTTTAGAATGAACGATAATGTAACATGCTTGTTTGATTTATTTAGCAGGTTAAACTTATTTGATGTTTTGGTAGTGATATGCCATTATTCCTATTTCTTTAGCATGTTAGTTTCAGCCTTTCTTAGGTGCTTACAACTTATAATGATATGTTGGCCTGGTTTTTTTTATATGTAATATGGTTGCATGTGAAGTGTTTTATTGGTTGAGATTCAAATAGGATCATGCTTTCATTTGTAAGGTGTATGGGTGCCTTATAAAATGAAAAGGGTAACCCATATATTGGAACCATCCTTTGGGATTTATATGCATATTTTAGACCCCTATAGAAATATAAAGTCTACTAAAGATTAAATGTTAAAGTGGAATGTTTTCAATTCAATGGTAGCCAACTGATAACCTGTAAAGTGTATGGGTGCTTTATGGATTGGTAGATGGGCACCCATATGACTGAGCCATTATATAACCATGGTATATTTGGATATGGTAATAAAAATGAAATCTGTTAATGTTGGAACTCAGATGTATTGTTTAGATTTAAAAGTGATCAACTTGACGCAAGTAGGTCAGTTGGGGCATATTTTTATGAGAAGAACTATTATATGTGTTTATGCTTTCTATAGTTAAAAACAATCATTGGGTTGCATTTTGAAGAACCCAAGATTGTTTAAAGGGGCCATTGTGGGTCACCATATCCATTAAAATGAATTTATATGATGAATTTCTAATTGTGATGGGATGCCAAAAAGTTTTTAATGTTTCAAAAGGAAATTTGATATAACTTTCCTATTTTTGACCTTGGGGCATTGGTTAAAATCAAGTTCCTAGTGTTTTATTTCAAAATGGTACTTGATGTTTGGAATAATTATTATATATTTCAAAATATTTAAATGAGAATAAATTTCATGATAATAAAAATGTAACTATTAGAAGTTTCATTTGTTTAAATCCTCATATAAGGGTATTTTAAATGTTTCATGCTGTTTTCCTCATAATGGAGAAGTGAATTTTTATCCATGGGATGAATCTTTTTGTAAATGGATTAAATAAAAGGATCTTGAGCCTAATAAATTCTTTTTTTCATGACCTAGTGATAGTGTTGAAGCACATTATTCATAAGGGGATATCTCATGGTAGGTACCACTATTATATCTTAAAATCCTTACTAATTCAATGCCTGTTCTTCTTGAGATGAGCCCGTAAAGGGCTCTCGTTCTAGGGATTCCTCTCGCCGCGACCGACTCCTTCGCGGCGGACGGCGTGGCACTTCCTTCTCGAGCTCGATGGTGGTGGTGGTTCCCCTCCGCTGTTGTGTCTGAGTGGTCTTCTCCACGGCAGCAGAGATGCTCTACGGGCCTTGGTGGTTGCTGTTTTAGAGCTGCGGGTGTAAGACCGGTCTGGTTGACGACATACTCTTCGGAGCGCTTCTGGCTCTGATCTCGACAGTTCACCATTTCCTGGGGTGTTTTCACGTTGGAGGGTCACGCTCTTGCGTCGGCAGTTTGTTGGGTTCTCTCTCCTCTCAGGTGAGTTTCACTAGGGTTTGTTGTGCCAGATGCAGTCGGTTTGTCTGGTGGCGGCGGGATTTTCTGTTCTGTGGTCTGGTTTTTTCTTCTGTGGCGTGGTGATTCGGTTGATGCGGGTTGAAGGTGGTGTCGTGATGGAACGACGATGATAGTTCTATCTTCTGGTTTTGTTATTTGCGGGGTTTTGAACCGTAGTGATCTGTTTAGGGTTGAATTTGTTCCCCAATGGTTCGAGGATGATTTGAGTCGATGTTTCGATTCCACTTCGGTGAATGGTTCGATGATGGATGTGATACGCTGTTTTCCGGTGACATCGAGGTGAAGTGAAGAGCATTTCTGTCGACGATTCGACTGTCAGGTGGCACATGGTGATCCGGTGTTTGGAGGAGTGGTTGGTTTGTCACGCTTCTCGAGGTGTGTGGATCGAGGTGATCACGTGGATTGGTCTGAATTTGAATTATGAATCCCGAGGTGGTGCGTGGCTCGAGGCGTCGAAGGTGGTGCCTTTTAAATTTCTGAAGCATGTCGTTTGAATTTTGAATTTCAAGTTGTGGTGTTGGGAATTAAAGTGAATCTGTAAGGGGTACCGGGAACCCTTAAACCGGTCTCATGGGAACCGGCAACCCTCAAACCGGCCACTAGAAAATTAAAAAAAATGATTTGCAGGCATTGTATTTTTGACGCTTGTTACGAGAGTGATCATTGAGTGATGCTTGGTTTTAGCAGGTAAGACATGCCTTAGACATGGTCAACCACTTAGTAAGTCTCATGACCTAGTTTCTTTCCTTGGGTGACTCAGGAGGCCGTCAGTTGTTTTATAGTCGTATGGTGACATGACTTTATAATGTTTCTTATTTGAAACCCTTAATACTTTTATGTATAGGGTGGAAAGAATTTTTACATTATTAAAGGCGTGTTTTCTTGCTTCTAAATCTTAGGGTAGTATGTGTCGATGTACACGGTTCCCATCAAGTTGCTAAATGATGAAATGAACTAGTTCAGTTTAGTGAAATTATTGAGATTTTCACTATTGATGGCATTTCTAGGCCATCTATGGAGTATAGTGGCCTGTGATTTAAAGGAATCATGTTCTTTCCAATGTCCAAGAGGAATTTCTAAAGACAAATGTGTTTTTCCATGCTGGTCAGATTGGTTTTTGTTTTCATGCCAAATGTTTAACATTTTGGCCTTGACTGAGAGGAGTGTCACAAATTTATTTTAGGTTTTCATGAACAATCATGATTTTTATAAGTTGGTCACTCCTTTTAGATGACTAGGACACTACTAAGGTGGGGAGACTCACATCAGTTCTATTAAATGTGAATTTTCGGGTAGAAGGAACACAATTAAAGAATACATTTAAAATGGCTATTTCTATTTTTGAATGCATTTGAGGCATGAATGTTTTGAATCATGAAATTTCATTCTCGACAACTTGACGTTGATGTGGTTGGATGTGTATTCAACCTTGAAGAAAAACTATTGGTCTTGGATGAGCTTTAGTGGTAAATCTTGAATGGTCATGGGATGCTTCTAGTTGTAATGGCATTGTGATTGATTAATGGAAATTCATCATCATGGTGAAGCTAATATTTTTTAAGAGGTCAAATAGTAGTGGTTCAACTATTTTTATTTTGGTTCACTTGGTTTCCTCTTAGATTACTCTTTTTAAAGTGAAAAGTATGTCCCCTATCTTGACATTAACCTTGACACACTAATAGAGAATCGATCTTACGCTGTGATAATTTTTAAAATCTATTATGATTGAATAGTGGTATTTATCTATGTTTCTTGCTAACAAATAGTTCTTATTGAGGCATGTTTTGTCTCCAGTGACATCTGGGTTCATGTGTCGGAATTCCTTGGTGGAATCATGGCCACCTTCTATTTCCTCTGACTTGACCTCCAGGTGAATGTCCCTCTAGGCACATTCAATTACCTGATGATAGTGTTTTGTCCTTGTATTAATGTCTGACTTGTAAATATTGAGTATGGGCTACCCTAAGATAGTTCCATGGACTACATCTTTATGAATCTGAGGTTATCCCAGACTGGTTTTTGGGCTCATAGGTTATATTTAAGGGTAATGAATTCCAGTGGGTTAGATCTCATCCACACCTTTTTCCATGATGAGACACGGTAAATTTAATGTTTAGATAATGGTTTGACCATGGAAACATCACCAGAAGTCATGTATGGGATTTCATAAACATTTTTTGTAGTAAATTTGTGATGACATAGAAGAAGGTGTTGTAGTTCAACTTGTAATTATGACAACCTTTTAAGACGGGTGTTCTCTATAAGAGTCTGCCAAAGGTGGATTGACCTATTATCCTTTTCGTTTAATGTATATAGTCGGTGAAGAACCATTTAAGGAAATGTCAACAGAATTAGGCGAGTGATATATGTGTCAACCAAGGCTTTTCATGGAAATCTAGCTCAACTTGGCTTTGTGATCAATGGGGAAATCAACCATTTATGTGTTTCAAAATCACACTAGGAGTTTCTTTATAACACTTAGTGGAGTTCCTTGTAGAAAATTCTAGTGGTGGGGTGTACCTTGGTTCAGAATTGGCCCTTAAATGTTAAAGCATAAGGTGGGGATCACCATTGACTATATGTAAATGTGATGAAAATGTGATCATGTCTCTAGATAAATATAATTAAGTAAGATATGTTTCTGTGTTTAAATCGGAAAACATGTGTTGGATTGAGTTTTAGAGACTTAAGCACCATAATCTTAAGAAATTATTTGAGGTGCTTTTGGAGTTTGGGAATGAAACATGACCATTTGAATGTGACTTCCTGTAATACCCCAAGATTTTATGAGAAATATTCATTTTAATTTCATTGATGTCTTGTGTTGTATGCTACACCAAGATTATCTTACACTATATGCAACACCATATTAGCTTGTAGTATATGCAACACTACTCTTGGCTTGTGTTGCACGCAAGAGCGACCTTCCTCAATAGCGTGTGTTGTATGCAATACAAATTTTCACTAAACAACGATATATTGTTATAATATTGTTATGAACTAGCGATTATGAATAGTATTAACCACATTTTTAATTTTATAACATTATTATTCATCTTACACTTATTCTAGAACATTGTATGAGAACAAAATAATTTTTTCGGTTAAAATAATTATTTTTCAGAAAATACAGTTTTGCCGCATTTTGCTGTTGGAACCACATTAAATCTAGTTTTTGACACATTTATAAGTTCAATTAGACAAAATAAACTTATTCATTGCAATCAGGATATAAATATTTACTTTGGATAAATTTTTGACATTATTCTGATAACCTTCATATTTTGATAAAATGTTAAAATATGCTAAATTGTAATTAAAAAAAGCTTTTTTCATCAAGATAAATTATATGGTTAAATTATAATATTTAATAGTTTTAAAGTATAAATAGAATATATTTTTACCATTTAATATAATTTAAGTCATTAGCATTAATTTTACCCTAAATTTAGAGGTAAAAACATTTCAATCTTTTACAACGTTTTATCTTTTAAAACCCGTTTTCTTAACAATAGGTTAATTTTAAATTAAATACTGCAAATTCTGTGTTTTGAATTTGGAAAAATGGATTCCATATCTGGAGTCAGTAGTTCCAAATTATGTTAATATGTTCTTTTTATTTTTAGACATTATGAATAGTTACTACGATAAATTTTATTTACTACAGTTAAAGGTATATCAGGTAATTAATGGTAAAAATAAGATTATAAAATTACCCTAAAACCTGCAAAAATTCTATTGAATGAATAAAAGTCGACCCATATCACCTAATTGTCGAAATAGATTCATTTCATAGACTTTTGACAATGAAAATGATGTAATTATTATTAAAACCAAAGAAAGTGACAACATGCCACTCTCTTATATCTTATAAGTGTAATAATTTTAATTGAGAGATAAACTTCATAAAACCTCAAATATAAATAGTCTACAGAAATCTAATAAAATTTTATACATCATGAAAAATTATTTATAATTTTTTGGGATTAAATAATCATCATTAATGGTGACACAATAGTGATGTATAAATTGTTTATTTAGTGAAAAATCAATAATACATTTTTTATTAAACTAATAGTGACCATAAAAGTCACAAAAACCTAACCAAAACATATTTTTCATGTACATGTAAACCATAATCATCCAATGGTAGAATATTTGACCATTTTAATCCTTATAAAAGTGATTATGACACTTATATTATTTTATTTTAAATGATGTCAAAGTTGTCACATTCATGATTTAATAAATATAAGAATTTAAATGTTGTGATTTTAAGATGATAAATTCAATTAAAAGTATTATTATGAAATAAATTAGATTTATATGCATCATAGTAATTTATTTTTAATTTTTATACAACAAATAAGTATATTAAATAATTATAAAAAAATGTTGCTGAAATTACTTTATTAAGGAAAATATCAAATAAATGTTTTTAAAAATATTAAAATAAATATTATATGAACTAATTAATGTTCTCCATGAATTATTTTGACGAATATGACAAGTTAAGAATATATTAAATATTTTGGGTCGAATATATCCTCAGTGTGGATTTTATTTAAATTCAAATAAATGACTAGTGTCAAAATTGACACTATTGTTAATTTATAAAAATATCATATTATTAAATTGTTTAAAAATCACAAAAATATTTAAAAATTATAAATAGAAATTTATATGGTCTAAAATTTTATAAAGTATCCAGTTATGGACAATTCACAACACATAAGTAATTATTTATAACAGTTTAAAATTTATAATATTATTACCACAAATAAACTTAAATAGATTAAATAAGGATAAATCAAGTTGGTAAGGTTTAATATAAATTACCAACATGTCTAAATATTATTGGTTGATGATATTAGAATCCTATATAATCTAATATTTGGATTTGAGTTATTTTTGGAGGTTTTAAGTGTGTTTTGCGTTTATTATATATTAATATTTTAGAGGTTTCCAAAAGTGCCTCGCTCCTCTCTAATAAAAGGGAACCTACTCCCTTTCCTCCTCACACCACTTTTTTCCTTCATTTTCGGAAATCACCTACCCATTTATCTTCTCCACTTCCCTAGAAACATACTATAGGTCCTTTTCTTCGTCAAAGTCCAAATTTAGTGCCCTAAGAGGAGGTTTAGAAGAGGTGTGTTGAAGAAGAGGTAATGTCCTTTACCGATTCTTTCAAGTTAATTTTTTCTTCTAATTCCTTTTATTTTGTTGTTTCATAATAAATTAATAGCATAAGTATCACTAATATACTTATATTTTGTTATAAATATGAAACAACTCTATTTCTCCTTCGACCCATCCTACAGAAAATGAAATCGCCGCACGTGCGTACTTACGGAATACCGTCTCCATGCCGTGGTGGAATCTGTTTTTCCACCACCACCTTACTTGGAAGGGTATAATGGGTAAATAATAACTATATATGGATACTATAACATGATATTAATTCGGATATATTATATCATCCACTCTAATTCCATTCAATAATTATGGCAACGATATCATCGCTCGTGCGTATATAAGGATTACCGTCTCCATGACGTGATGAGATTCATTCTCCATGTTAACCATTCAAGAATGATTATAAATTATATATAATAAATAATACTGAAATATATGACATATCAATGATACACGATTTATATATATTTTATTTACTTACTTCCATTCAATTTAATAAGGAAACGAAAACAACGTTCATGCGTACGTACGACCTATCGTCTCCATGAACGGTGTATTTCATTCCATTTACTGATCTATTATATATATGTATATTATGAATATAAATTATATTTAAATCATGTTTTACATTATGGAAGTAATTAATCATGATATATATAATCATATGAATAATTACAAGTCAAAACACGGACGATAACTGAAACGATTTTACCCAGAACGGTGCTTTAACATGGAATGGACTAATGAACGGGTAATATAAAGTCTTATATAATCATATATGATATAATAAATATTATTATGGTTCATTAAAAGTTAATAA
The DNA here is from genome assembly GCA_963277665.1 of Viscum album. Classification (NCBI taxonomy): domain Eukaryota; kingdom Viridiplantae; phylum Streptophyta; class Magnoliopsida; order Santalales; family Viscaceae; genus Viscum; species Viscum album. The sequence continues at coordinate 1,369,744,341 of OY728136.1, forward strand.
TATGTTTATACCCACTATAAAATAGTCTTAGACATATATGGAAGAAATTGGACATAAGGTAAGGGATAATTTTTCAATCTCATTTTTATACGAGATTGCTTATACGTAAGTATTTAAGGGGGTTATATTTTTCATCCCTGTCCATAAAATGTTTTTAATAAAGTGTTTAATATTCTTATGTGTATGTTTAAAGTCATGTTTACCCCTATTTTACTTCTACTTTGTGTTATGGAAGGAATATTTCTTGTGTTTACCATACATGGTACTTTTTGACTTTTCTAGCAAAAGTACGAGGAAAATGTTTTTTTAACTTATACGGCGTGAACGGATTTCTACGGTTTCATAAATCCTTATTTTCATGAATATTACTCTACAATATTTCATTATTATTTTCAATAAAATCCTTTTCTTTGAAAATTTCATGGCATTTTGTGAAAAGAAAATGATTTTGAAGATGAAAGGATATTTTTTTCAAGAATTCATTTCAGGTGTTTTATCAAAACAATTTTCCATCTAAGATAACATTATTTATCATGTTTATGTTTCAAGTATAATGTATCTATTATTTACATGGTTATATTTTTATTATTATCAAATGATATCCATTTTTTTATACGAATTGTGTCACGATGTGATGATGTTTATGAAACCAATTTTATTATTTAGGTTATGATGAATGATTTAGGATTGTTTTGTGGCACACAAAAGAATGATTTCAATATGAGATGGGTGGGACCTATATCTCCCTCCAATGCATTGTCTAAAGATTTATATCTCATGAGATAGACATGGATTGAATGAAAAGTGAATATGGTTCAGTAATATAGGGATGGAACGACAAGTAATCCCGGTTTAGTAATGGAATTTGTCCACTATAATGGTCTTGGCAGCAATGCCTTGGCTACTATGTAAATCATAACACGTGCTTATGGTTTCCACAATTACATGTTTTATTCCTATGCTATTTTATCATGGTTAATGTTCCTTTATGATCTATTCCTTATGCACTAACAAGATTTATATCATTACTCATGATTTTGATGTTTTATGTTCATGTTCTTAAGTTCAAATGTTTAGGGTTTGTGTTATGTTCTCAATGTTTACCCTTACTGAGCATTTGAGCTCACCCTTTTTATGTTTTCATTTCCCCATGATATAAATAATGGTTTTAGTTAGGAAAACGAAAGGGGAAGATCTTTATGGGATATGTTGAAGATCTTTCACCATGATTAGAAGATTATGTTCCAAGTTTCCAATGACACTAAACTAATACTGTCTTTGGGCGTCTATTTTTTTCATGTATTAAGTATTCAAAAAAAGTAATGTAATGTCCATGTATGTCAAGATTTTGGTATCTACACTTCTTAACCCCTGTAAGTCTGGTGATATTTTATTTGTTCCATAAGTCTTATCATGGAAGATATTTTATATGGTTGGGAGAATTTAGAGTCCTGTGTTTTTGGACTAGACGCAATTCGAAGGGAATTTGATTTTTTTTCATTTACTAAACATGCCATTTTACATAATGAGCATTAAAATATAATTCCATGAATTGGAAAACTTAAAAATTTTATTTTTGAACTTTGGTGAAGACCTGATAGGTCCTTCAGAGGTCTCATTTAGTTTCAGGTGTGTTGGGATCTGAAAAGTCATGGTTTGGGTTCTCTGAACAAGGCGTATGTGTTTTCTAAAACCCTGTGGACCTAAAAAGAAAAAAATTCCACATATAGTAGGTGGGATGTTATGGTGAAAATGGATGGTGAAAGATTTTCTAAACTGTGTGCCAAGCCCACATGGTTAGTTTTTTTGGTTAGTTCCTCAACACCATTCAATACACGGTTGCTATACGATTTGCCTAACCATGCGACCCAAACTGTGCAGTGTGTTTTTAAAGAAATTAAATTAAATTAATTAAATTTAAAATAAAATAAAGTTAACCCTAGACAAACCCTCCATACCTCATGTTCCACGCAACACCCCCTAGATCCCTTGGCATTGTGTGACCCCCTATCCTCATCTCCACTTTGACGAACAATTTCTATTGGATCTCTTCCTGATTTCTATTTGATTATTCAAGGTATGGTCCATGGTTACCTCCTCTTCCCTCTTCCATTATTTTTTCCTTATCCACATCACCTGATATTAGTATGGATGAACCCTATGGTTGGGGATAACCAGATTTTTTGTTTTTCCTTCAGTGTTAGGGTGTACGGTGGGTCTCCCAAGAATCCTTTGTTTGTGTTTAACATTCACCACTGAAGGTGAGGCATTTTGAGTACTTTTTGTTTTTTCATTTCTTCTTCAGTACTTTCTCCTCCCAATTCATGGTCGAGAACATTCTTATATAGGAACTTTTAGTGAGGTTGAGTTCCTAGATTTATCTTTAGTTAGTTTTTACCACCCTTGAGGCATGTTCGATTCGCCATAGTCAACAATAATATACCGTGTTTTCATAGGAAGGCATATATATATATTTATATATGTATGTTCCCCCATTATATCTATATCTAACCTTGTAATAATGAAAAAATATATGGGGTAAATTTTGACTATGTATATATATGAAAGATTCATACATGTGGGTGTGAAAACAGGTATATACATATATATTATATATAGGACTACCTTGTGAATATTCATGGCCATGAAAATATGTACATAGGGGCTAGGTTTCCTTATGTATATACAACGGTTTATATACATAGAGTGTGAAAGAGTATCTTTGAGTTGTTACTAATAAAAATGTTAAGTTTCAAAGTGTTCGTCTTGGCCTTCTCCATCTTGATGTAGGATCCCTTTCCTCTTGCCCTTTAAATTTATGATTTTCAATAAATGCTTTATTACATGATTTTAGTATGACACTTGATATAGTGTTTGACATGATAAATTAATTTTTTGAAGAACCATGTCATGATTTCATAATAAAACCTCTCGAATGAGGTGGTTTTTCTATATAATCTAAATAATTAATGATTTGTTATTTACATCATGCTTGGTTTATGGATTGGAGTTTTATTATTCCTTAATATTAGAATTTAATAAGTGGATTAGTCTACATGGACTCTCTTGTTATTCCTAAATGATGATTCCCCTTTTTATACAAGTGTTAAATTAACCAAGACACCTCTTAGGTGTTTGGTCCTCTTATAGTTGGAATTGACAAAGTAGGAAATTGCCTTGTTTCCCATGCTAGTTAAATGATGTATTTTCCTTTTAATAGTTTTTAATCATAAGTTTCTTGTTATATTTATCTTTTAACTTAGTAATTTGGATCTAATCCTTGTGATATTTCCCCATTCCTTTACCTATCCCTTGGATGAGGTTTGAAAAGAGACATTTGGTTTTGACCATGAAGTGTGTTAATGAATTGTTCTTGGTGTTTACCCTGACTTATTAAATCATTATAATAAAATTATTTTTATTATTATATTTTAAATTGTGAAAATGAGTGGGTAAAATCGTGTTATATTTATAACTGTGAATTGTGAACAATGAGTGGGTATACTCATTGATTTTCTTTTTATTGAATTGTGATCTATGAGTGGGTATACTCATGGGATTAATTTGATATGTTAATGGATATATGAGTGAGTAGACTCATATATTATGAAATGGTAAATGATTAGATTAATTCCTTAGCCAGTGATCCTGGGATATTTAATGCGGTAGTGTACACCTTGGATTGTGTATTCTTCTTAGGTCTTGATTCCATGGGATTTCATGGTCTTTGCTACCCATTTTATTCGGCTTTGTTGGACTTGTATAAGATATGTTCATTATAACATGATCTTAAGACTCAAACGAGTGCCTAAAAAAGTTTCAAACAAGAATATCCCAGGATTTGACGATAATACCTTGGTCTTCCACACCTTCGATTGGGCCCTTCATGGTCTGAATCTTTGATTACATGAAATTACAATGATAACTATGAGAGGTTTGGTTGAGCATTTTGGCCTTGGATGTTCTGAATCTTTTGGTTGTACGACAAGGCCATGTTTGAAATGACATGTGGGGATGTTCGATAATTATAAATTTAAGGAGTTGAATAATCTTTTGAACTCAGTTAGAATGAAATAAGATTTCATATTAAATTAGAGATTTATTTCTTAAATCAAAATGATTAAATTTATATAGTTATAAATGGGAACCACGATTTATAGGATGGTTACTTTTGAGTAATTCCTTTAGTTGTTTCATATTTCCTATACACTGTTTAATTTATAATGCATGTAATGGATTGGTATAGACACTATGGGTACTATACTACTGATATTTATATCTCACGCCCTTCTTGGGATGCCATTGCGCTGTGGTACTGAATTAGAACCCATGTTTGCAAGATCATGGACTGTTTATTGAGTTGTCATTCATGTACCTAGAAGTTAGGGGGGGTGGACCGATTTGGAGCTTAAGATTATCATGGAGATCTCCCTGAGGATTTTATTTATTTTCATTATTCATGTACTATACTATCGCACCTCATATTGTATATATTTGTTTAGTTTATGTAGCATAATCTTCTATACATGCAATCTGGTAAATGAGAATTGTCATTTTTTATTGAGTTATTATAATATCTGTCTTCCACTACATTTCATTTCTTATTACTACTTCCATTGTTGCCTTTTATTTAATTCTATTATACTACTATACTACTATAAAATGAGGGTTTATTTTCCCCTCTATAAACTTTATAGACCCTCACTGCTAGTCAGAATCCATGAGCCTATGGGGATGCACACTTGAGGCTACGGGGCCAAATAGGATTGGGGCATTGTTGAGTGGAATCTAGGTCTGAGGCGTTACATAAACCTATTGACTGAGTGTGTTGCTGGTTTTGATCTTGATTAGTTTTGATCTAGGATTCTTCTGGCGATCATATCCACCTTATCCCTCATGGGTGTTTGTTGTTAGAATCATTTTTGATCTTCATTTAAAGGTAGGGGTCTCAACCTTATCCCTTTGGATTGATAATTGTCAAGTATGTGAAATATTGTAATTGCGCTAACATATCATGTATAAAATAAATTGAATGAATGAATTGAATAATTCCTTATATTCCCTTTGAATCCATTTGGTTATTAACATGGATTGTGGCTACCATTTGGGTGAGAGAAACCATGAATATAAATGAGTTTTTTAATAAATTAAAGTGTGTTTAGAATGACATGGATTGTTTGTGGTTTATTGATATAGATTCTCGTTGTTTTTTCTTTTTTATTTAGTTAACTGAAATTTTATTGGTTATAACCAATTCATATATGGAATGTGTAAATGAATGATAAATGGTGGTTTTCATAATTAACCATTGATCCATATGATGTGATATTGTGATATCCTTATTCAATAACTTTTGTAGTGATTAAATAATGTAATGATTTTATAGTATTCTATTCCCAATGAAATAGGTTGAAATATTGATATAGTAGGCTTGGTACAGTTCATATGCTAAAATAATAATATAGTAGTATTGGCCTAGTTGATATGCTGAAATGCTGATATAGTGGGCTTGGCCCAGTTATCAAGATAAATTGATTATATAATGGGATCTACCCAAATTGAATGCTGAAATTATTATATATTAGGTTTGAACTAGTTTATTGGGATTTATATCTTGGTTGTAAGGTTATGGATATCATGGCTGTGAGACATGCTTAAAGACATTATGGCATGGAGCCTAGTAAGGTTATTTTTTACCATTGTAATATAATTATGGTTGGCACTATTGTGAGACATCCATAGAGATATTAAAACATGGTTTTTAAGCAGGTAGATGTGGTATTAAGTTTATTATTTAATAAATTCATAATCTTGTTTGTTACATTATTGCATACACTTTTTATCAGACCATTTATAGTTATAATTGATATGTCCACCTACTGAATTATACTCACAGTCTATTTGGGACACCATTTGGCACTAAAGAATATTATATGGATACAATTTTGGAAAGGGGAAAAGGACCTTACTGTTGATTATTTTTTTTCTATATGGGCTGGTGTTTGTAGATGGACTGAAATGGGGATCAGGACTGAGGAATTTTGAGTCTTTATTTGAGTATTATGGTATTTTTTTTTCTAGAATGAAATTTAGTTATATTCCATCACATCATTAAATTATTCCCTTATCATTTATTGGATTATTCAGTTTGATTCTTAGTGGTTTCCATTTTATATTTTATTTCTATTATATCCACACTTTGATATTTATGCATATAGTTATTTGGATATTGTTTCACTATGTTTTCAACTCTAAATCTAGGGGGCATAGTAACCCAAATATACTTATCACAACCGTACTTCTAGTTAGAAGCCTCTGGTGTATGGGAAGGAACACTTGAGGTATCATAACCAGCCCAGTTCGACCACATGACAGAGTATCAGATCAGGGGACATTACAAAGTGGTATCAAAGCACACCAGGTTTCTTTGTCTATTACTTTACTATTTGGGAAAGGTATAAGGGAGACTTGGATGTGTTAGGACGTGGTAATGGGATTATGCATGGGATTAGCTAACCCATGTATGGGGGAAAGTCTAGGCTCTTAGGGATGGCTTTAACGCCCAACCCCAGAAGCCTTGAATCAGTGCATTATTTTATTACATTGACATGATTATCGAGAATAAAATCCCAAAGGACTGATTCATTTAGAAGTTTTGGAAATCCATATTACATACATGATACCCATATTAAATTGGGAAATAAAAAATACAATTATGATACATAATAAAATGAAATAAACTACATCCTTGAACACTTATTCAAAGATTTCTTCTCTATACATGGGTAAAGAGATAATAATAAGTGTGAGCTCCAATTCTCATCCAAGTTAAGTAAAATAGAAGAAATAATGAACTAATTAGAATAAATGGTAATGTAATAACTAATAGAATAGTCCATTAAAATTAATTGATATGGTGATACCAACATGTCAAGGTAAGAAATTAAAAACACATGTCATTTAATCAATGAACTGAAAATGAAATGAATCCATAGATATGTCGATGAAAAATCGCCAGGATGAAAATGATAACTAATTTGAATGAAATAATTTAATATTGGACATCATGTATCAGGCACATGATCCACTATATATTAAAGATCTATTCTAAAATTATTTTAAACTATTTTTATTTCGTCAACAGATTCATCTCATGAGACTATCGATCCATCGAGGGGCTATCCATAACTAGATCCCACACATGTCTTCCAGTCCAATGAATTTCTCATCTATTGAATAATATATTTAATTAATAATCAATATTAATTATCATCAAATATCCATATTTAATAAATGATACATATTTTTTAATAATTCCTCAGTTAATCAAATAACTATCAATGTAATCACCGTATGTAAAATGATATAAAATTTTGATAAGAATAATATCCATCATATGAAAATATGTATATTCAAGAAAATTACCATTGAAAAATGACTAAAATATATTTATTATTTCAAGATAAATGTAATAATTGAAAATAGAAGTGTGATTGAAAATATAGTCATTAACAACATTCGTTAGGAGAATAATCTTTCAATATTCCATAGTGTCCCATACCACTTTGAAACATTTAAACCATAATACCTATGAAGGAATAATATTATATGAAACTTATAATATAATTATAGTATGTATATTCATGAAATAACATGTAAAAAGGTAGTATATACACCAAATAAACGTTAATTGATGCATACTAACAAATAAGTCTCAATAGAATGTAAATTGAGATGAAATTACATTACCTTAACCTTACTTTTGTTGTGTGGTATTTATAATCTTTTAGAGTGGTTTAAAATATGTTAATAACAAATTATAGAACCAAAATAATTTTTATAATATCCTATATTAACTTATTATAATATTTTATTACCCATTTTTTTAACACTTTTTCATTATTTTAACTATTATAGTTGTTAATTTCATAGTTTTCTAATGTATATTTTATGTTTTCCATTATTGTTAATATTAAATATATCATGTTTTAATCATATCCATACTATAAAAAATGATTTAATTATCATATATTGTTAGTAAATATATATTTACAATTATCCATATTATTTAGATATAAGAAATAAAGTGCACCGTTCTTGGAGACAGTAAGTCGTATGCATGCTTGAATGCTAATTTCATTTCTTTATCACATTAAAAGAATAAAAATTAAATAATATATATTTATATTATAATTATATTATCATATCTATTTTATATAAGTTATATATTTTTATTAAAATAATCCTAAATATGTTTCGTGTTTATCATTAATAGATCACATCGCATTAAGGAGGTGGTAGTCCACACTTCCACAAACGAGGTTATCATATTTACACAAAATAGAATGTATGGAGTTTTGTGTAGTAAAATAACTAAATAAGAATAATGAAATTATAAATATTCAACATATCATATATAAACATATTTTCCACCAAAATTACCACAACGGGAGGCAATAATGAAAGAACAAACAATCACCGTTTCAGGATGCGGTAGTTCACCATTCACTTAAATATTAAGTTCCTTACCCATTAGATGAGAGTGTGTGTAAGTGTAGGTAAAAATATTATTATAAAAAAATACTAGTATATTTATGATATTTTTTTTGTTATATAATCATGTAATATGAAAATTTTAGTGGGTGGAGAATAGAAATACAACAAAATAGCTTAAGGAAAGATGTCACCACTTAATCAGGTAACTCGTTTTGGTTTCAACCAAAGGAATTCATTGGATTGATTTTAAACATAGTTTAGGATTATAAATTTATGGGAGGGATTTTGAGGGTCGATTTGGGTAGATTTCAGTTGATCCAAAGTGTCTTGAGAGGTGTGAGGAAGGGGTAGAGTGCTTTCTTTTTTATAATTGAGGGGAGTGGTACTCTTGTAGATACCAAAATGAATTCATTAATTAGATTTCTACCAAACCTATTATTCCTGAAAAATGAAAAAAATGGATTAAATGTGATTAATGGTCTATTATAACCTCCAACACATAAAAATATGTGCATTTTAATAAGTTGGTTCCTTAACTTCTAAGATTCCCCAATTTTATCATTTTGATTTTTATTAAAGCATATTGTTTATATAACCTAAGTAATTTTAAAATTAATAGTAAAATAAATTGATATTTAATAGAAAATATTGATTAAATTAATCATTAATATGATGTCTAATTTATAAAATAAAATCTCATGTGTTTTGGAAATTAATTTTAAAACAAGCACATGTGATGCGCTAAAACAGAACTTAAACCCAGACCATGTTAATAATATTTTACAGTATTTGGGGGACTATTTTAATTATAAAAGATCAATTAGTTTTAAGTCATCTAATAAAACATCATTTATCATAAAATAATAATAATATCAATTTGGAGATTATTTATATAATTTTACTATTAAAATCTCAAAACAATATTAGAATTCAAATATATTAATTTCACAACGATTAAACATAATATATTCATCTAAAAAAATTATAAATACAATAGTTTAATAAATATACTTTACTTTTAATTTTTATAGTATCATTTAGTTTAGATAATTATTAACTAAATAACTACTAAATTAAGTAACTAAATTATATTTAAAAACTAATGATAAATTATTATTAAAACATTAACCCATATATATTTTAAAATGATATGTATAACTTAAAATATTATATTTTTTACATATCTCAATGTTTTATGAATGTTAAAGGTAAGAAAAGTTTCCTTTTTGTCTCTTTCCTTACATAATCTTTTATATAGGGAAATTAAATTTAATAATATCCCAATAACCCATTAAATTAGAACCAATAGAGTACGTGGTATAAATATTTTCCTAAAATTGTTTTTGTAAAAGTGTATATGCCATTTTCCCCTTAATAATAAGGTTTTTCCCCTTTTAAACTTAAATTCACCTTAATCACCACAATTAATTTTGATCACTTGTACAACTCTTTTTTGGTAAAAAATTAATTTGATCTTATTAGACCTAGAATATTATATTTATTACAACATTGTATGTATATTTTTAAAAATTAAAATCAACAAAGTGAGAAAATTAAAATTGACTCTAATTTTGCAAACATGTTGAGAAAGTGGGGTTTTAAAGTGAAAACATTCAAAAGTTCAACATGATTTTATATCCAATTTTAATATAAAAATTATTCCAATTACCTAAATTGGGTTAATATATTTATAATTGATCTATTTTAAATTCAAAAACCAATTTAAAATATAATTTTACATTAATAATTATTAAAATGAAAAGGAAGATTTTAACTGAAATGGAGTATTTTTCACTGTTCATCAGAAAATGAAACTTCTTAGAAAAATACCAAAAATTCACCAAAAGGTAAATTTTATATTCTGAATAAAAAATAAATCTTTTTTCTAAAAAATAAAATTTATAAAAGTGACAAAATTTAGTTTAAAAAAATACGTGTCATTAAAAGTTGTAATACACAGTCAAGTGTGCATGCTAATCTAGTGTTTTGTATGGCATAAACTAAACATGGTGTTGAAAATAAAGAAATATAACAACAAAATTAAATTTATTCTAAAATTAAAAAATATTAATGTGTTTGGGTGTTAATTATCCCCACCTTATTTAAATTGTGTCTTCACAATTTAAAAGTGATCTCAGTAATTAAGGGATTTATATTTAAAAATAAACTATTTTTGAAAAAATCACATCATAAATTGGGTTAATAACACGTCATTTTAATAAGACAGAAAATAAAGTACAATGGTCATGTAACTAGGTTACCTAGTAGGTGAAGATAGGTGGGTAATGGAAACATGGATACAAAAGAAAAATATATCAATAAAGTTTTTATGGAGAGTGATATAGAACTTGTTCAGATGAAATTTATTGACCAGAAAACCAGAAAACATAGGTTTGAATAAAGTTCATTGATATCACAAAAAATTATGATAATATGACATTTTTTTTAAGATAATTTTTTTAGTGTTGTGGAATTCATTCATTGTCTAATTATATAAGTTAATATACGTTTCTATAAACATAATCTTTTCCTTTGATTATGACTCGAACTATTTATACTTTATTTATTAGCACAAGATACATCATATGGTGAAGTAATAAATTATACTCTAAAATCTCATACAAGGATGAACATAAATTATTTTATAAATGGTTAACATTTCTAAAATATTTCAATCCAATACATTAGAAGGATGGTCACTGAATTTCCAAAATGAACCTATAATTAGCCTTTAATCAACATGATGTATATCTAAATTTTTACATTCTAAACATGTGAATAACATCATCATGTATCCTCCTAAAATATGGTAATAACTCGAATCACCATAAGAACATATTGGAAACATGCATTCTTTCTTGTTCATTAAGAAAGACACATGTTTTAGATATATTCCTCAAATCAAAAAGTTTTTTAAACTCCATTAATGATATCATAGATCCCTTATAGACAAGACATTATTCAGTTATAAGGTAGTCAACACTTATCAAAATCAATCATTTCTTAATCATTATCTCAAAATCAGTAACATATTTAAGTATGAATTTCCCTCAATAATGTGTTTCCGGAAAAGTTTAAGTTCTTACAGAATAAATTTTCACAGTTCCATTCAACATGGGATCTCAAATCCTTAATGAAAAAGTATTGTAGTGAAATCCTTATATCTTTCAAAAATCATATGATAAGAACTTAATATATAAAATAATTTTACAATATCTTTCTTAGATACAAATACATAATAACATTAATCATTCCACTTAGGTTGTTTCAGTAACATATTTTTGACATTGATCCCCTAGCTTCTTCTAAGGTACATTATCTTGATTCTTGGGAAATTCATTTTGATAGTTCCCCATATCATTGCAGTTGTAACACTGAATAATAGACTTTTTATTTCCCCCTTTTCCTTTTTTAGCATGGTTATCCTTATCTTCACACTTCTAAAAAACTCCCATTCCCTTCAAGAATATACCAGGGTGATTCTTCCCACAATTATCATATGTTGGAAAATCATTTTTTCACTTTTTGTTTGACCCATTATATTTTTTGTAGTTCTCATATGGTCTCTTAATATCATGGTTTCCCTTGAATATATTTATTTTAGAAAACTAATTCTCTATTTTCATAAAACAATAAGTTTCCCGAAGGACATCATTAATTCCTCCAGGCATGGTTCAAATTATAAATTTATAAAGTCTCTAATCGTACTAACTACAAAGGCATAGTATATAAGAAGTACATGGCCGAACCCCTAGAGAACAGAGAAAAAAACTATGATAACTCTTTACTAATGGTTTGTTCATTCCAGTTTCATTTTGGTTTATTTAAACTAATAATGCAATTAATATAAATAATGTAAAATATAGAAACATAAGAAAGAGGAATCAGTTTATATGGGTGGTTTTTCATAAAATAAATCATTAATTCACTTGAAAAATGATAATACTCAATGGTTGTGTAATAAATCATATTTAATTGATAAAGATATGGTCAGACCCTATCAATATATCCAATAATCTCAATTCATGGTGGTTTTATGAATTAAAATAACTAAAATTCATTAATATGAGATTAAAATTGTAGAAGAATAATCACATTCATTGGTCATGAATTAATTATCTTAATCAGGTTGGTTTTCATCTGTTATTAAACACACTTGGTCCGTGATTTAGAAATAGATATTCTAATAATGAGTCATGACATGATAAAAACTGAATATAATCACCGTGCAAGTGAAGAATGAAATAAAACACTTTGATACACACCTATTTCGACTAATTCTGATATCCCTTACGGATTAATCCAATCATTACTGGGTGATCGAAAAAAATGAATAAAATATATTCCTTTTGGAAGAGAATACGTAAGAGAGAATGATATAGAAAATTAATAAAAGATATATTCTAATAAACAACACAAAATCCAATGATTGAATCAAATAAATAAAAGCAAAACAAAAATAAGACCTATCTATGAAAAAATATGGGTTGAAAACCTATGACAACCACTCGGTGGACGTGCCCCAAGCATGGAATGCAATATATTTCTCATGGCTGGAATCCTCCTTTTATAATCTTCATGGATATCAACAAGGTTCACTGCTGTTAAAAAATGGAATTAAATGGGCATCTAGGTCAAAAGATATATTAAAATTCAGTCAAAATGATACATTGAAAAATCACTATATTTTCTGTATCGGGGGATTACAGCACGCGTAACTGATTCTAACCACGTGTAATTTTTTTTCCGAAAATTAAACCATCTGTTACTGAGTTTGACATCATTTAATTTTCCAAGATGCTTTAATTTTCTTCACTTCATGTCCTTCCATTCAATGCATGCTCTGGTACACGTTATGTAATGATCATAAGATGTGTAATTCAATTTTAACGACCTGTGATGATTTTTTTCCTTTTTTATTCAATTTTATGCCTATATGTGCTCCATGATGATTCTTAAAAATATTACTTCATGCCTCTTTTCTTCCCTCATGACACAAAGTGTCATTTTCCCCCTATTTTTCATGTTTTCCTTTATTTTTCTCCAAATAAAAATCACGCATATGAATTTTCAAAACACTAATATCAGGAACATATATTATATTATATAAGTTAACATGAAATTATTTTATATATAAAAACCCATAAAAATATTTATAAAAAATAATGATATAAAATATACCAATATTTCTTCATTTGATGAAAAATTACGAGAAACCAGTTCCCCTTAGAGATTTGGATTAATACCATAAAAGAAGTGTTCAATATTATACTCTGTGTTACATAGATAATTTGTAGTATACTTGGGTAACCCTTTAATTAAGGCTTCATAATCCTCAATACTCTCTTCTTTATTTTTCTTTAAGCTTAGGAATTCCTCCTCATCTCAATTGGTTGATCATGAGGAAAGTATTTATCCAAGAATTTATCCTCAAAAGTTCTCCATTCCATGAGCTCTATATCTTATTCCTCCCATGTATTCTAGATCAGATACCACCACTAATTTGCATCACCATTCAGACAATATATTGCATGTGTAACCTTTTTCTTTTCCCCACATCCAAAATCCATTAATATCTTCTCCAAAGGATTGATACATGGTTCAGATTCCATTGGATTAGTAGTCTAACTAAATTATGTGGGACTCTATCAAATAAAATGATATCAGAAAGAATAATATCACTATGGAACAAGTTGGTCTATCTAGATAAGGTTACATGTCATAATCTGATTAAGCTTCCCAAATATTTCTATAACATTATCAGTTCCAATACCAGTTGTATTGGTTTCTTCGTATGAGAAATCTCTACATTTTCCATATGTACTGATACCAATATTCCTTTTAAGAACCATTTCTAAACAATGGAATATAATATATTAGCTCAAAAAATTATGATATTTGTATAACTCTAAATATGGAATTTCATAAATTATGAAATTTATGCACTTCTAATCTCATAATAATAAACATGGATTATTTTGGGATATCATTTCTTATAAATATTTTTTAATGTTAACTATTATAATAGTATCCCATATGAGTGTCGATCCAGGTTCACAATAAGTCACATTATCGTATACCAGGTTACATTGAGTTAGGCCCAAAACACCTTGTCGGAGTTGTTACTCCTAGTTACATCTATTCCAGAACCACATCCACTTATAGTATCTATACATGGATGTATTTCTAATAATACCCACATAACATCTATCTTACCAAAATTCTAAGAGGTTCTTTTATTAATATCATAAATGTTTATCTTAGGGTTTTGTTCTCTAATCTATGTTTTCTAATTCTAGTTTCTAAGGTTTATAATAAACTTCCTATCATACCAACTATAATTTGCCTACCCTAGAGGCCTAGAGTCGGTGCATTATTTTATTACATTGACATGATTACAAGGAATAAAATCCTAAAGGACTGATTAATTTATTATTATTGTAAATTCACATTATATACATGATACCCATAATACATTAGATAATAAAAAAAAGAAAACATGATACATAATAAAATGAAACAAACTGCATCCTTGAATTGTTATTGAAAGATTTATTGTTCCTAACTGGGGAAAGGAAACACAAAAAGTGTGATCTCAAATGGTGAGTAAGGGTATGTAAAATAGAATAAAAAATGAATCAGTGGGAATAAATGCAAAGGTAAATAACTGATAGTATATTCCATTCAGATAACTAGATAAGGAAACATCAATTTGATTAAGTAATAAAAAGAAAACACTTTCCAATTAATCAATGAACTAAAAATGAAGTACACCCATAGATATATCGATGTAAAATATCATGGATAAAAATAATTTCTAATATGATGGTAATGCTTAAATATTTGACATAACGTATCTGTCACATGAACCACTATACTGTCAAGATCTATTTTTAAGGCTGTTTAAACTATTCTCATTTGTCCAACCATTTCTTCTCATGAGACTACCAATGCATCGAGGGGCTATCAATAATCGGGCCCACCGAAGTCTACCAGTCTAAAGAATTATTAATATATCAGATAATTGGTTTAATTAATAAGAAATTTTAATTATCATCAAATATATGTATTGAATAAAATATATATATTTATTAATAACTTCCTAGTTAATCAAATAACTTTCAAAATAAACATTGTATGTAAAATGATATATACTTCATGTAATAATAATATCAATCAAATGAAAATATAGATATTCAAGTAAATTTACAATGACAAATGATTAAACTAAACTTATTATTTTAATATAATGTTAACAATAATAAAATCAAGTAAAATTTTAAAGATAATGACTAAGAATTTTTTCTAAGACTATTCATTAAACATTCCAAAGTGTCCCATACCACTTTGAAACATTTAAATCATAATCATCATGAATAAATAAAATCAAATGAAACTTATAATTTTTTGAGATTATGTATATTCATTATATAACATGCCAAATTGTAGTATGTACAACAAATAATAGTGAATTGGTGAATAATAACAAACAAATCTCAATGGAATGTAAATTGAGATAAAATTTCATTACCTTAGCCTTCATTTTGTAATGTATTCCTTATCGTAATGTATAGTGGTTTAAAATATTTTAATAACTTATACTAAAACCATATTAATTTATATAATATCATATATTAACTTTTTAAAATATTTTATTACCTATTTGTTAATATTGTTTCATTATTTTAACTATTCCAGGTGTTTATTGACTAGTTTTCTCTAATATGTTTTTCTTTGTCATTTGTTGTTACTATTACATAGATCATGATTCCATCATCTCCAAAATTTAAACCATGATTCAATTATCATAAATATTCAGTACATATGTATTTTTAATTTTCAATAATATTTGGAGATAAGAAATGATGTGCACCATTCATAGAGATGGTAAGTCGTACGCACACATATACACTACTTTCATTTCATCATTGAATTAAAATATTAAAATGTAAATGATAAACATTTATATTATAATTCAATTATGAAATCTATTTTATATAGGTTACATAGGTTTATTAATGTTACCCTTAATAAATTTCATCTTTATTGTGAATGAATCACATCCCTTTAAGGAGGCGGTAGTCCAAACTTCCACAAACGATGTTATCGTATTGACATAAATGGGAATGTGTAGAGTTATGTGTTATAAGATAATTAATGAAGCATAATTAAATTATAAATATATTATATATCATATATAAATATAGTTTACATTATAATGACCACCATGAGAGGTGGTAATTGAAGAATGAATAATCATCATTTCGTGAGGCAGTAGTTCTCCGTTCACCTAAACAGTACGTTCATTACCCATTAGATTAGAGTTTGTGTATGTTTAGGTAGAAAAATTATCCTTAAAAAATACTAGTATATTTATTATAATATTTTTTTATATAATCATGGAATAAGAAGAGTTTAGGTGGTGGAGAATAGAAATAAATCTAAATAGCTTAAGGAAAGATGCAATCTCTTGGCCGGGTAACATCTTTTGGTTTAAACCAAATGAATTACTTGGATTAGTTTATGAACTATGATAAGATTATAGATTTTGGAGAAGAATTTTTAAGATATTTTTGGGTAGGTATTTTTTGATCCAATGTGGCACGAAAGGTATGAGGAAGGGATAGAGTGGTTTCTTGTTTAATGTGGAGGGGGAGTGACACCCTTATAAATACCAAAAGGCATTCATTAATGAGAGGTATAACTTACCAAATATAGCTAAAAAATTGGAAAAATGATGCATTAATTTTTAATCCTGGTCCATAAAAACTTCCACCACACAAAAATATGTGCATTTTATTAGTTAGGTTCCTTAACATCAAAGATTACCCAATATTATCATTTTGGTGTTTATTAATGCATCTGGTTTTATAACCTATGTAATTTTACTATTAAGACTAAAATAAACTGAGATTTAATATAAAATATAGATACAATAAATTATTAATATTAAATCTAATTCATAAAATATAAATCCCACGTTTTAAAAAACTTATTTTAAAACAAGCGCATGTGACGCGCCAAAACACTAGATAAACCTAGACCATGTTAATAATTTTTTTACAGAATATAGGTCAATATGTTAAATATAAAAGATAAATTGGTCCATTAATAGACCATTTTTAATATGTATCAAAAATTAAAAATCACTTGGTATAATATATTATTTTTATTAAATTTAAATCATTTAAGAAAATTTCATTTATTATAAAATAGCAATAATGTCAATTTTGACAGTATTTATTTAATTTTGATTTTAAAATATAAAAAAATATTTGAATTCAAATATATTATGTTTAAAACTATTTAACATGATATATTCATATAAAAAATAATTAAATACAATATTTAAATCAGTATACATCACTTTTAATAATTATTGTATCATTTATTTTAGTTAATTATTAACTAAATAATCACTATGTTGGTGTTTCTTAAGAATTTTATGTAAATAAATAATAAATAAAAACTAATGATAAATTTTTATAATAAAATTTACTTATTTATCTTTCCAAAGGATATTTTAGTCAAAAATATTATGTTTTGTACATATATTACTGTTTTATAAATGATAAAGGTAAGGAATGTTCTGTTTTTGTCTCTCTCCTTACTTACCTTTTATATAGGGAAATTCTATGTAATAATATCCCAATAACCCATATAATTATAAACAATCGGGAATTTGGTTAAACTATTGGAATTCAATTGTTTTTGGACAAGTTTCCAGGTCATTTTCGTTAATATTATGGTTTAGTCCCCTATTAAGATTAATTTAATCTTAATCACCATAATTAATTTTAATCACATTCACTAATATTTTTTGTTAAAAAATTAAGTTGATATTAATATAACAAAAAAATTATACCTATTATAACCTTTTATTTCATTTTATTCAAAATTAAAATAATAGAATTGGGAAATTCAGATTAATGCTAACCTCACATATGTGATGAGAAAGTGGGGTTTTAAAGTAAACACGTTCAAATGTTCAATAAGTTTTTTTATCAAAATTTAATATAAAAATGGTTACAATGACCTAAATTGGGTTAATATAATTATAATTCATATATTTTGACTTCAAAAACAAATTTAAAATATAATTTAACAATTAGAATTATTTATGTGGAAAGTTAGTTTTTAACTAAAATGTAGTATTTTTCACTATTCATAAAAAATGATAAAAAAATCACCCTAAGGTAATTTTGATATTCCAAATCCAAAAATTAAGTTTATTTTGAAAAATTAAATTTATAAAAGTATTAAAATTTAGTTTAAAAGAATAGTGCGCGGTTAAATGGTGGTAAAACTCGTTCTTGCGTGAAAACTAATAACTTTTTTTATAGAATAAGCTTAACATGGTGTTTCATATAAATAAATGTCGAAAGAAATTAATTCTCTATAAAATTAAAACATTTTAATGGCTTGGGATGTTATAATGGGTTTTATGTTTATATTATTATCTTTTTATAGTTGATGTTATTTCACCTAGGGAGATTCACATGTTGTGTGAGGTTATAGTTTTATGATGTTATTAGTTCTTGATATTTATAATTGTGGCTTGGTGTGGAACGAGATGAGTATTCCAAAATCATAATAGGAATATTGGGATATATATAACATTAATTTTTCAGGATAGGGACATATTGTTTCACATGTGATATATACTTTCTTGTGGAACATGGAAATGAGATATCTGTTGTATCTATGAAATGAAATAAATGGAATATTATGTCACGCTAAAAGAGTTGTAATCCATGTTTAGAAGGGAAAAGAGTCAGTGGTTTTCTATTTTTTTCACTTGTTGTCAAATTCAGTGTTCTAAGGAGTGTTTTCGTCTTGTAGAGAAAATACATCCTCATCATCATCGAGTAGAGCATTAGGAGAGTGGAAAACATAAAGATCCTAATGTTGTTGAATTGGATCTTCCTATAGCCCTTGAGTCTTAGTTGGATGTATAGCTTCATGAAAGCTTCTTGAGGGTCTTGATATCCATGGAAATAGAGACTATTCACACCCTACCTTTGATGTATGATCTTACAAGAGAGTTTCATCTAAAAAATATGCCATCATTAACTAGGGGTAGAGGAACCTAGGAAGTCTTGTTCATAATTGAGTCAGTATATATTATCTTTGTGCATTCTGATATACCCACTGATAGGAGGGTGAAACTTGTTGTGTATATGATTCATGGACCGACCACGCTTTTTTGGAAAATTCTGCAGTAGTAAGGGAATCAAGAAGAGTTTTCTTATATGGAATTTCAAATGATGTTCCTAATCTATTTTAATCCAGATACATTGAGGGATGATAAATATTGTGAGTTTATGCCCCTGGTTTAGGAGGGAAGTCACAAGTAGACTACATAGAACATTTCACCAACCCGCAACAATTTTCACCATCTTTGATAGTGGATGAGATATATTGGGTGAGACACTTTCAGTATGGTCTTCACTATGAGATCAGGTCATAGTTAAGCATGGTTCATCTAAGTACTTTTGAAGATGTGATAAATTAATCACTCATCATGGAAATCCAAAAGAGGGCCTGAGCAGTGGATAAGATTTTTTGGTAGAGAAAATGGTGAGATCTTATTCTAGTGAAAAAAGTGTCATTATAAAAATTTTCTCTTGGGAAACAATGGGCAGAGTAGTCAGGGAAGTGGGTAGCTGTCTCAGGTCTGTGTTCCATTGCAGTGATATCAATGTGGCTAGATTGGTCCCAAATGGACTCAATGTCTATACACCACTTTGGATTGTCACTCTTGTGGTAGATTGGGCCCCCAAAGGTGTTTTTATAGGGGAATATAGTTGTACAGCAGTGGTATGGGATGAGGAAAAGCAATATATTCTGGTAAGGACTCAACTACTATAACACCTGTATGTTTTTATGAAATATTTTCTTTAAATAATTTTAATTTTGAAATAGCGTTCATTACACACAATCATGAGTTTAAAAGAACCATTAGACACCCATAGTATAAAATGACCATTTAAACTAGCCATTAGGTTAGAAAGAATAAATATAAATAACTTATGGCAATGTATGGTGAATTCATTGGCTATCAAAAAAATATAAATCAATTATATATTTGTATTTTTATAATAATAAATTGAGTGAATTAAAATTATTAATTTAAATTAGTGAGATATATATATTATATACTTAGTAAAATATTTTTTGTATTCATCCAATTGATATTTTTTTCATAGGGTAGGAATAAAATTATTTTATGTATAAAAACCTATATTTTTCAAAAGGGTAATTTTACTACCTTATAACGCGCAAGCCTTTTCAAAGTAAATTATTGACACATTAATATTTTTTATATGATAAAATATAACTCATATTTGTAATCTAGATATAAAAATTTACTTTTAATGATTTTTTGATATTTTTCTAATAACATAAATGATTTGATGAATAGTAAAAATACACTAAATTTTAATTAAAAACATCTTTTTCATAAAAATAATTTATATGGTTAAATTATACTATTGAATGGTTTTAACGTATAAATAGAATAATTTTTTATCATTCAATATAATTTATGTCATTATCATTATTGTTACATTGAATTTAGATGTCAAACCATTTCAATCTTTTGCAATGTTTGAACTTTTAAAACCCATTCTCTCTTTCTAAAAATAGAATTAATTTGATATTAATTACTACAAATTCTATTCTTTAAATTTTTAAAAATGGATTCCATATTTGGACTCAATAAGTTCAAATTATGAAAATAGCATACTTTTATTTTTGGGTATTAAGAATAGTAACTTCAATAATTTTCATTAAAATGGTAAAAGGGTAAATAAGGCAATTAAGGGTAAAAATAATATTATGAAATTATCCTAGAACTTTTATTAATATCATTGGATTCATATTTTCCAACCAAAATCATCATTGGGTCTAAAGAGTGTCCGTTGGAAACCACTTGGATGAGATTAAGACATTTAATTTATTATATTTAAAGAAAAATTAAATATGTATTACACAATTTAACTATAATCTTTTTAAATAAGGTTATATAGAAGATAAATTATATTATAAAATCTCATTTTAAAGCTAAATGTTTTTATTTATCATGATAATTTATTATTTATTTTTGTAGGATAAATGATGACCTTAAAGACTTATACTTTAACGATGGGGAATTTATTTAATTGATGAGAAATCAATAAAATGATTATTATTAAAATTATGATAACCATTAAAAGACCAAAAAACATGAAAATATACTTTTTTGAGTATATATCAACCAAAACCATCCAAGGGTAGAGTTATTGACCATTTGGATCCTTATAGAAAATATTATTACACTTATAATATTTTTAAAAGTGTCATTAAAGTTGTCTCATTCATGTTTTAATTATTATAACAATTTTTAATGTTGGATTTTACACAAGATATATTCAATTATAGTTATTCATATAAAAATTAGATAATTTTTCTTTGTTAATATATTTTTTTTTTAATTTTTACTTAGTAAATATACATATTAAATAATTTAACAAAACTGTTGTAGTAGTTATTTTATTAAGCGAAATATCAAATATATGTTATTAAAAATATTTAAATAAATATAAATTGGGATAATTAATATGTAAATTTACTTTTATATATGACCTTGACCTATTAGGAATATAATAAAATATTTTTTTCAAAGTTAAATTGTTATCATAATATTTTTAAAAATCAATGAATTGAATAGTGTCAAAATTGACACTCTTGTCTGTTTACCAAAATAATATTTTATTAAGTTATTTAAAAGTCATAAAACATTTTTTAAAATATGTAATAGTTACTATATACTAAACAATTAACTAAGGTATTTATTTATTGTCTAATTTACACTAAAAAAGTAAATATTTAACACTTTTAAAGATGAAATATTTGTAACCATAGTTAAAAATTAAAATGAGTAACCAAGTGTTGATTAAAAAGATAAATTTTATATTTACATAAATACATGTATACAATTTATTGGTTGATGACGTTACAAACCTATATCATATTATATTCTGAATTTGGCCATTTTTTATGTTTTTGGATGGGCTCTGATTTTTTTATAAATTAATATTTTTGGAGATCCCTAAACCGCCTCTCACCACAATTATAAAAGGGGACCTCCTCCCTCACCTCTCTGCTTCACATTGAGGCTTCAAGCTATTCCATCCACTACCCATATCTCTTCTCAACTTCCATAGTTACATTCTAAAGGTTCTGGTTTTTTACAAATATCATCTATAGTGCTCTTAAGAGAAGATTTATAGGGGGCATGTCGAGGAAGAGCTTATATCCTTTACCGATTCTCCAAAAGTTCATTCTTCTTCTACTATGTCACGAACCAGCCTGAGTCAACCGTGAACCGGTCACCCATGCCAGCCCCCAACAAGTCCCAATATTCGTTCCTGATCCTACCGAGATGGAGAAAAGCACCAAGGGAATCAATAGAGTACACAAGGGAACAATTTCACCCATATATAAACAATCAAACCAACAACAGAAAGAAATAGACAACCCAAAATACATTTATATAAAAATTGAACTGGACATTATTTGTACAAGAAACTGAAAGTAAAACTAAAACTAAAACAAAACTAACCAAACCAGTTAACCATCTAACTCTATGTGACCCCACTAGTCACTCTCCAAAAAAATGATCACATGTCACCCAAGGCGATCAAACTTGAGTCGAAACCTGCACAAGGGCTAAAAACAAAAGAAGACTATAGGTGTGAGTATCAAAACTCAGTAGTTTAGCCCGATATTCTATTCCCAATGCACTTACATTAAAATAAAAGAAACAAAAATTTTTATTTTTAAATAAAAAATATAAATGTATGTTTTTAAAATTAGGTTCCATGCTATAATAATTATCAGACAAAAACATGCATGTTTAATAAACAACAATGCAAGTAAATTTTTTTCAAAGAGGTGTAACTTCAAAATGAAAATCATTTTCAAGTGGTATGCTTCAAAGAATGTAAAATTTTAAATAAATAACACACACTAATGAATTTACCAGCCAAACACACCTTATGCCGACAGGGAGTAAAAAATAGCCAACAAGCACTAGTCACAGGAACACCCCTAGGTACTAGTTAGTTGTGAGCCCCAGGTACCTCGTATCTTGATGAAAGTAACCATAATGAATATCTGTTCCCGTGCACACGATCCAATTGTAGGGATCATAACCATAACCTAGTGGTCCCCCAACATCATCATCATCATATTTTAGTTAGTGTTTTCATCATCAAACTTGCTACGTGAAATAGGGTCCAAACCCCACAGAATCGCTAGCATACTAGTACACGTCCGCCCACCTAGATACCCAGGATTACCTTTATTACTCAATAAAGTTACACATATTATCAAATATAAATTTCATATCCAAATTCCATTCCCAAACTATAAAAACACAAACATCCCATAAAAGTTCTTCACATTTCTTTCACGAATCAACAAACCACTACAATTTTTTTAAAACAATTTCTAGGATCGTATTGAGGAATTTCACATAAAACTCATTCAAAAACACTATTTGAATTATAAACACACAACAAGACCATACCTAACCATATTTGGAAGCCCTAAATACAATTAATAAAATCATTTCATGGATGATAAAACAATCCCAATTGACACAACATGGTTTATAAAAGTAAAACACTCATTCCTCATTTTAAGGAAAGGCCTAACATGCCTTTAAACATTTTCCCCAAATAATCATTTTAAAAAGTTATGCATTTAAATTTATTTAAAAGATGTGTATACACACCATATAAAGCATAAAACCAAGTTCATAAATCATATAAACATTTAGGTTACATATTAAAAACACAACCATTTTCATAAGAATGTGAAACATGCCATTTTCCGGCAACTTGGGCCAAAACATGTTGTAAACCAAAATACATTTATTTTTAAAACCAAATACAAATTGGAAATCCATAAAAGGATACGAAAATAATTTTTTTACATGCTTCCAATGTACTTATAAATCTAAACAAATCATTTTAAATTACACAAGAAACATAAAAGCCAACCAGGCAATTTACAGAATACGTGTCATGTACTCTTTAAAAATAACAACTTATGTTAAGCATTTAAAAAGGGATAAAACACCATTTTTACAACATAAAGTTACTAAAGATACTGATACATATTCAAAATACCATAAACCATGTGAGGAATCTCATGGAATAATTTATCAATCAAGAGGAGTTCACATTTATACCAAAACAACTTTATTTTTAACAAAATAAGTCATAAAACAAAATTTGCACACAAAAACTTTAAAAGTAAGGTTACACAGTAGTAAATATTTTATAAAAAATGTTATAACAGTTTTATAATGATGAAACATAAATGATAAAGGCTTGTTCATGGGACATCCTACCTCAAATCCTTTGCGTAATGGAATCACACACCTGAAATCACCCGCCGCGGGATTATAAACCCTAAAACTATGAAGCTGAAACCTAAATGAATATAAAATCCATAAAAAATTAGGGTATACAAGAACCCTAGGTCAAACATGGGTAGGGTAGATTATAAAACCACGAAATAATTGAAGGAGGAAGAAGAGGGAGGATAAAGGAGATGGAATCTCACCTTTTCCACAAGAAAACTCTTCGTATTACATTAGATCAGCACCCATATAGATAAGGTAATGGGATAAAACATCATAGAGAGTCTCCTAAGATCAGGAAGAACTAGGTAAAGAATATTTTTTTTGAAAAAGTGCACGAATTGAATGAGTAATGTATAAGACTATTTACCTTATCAATTATGGGAGATTTTAGGTAACCTGAGAACTTTCACCCTAATCCGCACCCTATATGAGCTCCAAAGAGGGTAAATCAATAAAGGGGGTGAGTATAGGGATATTTAATTCGATGGGGAGGTGGAATCCTAAAAAAATATTTAAAATTGAATTAGATATAAAATAAAAAAATTAGTTTTTTTAAACTAGAAATTGGTCCATGGGCTGGACCAATACCCAAATAAGTATCCTGAATTCAATTGGATTAGGATACTTTAAAAGGTCCAAAAGGATATGAGTGTTTTAATATATCTATTTAGGCCATGTGTGAAGTGGAATGAGTGAAAAATGTTGAAAAATAAAGGAGTTATAAAAGAAACAAATTTGGTTTTAAAAACTCGAAATGGGCTCACGGTTTTCCCAAATCATGAAGTAACCACCCTTTCTTCAAAAAATCCTAAATATGAAATGGGGAACCCAAATTAGGGTGATTAGACATAAATGAAACTTAAAAACTCAAAATTAATCTCACAAAAGACCCGGGAAAATTATCGGGATTTCAAATGAACCAGATCAGAACAAAGACAAGAAAAACCAGGTGTGACAATTCTCTCCACCATTAAAGCTTTCCGCCCCCAGAAAGCCATAACACTTTCCAGCTGAAAGATAAACACCTAAGGATTACTTATCAACATGATCCAACCTATAATTCTAGTAAAATATCATTTTACATAAACATAAATTAATCCTATTTCCCAAATAAAACACCAACTCACAACCACTTTGTGAAAATCTATGGAAAGGTTAGGCCACCACCTCCAAAACCAAGCCAAAAACCCGATTATTGGCCCTTCTACCAATGAAAAAAAATATCACCCAAACTAAATAGCACTCAAGGAAACAAAGGAATCTAGGGGAGTACATAATTTACTCCCCAAAATTAATAAAAAACTTTCACTAGACAAGTTTATAGGAGTAAAAATCAACGAGACATGTGGTGGGTCTCCCCACCATTAGAACCCAACTAGCAACGAGAGAAAAAATAGAACTCAACATTACCTCACATTCACATGTCCAAAAAAAAAATCTCCCAAAAAAACCCACAAACCCAAAACTCCCCACATAAGAATAGGTAACACTAATAGCACACCAAATTTATAGAGGCGGCCCACAAAGGGACATTGATAGGAAACCCACATCCATGAAGGCATAACCATAGACCATCTTTGAGAGGTAATTCCACCACCATTGTTGTGACAAAGGGAAATTGACATTAATGAGGTACCAAAATAGATACATAGAAACTACCATACCACAATGGTGGAGACATGATCCTGGTCAAGCTCCCCATACCTCTGGATATTTCCTGACTGCGTGAAAAGCTTCACTCTGAGGCCTATGGCTAGAGCCCTGATTCTTGAAGCATCTGCTGCACCGCAGTTATGGTTTTAAGGATTACACCGCTCAAGAAAAACTCATATTCTCAACAAAACACCTTCATCTAAATAGGAACTCATAGATTCATATAATAATTTTTTCTCACTACAAACGAGGGGTACAATGGACAAGGAATACGGTGAAACACATCAACATCACCAAACACAACAACTATGTCCAAAGGAATTATCACGACCTTGAAGCACTTTTAATCGATCCCAAATAGATCTCTATTCCAAAAAACAGGTTGAGGCTTCATCAAAAGAGGTGGATTTAACATTTGATATGAATCCTTAGGTTGATATGCCGGAATTATTTCCAACGGAGAACTATCCATGGCCACATCACAATATCAAACACATCTTTAGGAACCCAATGAACATTACTCCAAAACCTAGACACCAACAAGATATCATCTCAAGATAAAACAATAGTATGAATTCTAGATCACAAGGAAGCTTACTGAATAAAAAAATCTTCAACGAAATAGAAAAATCCAACCACATAACCATTGGTTTAAAAAAGGCCACAAATTTTCAGCTCAAAACACTTTTGAAAAACAAACTAACTTGGTGGGTTTCGACATTCACCAATGGTGTTTCATCAAGTCTCACCCATATTCATATTTCCATGCCACCCTAGGCACCCAACCACCATTCCATATAATCCATCCTTCCAGATATAAATAAAACCATGCATGTGAGCACCCATGAAAACACCAATGGCTAAAACAAAACAACATCATTCCAAAAAAAATTTACCTTCAAAAGGAACACCAACCACCAACTAAAACCCTTTTCATATTTCACAGAAAAAAACCACAATTCATTAAGAACCATTTTTTTAAAAACCTACCCCGTTTAATTTTTAACAACTTTTAAAATAACCAAGCCACTCCAAAACAACCCCTTCAATTTTTTTTTAAAATTCAGCAAGGTATATTTTCATAATCCTAGGTCCATTGAGACCAATACCCTTTCTAGGAAGACACGAATAGATCAAAACAAATTTCCAAAACCAATTTATTATATTCAAACACTTTTCAATAGCCCAAAACCCCCATTTAAAAAAAAGTTACAGAATTACTTTAAAACAATTCACACTTCCAAAAAATTTTATTTCAACAAACCACAAGTTTAGATTAGAGAAAATCCAATCACATTAAATCATTTCCACTTCCTCCCCAAAATTTGTTTTAAAAAACACAACCTTCCCAAACCCATTATTATATTTAGTTTTTGAAAACCCCTTTTCTAATTTTCCAAATCCAATCCTTCCTTTAAAATCCATTTCTATAGTTCTCACAGAAGAATTTTCAAAACAAAGAAAATCATAATTCATGAAAGGTCCAAGAAACCCACAAAAGGGAACTAGTGTCGGTGTGGGACATGACCATATGGGTGGCGGCCATTTTTCAAACACAACACCAACACAGAGAGACTTATTAGGACCACGACCTGAATCCACATGGCTTGGTAGGCCCTGTGAGCTCACATAGGCCATTAGTCAAACTCCCCTTTTCATATCCAACCACCAAAAAATCAACAAGAACAAAGGACACTAATAAAACCAGACTTCCCATTGAAACCCGAGGATCAGAATGAGCAAGAGTTCGTGACGCTCTTCCCGAAATAAACCCTCAAGTCCCAAAAATCCTACTCCATCTACCTTGAAATCCCCCAAATAAAAAGGGCACTCTAAAAAGAAAGGTCTGCTAAGAGCCGACCTCCTCTGATACCATTTTGTCAGGAACTAGCCCTAGTCAACCCTGAACCGGTCACCCAGACTTGCCAGCGACAAGTCCCGAGAGGCATTACCGATCCTACCAGGATGCCGGAAATCACCAAGGGAATAAATAGAGTACACAAGGGAACGATTTCACCCATATATAAACGATCAAACAAACTATAGAATTAAATGGACAGCCCAAAATACATTTATATAAAAATTGTACAGAACATTATTTGTACAAGAAACTGAATGTACAACTAAAACAAAAACACAACTAACCAAAACAGTTAACCAACTAACTCCATGTGACCCCTTTGGTCACACTCCAATAAAATGATCACATTTCATCCAAGGAGATCAAACTCGAGCTGAAACCTGCACAAAGGCTAAAAACAGAAGAAGACTATAGGCGTGAGTATTAAAACTCAGTAGGTTAGCTCGATATTCTATTCCCAATGAAGTTACTTTAAAATAAAAGAAACATCAATTTATAGTTTTAAATAAAAGATATAAAATTATATTTTTAAAATGATGTTTCATGCTATAATAATTATCAGACAAAAACATGCATGTTTAATAAACAACAATCCGAGTAACAATTTTTCAAATAGGTGCAACTTCAAAATGAAAATAGTTTTCAAGAGGGATGCTTCAAAGAATGTAAAAATTTAAATAAATAACACACACTACTGAATTTCCCAGACAAACACACTGTATGACGACGATGAGTACAAAATAGCCAATGAGCACTAGTCACGGGAACACCCCTAGGTAGTAGTTTGTTGTGAGCCTCAGGTACCTCGTATCTCGATGAAAGTAACCATAATAAATATCTATTATCGTGAAAAAAAATCCACTAGTAGGGAGCATACCTATAACCTAGTGGTCCCCCAACAACATCATCATCATAATAGTTTAGTTAGTGTTTCCATCGTCAAACTTCCTACGTGAAATAGGGGCCAAACCCCACAGAATCAGTGGCAAACTAGTACACATCCGCCCACTTAGATACCCGAGATTCCGTTTAGTGCTCAATCAAGTTAAACATATTATCAAATAAAAATTTCACATACAAATTCCATTACCAAACCATAAAAACAGAGACATCCCATAAAACATCTTCACATTTCTTTCACGAATCAACAAACCACTACAAATATTCGTAAAACAATTTCAAAGAGCGTATTGAGGCCTTTCACATAAAACTCATTCAAAAACACTATTTGAATTATAAACACACAAGAAGAACATACCCAACCATATTTGGAATCCCTAAATACATTTAATAAAATCATTTCATGGACGATAAAACAATCCCAATTGACACAACATGGTTTATAAATGTAAAACACTCATTCTTCATTTTAAGGAAAGGCCTAACATGCCTTTAAACATTTTCACAAAAAAATCATTTGAAAAAGTTATGAATTTATATTTTTTTAAAGTGGTTTATAGAAAAAATATAAAGCATAAAACCACATTCATAAATCCCATAAACACTTTGGTTACATATTCAAAACACAACCATTTTCATAAGAATGTGAAACATCCCATTTTCCAGCAACTTGGGCCAAAACATGTTGTAAACCAATATCCATTTATTTTTAAAACCAAATAAAAATTTTGAAGCCATAAAAGGATACCAAAATAATTTTTTTACATGATTCCAATGTACTTATAAATCCAAAAAAATAATTTTAAATTTCACAAGAAACATAAAATCCAACCAGGTAATTTACAGAATACGTGGCATGTACTCTTTAAAAAACAACTTATGTCAAGGATTTAAAAAGGGATAAAACACCATTTTCATGCCATAAATTTATTAATGATACTGATACATATTCAAAATACTATAAACCAAGTGATGAATCTCATGGAATAATTTATCAAACAAGAGGAGAGCACATTTATACCAAAACATCTTTATTTTTAACAAAATAAAAACATAATTTGCACACAAAACCTTTAACACCAAGGTTTCACTGCAGAACATATCATATAAATAATTTGATAACATTATTATAATGATGAAACATAAGTGATAAAGGCGTGTTCAAGGTAAATCCTACCTCAAATCCTTAGCGTAATGGAAACACACACTCGAAATCACCCGCCGCTGGATTATAAACCCTAAAACTATGAGGATCAGACCTAAATAAATATAAACTCTATCAAAAAACATGTTTTAACCAAACCCTACGTCTATAATGAGTAGGGTAGATTATAAAACCAAGAAATAATAGAAGGAGGAAGAAGAGAGAGGATAAAGGGGATGAAATCTCAGCTTTTCCATAAGAAAACTCTTCGTATTCCATTTGATATGCACTCATAGAGAAAAGGGAATGGGATGAAACTTCATGTAGAGTCTATTAAGATCCGGATGAACCAGGTAAATAAGATTTTTTTGGAAAAGATCACGAATTGAATGAGTTATGTAAAAAACGATTTACCTTATCAATTCTGGGAGATTTGAGGTATCCTAAGAACTTTAGCCCTAATCCGAGGCCCATATGAGCTCCAAAGAGGGTAAATCAATAACGGGTGTGAGTATAGGTCTATTGGCCTAAATGTGGAGGTGTAATACAAGAAAAATATTAAAAATTGAATTATATATTAAATAAACAAATAAATTCTTTTAAACTGGAAATAGGCCCATGGGCTGGCCCAATACCCAAATAAGTAACCCAAATTCAATAGGATTAGGAATTATTAAGGGGTCCAAAAGGATATTATAGTTTTAATATATTTTTTTAGGCCATTTGGGAAGTGGAATGAGTGAAAAAGGCTGAAAAACAAAGTAGTTCTAAAAGTAACAAATTTGGTTTTTAAAATTGGAAATGGGCTCACGGTTGGCCCAAATCATAAAGTAACCACCCTTTCTTCAAAAACTCCTAAAAAAGAAATGGGGAACCCAAATTAGGGTGATTATACATATATGAAACTTAAAAACTCAACATTAATCTCACACAAGACCTAGGAAAAGTATCGTCATTTCAAATAAAACGGATCAAAACAAAGACATGAAAACCCAGGTGTGACATAATATCTATTAATGAGTTGTTTCATTATAAAGTAATAAATCCTGTATCAATTATATACTGATATTTTATTATGATTATTAAATAAACATATTCCATATTATATTCATCCTATGGAAAAACAAAATCACCACGCGTGCATACGTACGACTAACCATCTCCACGCCGTGGTGTAATATGTTTTTCACCCGAACCTTACTTGGATGGGTATTATGATATAAATAAAAACTATATATGATTATTATAACATTATAATGATTCTTAAATATTATACGCCATCCACTTCATTACCATTCAACAACGATTGGAATGATATCATCGCTCGTGCATATGTACGACCTACCGTCTCCACGATGTGATGGGATTCATTCTACATGATATTCATTAAAGAATGATTATATAAATGAATGGAATGAATAAATATTATATATTTCTGTAAATTATAAAACTATATCCTAATAATAGTAATGAGAACTTATATGACAAAACATCCATAAGAAAATAAAGATGCTAACACCCAATGGATGAGTAACAATGTTACTAACAAAAAGATGACAATATGATCATATATGATAGAATCAAAATTACTATGATTGTAAAATAAGTCAATGAAATTATTTAAATCATTATACATTAGTTTTGGATACATATAAAAGAAATCAGACCTAAGGTAAGAGATAATTTTTCAATCTTGTTATTATTTGTGATTTTTTATACGTAAGTATTTACTAGGGTGTATTTTTCATCCATGTCCATGTATCCTAATTATGTATTCCAAAATATTTTTTATATCCTTATACATATTTTTAAAGACAATTTTACCTATTGATGATTTTTTATTAAATGTAATGAAAGGAATATTTTGTCTTTTTCATTATGATGTACTTTTTGAATTTCCAAAAAACGTATGAGAATAATGTTTTCATTTAACTTATACAACATAAATGGATTTTTACACATTCATAAAACCTAATTTCCTTGAGGATTACTTTATAATATTTCAATTTTATTTTCCAAAGGATTTTTTTCTTTTAAAATTGCATGGCATTTTGAGAAGCGAAAACCTTTTTGAAGAAGAAAGGATATTTTCCTCTAGAATTAATTTCAAGTGTTTTTCATAAAAATTTCCATCTAAGATGACATTATTTATATGGGTTTATGTTTTTATTGCTATTATTACTATTTTTTGACAGTTTTTATAATGCAATTCTATTTATGATATCCATTTGTTTTATATGGATTATGTTATGATGGAATGATGTTTAAGAAACCCATTTTATTACTTGTGTTATGCTATGATGAATGATTTGTGTTTTTGTGGAATATATGATTTCATTATGAGATGGGTGGGAACTGT
Organism: Viscum album; assembly: GCA_963277665.1. Taxonomy (NCBI): domain Eukaryota; kingdom Viridiplantae; phylum Streptophyta; class Magnoliopsida; order Santalales; family Viscaceae; genus Viscum; species Viscum album. The sequence continues at coordinate 1,369,777,171 of OY728136.1, forward strand.
ATCTCCCTCTAATTAATTTGCTAAAGATTTATATCTCATGATATAGACATGGTTTGAATGAGAAATAATCTCCATTCAGTAGTACATGGATGAAATGAGGTGTAAACTCGGTTCAGTAAGGGACTTTATCTGCTGTGATGGCCTTGGAAATGAGCCTTGCCTAATATGAAATGATTTTCTATGCTTATGTGTATGCCAAAAAATATTATGTCTTATGTTTTGATTTTGGTGATTATGTTCATTGATTCTTATGATCTTTTATGATTTATCCCATGGCATAATATCATGATGTTTCATATGCATGATAAGATTTTCAAATGATATATTCTTATGTTTTGTGATTATGATAAGATTGATATCTCCCTTGTTTAACCTTGTAGAGGATTAGATCTCACCCTTTCAGGTGTTTCTTTTCCTTTGGTCATGAATAAGGGTATTAAATATCCTAGGTCAAAAAGGCGTCTAGTTATGATGAAATAAGTGGGAGATTTTGAAGATGTATTATGAACCAATTTTTTATGTTTCCAAGTTTCTAATGACACTATTCCTTTATGGTTCTGTTGTGGATTGGTTATATTTTTTAAATATTCTTTAATTTTGAAGAAACATATATATACATAAAGTATGGGTTGTTATAGTTGGTATAAGAGGAAAGGTATAGTTAACCTTTGGAAACTAGTATGAGAAAACCATAGGAAGAACCCTAAAGATATGTATAAGTATAGGTTACAATACTAGTGTCTTATAAATGACCATGAATAACCTAGGATAAAACCTAAAATATGCTAAATTGAAATTTTATACATTATTTCTTGGTTTTTCCATTATGGTTAGTGTTTCTGATACTATGCTTCTTGGTTTTATTCAATGGAAGGAACCCATATGAACTCCATGAATGATGGATGTGATGAAAAATGCAATGATTATACTCCTAATCAATCAAATGTTTTGGGAGATGGAATGGAAGATCTTGTTTCTATGCTCACACAACTTTCTAAATCTATAAATCATGTAGTAATTCCAAATTAACAACGGAGGAAATGATATTATGTTGAATCCTTCATGAGGTAGTGTCCACATTCTTTCAGTAGTTATTTTGAACCCTTAGTGGGTAAAAAATGGGGCAATACAACTGAAAATATATTTTCAGTTCTCCAATGCTCAGAACATGATAAATTCATCTTAGTATTTTATCATTTGGAAGATGAAGCTGATCAATAGTGTAAACATATCAAGAATACGAGTAAAAGAGATGAAATTGAATCCATGGAATGGATTGAGTTCAAGAACATATTTATCAATAAGTAAATTCTTCATATTCTTTAAAAAAATATAAAGAAGCATTTCCTTGAGCTTAATTAAATGGATGATTAATCCATTGGTACCTGTGGATAAAATTTTACAAGACTTTCGAGGTACACTTCTGGAATTATTATCCAATATGAGAGTGAAATTGATCGATTCCTTAGTGGCTTAAAACCATGTTTACAAAGCTAATTATCCATAAGGGAAATTAATATCTACTTTGAAATCATTCAATGTGAAATCAAGGTTGAAATAGAGATTTTATTAACCCATCAGTCCAATGGGTTTGATAATAAGAGAAAAATAGAGTTCAGGGGAAAATCTAAAGAGCATACTGAAAAGAAGACGAGGTTTTACTTAAGCTCAATGTGTGGAAAAAAATATAGAGGAAATTGTATTAATGGTACTAGAAAATGTTTTAAGTGTGGAAAAGAAGGTTATCAAGTAGTTGAATACCCAAGTGATGGGAAAAGATGTATAATGATGTGAATAGAGAAAAGGCAACACAGAATGCATCAACTACGCTACAATGCTACAAGTGTAAGAGAATGAAAAATTATTACAATAAATGCACTATCCCAAGGTTTATTGATGATGATCTATGTCAGAAAACTCTTAAGCCCAAAGACAAAGAAAAGCCACACACACTCACTATCGGTGATGTGGAGTACGATAATGAAATGGTAAAAGGCACACATAACATCCAATCTGAAGTAGAAATTTTTTTATTTGATTATAAATCCACCCACTCATTTATTTATGAAGAATTTTATAAGGGTATCACCATATTACCTCAATAATTAGATGTTGAGATAGCTGTGACAACTCCTAATCACACAACAAGCTCATCAAAATTTTATAATTCTTTTCCAGTTGAAGTTAGTGGGAATTTTCTTCTTAAAAATCTTGTGATCCATCCTATAGTGGAATTTTATGTGATTATTGGTGTGGATTGAACTTATCTATATTGATATCATATCAATTTCCTAGGAATGTATGTCACATTTCATTTTCCAGATCATTCTATGATCATCTATCGACTCCGGGATGAGTACGACCTTCCAGTGATTTTTTCCAACTTATGGGTCTTTATTCTTATAAATAAAGGTTATCTATCTCCAATGGGTAGGGAGAAATCACCATTAAGAATACACCCATTGTATGGGAGATTGACGATGTATTTACAGAAGAATTTCCAAGTCTTCCACCGAATCGTGAAGTTGAGATTCCAATAGAACTCATACTGGGTGCTATACTTTTTTCAAAGTCACCTTATAGAATGTCCCCAATTGAGTTTTATGAATTTAAGAAGAAAATCCGAGAGAATCCTGAAAGGGGATTCATACACCAAAGTGCATCACCTTGGGGTGAACCTATTCTATTTATTAAGAAGAAAAAATGGACCTCTGAGACTCTGAATTGATTATAAAGAACATAGCAAGATCACTATCCAGGATAAATATCCTCTTCCCTATATTGATTACTTATTTGACCAACTATACGGAGCTCAATACTTTTCCTAGATTGATCTTTGTTCAGGATATCTTCAATTTAGGGTCAATAAGGAGGATATATTAAAGACAACATTCCATGCGAGGTATGTACGCTATGAATTTATAGTGATTCCTTTTAGTCTTACTAATTACCCCACTATCTTCATGGATATAATGAATAGAGTCTTTAGAGACTATCTTCATTAGTTTTTGGTAGTATATATAGATGATATTCTAGTCTATTAAAAGAGTAAGGAAAAACATGGAGTTCACGTGAGAATTGTTCTAAAGACCCTAAGAAAGAAGAAACATTATGAAAACTTTACCAAGTGTGAATTTTTTCTTCAGATATTTCTATTTATAGGTAACATAATCTGAATAGAGGGGATATCTATTGATCCATAAAATAGAAGTAATTGAATGTTGGTCGAGACTAACAACAGTAACTATAAACCAAAGTTTTCATTGTTTAGATGGATATTATCAGCGTTTTGTGGAATACTTTTCATGATTTTCTAATCCACTAACAAAGTTGACTCGAAAAAGAGTTATGTTTTTGTGGATGGAGTATTATGAAGAGAATTTTAAAGAGCTAAAAAGAAGGTTAGCCAATGCACATATGCTCACATTACCTTGTAGTGGAGAAAGGTTTTTTATCTACAGTGAATCTTCCAAGAAGGGATGGGATGGTTCTCATGAATAATGATATGGTGATAGCTAATGCCTCACAAAAATTGAGAAATCATGTGAAAAATTACCCACTTAATGATTTGGAGTTAGCTATGGTAATCTTTTCATTAATGATATGGAGGCATTATCATTATGGTGAAAGGTGTGATATTTTTACTGATCGTAAAATTTAATGTATATGTTCACCCAAAAGGATCTGAATATGGACCAAAGAATATTGTTGGAGTTAAATAAATATGAATAATACTCAATAAATTACCACCCTGGTAAAGAGAACAAGCTGAGATATTATTTGTATACAAAGGACCATGCTAGCCTATCCATGTTGAGGATCACAAAAGATCAAATATTTATGGATTTTCAAAGGATGGATCTTGAAATTTTCAAGGAAGGGTATAAATATTATCTTTCTCAAATGAATGTTCAACCATCTATACAACTGATGATTAAGGTGGTGAAGATGAAATATGTAGAGCTACAAAAGAAGGTGAGAAATGTTACTAAATTCAACCTTGACTATGATGGAATATTAAGGTTCAAGAACAGTGTTTTTATACCTACCATACTAGAATTAAATAAGGAGCTTTTGGATGAGGTTCATACTTATTCATTCTCTATTCACCCGAGAAGCAAAAAGATGTAAAGGGATCAACAAGAGTATTTCTATTGGGATGGTGTGAAAAGTGATGTTGTCGAATAAGTCTCTTAGTGCTTGGTTTGTCAGCAAGATAAGGTTGAGAGACAAAAGTCTAAGGGGATGTTACCACCACTACCCGTACCAGAATGGAAATAGGAAAACAACCCTATCGACTTTTTCATTAGACTTCACAAAATATCTAAAGTCCATAATGCTATATGGTTTATAGTTGATCAACTTACAAATTCGTCACACTTCATTGTTATTATAGAGGATTTCTCTCTTGATCATCTTGCCATGACATATGTAAATAAAGTGGCATCCTTTCCTGGAGTACCACTTTCCATTATTTCTAATCGGGATCTGTGATTTACATTGAAGTTTGGGATCCGAGATTTACATTGAAGTTTGAGAGATTTCTCTATGGATTTCAAAGGTGGTTGGGATCAACACCTGACTTTGGTGGATTTTCATACAAAAAATATCTTTCAATCTAGCATTAAGATGACACCTTATGATGAAATCTACAAAAATAAGTGTGAACTCCATCTTACTCGGATGAAGTTAGGGAAATTAATCTACTAGGACACGATCTAGTTGACGAAAAGGGTGAAGAGGTCAGATCGATTTAACAACACATAAGAGAAGATCATAGTTTAAAAAAAGTTATTCTGAAAACCAAAGAAAAGGCCAAGTGTTTGAAGTGTGTGACAAGGAGTTTCTATGAATATCTTCCTTGAAGAGAGTAATGTGATTTGGAAATAATGGAAAGATGATCCCTTGGTATATCTATACTTTTAAAATTCTAGATCGGGTTGGGAATGTAACTTAATGATTGGTGCCTCAACATAATATCTCTCAAGTTCATGATATTTTCCATTTATCTCTCTTGAGAATGTACATAAATGATCCTTCATATGCACTAAACTCAGAAGTTGTACCATTAGAAAAAGATATTTCTTATGAAAAATAACCAATGGAGATTCTAGACCATAAAAAAATGGTCTATGAAATAAGACCACTCACTTGATTAATGTTTGAGGAAGATTTGTGGGAACATGATATTGGATGAGTCATATTTATCCCCATATATTTGTTTACAAATGGTAAAATATGAGGGAGAAATTCAGTTAACTGAGAGTACAATTTAACACCCGGATGTTTTAATGAATTATTTTCATTAAATAATTTTAATTCTTCAATAGCATCTATTGCATGAAATCGTGATTTTAAATGAACCAAAAGACACCCTTAGTATAAAATTACGATTTTAAAATAGAAATTAGGTTAGTGGGAATAAATAAAAATAACTTATGAAAATGAATGGTTAATTCTTTGGCTACCAATTATTTATCAAAAAAATAAATAAATTATATATTTTTATTTTTATATTAGTAAATTGATTGAATTACTATTAGTAAATGAAATTAGTGAAATATATATATTATATACTTAATAAAATATTTTTTATATTCATCCAATAGATATTTTTTATGGGGTATGAATAAACCCTCTTTGATGTATAAAAACCTATATTTTTGAAAAGGGTAATTTTACCACCTTTTAATGGAGAACCCATTTTAAAGTATAAATTTAACACATTCATAATTTTTATATGAAAAAATAAAACTATTATTTGGATGTGGGGTATAAAAATTTTCTTTGGATGAATATTTTATATTTATCTCATAACATAAAAGTATCGATGAATATTAAAAATACACTATATTTTAATTGAAAATATAAATTTTCATGAAAATATTTTTTTATGGATAAATTACAATATTTAATGGTTTTTAATTATAAAGAGAATATATTTTTTTCACTCAATATAATGTATTTCATTAGAATTAATTTATATTTAATTTAGATGTAAAAAAAATTCAATCTTTTGTAATGTTTTAACTTTTAAAACCCTTTCTCCCATTCCAAAAATCAGATTAAATTTAAATTAATTACTACAACATCAATGCTTTGAATTTTTTAAAATGGGTTCAATATTTGTAATTAGTATGTCCGAATTATGTAAATATCTTAATTTTATTTTTGGTCATTATGAATAGTAACTTAAGTAATTTTTATTAATACTGTGAAAGGGTAAATCATGTAATTAAGGATAAAAATAATATTATGAAATTATGCTAAAACTTATCTTAATATCATTTGATTAGTGTGTTTCAACCTAAATCATCATTAGATCTGAATGGTTTTATTTTGGAAACCACTTGGACGAGATTTAAACATTTGAATAATTTTATTTAAAGAAAAATAAAAAAGGTCTTACTCAAATTTTAAAAACTATATCATTTTTAAATAAGTTTATACAGAAGATAAATTCAATTATAAATATTAATTTTAAATTTAAAATGTTTTTATTTATCATGAAAATTTATTATTAATTTATTGGAAATTAATTATTACCTTAAATACTTATACTTTAATGATGTAGAAATTATTTAATTAATGAGAAATAAATAGAATAATAATTATTAGAATGATAATAACCATTAAAAGATAAAAAAACTTTAAAAAATCATATTTATCGAGTATATGATGACCATATCCGTTCAAGGGTCGAGTTATTGACCATTTGGAGTTTTATAGAAGAGACTATGACATTTATAATATTTTATTTAAAATGACGTTAAAGTTGTCACATTCATGTTTAAATTAATATAAAAATTTTTAATGAAGGATTTTATAGAATATATATATTATTATAATTATTATTCTAAAATATAGAGGATTTATATTTGTCATAGTATTTTATTTTTAATTTTATTCGATAAATAAAAATAAGAAATAATTACAAAAAACTGTTGTAGAAGTTATTTAATTAAGGAAAATATCAAATAAATGTTATTAAAAATATTAAAATAAATATCATTTTGGTTAATTAATATGTATCATAAAAGTTTTAGATGAATATTACCTCTTAAGAATATAATTAAATTTTTGGTTTAATGTTAACTTTCTATAATAATATTTTTTAAAATCAATGAACTGAATAGTGTCAAAATTGAGCCTAATGTTTCTTTATCAAAATAATTTTTTATTAAATTATTTAAAAGTCATAATTTTTTTAAATTATATAATAATTACTATATGGTCTAAAATTATCTATGTTAAATCTTTATGGTCTAATTTACATCAAATAAGTATATATTTAACCCTTTTAATATTGAAATATTTGTTACCCTAGTTATGAAATAAAATGAACAACTACGTGTTTATTAAAATGATAAGGTTTTAATTTATAGAAATACATGTCTTAATTTTTTTTTTATTTTAATAAAACTCTATATCATCTCATATTCTAAATTGGGCTATTTTGGTGGTTTTTGGTGTAACATCACCAAATGATAAAGGGTTAAATGACTAAATGATATGACTCATGTCAATAAGGTGCACCTTCCTTTTTAAGAGCCTACCTAATTAGAACTCCACAGTTATGCATGCTTGGCCTGGATTAGGGATCAGGATGGGTGACTTTCTAGGAAGTTTCCCAGGGTGTGTTTGAGTGAGGACAAAGCACACTGGAAAGGATATGTGTTGGCTTGTGGGGATAGTCACTAGTCAGATGACCCGTTCATGCACGTGGGTGGGCCCCAAGGTGGGGAACACATGACTGCAGGGAAAATGGTTGTACCTCATGGGCCGGGACCCGACAACCATGTAAATGAGGGGTGGATATGCTACCACCGGGAAGAAGTAGGGCCCATAAAGAGGGTGTTGTGCTCTAGGGGGGGGGGATTGTAACATCCCCAAATGATAAAGGGGTAAATGACTAAATGAGATGACTCATGTCAACCAGGTGCATCCTCCTTTTTTGGGAGCCTACTTGATTATAACTCCACAGTTAAGCGTGTTTGGCCTAGAGTAGTGATCATGATGGGTGACTTTCTTGGAAGTTTCCCCGAGTGTGTGTGAGTGAGGAAAAAGAACACATGAAAGGATATGTGTTGGCGTGTTGGGCCAGTCATTAGTCAGATGAACAGTTCAGGCAGGTGGGTGGGCCCCAAGGTGGGGACAACGTGTCCACGGGGCAACTGGTGGTACCTGGTGAGCCCCAAATGTCTGTGGGGCAACTAGTGGTACTTGGTGGGCTGGGACATGACAACCATGTTAAGGAGGGGTGGTTGTGCTACCACCGGGACCGAGTTGTCACATTTTTATAGGGTTTGATTTTATTATAGATTAATATTTTTGGAGATCCAAAAGTGCCCCTCACCTCAATTATAAAATGGACCCCCCTTCATCACCTATCCACTTTATTTGTATTCTTAAATATTGGTCATAAACAACCCATTTCACTTATTACCATTCCTAGTTACATTCTAGAGATTCTGGTATTCTCCAAAGACCAACTCCAGTTCCCTTAAAAGGATATTTAGAGGGGGCACATAGAAGAAGTTGTAATATCCTCTACCAATTCTTTCAAACCTTTTTATTCTTCTACTTCATCTTCATGAGTTTTTCTTAATTATAATGTAATTAATCCAGTATCAGTTATATAATAATATGTTATTATGATTATGAAACAACCACATTCCATCTTCTATTCATCCTATGAAAAAACAGAACCACCATGCGTGCGTATAGACAACTTACCATCTCCATGCCATGGTGTAATTTGTATTTCACCACCACATTACTTGGATGGATATAATAATGGAAATATTAACTATATATTATTGTTATAATATAACATTTTTTCTAAAATATTATAGACCATCCACTTCATTGACATTCCAAAATTAAGGGATTGATATCGTCACTCGTGCGTATATACAACTGACCATCTCCACGATGTGATGTGATTCATTCAACATGGTATTCATTAATGAACGATTATATAAATGAATTGAATGAATAAATTTTATATATTTATATAAATTATGTAACTATAACCTAATAACAGGAACAAGAAATTATCACATAAGATATGCATCTAGAAAATAAAGAAGTTAACACCCGATGGACGAATAATAATGTTACTAAAAAACGAATTATAATATGATCATATGGTATATAAAATAATTGAATATGATTCTGAAATAACTCAATGAAATTATAAAAATCATTATAGAGGAGGTTTGAATACATACAATAGAAATCAGGCCTATGGTAAGGGATAGTTTCACAATCTCATTATTATTCAAGATTGTTTATACATAAGTATTTACTGGGGTATATTTATCATCCATGTCCATGTTTCCAAATTTTGTATTCTAAAATATTCTTTCTATTGTTATATAATTTTTTAAAATAAATTTTACCAATTGGTCAATTTTTATTGAATTATATGAATATAATCTCTATTCATTTTCGTTAGGAAGTACTTTTTTACTTTCTGACAAAAGTATGAGTAGAATCTTTTCTTTTAACTTATACATCATGATTTTTTTCTCTTTCATAAAGCCTTATTTCCATAAATCCCACTTTTTAAGATTTCATGTTTATCTTGAAATAAGTTATTTTCTTTTAAAATTGCAAGGTATTTTGGGGAAAGAAAACATTTTCAAAGAAGAAAGGATATTTACCTCAAGAATTAATTTCATGTGTTTTATGAAAATTATATTCTGTCTAATATGACATTATTTAAGTAGGGTTATGTTTATATAAATATTATTACTACGGTTTTATTGTGTTTATAATGTAATTATATTAATGAAATCCATTTTTTATATGGATTATTCTATGATGGAATGATGTTTAAGAAACACATTTTATTCCTTAGGTTATGCTGTGATGAATGATTTATGTTTTTGTGGAACATGTAAGAATGAGTTCATTATGAGATGGATATGGCCTATATCTCCCTTAAATTCCTTAGGTAAAGATTAATATCTCATGATATATAGATGTCTATAATGGGAAATGATCTCTATTTAGTAGTACAAGGTTAGAACGAGGAGTGAAATCAGTTCGGTAATGGAATTTGTCTGCTATGATAGTATTGGTAATGAGCCGTTACTAATATGAAGTGATTTTATATGCTTATGTGTATGCTAAAAAAATTCATGTCATAGGTTATTACTTTTTTTATTATGTTAATTTATTGATACGATATTTCATGATTTTTTCCATGGAATAATATCATGATCTTTCATATGCAAGATAAGATTTTCGAATGTCATTTTCTTTTGTCCTTTGATTATGATATGATTGATATATCCTTTATTTACCCTTACTGAGAATTTGTGCTATCCTTTTCATATGTTTCATTTCCCGAGGACATGAAGTTGGTTATTAAAAAAGAAATGTCAAAAAGGTTTCTAGTCATGAAGAAATAAGTGGGATACTATGAATATGTATTGTGGACCAGTTGTTTATGTTTCCTGGTTTCTAAAGACACTGTATATAAGCTATCTTGTCATGGATTCATTGTATTTTTTAATGAATATTCTTTAATTTTTATGTATATCTATGTATGTAAAGTATGGTTTGTTATTTTTGGTATCATAATAATGTTATAGATAACACTTTGAAACTAGGATGAGAAAACCATAGGATGAACCCTAAGGATATGCTGTAGTATAGGTTAAAATCATGGTGTTTTAGAAATGATTGTGAATAACCTAGGATAAAACCTAAAATATACTAAATTGAAATTTTATTCTTTATTATACAGGTTTCCCATTATGATTAGTGTTGCTCATACTATACTTCTTGGTTTTTTTCAATGGATGGAACCTAGAGGAACCATGTTAATGCTAAATGCGAAGGGAAATTCAATGATTTCCCTCTTGAGAAATCGATGGTTACAAGATATGGAATGGAAAACCTTGTTGACATGATCAAACAACTATCTCAAGATATGCATCATGCAGTAATTCTAAACAAACAAAGGAGGGAATAACATTCTGTTGAGTCCTTCATGAGGCAGTGTCCACCTTCATTCAATGGGTCTTCTGATCCATTAGTGGTTGAGTAATGGATGAGTACCACTAAAAAGATATTATCAGTTTTAAAATGTTCAGAACATTATAAAGTCATCTTAACAGTATATCATTTGGAAGTTGAAGCTGATCAATGGTGGATCCTTATTAAGAATACGAGGAAAATAGATGAAATTGAATCCATTTAATGGGATGAGTTGAGGAACTTATTTTTCAATAAGTAAATTCCTCTTAATCTTCAAACAAATATGGATATGGGGTCCCATGAGATTATGAAGAAGGATGATGAATTGCTTGGTTCCTTTGAAGAAAATTTTACAAGACTTTCAAGGTACACTTCTATAATTATTATGCAACCTGAGAGTAAAATTTATCGATTATTTAGTGTATTGAAACCAAGTCTCTATAAGAAATTATCCATAAAAGACTTCAATAGATAAGAAGTGATAATTCTTTGTTATTTCATGGTTGAGATAGAGATTGGAGAAACCCAACAGTCCTATGGGTTTGATAAGAAGACAAAAATAGAGTTTAAGGGAAAATCTAAAGGCCACACTAAAAAGAAGATGAGTTTTCCCTTATGCTCAAATTGTGGAAAGAAACATGGAGAAAATTGTTTTAAATGGAATATAAAATGTTTTAAGTGTGGAAAATAAGGTCAATGGGAATTTGAATACCAAAGAGATGTAAAAAATATGTCTAATGATGCAAACTGATAAAAGTCTACATAGAATGATCCACTTAAACTTCAATGATATAAGTGCAAGGAAATGGGGAATTATACCAATAACTACACTAAACCAAGGGTTATTTATGATGATCGACATCATCAAACTGTGAAGGACAAAGATAAAGGAAAGTCACAAGAAATCACTATTAGTGATGTGGATTATGATAATTAAGTGGTGAAAGGTGAACCTACCATCCACTCAAAAGTAGAAAACGTTTTATTTGATTCTTGATCCACCCAATTTTTTATTTATAAATAAATTTCTAAGGTAATTTCAATATTACCTCAAAAATTAGATGCTGATTTTACTGTGACAACTCCTAATGGCACAATAGTTGCATCAAAAGTTTATAATTATTCTCCAGTTGATGTTTTTGGGAAAGTGTTTCCTAAAAATTTTGTGATCCTTCCTATAGTGGAATTTGATTTGATTCTTGGCATGGATTGGATTTATCAATATTGAGATCATATCAACTGTCTAGGAAGGGAATTCACATTTCATATTCCAGATTAATCTATGACTATATATCAATGTAAGGATAATTATGACCTTCCAATGAAAATTTCATCCATATTATTAGTATTTATTCCTATAAATTAATGTTAACTATCGTGAATGGTTAGGGAGAAACTCCCCATTAAGAATACAACCATTGTATGCAAGTTTGGTGATGTATTTCTTGAAGAATTTATAGGTCTTCTACGGAATCATGAGGTTGAGTTTTCAATATAAATCATAGAAGGTGATATTCCTATTTCAAGTAAACCTTATATAATGGCTCCAATTTAGTTTTAGGAATTGAAAAAGTAAATGTAAGAGAATCTGATAAGGGATTTATATGCCATATTGCATCACTTTGGGGAGTACATGTTCTGTTTAGTATGAAGAAAGATGGGTCAATGAGACTCTGCATTGATTATCGATAACCTAACAAGATCACTATCAAGAACAAATATCATATTCCCCACATTAATGACTTATTCGACCAACTATGTAGATCTCAATACATTTCAAAGATTGATCTCCATTTAGGATATCATCAATTTCGGGACAAGAAGGAGGATATAACAAAGATGACATTCTATATAAGGTACAGACACTATGAATTTATAGTGATTCTATTTTTTCTTACTAATTCCACTATTATCTTCAGGTATTTAATGAATTGAGTCTTTAGTGACTATCTTTATCATTTTGTGGTAGTCATTATAGATGATATTCTTGTCTAACTGAGGAGAAAATAATAACATAAGGATCACTTGAGAAATGAACTGAAGACCCTGAGAAGGGAGAAGGTTTATGTAAAAATTTACAGGTTTCAATTTTGGCTTCACAAAGTTCCATTTTTTTGTCACATAATCTCAAGATAAGGGATATATGCAGATCGATAAAAAATAGATGTTATTGAATGTTGGTCGAGACCAACAACGATAACTGAGATCTGATATTTTATGGGTTTGGCTAGATATTATCAACATTTTCTTAAATTTGTTTATGATTATCTAATCCACTCACCAATTTTACTTGAAAAGGAGTTAAGTTTGTGTGTACGGTGGATTGTGAAGAGAATTTCAAAGAGATAATCAGAAGGCTTTCCAGGGCACCTATGCTCACACTGCCTTGTAGTGGAAAAAGGTTTGTGATCAATATTGATGCATCTAAGAAGGGGTTGGGATGTGTTATCATGAAAAATGATATGGTGATAGCTTATGCATCCGGAAAATTGAAAATCCATGAGAAAAACAAACTAACTAATGATTTGGAGTTAGCTGCAGTAAGCTTTGCATTAAAGATATGAATACATTATCTTTATGGTGAAAGGTGTGATATTTATACTGATCAAAAAATTTTAAAGTATATTTTAAGACAAAAGGATATGAATATGAACCAAATAATATGGTTATATTTTATTAAATATTACGACTTAAAAATACATTACCACCCTGAGAAAGAGAACAAGGTGGAAGATTATTTGATTCGAAAGGACCATGCTATCTATCATTAATGAGGATCACAAAAGATCCAATATATATGGAGTTATGAAGGATGGATTTTAAAATTTTAAAGGAAGGTGATAAATCTTATCTTTCTCTAATGAATTTTCAACCATATATACAAGTGAATATTAAGGAGGCGTAGAAGAATGATGTAGAGATATAAAATAAGGCAAGAAATGTTCCTGAATTCAACCTTTATTGTAATGGAATAATACGTTTATGGAACCATGTTTGTATTCCTCCAATACCAGAATTAATGAAGGATCTGTCAGATGTGGATCATAGTTATTCATTATATTTTCACTGTGGAATAAAAAATATTTACATGGACTTAAAACAGTATTTCAGAAAGAATTGAATGAAAAGAGATGTTATCGAATATTTCTCTTGGTTCTTGGTTTTTCAAAAAGATAAGGCGGAGAGATATAAGTATAAGGTGATGTTACAACCATTACCCATACTATAATAGTGATGGGAAAAAATTACTATAGACTTTGTCACTGGACTTCCCAATAATTCAAAAGAACATAATTCTATATAAGTTATATTTGACCTCCTTATAAAGTCAGCACACTTCATTACTTTTAGAGAGGATTTATCTCTTGATTTGATTCCCATGATATTTATAAAGGAAGTGGTATGATTTCATAGAGTACCACTTTCCATTATATTTAACAGGGATCTGTTGATTACCTCGATGTTTAGGAGAAGTCTTCAATAGGCTTTGGATATAGAGTTAAACTTTAGCACTTTTTATCATCCTTAGACCAACAATCAGTCTATGAGGACAATTCAAACTATAGAAGACATGTTGAGAGATTTATTTATGGATTTAAAAGGTGGTTGGGACCAACACCTACCTTTGGTGGAATTTTCTTACTATAATAGCATTCATTCCACTATTCATATGGATAATTATGAAAACCAATTTGGAAAGAAGTGCAGAACTCCAACTTTCTGGGATGAAGTTGTCGAAAGAAATATACTAGGTCATGATCTTGTTGATGAAATGGAACAAAATTTCAGATGAATTCAAAAAACATAAGATAATATCATATTTAACAATTTTTTTTGCTAAAAACTGAAGAAAATATTTAGAATTTGTAGTGGGTGATAAGAATTTTCTATAAATATCTCCCTGGAAAAGCGTAATGTGATTTGGAAAGAAGGTAAAGCTGATCCCTAGGCATATCGATCCTTTGGAAATTCTAGATCCTATTGGGAAGGTAGATTACTAATTGGGTATTCCACCAAATCTCTCTCAAGTACATGATGTGTTCCATGTATCTCTCAAGAGAAATTATATACGTGGTCCTTAACATGTACTAAACTCAAAAATTGTACCTCTGGAGTAAGATCTTTCTTATGAAGAACAACTGATGGATATTATGGATCGTAGAAAAATGTTATACCAAACAAGGACACTCGCTTGGTTATAGTTTGAGAAAACTACTTGGGAATATTGATGATTTGAGAGGTAGAAGTATCCTCATCTGTTTGTTTCCAAATGAAGAATTTCAAGGGGGAAAATTAGTTTATGGGGGGTGGGGGTAGAATGTAACACCTAGATCTTTTTAGGAAATAATTTATTTAAATAATTTTATTCCTCAAATAGATTGAATTTCACACAATTGCAAGTTTAAAAGTTCCACGAGATTCCCTTAGTGTAAAATTTCCATTTTAACCTAGAATTTAGGTAAAATTTAATAAATATAAATAAATTATTAAAATTTATTGTGAATTCAGTAGTTAGCAATTATTTATAAAAAATATACAAATAAGTTATATATTTTTATTTTTATAGTAATAAATTGAGTTAATTACTATTAGTAAATGAAATTAATGAAATATATATGTTATCTACTTAATAAAATATTTTTTTATATTTATATAATAGATATTATTTTCATAGGGTATGAATGAATCCAATTTGATGTACACAAACCTATATTTTTCAAAAGAGTAATTTTACTACTTTTTAATAGAGAACCCCTTTTGAAGTAAAATTTTGACTTATTAATAATTTTTATATGAAGACATAAAACTATTATTTCGAATTGGGATATAGAAATTTACTTTGGTTGAATTTTTGATATTTTTATGATAACTTTCATGTTTTGATGAATAGTAAAAATACACTATGATTTAATTGAAAACTACTTTTTTCATTAAAATTATTTATTTGGTCAAATTAAAATATCGTATGGTTTTAATGTATAAATAGAATATATTTTTACCATTAAATATAATTTATGTCATTAAAATTATATTTACGTTGAATTCAGATATAAAAACATTTCAATCTTTTACAATGATTAAACTTTTTAAACCTGTTCTCTCTTTCTAACAATAGTATTAATTGTAATTAATTACTGAAAATTATATGCTTTTAATTTTTAAAAATGGATTCCATATTTGAAATTAGTAATTCCAAATTATGTAAATATCTTACTTTTATTTTTAGGTATTATGAATAGTAAATTCAGTAATTTTTATTAACATGTTAAAATGGTAAATTGGGTAATTAAGGGTAAAAATAATATTATTAAAGTAATATAATTATTATATTAAAATAATTAGATGAGTGTGTTATGATATAAAACATCCTTTGGTAAAAATGGTTTCCTCTAAAAGCCACTTTTATGAGATTAGTACATTTAATTTAATTTATTTAAAGAAAAATTAAATATGACTTACTAAACGTTTATTAACTATTTCACTTTTAAATAAGGTTATACCGAAGATAAATTAGAATATAAATAATCCTTCTAAATATATATTTTTTATTTATAATGATAATTTATTTTTATTTTTTGTAAAATTAATAATTAATTTAAAAACTTATACTTTAATGTTGCAAAAATTATTTAATTGATGAGAAATCAAAAAAAAATTAAAATGATAATAACCATTAAAGACCTGAAAACATGAAAAAATCTTATTGGTTGTGTATATCTCTTCTATAACCATCCAAGGGTAGAGTTATTGACCACTTGGATCCTTATATAAGAGACAATGAAACTTATAATATTTAATTAAAGTGTTGTTAAAGTTGTCACATTCATGTTCTAATTAATATAACATTTGTTAATGTAGTATTTTTGACGAGGATATATTCGATTATAATTATTATTAGGAAATATAGAGGAATTATCTTTTTCATAGTATGTTATTTTTAATTTTTTTTCAACAAATAATCATATTACATAATTACCCAAAATTGTTGTAGTAGTTATATTATTAATGGAAATATCAAATAAATGTTATTAAAAATGTTAAAATAAATATAATTTGGGACAATTAATATGTAAAATTAATTTTATAGATGAACTTGACCACTTATAAATATAATAAAATAGTTTTTCTGACGTTAAATTTTATCTTATGATTTTTAAAAATCAACGAATTTAATAATGTCAAAATTAACACTTTTGTTTGATTATCAAAATAATATTTTCTTAAATTATTTAAAAGTAATAATTTTTTTAAAAATATAATTATTATTATATAGTCTAAAATTATATATGGAATTTATTTATTATCTAATTAAAATAAAATAATTAAATAGTTTACCCTTTTGACGTTGAAGTATTTGTTTCCCAAGATAAAAATTAAAATGAATAACGAAGTGTTGATTAAAATGATAGGGTTTAAATTGATATAAATTAATGACAAAAATTTATTTATTATTGATATTACAACCCTGTATCATCTCATCATATAAATTTTTACATTTTTGAGGATTTTGGAAGGGGTCTTATTTTATTATAAATTTATATTTTTGGATTTCCCTAAAGTTCCCCTCACCTCAATTATCAAAGGGAACCACCTCCCTCACATTTACACTTCACATTGAGCCTAAAAGATTAAGGAAACCCTACCAATTTACATTATTAATTTCCCTATTTTAATTCTATAGATTATTTTATTCTCCATAGACCAAATCTTGTTCCCTTAAGAGGAGATTTAGAGGGGGCACATTGAAGAAGAGGTAATCTACTCTACTGATTATTTCAAAATTATTTCTTCTTATACATCCTATTTGTGAGTTGTATCATTATAAATTAGTAACTATAGTATCACTTACATAATGAGATGCTATTATGATTATGAAACAACTATATTCTATCTTCTATACATCCTATAAAAAATGAAATCACTACCCATGCGTACATACGACATACCGTCTCCACACCATGGTGTAATCTATTTTTCACCACCACCATACATGGATGGGTATAATTATGGAAATTAAATACATATTTATGATTATTATAACATTATATTTATTCTAAAATATTATAAACCATCCACTTCAATTCCATTCATCAATTATGGGAATGATATCGTTGCTCGTGCACACGTACGACATACCGTCTCCACAATGCAAATTGATTCATTAAAATGATCTTTATTAAAACATGATTATATAAATGAATTGAATGAATAAATATGATATATTTCTATAAATTAAATAACTATAATATAATAATAGTAAAACAAACTTATCTGATAAAACATGCGTATGAAAATAAAGAATTTAACACATGACGGACAAGTAATAATATTACTGACAAACAGATGATGATATGATAATTTATGATATCATAAAATTTACTATGAGTGTGAAATAATTCAATGATATTATATATATCATTATATAGGAGGTTCAGATAAATACAAATGAAATCAATCCTAAGGTAAGGGTCAATTTCCACATCTCATTATTATTCAAGATTGTTTGTACGTAAGTATTTACTGGGGTATATTTATCATCCATGTCAATGTTTACTAAAAAAATATTCCAAAATATTCTTTTATTATTTAAACAGTGTTTAAATTCAATTTTAACCATTTATTATTTTTTATTAAATGGTATGAATAGAAATTTTTTTCATTTTCTTTATGAGATACTTTTTGACTTTCCGACTAAAGAACAAGAATAATGTTATCTTTTAAATTATACGACTCGAACGGATTTTTAAACTTTCATAATGACTTATTTACATTAAGATTACTTTAAAATATTTGATGTTTATTTTTAATGAAATTATTTTCTTTTAAAATTTCATGGCATTTTTCAAAAAGAAAATGTTTTTGAAGAAGAAAGGGTATTATCCTCAAGAATTAATTTGAAATGTTTTATCAAAATAATTTTCCATCTAAGAAGATATTATTTAAGTAGGGTTAAGTTTATATTCCTATTATTACTATAGTTTTATTATATTTATGATATAATTATATTTATTGACATAAATTTTTTTTATATGTATTATGTTATGATGGAATTATGTTTTAAGAAACCCATTTTATTCCTTAGGAAATTCTACGATGAATGATTTATGTTTTTGTGTAACATATAAAAAATATTTCATTATGAGATGGGTGGGACCTATATATAACTCCAATGCATTTTTAAAGGATTTATATCTCATGAGATAGACATGTTAGGAATATTAAGGGATCTCAGTTTCGTATTGTAGGGCTGGAACGAGGAGTGAACTCGGTTCAGTAATGGACTTTGTCTATTATGATGTTATTGATAATGAACCTTGACTGATATGAAATTATTTTTTATACTTATGTGTATGGCACACAATTTCATGTCTTATGTTTTGAATTTTGGGATTATTTTCACTGATTTTTATGAAATTTTATGATTTATCGCATGGCATAATATAATGATCTTTCATATGTAGGATAAGATTTTCAAATGTTATGTTTTTATATCTTGTGATTATGATATAATAGATATCTCCCTTGTTTACCATTACTACGAATTTGAGCTCACCCTTTCATATGTTTCTTTTCCCTAGTTGATGAAGAAGGTTATTAAATAAGACATTTCAAGATGTGTATAGTTATGATGAAATAAGTGGGAGACAATAAAGATATCTTGTGAACCAGTTGTTTATGCCTCCCAGTTTCTAAAGACGCTATACCTATAAAGTCGTATAAGTGATTTTTTATATTTTTTAATTAATATTAGTCAATTTTAATTAAAATATATGTATGTAAGGTATGGTTTGTTATAGGTACCCCTTTGCAGAAAATTATCTAGAGTTCCATGGACTATTCTGGTCGAGGCATGGGATGTCGTATGCCCATATAAAAAGAAAATTACCAAGAAGAGGGAATAAATCATTAGAGCCAGGCAAGAGGCCATCGAAGATGGTCTGGTTAGATACATGTTATGAAGACTACCCCATCTATTATGGATTCATGACCATCTACTATCAGAGGTATGATTCTTATATCATCAATTATTTATTTTGTTTGTTATACAGGAGAATCACATTCCCTTTTACCCTCTCTTTTTTTGAATGGTTTGGTATTTGATGTGGAGATATAATATGTTGGTTTAACCATCATCACACTATTGGGAGTGCAATCAAAAAAATATAAAACTTTTCAAGGAATTTTCTCTTGAGAATGGTGGTAACCATTTTTTGGGGAAATATTTATGCAAGAAATGTCTTGCATCGTCTTGATTCTTGGTATAAATTGTTTACCTACGTACTAGTCTCACATCAAATGTTATTTTAGGAGATTTACCCTTTCATATTTTTAAGGAAGTATCTTTTATCACTAGGGTAATTGGTATCTCCAGTCCAGTCGTACATGACTAATTCAGTTAAAATTGGATTGTCTCATGGAACAAATGGAAGATATTTCTATATATTATAGTAGAATACAATAAGATTTTTTTTAATGGTAGATCATTTTTAGGATTTGTTTCCATGACTAGTTCTATGGATTATTTACCATGTGAGAGATTTTTTTTATGATTGAGTTGGTGTTGGGAACATATCCAATTCGGTCACAACTTATATAATAACACCAACAGAGATTTAGGAGTTTAAATTTCAATTAGTAGATCTGGAATATATGGTTTTAATGAAACTGAGCACATTTCCTTGGGGTTCTATAATTATCTAATCTATAAAGGTAGACGGGTCTTTGCACTTATGTGTTGATTATCATAGATTGAACCAGATGAAAATCAAGAATCATTATCCTCTTTCATGAATGAAGGGTATATTTGATCAGATGGTAGGTGATAATAACTTTAATATGATTTATTTGAGATCATAATACCATTATTTGAGGGTGAGACTATTGGACACACCTCAGAATACTTTTAGGAGAATATACGAGTTGTACGAATTTGTAGTGATGTTGTTTGGTTTGACTAATGCACCTACAATATTCATGGCCTTGTTGAATAGGAGCATTCATCATTTTTTGAGCAATTTTTGGTGGTTTTTATCAATGACATCTTAGTGTACTCCAATTCATAAAAAATCATTCTGACCATCTTGAAATCATCTTGAGTACAATGAGAGATAATTGACCTTATTCCATGCTAAACAAATAAAATTTGTGGATTGATAAAGTGTACTTCTTAGGCCATTTCATCTCTGAGGGGGGAGTGTCAGTTGACCCATATAAAGTTGTAGCCATGGTATCTTGGGATTATCCAAAGAATATCTATGAGATTTAGGGATTTCTACATTTAAAAGGTTATTATCAGAATGTTATCCCTGATTTTTCCAATTTGGATGCATCTAAGTTTGGTCTTACCAATAAAAGGGTAAAGTTTGATTGGTTTGATTATTGTTTGATATATGTTTTATGATTTAAAAGGTAGGATAACCACAAAAACTATCCTAACATTACATGTTTCAGTAAAATCATATATCATGTACTGTGGCACATCCAGAATTGGACTCAGAGTAGTTCTTCTGTACAAATATCAAGTGGTTGCTTATAGATCAAGATATTTAAGGCAACATGAGAGGAATTATCTTACTCATGAATTTGAGTTAGCATTAGTGGTACATGACGTGAGATGCTAGAGGAATTATCTCATGGGTGAGATGTTTTTGGTATATACTGACTACATGTTCCTCCGGTACATCTTTTCTTAGCGAGACCTGAACCTTCGGCATAGGAGGTGGGTTAAGTATCAAAAGTGTTTCAACATCGAGTTGGATTATACACCGAGAAAGGTCAACTCAATTTCTAATGAATTGATCCAAAATACACTAAAAGATGAATTACCAGGTTATTATTTTGATTGGGGGATAATGGATCTCTTTTTATACATGCATCTAGATGTTCAGAAGTCCTTGGGACGAGTCACTGTAACTTTGGAATCTATTATACCAATTCTTTTGGAATGGATTATGACCGAGTAGTTTCGTTATTTGGAGCGATTAGTTCTTAGAGGCAACTTATTTTATGGGGAGACACCATTAGGATGGTCTCATGGTAGTGGAAGTTATCTTCTTTTTCATGGACAAGTATGGGTTTTCACAGGCTTGTGAGAGGAGCTTATGAGGGATTTTCATGCTTCTAGAAGGGTGTTATATCCTGTTTTTAAAAATAGTTATCATGATATATGTAGATAGTAGTTCTATTTAGAATTGAAGAAGGATGTGTCATGATTTTTTGTAATATTTTTCACTTTTTAGCAGGTGAAAACTGTGCATCAGAGGCCAACTAGGCTGTTGCAGCCTTTTCCCATTCCTATGAGGAAATGGAATGATGTCACTATGGATTTTGTTATAATATTTCCATGGAACACCCATAAAAATGTTGTTGTATTGATGATTTTGGATCGACTGAAAAGTCTATCCCACTTCAAACCTTTCATGGAGACCTTTACATTTGATGATATGTGTAGTCTTTACATGTGTGAGGTAGTTATGATGAACAGTGTTATGAGGATTATAATTTCAAATAGAGCCCCTCATTTCATATCATGTTTATGAATTGATATTTATAATGCTTTGGGAACATGAATTATTTTGAGTAAGTCCCATCATCCTCAGACTGACAGTCAATTTTGGAGGACTATTCAGGTTCTAGAGGATATTTTGTGAGCCTATGTTTTGAATTTTGGTGGTTTTGGGGAGAATAATATAAAACTCAGGGTGTTTTCATATATTATCATCTTTTAGGAATCTAAAAAATGAAACCTTTTTGGGACTTGAATGTAATATTATGTCGTTCACCTATTTTTGTTATTGTTGGTCGGTGTGTTGGTGCTTGTTGTCCTTAGTCTCATGTAGGAGACACTTTCAGAAAGTTCAGTTGGTTAAGAAATGGCTAGTGACCGTGCAAAGAAGGAATAAATATTATTATGACCATTAGATATGACCTTTGGAGGTTGAGGTTGGTCATCATGTTTTCCATTGGGTGTCACATAGGTTAGGAAAATGCTGTATCTGGAAATAGTGGAAGCTAGCGCCTAGGTTTGTTAGGTAATATGAGTTAGTGGATAGGGTCTTTCCAGTGGTGTACCATTTATCCATTCTACAATTATAATGTTCCATGAATGATGTATTCTAATTTTCATAGTTTTAGAGATAATATCTAGACACTTCTCATGTAATAGACGTAGCATACATCAAGCATAGTGTTGATGCCTGCTTTGAGGAGAATCAGTTACAGATTGTGAAGCAGAGTGAGAAGTATCTTTGGGGTAAGACTATACCATTGGTTTGAGTGTAGTGGAAGCATGGGTGAGTTTAGAAGGATACCTGGGATAGGTAGTTTGATATGGGAGAATAGTGTACAAAATTTTTAGCTAACACCCCACAGTGATTCTTGGAATAGCTCATAGATGAGATGTTATATGGGTGGGGTTGTAAGATCCTGCCTTTTCCAGGTACACCTCTCTCTAATTTTTTCATTAATATTCTTTATGCAAAGTTTTTCCTCATCTTTAAACCTTTTTGGTTATTTTTGGGACTTGGATGACTACATGGTTAAATAAATGTAGTCTTAGGATGTGAGGAAACTTGAGAAAACCAAAGAGGATCCATGTGGAGATTTTTTTTTGGGGAAATGACTTGAATTATAGAGATGGATTCTTTTTTGAATTAATGAAGTACATGTATTATTGGGTCACAAGATACCATGGATTATTACTATTTTTAGAATACTTAAATAGGTTTCAGGTTCTGTAATTGGGAAATGGGCTTAAAACCCAACTAAAAAACATCTTCCAATCGTGTAAATGAATTACATGCCATGTACTGTTTGGGAGAATTTAATATTTTCATCTATGGTGATGGGTTTTTCAGATTGTCCAATTGAAAATAATTATATGATGTGTTACTATTTTACACATAGTTTAATTACCCAACCTCCTATTTTAAATTATGTCATGAGGAAAATTATTCCATTCATCTCACTACAACCTTCCTATATCGACCCTAGGGCACCCTCCATGTAGTTTTTGAGTGCCAACCATCCTTCTAGACTTACCATTTGTCAGATCAATCCTTGTTATGTTGTTTTGGTATAGTTTCCCTTTTTTATCTCACTTCCCTAGATGTTGCGGTATAAACCTCTAAACCACGTGCAATGTTGTTTTTGATCTTGATGAGTTTTGATCTATGATACTTCTTAAAATATTTTACACCTTCTTCCCCATTGGTGTTTTCCATTAGAAGCATCTTTTATTATTAGCTAATGGTAGGGAGTCTAAACCACAACCCAAGGGCTTGATAATTTCCAAGTATATTAAATATTTCCGTTGCACCAACGTATCATGTGTCGAATAAATTGAATGAATGAATTGAATAATTCCTTATCATCCCTATGGATTTAAATGGTTGTTTACCTAAACTGTGGAAACCATTCAGGTGAGATAAACAATGAATTTAAATGATTTATTTAATGGATTAAAGTTTGTTTAACATGACATAGTTTGTGGGTGACTGATAGATATAGATTCAAATTAATTTTTATTATTTATTGAGATAACTGGTATGTTATTTCTTATGAAAAATTGATACTTGAAATTTCAAAATTAAATATAAATGGTCATTTTCATAATTAATAATTTATCCATATATTATGAAATTTTGATATCTTCATTATATGAATTGTGTAGCGACTAAATGATGTAATTATTATATAGTTGAAAATTCCCTATGACACAAGATGAAATCCTGATACAAAAGGCTTGTCCTAGTTGATATTGTTATGAACCAACCTGGTTCCCCTGGTAACCCAATAATCAAGATGGTCCTAACATATCCCTAAGGGAATCATCAATCCCCACAGGTTGCTGATTAGCACCTAGAATCTTAAAAAATTAAACTTGGAATGATTTTCCCCAATCATTAGGGAAAAAAGATAAAAAAATTAGTATACATACAAAAAAATCCCTTGGGAGATGTGTATCTAATGTTAAAAAGGTATAAAAAACACAATGTAATACAACAAATTACCAGTAAAATAGGGGAGATAAAAAACCGATATCCCAACATATGAAATATCTATGTCCATGGATCAAAACCTATAACCACCTCCAAGTGGTGCTTTGCCCCATCTTGATACTAGAAGGAGAAAATCTACAAACACCCAATGTCATGGGTAGGGTGTGAGATAAATTTCTAGTAGGGTCTCACAAAGGATTCCATAATAAAATTACAACATTTAATTACCCAAACAAAGATATTTCAATGTTCAAATAGATAGGTTTTTCATTTCCAAATCATATTTGAAAAATCATGATTTACATTTCTAAGGATGGGAAATACTTTTAACAAATGATTCAAATTTAAATTTATGATATTTTTGTAAACAAAAGTCTTAACATAACACTTTTATATAAAACAGTTTATATTAACTCACAAGGAATATAAAATAGTTTTTAAACATTGGCACATATTTATATATCAATATAGAAAAGTGAGAAATGTGTTCATCTATAGATAGGTACGATGGTCCCAGGTTATGGGATCCTCACACACTTACATGATCATAACTGCAATGTGTACACACATCCCTTTCCATTAGAAATAGAGGAATCGACAATGACATACTAAGACATAAGATGTTCTATTTTTTTTTGCTTTTGTAAAGAATAAATCCATTTCTTGTTCAATTCCAACCTAGTGTGTGTGTCCCAAAAAATCACTAACTTGATATGCTTGCATATTCTCTAGTATAATCCAATGATGGTAAATTTATTTTAAGAAACCATAAAATAAAATTAAATCCCATTAACCCATTTCAGAAATTCAAAATTTCCATTGAAAAAAATAATGAATTTTTAATCAAAACATTCATTTTCTAAGATAAAACCCAAAGGTTTCTATCAAAACAAATTTATGCCATTTTTTGAAAAAAAGAATTAAAAAACAATTCACATTTCCATTTTAAAAAATTTAATTACACAATTTAATTAAAAAAATTTCCATAAAATTCAAAATTTAAATTTAGAAATTTAAATCTCCACAATTTCTCATCAATTTCACAGTCACACCCCAATTCAATGGAATTGGGGGGTTTTCCCAATTTCATGCCAAAACTCCAATTTCTAATAAAACCATAATTCGATGGAATTAAGTTTTTAATCAATCATTTTAAAGTGATTTCATTTATAATAATAAATAAATTTAAATAAAAAATCAAGCAATTTAGGGTTAATAAAAATTAGTCACCACAATAGAACAACCTATCTCAAGATCATGGAGTCTCAATTCACCAAACCCACATTGGGATTCATCAAAGAAGAACGATGATCAAAGAATCTAGGAAACAAGAATCAAAACCATATTTAAGATCCCAAAACAGAATTTCTGAGATTCTCTAGACATCATGGAGATCTAGAAAACCCTAGGGAGGAAGGGAGAGAGAGAGAGAGAGAGAACATAAGATATATAATGGGAAGAGAAAACAAACGAGAATAGGATCAACCACATTTCACCTTGCTTCAAATTGCTTCTAGGAGGGTTATGAGGAGACATGAACTAATCTTGGGAGGCACTATGGAATGAGAAATTAGGTTGGGGTTATAATGGTTTGTCGGGGTCCTGAAAAGTAGGTTTCATGTTTTTAAAATGAAAAACCGGAATAAAAAAAACCCATACGCATGGTTTCCTAGGCAGAGCCGCACGATTTAAAAAACCCTGAGGACTTAATTTTTTCATTTTAATGGGTGTATGATTTCTATTAATAGGTAGAAATATTTGAAACATCATGAGATAACCATTCAAAAAACCACTACTTGTGTTTTCATGGTTTTCCTTGAGAGGGAGAACAGTTTGGTAAACCTTGCGTCAACCTTTCACTAGTCCATACATTTTCATAACTTTTAAAATATCACCCAATTAAACCTAAAATAAAACCCATCCAAATAATAATTAAAAATAGGGGTTTATGAATACATGAAAATTGTAATAGGATGTCACAACCTCCCCATAATAGAAACTCTTTGTCCCCAGAAAGCATACCTAGAAGCTTCAATGCCAAAAAGATAAAGCCACTTCTCTCTCATCCATGTCTTTCTTTCCCAATATCGTGATTATAAAAACTATGCTTCCAAAGAATTCGAACCAAAGGTATCATCCTCCGATGAATTACCTTGGTTTTAGAATTAATTACACTAACTGACCATTTAGACATCGATAAATCTGGTCAACCTCAAGATCACACCATCTTAGTTCCTGAGAAGGATCAGATAGATAATTTTGTAGCTAAGATACATGGAACATGTTATGTATCTACATCATCTACAATGAAAGTGCTAAATGATATGAAAATTTTCCCACCTTTTCAAAAACCTCAAAAGGTCCCACAAAATGAGAAACATGTTTCCCTTTCCACCCAAGCCATCTATGACCCAACAAGGGTAAAGCTTTCATGAACTGGTCACTAACTGAAAAATATAATGGTCTATGATGAAGATAAACATAAGAATTACATTAGTTCAATTCCATCAAAATTATCTGATGAATCAACTAAATCTTTGTTTTCGTCTCTTACACCAATCTTGGTACAACCAAGGAACTTTTACCAATCTCCGAAAAACAAAATAGAGATCTGCAAGGCTAGCCAAAAAAAGGCCTCAAAAATATCCATTCTGATTGCAAACTGGTAACTATTGGTATATACAAGATCATCCATCCACAAATTATCATCCCAAGGCCCACCAAAGTTTGTAACATAAGCATGAAGCATATCCTAAAGAATAAGTTTATCTCTTTCTGTCTGTCCATCTGATAGTGGATGGTAAAACTTACTCAAATGGACATGAGATCCCCGTGCCACTTAAAGGCCTCTCAAAAATCAAGAAGTGAACCATGGATCCCTATCAGAGACTATAAAATACAGAACTACTTGAAAACAAAAAATCTATTTCACTTAGATATTTCCCAACTCTTCAACATTGGTTGTATCATGAATGGGAATAATGTGAGCCAATTTAGTTAGCCAGTCGATCAAAATCTATATCAAATTATTCTTTCTTTTGGAATGTGGATGCCCAACCAAAAATTCCATATAGATCTCATCCCACTTATAGGTAGGGACTATGAGTGGATTAAGAAACCCCAAAGGTTTATGTTTCTCTTCCTTAACCCATTGAAACATATAAGAATGATTGAAAAACTGATAAATAAACCATCTCATACCCATCCACCATAATTCACACTAAATTCCCTAGATAATAATGGTGGTTTTTAGGTTCACAGATGTCTAGGAATTATAGAAATATCGAATAATAACATTCCCTTCCACTAATGAAACTAGAAATCAATTTTGATAGCATAGAATTCCTTCTTTTGAGAAAGACCACTTAGCAGTAGTATCCCCCCCCATAAAGAGAGTCTCTAATTAATCTGAACTCATCGTCAAGATTTTTTTCTACAAGATCATATTTTGAAGAGTATATTTCAACTAAGAACTATCCAAAGAGTCCACACCCCCTGATTCTTGGACTCCAACATGAAAGTTTGCAACATGATCCATCAAGTTCCACTCTTCGAACTATTCCTTCACGGTCTGGGTCAGAAGTTTTCATTCTAAAGGCATCTACGATGAAATTTCATTTCCCTGGGGTATAGGTGATGTTAAAGTTGAAATATTTCAATTATTCCACCCAACAACTCTGGTGTAGATTCAAATATTTTTGATAAAAAATTACACTCAAGCTCATGTGGTCTGAAAACATAGTAAACCATTATCTATAAAGATAATGCTGCCAACTCATAAGTGCATGCATAACTGGGGAAATTTCAAGTTCATGGGTCAGATAATTCTTCTCATATGGCCCATGTTTACAGGATCCATAAGTAATGTCATGATAAACTTGTATAATAACACTAGATAAACATTAACCCAATGTATCACATAAGACCACATAGCCCTACCCAGCCCCTGGAAGAGTGAACATAGGAACAGTAGTCAAAAGATGGTTCAACACAACAAAAGAACTCTGAAAAATTTCATTCAAAAAAAAATCCCTTCTGAGTTCAATTAGTCACCAAAGATGCCAAATTTGATAATTCCTTAATGTACTGGTGAAAATAACCATACAAATAATGGAAGTTCCAAATCTTGAAAAAATTCAGTGGTTATTCCAATGTCATAACGACCTTCACCATTTCAAGGCCAAATGATATCTAATGTTTAGACACCATGTGTTCCCAGAACCTTACTTCCTGAATCCATAAATAACATTTCAAAATCATGGCATAAATTTAGTGATTTCTCAATAATTCCAAAACTTATCTAAGATTAAGAAAATGACCCTTCTTGGAGTTAGAGTAAACAAGGATTACACCCCAAATTAATAACATGAAAGTATGTAAATACTTATATAAAATCATGTTCATCAAATCCATAAAGACTACATAAGAATTTGTTAAACCAATAAGAATAAAAAGGTACTCATAATGGGTGTACCTTCTCTCCAGAAGGTGGTTTTTAAATGTCAAATTATTTTATCTTTAATTGATGGTAACCATATCACATATCAATCATTGAGAACCACCTTTTCTCTTTCAACCGATCAATGAGATCATAAATCCATGGAAATAAATACTTATTCTTTACCATCACTTGATTGAGCTATCGGTAATCAACACATAGGTGGAGTGAAACAATAGATTTAATTGAAAATAGAACCAGTGCCGATGAAGGTGTCAAACTCAGGTGTATAATGTCTTTCTCTAGAAGATTATTGAACTATGTCTTTAACTATTTTATTTCTTCCAGTGCTATGCAGTAAGAAGGAATAGTTTGAGGTTGAGTATCGTTCACTAAATTAATTTAAAAATATACTTCCATTAACCATGGAAAACTACAGATGTTAGAAGGAACACGTTGGGAAACACAATGACAACTGGATGGTGATCACCACTCAATGATTCCCGCTCCAGATCAAATTAAAAAACATATATTAATTTCTGCAACTTCTATTATGATGGTACAAACCCACTAGACCTAGAGTTCCATTCTCGTTGGAAGACGTGACACACACCATCAGTTGTTTTGAAGGATACTTATAAAAGATAGAAATCACTCTAAGATTTATTGGAAATGATTAAATCCATCCCAAAAATGACTTCAAGTAGTATCATTTCAAGAACCAGAAATGTACTACCAAGATCGATGTTTGATAGAGAGAAAAGACAAGCATGACTATGGATACACTACTCTATATTTGTACAAAGGGGTATAGAAATTTCAATGAAATAATATAAAATATCCATATAAAGATTTAGAAGATTAAAAATATGAGGTTAATTAAATTAATGGGATGAAAAAACATCAAATAAATCAGTCACTAACGATGAAGCTATAATGATTGTACCTCTCACGGTCATTGGACCTGTATCTCATTCCTCTAGAGACTCTTACACTGTGTGAAGAAGCTTCGTTTTAGATTCTTGTGGCTAGAACACTTTTATACTTAAGGAATCTAATTGACCCACACTTTTAGAAGGATATGATGATCTTTCTATACTACATGGAGTGAAATAGATATGAAAAAAATAATGTAGGTGACCAGAGAATCAATAAGAGCCACATAACTTGGGTATTTTAGTGAAATCCCTCTTTGAATTCCCCTACTTTTCACACTGGTAATAAATTAATGGTCCTCTTTTAGGAACTATAAGAGTTATAGAATTACCCTACTGCCAAGAACCACCTTGAGAATCATCACCATTCATATTTCCATTAAATAAAATCATGCCCCCACTCGGAGAGAAAGAAACTCCTAATAACCCTGAATTTCCACCCAAGTCTATCTCAACCATGAATTCTATATCTAGAACATCAATATAAGAATGAAGATTCAGTAAGAAAAATTGATAATGAATATCCTATCGAAGTTCCAAATTGAACCATTGAGACTTCATATTCACATTCAATACTATCTTAGGTGAGAAGTGTATGAGGGAAACAAAATGGTTTTCATACTCTTTCATGGTCCTGTCAGCCTGATTGAGTTTGAAAATTTCTATAGCCTTGGTCAAAAACATATACTCTGGATATAACTAGTTAGTGAAAATAACATTGAATTCATCCCACTATAATCCCGCATGCTTCTTCTCCATTACCACAATGTACCAAAATATACTTCTTACTATTTACCTCCTGATGTTACAACACTTCACCTTGATTTTTTCTAGTGTCTCCAAGAATGCAAAAAATGTTCCATCCTTCTAAAAAATTACTCAACTTGTTGAGGATAATTTGAACCATTAAACACTACTATCTTCTAGTGAAGGAGTTTTTGAGAATGTTCCCAGATAATACCCTTTTGAGGTTCTATTGCTGGATCACGAACGAGAACTATTGGTGGTGCCTATCGCATATCTTAGACAATATTCATAACCACCTCAAAAATTTATGTCCACTGTGGGATTTACTCTCTTAGTATCTACAACAGCTTCCTCCTAGATCTAATTCACACGTCTTTTCAGAGGCATGATACTACATAACATCATATGAAACAAGGAAGACATCAGATGGACACTCATACAGAAAAACAAGGGAAATTAAACCCAATAGATACACAAACATGATTTGGATTTAAAAACTATCCAAAACAATGATGGAAAATAGTATAACTAATCCTATTGATTTTTTCCTAAACAACCATAGTGACTTAATGTTTATTGTGGTGAGAGATAGCTTGGTACTCCATCGAAAATACCTCCTATGTCTAGATAAGATTTCACAAATTCATACTAACTTGAAAATTAGATGGTCACCCTAGAGCTATAATACCACTTTCTCATGAACAATCCCTGTTACCCTGGTAACCCGATAACTGATTTGGTCCTGACATATACCAAAGGGAATCCAAGATCCCTGTAACACCCCGACCCCATTTACCCAGAGTTGGTGCATTATTATATAACATTGGCATTATTACAATAAAGATCAAGTCTCGAAAGACCGATTAGTATAGTATCCTTGGAATAACTAGATACATTCATAAAGTTTACATTACATCATAAAATTAAAACTACAACAATATAGTCTCCATAGTCCACACTCTTATCCCATCATACTATTCCTATAGGTCATTCATAAAATACTTCTTTACATCCTGGAAAAAATAAAACATAGAAAGGGGTGATCTCAAATGACCAATAAGGATAACAATATAGTAAAAACTTTCATAAATAAGCATAAACATTTAAGGCAATGTATAACTAAAACAAAAGCCTTTTAAAACATGAACGTCAGCATAATATGGCAGAAATAAAATGAAATAATTCCATATACTTATACACATAGATATTCTACTAGTCGAACAATCACATGGAATATCAATAACCACTTTCATAGTGATATAATGCATAATGCCAAACTATCATAACCACATAACCAAGGCCTCGTGCCATGACTACAAATAAGATTTTGTCAAGGACTTGTGCCAAGACACTAGTTTGTCTCATGAGACCTACCTATGCATTGAGGAGCTATAGCGGGCTCCACCCGTCACTTATTAAGTCGAATGCATTCCTCATATGAAGAGGTCTAAACATAACATAAACAGTCTTATTAAAACAAGCATAAGAAATGTCTATAATTTCTTCATAAACCATGACTGATATAAAAATAACACATCCACAGTGAAACATATCACAAAATCATCAATACAATATGGAAGTTTTTTATCATAATAAATCAACTGCAAATAAACTTAAAATCCATCAAAGGATGTTTGAAATAGATGAAATCAAAACTCTTTTTTAGAGAAATATCTCTTTCTATTTTGAAATCATTTAAGAGTCATATATTTATAAAATAAAATAATTTCTTTGAAAATATTCTTATAATCTTGTAAGGGAAGCTTCGACTATTTTATAATGGAGGAAAATAGCTACACCTTCCATATGAGTTAAAAAAATATTCTTACCTTAATTCTGTCGAAAATGTTAAGAGAGACCTTGTTTGGAAAATGACAGAAAGATTCATTAATAAAATTCTTATAAAAAGTCAACAAGGGTATAAATGAAATTATCCCACAGTCTTTAAAATAGTAAGAATGATTTGTAATACATTTTTAAGAAACATGTATGTGGATGATAAAGAGGTCCCAGTAGATAATTACGTATAAACAACCTCTGATAATGAAGAGATTGTGAAATAAATCCTTACCTTGTACTTTTCCTTGGTTGGGGGTAGGTTAACCACCTGTATAATGGTGAAATAATTTTTATTAAATTATACAAGAATCATATACATTAATATGATATCATATATGATCTTTTAACATTGCTTTGTTAATAATATCTTAGTATTATCATCGTTTCGGGTGTTAAGTTACTTGTATATGTTTTGTTACATAAGATGTGTTTGTTATGGATAGGTTGTATCTTATTCATATCCAGAATGTTATCGATTCCTTAAACATTATCTTTAAATAATCACATGATAATTATACTTGAATGGATACAATGGAGAATGAATCTCATCGCGTTCGTGGAGACTGTAGTCCGTACGTACGAACGAGCGACAATATCATTCTTTTGATATTAAAATAATATATAATTGGATAGTATTTCATATATAAATAATCATTATCATGTTATATTTATTATTTACATGAATTACACATCATTATTATACCCATACAAATAATAATTTATTGAATATCAATTACACCATGATGTGGAGAAGGTATGCCGTACGTACGCACGTATGGTGACATGTCATTCAAAGGATGGATAGAATACTGAATATGGTTGTACCATATTTATAATAAAATCACAGTATATATAAGATACTGGAGTTATTATTTTAGATTGGGAATAACAAAGAAAGAAGAAGTTGAAGAAGAAAGGAACATGATAGTGGGTGGTGAAAACATTAACTCTTATTCGGGTTCTTCTTTTTGATTTGATCAAAAGGGCTCCTTAGGTTGGATTTCTGATCAAAATAAGGCCTCTAAGTTGAAGTGAGGGAAGTTTAGAGAGCATTTGGACAGGGTTTGGTCGAGACAAAAGGCTTTGAATATTTGAATTAGTGAGAAGGGGGAGTTCTCTTTTATAAGAGGGGTGAGAGGCACCTTTGGAAAAGATAGAAATATTATTTTATAATAAATTAATATTCGATTTCCAATGGCTCCAAAATAGATTATTTAAAGTTTAAGGTGGATATGGGTCTAAAACCACTCAACCAATTTAATTTAGACAGGTTTGGGTCATTATATTAACCTTATATTTTAGTTTTAACTCTTAGTTAATTAGTTTGACACTTACCATGTCACTTTGAATTTTTATATTATATAGTTAATAAACATAATATATACCTCCAAGGGACCCCAACTAGTCCATTAATGATAAAAATATCATTCTTTAAGTCTCTTGTCCGAACCTTAGATTTTTAGTACTTGAATATAAATTAATAATATAATATTTTTTTAAAAACTCTTTTATGTCAATTTTGACACTATTTGGTATTTTGTTTTTGATAAATTCATAATAGCATTATTACTTGAAATAAAATTTATATAATAAATACTAATATGTCATATTAACCTATAAAATTAGTGGAATTCATAAAAAGTCTCAAATTACTTTTATTTGTATATTTATAATATCATCTATTTTAATATTTCATTAATTAGGTAAGTACTGCATCACCATTGTGTCATAAATAAATTAAATTATTTAATGTCTAAAAATTATAAATAAAATACCATTATGTATTAAATCTTTCTATATTTATAATTAATATTTAGAATCTAATTTATATTATGTATAACCCTATATTAATAATGTTTTAGTAAATAAACATTGATTTTAACTCTTTTAACTCTTCTTTGAATTAAATAATAATAAATGTCCTAATATAATAAAAGTGGACCTAAATGATAATATTTAATTCCTTAGGTTGTTTTTGGTCGAGAAAAACTTGTCCAGTAGAATTAGGACATGTGTTAGGGCAATATTAATATCATTTTTACCCTTAATTACCATATTTACTTTTAACCCTGGTAAATAAAAGTAAAAGGTTACTATTCACCAAAAATTATTTTCATCTCATTGAACCAAATTTTAATCCTTGATATTAACCGTGTCTCTTGGATTTTTGAAATTACACTCACAGAAGCAGTAAAAATATGTTTTATGTGAATTTCCAAATTTTCCTAGGAGGTGGGTAAAAGACGGTGAAAAGTTCAATAAAATTTTTATATATCTAAAATTATTCTAAACTAACTCCAATGAATTACATAGAACTTATATAGGTATTTTGTATCTATTTTGACCTTAATTAAATTTAAATAAAATAAATAATTATTTAAATAAAATTTTGGTTTTAAACTATAACTCAGTGTTTTTTCATTATTCATCAAAAATTGAATGTTTTCAGAAAAATACCAAAATTTCACCCTAGGATAATTTCGATATTCCAAATCCAAAAATGAAATCCATTTTGAAAGATAAAATTTATAAAATTTAAAAAATTTGGTATTACTATTCATAACGGCTAGTTTGATTGGTTGTGGTGTGTGTGTTAGAACTCGATGTTGCGTACAACACACACTACTGTATTATTCAAAGGAAAGTGTACTGTGGAAGCTTGGGGTGTTACATCCTCCTATACTTCAAAATTCTGGACGAAACGTCGATAATAACCTGCTAAACCAATAAAACTGCGTACCTCAGTTATACTTGTAGGTGCTGGCCATTCTTAGATTGCCTTGGTCTTAGAAGGATCAAAAATGATTCCATCTTTAGAGATAATATGGCCATGAAAATAAATCTTCTGAATCCAGAATTCACACTTGCTAAACATCCCATATAATTCATGTCTTCTCAGAGTCTTCAAGATAATGCGCTAGTGATTTTCATGATCTTCATAGCTTTTGGAGTATACCAAGATATCATCAATAAATACCACCAAAAAATCATCGAGATATTCCTTGAAAACTCTATTCATTAGATCCATGAATACAGAGGGTGCATTAGTCAGCCTAAAAGGAATTACCGTAGACTCTTAATGCCCGTACCTTGTTCGAAATGCTGTCTTCGGAATGTATTCCTTCTTCACACACAATAGATGGTATCCAGATCAAAGGTCAATCTTTGAAAAGTATTGAGCTCCATACAGTTGGTCAAATAAATCATTAATGCGAGGTAGGTGATACTTGTTTTTTATTGTTATAGCATTGATCTCCCTGTAGTCAATACATAACCTCATAGATCCATCTTTCTTTTTAACAAAAAGAACAGGGCCTCCCCATGGAGAAACACTAGGGAGAATAAATCACTTATTACTCAATTCCTCTAGTTGTTTCGTTAGTTCAACTAATTCCATAGTGGCCATTCTATAAGGGGTCTTCGATATAGGCCTTGATCCAGGAATTAAATCAATGGAAAACTCAACTTCTCATTCTGGAGGATGTCCCAATAAATCTTTCGGAAACACATCTACATATTCTTTCACAATAGGTACATCCTCTATTTGAACATTCCTTTCCTCACCCATAGTCATTTCATTCTCTTCCTCTCCAAGAATTGAATTTAGTTGAGCTACTGGGGGAGGATCTAGATAAGAATTAGGTGGTGACAATTCTTCTCTAAAGATAAGGTGTTCCTTATCATCATCATCAAAAATAGTAACCTCCTTCTTCTTACAACAAATCTTCACTTCATGGTTCGAAAGCCAATCCATACCGAGGAATATATCAAACACAATCATAGGTATGACGATGATATCATCAGATAAAGAACATTTATGTGCTCTAATGGGGACCGATTCAAAAAACATTGTTGCAATGATACTTCCCTTTAGAGATTTAACCGAAAACTCCCTTTTTTAATAAAATTGGAAACATATAATTTTCTTAGCAAACTGGGAAGATATGAAACAATGCGATGATCCAGAATCAAATAATGCATTTGCTAAACTTGAGGAAACCATTAAATTACCCGCCACCACCTATTTCGGAGCTTCTACCTCAGTAGTAGTGATAACATAAAGTTGGCCTTGATCCCATGGCCTTTTCTGAGGTAAGTTCCCCTGATGCTTAAGACATTCATTTGCATAATGTCCCATCTCCCTACAATTTTAGTATTGGAAATCGGTAGCTTCCTTCTTCCCCTTGCAATCTCGAGCTTGGTGGCCTTTTTCACCACACTTGTAAGAGACTCCCTATCCTTTTAAGCATGTACCGAGGAGTTTCTTCCCACATTTACTGAGGATGGATATTCAAATTTTCCCTTCATCCCCTTATTTCCATTCCCAGATTGATCAGTAGATCTCTTCTTCTCTTTCTTTGCTTTAAAGTAATAAGACTTAGAGAATTCCTTTTCTGTATTGATAGCACATGAGACAATATCTTCATATGAAGAGAAGGATTGTGAGACTAAGGCTCGACGGAGAAATGGTTTTAACCCATAAATGAAATTATCTATCTTACTTCTTGGGTTACGTATATAATCTCCAGCATACCTTGCTAACCTCGTAAAGTTAGCCTCATACTTTGCGACATTCTCATCCTCCTTTTGTCTCAGGCTTAGAAATTGCCTTTCTATATCTGCTCGATGGTCACGAGGAATGTATTTTTCTAAAAATAGATCTTTGAACTCCCTCCATTCCATATTTGATACTTCATCATCTTCCTTCGTGTTTTGAATTAGTGACCACCATTGATCAGCATCTCCAGTGAGGCGATAAAGTGCCATGACAACGTTTTACCTTTTACTACTCCCCAAAGCCTGAAATATTTTTTCTAGGGAACATATCCATTGCTCAGCTACTAAGGGATTTGTACTCCCATTGAATGTTGGTGGTTGCTACCTCATGAAGAGATCTATCATTGATCCTCCACGTTGTGGATCAGGGTGCTCCATACGGGTTAGGTTATTATTCATAACCTGAGTGAGTTGTCCCAGTATGGTGATTAGTTAATCAGCACCAATTGTATCACCAGATCCACT
The DNA here is from genome assembly GCA_963277665.1 of Viscum album. Lineage (NCBI taxonomy): Eukaryota > Viridiplantae > Streptophyta > Magnoliopsida > Santalales > Viscaceae > Viscum > Viscum album. Next base: position 1,369,815,144 of record OY728136.1, read on the forward strand.
ATAAATATCTTGAACCGGAGGGAAATCCCTACATGGAGTGTGTGCATTGATATGGTTTCCATTTCTTCCACTAGGTTCCATTTCTAAACAATGTCATAAACTAGATCAGTTTATGAATCAAAATACATTATTCCATACTTATAAAACACTTAACATAAATTGGACTATTTATGGATATAATCCATAATCAGAAAAATGTTTTCTTTGAAGACGTATATACTTATAAACCCTTCATAATTATTTGTAAAGAAAATGAGAGTTGTCCTAAGCATATCCCCCCAGGAGTGTCGTAACCAAGAGTGTATCATGGCCCGTTGTCGTACCCTAGTTCCCGTTCGAGTATATATCAAAGCGGTGTTTTCGGGTTTTACCCCTAGGTACATCTGTGCCATAGCCTCCTCTACTTTCTCATATCCAAAGAGGGATGTATTGCTCGGAAAACTCACAAAATCTCTAAAATACCAAAATTCTAGGAAGTTCATCTATACTAATCCTCAAAGTCCATCTTAAATCTATGTGCTCTAATCAGAGTTTATCTAAATCTAGCTTCAAAGGTTTGTACTAAACTTCCTCTGATACCAGCTGTAACACCCCAACCCCAGTTACCTAGAGTCGGTGCATTATTACATCACATTGGCATGATCACAAGAAAGATCACGTCTCGAATGACCGATTAGTTTAGTGGCCTTGGATTAACTAGATACATTAATAAAGATTAAATTACATCATAAAATGAAAAAAATACAAAAATATAGTCTCCATAGTCTACATTCTTATCCCCTCATACTATCCCTGCAGGTCATTCATAAAATAATTCTTCACATCTTGGGAAAAATAAACCATAGAAAGGGGTGAGCTCAAATGCCCAGTAAGGATAACAATATAGCGGAAACTTTCATAAATAAGCATAAGAATTTAAGGAAATGTATAACTAAAAAAAAGACTTTTAAAACTTGAACTTCAGCATAATATGGCAGAAATAAAATGAAATACTTCCATATACTTATTCAGATGGATATTGTACTAGTAGAATAATCAAATGCATTATCAATAACCACTTTCATAATGATGTAATGCATAATTCCAGACTATCATAATCACATAGCCAAGGCCTCGTGCCAAGACTACAAATAAGATTTTTTCAAGGCCTTGTACCAAGACACTAGTTTGTCTCATGAGACCCATGGATGCATCTAGGAGCTATAGAGGGCTCCACCCATCACTTATTAAGTCAAATGCATTCCTCACATGAACAGGTTTAAACATAACATAAACAGTCATATTAAAACTACCATACGAAATGTCAATACTTTATTCATAGACCATGAATTGTATAAAAATAACACATCCATAGTCAAACATATCACAAAACCATAAATACAATATGGAAGTTTTGTATCGTAATAAATAAACTCCAAATAAACATAAAATCTATCGAAGGATGTTGACATAGATGAAATCAAAACTCTTTTTAGAGAAAAATCTCTTTATATTTTGAAATAATTTAAGAGTCATATATTTATAAAATAAAACATTTTCTTTGAAAATATTCTTATAAGATAGTAAGGGAAGCTTTGAGGATTTTATAACGGCGGAAAATAGCCGCACCCGCTGTATAAGTTAAAAAAACATTCTTACCTTAATTCTATTGAAAAGGTTAAAAAGGACCTTGTTTGGAAAATGGCAAAAACATTCCATAATAAACGTATTATAAAAAGTCAACAAGGGTATAAATGAATTTATCCCATAGTCGTTAAAATAGTAAGAATGATTTGTAATACATTTTTAAGAAACATGGATGTGGATGATAAAGAGGTCCTAGTAGATAATTACGTATAAACAACCTCGGATAATGAAGAGATTGTGAAATAAACCCTTAACTTGTACTTTTCCTTGGTTAGGGGTAGGTTAACCTCCTGTATAATGGTGAAATAATTGTTGTTAAATTATACAAGAATCATATACATTAATATGATATCATATATGATCTTTTAACATTGCTTTGTTAACAATATCTTAGTATTATCGTCGTTTGGGTTTTAACTTACTCATATATGTTTTTTTATGTAAGACTTGTTTGTTATAGATAGGTTGTATCTTATTCATATCCAGAATGATATCAAGTCCTTAAACATTATTTTTAAATCATCAAATGATAATTATACTAGAATGGATACGATGGAGAATGAATATCATCGTGTTTGTGGAGACGGTAGTCCGTATGTACGCACGAGCGATAATATAATTCTTTTGATATTAAAATAATATATAATTGGATGGTATATCATATATAAAGAATAATTATCATGTTATATTTATAATTTACATGAATTAAACATCATTATTATACCCATCCAAATAATAATTTATTGAATAACAATTACACCACGACATGGAGACGGTAAGCCGTACGTACGCACGTATGGTGACATGTCATTCAAAGGATGGATAGAATACTGAATATGGTTGTACCAGATTTATAATAACATCACAGTATATATAATATACTGGTGTTATTATTTTATAATGATAATAACAAAGAAATCATAAGATGAAGAAGAAAGGAACTTGAAAGAGGGTGGTGAAAACATTACGTCTTCTTCGGGTTCTTCCTTCTGATTTGATCAAAAGGGCTCCATAGGTTTGCTTTCTGATCAAACTAAGGACTCTATGATGAAGTGAGGGAAGTTGAGAGAGTATTTGGGAAGGGTTTGTCCGAGCCCTAAGGCTTTTAATGTGTGAATTAGTGAGAAGGGGGAGTTCCCTTTTATAAGAGGGGTGAGGGGAACCTTTGGAAAAGCTAGAAATATTATTTTATAATAAATTCATATTCGGTTTATAATGGATAAATAGTGTATTATTAAAAGCTTAATGTGGTTATGGGTCGAAAACCACTCAACCAATATAATTTAGACAGGTTTGGGTCATTATATTAACATTATCTTTTAGTTTTAATTCGTAGTTAATTAGTTTGACACCTACCATGTCACTTTGTATTTTTATATTATATAGTTAATAAACATACTATATACCTCTATGAGACCCCCAAGTGGTCCATTAATAATATACCTATCATGATTTAAGTCTCTTGGCCGAACCTTAGATTTTTAGGAATTGAATATAAATTAATAATATAATATTGTTTTTAAAAAATATTTTATGTCAATTTTGACACTATTGGGTATTTGGTTTTTGATAAATTCATAACTACATTATTACTTCAAAAAAAATTTATATAATCAATCCTAATATGTCATATTAACCTATAAAATTAGTGGAATTAATAAAAAGTCTCTAATTTCATTTATTTGGATATTTATAATATCAATTATTTTAATATTTTATTAACTAGGTAATTAGTGCATCACCATTGTGTCATAAATATATTAAATTATTTAATGTCTAAAAATTATAAATAAAATACTATTATTTAGGAAATCGTTTTATCTTTCTAATTAATATTTACAATCAAATTTATCTTATGTATAACCCTGTATTAAAAATGTTTTAATATATAAACATTGATTTTAACTCTTTTAAGTCTTCTTTGAATTAAATAATAATAAATGTCCTAATCTAATCCATGTGAACCTAAATGATAATAATTTATTACTAAGGTTGTTTTTGTTCAATATACACTTGTCCAATAGAATTAGAACATGTGTTAGGGTAATATTAATATCATTTTTACCCTTAATTACCCTATTTACTTTTAACAGTGGTAAATAAAAGTAAATAGTTACTATTCACCAAAAATTATTTTCATCACATTGAACCACATTTTACTCCTTGATATTAACCTTGTCTCTTGGATTTTCTATATTCCACTCACCGAAGCTTTAAAATAATGTTTTATGTGAATTTCCAAATTCTCCTAGGAGGATGGTAAAAGACGGCGAAAAGTTCAATAAAATTTTTATATATCTAAAATTATTCTAAACTAACTCCAATGAATTACATTGAAATTATATAGGTATTATGTATCTATTTTTACCTTAATGAAATTTAAATAATATAAATAATTATTTAAATAAAAATTTTGTTTTAAACTATAACTCAGTGTTTTTCACTATTCATCAAAAATTGAATGTTTTCAGAAAAATACCAAAATTTCACCCTAGGCTAATTTCAATATTCTGAATCCAAAAATGAATTCCTTTTTAAAAGATAAAATTTATAAAATTTCAAAAAGTGTGCATTACTATTCATAACGGCTAGTTTGATTGGTTGTGGTGTGTGTGTTAGAACTCAAAGTTTCGTACAACACACGCTACTGTATTATTCAAAGGAAAGCATACCGTGGAAGCTTGGGGTGTTACAATACCCACAGTTTGGTGACTATAACCTGACATCATAAAAAATGAAAGTGGGAACGATTTTTTCCACAAGAAATTGTGGAAGAATGATAAAAAATTATTTTAAATACAAATGAAACTCCACTAAGAAATGGGTACCAAAATTCAAATATGTTTAACAAACCCAAAGTACTACATCAAAGTAAGAAAAAAACAAGATGGATAAATATTCAAATTCCCAATGGACGTAACTCTCAAAGTCCAGAAATCAATAGCTAGAAGCACCTCCAAGTGGTTCTTTACCCCTAATCAAACTTGGAAGGAGAAAATTTACATGAAATCGAATCCATATATATGGTGTGAGATAAAATACCAGTAGGGTCTCACCAAGTATTGCATAGTAAGATTATAACATTTAATTAACCAAATAAAGAGATTTCAATTTTAAAATAAATGGGGTTTTTATTTCAAAAGCATATTTGAAAAACCATGATTTAAATTTCAAATGATGGAAAATAATTTAAAAAATGCTTCACATTTAAATTGATGGGATATTTAAAAACAATGGTCTTAATACAAATTTGTTATATAAAATAGTTTATATAAATTCAGAAGGAAGGTAAAATATTTTTAAACACTAGCACAAATTTATATCTCAATATAAACACGTGAATAACATGGTCATCTGATAAGAGGTACGATAATTCCTGGTTATAGGATCCTCACACACTTATATGATCATAACTGCAATGTGCACACACCTTCCTCAAAATTGGAAATATAAGACTCATTTAATTCTTATTGAGGCATAATATGTGCTAATAATATGTTTTTTAGTGTTTTAAATCATTAATCCATTTTAGGGAAATTCCAACCTAGTTTGTTTGTCACAATAACTCAAAAACTACCTAGGATTGCATGTGCTCTTTTACAATTCAATGGTGGAAATTTTATTTTAAGCTACCTTAAAAGAAAATCAAATCCCATCGCCCCATTAAAAAAATGAAAATTTACCATTTAGAAACCAAAATGGGTTTTTAATCAAAACACACATTTTTTCAAGATAAAACACAAAGGTTTCTATAAAAAATCCATTTTCCCAAATAATAATTTGAAATAAATTCCGAATTTAATTACAAAATTCAATTTTCCAAAATTTAATTCCAAAATTTAATTGATATAATTTCCATTAATTTCCCAATTTATATTATAAAATTTATATCTTCACAATTTTCCATCAATTTCACAATCACACCCCAATCTAATGGAATTGGAGGCTGTCCTAATTTCAGTCCAAAAATCCATTTTCCAAAAAAACCACAATTCAATGGAATTGGTTTTTTAATCAATCAATTGAAATATGTTTCATTTATATAAGTAAATAAATTTAAATCAATAATCATGAAATTTAGGGTTAATAAAAATTGGTCATATAAGGCCCCGACCATAAACCATACTTAATATTGAATTAAATGAATAATTCACATTGAGGATCTTTTCAGGTTTAGAGTTTTAGAGAATTAGGACAAAACTATTACATCTCAAAAGATTACAAAGTAGACACTTCTACTGAGTTTCCATAGAATAAAAACTCTTAAAAAGAAACATCTCTAGTTCCATTTTTTAGGTAGCATGACTTTCCCTTGATCCCATCCTTGACCCTATTCCATGCTAAGTCCTGTGAAAAACATTTCAAAAACTTGGGATGAGCATAAAAAGCTCAGTAAGGGATACACAAATAAAGAAAACTGTTAGTTTTTTCAAAACAACAAGTAAACCATGTATACTTTATCAAAGTAATACTTTTCACCGTTTCGAATTAGTAAAAACTCTTCGCTGAATAAAAGTTCATTACTTACCCTTCTGTAACCAAAAGATTACCATAAAACCCATATACATATTACATAACATATAAAATTAACTTGGGACATAAACATACTTAAGTTGAATAACCATAAGGTCAACTTCCACACATATCACTTAATGGAATAGCCATTCGGCCAACTTCGATACATACTTAATGGAATAGCCATACGGCTGACTTCCATACCCAATGCATTGGAGGTTATAACGTAACCACCCGTCCTGGTATTCACGAAACCACCCGTCATATGGTTTATCACGTAACCACCCGTAAAATGTCCAAGTACCATCATTACACATAAAATATTGAAAATACAAACATTTCAATAACAACATTTCATTTGCAATCACAATAAGTAATTCCCAGATATTGAATTAATCAATCCATTTTCAAAAACCATTTAAAAGAGATTTTTGAATCAAAGTGTCCCATACCAATTTGAAGCTTTTAATGGAATTGAAAATTTAAAACATCATTGTCCATATAAATAAATACTGAAAACCATTTTGAAAACATGGACATTAAAGATAAATATTTAGAATATTAAATATTTAACACATTTAAAATGATATTGTTGTTAAACAGTTTTTAACAAAATGAGAGACTATTGAATAAAAATAATAGCGGAATAAAATTTAATCCGAACATTAAAATATCATGAGAATAAAAGGATTCGTGATATAATATGTCAAAGGACAGTATACACACCATATAAGAGTGAATTTGTGCATAAAAACAATGAAGTCTCAAAATAAATGTAAAATGAGATGAAAACCATTATAAAGAAGGTATCCTTAAATTAAGGATAAATTAATCTCATAATTATGTGTGGAAAATATAAATACACCCAATATAAGTGGATATTAAGTGTAAAACAATCAAAGGTTATTCACACATATTTAAAGGATGACATATTCAATAACTACATGTTGAACCCAAAGAAATCGAAATTGGGTTAAGAAGTTCCCTTAGTAAAATTCGACACTCTAATGACGTCACATAAAATTTTACAAAAAGGGTTGATGAGAGAGATAAAGGGGATATCATCACTTGGAAATAAAATTTGAATAAATAAGGATATAGAAGAACATATCCCAACATAATAATATGTGAATTAAAAGACATAACAAAAGAAGTATTTTAAAAAAAGGAGGGTGAAAGGTCCCCTTACCGAGTTGGGTAACATTAAAAAAGTACACCCCATGGAAGAAGGGTCATACAATGAAGATATAAATACCCATAAATGAAATTATACTACACAAAGTGTATAATAATTGGAAGTACATACACCAGTCAAAGGAAATTGTGGAAAATGTAGCATAAATCTCACGAGAATAAAAGTGAGATGAAAAATCTCTTACGAAAACTCGGCAGCCTAACGACGCCACATAAAACATACAAAAATGGATTGATGATATCAAATAGGGTCTCTCATCATATTAAAATAATTTTTGCAGAAAGAGGAATATAAAAGAACATCCCCCAACATAACAAAGAGGAGCTTAAAAGAAGTGACATAAAGGAGAGTACTTTAAAAGAAAGTGAGGGGTTTGATCTCTTACAGAAATTCGGCAGCCTAACGGCGCCACTCAAAACTTCCAAAATAGATTGATGAGAGAGAATATGGTCTCTCATCATATGAACATAAAAATTACAGTAAGAGTAATATAAAATAACATCCCAATAACAAGAATTATGATCTTTAGAAGGAATGACATAAAAGAGTGTACTTAAAAAGAATGAGAGGAGTAAGATCCCTTACCTCGGGTCCGACTTGACACGATCATTCTTTAACATCCTGAATAATAAACTTGAGTTAATTTCTATTTTCTTAAGAACCTTTTTTAAGTTCATTATTCCTTTTATATCTCTTATTTCCATGTTGTAAACATTATGTAATCATTTAAGTTAATAATGTTTTTTTTGTCGATATTTGGTTCTTAAGTCGAAAGTGGACTTCTTACAATTACATGTTGTTCGTGTGGTAAAAGGTTCTTTATATCCAGAATGACATTCCTGATTTGGATATCATATATATCATATATATCTAGAATATACATGTATTTATAATATCACATAATCATTTATAGGTAAGAAATGAAATGCACCATTCATGGAGACGGTAAGCCGTACGTACGCATGAACGCTACTTTCATTTCTTTGTCATATTAATGGAATTAAAAATAAATGATAGGTATGTATATTTTAATTTCAGAATTATATTCATAATTTAGATGTATCATTAATCATATATATCCATTATATACATGTACTTATAATAGTACATTACATTTGGGGATAAGAAATGAAATGCACCGTTCATGGAGACGGTAAGCTGTACGTACGCATGAACGCTACTTTCATTTCTATATCATACTTTAATGGACAGAAATAATAATTATATAGAGGTATATTATAATTCCAGTATAAAATCATATATAATAACATTAAATCCATCCTTTATACGTCCCACGTATGGCATTAACAAATCACATCACTTTGAGGGGGCGGTAGTCCGCACTTCCTAAAATGAAGATATCGCGTATACCCATAATGGAAGCCATAAGGTAAGCCAAAAATGAAAAATACAGAAGCTTAATTAAAACATAAACGTATTATATATCATATATAAATATAGTGACATCTTAATGGCCACCTTTGAAGGTGTTATATGAGTGTTGAACAATCAACGTTTTGTGAGGCAGAAATACGCCATCCACGGAAACAGTATGTTCTTTAACCATTAGATGTAGGTGTGTGTAAGTGTAGCTAGAATCCTTCTTATAAAAACATCCTAGTATATTGAAGATACTGGAGTTGTTACAAAATAAATGAATAAAAAGAGTTTAGGGGGTTGGAGAGGCAAAATAAATCAAAACGAATCAAGTGAAGACATTACCTTAAAATCGGGTAACTCCGATTGGTTTGAGCTCAAAGTCTTCCTTGGGAAGACTTATGTCCAAAGTGAGGCTTCAAGGAGTAAGAGAGGTATGTGGAGAGACAAAATGGTCAGGGTTTGTCCGAGCCAAAGGCTTTTGAAGTGTGGGTAAGGTGGTAGAGGTGGGGGCCTTTTATAAGAGGAGAGGAGGGACACTCTTGGAAGGTAAAGAAAAGTCACTTTATTTTAAAATGGTATTTGGATTTAAGAGGTCCTACATTAATATAATTCTAGGATAAGGTGATAAGGGTTCGAAATCCACCCATACAATAGGTTTTGGACATGTGTAGGTCATAGATTTTACATTATCATTTCATTTTATTTAAATCCATTATTAATGAGGTAATTGCTGCATCATCATGATGTCATAAATAATTTAATTTATTTAATGTCTAAAAATTATAAAAAAAATACTATGATGTAGGAAATATTTTTATATTTCAAATTACTATTTATAGTCGAACATATGACTTGTATAACCCCATGTAAAAATTGTTTTAGTAAAACATCTCATGTTTGTGTCATTTTTACTTTAACATTAAATAAAAAGATATTTATGTCATTTTCCAACCAAAGTGGCTTCATGGGGTCCCCAAGATGACCCATGTATTTTCTTGGTCGGCCATGACACATACAATGAGGTTAGGACATGTTTCTAGGTCATTTCATTTTATTAAAACATTATTCTTACCTTAAACTACACTAATTACCTCTAATCGCGATTAAAAACTTAATAAGTTACTATTCACCAAAAAATTATTTTAATCCCATTGAACCACATTTTACTTCTTAATGACAACCATGTATGTCGGATTTTTGAAATTCAAAACACAATGATTGAAAATTTTCATTTAAATGGAAAATCAGTTTTTATAAGTACCACTTAGTGGTTTCACTATTCATCAAAATTGATGTTTTTCAGAAAAATCCAAAAAATTCACCCTAAGATATATTTGATATTATGAATTCAAAAATGAAGTCTATTTTACAAAATTCACAACATATAAGTCACATTAATTAATTTAATAATTAATTCCCGCGGTCAGAGCAAATAGCGTGTTTTTATGAAACAATAAGTATCAAAAGATTGACACTAGTTTAAGTCTAATTTCAAAGTGAAATAAATTCCAACGACCACTATTGGATTTAATTGTAAAAATATATTATAATTTCACTTTAAAACCAATTCAAAATATAATATAATCATATAAATAAATTAGATTAAAAAGGGGTTTTGAATTAAAATACAACATTTTACACTATTCATTAAAAAATGAACTTTATCGGAAAGATACCAAAAATTTACACAAAGTAAATTTTGATGTCCCAATTCCAAAGAAGAGTTTTTTTGGCCCAATAGAATGTATAAGAGTGACCAAAACTATATTTGACGATGGTTCGCCATCAAAAGGTGATAAGTGAACCTTTAGTGAAAACTAGGGCATATACGCCTAAAATTGAATTCTTTCCGTATTTTAAGCCTTTATCTTTTATTGGATAAATGTAAAAACATTTAAAAACATATATAATCATATTTTAGTTATTTATATCCATTCCCGCCAATACAACGACTACATGTTAACTACCATTTAAAATAATATTATTTTATTATTATTGTGCAACGTAAGATTCCCAAGAAACTCGTTGTTGCGTGTTGGGTACGCCATCAAGCATAGCGTCCCCTTTAAAGTAATATTAATATTTTATTCACAAATATGGATAAATATAAAAATGTCCTATTCTTTATTTACCTGGGGTGTTACAGGTCATCACAATGGAACCACCTACATCGGGATCACAGGTTCTCGATTCACCAAACCCTAATCAAAATTCATCAATAAAGAACAATGATCACAGAATCTGGGAAACAAGAATCAAACCTAGGTTTAAGATCCCAAAACTGAGAGTACTAGATCCTCCAACCAACATTGAGTTGTTAAAAAATATATGGAGGAAAAGGGAGGGAGTGAGAGATAGAGAATGAGAAGAAGAAACTAACCGGAAGAGGAACACCCATCATTCATCTAGATTCAGATCACTTCTAGGAGTGTAATGAGGGGAGAAGAACTACTATTGTGAGACACCAAAGAAGGAGAATTCTATTTGGGGTCATAACAGTCAATGAGGGACCAATAAAGGAGAGTTTGAGATTTTAAAACTTAAAATCAGATTAAAAAAACCCGTACGCATGATTTTCTTATAAGATCCATGCAGTTGTACAAAAAAAGAAAACTAACCATGCAACCCTTTTAATGGGATGAATGGTTTCTCTTATGATGGTTCATGGTTTGAAAAACTATGTGCTAACCATGTAAAACCCCACTACCAAGGTTTTCACGGTTTTCCTTGAGAGGGTTCACGGTTTGGGAAAATCGTGCACCAACCATCCACTGACCCAAAATTTTTAATTATTTTTAAATTTCACCTGATTCAACCTAAAAAAAAACCCAACCAAAGAGTGATTAAAAAGTGGTTAATACCATAAAATAGTAATAGGATGTTGTATATATGATGAAATGATGATATAGTGGTCTTTTCCAAGTTGATATAATAAAATGATGATATAGAGGGCTTAGCCCAGTTGACATGATGAAATACATATATAGTGGGCTCGACCCAGATTAAATGTTGAAATCCTTATATAGATGGTTTGACCTAGATTACTGTGCTTTATACCTTGGTTGTATGGTTATAGTTTGTATGGTTGTGAGACATGCTTAGAGATATTCCAGCATGGTGCCAAGGAAGGTTATATTTTACCATGGTTATATGGTTAAGGTTGGCATGGTTGTGAGACTTGCTCAGATATATTTCGGCATAGTGCCAAAGTCGGTTGACAATATATTATGTTAATTTTTTAGTTAATTAATAATCTTGTTTACTATATTATGTCATACACTTTTTTCATGCTGGTTATAGTTAGACACGATGGTGTTGAACTACTGATTTATACTCATACCCTATTTGGTCCACCATTTGGCACTCGAGAAGTTTTTATAGATACAGGTTTCGGAAATGGAAAATGACATTCCTATTTACATTTTTCTTACTTGATGGGATAAATTTTGGGGATGGTACTGACATGGGGTTTTGAACCAAGGACTTTTGAGTCTTTATTTGAGTATACTAGTATTTTATTTGTATTTTTTATTGAATGACATTTGTTACATTGTAGCACATAATTACATTATTCCTTTATTATTTATTTGATTATTTAATTGTCTTATTAGTGGTTTCTGATTTATATATTTTTATACTACTTCCTCACTCTGATAAATATATATATAGTTATTTAGATATTTTTCAGCTATATTGTAAACTTTAAATCTAAGGTGTATAGTCTCCCCACTATACTTATCACACCCTGTTTCTAGTCGGTAGCCTATGGATTACAGGGAGGTGCTCCTGCGGTCTCATAACCAACCTAGTTTGGCCACGTGATAGAGTTCTAGACTAGAGGATGTCACAAACACTACACTATGGTGTATAATGTGCAGTGAGTTGATATAGAATTTTATACTCCCATAATATTTTGATAAACTCTTGGTTAAGATATTCACCACCTCAATTAGATCAAAATTATTTATCTTTATTCCAATTTTATTCTTTATTTTATTAATAAATTATTTCAATTTCTCAAAGGAAATGGTCTTATACCTCATTATGTAAATATAATCATAACATCTCAAGTAATTAGTAAATTTTTTGAGGTAATAATGCCCACATCATGCTTTTACATGAAAATGTCCACAACTATAAGTTTACCAATTATAGAAGCTATATTTCACTTTCACTATGTCTTCCAAGTGGTGGGTTGGTCATCTTACAATGTAAAGAACCATGACACCACTCAAGTGATTTTAGTAAAAAAATCTAAAAAACCATATTGATTGATCTTTGGAAAACACTTCTCGTTTACATGAATAAGACAATGATTCCAAAACTGTGTGTTAAATGTATCATTCGAATTAAATTCGAAACTAATTTCCAATATTTACTCATAATTTAATACTTGAATTCCATTATTTAGCTCTGTAATACCATAAAAAAATTCATTGTTGTAAATGGAAAATTCTTTATTTCTAAATTTGAAAATAAAACCATTCATATCAAGGCAAGAAATGAATATTATATTATTAGTAACACTAGTCACAAAACAAAACATCTTTTAATACCGAAATCATGTTATTTGGAAATGGAATTTGGTAGTCTTATATAGACAAAGTAGTGAGACTCACTATATTGGTTACTTAAAGATCGAAATCTCCTATGGAAGTTTTCTAGAATCTACTTGGTTCCAATAATTGGACATATAAATAAGAACCAAAAGCTATATGTAATACACAATATATAGATACAGAAATATTACACTCAATAAATAATGAACCATGAGCTTACCCATTCTTCTTTAGTCGAGTATATTTCTTCTTCTGGTGGCCTAGCTTTCCACATGAAAAACATACAACATTTTGTTCATTTTATTTTTTTCTGTATCTTCTTCTTATTAGAAGGACTATGCTCAGGAGACTTATACTTGGAATGATTATTTTGTCCATTTTCCTTTCCCTTCATTTTTTTGTTAACTATAAGGACCATAGGTTTTTCACACCCCATGTCTTTTTCAAATTGGTGAATTAAATTAATTTATAATAGAAGAGTATTCTCACTATTGATGATGTTAAAATTTACAATGTAAATGGATAATCTTTAAGTAGTGGGGATATAATGAGATATGTGTAAAAATCATCAAGTATATTAAATGACAATATATCTAAACAAACTATGTAACTTATCATCTTGACTGCATGAGTCCCAATGGGAACCAACTCTCTAATATTACAAGTGAATAATAAATTAAATATATTATATCTCTATTATATCTCCTTCTATTGATAATGATCCTGAAGGTGAGACATGATGCTATACATAACAATATCCTCATATTTCTTAAGAAGCTCACTGGACATGGATGATATCATGAAACATTGGACGCCAATGGGATAATACATGTGTTTTAGGTAGAGATATGCTTCTTCGTCACTACCTTCTTGAGAAAGCAACTATAGAAGTGGGGTTTCCATCATGTATAATTTATATTAATGGCTTAGTATAATGTAGAAGAGCCTACAATATTATTAGAAATTTGAGCCAGTGAGAAGGTTATATTTCTCTAGTATAAATCATGGTGTTATGGTTGTATTCATATGGTTTTCTACTTCTATAATATCTAATAAAATAAATTTAGTACATTTTTTGAATTATTGAATTAGATAAATATTTCTTAAATTTATTAACCTCCAATTATTTACCAAATCCCAATAACCATCACCCTTGGTATTGGAATATCCTATTCGATGGATAGTCTAGTGTAAATGACCCATATTCCCATTCTTCTAACCTATGATCTTGATAGGTTATTTAAATGGTTTTAGGTAGGCATAACTTTCCAACAACATTAACTTATAACTCATTCTTTTGTTTAGTGGTATCCTCAATCCTGAAATCTTGGATAAAAAATTACTCAACCCTTGAATCATAATGACAGGATGTATTTCATGGGAAATCAGTACATAATGTGAATTAAGTTTAAGCCAACCCAAAACCTTAGATAAAATATCCCATGAATTGAAAGTACCCTGACTTGGGTCGGTCAAGCACTTTGAACTATTCATTCATTTTTAACATAAGTAGTAAAAGGTAGTACTGAATTAGTATTTAATTTGATGAATTTTATCTTTATTCATTAATAAAAAATTTTATATTTATTATATTATCATTAATATTAAATGGATTCACTTGTGTAATCGACCATGTCTTGATTAAAGATTAAGTAATCTAATTATTTAATATTATCTATTAATCATTATTAATTAATTTAGTAAATTTTAACGCCACCCATTAAAATCAATAAATAACTAATAAACATTCATAAATAAATAAATAATGTTCTATGATCATGAAATTTATATAATAGTTTTTTTTATAATTAATATGATAAAACAAATCTGACTCTAGGGGAATAAATCTTCGAACATGCACTGTTTTGAGGTTCAACATTGCACCTATAAACCAACAAAACCCATGTATTTATTTATCCTTGTCTCTAAACATGAACCACCTCTATTATCATGTGTGATTCATATCAAACATAATATTTACTCACACATAAGTGGGGGGAACCAAAATATTAATTTAAGAGTTTTACAAAAAATAAATTTTGGGCATGTACACCCCAATATAATTAGAGGAGGGGATGACATAGAAGCCATCAATTTTATTTAATAATAATAATAAATTAATATAAATCAATCACACACACAAGACTATTATAATATCATGATCAACAACACACAAACAACGGATATAAGTTTTCAATTAAGCAAGAAATTACATTAATTCATTATTTAATTAAGATAAACGACCTGAATTAATATAATTAATTATTTTATTAAATACTTAATTCAATATATATTAATTCTATATAAACCATCCTAAAATATACATTATTTATAATTTTGAAAAATCAAAATAGTTAATTTCATTCTAAATTAACAAATTGAAAATGTTTACTTGGAGACAACAATATTTACCCATCCAAACTACACTTGTATTATGTATTCACATAGAATCCAACATACATTTTGAGGACCATAATTTAAAGGTGTGAATTTTTCAATAAATGATATATTATCATACGTAAATTACATGTAATTTGATACTATTAATGCTCATGGAGTTTAATATAAGTAAAGGCTATTCATAACTTGTATCACATAATTTAACAAGGAAATTAAAATAATATATAATTAACAATACTATCCCATATCATGTAATATTAGATAAATGTAAAATATAACACATGTAAATAGGTTTAATTATATAATTAATTTTTCTCACCATGTTAAATTAATTAGATGAGTTATAGTGCGTTACATGACATGTAATAGATCTATATGTTATGAAAACTCATTAACACATGTCCTTGACACACACATAGGGGCTAGGCACATTTTTCATCCATGGACATGTATAATTTAAATGATGTGTATTCCATCTATAAGTCATGTGACGTATAGGTTTCATGGATTTCCAGTCCCCATGTCATGTAGTAAATACACAACTTATCTTAGACCCTTTTTTTTTCTGTAGCAACCTATATGTGGACTAAATAACATGTAAGTGAGTTACATGGTTTGTATTATGGTAAAATGGAATTCCATCCAAGACCGGTGAACATTCAGTGTGCATTAAATTAATTCTACATGCAGTTAATGCATGGATACCCAATTTTAATATGATTTTACCAGTACATTGAATATGGGTACACGAAGTTCACCTTTGGTCGACACACTGTGTACTGTTATGTTATTTGGGTGAAACACTCAACATATCCTAATAGATTCTTTATATTTTCTTATTCTTAATTTATCCTTTTCTTGGTTATATGAGAAATAATTAGTAATGATGGAGAATAAACTGATGTTCATAATTAAAGACTGAAAAACATGAAATAAAACAGAAATAAATGCATATGATTAATGAATTATTAGTGAATAATTATAAATTAATTATGCGAACACTCTGATACTTCTGAAGGGTTCCAGTTGTAGTAGAAGCACCATTTTAGCATGGAATTTTTTTAATCAATGAATAACCAAAGATGTATATTGTATAACCCAAACATGACTCATTGAGTCTAAGTTGATGTGCTATATAACCTCATGCATTCCTCCCTATATGCAAGAGGTTTACGACAAGAGGTTGGAATATAAAGGTGTCATGAGGATATTATACCATCAATGATCATATAAATATGCCAAAAAATAACAACATATACATAGGTCAACTAAATGCCATAGAAAAAGATTCTATAACATATTTCATAAGTTCATGCAATAATAACCAAACGGACACAAACAATGTATCCTGAGCACAAGTGAGCATGTGTATAGAGGTGTATATCGTTATAAAAAGGTAAATTCTCATAAAATCATACAAACAATCATGTTTCTAACATTCATGTACCAACCAAGATACCACAAACCCCGATGATACTTTGTTTAGTTCCATGTAAAAATAATGTCATTAGTAGTCACCATATGACTCAGAGCATTCTATATAACTCTATTTTTCTACTTTAATGGAATTTCACACCCATAGAACATGACTACCAACTTTCCTCTAATGGTAGGCACACTCGACACACCCAAATCAATGAAACTCTACATATGCACAAGTCTATCCCCCATCAGTACATCATACTGGAATATAAACCGTCTTTTAATAGTGTACGACATTTTCCCCAATGGGATAATAATATTTCAATTTCCAGATCTATCCATTTAATATCTACAGTCTCATTCAATGAGTCTTGTTTCCAAAATCCCCATAAAATTGGAAAACTATGTCTATTGGGGAAACATTTCAACCTGATCACTAAAATAGAGGTCCCAGTGGCTATATAAAAATCCACATGTAAGGTATAGAATAGAAATAATAAATATATCACAATATACATTCCACAAACAATTAAACAATATTCAAGTAAGTCATAACATATAAGGAAAGAATCACGATATATCAAATATTTCATTGTCTATGAAATAATCACATATAAGGTACAACCTAAAAAACACACAATACAAACAAAGAAAAGGTCTCACAGGACACCCAAACATGCCGAGTTATTCCTTTTCATGAAAGGTTCATTTCACTAAGCACAAAAACACTAGAAAATCATTCCAAAAACAACATACAAGGGACCAAGAGGGTATGAACTTCTTACCTTTAGTATATTGATGCCAATATCTAAGATCTGCTGAAGAATGACATCTGCATCATGCTTGCACACCAAAGTTTTCTAAAACAAGAGGCAATACATCATAATAGACTCTAAAAAATGGGGATTCATGGTATTTTTCTTTCTATGATATTAAGTCTATATAAACATACCCAAAAAAAGTTCCTCACCAAAATAAGATATTGTATTGATCAGGGAGAGGTCAAATATTCTCAAAATTCAACGTTGATATATCAATTAAACATGAATCCTATATTAGATCATTGTGGATATTCATAGATATAATGAACATGTCTTGGATATGTCATCAGTTATATTGACATAAGTAAAATTAGTCTTATAACTGATAAATATTTCCATGGTATATTCCAAAATATTGATCTATAATTCAAACAAAAAGAGGAGAAGGATAGGGAGACTAGAACACTAGGGGAGCGCTCTTGAGGAGGTTCTCATCACAATATAGTTAGATTATGTGTGAGTTCTCATCTAATAATAAGATTAGATTAAAAATTAAATTAATGGTATTTTTATCTGGGAAACACTAGGTGGCAGTGGGATTGGTGGAATTGTATTTCCTTTTGTCACCACCACTGGCTGGATGGTGTACCTAATCAGCTGTCCAGTGAACTTGTTTAAGCCAATATGCATCCCAAACATTCCTCCTTACTCTGAAACATTAAATCCATGACCCATTACCCATAAGACACACCTACAAGGAATAAAAAAAATTAATATGTGTCCTAAATTTAAAAAAAAACATACCTTAAAAGAAGAGGATATTATGATTCCCCCCCTCTAAGAAATCTGATCCATGAGAAGAGCCTCTAGAAATCATGATTTGATAGATCAGAACACCTTTCTCTAACATCACACTCACACTCCTAAACCTCCCTTGAATTCAACAATACTTTTGTGGGAATCTGATAAGTGGAACCATAATCCCTCTCATCACATTATCACTTTAGTCTATGATCCACATTAGGAACACAAGAAATGATGCAACAAGCTCTATTCCAATGTACTCGTAGTTGATCACAAGTGTAGGGTTTCAAATTTACCTCCAGACCTGAGACACATGAAACCCATATTTCGTACATCGATACCATGGATAAAGATCCAAATGGATGACCATTGACTTGATATGATTTTTAATCTTTAATAGTACAAAAAGACTCAATTTTAACATCCATGTTTTCTATAATCATTGATTTTCTAATCAATGAGTTACCTAAAAGAAAAATTGTCCACCCATAGTGAAATCTAATGGCCAAATATTCTTGTAAACATTTGATTATATTCTACTCTAAGTAGGGTTCAACCACTTATGAATTAGTAGTACTCTCTCAGAGATCTCAAGTACTATACTCAGCCCCATAATTGCTTCCACACCAGCCATGATCCAACATAGTGGTGAGCAAAACGGTAGACCATAAGGAGGCTCAAAAGGTTCCCATTGAAATGAATCCTAGAAGATATTGTTGTTTGAAAATCTATACAAGGTCCGGTTTATATCCCCAAATCCACTGAAGAATAGAACACATGCTTGTAACATATCCTCTAATATTTGTATCATCCTGTACAATTTTCCATCTATTTATGGATGATATGTTGCACTTAGTTTCAGTTGGGTACCCTAACGCTTCTATAAGACCTCCCAAAACAGGGAGGGGGAAGCACATGTCTCTGTATAATATGATTCTCAAAATACCTCCATGATATTATATAATCTCTCATACATAATTTTTTTTTAATAATCTATAAAAAGGTCTCTCAAATTATCAAGAAATGATAAACTTTCTTCAGTTGATCAAATATCAACCAAACAATATCACAACGCATTGGGATCTTGGGTAACCCCATCACAAACTCCCTCATCATATCATCTTGATTCCATATAGAAATCATAAGTGTCTGAATCAAACCATGAGGATGTTGAATATGGAATTTGGTTCTCTAGGTTGTAATGCATCTAAAAATATTTGGTGATTTCTCACTTCATACATGGGCACGAAAACTGATGTTAGATATCATGGTACATCTTTGTCGGCCCTATATGGAGATCACATTTCAAAACATGGGAGTATCTCATTAGATACACTGTTAAGGAAGCTAGAATTTCTACCCTCCCTTGAATAAAAATGATGACATAATTATCTAACGACTACCCTGGAGCTGAATTATCACTTTCCAAGGGATCCTGCATCACTAAGCACTCGAGATCTGACTCCTGGATGTCCTTTACCAAGTCCACAAAATAAAATGTGAAAAAAAACACACACATTACCTTAATTAGTTTTTCTAAAATGCATCCAATACCCTCTCAAATATCCAACTTATGAGACACCATTCCTCCTACGATGATCACTCCCAAAGATCATACATCAACAATGGTTTCCGGTTGAGAGAACCTCTAAGGACATTACCTTTACCTAGAGAAGAGGAAATTTCAAAGTAGACTTTCTTTAGATACTCCACCCAACAACACTAAATCAAATTCAGATCCAAGTAAGTGAAGTTGTATCATAATATTTTGTGGTCTGTGTAGATGAAATATATCTTTAAAGGGAGATAATGTCACCAAAACTTCAGTTCATGGACCACATCCTCTAACTCCAAGTCATGAATTATGTAGTTTTTATCACAATATTCTACATGGTGTGACCCATAGGGGAATACCTGATCCATTTCCATAAATAAAACTCCCAAACCAACACCTAAGTCACCATAGTACACCGTGTATCCTATCCCACAATCTAGAAGAATAAAAAATAGAGCCCTCCTTGATCTCTTATTTATCCCTATAAAAGCCTATTCACACTGATCATACCTATAAAACTTCACACCCTTTTTCCAATTCCATTCTTATTGATTAAAAAAGGGAGAAGTCCTTGATTAAACATTTATAGTACCTCACAATCCCAAGTAAACTCCTAATCGAAACACATTACTAGGTAATTGCCATGACATCACAACATCTACCTTCTCAGAGACCACTAAAATTATTATCTCATTAGTTACATGACAAAGGATACATTCATTTAGAATTGAATAGTTATAATTGAATAGTTTATCATAAAACTAATGTCCTCAAAGCGTACTCAATATAATCTCAACGTGCCTTGGATGCATATCTGATTTCCTTGAATATATCTGGATATTTCCCATTAATATGACGATGAATGAGTCAAGATATAGATGGAAAATACTGCACATGAGATCCGTGAACCCCACTAGATAATTTTTAAATCCAAAATGAACGAAAAAATACTCATACAATCCATATGTATTATTAAACACTGTCTTGGGAACATCCACCTCTTTGACTCGTGTTTGATGGTATCCTGAATGCAGATCGAATTTGGAAAACCACATGGCTCCCTATAATTGGTCAAACAGGTCATCAACCCTAGATAAACTGTACCTATTTTTCATAATTAACAGATTCATATTCTTGTTGTCCACATGGAGCCATATACTACCATATTAATTCTTATAAAATAGCACTAGATCACCCCAAGTATATGTTCTCAGCATAATAAACCCCTTACCTCCAAATTCTCTAATAACACCTTTAATCATCTCAGATCAACAGGCTCCATTAATAAGGATGAATCAATATTATTTGTGCCCCATGTATAAGATCAATATAAAAATTAATTAATCTATTTGGATGAAGTCTTATGATGTCATAAGGGAAAATATCCTATTAACATACCACTACTAGAGGGACGATAGAGGTGGAAACTATTGATTCTACTATAAGAGTCAAGCCTAATAATTGGTTTGAAATAACCCCTTTTTGGAATAGTATTGGTCACATCATTGTTTCTTCTACATCTCACTCACTAGTCAACATGAATCTCTCTCCTATGGGTTAGCTGAAAGATACAAATCTCCAATATTAGTATATATGATCATGATAACTCTTCAACTAGTCAATTCCAAATAAATCATCGAAACTATTATCCATAGGATCATAAAGTCCCACATATGTCCTTATATAGAAAAAAATATGGGACACACAGGACATCCATGGATACATTTTACTTCATTTCCCAAGGGATTTTCAAGAGATAGAAACATAAAATATAACTTAACTAGAATATATAGCATAGAAACAGCTTGATAAAGTATAAAATACTAGTAAGATACTGTATCAAAGAAAGAAATAGAGGGCATAGAGGTAATAAAAACCATAATTCTAAATGTTGAATGTCACTCTTCACAATTTATAGAACCTTATCTATTAAATATATCCTACTTAACTTTGGGGAATGAACTTGTATATGTAGAGCATAACTCACATGATTCATTGGGTTTTGTGGTTCCTAGGATTGTTGTTGAGGACACCTACATGCACCCTAAACTTCCCTACATCAATTTGGATATGACACCTTTGAAAAAAAGTTATATAGATGAATAAACATTCCTCATCAATGAAATTACCTAGGTGGCTTCATACATGATGTACTAAAATGTCCATTTCATCAATATTTTTATCACCAAGTAGAACCACCATCTTTAGAGGGAATAGAAAAATATTTTTTCAACTTCAATTATCTACCTTCCTCCTATACCTCCCCAGCCTTCCTCTTCCTACTAGAGAATGAGTAACTCATAACAACAGTGGTGAGTCTAGTTATTAAGGCACCACAAGATGGAGGAAAACATACAAGTTAGTCTAGTCCCATCTCAAAAGTATAGCGAATGTATTAAACTTCTTCATATTTCCTCAGGTCGAATCCCCCCGACATATAATCTCCAGATGAAGGCCAATCTCAAAATTTCTAGTCTTATATCCTTCAATACCAACTAAAATATGAGAAAATCATAAAAAATATATAAAGAGAGTATAGTAAGAAAAAATAGACATCGGTCCAGGAAAAATGTCTAAAAACTCTTACACTCGGTCCAACCTTGGTGTGTTTGAAAAGAAATCCTTGAAGAAAAGATCCATAAAGACCTTCAAAGTAATAACCTTATGTCTTCCTCCCTATCCCACAATACCCCAACATCTTCTATCAGGTCAATAAGGTATTTAGGTATCACTATTTACACCCCCATTCTCAATATTCTCTACTAGATCAACGATTTCCTTGGTAATTTTAATCTAGTCCTCAACCACCCAAGGATCACTAGTGCATTGGAAAGCAAGAGGATGTTGGAGCCAAAAATATTGAGCATAGTCAACCATCATTCTCTTTACTCCTCCTCCATGAGCAGGTGTAGTCTAGAAGACACTATATTGTGTGGGAATTCCTCTTAAATCACTAAATAAAGTTCAGGATCATGACTAGGTATATCCTCTTTTATATAATATAGGGGAACATGCACATCCTCCCTAGTGGAAAAATTATAGCATGCTTTTCTAGGAATACCTAACCAGCATCTCTGAGGCATCATTTTTATAAAATACAAAATTAATGTTTATAATTCATATGACCACTTGATTATGAGTACAAATTAAGTTTTTATAAAACACATATCCAAAATTTTTGTTAGAAAACATATACTTGGAGATACCCATACACAAGGTATAAGACTCTAAAATCTACCTAAGGATCAAGCCCAGACCTCGACACCTTCATGTTCATCACATTAATTCATATATATATATACATCACAACATTAACAAGCTAAACTAACTAATTCTAGAAAAAATATATTATAAAAGAATTAAATATAGATATATCATCGATGAGAAAACAAAAATCAAAGAATTTAATTAAATAAATATTATGCTACAATAATATATATATATATACATGAAATGATATCATATATTCCTATTCAGGATACATGAACACACCCAAATCCCATAAACCACAATAACACAACAAACTTAGGATCAATATAAAACTATAAAGCCACAACTATAACAACAATCCCATTATGGTAACTCCGAGGTCCATTACACATGAGTAGACCAAGCACATGGAAACTATCCAACCTAATTTCCACACAAATTAAATTCTTTTTTACATGTCCTAAAACTGAAAAAAATAATAGAAATGAAACTCATCCTTTGATACCATTTTGTAACACCCCAACCTGAATCACTAGGTTTGAGTCGAAGTGACACATGAGCTCGTACATACTTCCCCATATATAAGGGGTTGTCGAATAGTGGTGAGGGTTTTAGGTTTCATGGGGAGACTATACCCTCAATTATTATATCCATACACCATAAAATAATAATATATACATAGGTCAACTAAACATCATAATGGAAGATAATACAAATAAGATGTTATAATAGATGTAATGTTAGGTTGCACAATAATAACCAAATAGACCCTCAATGTAGAAGTTCAACAAGTATAAATAGTACAGATGGGAATAAATAAATACAACATATTGTGGTAAAAATCCAAGATCTGACCCGAAACTGCATCCATCTCCATACTCCAAACTCATCTGCAACCTACCACTCAACACTTTCCCTTCACTGGACCCCTAATCATGAATTATTCTTGTGGACAAAGATTCCTATTAAGGATGTGAGTATATACCAAGTAGGACACCACCAACATGTACTTAAAACAATTTTAAATGTGTAAAGTGGTGTATTTCATGTTGGAAAAGTAAATTTACAAACAACCATACAACCAATCATGTATCAAGCGTTCATGCAATAACTAAGATACTAAGAATACTGGCCTACCGACTTCAGTGCCATGATAGAATAATGTCATAGGTAGTTCTCACATGACATTGATCATTATCTGAAAATATACTCCACCTTTAAGGTAATGTGACACCTATGAACCCTTGATACTTTCTATCTTCTGATGGTACACACACTTAGCACTCCTGAATAAATGAAACTCTATACATACACAACAAAATTTCCCTTCATCACTTTATACCAACATATATGCCATATTCCAATGGTTTATGAATTATCAAAATCGTTTAATCATGTTCCAATATCGAGTGATATCTATACTATATCTCGATTTATAATCAATTATTCAAGTAATCTAATGTCCCCATTCATCTAGTCGCCAACTTCCGTCAGGGCCACCTATCAACATAATCTCTAAAAAAGAGGTTACATTGGATATGTAAAAATAAAAATGTAATGGATGAAATATGAAGGATAAATATATCCCAATAAGTATTGCATGAATAATCAAATAGTATGAAATTAAGTCACAACATAAAAATGAACAAGTATGGAATATTGAATATTTCACTTGCTATGAAATAACCACATATAAGGTGTGACATAGAATGGAACACACAAGATATACCAAGAGAAGGTCTCATGAGTTACCCACATATACCAAATCATTCTTTATCATTCAAGGGTATCAATACAAGGTAGAAACACACAATCAAAGCATGCCAACAACTCCATACAATGGACCATGAGGGTGAGGACCTTATACCTTTAGTATATTGATGCCAATATTTAACATTCATAAAGGAATGATATCGTTATCATTCTCTTGCACCATTGTTCACTAGAAAAAAAACATAACCTATCATAATTGTGTGTCTATAATGGATATTCAAGGAACTGATTAGTCCAATATTTGAATTCTAGAACAACATACCCAAAAAAGGTTTTTTTAAAATAAGATCCATTTTCGATCAAGGTATGGTCACTGATGCTTATAATTCATCACTAATATATCAATCAAGACCGAATCCTTCATTATATTTGGTTGGAGATTCATAGATCAAGCTAACATGGATCAGATATATGATCAATTCTATATAATGAATTACGATTAAGCTTAGAATCGGTAGATCTTACCCGGATAGACGCAAAAAAATCAATATAGACTTATAGAACCTATAAGGATAGGGAGAGGTAACCTAGAATACTAAGGGATAGCTGTTTAATAGGTTCTAGTCACAATGAGGTCAAATTAGTCTAATATTTAGGCTAATAATGAGATTATCAAAAGATAACCAAAACTCTTTTATTGGTGTTTTTTTCTGGGCACCACCGGCCAAATAGTGGGCGTCACTGACTGGTTGGTGACTTTACCTCGACATGCTGGTTTTCATGGGAATAATAAAGGGATTTTGCTATGGATATTGGTTGGATGGTGAGATTTACCAAATTGAAGGTCCCTCTTCCATCACCAATGAATGGCCAATTTACCTCATTGACTAGCCATAGGCCTTGTTTTGACCATCATACATATGAAACAAACCTTCATCCTCTAAAAACTCAACTCTAAAGCCCCTTTACAATAAGAAAAACCTCTAATGGGAGAACAAAAGTAAGATGCATCCACACTTAAAAAACATTCCTTAAAATTCAAGGATGTTACATACATGATAAATAATGTCATCGCCAATATAATTAAATCCAATATTAATTTAATTGTTAAAAATGGAACTATAAGACATGATCGTCACATATAATTTATGAATAATTTTTAGATAGATTTTAATTTCCTCATATTTTAATTTATTCTTTGTTGGTGATTAGGACTACTGATCTTGTCATATGGTTATTGCACCATAATATCTCAGGGTAGAACCACTCTAGTGGGGATCCACAAATGATTCAAAATCTCAAAATGTATCAATAGAAACATTGAGTTTTATCGTGATCAATTATGATTTCTTGTAACATTCATTGTTGATCATAAAAATAATCTATTTGTGGATGAAGGATTATTAAGGATCCTTCGTAGGATTTAGTGATGGGAAAGGATTGGTGATTTTGTTCTTTAGTGAGTCATTGAAAGAATTTTTTCTAATACTTGAAATAATTCCTTGTAGGTTTGTTGGGAACAACAAGTAGATAAGATTTTTATCATCCCAAACCATGTTGAGGAGTCAAACTCGGTTGTCCAAAAAGTCTCAAATCAACATCCGTATATTTCAGAGGTTGTCGAATAGAAATGAGGGCCTGTGGTGTGATAGTGAGACGACTATTCCCTCAGGTTAGAGTTTAGAAAAATGGTCTACAATAATGATACACAAGAAAAATAGTAAAAAATTCCAACAGTGAAAATACAAATCATCCAGAAAAAATAAAAAGGCTCGAAAAAAATCAATTCCATATACAAAATGATGCTTAGGTATTGTGATATAAAAAAAGGGAATATGGGTACTGGCATTTTCATCATGTTATACAAAATTACAAAAGACCAAAAACTATATCCACTGATATTTTTAGAATAAGCTCATTCCTCCACTATTTTACTCTATTCTATGAAAAAACCAAGAATCCATAGCTGGATTCTTCACTTTTTCAATATGTACAGACATAAAATATGTTCGGGTACTAACCAGAGGCCTGAAAATGGTGTGAGATATAATTAGTGTTCCACCAACAAAGGTGTCTAGTAAAATCTAGCTTTTTTATATAAATTGAGTAGTGTCTATGTTTAATACATTAAAGAAAATATAAAATTTAAATGGATCAGCTCCAGTTTGTTAAGGACACTAGACTAACACTACTTGGTTTGGGCCAAGTTGGAGATCTCTGAACAAGTTACCATATACATATATAAATGGTCTATGTATGTAGTGACAGTTATATCCATACATATATATAAATACAATACTATCCAGGACTATAGGAATTACGTATGTGTCTATGGATAGTAGTATGAATCTCATGGAATATCAACAGATATCATGCCTGGGTGTCAAGAATCATCTGGGTCACTATACCCCTCATATCACATTTAATTTGGGTTTCCATGATGATAAATTTCATTTCATTTGAGACTCCATTCCCAGTTATCACATTTCACTTAGGAAACCATGCCTGGTTTCCATATTTTCATGGGATTACATGCCCATATATCACATTTCACTTGGGATGCCATGCCCTATTATCACATTTACATGGGACACCATACCTATATATCGAACATATATGGAACTATATTCTAAAGGATCACATGTATATGGGATACATTTCCTATGTATCACAACTTAAGAGACTCCATGATCGTATATCACATGTATATGGGATGCCATGACCATAAATCACATTTATAAAATGAAAGCTTACAAAGATTTAATACAATCCATGGTTGAATTACAACTCATTTGACGTAACATTAAACTAAGTTTCAAATCATTGATCCATATGGAAGTCACGTGAAGTGGTCATACCCCCCACTTTCCATTTAATTACCATTTTAGATTCAATTGGGTGGAAATCAACACCACTTAGAAGGTGGAGTTTCCATATAAACATTTCAAAATTAAAGGAAAACACATGAGCACCCCCTAAGGGGTGGGAATTGTTAAGGAGAGGTACCTTTGAACATAAAAAGGATAAATGGAGAATTTATAACATGGGTAACAATTAAAGTAAAATTACAATTTTATGTTGATTTATGGAAATTATGACATACATCATGATGATACATATTATAAACTGACATGGATTTTGGGAAAACGTACTAAACTACCTACTATATGGAGGAAGATGACTCCTCATATGGTATCCACATCATATTTGAGATAGAATGGGAGAAATTTAGGAAATATAAAAATTACATGAAAAGGGGTCATATTATCTCATAGCAAAAATTTGTTGAAGATAGTGAGGTTAAAAAAGAAAGGAAAGAAGAAGAATAAAGGACTTACTGATACACATCCAAATCAACCAAAAATGAGATAAATAGAGACTAGATGAGGGGGAGGATTAAATTACAAGATTTTATGTGAGGGAGGACCTCTCACATTGAATATTTCTAGAAAAAAGGTAAGGTCCTTTCCCCTTTCAAAAGGGTCATGAAATATTCACGACGTGAATGGAATTCATGTCATGAATTCCTTAGGTTTTATTTTTTTTCCAGGAAAAACTAGTTCATGTTGTGAATGAGATTCATGACATTAATTGAATTCACATTATACATAAAACTCATGGTACATGTCTAGAGAAATTGATGTCTTGAATTAAATTCACTTCATGAATTAGTTTTGTAGCCAAAATCCATTCCCCAAATGCCTTACAGCCTAGATAAAAACTGACTACCCTAAGAGCACAGTTATTGGGGCTAAAAAAAGAAAAAATTAAAGAGGGTTTAACTAAATTTAAAATGAATATGTAAATATATAAAAATTTAGGATGTTATAAACTCCCCTCCTTAAAACTACTCACCCACTGAGTTTCCCTTTTAGGGGTAGTAGAAAATAAATGAGAATAACTTGGACTACAAAGCATATAAATCAGCCTCTCATGCGAAGATATCATCCTGTTTTGGGTAGTTATACCACTACACCCATACTAAATGAATTGAACTTCCTTGGAGAGCCTTCATGATAGAATCAGTGATCCTTATAGGATACTCCTCTAAGGAAGCCTTATCTTCTAGTTCAATATCCTCAGGATCAGAAGTATGAGATGTGTTGAAAATTTTATGTCAAAAATGAGATACATGGAAGATATAGTGAATAGCTCGACACCTCGGAGGAATGACTATCTGATAGAATGGCATCCTGACTCTCTTCAATATCTCTAAAGGCTTGATGTAAGTAGGTGATAGATTCTATTAATTCTATTTTTTTTTCTATTACCCAATGTAGGAGAAACATGCATGAAGACAAGATCCCCAACCTTGAAATCCAGAGTTTGTTGATGACAAACAGATTAAGGATTCTACTTATATTGAACTATATACATATGATTTTTAATAAGATACACTTTCTCTAAATTCTCATGAATTAGATGATGTCCCGGTAGCATTGTCTCACATGCCTCTATCCATTATAGGGGTGAACACCATTTCCTACCGTATAAGGCCTCATAGAGATCCATATTTATAGTATCTTGAAAGATATTATTATAATAAAATTCTGAAAGTGGTAGATAATTCTACCAAGAACCTCTGAAGTTAGTGATTCTTGCTCAAACTATCTCCTCTAGCACCCATATCATATGCTCAGACTGACTGTCAGGTTGAGGGTGGTATATTGTTCTCAAAAGATCATGCGAACCCAGTCCGTTATACAACCCTTTGTAGAACAATGATTTAAAACAAGAATATTTTTCCAATATAATAAAATGGGAAACACCATGATGGCATCAAATCTAGAAAATGAAAATCCTCCTAATCTTTTCTACTAAAAAGGTCTCATTGGTCAGCAGAAAGTGTGTAACCTTGGTCAACCTGTCGATGATCACCCATAATGCATTAGTTCCTCAAGGGGATCGTGGAATGTCAATTATGAAAACTGTGGTGATTTCATCCATTTACACCGATGAATGTATAGAGGAAATAGAATTTTCATTGGTCCCTGGTGTTTTCTTTCACCTACTGACGTGTGGAAAACCATGTGATAAATCATACAATCCGCCTATCCATACCAAGACACCAATACAGATGTCATAAATATCGATACATATTGGTTATACTATAATACACTACCCAAACAAAGGCTTGTCAATTTCACATAAATTTTCCCCCAATGTTTGAAGGAACCTAGACACATCCATGAAAGTGTAGGAACACATCTTCATTGATAAGACAACTAATTTGTGGGCCCTAAGATGAGACACTACCCTTTAGCACTAGGCCCTCAGGGTCATAAATATTTCTCATACATAACCATTCTATGAGGGAGTATGTCCCCACCATTGGTGTTAAAATAGGATTCCCATGATAATCTTAAACCTCCAAGTGCATCTCATAAAATATGTCCATAAACCACAACCCACTACTGGCCTATTTGATGGCCTTGGTCTGATTTTTCCAACTTAGGGAATCATCTACTGCATTTCCCTTCCTAGGTGTAGAAGCGAGCTCAATGTTGAACAACTATAGGTAATATACCCGCATGTGGTTACTGATTTTCAATCCGTGCTGTGTGAAGACATATTTTAGACTTTTATGGTCATTGTAAATGAAAAACCTCTCCCCCAATAGATAATGCCTCCAATAACATAAAATATGAATCAAAACTACTGACTCCGGGTCATGTGTTGGTTGATTGTACTCGTGTGGTATCAGATGGTGAGATCCGTATTCTATGAATCAATCTACCTACATTATAACTTCTCCTATACACATTTATGACACATCATAATAAGATGTACAACTTCTTCTCATGTTCATAAGAATTTGGACTGGCACTGAAGACCGTCTCTATTGAAGCTCTAGAAAGAATACCTCATAGGCTTGAGACCATAATAACTTCACCCCCTTTTTAGTAAATCCCATTAGAGAAAATTGTATGCATGAAAATTCTTGAATGAAATTTTAGTAATATCCAGCTGGCCCCATGAAACTGCATACATCAATGATGTTCTTGAGTTTTTTTCCAATGAAACAACAACACTCACCTTATTTGTTTCAAAAGATAATCTATCATCTAAGATGATATGACCCAAGAAGTTCACTTTATCAATCTAAAAGTGGCATTTGGTGAGCTCAAAAAAAATTTGGTGCTATCTTAGCGTATTCAACACGATCTCAAGATGTTTGGAATAATTGTGTTTTGCTCTATAATACACCAACATATCATCCATGAAGACTACCAAAAAATGAATCTAGGTACATGTGGAAAACATGATTCATCTAGGCCATGTAAACTATTGGCATGTTATACATTTAAAATCTATATCTACTATGTAATTGAATATGTGGTATATCTAATAGTATCACTTGAACCAGATGAAAACCCGACCTCAAATTGATCTTTGGTCAAACCATCACTCCTTAGTGCTAGTCAAAGAGGTTATCTATATGCTGTAGTAGATACCTGTTCTAGAACATAAGCTGGTTCAACTAACAATAATCCACACAAATATTTGGTGTCTTGTCTTCCTTAGAGAATAACACAGTTGAACCCCATGGAGAAGTATTGGGTCTAACAAAACCCTTATCTTTAGAATTATCTAGATACTTCTTGATTTCATGGATCTCAACAAGTTTCATCCTATAAGGAGTAATGTAAACTTGTGCTTTTCCTAGAACTAGCTCAATGGTGAAATCCAGCTCTCTCATAGGAGGAAACCCATAAAAGTCAACCGAGAAGACGTCCCTAAAATGATCCAAAATAGAATAAAATTCCATATGTCTCATTCCTTGATCATTCATAAAGATAATATCCATGTGGGATGTCACTCTTCCCATCCCATGATACTCAGGTCCAATTCGACTCACATGGACATACCATCCACCCTTATGAGTGTAGGTATCTCCCTTGGGTGATATGAAGGACATCCTCTGGTGATATCAATCAACATGAGCATGAAAAGGTATTAACCAGTTCATCCATAGTATTCTTTCAAATCCTATCATAGAAAATATATAGAGGTTCTATAAGAATCTATACCCACCAATCTCAAGGGGGTATCCTCACACTAGTGTACATTGTCCGATTGAACCCTTAATAGTTTGTCGAGATCCATCATGCTTCCTAAGTACTCTATAACTTATCCAATAATCTCCATAATTTCCACACATATAAAGTATTGAAAAGTTCCACTATCAAATAAGGGAGAGTGGAGGATACCAAAATTGTACCTCTAACTATAGAAGGACCGACACTATACTCTTATGAAGTAGACTACACTATATAGATATGGCCATATCCACAACTCTAAGATATAACTTGGCCACCCTAAGCAGGTATGCTCTACTGGCATTAAAAGTGTAGATCCTGGATACCTCATCCATTACCACATCCTTGGACTAAATGACTAGTATTACTCCGTAAACCTACCTTTCAATGTTCTAATAATCTTTTTCATGATGGTACAGAAAATTTGGATCCTCTACCACTAGGCACATCTGGTAAGGTCCTAAAAATGCTAAATATTACCCAAAATTCCACAACATCAACACTCAATAGGTTCTCTGGGACAATGGGGATTATTATTCCCTAGCTTTCCACACTAGTGAAATTCCATTAATGTATCAATAAGTGTCATCTAACTGCTAATACCCCAACATGCAGACTTTATGTGATGATTCCTGCCACTCCAAGAACCAATTCATTATCTCATCACATAACTTCCCTAGACCACACCATTAACATCTCTCAGGTTCCTCTTATTTATGAGGTCCTGTTTCACTATATCAGCAATGGTGGTCAGCCAAAATACATTCACCTAAGAATGGATGGTGTATATGATCTCATCCTAAAAATGTAACACATTAGTCAAATATTCACCTGTAACATTCATTGAAAATATATGAATTTCACTGAAAAGAGTTGAATATTCCATCACAAAAATATCATGATATTTTAGGAGCATAAAATCTCCTACTCGGTCTACTCTCATTATCTATGGGAAAAAGTTATCAGAGATAGATTTTTGAATGTTTTTACAGAAAATACCCGGATGAATACTAGTTTGGGTAATCACATCCCACCAATGCTTGACAGAATCAAGAATCATATAGGTCAAGATCTTGCCCCTACTCCTTGGAGGTATCTATATATGCACAAATATTCATATCATACACTCTAGAAATGGCTCAATAGCCTGGGGGCCACCATCCCTTAAGAAGGTAGGTGGATGTGCTTCTAGACTTATCGCATAATCTCTACTGTAGATGATATAGGTCATAGTTCTCCCTACACAGACGATATAAACCATAATAATATCTCTTGAAACTGAGTATCAGAGGATATTGTGGAACAAGATGAGTCGCCTCAAGTAGAACTACTGGAGGTAATTCTACTGGCTCGGGGAACACCACCACCAGAGCATGGTCACTGCGACATTCTTGGCACATGAATCGAGGATTCCGTGGTGACATAGTTCTATAATTTTCAAATTAATGGCTAAGATAATATTCAATAATAGATAAGATCAAGGATATTAGAAAAGGACTGGTACATATCCTTCCTAAAAATGATTCAAACTTATCAACATGCTCATAAAGCAAGGTCTAGGTGGTAATAATGATCATAATTGATCCAAAGAGATATATCATACTACCCACTACTAATTTTGGGTTAGGGTCAAAGTCTTAGATAACACAACAGAGGTCCCAATATATAGTGTTTCAATTGAATGGTATAGATGAAAACACCCTTTTCATTAAAATTGGTATCCCCATTTAATGATAATCATTTAATTGAAGAGTAAAAATTCATTTAAGTTTATAATCATTTATTTGTATATAGATATCATGTTTCAGTTAGATGAATCACCATTCCCAATTTATAAAGTCTCATACTCTTTATAAATTTCAATTAGAACATCATGTTACTTCTACCTATCACTTACATCTAGTTTCATGATGTAATACGTCATGTAAAATGAATTTATTAGATGAATTACCCCTCCAAATTTATAGAGGCACATGATTTATAAATTACAATGAGAAATTATACAATCAAATCAACAGACATTTTAGCCCATGAAACCAGTGGTCCATGGATCAAACAATGAATAAGCGATTAATTATTTTTAATCATCAATATATATAGGAAAAAAATGTTTAGATTGATTTAGAAACTTTAATTAATCCAATTATTCTATCCCTACAAGAAAAATTACAATATTTACATATATAATAGTCAATACACTTACAATAATCACACGAAATGTAGGTAATGAAAGCAATGTCATACACCTATATGGCATGGCATGGTGCATGTCATGTGAATTATCAAGTGCCTATAATGATGCATGAGATGATACCTCTTTATCATATAGGGATACGTAAAATTAATTGTACAATAATAATATCAACAATAATAATGTAACAAAATGTGTGTGTCACCCAATGGTGAAATAAGTACAACTATAACAAGAATAAACCAAAATAAAAATATCCCAACCTAGGTAATTTGGATTTCCCCTGTACACGGGTTAGATATTCCAAGGAAAAGGCTCATTACCAAATTTTGAGATGTTCCTAGTATAAAGATCATAATTTTTCTTTATAATACATTGAAATATATTTATAAATTTTTATACATCTAGGCATTGAGACAACACATGATTCAATGGTCCAAGGTGCAAAAAATTAATTTTATAAAAATATTAAATATATTTTATATTACATGTATGTTTTATTTTAGGAAAAAATGGAATATCCCTTAAAAAGTGTCTAAGATAAAAAATATGTGTCCATGGTTGAATCAATAATGCGAGGATTACCTTAACAGTGACAAAAATGTTTTCAACACGATATTTTTAGATAAATATGTCACTTGCAGTTGTGTTTAATAAAAATAAATAAATAATTTTATTTGTTTGAAATAAAATGACCAAAAACATTTCGTCCATAAATTTTATACTATAGAAAATTAGAAAGGTTAGCCACATAACCATGGGACTATTGAGATAGGATAATTATAAGTTCTTCTTTGGCAGATTGCGATAATATTATGATGAGATGGGAGGAATTTGATGCGGTCGATAGACCGCCTTGAATTGGGAAATATAGATTTTCATCCACCGGAGGGCTGTAATCGACGATAAAGCCATTCCTTTTGATTTTGGTTGAGAATAAAGAATAAAAAATAGTGGAGAAGCTGGATTTGGATCTCAGGGAGTGGATATAGAATTCTATGAAAAATTGGACACCACACTATGTAGTCTGAAGAACACATAGTGTGTAGGATCCTGGGTGTTGAAGTTAGGGTTTCCAGGTAAGTTAAATATCACACACTGTGTGGTACACCCACACACTACGTGGCTCCATTATAGAAACCCAATATGTACTCTTGGAGTACATGGACACATGCACGACCAGGCACTTCACTATTGCACACAGACCTGAGCAAGGTACATAGGCATAACCAAGGGCATAGACACTCCCCCGGGTGGCTGAGGCATTTAGTGTAGCCCAATTACATGTATTATAGGTTTAAATGGGTAGTGAGTCATGTACTAAAGAAGGAAACTACCATTAAATGGAGTGGGACCACATTCTATGAGCCCCACTTGCACAGAGTGTACCCTCACTTTTTTAGTACGGTTCTACCTATCATATCTCCCATGTTTGGACTCTGAATTTTTCCTTTTAGTAGCTTATTATAGGTTTTTTCTCCATAGAATGTGATAATGTTCTTTTTAGTGTAATTTTTGATATTATTTAGGGTCACATGAGTGTGATTATTCTTTAGGTGATACTCAACAATGAAAGTTATCAGGAATGAGCATTAGAGTGACTAGAGTGGAACCATCCTATTATGGCATGGTATGTGTCCTCTATCAACCACTAGAGTGGCTCCCTCCTGTAGAGTCATGACATGGGTCATTGGCAACATGAGTGGAACCCTCATAATGGTAAAGGTAATGGGTACTTTATCAATAATTAATGTGTCACCCTCCTGTAGAGTTAGTGTATGGGTCCTCATACACTAAATTGGAACCCTCTTGTGGGGTCAGGAAATGGGTCCTCGACCACTAGTGTGGAAACATCTTATTGTGGCAGGGCATTGATACTCTATCGACTATTATACTCAAACCCTCATGTGGATTCATAGAATGGGTCCTCGACCATTAGAGTGAAACCCAACTGAGGAGTCAGGGAATGATTACTCTATCTACCAATTGAGTGTTTCCATCCTATCGTACCTGGGAATTAGTACTCTACTTAGAGATTATGTAACCTTGACTATGTAGCACAAGGCGAGGTGTGAATCGACATGGATGTTTAAACTGCATAGACATGAAAGAAGTACGAAATCATTAATGGACCTCTGGAACTGAGGGTAGAATATTTTATTGGGTTGGGCTATGATATAGATATCCCCTTTATCTCTCATTTGTGTTACTTTTGTGAGCATATATGTATTTTTATCCATTTTGTTGGATTTTTTACTCTATTATTAGGGGGTGAGAAGAATATTCCAATCATGTCTCTTATTACCCCCTTCTTCTTTTAGGTTCTCATAGAAGGTATGTATATACTCACCCCTCCATAGTATTTTTCCACACATGTCATGTCTTATGTAGATGATGGATATTTTGTTGTTGATTACTGAAGAGCATAGTAAAACCATGGTGCATTTGACTGCATACGGTGGTTAGATCATGGAGAATTTGAGCTAGGATGGCTCAAAATTTGCATTCTAGTTATTGTAATGTTTTGACATCATTCTAGTTGGGTGTGTATTTTTAACTTTTTCTTATCAGTTTATGGTGTCCTTATCTTGTATTATCATAACCTTTTACATCCAAGGTTTATTATTTCGATGTTGCATATTTTATTTTTATTCTAATTAACTTCCACCTAGATATGGTTGGGTTCTTGAATATAGGTAATTAGAAAAAGGACCCCCGTATTATTTATTCTTTTAGGCTGTTATATCTAGACCCTGGCCTATGGAGGTGGTATTGGGGGCAGTTGCAGTTTGATCCCCATTGGGTAAGGTCATGGTAGATTAGTATAAAGGTTGGTTCATTCCTTGGGATGGTTTTTAGAGTTTTCCCCTTATGAGGATTTGGTTGGGACATCGGGAAAAGTGTCTCGAGTTATGATCTCTAGCTAGAGAACCAGGTGTTGGTGTGACAATTGACATATCCATGCATGAGGAATCTGATTACATACTTTTTGACATGGTGATAAGACATTTTTTTGAAGGGATTAGTGGTACATGAATCATTTAAGACTGAGTATTTCATTCTCCTTGAGTCAGATCCCCATATATAAATATGATCATCGGACTGTGGTATTTATTCATTAAATTTTATTGATGCCTCCATGAAGATAGCCAACCGGGATACCAATTATGGATCAGGATGATGAGCCGATGAGTGGGGAGGCCTTGGTTTAGGGGCCATTGTGCGAGATTTTTCCTCCAGGTGGAAAGGTAGTAGAACATCCACCTATAAATTGGTATAAGTACCAAAAGAGTAGGAAAAGGATATGTGTAGGCTTGGTTAACTCTGAAACTTCTAGCACCAAACGAAATTGAGGTTCCATGATGATCCAAATCCCTATGCAGTGGAATATTGGACAGATTTGGTGATATGAGTTTCCAGGCATATCCAGAAATTGATTGATCAGTTGGCTAAGCTAGAATCCAATATTGTCCAAATATTATATGGGAACTGTTGGATCCTATTCACATAGATGCATGACGATTTTACACATTCATGGATCAAATTACAAAAACTATTTCTTGATGAGTATTACCTCTCATGCTTGCACTCAGTTTAGATTCAAGAGAATTTGGAGCTATAGGAGGGAGGTATAGAAGTTACTAAGTATTCTGAATGGTTCACTTGCCCTACATTATGATCTTTAGACATGATTTGGTATGGATACTTCTAGAAATAGAAGTTTGAGAAGAGTCTCCATAGAGGAATATGTTCTAGTGTTGTAAACTTATGCATTCCTACCTTTGTAGGAATGTTTAAGCGAGTGATGGTGATGGGGTATTTATATTAGAGGGATTCTATGTGGATAGATACTGTTGTGTGAATTATAGGTCTATGTATTCTACAATATCTAGAAAGCACCGATTTTTAGGATCTCTGGGGAGGATATCTTCACAAGATCTGACTCGGGCATGTGGTTATGTGGCACATGGACTGTGTAGGGGACCAGGGAAACCCAAAGAGGGGTGATGTTATGCATGTGATGGGTGAGGTTGCATGGAATGCGATTTACTTACTTGAAGTGTTTAAGAGGGCATGTAGATAGTGGATAGACCTCCATGGTAGAGGCAGTTCCATTACCATGGATCTCTTACGAAAGGGCAGGGTCCCCAGGGAGGAAGAGATAATAGAGGACCATATGGATCTCCATGAGGAGTATCTGTGGGTGGTGGGAAAAGTTATAAGCTACTTCCACCACCACCACCACCAGATATACCATGTCAGGATTAAGGAGTTTGGGGTCAGGTCCATGTGCTGCTATGAGCGATGGATGCATATAACCCAGAGGCTCTCAAGATGATTATAGGTTCATTAAATGTTTATTATACTCTCTGTAATAGTAGACATGGGTGAAAGTCATTCTTTCATCTCTTTCCTCCTGGTGTGATAGATGGAGCTCCAAACTGAGATGTTAGCCCAATATATTTTCCATGACGTTCCTACATAGAGCGATTATTTCATCTATTTTATCTATAGGTAGTGAAAGCTATGGCTTGGTGTATATAGTTTCTCATAAAACCATTTGGTCTCTATAATGAGACCTTATGATAGAATCTTAGGTATGGACTAGTTATTAAGAGGACGATCCTAGATTGAATATCAATGCAAACAATTCGTATTCCCTCTAACTGATGTGATGGGATTCTCCGTTATGGAAAATAGAGATCTCATGAAAGGGATGATTGGTTTTGTGAACAGTAGGCTATAACCCATCACCCGTCAGTTAGATAATGTACCTTTGGGTTCAATAGGATCCTTAGAAATCAATATTCCTTCAATCATGGTGGCTCTTATGTAAATCTTCCTTGAGGAAAGTCTTGGATTACCTAAGTGGTGGTAGATGGAGTTTTCTATAGACTTCACCCTGAGACCGCTCAAATATTTTATGCAGCATATCAGATGACCACTACTGAGACATAAGAGCTATGTTGTAGTTGGAGGACCTTTAAGGGAATGGATTTATAAAACCTTGTGTGTCCCCCATAGTAGATTCAGTGTTGTTAACAAAAAAAGAATATGGGACCATGGATCTTTTGTGTAAATTATCTTCACCATAATGGGTCCACATTAACGAAAAAGTACCCCATACCGGGGATTGGAAACCTCTTTTTTCAGTTGTGAGGCATGATATAGTTCTCAAATAATGATCTTAGTTATGGCTAACACTGTTTTAGAGTTTATTAGGATGATATTCTAAATGTGTAATTCTAATGTGGTTATGGACACTACGAGATCCTAGTAATTCTTTTAGGTGCAATGAATTCCCAAACCATGTTAATGTATTTGATAAACTATATCTTTTATCCATACTTGGATGGATTTATTTTTGAATTTATTGAAGATATACTCGTATACTCTATGTTGAAGGAGGAGCATTAAGAGCACTTGATTTTGGTCTTATATTTTCTCAGGAGAACCATTATTATGGAAAGATCTCAAAATTCCAGTTCTAGATCCATGAGTTTTTCTTTTTAGGGAATGTCATGTTTGAGCATGGATTAACTGTGTACATGGAGAAGATCAATTCCATTCTTGATTAGAATCCACCTAAGATAATTTCATAATTTCAATTTTTTCTTGTCTTGGTAGGGTACTATATGTTGTTTGTGATAAAATTATCTCGGATTTTGGACCCCTTAACTTCCCTAAAACATAAAGGGAAGCCTTTTACTTGGAATGAGTAGCTCTATAGAGCCTTTGATGAGTTGATGCTAAGGCTAACAAGTGCTCTTGTTTTGAGAATACTGGAGGAGGGTGCAAAGTATTTAGTATATTATGATATGTCTATAGAAGGGATCGACTGCATGTTGATGAAGAGACAAATATTTTCATATATAGGTTGAGGAAATTGAGGCCCCATGAGTAGAACTATGTGACTCAAGAAATGGAGTTGGAAGTTGTTGCCTTTTCTCTAAGGATGTGGAGGCACTATCTTCTGGAAGAGCACTTTATTGTTTACTTATACCATCAATGTATCTGGTATGTCTTTGCACATAGATACCTAAACCTAAGATAAAGTCACTAGTTTGAGTTCCTATATGAATATTAATTTTAGATAGTCTACACTTTTGGGAAGGGAAATGTGGTGGAAAATTCCATTAGCAGGAAGTCTCAAGCTCACTTGGTGGAAGAGGTGTTTGAACAGTTTTCTTTTTTATAGCTGACCCTGGTTGAGGATGAGGGTTCATATTTTTATCAATTGATGGTGTTGAATCCTCCACTCCTCCATCATGTGAGGGTGTCCTAGATGGGAGACATCGACTAGGAGGATTTACATGACCATATATCCTCAGAAGATTCACTAGATGAATCTTTTGAAGAATGAAATCACATTAACCATTTTAAAGGGGTGGACAGTGGTCCCAGTCATGATATGAGACGATTTTTTGAGAGTGTTTCACACATATCCCACAGTTGTTCATCCCGATGTGGGTAAGATGTATAGAGACCTCCAACTGTAGTTTTTAGTGGGATAGCATGAGACAAAGAGTGACTGAGTTCTTCTATCAATGCATCACCTGTCAGAAGGTGAAGCCTAATAACCAGGTTCCTACAAGTTTATTATATCCCATTGAGATCCCATTGTGTAAATAGG
The DNA here is from genome assembly GCA_963277665.1 of Viscum album. Lineage (NCBI taxonomy): Eukaryota > Viridiplantae > Streptophyta > Magnoliopsida > Santalales > Viscaceae > Viscum > Viscum album. The sequence goes on from OY728136.1 coordinate 1,369,856,149, forward strand.
CCCTTGAACCCATGGACTTTGTAATATGTATTCTATGGGTATCAAGAGTCCATGATGTCATCTGGGTTATAATTGACCAAATTTTGAGGTCGACACACTTCTTTGTTATCAGGGAGTAGAGTTTAGTGGATATTTTGGAGTAATTATTTGTATGAGAGATCTTAAAACTTTATAGGGTGACATTGAATATTATGTCTAGTCATGATGTGTTGTTTATGTCATAGTTTTGGAGAGGCTTGCATGATGAATTCAAGATCTAAATGTGGAAGAGTACAAGATTCCACCCCCAGACAGATGGGTAGACCAAGAACAGTATCAAGGTACTGGAGGATATACTAAGGACTTGCGTATGAGACTTTTCCAGATCTGGGAGTATCAGTTTACATATTTAGAGTTTTCAAAAAATAACATCTACCACACTACTATCAACATGGAATCTTTCTAGACATGTATGGGAGGACCTACATGTCACCCTTATGCTAGACTGAGATCAGTCAGGCATATCTTATTGGGTGATTGATGGTGTAAGCAACGATAGAGAAGGTCTAGGTGATTCAAAAGAGGACGAGAACCACCCCGAGTAGGAAGAAATATTACATAGAATAAAATCTTAGGCCCTTGGAGTTCAAAAAGGGAGACCATATTTTCTTTAGAGTCTCCCACATAAATATTGTGGATATTTTTCCTGGGAAGAATGTTATACTTATGGTTAATCAGGTCGTTTGATATCTTATAGAGTGATGATGATGGTTTTTCTTGCCTCACCCTACCCGGCAGTTGGATCTGGTGCCGAATGTCTCCCATGTGTCATAATTAAAGAGATATGTGAATGATCCCATGAATTATTTTTACTTAGGTGAGTGGGACATTGAGGATGGATCCAATTTCATATAGAACATGGTTGTGATTGAGGATCGATGAGACAAGATCCTATGTGGTTGGGCTATCCTCTGGGTTTGTGTGTTATGGTAGCATGAGACCATGCAAGAGAGCCCTTGGGAGAAATAGATCTAGAAGCGAGCTTAGTATCCTGACATTTTGGATTAGTTTTATCTTTTATTGGATGGAAATATTCAATGAGGGAATAATGTGGAGAACTTTTTTTTTGATTTGAAGACTTTGAAATATATATAGAAATATTTAAGGAGTTAGGTGCTGAGAAGGCTTGTGATTTAGAGGCTCATTGTTCTTGGAATTAGTTTTATAATAATATCAAATATAATTTATATTTCATGTGCACATGTTTTCAAGGAAAGAATGTTATATATATTAAAATGAGTCTCAGATCAAAAATATGAGGCCACAGTTGCACTTAGAACTTGAGGTTTACCCCCATATGCGAGCTAATGTTGGTTGGGACATGGCATTGTGAAAAAGATGTATTCTCTGGGAGTGTTTAATTAAAATAAATAAATACATTTTTTAATTTAAACGACCTAAAAAATTTACCCTATAAATATTATATTATAGTAAATTTAAATGGTTAGCCACATAACCCTAGGACTATTGAGAGAGGAGAATTCCATGTTTTTCAATGTCAGATTGAGATTAGTCGATGATGAGCTTTTGGAACAAATAAAATTGAGGTGCAATGGAAGCAACAGATCCTCCTCCTCCATCGTTTAGCAGTGTTCTTCACCAATGATCAATCTGAACCAAGGTAGGACTTATCATATGTGGATTTCCACTTTTATGATTAAATGATTGAGAATGATCATTATTATTTCTTTGATCTACATCAATTTGAGACTTTTCATTCACCCACTTATCAGACATAATATATTTATTTGATTAATCCCCCTTATTCCATGGTTCTCACTCCATATATCCCCAACTTGTGTTTTTGCAAAGAATTCTTAGAAAATGATTTTACCACCCATGTTTATGTGTTTTCCGCTTATATTCTCAATATTACTCATCATTGGTCCATGATGTCATGATTCGACTATTTTTGAGCGAGATGAAGAACAATCAGATCCCTATATTATAGAAGTTCACATGAAAATAATTGATAAATGATTCGGTGATGGATCTTGTAGTTATTTTTGGATTGGGTGATGATTTTCATGGATCTGGGATCAAATTCCAACTGATGGCAATGGGAGTCCCATGATGTTAGCAACAAACCCTTTTGGATTTAGAGGTACCTATTTCCAGCCATTACATGTCCAAAATCGATGAACGAAAGACTTACCTTTTTATTTTGTGTGAGAATCAAGAAGAAATGATTGTGGAGAATCCATATTTGGATCACAGGGGAATTGATATGGATTTCTATAAAAAACCAGACTACAACCCATGTAGTCTAAAGAACACACAATGTGTTGGACCGTGTAAATGGTGGCTAGGGTTTTTGGGTAAGTTGAATATCCCATGTTGTGTGGTACACCCACATGCTATGTGACCCAGTGCAGGAAACTCGATGTGTACTCTAGGAGTACATGGACATGGGCATGGCCATGCACAGTTCCAGTGTACATAGACACATCCAAGGTACACCAATATGGCCAGGATCACATTAACATCCCTAGGTGGTTGTGGCATGCCATGTAGTACCCTTACATGACACATATGGCTACATGGTTAGTGATTTGGGTAATAGCAAAAGAAACAGCTAGGAAGCAGTGTAGGGCCACATGCTATGTGGGTCCCCTTACGAGATGTGTACCCTCCTTTTTTAGGAAAATTATACCTCACATATCTCCCTCATTTGGACTCATATTTTATCATGTGAGTAGCATCTCCTGAGTATTTTTTTACATAGAACGCGATGGTGTATTTTATAGTGGAATTTGAGATATTATGTGAGGTTTTATTTGTGTGATGATTCTTTAGGAAATACTTAATGATAGTAGTGATCATCCAGGATCATCAAAGAGAATAGAGTGGCACCCTCATACTCGGATAATGCATGGGTCCTCTATTGACCACTAGAGTGGCCCCATCCCTTAGAGTCCATGAATGGATCCTCGACCACAAGAGGAGAACCCTCCTACTAGGATAAGGAATGGGTCCTCTATCGATTATATGATTAGAGCCCTCTTATAGAGTCATGACATGGTTCCTCGACATCTTGAGTGACACCCTCCTTTAGAGTTAGGGAAAGGTTTCCTGACCGCTAGAGTGTAACCCTCCTATTGGGGCATGGAACGGGTTGTCTATCAACTATTAGAGTGGAACCCTCTTGTAGATTCATCGCACGGGTCCTCAACCATTAGAGTGGAACCCTCATATGGATTCAATACATAGTTATTCTATATACCCTTTGATTAGAACCATCCAATAATACCAGGGTATGAGTCCTCTACCTAGATATTTTATTCCATCATCTATGCAACCCACTAGAAATGTGTGACTTGACATGGATCTTTCTAGTGGATAGACACAAAAGATTTTGGGCATCATTGATTGACCTCTAGAACTAATGGTAAAATCTTTTCCTAGGATGTGATATGAGATGGAGATCCCCTTCTTCTATCCTTTGGTATTATTTTCGGATAATATATATATATATATGTACCCATATTGTTGTATTTTGTCACTCTCATGCTATGGGTTGAGATTTTTGTTCCTATTGTGTCTAGTTAATAGCCCTTTAAAATTTTGGGGGAGTCCTACTGGGTATGTATATACTCACCACTATATGAAATTTTCCCACACATGCGATGTATTTATGAAAACAATGGATAGGTCGAGGAAAATTATGAAGGATCCCTGGGATAATGTAGGGAATTTGACCACGTATTGTATAAGAATATAGGAATTATGTGCTGGGCTCTGCCAATATTTACTTTCCACTTAATGTTAGCTTTGTACATCTTTCACGTTGGGTCTGTATTTCCCCCTTTTTCCAATCAGTTTACATTGTCATACTCTTATATTCCCTTGATATTTTACTTCAATGGTTTATTATCTAGATGTTTCATCTTTTATTATTATTACTCAACAATTATGAATTGATATTTTTGGGTGTGTGACAATAGGTACTTGATAAATGGAATCCCATATTAGTTATGAATTTCAATGCTTTTCACCATCCCCTGGCCTAGGGAGGAAGGGTTGGGGTAGTTGCATATCGATTCCTATTGGGTCGGGTCATGACACATAATCTTCTTTATAATACCCAAATAGTATGAAAAAAGGAAAAATATACCATGGTATCACTTTTTAGAATCCCATACCTGGTTCACTTATGAGTAACCAAACCCGGATGGCCACATGGACTCAAGAGAATGTCCCCATACGTTAGAGGATGTCGACTAGTAGTGAGGGTCTAGGGGATGATAGTGGGGAGACTATGTCCTTAGGTAATAGTGTAGAAAAATGATATAAAAAATTTTTAAACAATGAAAACAGTAATAAATTACCAGCATCAGAATAAAAAATCATCCAAATAAAATAAATAGGCTGGAACAAAATCAAAATCATGTAAAAAATGATGGTCATTTTATATGATATACAAAAAGGAAACTTGGGTGTAGGCATATACATCATTCTATAAAAAAGTAAAAAAATGAAAAAACTTCTCCCCACCAACATCATAATCATAATCTTGGTCCTCTCCTCTTGTACTCCATACTAAGAAGACAATCAAGCACCCATTGTTTGATTTTTCCCATTGTCCCTACTAGTATCGATAAGATCCTTTTGGGTATCAACTACTGAACCAAACATGGTGTGATATATAATCAGTAGACCACCACCAATGGTGTCTAGAAAAATAAATCTAGATTATTTAAAATGATAAGTGTGCACATATAATATTGTAAAGAAAATGTAAAATGTAAATGGTTAATCTCTGGTTCCTAAAGGAAACCTAGATGAAAGTACCAACTTCAGCCAATGTCAGGAGATCTCTGAACAGGTTACCATATTTATACATATATGACCAATATTTGTAGTGATGTTTATAGAGAGAGGGATATATATATATATATATTAAAACTATCCAGGACTAAATGATGAACTTAAGCGTACATGGATAGTAGTTTGAATCTCATGGAATTTCAAGGGATGGCTTGCTCGGATGTCATGAATCATATAGGACACCATGCTTGTATATCACATTTCATTTGGGAATTCATGACCATACATTTCATTTAATTTTTAATTCCATGCCTGGTTATAACATTTCACTTATGATGCTATTCCTGGTTACCAAATTTGCAAGGGAATCCATTTCTGTCTATCAAATTTCACTCGGGACGTCATGCTCGATTGTCACATTTACATGGGCCACCATGCCATTATATCACACATATATGGAAATCCATGCCTGAGTATCATAAGTAGATGAGACTCCTTTCCCATGTATCGCAATGTATGGGACACCGTTCCTATATATCACATGTATATGGGATTCCATTCCTAATTATTAAATTTATAAAATGAAATCCAATCATGATTTAATACAATACAAAGTTGAATTACATCTCATTTGGCATAACATTAAATTAAGGGGCATATCCCTTGTTTATATAGAAGTCTTGTGAAGTGGCCATACCACCCACTATCCATTTAATTAATATGGGCACTCAATTGGGTAGCAAAAAAACACAACTTAGAAGGTGGTGTGTCCATGGAAACAATTAATAATTAAAGAAAATCACATAAGAACATCCTAAGGGGTGGAACTTATCGAGGTGGGGAACCTAAAACCCTAATAAAGGGTAAATGTGAATATTTGAAATGGGTATAAATTTAGATAAAGGAAATTTAAAATTTTTATGGTGATTCATTGAAAGTCTGGCATGCGGCACAACACCACAAATTATAAAACAACTCAGCTATAGGAAAAAAGTACTAAACCACTTAAATTATGACGATAGATGACATATCATTCAGTATCACAGTCATATTTGATCTAGAATTGGATAATTCAAGGAAATAGTTTAATTATCTAAAAATAGGACATATTAGCTCTCATGATAATAGTGCTGAATATGACAAGGTAAACGAACGAAGGAAAGAAGAGGAATGAAGTCCTTATAGAGAAACATCCAACTCAACCAACCAAAAGTGAAACAGAGACTAGATGAAGGAGATGCTTTAAATTCTAGCTTAGATGGGAGGGATGATCTCTCATGAAGGCCACTACTGGATAAAAAGGAAGGGGGGCATACCCTTTTAAAAAGGGTCGTTCCATATTCATGATGTGAATGGAATTCACATCATGAATTCCTTGAGTTTTCTTTTTCTCCCAGTAAAATCCATTTCATGTCATGAATTGGAATCATAATGTGAATTTAATTCAAATTATTTTTAAAACACATGGGGTATAGATAGATAAATTCATGTTTTGAATTGAATCACTTAATGAATTGGTTCTTCAGGTAAACTCTATTACCCAACTACCTTCCATCCCATAAGTAAACCGACCAGACAAAGGGACCTATTATCTAGTCTAATAAAAAAGACAGACTTAACATGGTTTTAACTGAATTTAAAAGAATTTGTACCTCTATGAAAATTTGGCTTGTTAAAATCCAATAATGTTATAAAAATGGCTATTTATAGAGCTACAATAGAGTTGGTAATTTCATACATGACCTTATCCAATTCTATATTCATTAGAGAACCCCATGTATAATAATAATATAACTAATAATATTTGATCAAAATATGAAACATTTTCAGATAAACAAATATCATTTGTTAAATAAATAAATTAATATTTATTTAAATAACATTTAACATATCATTTTCAAAAAAACCATTAAAATAAATGAGCAACCCTCCTCAATATTGATCAGGCCATGAATAATAACTATTTATTTAATAAATAAATATTAATGTATTATTTGATGATAAATATATTAAATATTTTATTTACTAAATATTGTCAAGAAATATTTATTATTATTAACTCAAATATTTATTCTTCTGACGAAATCGTGATTAAATATTGGAGATCAACCCTTCGGAAAAAATTATTAATCCACAATGTGGGAATAATATTTATTCCAACATGTTTCATTCAAATAGAATTTTACTGAGATTTTGGATACACTTAGTGTGTGACCCTCTAGGTCTCCTTATCGGTGACATTATGCCCTGACTCCCTCCAACCAAATATTCCATAATAAAGGGAGACAAATAATGACCCATGAGTACTACCTCAAGTAGGCTTGGGCTGATGACTAGCACCAAAGGTATAAAAATATCACAATATGGGAGGCATTACCCTCTATAAATGAAAAATGGTTGAGAGATTGGATAAACAATAACCAAAAAACTCCAGTGAAAAACATAAAGGTAAACAAAAAAACACACCACAATGAATGAATAAATAAAATTGACACATATAAAAGTCTCCAATGTAAACAAAAAAATAAAATCACAGGACATCAACTCAATAGAAACTCCAACCCAATTATTAATGTCCATATCAGTCCCCAAAGTCCTCCTGGAAACCTAAACATAATTTATTTATGTAGGGTGAGCATTACAAGTATACTCAGTAGGGACACAACCATGAACTCAAGTGCACATGTGAAAAGAGCATGATAATGTGCCCGTTAAAAAATAGTAGAACCAACAAGAACTTCTAAATGTCATATAAACAAACACTTCTAAACTATGGTTTACTCACCAATTCATACGTCCAATATAATATTACTGCATCAAGATCATAACAAATCAAAGTTCTCCTTTTACTCTTCCCAAATTATTTATACTATCACGCCCCAATGATGAATATCCTATGATTTCATCCCTTCTATAGATACCACATCACATCACATCCTACCCACAGACACCAGGGCCACCCATCACACCACATCACATTCTGTCCCGCAGACACCCAAGACAATATGTCATAACCAGATCAGAGGTAGTAGAGTATCATGAATTTAAACGAAATCAACCTCGTTCCCTCCCCATACTACGCATGACCCCCTCCATATATCACATCACACCACATCATGTATTTCCCGTAGACACCTAGTCCAACACATCACATCTCACCCATAGACGCCTGGGCCACACATCACATATCTCTTATAGATACCTAAGCCAACACATCACTATTGAAGGAAGTGTAATGGAGAGGGGGTAGCCCACCATCTATATCACTACCATCCTGGATGTTGGGAAAAAACCATATCATAGTACCTCTCAGTGTTGGTAAGGTTATCTAACTTGGGTGGGGAATCTATAAAATAACAGAAGCATACATTATATAGAGATAACAAAAAACACCCAAATTATGGGTCCACATCAACAACACTAGCACATACCACATCACAACCACATACCACACATCAACCATATCAACAACTACCACCATTATATGAAACACCACACAACTACCACAAAATCTACACAACATTTTCCACCTTATGTTCAGAAGTTTCACCACATTTAATCATTAGGACATTTACCACACATCAATTTCCTTCCCATTATATTCAATTGGAAACCCATATATTTATTCATTTCATTTAGCATCATAATTTATTCAACCGCTACCAAGGAAGGTAACACAACCACACCACACAACCAAACCAACAAAAATAACCACTTCCACAACACCATAAATTCAACATTATAATCACATCACATCACCAAAGCTATATCACAACAAAACAGCCACACATCTCATCCACTGAATGACCAAAACTGCCATGTACCACAACCATTTCACCACAACCACATCTTTACATCCTCTATGCTCTAACCACTGCGCTATAACCTCTATGCCACAACCAATACGTCGGCACATCTTCACCACAACTACTGTGCCACAAACAATACGCCACATCTCACAATTACCTATATCACATCCCTTCCAAACAACCATCACATCACTGACCCATACACCACACATCATATCCATTCACATATATCATTGCAAAAAAACCCAAATCATCCAAGGGAAACAAAATCACCACAAGTACACCTCACAACACACATTTTGTAATCCATATTTACTGAGGGATGTTATAACATATCTTATTAATTTGGAATGGGTATTATCCCACAAACTAGAATTTCTAGAGGAAAGTAATTATTACCCCAATATATGTTCTTTAACCTTTTATTTAGGGTGAGATCACACAAAAACACAATAAAGGTCATCACAACACAACTACTATAGCGCAAACAAGATTCTTGACACCCATTATTTTCAGAATTTTCAACAGACATGAATAATAATTTCAAACACATATAGCATTTAATTAAATCATGTGAGAAATCCCCATACCCATAAATTTTATACATTCTAATTAATTATATTATTATGAAAAATCTATTTATCCACCAAAAGGTAAGAAAAATCATATATATCCCACATATTACCTATAAAATAATGCGGATTAGGATCCCATACTTAAAAGAAGCTTTCCAATATCATTATGCATCGTAGGGTGAATAAAAAATCTTTGAAAATCAAAACTACCCGAAAAACCCAAAGAACTACTTACACCGCATAAAAGGGTTGTCAAAATTCAACTCATGTAACACCCCAAGCTTCCACGGTACACTTATCTTTGAATAATACAGTAACGTGTGTTGTATGCAACTTTGAGTTCTAACACACACCAAAACCAATCAAACTAGCCGTTATGAATAGTAATACCCAATTTTTAATTTTTTTAAAATTTTATCTTACAAAATGGAATTCATTTTTAGATTCATAATATCGGAATTATCCTAAGGTGAATTTTTGATATTTTTCTGAAAACTTTCAATTTTTGATGAATCGTGAAAAAACACTAAGTTATAGTTTAAAACCGAATTTTTATTTAAATAATTTTTTATTTTATTTAAATTTATTTTAGGTCAAAATAGATACATAATATGAATATATGTTCAATTTAATTTATTGGAGTTAGTTTATAATAATTTTAGATATGTAAAAATTATATTGAACTTTTCACCGTCTTTTTCCCACCTCCTAGGAGAATTTGTAAATTCACATAAAACATAATTTTACCGCTTCTGTGAGTGGAATTTCAAAAATACAAGAGACAAGGTTAATGTCAAGGAGTAAAATGTGGTTTAATAAGATAAAAATAATTTTTGGTGAATAGTAAGTTTTTACTTTTATTTACCACGGTTAAAAGTAAATATGGTAATTAAGGGTAAAAATGATATTATTATTATTACCCTAAAAAATGTCCTAATACTATTGGTTACGTAAAATTATACCAAAAACAACATTAGGAATAAAATATGAACCTATTTGGTCCTCTTGGATTAGATTAGGACATTTATTTATATTTAATTCAAAGAAGAGTTAAAAGAGTTAAAATCAAATTTTAATAACTAAAACATTTTTAGTATAGGATTATACATAAGATAAATTCGATTATAATTATTCATTAGAAAGATAAAATAATTTTCTACATAATGGTATTTTATTTATAATTTTTAGACATTAAATAATTTAATTTATTTATGACACAATGGTGATGCATTAATTACCTAATTAATGAAATATTAAAATAATTGATATTATAAATATCCAAATAAATGTAATTTGAGACTTTTTATAAATTAAACTAATTTTCTAGGTTAATATGACATATTAGAGTTGGTTATATGGATTTGTTTCGACATAATAATATTGTTATGAATTTAGAAAAACCAAATAATAAATAGTGTCCAAATTGACATAAAAGAGTTTTTAAAACAAATATTATATTATTAATTTATGTTCTATTCCTAAAAATCTACGGTTCTGCCAAAAAACTTATATAATGATAGGTGTATCATTAATGAACAACTTTGAGTTCTATAGGAAGTATATAGTAAATTTAATAACCATATAATATAACAATACAAAGAGACATCGTAAATGTCAAACTATTTAACAAAGAGTTAGATCTAAAAGATAAAGTTAATATAGTGAGCCAAACCTGTCTAAACCCTATTGGTTGAGTGATTTTCGACCACTAACAACCTTAGTCTTTAAATAATCCATTTTTTATCCATTATAAACCGAAAATGATTTTATTATAAAATAATATGTCTAGCTTTTCCTAAGGTTCCACTCACCCCTCTTATAAAAGGGAACTCCCACTTCTCTCTATTTCAAACCATAAAAGCAATTTGGATTGGCCAAAATCTGCCAAAATACCCACTAAACTATCCTCCCTTCATCCTAGAGGCCTTAATTTAATCATAAATCCAACCTATGGAGCCCTTTTGATCAAATCAAAAGGTAGAACCCGAAGAAGAGGTAAATATCTCACAACCTCTTTCATGTTCCTTTCTTCTTCCACTTCCATTTTTGTTGTTATTTCCATTATAAAATAATAAATCCAGTATCTTTTATATACTGTGATGTTATTATAAATATGGTACAACCAAATTAATTATTCTATCCATCCTTTTAATAACATGTCACCATACGTGTGTACGTACGACTTACCATCTCCACGCCATGGTGTAATTGTTATTAAATACATTATTATTTGGATGAGTATAATAATGATGTGTAATTGATATAAATAATAAATATAACATGACAATTATTATGTATATATGATATACCATCCAATTATATATTATTTTAATATCAAAAGAAAGATATAGTCGCACGTGCGTAAGTACGGATTACCGTCTCTACATAGCGATGAGATTCATTCCCCATCATATCCATTCAAGACTAATTTCCCTTTGATGATTAAAAAATATTGTTTAAAGACTTGATTTCATTCTTGATATTAATAAGATACATCCCATCCATAATAAATATGACTCACATAACAAAAAATATAAAGGAAAACGAATCCGTTAACACTTGAAACGACGATAATACTAAGATATTATTAACAAAACAATGTTACAAGATCATATACGATATCATATTAATGTATATGATTCTCATATAATTTAATAACATTTATTTCACCATTATATAGGAGGTTAACCTACCCTAAAACAAGGAAAAGTAAAAGGTAAGGGTTAATTTCATGATCTCTTTATTATCCGAGGTTGTTTTTACGTAAGTATCTACTGGGACCTTTTTATCATCCACATCTATTTTTCTTAAAAATCTATTTCAAAACATTCTTACAATTTTATAGACTATGGGATAAAGTAATTTATACCCTTGTTTGAATTTTTATAAGATGTTTAAAAAGTAATCTTTCCGTCGTTTTCCAAACAAGGTCCTTTTTAACCTTTTCGACAAAATTAAGGTAAGAATGCCTTTTTTAACTTATACAGTGGGTGTAACTATTTTCCGATATTATAAAATTGTCGAAGCATCCCTTAAATTATTATAAGAATATTTTCAAATTAAATCTTTTCTTTTATAATTATTTTACTTTTAAATGTTTTCAATAAAATAGATATTTCTCTAAAATAGTTTTGATTTCATCTATGTCAACATCCTTTGCTGGATTTTAAGCTTATTTGAAGTTGATTTATTATGATACAAAACTTCCATATTGTGTTGAAGGTTTTGTGATATGTTTGACTATGGATATTTTATTTTTATACCATTTATGGTTTATGGAGAAAGTATTTACATTTCATATTCTAGTTTTAGTATGAATTTTTTTGTTATGTTTAAACCTGTTCATATAAGGAATGAATTGGACTTAGTAAGTGACAGGTGGAGACCTCTATATCTCCTCGATGAATCGGTAGGTATCATGAGAAAAACTAGTGTCTTGGAATAAGGCCTTGACAAAATCTTATTTTTTGTCTTGGAACAAGGCCTTGAATATGTGGTTATGATAGTCTAACATTATGCATTCCATCATTATGAAAGTAGTTATTGATATTTCATGTGACTATTCGACTATTAGAGTATCCATGTGAATATATAAATGGAATTATTTCATTTCATTTTTTCCATATTATGCTGAAGTTCAAGTTTAAAAGGATTTTGTTTTAGTTATACATTTCCTTAAATGTTTATGATTTTTTGTGAAAGTTTCTTCTATATTGTTATCCTTACTGAGCATCTAATCTCACCCCTTTCTAAGTTTTATTTTTCCCAGGATGTGAAGAAGTATTTTATTACTGACCTAAAGGGATAGTCTGAGGGGATATGAGTGTGGACTATGGAGACTATGTTGTTTTTGTTTTTCACATTATGATGTAATGTATACTTATGAATGTATCTAGAGTTTCCAAGGATACTAAACTAATCATTCTTTCGTGACATGATATTTTGTGATAATGCCAATGTTGTGTAATAATGCACCATCTCTGGGTAATTGGGGTCAAGGCGTTACAGTTGGTATCAGAGGAAGTTTAGTAAAAACCTTGGAATCTAGACTTAGATAAACTTTGATTAGAGCACATATACCTAAGAAGGACGTTGAGGATTAGTATAGAAGAACTTCCTAGATTTTTGGTATTGTAGGGATTTTTTGAGTTTTCCAAGAAATACATCCTTGTTTGGATATGAGTAGGTAGAGGAGGCTCTAGCACATATGTAACTAGGGGTAAAACTCGAAAACACCGCTTTGAGCTAGACTCAAACGAAAACTGGTGCATGACAACGGGCCTTGCTGCACTCTTGATTAAATCACTCATGGGGGATATGCTTATGACAATTATCATTTTTTTATAAACCAATATGAAGGGTTTATGAGTATATAATTCTTCAAAGAAAACATTTTTATTATTATGGATTATATCCATAAGCTGTTCAATTTATGTTAACTGTTTTACAAGTTTGGATTTATGTACTTCGATTCATAAACTAATCTAGTGTATGCCATTGTTTAGAAATGGTGCCTATTGGAAGGAATAAAAACTGTATCAATGCATGCACTCCATGTAAGTATTTCCCTCCTGCTCAAGATAATTATAGTCGAGCTGGAGATTCAACTGGTGCTGATAAGCTAATCACTATACTAGGAAAACTCACTCAGGATATGAATAATAACCTTACTTGTATGGAGAACCCTGATCAGCAGCGTGGAGGATCAATGTTAGATCTCTTTATGAGGCAAAAACCACCAACATTCAATGGGGGTACAAATCCACTAGTAGCTGAGCAATGGATAAATTCCTTAGAGAAAACATTCCATGCCTTGGGGAGTATTGAAAGGGAAAAAGTTTTCATGGTAGTTTACCGCCTCACTGGATATGCTGATCAATGGTGGTCATTGATTCAATACACGAAGGAAGACGATGAAGTATCAAATATGGAATTGAGGGAGTTTAAAGATATTTTCTTAGAAAAATATTTTCCTCATGACCATCGAGCGGATATGGAAAGACAATTTCTGAGTCTGAGGGAAAAGGAGGATGAGAATGTTTCTATGTATGAGTCTAACGTTACAAGGTTACAAGGAATGGTGCAGATTATATACGTAACCCAAGAAGTAAGATTGATCGTTTCTTTAATGGGTTAAAACCATTTCTTTGTTGACCATTAGTCTCACAATCCATCTCATCAAACGAAGATATTGTCTAATGTGCTATCAAGATAGAAAAGCAGTTCTCTAATTCTTACGACTTTAAATCCAAGAAAGGGAAGAAGAGATCTATTGATCACTCTAGAAATGGAAATAAGGGGATGAAGGGAAAAGTTGAATATCCATCCTGTAGTAAATGTGGGAAGAAACACCCCGATACTTGCTTGAAGGGAGTGGGAGTCTGTTACAAGTGTGGTGAAAAAGGCCACCAAGCTCGTGATTGTAAGGGGAAGAAGGAAGCTACCAATGTTCAATGCTAAAATTGCAGGGAGATAATACATTATGAAAATGAATGTCCTAAGAGTAAGAGAAACTTACCTCAGAAAAGGACAAGGGATCAAGGCTAAGATTATGTGATCACTACTGATGAGGTTGATGCTCTGAAATACATGGTGGTAGGTAATTTAATGGTTTCCTCAAGTTTAGAAAATGATTTGTTTGATTCTGGATCATTGCATTGTTTCATATCTTCCTAGTTTGCTAAGAAAATTAGATATTTTCAATTTGATTTAATAGGGGAGTTGTCAGTCAAAACTCCTCAGGGAAGTATCATTGCTACAAAGTTCTGTGAATCAATTCCCATTAGGGCATATACATGTTTTTAACCTGCTGATCTCATCGTCATAACCATGATTGAATTTGATATAATCCTCGGCATGGATTGGCTTTCAGACCATGATGGGAAGATATTTTGTAAGAAGAAGGAGGTTACAATTTTTTATGATGATGATAAATAACACCTTATCTTTAGAGCATAATCGTCAACACATAATTCTTATCAAGATCCACCCCTACTAGCTCAACTAAATTCAATAATTGGGGAGGAAGAGAATGAAATGACTTTGGGTGGGGAAATTAATGTTCAAATAGAAGATGTACCTGTTGTGAGTGAATATGTTGATGTGTTTCCCGAATATTTTCCTAGACATCCTCTAGAACGAGAAATTGAGTTTTCCATTGATTTAATTCCTAGTTCAAGGCCCATATCAAATACACCTTATAGAATGGCCACTGTGGAATTAGTGGAGCAAAAGAAACAACTAGAGGAGTTGAGTAATAAGGTATTTATTCTCCCTTGTGTTTCTTCATTGGGATCCCCTGTTCTTTTTGTTAAGAAGAATGATGGATCTATGAGGTTGTGCCTTGACTATAGGGAGATCAATGCTATAACAATAAATAACAAGTATCCCCTACCTTGCAATGATGATTTATTCAACAAACATCATGGATCTCAATATGTTTCAAAGATTGACCTTCGATCTGGATATCATCAGTTGTCTGTGAAGAAGGAAGACATTCCGAAAACAACATTTCAAACTAGGTACATGCATTATGAGTTTACAGTAATGCCTTTTGGGCTGACTAATGCACCCTCTATTTTCATAGATCTAATGAACAGTGTTTTCTAGGAATATCTTGATGGCATTGTAGTGGTCTTTATTAATGGAATCTTGGTATACTCCAAAAGATACTATGATCATAAAAATAACTTGCGTATTATCTTGAAGACTCTGAGAAGATATAAATTATATGTAAAGTTTAGCAAGTGTGAATTCTGGATTCAAGAGATTTATTTTGTTGGAAATAATATCTCTAAGGATGGATTCTCTGTTGATCCTTCTAAGACAAGATCAATCCAAGAATGGCCAGCACCAACGAGTATAACCGAGGTATGCAGTTTTATTGCTTTAGCAGGTTATTATCGGTATTTCGTCCAGAATTTTGCCCGATTGGATAACCAATTAATAAAGTTCACACGTAAAGGGGTAAAATTTGTTTGGACAAAAGAGTGTGAATAATTTTTTGAAGAACTGAATAGAATATTATTAATTTCTCATATATTGACTCTACCATTGGGGAATGATGGGTTTCTTATTTATAGTGATGCTTCAAATAAAGGACTTGGTTGTGTCCTTATAAAGAATGATAGGGTTATTGCCTATGCATCACGACAGTTGAAAATTCATGAGAAAACTATCCTACTCATGATCTTCAGTTAGCTATTGTAATATTTACTTTGAAGATATGAATACATTATCTCTATGGTGAAAAATGTGAGATATATACCGATCACAAGTGTTTGAAGTATATTTTCTCATAGAAAGAACTCAACATGTGGTAAAGGCGATGGATTGAACTACTAAAGGATTATAAATGCACAATACACTACCACCCAGGTAAGGAAAATAAGGTGGTAGATGCCTTGAGCAGAAAGGATCATAGAGTTTTGAACAATTTGAGAGTTGAAAGGGATCCTATTTTCATGGATCTAGTAAAGATAGATATGGGAATAACCATGGAATGTGAAACATCAATTCTTTTTAAAATGGTTGCCAAACCATCATTACTAGAAAGGACAAAAATTTCTCAGGCTAATGATGAGGAGTTTAATAAGAATATAAAACTATGTGAATGATGGAAGATTGAGTGACTTCATATATGAAAATGGAATATTGAAATTTGGGAAGAGACTTGTGTTCCCGATATACCTGATCTAAAAAAGGAATTGTTGGATGATGATCATAGTTCCAATTTCTATATACACCATGTGAGCACCAAGATGTATAGATATTTGAAGGAACATTTATGGTAGGACAACATGAAGAGGGAGATTTATGATTTTGTGTCAAGATGTATGGTTTGTCAACAAGTGAAAATTGGAAGGCAACAGCCTGGAAGATTCATTTATCCTCTACCCATACCTGAGTGGAAATGGGATAATATTATGATTGACTTTGTCCTGGGACTACTAAAGACTCCTAGAAGGGCTGATGCAATATGGGTCATGGTTGATCGTCTTACCAAGTCAGCACATTTTATTGCTATAAGAGAAGATCTACCACTTCAACGTCTAGAAATACTATATATTAATAAATTTGTGAGACTTCATGGAGTACCCCTATCAGTTGTTTATGACCGTGATCCCTGTTTTACATCAATATTCTGGAAGAGTCTTTAGAAAGCCTTGGATACTAAACATCGTTTGAGCACTGCCTACAACCACCAAACTCACGGACAATCAGAACGAACTATTAAAACCTTAGAAGACATGTTGAGATCATGGTCACTTGACATTAAAGGTATGTGGGATTGATATTTACCTGTGGTTGAATGTTCCTATAACAATAGCTTCCATTCAAGTATTCAGATGGCACCATATGAAGTGTTAAACAAAAAGAGATGTCGTACACAAACCTGTTGGGTTGATGTTGGTGAAAAAAACTCGTAGGCCCAGAACTTGTGGAGGAAACGATGGAAAAGGTGAAGGTAATCCAAACCCACATCAAAGAATCTCAATGTAGGCAGAAGAGCTATGCCGATAACTGAAAGATGGATTTGAAATTTCAGGTAGGAGATCATGTTTTCTTGAAGGTATCTCCATGGAAGGGTGTTGTACGTTTTGGTAAGAAGGGAAATATTAGTCCCAGGTACATCAGATCTTTCATAATTCTAGAACTAATTGGGGTTGTAGCTTTTCATTTTGAAATGAGCCAAATCTCTCCAAAGTTCATGATGTGTTCCACGTATCACTATTGGGAAAATACATGACTGACCCAATGCAGGTACTCACCTGTGAGGAATTAGAATTGGAACCCGATCTGTCTTATTGCGAAGAGCATGTCAAGATTCTTTATACAAGATAAAAAGTGCTGAGAAACCGGACGACTCGTCTGGTAAATGTTCTATGGTGAAACCATAAGATAGAAGAGGCAACGTGGGAACCCAAGGAAATTATGATGAAGAACCACCTGAGTCTTTTTATGGAGTAATATTATATAAATTTAGAGGACAAAATTATTTGAAGGAGAGGAGAATGTAACTCCCCAAGGTTCCAATGTACGCTTCTCTTTGAATAATCTAGTAGTGTGTGTCGTACGCAACTTCGAGTTCTAACACACACCACAACCAATCAAACTAGCCGTTATGAATAGTAATACCCACTTTTTGAAATTTTATAAATTTTATCATTCAAAATGGACTTCATTTTTTGATTCATAATATCAAAATTATCCTAGGGTTAATTTTTGGTATTTTTCTGAAAACTTTCAATTTTTGATGAATAGTGAAAAAACACTAAGTTATAGTTTAAAATCGAATTTGTATTTAAAAAATTATTTATTTAATTTAAATTTATTTTAGGTAAAAATAGATACATAATACCTATATAAGTTCAATTTAATTCATTGGAGTCAGTTTATAATAATTTTAGATATGTAAAAATTTTATTGAACTTTTCACCGTCTTTTACCCACCTCCTAGGAGAATTTGCAAATTCACATAAAATATAATTTTACCACATATGTGAGTGGAATTTAGAAAATTAGAGAGAAATGGTTAATATCAAGGAGTAAAATGTGGTCCAATAAGATAAAAATAATTTTTGGTGAATAGTATCGTTTTACTTTTATTTACCACGGTTAAAAGTAAATAGGGTAATTAAGGGTAAAAATGATATTATTATTATCCAAACACATGTCCTAATTTATTGGAAAAGTATAATTCGACCAAAAACAACCTTAGGAATAAAATTTGAATCTCTTTGGTCCATTTGGATTAGATTAGGACATTTATTATTATAAAGAAGAGTTAAAAGAGTTAAAATCAATGATTAATAACTAAAACATTTTTAATATAGGGTTATACATAAGATAAATTCGATTAAAAATAATCATTAGTAATATAAAATGATATCATACATAATGGTATTTTATTTATAATTTTTAGATGTTAAATAA
Source organism: Viscum album (assembly GCA_963277665.1). NCBI lineage: Eukaryota > Viridiplantae > Streptophyta > Magnoliopsida > Santalales > Viscaceae > Viscum > Viscum album. The sequence goes on from OY728136.1 coordinate 1,369,875,275, forward strand.
TTTAATTTATTTATGACACAATGGTGAAGTAGTAATTACCTAATTAATGAAATATTAAAATAATTGATATTATAAATGTCCAAATAAATGTAATTTGAGACTTTTTAAAATTACACTAATTTTATAGGATAATATGACATATTATAGTTCGTTAGATTAATTTTTTTCAAAGGAATAATGCTGTTGTGAATTTATAAAAAAACAAAATAGCAAATAGTGTCAAAATAGACATAAAATAGTCTTTAAAACAAATATTATTTTATTAATTGATATTATATTCCTAAAAATATAATGTTCGGGAAAAAAACTTATATAATTATAGGTGTATCATTGATGAACCACTTGGGGTTTTCTTATAAGTATATAGTATGTTTATTAACTATATAATATAAAAATACAAAGAGACATAGTAAATGTCAAACTATTTAACTAAGAGTTAAATCTAAAAGATAAAGTTAATATAGTGACCCAAAGCTGTCTAAAACCTTTTTTTGAATGTTTTTCGAGCCATCCCCACCTTAAAATTTAAATAATCCATTTTGGTGCCATTTGAAACCGAAAATGATTTTATTATAAAATAATATTTCTAGCTTTTCCTATGGTGCCTCTCACCCCTCTTATAAAAGGGCACTTCCCATTCTCTCTATTTCAAACCTTAAACGCCTTTTTTCTCATCAAATTCTGCCCAAATACCCTCTCATATATCCTGCCTTCATCCTAGAGGCCTTCCTTTAGTCAGAAAGCCTACCTAAGGATCCCTTTTGATCAAATCAAAAGGAAGAATCCAAAGAAGTGGTAAATATCTCACCACCTCGTTCAAGTTCCTTTCTTCTTCCACTTCCTTTATTCTTTGTTGTTTCCATTAGAAAAGAATAAATCCAGTATCTTCTATATACTGTGATGTTATTTTAAATATGGTAAAACCAAATTCATTATTCTATCCATCCTTTGAATAACATGTCACCATACGTGCATACGTACAGCTTACCTTCTCCACGTCGTGGTGTAATTGTTATACAATACATTAATATTTGGATGGGTATAAAAATGATGTGTAATTGATGTAAATAATAAATATAACATTACAATGATTCTTTATAAATTATATAACTTCCAATTATATATTATTTAAATATCAAAACAATTATATTGTCGCTTGTGCGTACATACGGATTACCATCTCCACGTAGCGATGAGATTCATTCCCCATCGTATCAATTCAAGACTAATTTTTCATTTGATGATTAAAAATAATGTTTAAAGACTTGAAATAATTCTGGATATTAATAAGATACATCCCAACCATAATAAATATGACTCACATAATAATGAATATAAAGGAAAACGAATCCGTTAACAACAGAAACGATGATAATACTAAGATATTATTAACAAAACAATGTTGAATGATCATATATGATATCATATTAATGTATATTATTTTTTTATAATTTAATAACAATTATTTAACCATTATAAAAGAGGTTAACCTACCCTCAACCATGGAAAAGTAAATGGTAAGTGTTAATTTTGCAATCTCTTTATTATTCGAGGTTGTTTTTACGTAAGTATCTACTGGGACCTTTTTATCATCCACATCCATGTTTCATAAAAATTTATTTCAAAACATTAATACTATTTTATAGACATTGGGTTAAAGTAATTTATACCTTTTTTTACCTTTTATAAGATGTTTATAAATGAATATTTCTGTCATTTTCTAAACAAGGTCCTTTTTAACCTTTTCGACAAAATTAAGGTAAGAATGTCTTTTTTAACTTATACGGTGGGTGCTGCTATTTTATTCCATTATAAAACCATAGAAGCTTCCCTTACAAGATTATAAGAATATTTTCAAAGTAAATGTTTTCTTTTATAATTATGTGACTTTTAAATGATTTCAAAAAAGGGATATTTATCTCAAATAGTTTTTATTTCATCTATGTTAACATCCTTTGATGGATTTTAAGCTTATTTGAAGTTGATTTATTAAGATACAAAACTTCCATATTTTGTTGAAGGTTTTGTGATATGTTTGACTATGTATGTGTTATTTTTATACCATTCATGGTTTATGGAGAAAGTATTGACATTTCGTATGCTAGTTTTAACACAAATGTTTATGTTATGTTTAAACCTGTTCATTTGAGGAATGCATTGGACTTAGTAAGTGACGGGTGGAGCCCGCTATAGCTCTTTGATGCATCGGTAGGTCTCATGAGACAAACTAGTGTCTTGGCACAAGGCCTTAACAAAATCTTATTTTTTGTTTTGGAACAAGGCCTTTACTACGTGGTTATGATAGTTTGGCATTATGCATTCCATCATTATGAAAGTAGTTATTGATATTTCATGTGATTATTCGACTAGTAGAATATCCAAGTGAATAAGTAAATGACATTATTTCATTTCATTTTTTTTCATATTATGATGATGTTGAAGTTTTAAAGTATTTTGTTTTAGTTATACATTTCCTTAAATGTTTATGCTTATTTGTGGAAGTTTCCTCTATATTGTTATCTTTACTGAGCATCTGAGCTCACCCCTTTCTATGTTTTATTTTTCCCAGGATGTGAAGAAGTATTTTATGACTGACCTGCAGGGACAGTCTGAGGGGATATGAGTGTGGAATATGGAGGCTATGTTGTTTTATTTTTTCAATTTATGATGTAAAGTAATACTTATGAATGTATATAGTGTTTCCAAGGATACTAAACTAATCGGTATTTTGAGACTTGATCTTTTGTGATCATGCCAATGTTATGTAATAATGCACCGACTCTAGGTAACTGGGGTTGGGGCGTTACAACTCAAAACTACTCATAGACCAAATCTACACTGTCGTAGTGAATCCCTGAAAAATAATTGTAGAAAAAAATGAGAAATGAATAATAACTCACCACTGATCAAAGACCCGAATCCTAGGATCGATCCATGATGAAGGAAGGCCAAGGTGGATGGAGGGAGAGCCACTCCGTCACCTGGAAATGAGGGGGACTAAAAATTTTCCGCCATATTTAGAGAAAACCCATGCATGTTTTATTTTATAGAAACACTTCATAAGGAATTTTCATATTTTGTACCCTTTACACATCATGTAAATGTTGGGTTTCATGTACCTCTGAAAAAATGTATTTCCTTTAACATTTAAATCCAAAATTTATTACACATTATCTAACATCCCATGAACCATACATCACAATCCATGAACTATCCTTTCATTTCATGTAAACGTTACATGGAGTGTATTCATCCTTTATACATATTTTTAATAGAAAACACCTCTGACCTTACCCCAGACCTCCTACAAGTACCAAAAAACCTCTTCAGTCCTCTCCCGAGTTACCTTAAACACCATAAACTAGAAAAGTAACATACCAGGGACACATGGAACATTACATAATATACCTTTCAAATGTTTATCCCTTACAAGATTCCAAAACCATGCATAAATGAAATATGGGGTCCAAAAACCACCCTTAAGATACCTCTAAAGGATCTCATTAATCCTCAATGCTACCACCAACCAGACACACCAAACAAATTAGCCATAAAACTTATCTCAAAACCACATCACTAAACAACCAAATCACCTCAAAATAAAATATCGACCATAAGACACCAGACACTAAAAAACCACCTACATAACCATCGAAGCTCACTACATCCTAGACCAACAACTATAATAACAAATGAACCAAACATTTCTAAACCTACACATCATGGATTTCCAAACCTATATGTCAAGTTACTATCCGCTATGGGTAGCACTAAATCTTCTGTATAGGTTTAATTGCTTCATAATTAATGAATCCCGATTAGGAATTAGGTCATATGCTTTCTATTTGTTAGGGGTTTTATTATACATAACACATCAATGAAAATTACACATCTCATAACATAGAAAGATACAAACATCACATCATCATAAAATCAAAAATAAAAGAAACTCTGGTTACTATGAACAAATTTTAATTTCTCAGTCCCAAGTAATCTCATCTAGACCACCATGCCTCCATATCACATGGACCAAGGCAATGTTACGACCACACGACACATTCTCTTGATGATCTTGGATCTCTAATGGTAGCTCCACGAACATCACATCATCCTCAGTATCCAACTCTTCCTGATGAATAATGTGGTGGTCATAATGAAGATATCTAAGATTCTAGGACACATAGAATACATTGTGGATCCTATCAATCTTTGATCGAAACTCCAACTGACACACTACCTCGCCAACACATCCCAAAACCTCACAGGGACCAACAAACATGGGTGAAAACTTTTCCCCCTTCCAAAACCCCACTTCCCACATGGAAGGTAGACTCTAAAGAAGACATGGTCTCTAAAATTGAACTCAAGGGGCATCCAACTATGATCAAAATTGGCCTTATAAAGGTCTCGCACCACCCCCATCGGCTCAAAAACCAACTAAATATTATCGGTCGTGCTCTACACCACAAAAGGACCAAAAAATAATGACTCCCAAACCTCATTCCAACAAAAAAGATAATGAAACAACCACATATACATTTCCAAAAATGAATCCATGCCAATAAAAGTTTGATAAATACTATTTATGCAAGCTAGACCAAAGGAAGTTGTCATAACCAAGATCCACCAACGTCCAAGACACATTACCACAACATATCCTCTAGCATATGGATGGTCCATTCTATATTATGATCGGTATGAGGGTGGAACGTAGTGCTAATACTGAAATGGGTTCTAAAATATATCTTCAATTCTGTCTAGAACAATGAGATTAAATGAGGATCCAAATTAGAGATGATGGTCCTCGGTACCCTATTAAGACTACCCACATCATCTGTGTACCGTCTCTCCAATGAATCCATGACACTCAACTCAAGGATCACCAGAAAGTGAGCTAATTTTTTCAACTAGTCCACTATCAACCAAACTATGTTATAACCTCCCCGAGCATGGGGTAACCCTGTGAAGAAATCCATCAATATGTCCTCCCATTTCCTCTCAGGAACATGAAAGGGTTGTAACAAACCTATAGGAACATGGTGCTTCACTTTCACCTACTGAAAAACTAGAAATCTTTACACAAACATTGCTACTGACCATTTCATCCCTAACAACCACAATTACCTCCTCAATCCATGATACATATTTTTCAAACCCAGATTTAATACTAAAGATGTGGTGTGAAACTCATGCAGAACTCCTTGATGCATCCTCTATAGGAAAAACATCCTCTTTTGGAACAACACCCAGTTCCAAACATCCTCTGAACATCCCATAGGACAATCACCATGGAAAACATGATTACACATCACCTCTAGATCCAAGTTTCCCCACTAAGACTCCTCCACCTACTGCATCATGTATGAATCAACGGTCATCTAATAAAGAAAACATCAGTCACCACTCTCTCCAACATCAATATGCATCGATTCAATCTTCTCTATTATTTTCCTAACATCCATAAACCCAAGGGACACATCCTCTTAGGACATCCAACTCAAAGCATCAGTAACTAAATTACCCGTACCTAGGCTGTAAGAGATCTCAAAATAAAAATCAAAATGAAACTTCATCAACCTCCTATAACATAGATTCATGGAACACTGAGAGAAAACATTTCTCGGGATCTTGTGGTCCGTGAAAACCACAAAATTCTCATTGATGCGGTAATTTCTCAATAACATTAGCCTAAACACACCCATTTACATATCTAGATAGTAGGTGGTATAGTAACACTCATGGTTATGTAACTATTTAGATTCATAATAGATCATAGCCATGTGATGCATTAATATTAATCCCAATCCCATACATGATGCATCAAATAAAACCAAAAAAAACAGACCCTCCTTAGGAAACTAATGCACTAGAGCACTAACCAACTTCTCTTTTAGGTAATCGAACACTATTTGGAACTAATCCTTCAACACAAAATCGAGGTCCTTTATTTTCAAAACAATCAATGGGGATATAAATAAAAATAAATTCGGTAAAAAACATAAATAATATCCCAAAAGACCTAGTAAATTGCGATCCTCATCCACAATATTGGGTGTTTCCCAAGAAATAATACCTTATAACATCAAAATGTCCACATAAATACCCTGATGAGACACAACATTTCTATGGAAATGAAAATCTCTCTTTAAGGATGAACACTTTGACAAATTACATTAATGATGGTGGTGTTGAAGGACCTTCCACAAACCTTTCTTATGATTGAAATTCTCCTAAAATAAATTCGAGTAGAACAAGATATCATCGATGTCTAAAATAAAAAACTAATCCAGGAACTCATAGAACACAGAGTTCATAAGTCTCATAAACACAACTGGTGCATTTATAACACTGAATGGAATTACCACAAACTCAATGTTCCCATACCTACATCTTAAGGATATCTTCTGAATATCATTATCTTTTACCCTCAACTGGTGATATCTTGGCCAAATATTTATCTTTAAGAACCATTTATCTCCTCTCAACTTGTCAAATAGATCATCAATCCTTGAAAGAGGGCAATTATTATTGATCATTACCTAATTGAACCTCCAATAGTCTATACATAAGCTTAGACGACTATTCATATTCACTGGGAACAACATTTGAGAACCCCATGATGACTTAATGGGTCAGATTAAAACACAATGCATCTGATTATTCACTTGAAGTCTCAGATCACACAACTGTGTGGGTGCCATCTGATATAGAGTCATTGAAATCAGAGACACACCTGACTAAAAATATTTCTCAAACTCTACATCACATCGAGGAGGTAGTTTCATAACCACATCCATAAAAACACCCTTGAAATCATCCAAAAAAACATAGGAACATCCCCATCCTGAGATTCTATGGATAGCTCCTCCGACTATGATAAAAGAGTCTTTACATTCCTACCAACCAACCGATTACATTGCTTGAAAATGAACACCAGTCACTAGTCCTCCACATTAGAAAATAATAGTCTTATCCAAAATCATTATATTAATTAATGAAAATAATAAAATCAATCCATACAAAGTATAAAATAATATGGCTATATCTACAACAAGAAGAAGTCCCCCACTTACTGGGGCTACCCCATCACCAGTCTACATTCCCAGCATACATCAGAAAAGGTATCCTGGCCTTCAATTAGCATAGATAACACCTAGGGAATTAGAATCCTTTCTATGTCAGTTAAAATCATAAATAACATAGAGTTAGAAATAAAGGAGTGTGAGGCATCTGAATAAAACAAAAAAAATAAGTGTTGATTATAATATGATCATTCCTTGAAAAAAAATTCAGCACTACATGAACTTAAGCCTCTAACATGTGCATCTAACCACGACCAAATCCAATACCTCTCTACTATCGACCTCTATAGTCACGTTATGGCATGGGTCCTTATGAACATGTACTATCACGGGATTTCCCTCTTCCAACTCCACCAACTATTGGATGATGAACAACAACCTGCAATCCTTACCACTGGAACCATCTGGGAGAAAACTGATGCTATTGAAAAGGGGCCTGACCACCCATCTGAAATTGGCCTCCCTAAGAACACTAAGCCTGGTGGTTCCCATATCTCCCATAGATATGGCATGAAAATTGAAAACCCTTAGAAGGTGCTATGAAACCACATATCTATAACTATTATGAAAGAAAGTATCGTGGTCGGTTATCAACTAAATAGAACCCTGACAACCTAAACACCCATGAAGACCCTATTCCCGAAGCCCTTCTTCTCAAAAAACCCTACTGAACCCTATTTTGTGGATCAAGTCCTGAGGAAATCATACTCTGGATAACCTTAGCCCTATTTTAAACCTCGAAATGCATCAGAAGATTAAAAGAAGTGACTATATACTAGATCACCAGATGAAAAGCCTCCTCTAGATGTTGCACTCTAGAATCCTCATATAGGAAAACATATACAACAAAGTGCAAGAGGACTATGAACTTGATCCCATGAACCCACATAACTACTACAAAATTGGCCTTTAAAAATGATATAAATGTCCTTTATCATTGCTAGAAAAGTGCTGACAACATGAGGAATGTTTAAATCCCAAGAATTTCATCAGCACTGAAAAATCCCTAATAAAGGGTTCATTTATCAGTGTTAAAAACTCACTAATAAATAAGAAATTTATCGGTGATTCATTTTATCACCTCTAATAGAACTCTTTATATGTTCTTATAAAAGAAATGATAAATGAATTTTATCAGCGCTTTCAGAAGAGATGATAAATGAGTTTTTATCATCTCTTTTAAAAGCACTGGTAAATGGACATACTATTCTATGTTGTTACAGCACACTAAAGCACATGAAAAACCCCAGAACGATATCAGATCTCACAAAAAAATAATTCTCAATACTTAATTTAAATGAAATGAAATTTTAAAGACAAATACCATAAAAAACACTATATTATAGACATTTCAAACATTTTTTTTATATAGTTACATAAATACAAATTATGAAAAACATTTTAAAATAGTCCTGACATTCAATGTGATAATGATTTCTATTGACTTTATTGGTCTAACTACCAACATTTCATGAGTAGTTTCAAACAAACCACCTCAATGTGAAAAAAGAACCCACCTATATAAGAAAAATATTATTAGGATTAATACTCAAAAGATATAAATTAAACCTAAATATGAAATAATACATTAATTCTATGGACAATGATTTTATTGTGAAAATATCAAGATTACCTCTCTGAATGAGTAGTAGAGGAAACATGATAGAATGTAATAAATGTAAACCCTAGAGGATTGAAAGGTTTTGTGAGAGATGACGTCTGTGGAAGTTTTGGGGTATAATGGGATGGAAGATGGATATATCACCCAAACACAAAGAAAATTAAACACTTGTATAATAAAAAATTATTATTTGAGTAATACTAAAAATAAATAAATTGAACATACATATGAAAAAATACAGTAATTCTATGGATAATAATTTTGCTGTAAAAACATAAAGATTAATTCTATAATTGAGCAGAGGTAGTGTCGTTTCTCATACGTCGAAGGAAGTGTAGGTAACTTGATAGATAGTGATAAATGCACCACCATAGGGGTGAAAATATTTTAAGGGAGAAAGAGCCTAAATGTTGGATAGAGAACCCCCAACTAGAATAAAAGAATCGACATGTATAAGAAAACAATTATTATGTGATTAATACAAAAAAAAAATAAATTAAACATATATATCAAATAATATAATAATTGCATGGAAAATTATTTTACTGTGTATACATCAACATTAAATTTTTAATTAAGAAGAGGTAGCATCATTTCTCTTCCTAAAAAGGAAGTGAAGGTAACTTGAAAGATAGTGATAAATACACCATTGTAGGTGTGAAATTGTTTTAAGGGAGAAGAAGCAAGAATGTTTGGAAGAACACCCCTAACATGAACAAAATAATCCAACTAAATAAGAAAAAATTATTATATGAGTAATAATAAAAATAAATAAATTAAACATACATATGAAATAATACATTAATTCCATAGATAGTGATTTTACTCTGAAAACATCAATATTACCTCTGTAATTGAGAAATGGCAGTGTCATTTCTCTTCATACAGAGGATGTTGAGTTAACTTAAATAAATGTGATAATTTCACCACTGTATGGTTGAAAAGGTATTAAGGGAGAAGCAACATGGATGTTGTACAGAGCACCCACAACTCAATAAAAATAACCCACCTGTATAAAAGAACAATTATTATATGTGTTATACTAAAAAAATAAATTAAACATAAATAAGATACAATAAATTAATTCAATGGAAAATGATTTTAACCTGTAAGAATCAAGATTACCTCTGTGACTTAGTAGAGAAAACATCATTGGTCGTTCTGAAAAGGTATGGTACATGGATAGAAATATTCTAAAATAAATGAACTCTATAAATAATAATGAACATTAAATAAATATTTCATTAAATAATTTTTCTATAAAATATATAAAGTATATCTTAACATTATCTATGCATCAATCCAAAGTGTTTCCTTCCTTATAGATTGTTCTTCCGAGGGATTTATATCATCATCATGTGCAGAAGGCATTGTTTGCATGAGAAGTTAAACATTTAATTTACATTATGTCAATTCATTATAAAACAAATAATATTATGAGGAAAAAAATAATATATTATAAAATAAATTTTAGCTTCTCAGAGAAATATCTTTCTTTATTTAAATGTATCAAGGATGTGGTTACTCTTTTGAGAATCCAAATCCCCTATTTGTCGTCCCCTCTATTGTACAATACATTTTCTATAGTGGGACCAGCATGAACTGATTGTGATGTCCCAATGAATGGTCCATTGTCAATTTAATTTTCATCTGACTAAACATTTTTTAGTCAACAGTTGGACAATCGACTAATTCTTTTTTGTTGGATCAAAGACATAATATACCTGCACTGCTTGTGATGCCATTATGAATAGCTCGCCTTTTCCCCTTATATACTGAAATTCGCCTTCAAAAATACCATTCAATCAACTTTAAATCCATTGATTTTGTCAACCCATTTTCAATAGAAAAGAGGCACTTGAAATGTTGTATAATCTAACTCGTATATCTATTCAATAATATGAAAATCTGATATATTTTCATAAATTGGATTTCTATCCTTGGAACCAGATATGTGCATCGATTCAGCCACAAGCATAACTCTAATATTTTTCATCATACTGAAGCCATCATGTTCGTTTGCATTGAACATATAACCATTGATTACAACCCCAATGTAAGATATAACATTTTACTTTGGACTTCTGTCTATCCATTGAAGTCATTCTATAATAGAATTTGATTTTTAGATAACTCCTTTTAAATTTTATCTATGAACCATCTTATAAAATATTGATTATGTGTATATGATATCCATCTTTCTGTCCTTGATAGATTCAAATATTTAAGAATTTATTTTTGGGCTTGAATTTGTAGATAAATATATTCACTATTATGTAATATGTAAAGATGTGATTGCTCCAACTCTATTAGCGTAGTTGTAACAACATCTCTTCTAGAAATCCCCTCACCTATAAGTCATTCTCTATGATGAGACTTTGGGAGACTGATGCTTTCAACATCTGATAAGAAATCAGTACATAATTCAATATCTTTTTCAGAAATATATCATTATGCAATACAACCATCTAGATGAATTCGATTCATGACCCTCCCTTTTTAACTCTCTATATATCGTTCAATGGGGTACATCCATATGTATAGGAAATTACCACATAGTTGAACCTCTTTAATTAAGTAAACCACAAGGTGGACCATTATGTCAACGAATGATGGTGGGAAGAACATTTATAATTCAAATAATATGATTGAAATCTTATTTTTCATGATGTGAAACTTCACCTAGTCTACAAATTTACTGTATATGTATTTGAAAAAGAAGTAGAGTCTTGTTAATGTATGTCATACATTATGAGGTAGAATGGAATGTAATTAAACATCCATTAAATCTTGTATCAAAACATGATAGTTGTGTGATTTTAGTCCTTGTAACTTCAAACTAGTAATTGAAGTGAAATTCAAGATATTTTATAAATACCCATGTGGAACTTTAGTATTCGTAAGGAAATGAAAAAATTGAAATTTCTATTTTCCGGATAGAGTGTAAGCATCTCTTGGAAGAAATGTCCGCCTTTTACCCTTCTCCAGTGCTAACTCTTCCTTTATCCTCATTTCAATCAAGCCCATCCTATCCTTGAGGTCGTATTTCATTTTTCTTGGAACATTTAGTAATTTTCCAATAACACTATGAAATTCATTTCTTTCCACATGAATTAAATCACGAAAAATTTTGACATACAAAAAATTACAATACAGTAATTAAAATAAAATTGATGTCTTCATCCCAACTAATTTTTTATGGTTTTTCATAAGTGGTTTACCAAGAATAGTTTCAATATTTTTTACTTTTTTGTATAGTGGATCACCTGTTTCTAGAGACGGTGTTGTACGTTTTTTGATATTCTCATAAAATGTTGTTTTACAGGATCAATATTTATGTTGTTGAGGTAAAAAAAATTATTTCATAAAAAAATAATATTTGACGAATGTTTCAACCGAAATGAGTATGTTCATTTTTCACAAATGGGACAACCCAACAAGCCTTTAATACTATAGCCTGATAAATTTCCATGATCCGGGAATTCATTTATCATTCCATACAACATGGACCTTAATGTAAATTATTCACATCTATGAGAATCATACACTGTAACACCTATATCCCATATCAATTTCAAATCCTCAATCAATAGAGCCAAATAAACATCAATATAATTACCGAGTTTCTTTGGTCTAGATATAATAAGGGGAAACATAATGTATTTTTGCTTCGTGCATAATCATGGAGGAAGGATATAATTTACCAACATGATGGTCCATGTACGGTGAGTAATATTCTATACACCAAAAGGATTTATTCCTTCTATAGATAATACAAGACAAAATTTTCATTTCTCATCTACAAATTCAGGAAACTCGTAATAAATTTTCATCCACTAAGGAGGATATTCTAGATAATATTTGTCCCCATATTTAATTATTTTATCTGCATTCCATGTTAATTGTATCACCATTTCATGACTTCTATATAGTCTTCTAAACCATGGAATGATAGGAAATTACAATACATATTTGGAAGAACATGATTCATTTTTCTTGTATCAATCTACACCACACTTAGGATATTTTATGAGTGATTCATGGTCCTTGTGAAACAATATTAAATCATTTGAACAAGAATGTATTTTATAGAGATCATTCCAATGAACGTAACATTTATTTAGCATCATAAGTTCATCATGGTAGTTTATTTTCATCTGGTATAATATCTTTCAGGAGACCAAGTATTTCTATAAATCTACTGTCACTCTATCCATTTCCTACTTTCAAATTATGAAACTTCAATACAACTAACTATGTTTTATATATAGTAAAACCGGTATACAATGGTTTCATAGAAAATATATTTAAATCCTCAAATAACTTTGTAGAATCATGAAGATCATCTTCAATTGTCATTTCCATTTTTTTAATGTGATCTCCATCATCTTTTATGAAGGTATTCATATCAAATGATTAATAAACCATAGTATCATCCCAATCGATGGCCAAATTCAGTTTTTCATGTGTTTAGAACAAAATTTATAGCTTTTATCAATTCCATGACAAATATAATGTACTTAAAACTCTTCCAGACTAATTTTTCTGGAATAACAACAATGTGAACACATACATAGGATTTTTGAAGGGTCGTCTAGATGATCTCTTGAAAACATGATGAAATCTTTAACTCCATATTCATATTTATTTGTAAAATGATTATCGTGAATCAATTTTCATTTCATATCAATCCTATTGGGTTCATAAAATATAAATTTTATACAATATATAAATAAATAAGCATAAGATATTCATTATCAAAAGTGAAAGTTATAGACAATTTTAAAAATGGAAATATGGATCATTCATAATAGAATATCTGAGCGTCTAGATATTACAAATCCAATAATAAGGGATATTGGAATTTTAAAAAATAGTGGGAGATAAAGGTAGATAATAAATGATACTATCACTAAACTTTATATGTGTAAACAGAAAGATGGATAGTGTAATGACCGTAGCCAGAATTACCCAAACAACACTAGGTTAGAGAAACTTATAACCTCCACCACACCTCAATTTCAATAAAGCATGGTTTAATCTTTCAGTGTAAAAAACAATAAATGGGAGGTGGCCCCCCCCAAATATAAACAATTAATACTAGAGGTCGAACACAACTCTAGCATGAACCTTATCATCAATGGATAGGCAGACCCAAAATCATCATTACCCGATATAGGCATACCTGTTAGAAAAACAACTATAGAAATAAATGACGCAATATCTATATAGACACACATACATGTCACGATAGTATAAAAACTAATTCACATAATGTGTATATGAAATATTAAATAGATAAAAACCAGATCTTTAAACATAACATTAATTAAATGAACCATAATGATTCAAAAATTAAATGCCTAATGTGATAAAACCACACGTGCTTAACTAGGGATGGTCCCTTTGAATGTGATTCATACGAAAAATAAGGACCACAGTGAATTATATGAGGAAATAGATCATATGATACATATAACCAATAGAGGAACATACATCACACCAATAACTTGGTTTCTGAAAAATAGCATCTGATGATGCATGTCAAGTGAGGTTTCCATGAAAGGTGTCAAAATATATATAATAATTAGGGAACCACCACTGTGCCTCAAATTAGTAGTCAATAAAAAAGAAAATACATGAAAATTTCTACACATTTATATACATATATGAAAATATAATTTATTAAGAAGATAAAAAACATCGTAGAAAAATAATAGTTAATAAATTCATGGTTCAGTGTCAGATATAAACATCTGATCATACACTTGTAGTCAATAGAAACTACAGACAACAATTCATTCCCCAAACAATGGTTCACAAAAAATCACAAAAAAATATCACAAAGAACAAATCATAAATAAATCATAGAAGAAGAAATAAAAAATGAAACCAAAAGTACACAAAGAAAATCAAGAGGCCAACCATGCTAGGTTAAAGAAAATCCAATACCATCTTTTGAGGTCAGAAGAGATGTTTGGAGGTAGTATAGTGGTGTGATTAGAACTTCGATTCACTGAGGATGAGCGATTCAACCTTCGATTCATTGAGAAGGAGCGCCAGTAGCGGATTGCTTACCCGAAAAGCTTCTATATCGTGATGGGTTTGCAAATGGTTAGTGTTTTTAAAATTGATCATGACACTATTATCAACGCATAACAATAAGCACTGATAAAATAAATATCTATTAGTTATTTATTTAGAACATATAAATTTTCATATTTATCAGTGTTAAAAAAGCATTGATAAAGATTCTTGTAACATCCCGGTTCCGGGTGCCACTCAACGGGTGCCCCGAACCCGGTTCTCCACGTGACTTCAAGCGCGTTTCCCCAAATGCCCGAGGCTGCCTACTAGCAGCGAGGGCCCATGTCTAATAGTGGGGAAACTATGCCCTCATTTGTCAATGTGAAGCATAGTGGAATACAAATAAAACATACAACGGACAGTGGAATTAGTAAATCATACACAACTGAAATAAAAAAAAGCAGTGGATATAACCAATAGTAGATAAATAATGACGCTACATGTCTCAAGTTCTAAGAAAATAACCAGATAATGTTATACATCAATACAGTAC
This sequence comes from Viscum album, assembly GCA_963277665.1. Taxonomy (NCBI): domain Eukaryota; kingdom Viridiplantae; phylum Streptophyta; class Magnoliopsida; order Santalales; family Viscaceae; genus Viscum; species Viscum album. Next base: position 1,369,890,558 of record OY728136.1, read on the forward strand.
ACCCAAAAGCAGAGTACAACAAAACAAATCAAGACAGCTGGGAGTGGCATCACGAGCCTAGGCTCGGTCCCATGCCCACCTACTCCTCAGCAATAGTCAAGTAACTGTATAGGAACTCTTTCCCTTATCCACATCTGCAGAAATGTAATCTGTTTGGGCTGAAAAGTGTGACCCAAACAGGATGTGAGAAATAAATTCCCAGTAGGAACCCACCAAAGGCTCGTGCCCAACTGCGTGTAAGCATGCATCGACAGTGTGCAATAGTAAATTGCAATAATGTAAGTAGTACTGAAAAGTAACAACTTAACCAGTTATATTCCCATTTTAATATTCTTTTTAATAATTTTATTTAAAATACCATCACAGTGAATATTCTAAGTAAACAACCAAATTTCCACAGACACGTAAACTCCCACCCTCGAGTAAATAGAAACCAACATAGGATTTTTCCCACAGGAACACGGATATTTTCCCACAGTCGTTAGAAGTGCCGCCCACAAGCACATAATTATCTGCCCACAGGCACGGAAGAAGTTGCCCACAGGCATAAGAAGAAAAAAGCCCAAAGGCTAATCACAACCCCGCCCTCTGGCTAAATAGGTAACCGGTCCATGGCCAACATGTAAATATGCAGTAAACAAGAAATTCATCACGAGGAAATTCTACAATTACTACTTTTAAGGCATACCCTCAGGTATCCTGGCCAAATGGATAAACAGTGGAACACAACCACGAGGTGGTTCCAGATCCAAGCAATGATCCCATCTAGCATTTGAATATCATAATTAATTACCCAATAAATTTTAGGTGTTTAATATAGCAACGACTTCAGCCACACGACACCCCAAAATGGGTTCGTGGCACAAAAATGCACAGAACACATGACAGTTGAAAAAATTAACACCAAGCCACCTACCTTATACGCCAACTAGCGGTATACTCGAACGTCGAATCCAGAAACCCCCAAGAACGGCATAGATCTGACGAAAAACACAAACTTCTCAAACATAAATAACATACTTTAGGAGAATAATTATTAAGAAACACGCTAGGAGAAGAGAGGTCTTACTCGCGCGGTTCCAATGAGATCGTCCAAGGCGGAATCGGATTCCAGATGCTCAATCGGTGGATCTCCAAAGGTCCGGCCATCCTCTCCTGAGCTCCCTTCCCGTTCTAAGCCTTCCATGTGAATAGGGGAGGCTACTAGACGATTTTGGCAAAAAAAAAGTACATGTCGTGTACTTCCAAGTACACGGCATGTACTTCCTTCATTTAACTATTCCTCTGGTGGCACTGCCACACTGTTCATCCATCGTCATGAGTACATGGCATGTATTCCTGAGTACACGGTCTGTACTGCCGCCCAGCTGGCGGCTGCTCCACCGCCTTACTATTTTGGCATGTCGACTGACTACACGGAATGTAAAAGACCACTACATGGTGTGTAGTTGGTTCCTACACCTTTTTTCGCTGACAAGACTACACGCCCCGTGTACTCATCCCTACACGGCCAGAAGTACACGGCGTGTGGAAAAAGTAAACGGCGTGTACTTCCAAAATTTAGGATTTACCCCCATTTTCCATATTTTATTCAAAACCCTTAAGGAAAAGAGAAAAGAAGAACCTAATACCTCAAATAGAAGAACCGTGTTCTTACAAAATTCCTCCCTTATAGAAATTCATCCCTGAATTTCCCTTACAAGGGTGAAGAAGATATATCCATGAACAACTTCGGCCACTGAGCACGTACATCGACCTCCCACTCCAAGGTCTCGTCCTGCACTCGTCCATGCTGCCATAGCACCCGTACGAGAGGAACTGACTGGCCTCGAAGAACATTGGTGCTCCTATCAAAGATACGAATCAGATGCTCCTCAAAGGACGCATGTGCCTCTTGCTCAACCTCCTCGGGCTGAAAGACGTGAGACAAGTCTGAATGATAGTGACGCAACTGAGATACGTGGATGACATCGTGCATGGCTTGGTACCGTTGTGGTAACCGAAACCTATAGGCAACCAGCCCGACTCTCTCTAGAATCTCAAATGGCCCCACATACCGCGGTGAAAGTTTACCCTGTCTCCTGATTCGCTTGTGTCCCAACCTCGACGATATACGCAAGAAAACCTGATCCCCGACCACGAACTCCAATGTTCATCTACGATGATCAGCATATAACTTCTGACGAGACTGTGCGGTGGCCATCTGCTTCTGAATCAACTAGACCTACTCAGACGTCTCCTGCATGAGCTGTGGCCCCAGGAAAGCTGCCTCACCTGCCTCTATCCAGCACAAGGGTGAACTGCATGGCCTACCATATAAAGCCTCGTATGGTGCCATCTCAATAGTCACCTAGAAACTATTTTTATAGGAAAACTCTACTAAGGGTATATGATTCTCCCAAGAGCCCCCAAAGTCTGGGATGCAGGCACACATCATGTCCTCTAGCACCTGTATCGTACGATCTGACTAGCCATCGGTCTGAGGGTGGTAGGTTGTGCTCAAAAGCACCTGTGTACCCAGCACCCACTGAAACCTATGCCAGAAACGAGATGTGGAGCGGGCATCCCTATCAGAAACTATAGAACGAAGGACCCCAGGTAGACGTACGATCTCTCGGATATACATCCTTTTGAGCTCGTCAACACCGAAGGTCTACTTGATCGGCAAGGAGTGATCTACCTTCATGAGTCTTTCCAAAAAAACCCACATGGCATCATTGCCACAAGGTTACCTCAGCAATCCAGTCATGAAATCCATCACGACATCGTCCCACTTCCACTACGGAATGGGAAACTGCTGTAACAACCCAACCGGTCTCTGATGCTCCGCCTTCACCTACTGACTGGTGGAACACCTCGTATCAAAAAAAGCTACATCTCTCTTCATACCCGGCCACCAGTACTGACGTCTCATGTTGCGGTACATCTTGGTAACCCTGGGATGAACTGCCCATAATGAAGCATGAAACCCGCGCATCAGATCCCCGTGTATATCCACTAGAACCCATACTCGTCCTTGGAAACACAAAACCTCATCGTCTCCTATCGTCCAACCAGGAGAAGGGTCCTCACCTACCACCGACTCCCATAGAACTAGGCCTTCTGGATCAAAAAGATGTCTCCTCCCTAATCTATCCAGGAGGGTAGAAGTCACAGCTAAATATGAAATATTAGTCGACCCCTGACTGTCATGCACCTCCAGATGCATCTCAGAGAACAAGGCCATGAGTTGCCACTCACCGCTGGCCTCCTTCACTGCCTATATCTGAGTCTTCCTGCTTAGTGCATCAGCTACTACATTACCTTTACCAGGTGTATAGGAAAGATCAAAATCGAAGGACTGTAGGTATTTGACCCAACTCCTCTACCTCAGATTCAAGTCATGCTAAGTAAAGATATACTTGAGGATTTTTTGGTGGGTGAAAACCACAAAATTTTCCCCCAATAGATGATGTCTCCAACAGAGCAACACATGTAAAACTGCAGCTAACTCATGATCTTGCATCGGGTAATTCCTCTCAAGTGGCCTCAACTGCCCAGACTCGTACACAACAAATCGGTCGCCCTCCATCAACACTGCTCTCAGCCCAATACCTGATGCATCACAGTAAACTGTATAGCTATTCACTGGCTCTGGGAGTATCGGCATCGGTGCTGATATCAACCTTCCCTTCAGATCCTGAAAACCTGCCTCACAAGCTTCCGACCAAAGGAACTGCACACCCTTCTTAGTCATACCTGTCAACGGTGCTGCTAAGCAGGAGAAGTCCTGTATGAATCGTCTGTAGTAACCATCCAGCCCTAAGAAACTCCGTATTTCGAACACGTTCTTATGCTACTCCCAGGAAACCCCTGCTCTCACCTTCTCTGGGTCTATTGAAACTCCTTCCTCAGAGATGATATGACCCTGGAAGTGAATCTGGTCCATCCAAAAGTGGCACTTTGAGAGCTTAGCATATCGTCGATGCTCCCTCAGTGTACTCAATATGATCTCAAGATGGGTGGCATGGTCGTGTTGAGTGTGAGAGTACACCAAGATGTCATCAATGAATACTACCACAAAAGAATCAAGATACGGATGGAACACACGATTCATCAGTGCCATGAAAACTGCTTGCGCGTTCGTGAGTCCGAACGACATAACCGTATACTCATATAGACCATACCTACTCCTGAGAGCCGTGAGAGGTATATCAGATGGTTTCACGCGCAGCTGATGATATCCTGATCTTAGGTCAATCTTAGAGAACACTCATGCTCGATGAAGCTGATCAAAAAGATCATCAATCCTCGGTAAGGGATATCAGTTCTTAACTGTCAACTTGTTCAGCATTCGATAATCCACACAACGTCCGAGGGTACCGTCCGCCTTCTTCGCAAAATGGACCAGCGAACCCCAAGGAGAAGTACTGGGTCGGATAAATCCCTTTTCCTACAACTCCTCCAACTGCCTCTTGAGCTCCTGCTACTCAGGTGTAGCCATCCAATATGGAGGAATAGACACTGGTGCTACTCCTGGCATGCGCTCAATGAAGAAATCCACGTCTCGCTCCGGTGGTTGACGCGAAAAGTCATCCGGGAAGACATCCTTGAAACGATCAACAATAGGAGGGAAATCTGCCTGACAAGTCCCCTGGTCATCCAGATATAAGCTCGCAATCTGGGCTGTGAATCCACCTCATCCGTGATACTCTGTTCCATCTCGACTCGCCTAAACATCCAATTCTCCCTTGTATAAAAACTCTCTGGCCTCTGGTGACGTGAAACTCACCCTACGACGATAGTAGTCTACAAAGGCTCGAAAGGGAACCAACCATTCCATCTAGAGAATGAAGTCATAGCTCATAATCTCTAGGACATAGAGGTCCCAAAAGAAGTGACACCCCCAACCTCAATGGGGAACTCCTTGCACTGATGCACACCAGCTGTTCTAGTCCCCAACGGAGTTTCCAGCGTCATAACATCAGAAGATAGAGAAACACAGATCCCAATGCTCTCTACAACGGGTATAGATATGAAACTATGTGTAGAACCCATATCGAAAAGTACTAAAGATAAGAAAGAAGAAACTAAAATAGTACCTCTGACCGTAGATGGTCCGGGATCCTACTCCTACTGGGTCTGTTGCACTGCATATGCATGCCTAGTGCCACGACCCTGCGACACAGCCTTGCTACCCTGAGCTGTCACGCCCTGCTGCCTCTGAGATATTGGTGTCTGGCTACCTCGACCATGACCACCATCTCTTCCTGGACACCCTAATGTATTCAAATTCCCAGATTGGTAAGAAGTTTATGGTCCCGCTCCCACTCGCGGAGGCTGCACAGAACCCCTCTCACTAGCCATTGGTGGAAACACCCTGCAAAAGTGTTGTAGATGACCCATCCTGTCGTAAGCTAGGCACTCCACTGTGTCTCGTGGACACCGTGGCCTCCTGTACCCCTCTCTACCACACTAGTAGCACATAACCTGGCCACCTAAAACATTCTTCTTACTGGTACTGCCGCCCTGAGAGAGGTCCTCCTGTATGTTCCTCTTGCCAACAGAAAAAGTACCAGTAACTGGTGCTGAACCTCCCTGGCCTACACCACTAGATTCTTGAAAGTTCCTCTCTATGATCAATGCCTGGTTCACAATAGCGTGTATAGAAGGAAACCTAAAGACATTCACTGGTGCTCAGATGTCATACCAAAGACCATCCTCAAAACGTCTGGCTCTCAAATTCTCATTATCCACCATCACGGGTGAAAAGCGCTGAAGCTCCGTAAAACAAGCAGAATAGTCTATCACTGATATAGCGCCCTACTATAGATTCATAAACTCTCGAGCTCTATCTTCTCTCAGCGTCACCGAGAAGAAAAAGTCATAGAAGACTACATGAAAGCCTTCCCACGCCATGTCCCTATGATGCTCTGGCTTGGTGGTAACATCCCACCACCTCTTGGAGGAATCACGCAACATATAAGTCGTGAGACTGACCCTCCACCCTGGAGGCGTCTTGTGATGCTTGAAAATAGTCAGCATCGACACCAGCCAAGAATCTGTAGCCTGTGGTCCGCCATCCCCTGAGAACGTAAGCGGATGCTAGTGCTAGAAGATACGTGTCAGCTCAGCCATAGATGTGGCGGCCTGCAGTGCTCCCTGAAAGGTCTGCATGAACCACAATAAGCGTTAAAGGAACTGCATCTCCGCGCCTGTGTCTGGTATAGCATCCAGTGCCGCATCGGGCTCTGCTGGAGGATCAACTGGTAGCCCATGGCCCACCATCTCCGGAGTATTCTCGTTGCCGCTCTCCTGGCGAACAATGCGCGGTCGTCTAGGCGGCATGACACTACAAGGTAAAAAACACGCCTTAGAACTAGATTATCAAAGACCGAAGACGAAGAAACCCAAAAGGGAATAGGAGGAATAAGGAATTAAAAATTTGCAGAACAAGACTACACGGCGTGTATACTAACTACACGGCGTGTACATCACTTCCCTTCCCCTTCCTGGGTCCTTCTGCACGGCTAAGCCACACGGCTCCCATTTGAACAAAAACTACACGACATGTATTTAATATACACAGCGTGTATGGTGTTATTTCCAACTTCTCATGTCGTCTGTGACACGACCGACTACTCGGCTCGACACTACACGACATGTTTACATCCGCACACGACATGTCAACAACCCTGTTTCCCAGTCACACGGCTATTTCCACACGGTCTATCCTCGGACAAGACTACACGGCGTGTCCTAAGGGTACACGGCGTGTTCATGGAGAGGTGACACCGACCCGTGTTATTAGTTACACGACCGAGTCCCCAGGTCACACTAAACAGCGTGTACATTATTGACACAACATGTTCTGTGAAGGAGTTCACCAACCCATGTTGTTTGTTACACGGCCGGACTCCGGGTCAAAACTACACGGCGTGTATATCTGGTACATGACATGTTTTAACCAAGATCTTCCCTACCCTGTGTCACGGCACACACGGTTTGTGACATGGGAAGAGACTACATGGCGTGTACTCAGAGTACACGGCGTGTACTTAAAAAGTTTATTTTTATTCCTAAACAGAAGGCCATACACGGCGTGTGTAAAAATACTACATGGCGTGTATACTGGGTTTCCAGACAGTATGTCTCAGAAACTTCTCCAGAACCCAAAAAATACTGAAAACCAACACTTAAGTGTCAAATTCCGACCCGTGAGCACCCATACTCCACATGAATCAATGTTTTCCATCTTATCTGTGTTATAACTAATAAATAGTCAATGATCCACCAAATTCTGGTCATGGGGGCCCATACTCCCCAAAAACCAATGTTTGGCGTCCATTCTATTAACAGGATTACACAAAATACCCTGCCAAAGAGCAGGTGTTTATCATGAAGTTATCACAACAACATGCTTTTCTAGCACAAATACTATCACAACATCATGCAATTTATAATGCACCTACATGGCATGGAACTATGCATGGCATGTGATTTCTAGCATTTGACTATATGATGCATAAGATGGAATACCCTCATCTAATCGGGTTGCAACTAAATAGAACCGACTGATAAAATATAAACAGCACAATACAAGTGCGTCACCCAATGGTGAAAACATATCAACTCTAAAATTTGAAAAATAAAAAAATTAAAAAATACGAGGTAGACTGGCTTTTCCCTGTACACGGGTTTGCTACGCCCGTGCATAGCTTATTACCAACTACTGCTCATCCAATCCCTGACTACGACTCAAAATAGTAAGTCAAAGAAAAGAACCCCTCTGATACCACTTTGTAACGTCCTAGTTCCAGGTGCCACTCAATGGGTGCCCCAAACCCGGTTCGCCATGTGACCTCAAGCGCGTTTACCCAAACACCAGAGGCTACCAACTAGAAGCGAGGGCCCATGTCTAATAGTGGGGAAACTATGCCCTCATTTTCCAAAGTGCAGTGCAATGGAATACAAATAAAACATACAACGAACATCGGAAGTAGTAAATCATACACAACTGAAATAAAAAACAGCAGTGGATACAACCAACAGTAGATAAATAATGATGCTACATGTCTCAAGTTCTAAGAAAACAGCCAGAACATGTTATACATCAATACAGTACACCCAAAATCAGAGTACAACAAAACAAAGCAAGACAGCTGGCAGCGGCATCGCGAGCCTAATCTCGGTCTCATGCCCTTCTACTCATCAGCAACAGTCAGGTGCCTTTACAGGGACTCTTTCCCCTATCCACACCTGCAGAAACGTAATCTGTTTGGGCCTAAAAGAGTTACCCAAACAGGGTGTGAGAAATAAATTCCCCGTAGGCACGCAACAAATTCACGTTCCCAACTGCGTGTAATCATGAATCGATAGTGTGTAATAGTAAATTTCAATAAAGTAAGCAGTACTGAAAAGTAACAACTTAACCAGTTATATTTCCATTTTAATATTCTTTTTAATCAGTTAATTTAAAATACCACCAAAGTGAATAATCTAAGTAAACAACCAAATGTCCATAGACATGTAAACTCCCACCCTCGGGTAAAGAGAAACCAACACATGATTTTTCCCACAGGCACACGGATATTTTCCCACAGGCGTAAGAAGTGTCGCCCACAGGCACAGAATCATCTTCCCACAGGCACAGAAGAAGTTGCCCATAGACGAAAGAAGTACAACACCCACAGGCTAATAACAACACTGCCCCCAGGCTAAATAGGTAACCGGTCCATGCCCAACATGTAAATATGAAGTAAAGAAGCAATTCCTCTCGAGGAAATTCTACAATTACTACTTTTAAGGCATACCCTCGGGTATCCTGGCCAAACGGATAAATAATGGAACACACCCACGAGGTGGTTCTGGATCCAAGAAACGTTCCCAACTAGCATTTTAATATCATAATTAAATACACAATCAATTCAAGGTGTTTAATATAGCAACGACCTCAGCCACTGACACCCCAAAATGGGTTCGTGGCACAAAATTGCACAGAACACACAACTGTTGGAAAAATTAACACCAGGCCACCTACCTTATACGCCAACGAGTGGTATACCCGAATGTCGACTCCAGAAAAACCCAAGAATGGCGTAGATATAACGAAGAACAAAATCCTCAAAAACTTAAATAACTTATGTTTGGAGAATAATTGCTAAGCAACACGCTAGGAGAAGAGAGGTATTACCCGCACGGTTCAAACAAGATCATCCGAGGCAGAATCAGATTCCAGACGCTTGATCGGTGGATCTCCAAAGGTCCGGCCATCCTCTCCCGAGCTGCCTTCCCGTTCTAAGACTTACCTATGAACAGGGGAGGCTACTGCCTGATTTAAGGAAAAAAAACAAAGTACACGACGTGTACTTCCAAGTACACGGTGTGTACTTCCATCATTTAACTGTTCCTCTGGCGGCACCACCACACTGTTCATCTGTCGTCATGAGTACACGACATGTACTCCTGAGTACACGGAGTGTTCTGCTGCCCAGCTGGCGGCTGCTCCACCACCTTACTATTTTCTCCTGCCGACTGACTACACAGCGTGTAAAGGATAACTACATGGCGTGTATTCGGTTCCTACACCCTTTGTTGCCGACATGGCTACACGCCCCATGTACTAATCCATAGACGGCCAGAAGTACACATCGTGTGGAAAATGTACATGGCATATACTTCCAAAATTTAGGATTTTTCACCATTTTCAATATTTTATTCAAAACACTTACGGAAAAGTGAAAAGAAAACGCTCGTACCTCAAAGAGAAGAACCTGGTTCTTACAATTCTTTTATCAATGATTGTTACTGAATCAATGTTAAAGGATATATAATAATAATTGTAAATTAAAAATTGTAAATATTTATAATTACTTAATAAATATATATGAATAGAAATAGATTAAATATATTCCTTTTTAAATAAATTTATTATAATTTTAAATGTATTTATTTATAATTATGGAAATATTTTAAAAAAATATTATTTATATCATTATAAATATTTATATAATTATTCATATATATATTTAATATATATATAGAAATGTAAATATAGTAAATATATTCATTATCTAAGTAAATTTATTATAAATTTAATAGTTTTTTAGATATAAAAAATTATTTATTTATAATTATATATATACTTAAAAAAATATTTATCTATTTATAATTAGAAATATATAATCGTATAAATACAGTGACTGTACATTTATAAATATACTTATAATTTTTTTTCAAATATATTTTAGACATTATTAAGGAGTATCTAATTTTGAGTGTATATATATATATATATATGAGTGAAATTTAATAAATTCAGAATATAGGTACACTTTTACAATATTGAAAAAATGGATATGTTCTTTGTGTGTGCATATTGTATAAAGAAATGCATTAATTATAAGTTTATATGAAATCAATAAAACACACATTTGATCTATAATAAACTGAAAAATAAAACAACATTCAATTATATGTCGAGTACTATGCAATTTTTCAATATTTATAATTCATATTAATTTTTAATTATAAACCATTAATCAATAAATATATGAAAATTTAATGTAAAGAGAATAAATATTTTGTAATATATAATTATATTTATATACGTTACTATATTTCTATATATTTAACATATAAAATTTAATAACATTAATTATCATAATTATTTATTGAATAAAATGTTTAATATTTAATAATGTATAATAAATAAATTAAATTTTACCAATAATTATTTAATTAACAAACTATATAATATTTTTTTTAATAAAAAACATTTTTTATTTTAATTTATTTAATCATTTAATTTTATCAACACATAGAATGTTTTAATGAATGATATATTTATCTGCGCTAAACATAAAGCGCAGAAAAAGAGTACCCTTTATCAATGCTAATAATAATGTGCAAATAAAAGATACCCTTTATGAATGATAAAATTAATGTACTAATAATTATTTCTTTTATCAATTCTAAAATAAAACCGCTGATAAATGTTTAAATTTATCATCGCTTTCATTAGAGCTGATAAATATCCCATTTATCAGTGTTTTCGTCTAGCACTGATAAATAATAGTGCTTCTAAAGCCCTGTTTTGTAATAGTTCATGCTCTGTCTCCCCTACTGAAGGGAGAGAAACTCTTACCTCTTAGCTTCCCTCACCATCAAAGATAGAAAGTCTACCCTGAAATCCCTCCAAATGTCAATCCACAACACATCATTATCCTTATGGTCACTAAGAAATAACACCCACCATTGACACACATCTCCCCAAGTATGACTAACTGCCTAAGACACCTTAAACTCATTTCATGCCTAGATTAGACTGAAATCAATATTGAGGCCCTCTATCTAGTTCTCTTTCTCCAGATGCGAGACACACCCATTATACATACCCAAAATCTTCTCTTAGAAGTCACAAAAAGACCACTGTTATGCCTTATCATCCTATTTCGTGTCAACCCTCTAACGATCAACCATATCATCTCATTGAACCTAAACTACATGATCATTTTATTACCCTTACCTATGGGGCTCATGCTGCGACTCCCCAACCCCGCCTTAAATAGGCTAGGGGCTGGAGACTAGCACCGAGTAGACATATCACATTATTGACACCAGTGTGTGATAATCAAGTCTTCTCTAGTAGATGTATTTAAGCGGAAGGATAAAGTCAAAAGTTTAACTAGAATCTCTAATTATCAAAAAAGGAAAGTGGCGTTAACGAAAAACATTATCGCATGTGCCTATCTACCATAACTAAGTATAAAGACACAGAACGTACCTTGAACTATTCCCAAAGCTCTGGGGTCATAATCCTCTACAGCCCCCAGTTGTATCCTCCCCTGTACTCCAACTCCTTGAGTCTGGTATGGGCCACCTGGGGTGGTTGTGGTGATATGATAGAAGTTCTACCACCTTATACTACTTCCCCAGCTCCTTTGCCACAACTGTCACCCGGAGGTTTTTTCTGCTCCTGCCACTGCCTCTTCCATGGTGGTTCATCAACCACTTCCTTGACTACAACCTGAACGGTGGGAAAATATTGAATGATATGTCCCCTCCCCTGAAAATAATATCAAGGTCTCACTTTTGGGTAACTGAGGTGACCTTGGGACCTTTTAAAAAACCTCATGTTCTCTGGATTACGTCACACACCTAATATTGGTAGGTCCTGCCAAACCTGCATCCCAGGAAATTTCTACATTGGAAACCTATGATACACACTCAAACCGTGTGTATCATAATCCAGCATCGAAAGAATCATGAACGACTATATTTATCTAGCTTCATCCCCCTAAACCACTGGAGGTGGCTCTACAAAATGATCAAAAAGAGAAAGCACCACATTATGACCCCTCCAGGCACATGCTTCCGATGTCAGCATGCCAGTGTCCCCTTCTACGGGCTAATGGTTCTCATTATGTGATCTATTTTTCAAAATAGTGGTACGTATGTGATCCTCAGGTCACATTCTTTATCAACATGGGCTCAGATCAGCGTTAGGATTCATCCTAATGAAAAACCAATCGAATGGAGATGTCTCTCGAATCACTTCTATCCGTCCATCCCCATCATTATCGCACCTCTGGTAGGTCATCCTGACATTGGATCCTCGATTTCAGATCTTTTCACAAAGAAACAGAGGTGAAATGATCATATGTTCATAAACCATGAAGAATGTGAAGAACACAAAGAACATAAAGAACATTGTGGAAGAAAATTACATGGAATAACACATGGATCTAACCTTAGTCATTGTTCATCCGACCATGATCCATTCTATAATAATGATATGGGAAACATAACAATCCTTACTCAAATCAACCTTGAGAATAAAACCCAGTAATTATCCCCAACCAGTAAGAATTAGTGATCCGTGGTTCAACCTGGTCATTGGTTAATCCACATTCATCAATGATTTTCAATAATGGGGAAAATAATAATCAAAAAAAAAATTCCCTACCTTGATTCGGTTCGACTGCTAATTAAAAATGCTCACCGCGTCTTTATCATGGTCAAGATCCTTCAAATTCGAGGTTTGTTGTTGTTGATTCTCTATTCCTTCGGTGTTCGTTGGAGAGAGCTCCGTCTCCTTACCTCATAGGATTTACTAGGTTCTGTCAAAACCATGGATATCTAACAATAGTCAATATTAAAAGAAAACCAATTTTGTGCCAAAAATAATTTTTATTAAATAATTTTAATGAAATTTACATCCAAAAACTATTTTTCACATATGGCCCACACCAGACGATGTTAGGCCTCATCTAAGGAAAGATCCCCATTAAAAACTCAACGGTGGTCTCGAATTTCCAATATGAGTTATCGTTTATGAGTTTTTAGGATTCTAAAATAAAATAATTTTATTTAGTAATTTTATTTACAGTTACACATTGGTGGATTTGTCTATAGGGGACCCATGCCGACAAAAGTCAGGTCGGTCTTGGGGTAAATCCACCATTGTGAGCTCAATAGTGCCCTTAGATTTCTAATATATAAAACCACTTAATATTTATTTCACTTTTTAAGAAAACACTCATGCACATACTATTAAAAATATAACCATTTTTATTGAAGATATTATGGGCACCCTGGGCCTTGGAATTTCACGTCATCTTAGTGCCTGGTCTCAGAATTTTTTTTATATAATTTCATTTTTTTTGGGAAAATCAAAGTCATTATAAAAAACATAAAGATGATAAACTAGATCCATTCCTGAAAACAAAGACAACATCATAAGACTGGTAGGAGAAAATTATATCAATGATTATTTAATTTGTTTATTTTATTTCTCCAAATAGTCAATTCAAATATGAAAAAAATTCAACATGATGCACAAACCTCTCCTCGGTCTCTACCCTCCAAAAGGCCCGCCTCAAATTGTAATTACATAAGGTCCGAGTATGTGAACTGGATCATGAGGGGGGTGATAAAATATTTTCTCTAAGTCGTTATCCCAGGCATATGCTACACACCAAGGTCAACTGTAACTACTACCATACAAAACCTTCTAATCCTCACTTTTCACAACTCCAAAATCAATCCTATATATCAACCATAACCTCTGATTCTACTCTGTCATGACCCACTCCAAGCATATATTTTTTCATTAATGAAGAGATATAATGACCCCTCATGTCCCCCCTATAGTAGGCTAGGGGATGGAGAATATAACCAAGGGGAAAATAATATCATAGTATGAGAGTCATTACCATTTATAAATGAAATAATATTGGGAGATAGGATAAAAAATCACTACACATCTCCAGAAGACAACACCAGGGTAAACAAAAAATGATCCCACAATGCATGAATAAATAAAACTGAACCATATAAAAGTATCCAAGGTAAATAAAAGAAGACTATAATGTGGCTATAACTCAAAAAAAACTCCAACGTAGCATGTAATATTTAGCTCAATCCCCAAAGTCCTCCTAGAAACCTGAAAAGATTTTATATCCCTAGGGTGAGAATAATAGGTACATTTAGCAGGGACATAACAAAGGCCTCAAGTGCACATTTGAAAAGAGCATGGTAATGTGACCATGAAATAACACTAGAACCAACAACCACCTATACATGTAATCTATCCAAATCCATCTTTACCATAGCTCACCCACCAAATCACACATCCAATAAAATAATATATCATTTTGATAATAACAAATATCATCTCCCCAATTATTCTTCCCCAATTATTATCATCTCTCAATCTCCAACATTGAATGTATTATTCTTCCATCCCTTCCATACATATCACACCACATCACATCCCACTAACAAATACCAAGGCTAAACATTACACCACATCATAATCCTACCCACACCATTCTGGAACGACACATCACAACTAGAATCAAATCAATATGGTATCATGATTGTGAAGGACATCAACCTCGTTCCCTCATCCAACTATGTGTGATCCCCACCATATACCACATCACACTACATAACGTCTGTTCTGTAGACTCCTGGGCCAACACAGCATATCCCGACCATATAAAAATAGGCCACACATCACATATCACTCGTAGAAACTTGTTGCAACACATAACTACTGATGGAAGAGTACGTGAGATAGGGTATCTATCAATCTATTTCACTACCATCTTGGATGGTGGGGAGAATACACAAAAATCAACACCTATAAGCATTGGTAAGGTTATCCAACTTAGGCAGGGCATGAATAAAATAAAATAATCATACAAGATATAGAGATAGTACACAATACCCAACATATGGGTCCACATCAATAAAACTAGTTCATTCCACATCACAACTACATACCACACCCAAACCGTCCAAATCGTTTCCACCATTAAATGAAACACCATGAAACTACCAGACAAGAACCTAAAATGTTTCACTTTCAACTTACAATCATCACAGAATTTTTTCATTAGGCCATTTAACAAACATATACTTCCATCCCATTATATAAAATTACCAACTAATTTATTTATTCATTTCATTCAGCATTGTAATTTATTACACCACTACCTGAGAAATTAACACAAACACACCAAAAAACCAAGAAAAAATACATAAACACCTCAACTGAAACTCACATTCACCATAGTCATTGTACCATATCTCCCAAGACATATCACAACACAAAAACCACAAATCTCACCCATCGCACAAACATAACTACCACATACCACAACCACTACACTATAGACACTACGCCATAACCTCTACGCCACAACCTCTTCACCAGAAACTCTATTATATGACCACAAAACCACGTGATTTTCACCACAGACACTATGCCACAACCACTATTACCCAACCATTGGGCCACATTGCATGACTACCTACATAGTATCCATATAATCCAACCATCGCATCACTGACCTACACACCACATAGCCCAACTGACCACATCCATAATCACACTACAACCCAAAACAAACAAGGCAACACAAGAAGAATAAGTGCACATCAAAACACACATTACATCTTCCATATTTATTTAGGGGAGTTGTCACATGTCTTCTTAATTTTTAATGGGTATTATAACACAAACCAAAATGTCTAGGGAAACTAATTATTACACAAATATACATTCTTTAACCTTTTATTTAAGGTTCAACCACACAACAAAAAAAGGTTCATCACAACATAACTAATACCGTATAAATAAGGCTCCCAAGAGCTGTTATTTTCATAATTAGAAAGAGGCATGAATATCAATATAAAAAACATATAAATAAGTAGTAAATCATGTGATAACTCATCATACCAATCAATTTTAGACAATCCAATTATTATTTTTCATTTTGTTGACCCTTAAAATCCACCCAAAGTTAAGAAAAGGCATGAATATCTTATACATAGAATGTAAAAGGTTGAGAATGAGGAACCCCTACTTCAAAGAATTTTTCTAATCTCACTGACCACTGAAGGGAAAAGAAGAAACACCTACAAACTACAACAACAAAAAAAGCATAGATCAACATACACCACATTGAAGGGTTCTCAAATTGTAGCCTGTAACTCCTCCCAAACCAAATAAAAGTCTCTGTAGTGAATCTATGAATAAGAACATAAAGAAAAATTGTGAGAAATAGATCAGAAATAACCATAGATCGATGATGGGAAGCCAAGGATTGATATATAATGAAGGAATCCCAAGGTGGCTGGTGGGAGAGCTACTGGGTCACTTGGAAATGAGAGGGAGAATCATTGATCATAGGTTTTAGAGAAAACCTGAGTGCTGTAACCTTTTATAAATTCTCTACAAAGGGAATTTTAATTGGATGTACCCTTTTCGCATCATATAAATGTCGGGTTTCAAGTCCCAATAAAAAATGCATCACCTCAACTATTTGAATACTTAATTTATTATATATCATGTGAACCATCCTTTACAATCCATGAGCCATCCTTTCACATCATGTAAACTTTACACAGTGTGTATTCTTTCTACCTCTATCTTTTTAATAGCCAACACCTCTGGCCTCGCTGTAAGACTCATCTGAGTACCACGAATTCTCCTAAAGGCTCATCTATAACACATCCAACACCGAAAATAAGAAAATTAATAGAGAAAAAGGACAAAAACCATTGCACATTAAGAGGAACCACCTAAAGTCCAAGGTTAGTGTCTAGAAACAAACCAATACACCCATATACAAATAAGGTAATGTCATAATGAGATAAAATATCATATGAATTCTCTTCGTGTAATATAATATCTTCATCATGGTAACTCTAATAAATAAGTATTCACACTGGTATCATCAACCTATGTGATCTATGTCTCTTTATTTGACTTTTTAGATTTGAAACTTTCCACTGAACACTATGAATTTTAATTTAATTAATTTATTACATTCCCATCAATGTTATTGAGATATAAATTTTTTTAATGAACAAAATAGAAAAATCATTTCTTGCATTATTTATTAATGCAATATCACTTGGGATGCACCCAACATGTCCGTTTCTGAAAACATATTTCATCATGGTATTTTCAATACATAAAACAATGAAACTAATTATATCCATTAATAATAGTCTTAAAGTATGTCGACCTCCACACCCATCCATGGATATGATAAAAAAATGACTCATAGAAAAGTATATTTCCTACTAGATGGTCTTGTTCTCACAATCTATTTCAATGGAAATTACTAAGGACATACACCATGAGAAAATACATCAAATTCTTATAAGTGTCTTCCCTTGATAGCGTGTATCATTTTCGTATCATCAAATGATATCATATGACTATAGAATATATATTTATAAATTACATTGTGGAAATTCATTGTTCTCATCACATTAGGGAATTACTATGATCATTCTAAATGACAGTTATTCTTATGATATTATCAAATACTATGTCATGTAGAATAAAAATCATAATATGATAAGATTTTTATTAATATTCAAAAAAATTAATATAAGTAATTATAAAGTACATAAAAGTTGGTTCCAAAAAACCATCTTGAACTTCTTAAAGAAATCTGGTCAGAATGGATAGTGGATATCTCCCTTATGGTAGTATTCAATAGAAACACCACATCCACTTCATATCTAGTGAGAGGAAAAATCTTGAGGAAAAATATCAAGCATGTTTCTTTATTGGGTATGGTGATGAAGAATTATTATTTTAACTTCGGGATAGCATATTAGAAAATTTATTCAAAAGAATAAATGTTATCTTTAATGAGGAGATTACGTGGAAGGATTAGGACATTGTAGAAGATTCAGAGAAGAAAAAGGATTACAAGAATGAGAATGTTTATCTGGATGTAATTTTTATAAATCATGATTTTTTGGGGAGTAAAAAAGTTCTAAATATTATATAATTTATGGAAGATGAAGTTTTAGATATAGGATGGTATAGTTGAAGATATATGTACCATAATACTTAAAGAGTACAAAATATCGAGTAAAAACTCTAGAAGATGATGTTTTGGGAGGATTGGTTCCAATATAATTAGATATAAATGGTAAATTTCAAAGGATTAAAGGGGTTATGCACCTATTTAAAAGGTTTAGAAGCAAAATACATTTCCTTTTTCTTATTTATTGTAGAGAAGATGGATGCTCAGAAGAGGTAGAAAGCCTTTATGACTCCATATAGTGATAGTTAGTGATGAAAACAGATATGAACTCTTTACATTCATCTAGAACATGGGAGATAATAGAAAATTATATTGGAAAAAGGGTGTTGTGGGATAAGTGAATCATCAATTTTAAAGAAGAAGAGAAATATAAGTAATGGTGAAATAAAATACTTGTTTTGAAGGGATTTAAATAAAAAAAGGTTAAGTTTTTTGAAATATTTTCTATAGTTATAAAGAATTCAATAATTCAATTGATTGTAGAAATATTCGATATTGAGGGTTTATATATTGATTGATTATATGAAAGGACCACCTTCCTTCATGGTGAATTAAAAGAAGAAATATTCATGGAGAATTTGAAAGGTTTCTTGGAAAATAGAATGAAGGCCTTAGAATATTAGATCTAATCAATTTTGTAGGGGTTGAAACAGGCACCCAAGAATTGGAATTAGAAGTTAAATTATTTTATGGTTGTGAATGAATTAATCTAGGGTAATTTGGATCACTATTGTTATTAAAATGTGTTCAATGATGTGAGAATACTATACTTATTCTCTATGTGGGTGATATGCTTCTTATAAGTTTATAGAGAGATCAGATTGAGCATATGAGTGATGATTTTTTTTAAATATGAGAGATGAAAGATCATGATATAGAAAATAGGATATTGAGGATGAGGATAGAAAGGTAATTGAGTTCTAGAACTTTGTTCCTATCTCAGTCATAATACATCTTGAAAGAAATGGAAAAGTTTGAAATAAGTAAATCTAATCATGTATTCACTCCCATGGATGATGATTTAAATTTAATAAAAGTTAAATCACATAGGATAATTAATGATGTTTAGAACATAGAGTGGGTTATATATGAATCAATGATCCTAATCTTGATATATTTCGGGGTTTTCAAGTCTCCAGACATTGCCTATGTAGTGGGTGTCATCAGTAGGTCCATGGATAATCTGAGAAGGGAACAATGAGAAAAGATAATTTGAATACTTCAGTATCTAAATGGTGTGATTCATATAAAAATATACTTCTAAATGGATGAATAATTATAAGGGTTATCATATTTAGTAGTTAGTATTTTTGGACACATGAATAAGTACAACTGTTAAGGTGTTTTTGGAGTAACCATCGTGAATTGGATGTTAATATTTCACCTAGTAGTTTTTTTCCACGATGGAAGAAATTTACTTTGAAATAATGAAATATGGGAAGGGGATGTTCTGGATTAAGGGGTTATTAGATGATCTTATAAAAATTTAAGAAAAAAATTGCATTCTAGGATAGTGATAACATGAATTATCTTGTGAATATTTCGATGCTCCACTCCATGAAAAATAATATTCTATAAACGTATCACAATATTTGGATGTTTTAAGAGGATATAGTGTGGGATATAGATATGGTTGATGGATATCAGAATCTGACATACATGTCAAGGAGTGTCAAATTCTATAAAATATTAGGGTGTTGTTTCCCCTTGATGAGGATTGGATGATAAAATCATGGAGGAGGATCATGATGCCACTATTTAAGGATGAAAGAAGAGAAAAAAAGCTATAGGTCCATGGGACATGGTGTTGAATCCTTGAAAATGATCTTCAAGTGGGATATTGTAAGGTTTTGCCTATGTGATGACAATTTTCTTTCTATGTGTTCAGAAGATCTAGAAGAAAAAGATTCAAAACCATGATGTTGATGCCTGGTGGAGATTGTGATGAGGTAGTACCAATTCCCAAAATTCAATCAGATGATAACGGTTAACACGTTACAAATGAATGAATTGTGGAGGATAGAAGTTTTCTTGTGTAACAGTAACTTTGTCAATGTGTAATCATATCATGGTGTTTTCAATAGATACATAAGATTATTCAAAGGCTTATGTAAGGATAAATATTATTCATTTCACTATTCACCAAGAATGAAAAGTTGAGGCAGTGCAAGATGCGGGCTATTAACCATTTTCCTCAACAAATAATGGGTGATCATAAAGATCATATAGTAGTGGAACCAGATCAATTATAAAAACACCTATATATATGGGTAGTTGGGGTCACTAATTTTTTTTCTACATTGTTTTAAGTCATCTATATTTCAATGTATAGTTATACTAGTTTGGGTGATTTTAACTTGAATATTTATATCTTAATGCAAAGTGGAAAGTGTTCCTCTAATTGAGTAGACCTAAGTTTAAACTACATTATTTATCATGTTTTTCTATTTATTAATTTTTTAGATTATTTTAATTTGAATTGTTCTTGTATGGTGGGGAAATGATTTGGTACAGATATTTTGAATATTTGTTCCGAAGTTTGTTAATTGACATCAGATGTTTTTCATCTTCAAAAGTTATGGATCTTATATCTCAAGTGAAGTTCTAGAGGATACCTTTTGGATTATAGGTTTTGACACAAAAAAATATTCGCATATATGCAAAAGTTTTTAATAATTTGTGGATAGTTGCGGTGATATGAAATAATTTTAGAGTGCATGTAATTTTGTTCCTCAATATGGTGTTGGTAAAGGTTCTATTAGTGAGAAAAATAATAATAGGAGGATTTATGGAAAGGAATAAATCAAAATATATCAATGGGAATTGTTTAAAATATTTATAAAAAAAGTATTAAGTATTTTGGATATTAATGTGAATGTGTGGGACATGATAAATCAAATCATTATGCTACACACCGATCATCCCATCTATGGGTAAATATGGGGAAACTAGAGAGGTTTTATACACATTTTTACAAGGAAACTATTGTTGAGTCACCAAACCAAACTCAAGGATCAATGATACCAGTAGAGAGGTCCATTTATAATTTATTTTTATATCAATATATGTTAGGGAAAAAGCTTAAGCTGGGGAAGAGAAGGGCCATCCTTTTGTATCACAATAGACACAAGTTGTGTAATAGGTTAGACCCACTACTGCATGAGGTACCATACTAATTATTTATTCTTTAAGATCTAAATTATTTTATACATGGTCATATCATTCATTTATTCCTACATTTATATGAAATAAATTTGTATTACACATTGAATTAAATCTTTTTTTAGTGAGGATCAATGAACATTTTAGAGAAAAGAATGAAAAATGATTTCAATATCAATTTTATTCAATTATGATAGAGAATGTGGAAATATCATGAGAAAGTTAAATTCTAAAAATTAATGTTTATGATCTTACCATTAGGATGGATATGTTAGAGATATATAAAGATCATATTTACTGTTATAGGTGAAAAGTTTATTTTATTGTAAAAATGGAAGTGTTCTCACTTTTTAAGGAGATTGGGACATTAATGTGACATGAGTAGTCCCTATTGATAATGAACATAACTTATAAATTATATGGGTTGGTTCTTAGAGACATAGAATCAAAATATTTTCCAAGGTTTTTTATCCTGGGAAAAGTATTTTGATATTTTTTGTAAATAATTTTATGGAATACCATCAAAAATAAATGTAAAGATTTTCATTAATCATTTACCAAGGATAAGAAATAATTATTTACATTCTTATCAAATACGAATAAAATAATTAAGATAAACAAAGGTGTCACTTCATGATTTGTAAATACAGGATTTATTTGATAAAGTTTATTTCTGTGGGTGAAATTAGCCTTATTTTCTATGAAAGTTGACGAAAAATTATCTTGTATCAATTATAGAGAGTTGAACCTAGTGACTATTAAAAAATACCCCTACCACATATTATTAATTAATTTATTCAACTCAAGGGATATATTTCAGCTTTAAATATCTATTTTAAATTTTGATAACATAACTAAGGGTGAGAGGAAAAAATATTCTAAAAATGGTTATTCCTGATTGATATGTGATTTAAGAATCCTTAGTGATTTAAGTTAGACTTATCAATGTTCTCTACATATTCATGAAATTGATGAATATATGTTTCCATGAGTATATTGATACCATTGGTGTATTTTTTTGGATTTTATTCTTATATATTCATGATCAAAGGTGGATCATGAGAGTGATTTGGATATCATTTTTATGGCCATATGTAAACAATATATTATATGACAAGTTCACCAATTTTCACTTTGAATTCATTAGGTGATGTTTTTAGGTCATTTAGTTTTTGAAAAATTAATTATTTTTAACCCTAATAATGTTAAATAAATTTAATATTGGTAAATACAAAAGGAGTTTTAAAATTTTTATGTTTTAATATATTTTTTATTTATTATCAATTTTTTATCCAGGTTTCTTTGAAATTAAACTATACAATGAAAAATATAATCCATAATGAAATAAAGTCATAATAGAATGAAAAATGATATGAAAAAATTGATAAACTGAAATTGAGACTTAATACTCATCCAATTTTGATATTACATAATATAGATGATAGTAATATGATCTTTTTATGCATATATATGAAGTAGGTTTGGAATGTGTCATGATGAAATGACAAAATGTAGTGACTTATTAATTAGTGATATTTAAAAATATTTTCAAGATTTATCCTGTCATTAACATGAATTGATGGTAGTTGTTTATGCATTGAAATATTGGAGACATTCTTCTTTGATGATAAATTTATAGTGTATAGATCATAAGAGAATGGAATATATTATTTATAAATAGGTTTGAATTTAAGGGAATAATAATGGATTGAATATCTTATGGTTTTTTATTTTGAAATTTTATATACATCAGGGAAAGGAAATTTCATAGATAATACTTTGAGTCATTAGTCCTGTACCCAAGTGGTTAAAGAGGCATAATAACAGTTGGTTAGTATGTTGTATGAATTTCACTTGAAAGTGAAAGAATAAAAGGATTGTATAATATTTTCACAGATAAGATTAATCTCTAAAATTTCATATTTGAAAAAAATTGGAAAATTATGAAGTATTTCATTCATTCAAATTGCTCCCTTCAGCCCTGAGAAACTATGATATACAAGGATATTAAACAAAAATTCTAGTGGAATGTAATAGGAAAGGATATAAGAGTTTTTCCACCAAATATATGATTTCCCACCATTCTAAAACAAAGATCAATTTCCTACATTCTTGTTACAACCATTTCTTATGAAAACATGGAAATGAGGGGAAATCTTCATTGGCCTTGTGATTGGTCTACAGAGATCATCATGAAAGTATGGTGCTATCATGGTGGTTTATTTACAAAAAAATTGGCCCATTTTCTACACATGAATGAGATATATACACTGAATTATTAGGATAGGATATACATGATGGAATTAGTTGATCAAGATATCATCCCAAAAATTATAGATATTTGGAGATAATTATATGTGTTTTGGGGGATATGCGATGATCTAGTCTTTTAGACTTTATATGACCATGAAATGATCAGATGATTTTTTTAATAATAATAATAGAGATTTAATTCATATAAAACTTCTTGAAGTATTGTGTGGAAGGTCATTCCAATCACTTTTGTATTTGACTGAGATGGGAGATAAGATTGTCTTAGGTTATAGTTTGGTAAAATAAATAAATAATTGGATTTATTTTAGGAAATAGATAATGGTGATATATTCAAGTTGAAAAAATTATATATATATATATATGTTTTTCCCATAATCAAAAAAATAATTTTGTTTTTTGACTGACTAATCCTGCACTAATAGTATAAAAGTGAATAAATCATATCCATTTGGAAGAGGGGAGTGTATTCGAAGGAATTTTATATGATTCTATATTTAAATTTTTTTTTAATGATTTAAGTGATAGTCCAGATTAATGGAATATGAGAAAAGGGGCTTGAATCAAAGGGGTATCTTGACACTATAATATTGAAGTAATAAAATTATTAGATAATTTAAGAGTTTTACATGGTCATGTCAACAAATAGTTGTAGACTTATCAATTGGACTTAGATGAATCAATAACAAGAAGTTATTAAAGGTTTAGTGTATGTATTTTATGCATTTTTTGGATTTTATTTGTCAAAAAAATATGATAAATAATTAAATAATCTTATACAAATAAAATCATACATGCTTCAAGGTAATGATTCGGAGAAATGAGAAGCATCGACAATTTAGATAAAAAAGAGAATGAAAAAGAAAATTATAATCAACCCAACATGTTTATTTTATCAAAGAAATATAAAATAAAAATTCTCTTTCATACCTCTTGAAATGGTGCAAATAATTAGTAAAACATTCCATTTGTTTCTCTCTCATCAATGAGAAATAAATGTTTCCTGAAGGGTTAGTTTTGGGAAAACTAAAAATCTACACTTGATCTACTTGATATGTATCCAGATGGTTCAGTGTTGGGATTCAATTATTGGGCCTAGTTGGGTTGAGCTACTAGGACATGTATTATTGGGATGGCTATAACAAGCCAAAACCATCCTTTAAAGAATTTGTAGCAGAAAATATATCAAACAGTCAATGGGATTCTTCTAACCAAGTTCACTACTACTGATATTCTATTTAATAGCTCAAAAAAGGCTTTTAAAAGTTATAAAAAATCATTGTTAATCACTACACTGATAAAGGCCACTCTTTATTAGTGATATTTCTAGCGCAAATAAGGTCCCCATCTACTGCATTATGCTGTTTTTATAAAAAATCACTACATAAACCTCCTATACACAATAATAGCACAACAAAACCCCTATAAAAAATATATAATTTAATTGAAATAAATTTTACATAATGAGTACAAAAAACTCCACTATATATATTTCAAACAATTTTTTTGTATAATTACACTTCTAATTATTATACACAAACAATTTAAAACATTAATGTCTTTCATTGGAACTTGTGATCCCCTCTAAAAAAGGTCCTATGATTGTATCTATTTCCAAAAAAATGACCTCAACTTGAGAAAAATAATCCACCTGTATATGAAAAAAAATCAAATCTTAGTAATATTATAAAGTAATAAATTAAACATTAATATGAAAAAATACATTAAAAAATTTCAAATTTAAATAAAAATTCACTTAGAGTTATACTGGTCACACTGTACATTGTATTTAGGTGTAGTTGATTCCTATACATCAAAAATCATGTATGGATTATTGTCAAAAAGTATCAAAAATATTTGAATGTGTTTTCATAGTTTTGAGTATTTCACTTGTTATTTTTAGTGAAATAAATGTCAATTTTAAACAAAGAAACATTTTTAGTTATACTAGTGACACCATTTATGGGATTTCTGTGTAGATGATTACTATACATCAAAAATTAAATTAGCAAAAAAATCCGAATGCATTTTCTTGGTTTTTAGTATTTCATTTGCATTTTCTACTAAAATGCTATTTCAAACATGAAACACACACTTTGAGTCATAGGGATCACATAGTGTGTTTTTTGAAATTATATTGCTTCCTACATGTCAAAAATTGGTTATGTATTTCTATTATAAATTATCTAGATAATCAAAGTTCACTTTATTGTTTTTTAGTTAGGGACACTTGTTTTGAACTAAAATTTCAATTTTAAACTGATAAAAGAAAATTTGAGACATACTGGTCACACTGTGCATCAAATTGAGCTGCACATGATTCATAAACATCATAAATCACTCATGGAATGTTTCCCTAAATTATCAAAACAGTCTGAATTTATTTTCTTAGTTTTCAGTATGTCACATGTTCCTTTTTCTAAAATTAATGTCAATATAAAAAAGACGCAATTGGAGTCATAATGATCACACCATGCATCTCATCGAGGTTTTGTTGATTCCTACATGTCAAAAATTACTTATGGATCATTTTAATAGAATATAAAAACAATATGAATTCATTTTCTAGTTTTTGAGTTGGTCATTTTTCCTTTTTTACTATAATTGTTGTCAATTTTAAATAAAAATATTCACATAGAGACATTCTAGTCACAATGTGCATAGTATTGACGTGTAGCTGACTCCTACACATACAAAATGACACACATATTTTTTTCCTAAAGTATCAAAATAATATGAATGTGTTTTCTCAGGTTTGAGCCGATTAGTTGTCTTTTTTTACTACAATTGATGTTAATTTTAAATAAAAAGATGAACTTGCAGTCATACCAGTCACATCGTGTGTCAGATTGAGGTGAATATGATTCCTACACATCCTAAAGGACTCATAGATCATTTTTATAAATTATAAAAACAAAATGATTGTGTTTTATCATTTAACAGCAAACATCTTTTTCTTTTTGGTAAATTAATGTCAACTTTTATGTAAAATGACATAATTAAAGTCATAATGGTGACAACGTGCATCAAATTGAGGTGTAGTTTATTCATGCATGTCAAAAATGACTTAAGGATCACTTTACTAAAGTATTAATACAATATAGTTGATATGTTTTGGATTTTAGTAGTGAATTTGTTATTTTTATTAAAATTTATGAAAACTCTAAAAAAAAAGACACACTAAGAGTCATACCGATCTCACCATGCCTCATATTGAGGTGTGGATGATTCCTAGACATCCTAAAATGGCTCATGTATTGTAGAATTAATGTACCAAATCAATCCCAATGAGTTTTATTGTTTTTATGTAGTTCACTTGTTCTTTTTTCTAAAACTTATTTCAATTTAAAAAAAGTTGTTCTTGGAGTTATTCGGGTCCCATTGTTCATCAGATAGATGTTCGACTAATTCTACACATCTCAAATTACTCATAGATTATTCTACTAAAGTGTAAAAAATAATAAAAATGTGTAATCTTTTTTTAAGTGTTCTATTATCCTTTCTAAAAAAATTGATGTAAATTTAATATAAAAAAGACGCACTTGGATTCATAATAGTCAAAAAATGCCTCAGATTGAGGTTTAGATGATTCATAAACATTGACAATGACTCAAGGATTGTGTCCCTAAATAATTAGAACAATAAAAATTCATTTGATCATTTTATTATCTGTAAAATATTCTGTTTTTTAAAATTGATATTAATTTTTAATAAAAAGATGAACTTAGAGTCATAGGGGTCACACCATGTTCCATATTGAGGTGAGATTGACTTCATATCGAGTGACTCTTAGATCATTTTACTCATGTAAAAAACAATATGAAAAAAATTTCATCATTTTCAGCACATCACTTGTATTTTTTACTAAAATTTAATTTTAAACTCGAAACATGCACATTGACTCATACTGGTGACATCGTGTTTCAGTTTTACATGAAAATAATACCTATACATAAAAATTTATTTTTGAATGAATTTAATAAATTATCAAGTAAATATGAGTTCATTTTCTTAGTTTTTTATTGAGTGACACATTTTGATATAAAATGTAAATTTTAAACTGATAACAAACACTTTGAGTCATATTGGTCACACTGTGCGTTAGATTGAGGTAAGGATTATTATTACACTTCCTAAATGACTTATGGATCTTTTTACTAAGGCATAAAAACAATAAGAATGTATTTTTATTGGTTTTTAGAATTTCTGTTGTCTATTTTTTATAAATTAATGTTACTTTTAAATAAAATGATTCACTAGTAGTTATACTAGTCACACCGTGTGTCAGATTGAGGTACCGATGATTCCAAAATTTTCAATGTCTCAAAAAAATTATAACTTCAAATGGTACCATAATTAATAGTTTATTTATCTATCAAACTTCTAGAACTATATATATTTTTTGAGAATATTTTTTGGCTATGGACATCAAATCAATCTGCCGCATTCATAGTTTGACAATGAAATGAAATGGAATGTATAGTAACATTGACAAAAATAAAAATGTTATAGCATCCTAAAAAATATGTTAAAACAACTATATAATTATTAGATATCTATTATAGGGAAAATAACTTTAAAAATTAAATAAAATGATGAAAAAAATAATTAAAAAATAGTAGGAATTCACATTTTCATGATAGTTGTATACATTCTTGACCCATAAATATGAAATTAATCCACCTATATAAGATAAAATTTACTTTATGAGTAATACTAAAAATAAGTAAATTAAACATAAATATGAAACAATCTACTACTTCTATTTATGTCGCACATTCATTATATTTGTGTACATTATTCCATCATGTATGATTCCCATTTGTTTCTATTAAAATCTATATCATTTTTTTAGTATGCGTCTTTTATATTGTCATAGTAGTATTTTAAAAATATAAATACACCAATTATTAATAAATATTTTAAAATAAACATTAATTAACTTCGAAAACAACTCTTTGGGGATGCTAGTTTGTTCATGGAATTTGATACACTCTCATAAATTTAAAAACATAATAACCACAATCTTTTAATTTTTTTTTATTTTGAACATTGTATAAATATTTAGGATAATAAGTAATTTTATTTTTGATATATGTTTTTAATTTGAAATATTATTATATATACCCTGATACTTGTACAGTTGTAGAACATTTATGGGTCCTTGTGCTTAGCCCTTGGACACATTCCTTGTTTTTAAAGATATTGATGCACCTTCCTAACATAAAGTAATCCTTATTTAAAGATAAATTAAATTATATAAATTGATTTTTATGTCAAAATGTTTGGATTTAGTGTAATAAAAATTGAAAAATGCCATCATGTGTACTCGGTTTATTGGGTACCCATGTATTGAATCTTGGAATTAAATCGTTAGAGTATCCAAACTGACCGAAATGGGAATCCAATGTTTCCTAAACACAAAAAAGGAATACATAATGAATGAAATGAAAATATATTTTATTTTATTAAATTATAGACCTTTATCCCTGTAATGTTGGTATTAAGAATAGTCTTTTTTTGAAGGTTTTATTTCAAATGATTTGACCAAGCCCGCCACTATTTCAGCCTTTTGGGAATATATTTTTGTTTGTTCTGTAGAGGTGGTGCGACGAGTAATGAGTCCCAAAATATTTCATAGGGAAATCACTTTAATATTTTTGATATATACAACTTTCAAAAATATGAAACGTATTTACTCATAATTAACATAGTTTATCATCTTTTGAAAAAAATAATCTTAAAAACATACATCCTATATACATTTACAACTGAGGCACATATTTTCTTCAAAATAAACAATGTGAATACTATAGTTTTTTATCATTCTATCCATATGAACCTCTAATGTTAGTAAATGAACATATGGAACAAGTGAGGTAAAGGTCCATTAGGAATATATTTACGAAGGGGGTTATGTGGGTAACCCACCTTTTATGAAAAATAATTTTTTTATAGAATTTAAAATAGGACCGATCTTTTCAAAACATTCTTGGAATGCCCAGCCATTTATCATTTATAAAAGTTATCCCAGTCTACTCTTCAGACCAATTTTATCAAAACACCTTTTAAACTTGAATGAGAATTCACACAACCCTTTAAATGGCCATTGAATAAAAATTCAAAGACACAATAAGATTCAAAATACCATCCATATGGGATAACAAATCAATTTGAAATAATACATCTCATTTGGAAATATTAAAATCACTAAACACCCCAAAACATTGATATAAATATTTACAAAGGAAAAAAAAAGTGGTTTTAAATATAGATCACAAGGATAAATTCACCACTTTAAAAATAAAAAACATTTTCCAACATTTTTATCACTTTCAAATCACCAAAAATATTGGTTTGATATCGAATTAACAAAATAATTTTTTCTAAAATATTAAGTGGGTTACTACCACTAATTTTTAAACCAAAGTCATTATTTAAAAAAATTAGTTAAGGAATTTTCCCAACCACTTATCTTTTAATATCATTCCATAATAAAGGATAAAACCACATTGAAAACAAAAAAAGTGTTCAATTATCAATTTAATAATTTGAAATAATTTATAATAAATTTCTTAGAAAATTATACTTAAACCACCCTTTAAATCAATGTACAAAATATCCCGCATTTATAAAATCACCAGATTGATTAAATTTTTTCCATAACTGCATTATCTGATAAACTAAATGGGTTAATACAAGAAACAAAATGTTATGGAACCCATAATTTTTCATCTATCCTATAAATCCAAGTCTATATACACTCATTTGGAATATTTAGGGTGTGAATAAAATCCCAATATGATAATACATTAAATTTAAATAATTTTTTTCACCTTGGAAACCATTAATTCTTGTCTGAAAAAAGGCATAAAAATCATTGATTCTTTAAAATAATACTTCTATAATAGAAAACATGAAATTGGTAAAATAAATTAAAACCAAGGTTTGATGAAATTGTAACTAAAAGGATTTAATAATAAAGATGGAAATAAAGACAGATCATAGGTAGTCATTAATTAATATCATATGATAAAAACTCAGAGACCGATGTTTATAGGAACATTAGTAGGGACTTTAGATGGAATATATGAAACAAGTATTCCATACAAGGGATATCATCTTTATCATTATGGTACTAATCAATCATTTTAACACACTCAGTCTAACAAAGCCACTATCCTATTCTAGATAATAATCTATAATGGTTAATGCATTTATACAGGTTACCAAATCAGCCATTGTCACCCATGTGGAAATTTTAATCAATCATATAAAATTCAATTAGTTTATGTTTTCAATTACACAAATATAATTGATATGTTATATTTCAATAAAACAAAATATAATAATTATATACTTAAAACTGAATTATTCCAATGAATCACTTTACTGAGCACTCGATGAACCCAGAAATGATTCCCTTTAAAAATAATTTGGGAATTTATTTGTTAGAAAAAATGAGTCATTGAACTTAACAATAAACAGTAATAACTCATCAAAAGAATGTTTTAGAATAATAACTAATGGAAATATCAATAACATTAAATGTTCACAGGGAATGAAAAAAAAATTAGATACAAATACATTAAATCTGATAAACTGTGTCACATTCATATAGAATCTATAAGAAAGGATCCTTTGGAACCCAAAAAGTCTGGAAATTTAATTAAACCCTCCTCCCTTACCCTAAGTTCGTCCCTCTGGACATCTATAGTATCAATCACCAAGTAAACGGAATGAATAATTAAGAATAAGGGAAGAGGAGGATAAATCATATATAAATACATAAAAACAAGATTTGAATATAATACCTTTAGTTTTAGTGTATTGATTCAAAAAAATTTAGGAACAGTGGGGTTCTTTATGGTGGTACGATGGCAGTGTGGCAGAGTGGAGACCTGTAGGCAGTGCAGCTGAGGTAGAGAAGCATGTGGCGATAGTTGGGTTTGATAAGAGCGACATCAAATGGGGATGTAGTAATGTGGTTGGCAGAGAGTGGAGGAGTGGTGACAGCGGGATCAACAAGAGCGGTGGCACAATTTCAGATGGCTTACATGAGATCATGAAGGTGTGAGAGTAAAGAAGATGAATGTTAGGTTTCATTTATAAAATCAAGTAACCCTTTTATCCGTCCTACTTAAAAATAACATTTAAATGTTTCTTTTATTAGTGCTAAAATAGAAAGCGCAGATAAAACCTTTCTTTATGATTGATTTCTTAGTGTTAAAAAAGATAATCCTTTAGCAGTGTAGAAAAAGCATAGATAAGTGGTGTCTTTATCCACACTAAAATTATATTGCTGATAAAGACACATTTTACCATCTATTTTAAATTCTGATAAACACATATCATTATCTATGCTAAAAAATGCTGATATAGATATAATGTTAATAAATTAATTATATTATTTTATATATTTATAAAAATATATTTATAATAAATAAATAAATATTTATTTATAATTATAACTATAAATATATATAATAATAGTAATATATTTATAAAGGCCCCCTTTTTATCAGTTCTTTTTTATTATCCCAGATAAATGCTTTTGTTTCCCTTATGCTGATCTATGGTAGTTATTCCAGAACTCACAATGAAGATCATATGCAACCTTCTATCTAAAATGTAGCTTATAGTAGTGAAAAAATAAGAAGACAAATAAATGAAAACCTCCTCCATCAAAGATCAACATGAGACTCTATCTCAGAATGTTGTGACGATCATCTCTTTCAAGACACATTCATCAACGTTGACGAACCACTTTCTCGGTTCTTCTTGCTGTGGAAAACAGATAGAACTCACATCAAAGGCCATGCCTTGGATAGATAAATATCCTAGATTGCCTTCGTGGTGCATGAGCCACCTCTTTTCAGCGCCTCACAAAATCCACCTACTATGGACTCCCATCATACTCTTCAGTGTTTCGAAATTATGATATTTTAATTAAAAAATGAATTTATATAATTAATAAAAAAACAATATATTAATATATATTTTTAATAATTTAAATAGTTATATAAATATATGTTATGTATTATTAATATGTGATATTTGAGTTTATATATTTATATCAATGTCCATATGAATACACACACACACATATATATATATTAGGAATTTGAGGGTACAATTACATTAAAACACACACAGAGAACGAAAATGAAACTTATATCCCCCAAGGGTTAACTCACAACCATCCACCTATACTCATATATGTGTATGATTTATGTGTGTGTGTATATATATATAAATGTTGTATGTGTACATATGTATGTATGTATATACTTATATATGCACATGTATGTGGGATGTACATATATGTTTATTAAACATGTGTGCATGTGTGTGTATGGAATGTATTTATTTCACATCTGATGGATATTTTTTTCTTTCTATTTTGATATTTTTTTAGAATTTATTCATTTGTATACATAATTATATTTTACTAAGTATTATTTTCAAATGTTTTTAATTTATTCAATTAGTATTGATACACTTATATTTATGAAGTTGTAATATGTATAAAAAGTTTGAAATTTACATAATTATGTTATTTAATATTTTTATAATATATATTAATAATATTTATTGATTTTTTATTAAGTATTAATATTCAAAATACATTTGAAATTTAAATAATTAAACTTTTTGAATGATTTTTTAAATAAATTTTTAATTTGAATAGTTATTTTTTGGAAATTTATTTAACTTTATTTAATCATCTTTATTATTATTTCTATTAACATTATTTTATTAATTTTTTAATTTTTTATATTTTTGGAATTTATTCATTTTATTAAATTTATACATATATAGTTAATATGTTTTAATAATTTCAATATGTATTTGTATTCATTTTAATATATATTCAATTTTAGTTTTTTTAATAATTTGATTGATTAATAAAACATATCAAATTTTTTATTGTTTTTTAAGTTAGTTACTTTTTAATTATTCAATTTCACTCATTTTTAACATTCTAGCATTTAAGTTAACAAACTCATTAATAATGTTAAAAATATATTTAATGAAATATATTCGTAAATAAATATTTTTAAATAAAATTTTATATATATATATTTATTAATAAATAAATTTATAAATTTCTATTTACTGTATTAATAAAATTATAAAATTATAATTATATACATATATATATAATTTTTTTTAAAATGTATTTATATAATTATAAAAAAATAATTATAAATTATAATATAAATTTTTATTATATTTATAATTTCATATATTTATATATTAATAAATATATATAATTATCTGAATATATTTATAATTATCAATAAAAAAATATTTAAAAAAGATAATTATATAATTATAAATAAAAATATAAATATAAATATATATATATATATATAACAATTAAATAATAACAAAATACTTAATAATAAATATATTTATTATGATTCAATTTTCCTTCAATTTAGAACCTCACTTTTATGAAGGGGAATGGAAGAATACGTAAGTCTTCGAAGCACATGTTGACAGTGGTGATTTTTGAGAGGAAATCAAATAGAGATTTGCAGCACTACATCTAAGGACCATGTCGTCCCTTTAGAAGGAATCCTTGGTCATCCATGGGTATCTGCGGTTGAAGCAGGTATGATCTCGGTAACCTCTTTTAGAGAATAGAATATAAGTAGGATCTTCAGAAGTGGTTCTTTATAACTTATCAAAGCTAGTTCAAAATCTCTCTTAGAAAGGTTAGATATGGGTAAGAACACACTTAGTGGAAGACTTACTCATTCTGAAGGTGAACAAACATAGTGTCTTGAGGATTTAGTACATAGGGCTTCTCAAATTTGAGGATTTTATGATTGGATGTGTGTGTCAATTGGTCATGGGTTCTACCATTTTTTGTTTCCATCTAATGAATTATAGGAGTGTTCTTGGAGTTATAGATCTATGTATATCAATGCTGGATCTATTCGATTTCAATAATGGATTTTGGATTTTTACTTATCAAATGTCAGGAATGTTTTTGGGAATGATTGGATTAGGATCCACGAGGTCAACTGGATCCTATGACACCCAGAGATCTTTCACGACAAAACCACAACAATTGGATTTCTAATCCAGCTCAACAGGGGTACGAAACAAGTTCGATTAAGTCATTTCTCCAGAATGTTGGTAGCGGTGGATCTCAGTGTCACACTCATTGAGAAGGTAATTCTCTCCACTCCATGTGATGTTATTCACTAACATGTGGAGTATTCGGAGATCCCTCTTTATAGTGTGGAGTTTAATGTAGTTGGGAACTCTAATGAAGTCTGTTTTAGGAGATTATATTGTAGTATATGTAATTGGAAATGACACTTTTCTAAGGACTATAGCATAAGGACCATGAGAAAAAGTTTTATTGAAGGTGTATCAGATAGGGATAATGAGAAGGAACAATAATTACATGGGCTCTTTTCTGCTCCCCATATGGGTGTTCTTCTAGTTTCCAGAACATTGCAGGGTTCTGTCCAGGATGGTCCAAATTCTCTTGTTAAGGAGACACTCATTCATCCATGATGATGCACCTTGGAAGGGGGTGATGAACTTATTGGGAATTAGACTTTGAATATCTCTTCTAGGTCATGATATGACCTTGTTTTAGAGAAGTACACCTCTAATCTTTATGTTATTGGGGATAGACCTAGTGAGGATGATGATGGATATACTGATCATGATCATGAATCACAAAGAGTTGTTGATCTCCAATTATAGAAAGAGCGCCAAATTATTTCTTCAAGGAATCGAAATGGAAATTTGAATATGGATGCGAAAATGACACCAAAGGTTTCCAAATACTGGTTTGTTCATATCTCACATCAACTTGATCCTATAATAATAATCTCCTAAAGGATTGAAGAGAAATATTGTTGTTTTGCCTCTTCTCCACCTATGGCATAGGAAGCTAGAGCTTCATCAGACTCAGAAGGTTAACTGATGGCTTCGTCCAGTGTATTTTTTGACACACATACTAACATGATGTACTATTTTCCTTCCTAATATACTTCTTATGGTGATAAGAACTCTAAATATGACTAATTGAACCCAAGAAACCATAATGATAAGGCTAAAGGTATTTAATTTATTTCAACTAGACCTGGTGTTGCATCTCCCTGCAATGAAGTGGTTGGGAATGAAACATTTGTGATGGAGTATTTACCTATATATGAACCGAATATATCTAATATAGGTGTTGTGTTGTAGGGATATCACATTTACAATCTCCCAGTGGCAGCGAATTAAGATGTAGTGGTGACACTCACCCTTCGTGTCACACAATAGGATCCTCTATTGGATACCACTTCTGAAATCAATTTGGCTAGTGCTCTAGTTAGGATGTTAGAGAGGATCTCTCATGGACTTTTAATGGTCCAATCAATTTTCAAACCTCCTACTTTTATAACACCCTCTAAGGAGGTACACAACTAAATCAAAGGTAAGGTTCACACACATAATCCTTTTGATCTTCTTTTCTCTGACACTAGTGGGGAGGATATCCATAGATGTGTTAATTATTATAAAGTAGAATAAATAAATGATTCTTAAGATAATGAATATATAATATCCTACCCCTCACCCATTGTCTTAGGATGATGCGATCACATTAGTTGGCCTTATTTGGAATCCCCAAGACACCAATGACTGGAAATAAATTCCAAGGGATTCAAAAACAGTTGGGGGGAGATTTCTCTTTTGAAAAGAAAAAACCAAACAAATATAACCATAAATAACAGACCACTATACGAGGAATGACTATAATGTAACTCAGAAAAAAGTAATACCAACTGAAAAAAATACAAAACTAAAACCAAGAACTATATTATAGTACAAAGTGTGAACCAAAAACCAACCAAAAATAAAAAAACAACCAAGTCATCCAGTAGCAACTCCCAATAATCTCCAAGCTCCAACTCAACAATCCCTTCCCAAGGTATTAAGATTCATCACTAAAGAACTATTATAACTTTCCATTACCTATGTCTCGAGACTTGATATCTACAAACACACTAAAAGTTCCAAAGTAGGGGTTGAGTATAAAACCTAGTAGGATTTCACAAATGACTTCCCTAATCATGACACTAGGATATAACATGTTATCACCTTTATATAATTTTTTATATCAAACAATTTAAAGATTTTATCAAAAAAAACCCATTACTATGAAAAATTGTTTTCCATGTAATGAATCCCAAACAAGTATTTCAAACCACTTGCTCGTTTTATTTGGCATAACTCATTCCATTCCACATATCCACACATCCACACATGAGTTAATAGGTTAAAGTTCCATACTATTGAGCTCTATCTCATCAATATACCAAGTCATCACAAGGTAACCATATGTAAAGTTCTCCAATGGAAAACACCCCTTCCACAGGGTAGTTTAAATGAAAATGAACACACACCAAAAATTTAACCCAAACCAATTATGCCAAACCATTTCAATTAAATAACCATTTTATTGAAAAAACTCTTGTGACTAATTTTCTATTCACCAAACCCAAAAAACCATTTTAAAATCATGTAACCAATCCAACATTCCATAAAAAAAAATTTCTACAATTTCCCCAACAATCACTAAAGAGGGTTTCCATCGACTTTTAACTTCAATTGCATAATTACAAACAATAAATTAAATCAATTTGAAATCCATCCTTAATTTTATATTCAGAAGGGTTGATATTTAATCCACCTAACTTGAAAACATTGGTGAAAATAAAAAATGACAAAAAAACTCTAAAACACAGATTAGACCTTCCAAAACCATCCTCAGATCTTGTTTCCTATCATCCAAAAAATCCAATATTAACATGATTGGAATAAAAAATATTTTATGTATCCCCAATATATTATAACCATGAATCCAAGAGAGGGGATAAGAAAAAAGCTAATGAAACCCAGCAAGAAAGGGAACAAATCAAGGAATCCAACCTCCAACACACAATGATTCACCAATGGATCTCTTCAGATCGAAGGGAAATGTGTCTAAAACATTGGTAGGGATAGGAATTCATGTTTGAGTTGGATTAAGGAAAAAATGGGGGGGGGGGGGGTTAAATATGTTATTGAGATAAGATCAAATAAATCTAGATCCAATTTTTAACGTTGTATAGTTTTGGCACACGGTTAGGAAAACTGTCCACAAACCATCCACTATCCACAGCCTCAAAAAACCCTTCACAAAGTTGGATCAAAAAGTTCGAAAAAACATTGTACAACTTTATTCATCCACTTTATTACACTTTTCATGATTTCTCTTAGGTGTATTCATAGTTTTTCCAAGCCATGAGCCAACCATGTGCTTAACTAATGCCCAATTTTTCCCTTTGAATAGTTTATTAGAGGTGTTTCATGGTTTCTACTAACCATTCTCAAATCGCACACCTCCAGAAAAGGTCCATTTTTTTTCAAAACTCCTATGAACCTCGAAACACTTAACCCATCTAATTTAGATACATAGAATACATAAATAATGTGTTAATTACCTTCAATATGGGATTTTACATTTTCCCCAACATTGGTCTTCCGATCCTCTTAGAGGATAAAACAACCATTTTCCTGAAAAATTTCTGGAAATTGCAAATTAGTTTCTTTATTCCATGCCACCTTTTCTTATTGAATCTAACCATGATTCCATAAAAACGAAACTAGAATGACAATTTTACTATGCAATAATTTTTATTTTGTATCCAATATCTTCACTATAAGATAAACCAACATACATCCAAATTTGGGTCAATATAATCCCACCAAATCACATGGTTAGGATCAGGATGATACTTTTTCAACATAGATACATGATACAAATTATGCACCGAATTCAACCTTGGTGGAAATTCGAAATAATATTCCACATCACCAACCCATTCAAGTATCTCAAAAAGGGGATATATCTTGAGGAGATAACATACCCTGCTTCCCAAAACAATGATTCCCAAGAATTGGATAGATTCTTAATAAAACATGATCACCCATATTGAATGAAAATGGAAATATATAGTGAATTGAATATGATTTCAGATGACATTAATTCATCTCCATTATTTTCCTGATCATTTTAATTTTCTCCATTGTCTCTTGCCTAAGGCTTGGTCTACCTAGTTATGTCTGAGTTATTTCCACCAAAAATGTGGAGAATAAAAAATACTCCCATACAATGCTTCAAAAGTAGCCTTATATATCAAGACTTGGTAACTATATTTTTTTGAAAGAACCACTAACAATATGTTCTCTTCTCAGGAGCCACCAAAATCCATTTTACAATACCCAAACATGTCTTTTAACATTTGTATCATCCTTTCAGATTGTCAATTAATCTAAGGATTATATGACATAATCATAGTAGAAGGATTCCCAAGGGATTTATATATGGATTTAAAAAAATGAGATGTAAACCTTTAATCTCTATCTGATGCTATAGAAACTAGTAAACCATGCCTTTTTACCACTTCTTGGAAATAGATATTAGACAAGTCCTCCACCATATGAGATTCAATAATATGGATTAAATGGGCCAACATTATGAGATGGTGCACTATCACCCATATGGAACCGTGATTACAAAACATAATTGGGAGAACCACCACCAAATCCATGGATATCTGATCCCATTTACAAAATAAGAATAGGTAAAGATTACAACATACCCATTGGCCGCTAGTGGTCTCTCAAAACCTACTGACAGGTGAGGCATCTCGTAAAAATCTGAACCACTTTTTTTTTCACGGCAACCAACCAAAATCTTACATTCAATTATTTATACATATTTTGGATTATAGGATAAAAAAACCCTTTCAAAAGATTGTAAACATGAATAATGTTTTCCAGAAAATCCAAGGGTATTACTAGGTAATATTGAAACCAAAAAATGGAACCCCCATCCATCTTTCATCCATGTATTTCCACTATTGAGTTATGAAAACATAAAAACATATTCCAATTCAGATGTTTGTTCTTATTTATCCATGTCCACAAAACCTGGATGTAAAGAATCTCAGAAGAAAAATCAACATTACCTCTATCTTCACAATCTAAGTGCATGTCGACTATCACCGATAGTAGAAGCCACTAATCTAAATCGTATATTTCCAACTAACTATATGAATTCCTAATTAATACAACCACCACTGTATTTCCTTTACTCAGTGTATACATCAAGTAAAAGTAATAAATTTATAGGTTCTTAATCTATTTTCTTTTTCTCTAATTCAAATATCATTGTGAGAATTTTATTTTCAAGCTCTTGTGTTTTTTGAACACAATATATTTATCACCAAAGAGGTAATAACTCCATGTTTTGAAAGAAAAAACTAAAAATGGTAATTCCAAATTTTGTGTTGGGTAATTATTTTCATGAAACCTTACCTTTTATATTCCAATAGTAACAACATGATCTCCCTGTATGGGAAGACGTCCCACCTTGATCTAGAAGCATCATAATATGCCACATAACTCTATCTTAATTCCGATAATTCCAAGATCAATGTTGATGTGAGGATAATTTTAAGCTCTTGAAAAGACTTTTTTACATTCCACATTCCATTGGAATGAAAATTTTTTCCTAATCAAAACTATCATTGGTGAATCTT
This sequence comes from Viscum album, assembly GCA_963277665.1. Lineage (NCBI taxonomy): Eukaryota > Viridiplantae > Streptophyta > Magnoliopsida > Santalales > Viscaceae > Viscum > Viscum album. The sequence continues at coordinate 1,369,930,939 of OY728136.1, forward strand.
GTTGTGAAAAATTATGAACAAAATATCAGTGATGACTAGATAATCCAAGGAAAATATATATCTCAAAGAAATTATTTAGTGGTTTCCAAGAGGTAAAAACATCTATATTGTATGGATCTATAGAAACAAACTTTTTAGAGATAACATAGCCAATAAATCATACCTCATGTATCCAGGAATAACACATTGATAGTTTTTCATAAAAATGATTATCCCAAAAGATTCCCAACACTATCGCCAAGTGTTTCTCATACTCAAAACCTTGTCCATGAATACACGAATATGTCATCCATAAACACCACAAAAATAAAATCTAGATACCTAATAAATATCCAATTCATCAATACCATAAAAACCATTGGTTTATTCTTAATACCAAAGGGAATAACCATATACTTGAAATGGCCATATCTATTCATGAAATATATATTTTTGGAATATACTCATTCTGAACCCATAATTATTGATATCTTGAACACAATTCAATTTTAGAAAACCATCAGTATCCCCTAAACTGATCAAATATATCTTTAATACATATAATAAGATGCTGATTCATTTCCATAACTTGTTTAATATTATGATAATCCACACATAATCGAAAAGATCAATCCACCTTAAAAAACCGGTTCATCCTATAGAGACATACTAGGATGGATGAATCCTTTTAATTCAAGATCTATCAGCTAAACGTTCAATTCCATTAATTCTTTCAGTTCAATCTAATAATACTGAAGTGAGATTATATTTTTACCTAGTAAGAGATAAATCATAAAATCCACTTCTCTTTTGAGTGAAAAAATTATAAATTTTTAGGAAAAATATCCAGAAACTAATAATAAATTACTATAAAACCTCTATTCTCAAACTCTTCCCCTAATTTCAAATTCAAATCTACCAAATGATATGAGATAGTTCAAACTGTTGGTTCTAAAACACCCATTCCATTTTCCATTACATTACAACCTCTTCTAAATAGATGCTCGATGCCATTATTAGTTTTGAAACTAACCCTTATCGTATAACAATCCTTGTGAGATTTGAACATAGTCAACCAATCCATACCCGGAATTATGTCATAGATATCTATATCAAGAAATGTGAAATACCATATCAATTTAGCTCTATCTATAGTTACAGAATATGATTTTCACAAAAGGATTAATATTATATTTGACTAAGATGAGTTTAATGTTTTAAAACATAAGGCATCATCTCAAAATGAAAACCCATAAGATCAAAAACTCAAGAATCAATAAATGAATGGGATTAACCTATATCAAAAAAATATTACATAAGGGTATAATTAAAAAGAATCATACCTCCCACCATTGATGGTCCATACTGTATATCCATAATAACGTTCTCATATCCATACAATTTCTTACTCATTCTACTTTGTTCTTTATGACCCTAGTGATATTGCACTGCATGAGGAGTCATTATATTCATCAAATCACCATGAATAGAACAGTTCTACTGACATGAATTATTTTTATATGCTCGTCTCATTAATTCATATGTCATATATCACACATGAGATGTGTCCCTATCACCCAAAATTAGGGCACTACAACAATAACATTGAATATTCCAAATTTAGCTACAATTGTGACATACTATAGGTGGTTATGGACAATCTCGCTTCACATGATCAAAATAATCACATTGAAAGCATTAGAATTGAAACATTAGTTTAGGAGTAAGATTCACCAATCCATTCATATTATTATGAATTATAACACTACCTTATAAATTGGTTTCCCTCTTCTGCTTATTCCCAGTATTAGATTTCCCACCATTTCCAATAGGTATAAAAATGCCGCCTCCACCCATTTTTACTAAGATGTATCTTTCTTGCATCATCTCTCTATTGACCATCTCAATATAACCCGTTATAAAAATCATTGAAATCTTGAATCAAATGTTTGGTCTCAACCCCGATTTGAAAAGGCATACCTTCAAGGATTCATTTGTAGAAATTTTAGGGGAAAAGTGGAAAAAATTAATAAATTTAGCCGCATACTCTACCACTGGGAGATTTTAATTCTTCAAGATGAAAATAATTTCATTACAGAAATCCTAAATGAGTGATGATAGAATTTTTTTTTTCGAATAATTCATCAAAATACTCCAATGAAATGCCTCGGTCCAATTTTTTTTGGACTACTAAATCGAAAACTAGAATGATTGACCCTACAATATGTAAAGTTCCAATATGAAATTTAGATCCTTTGGAGTGCCTAGAAAATCTATTATTTGATTCATCCTATTCAACCATGCCTATACTTTTTATGGTTTGAAATCAACCAGAAATATGGGAGAGTTATTCTTTCGAAACTGAGTGGAATGATCCTCTTGCCTTGGTTCATCCTTCTACTTCACTCTATCCATAGGCTAATAATCTTAAAAAACACTCTTAAGCAACAGCTAGATTACCTGTGGCTCAAGTGAAACCACATTCTCAGTAGCTTCTTCTTGTTGGTTTCTTTTGTGACTAATCAATTTTATTCTGTATGATGAAAATGAAACTAATTTTTTTTCACTCATTACAAAACGAAGGCTTTATAATTTCAAATTTACCGCATCACACAAGTTTTGACATCCTGAATACGGTGCCACTCAATGTTTCTTAGAATCTGGTTGGCCACATGGACTAAAGTGTGCATCCCTATATTCCATAGGCTACCAACTAGAAGTGAAGGCCAATGGTGTGTTTGTGGAGGGTCTGTTCCCTCATAACATTAGTGGATCACAATATATATGTAATAATAGGTAAATAGAAGAAGCATATGTAAAAATGTAAACAGACACTACAACACTGGATTAGTAACCGGCTGCAGAGGAAGCATGCATAAACCCGTAAGAAATTAATAATAATACTAAAAAACTGGAAATCGAATCATATAAAAAATGATGATAATGTATTTCATATCACTAGATAGTAGGAAAATAAGAATACAAGGGGAAAACTAGTACAAGATATACAATAAAAATCAAAAGGAATCCAAAACTATCCAGAATCCCAAGCACTAGCCCGATCATATTCTACCAAGATTCATCCTAATGCAAGAAATCAGAATCAAGTATCCAAAGATGGACACCTCCCCCAATGAAAATCTACATACATATTTTCTGCTCGGGTACCATCTACGAAATTAATTGAGTGTGAGATAAATATCAATAATCCATACCTACATCATCTATATCATCCAGTCTATGAATATAAACATAAAAAATGTTCAAAAATATATAAAAGTAAATAAAGTACAAAAATGTAAATACCCCAACACATGATTCATCCTCAGTTGACAATTTATTTGAACATGAAATCATTTTAATAAATTCATTTATGGTCATTTTATATAAATAAGTCATGTTATGTAAATGAACACTAACATTGTATCATGATAAAAATAAAAATAAAAAATCCCAGGTGTAATAAGGAATCGTGTAATGATGATAATAATAATAATTGGATCCAAGGAAATTTTTTGTGCAAGTTCATGTATTTTTGGATAACATATGTTTATATATTCGCTTTAAGCCTTTTTTATTTTATTTTATAACATGCGATTCACATTTAATCCAAAAGGAGAATATTATTTTTAGTCTCAAATAATATTTTTTAGTACAAACTACATTATATTTTTATAAATATTTTTAGGATATCTCTATACACATTGTTTTCTTTCGTGTTATTATTATCACATTGGATATATAGTAGTTTTATATGAACATAATTATTTTAGTAATAAGTATGAAAGTTATTTTCTATTACTCTAAAAATTCAATGATGTTGCTGATTTAGTTTTAGAGTCACCACAGTCTATAGTTTTGAAATGTTATTTTATTTAGTTTTCTAAATGTCCTATAGATATAATATTCGAATGATACTTTATTTTCTAAGAATTTTATTTTTATTTTTATTTCATTAGTTCATATCTATGTCTAAAAAGATACTTTGTATGGTCACTAAATTTTCTGAAGTTCTCTAATGCTGTTTCACAACTACTGTTTTTCCAGAATATTGTTGCTTATGTTTTTTAATTATTTTAGGAGCTGTAAAAGTATGATTTATTCTATTATTGATTATTTGGAAAGAAGTTTTTTTAGAAATAATTCTTCTTTACCAAAGTATGAATCCACTATCAAAATCCTTTTAAAAGTCATTGATATGTTTTAAAGCATGTTGTCCTATTTTTCTAAAAGTATGATTTAGAAACCCCACTTTCAGAACATTGAAAAGTATGGCTTGGAAACCCTAATTTCAGAATAGTGAAAATTATGTTTTGGAAAACCTAATTTTTTAATGCACCCAATGCTACTTTCTTAATGAACTCTACTTTCAGTTAACCCTAAATTTTGTGAAACCTACTTTTAGTGAACCCAATTTTTGGTGAACCCTACATTCATGTACTCTACTTTTGTGTACCAAAGTTTCATGTACCCAAATTTGTTGTACCCAAATTTCATGTACCCAACATTAATGTACCATAATTTCATATTCCCTACTTTGCTACTAACACTTTGTGCTTTTATGCTGAACATTGATCTACTGCAAATATATGGATTATTTTTTGAGTTTTTTCAACTGGATAAATTCAAATTAAATATAGGGATATGATCAAAGATATTTTGAAGAATTTTGTGCCATATTTAAAGATAAAAATTTATAAATTATTTCTACATCTTTTTCTAGTAAATCAGAGGATAAAATATTCTTTAAATTAAAATATTTGAATTTTCATTCCGATTTTGTTGCTATTTTTCATGAACTATTTTTTCTATGTTTAATGATGTTTTAATTTATTTAAGTGGATGTTTTAAAGAATTAAACAGTTATATTTTTCAAGATATTTTATTAGAGGACTAATTCAAATTATTTTGAATGACTTAAGGAGATAGTTTTTCTATAGGAAGAGTACAATAGTGTTTCACTGTTCTTGGGGATATTTATGAAGTCTATTGAGTTTTTTAATATATAATGGTAGAAGAGAGCTATTTTTTCTATATATTTATTCTATATATATATATATATATATATCTATAAAGAAAAGAGGATACATGGGTAAATATTTTCGATACTCTATTTTTTAAAAAGATAGTTCTATGAACTTTGAATCTTCTTTGTATTTACAATGTCCTTCGACACTCTATTTTTTCCCCGACATGATCTTTCAAGGGAATTTTTTTATTCACTATCTTCTACTTCCTTGATGATGCATTTTAACCTAATCCTCATGAAAAAGTACCTATGATTTTGTTATTTATCTTCAATTTTTTGGTTTTTGAGTCTGTAACACTATTTCCCATCTCTCACATGCTCTTTATATTTTTTTATTTTGTTTATGCTTTTAGACACAAAATATTTTTTATCATTCATTTTTCTTTGGTTAGGAATACAGAATTATAATGTCAGGATCTAGGTGTTGTGACTCCCTATATCTAAAGTCAGGACTATTAGGGTTGTGACTCCCAGTGTCTAAAGCCATGTTGTAATGGTTGTGACTCCCCATAAAAAAGTTAGTGTTGGGGTTATCGCCCCACTAGAAAAGGATTCTATAATTAGGTTATGATTCCCTAATAAAAAATATTAGTGTACACATATATATCATAGAGTAGAGAGGTATAAGTGTAGATTAGACCCACTTTGGACCAAACTACTATAAAAAATCATTGTTTTATTTACGTTTTACGGTTCTAAAAAAGAGTTATAATTAACTTTGATAAATAACTTAATTAATCATATAATTTGTTTAAATTTTTAATCTTGTCTATTTACCCCCAATCTAGAACATCTGCAATTACCCTATCTAAAAAAACAATTCATATCAGAGGATATATTTCTTAAGATCAATTTTGATATATCATTATCTTTCCAATACCATTCAATATATATCAATAATTATTCCTTCTAGAATTTATCCAACCCATTTATAGTGTCTGCATTTATATTTAGTTTTGCAAACATATTACTATACCTCATAGTCTAAAGAAAAGATATTATAAGGCAGTAGGATTGAAGCCAAATTATGAATGGATTTCAGAAAATACACCACAATTTGATGGAAACAATTATGGATACTCGAGATCCAAAATAGAGGATTATCTCGAATAGTTGATCATTAAGAACTGGTCTATCTTGTCAAAATAGTACACACTTCTTAAATATGACCCAAATATAGTTACTGGAAATGATTCTACAAGATCAATTTTAAATTTAATTTTTTTAATATTTATATTGTTCCATTAATAGACATGTATTTAGTCATGTATCTACTTTTAATATGTTCCATTAGATTTAGAATATTATATACATCACTCCCCTCGGTTCTGATAAAATAATCCAAACCAATCATTGAATTACCCGTGATGTGTACCAAGACTTGTAGATCGGTGAATATGTAACAACAAACCAAATGTTCCATAGATTCACAAGCATTATGAATGGATTGAATTTATTTGGAGAAGCATTGGAATATCCAAATCCAGTTTAAAGAGTCCTATAAGCCTTACCAAAGAAATGGAATTCCTATAAGGTTTCTATTTATGAAAGCATAAAATTTAAATAGTACAACATAGATGAATTTATTGGATCACTACTCCAATAAGAACTGGAACAAAAGAACCTAGCTACCAAGGTGACAAAAAAAAAAGAAAAAGAAAAGGAGTATATTTTGAATATTTAAATGGTGTTTCTACTAACTCTTATGATTCTGATATATAGGATAGTGAAATAGAATAGGTGGCATATATTCTAACTGGAGTCTACAAAAGAATGAAAAAGGGATTCAAAATTTGTTTTATAGGAAACCATTAAAAAGAAAAATAGAATGGAGATAAGAAAGGTATTAAGAATTATAATGATGTGGATGTAACCTACTATGAACGATGGAATAATTTTCATATCATGCCTTATTTTTCCAAAATTAAGAATATAAAAAAATACAAAAATATGGAAAAAGGTGTTGAAAACTAGAAAAAGTTGTACAGAAGAATATGATTATTGTGGAAAACTTTGAAATGAAAAATAAATTGCTAACAAGTGGTTCATAGAATCACTAGATAAGGTTAGTAATTATTTTTTTTATTCAGAATGTTTTTATTCTAAACATGATTATAAAAGCCCCATTTTTTTTGAAATATAGAAAGAAATTAAAATATAAAAGAAATATATTTTCAAAGATGATGATTTATATAATAATTTTAAGGAAAATAATGACAAAATTATTTATGAAAATAAATTATCATTATAATAAAATGAAAAATTATGATATTAATTCTACTTCTCATTCCTCATTTTATGAATATTTGAAAAATGTGAATGATTTCAAGGAAAATCCGAAAAAGGAAGTTGAATATCGTAAAAAAGACTATCTAAGTTTATTCAAGGTTGTGAAAAATATCATGAGATGATGTATTTGACTAAAACTGATAAAATTATTATTTTTGTTATGATTGGGGATTACCCCAAATGTTTAAAACCTATTTTGTTAAAAGTAAAAATGGTTGTACTTTTTTTGTTAATTTTTTTAAATTTGGAATGAAAGGTCACTATGAAAATTACTGTTCACATGGATTTAAAAAATGTTAGTGATAAAAAAAATATTATTTATAAGTCTTTATTATCAATATTACCATAAAATTGTTGTTTAAAATATTTATGGGTACCTAAAAATTTCTTTACTAATCCTATTGGACCTAATGTATCTTGGGTACGAAAATTTTAATTTAATTGATTTTTGCTGTAAAAATGACTTTAATGTATCAAGAATGACATATGGTACATCGATAGTGGATAATCTAGGCATAAGAATGGTTTACGATCAAATTTTAACACTTAAAACACGTTTGATGGAGAAACTATTACATTTAGAGACAATCCAAAGGCGAAGTAAAAGGTTTTGGTAAATTTTGTATTTCAAATTATAATTTTAATTCTAAAGTTCTATATGTGGAAGGTTTAATATATAATTTAATTAGTATATCAAAATTATGTGATGATGGAATGAATGTTCAATTTCAAAATGAGAAATTTTTAGTTTTTAAAGAAGACTATTTTTATTATTTTATACTAATTGAAAAAAGAATATTTATATTATTGATTTTAGTGAAATAAATGTTCAACATGTAATTTGATTGAATGTTTTATATAATGACAACATCGATTAGCATTAAAGTTTAGGTCATCTTAATCTCATAATGTTGCATTGGCTATCAAAACATGAGAATGTGTTAGAGGTTCCTTCCTTGAAGAATGAACATCTTCATATATGTGATGCTTGCATGAAAGGGAAGTAACAAAACATTTATTTTATACCCATCAATAAGATAAGTACTAATAGACCATTATAGGTAGTACATATTGATTTTTTTGGCCCCACTAAAATTAATAACGTTGGTTGAATAAAATATACTTCAGTTATAGTTGATGATTTTAATAGATTTATATGGGTATACATTTTTGTTCATAAAAATGACACTTTATATAGATTTACTTTTTTCGGTTGATTAGTTCAAAATGGAAAAGGTTGTATGATTATTTCTATTCTTAGTGATAAAGGAGGTGAATTTTTTAATTTATATTTTGAAAAATTTTGTTATAATAATTGTTATTTTAAAAACTTGTTGCTCCTAGAACACCACAACAAAATGTTGTTGTGGAATAGAAAAATAGAACTCTTATTAAAATGTATAAATCTATGTTTAGTAAATATAATTTTCTGATATATTTTTGGAATGAGTCCATTTCTATTTCTTGTTATATTTAAAATATAATCCTTATTATACCTTTATTATATAAAACACCTTATGAATTATTAAATAATAAAAATCCTAATGTTGGTAACTTTAGAATTTTTTGTTGTGATGTTTTTATTATAAATTCAAAAGAAAATTTTGATAAATTTGATTCTAAAAGTGATGAAGGCAGTTTTCAAGGTTATTCTAATAATAGAAAATCTTATAGAGGTTATAGTAAAATAACTATGGTTATTGAAGAATATATTCATGTAATGTTTTGTGAAAATAATGTTAAATTAAATTCTGATTGTAGTGTTATGAATTTAGTGATTTTAATTTTGGTGAAGAAAAACATCAGGATAAGGATGAATAAATTTTGGGGGATCCTACTCACTTTACATGTGATCCAAGATCATGAAAGGCTCATAATGATAATCCTATTGAAAATGAAATTTTCAACGTTGACTATGGTGTTAATACTAGTATCCCAGTTTTAGATGTTTTTCCAATTTTTATTTTTTTTTATTTTTTTCCTATTATTGTTAATGACTCATTAAAAGATAAAAACTAGACTGTTTTTATGAAATATGAATTAAATAAGTTTTTTAGAAATAATGATTAGAGTTTAGTATAATTTCTAGAGGTTAAAAAAGTGATTTTCACTAAGTGGATATTTAGAAAAGCATTGGATGAATCTGGATAGATTATTAAAAAATAAATTCCAAACTTGTTTCTCAAGGATACTCTCAAGAAGAAGGTATACAATTTGAAGATTATTTTTCACCTATTTCTAGGTTACATAATATTAGAATATTTTTGGAATTTTCTTGTTTTCAAGGATTTAAATTATATCAAAGGAATGTAAAAAGTGATTTCTTAAAGGTTTTTATAACTGAAGAAGTTTTTGTTTCTCAACCCCCAAGTATTAAAAAAGAAATATTTCCTAATCATGTTTTTAAATTATCTAAAGTATTGTATGGTCTCAAATAAAAAACATCATTCTTGGTATGAATGAATTTCTTTGTTTTTATTAAAACGTGCTTTTAATAATGGAAATGTTGAACCTAAACATTGTATTAAACTAACATTAGTTTATATTTAAATTGTAAAAATTTGTATTGATGATATAGTTTTTTGTTCTTTAGTGTAATAATTTATAATAATATTTCTACTTTGACGTCTTCTGAAATTAACAACATCTTAATAGGAGAATTATGTTTTTTTCTTAGACTTCAAATTTCTAAAAGAAAAAGTGAAAACTTTATTAATCAATCTACTTATTCTAGAGAGTTGGATAAAATATTTGGTCTTTTTCCCTAATTATAGGAAAAATCCCATGGCTACTCATTTTAAATTAGATGTTGATGCATCTAGTAAATCTTTTGATATTAACATTTATTGAGGAATGATAGCTGTCCTTCTATATTTAACTACATCTAGACCTGATATCATGTTTATTATGTGTTTATGTGTTAGATTTCAAGAATATAAAAAATTAAATTAATATTAAATATTTAAAAAAGAATAATTAAATATGTTAAAGGAAATTTTTATTCTTGTGTATTTTAACCCAAATATAACAGTTATGATTTAGCAACATATTATGACTTTGATTTTGGAGGATATATATAGACTGAAAAAGTACATCAAGTATGTGTCATTTTCTAGGGATTTTTTTTATTTCCAGGACATCAAAGAAGAAATTATATTTTTATTTATCTATTTGAGAAGATGAGTATATACTTGTTACCAAATAGTTGTGGTCAAATTTTATAGATTAAGAAATCAAAATGTTACTTTTGTGTTTATCTTGATAAACTACATATTTATTGCGATAATACTTATCCAATTTTTATTTCTAAAAACCCCATACATAATTCTAGAAAAAATCCTATTAATATTAGATTTCATTTTATTAGATATCATGTGATCGATGGTGACATTGTCTAAGAATTTATACCATTTGAAAATAAGTTAGAAAATATTTTTACGATTCTTTTAGACTCTACTCAGTTTGAAAAAATTTAATTTGATCTTGGAATGTTGGAATTTAAATTTTTATTGAAGTATTTTTTTAGGAGATGTTTTTATATTTTCACTTTTTTTATTTAGAAAAAGAGGGAGAAATAAAATAGATTTAAATGTTTTAAAAATTGATTTTAAATGGTTTAATTTTTTTTTATTTGTAATCAAACCAAAAGGGGGAGATTGTTTGTGCCAGTTCATGTTTTCTTTTCTTTGATTACATCTGTTTATATATTGTTTTTTTTGTACAATTTCTGATTTTATTTGATAACATCTGATTCAAATATAATCCCAAAAAATGATTCTTATTTTTAGTCTCAAATACTATTTTTAAGTATAAACTACGTCATATTTTTTCTTTGTATTGTGATTATATTTCAATTCATAGAGGTTGGATTTGTGTTATTGTTATGATTTTGTATAAATAATATATTTTTCTAAACATCATTATTTTAACATGATATATGGAAATTATTTTCTAGTAATCTAAAAATTCAATGAGGTTGCTACTGTAGTTTTAGAAACACTTTAGTCTGTAGTTTTGAAAAGTTACTGTATTCAATTTACTATATGTACTATGGATATAAATTTATAAATAAAATATATTTTATAAAAAAACATGTTTATATTTATTTAATTTTTTTTATAGATGTCTAAAAGGTTTTTGGATGGTTATTAAATTATATAATGTTCTGTAATGCTGTTTCACAGCTGCAGTTTTTTCAGAATGTTGTTCATACTGTTTTTTTGATAATTTCAGGAGTAGTGGAAGTTATATTTATTCAATTACTAATTATTTTTAATGATAATAAAATTTTATACAAATAAGTATAATTTCTTAAATTTTGAATCTACCATTAAAATATTTTAAAAAGTATTTGATGTTTGTTAAAGTATGATATCCAGTTTTTCTAAAAGTATGGGTCGCCAAATCGACTTTTAGAACAATGAAAAGCATTGTTTGAAAACCCTACATTCAGAATAGTGAAAATATGGTTTGGAAACCCTAAATTTTTATTGAAAACTACACTACTATTTTATTAAACCCTACATTCAGTGAACCCTACTTTCGGTGAAGCCTATTTTTGGTGAACTCTACTTTTGGTGAACCCTACATTCATTTACCCTAATTTTGTGTACCCTAATTTTTCATACCCTACAATCATGTACCCTAATTTGTTTGTACCCTAATTTTGCATACCGTACTTTTATGTAGCCTACTTTCATGTACCCTACTATCATGTACCCTAATTTTTGTGCCCTACTTTGCTGTTGTTGCTTTGTTCTTTTAGGTTGAACACTGATCTATTGCATATATATATATATATATATATGGATTTTTAGAGGGTTTTAAACTAGATAAATTCACATTAAATATAATGACTATGATAGAATATATTTTTATGATATTGGTTCAGTATTTAAAGATAAAATTGATAAATTATTTCAATTTAATTTGTAATAAAGTCAGAGGATACACGATTATTTAAGTTAAAATATTTAAATTTACTTTAGGATTGTGTTACTAGTTTTCAAGAAATATTTTCACTATGTTTAAAGAGATTTTAATTGATTTAAACAGGTTTTTTAAATCAATAAAAATCTCTATTGTTTGGATATTTTATCCACGGACTTATTCAATTTATTTTGAATGATTTTATGAGATATTTTTTTCTACATGAAGAGTGTAATGATTCTATGCTATTCTTAAGGATATTTATGAAGGCTATTGATTTTTTTTATATCCAAAAGAAGAAGATAAATATTTTATAATGGATATTTATTATATATATATATATATATGGTAGAAGAAGAAGATACAAGGGTTAAAATATTTGATTCCCTGTTTTTCAAAGATAAATCCTTGTGAAAACTGAATCTGCTGTGCATGTTCAATGTTCTTCGACATTCTATTTCATCACCTTCATGATATCAATGCGGATGAGTTAATTATTATTTGACTTGAAATTACTTTAAGAGACATTTCAATCAAATACTCAAGAACAAGGACCTGTAACTTTGTTATTTAACTGTTCTTTTATGGATTCTGAGTCTGTAACACTATTTCCCATCTCTCGCATGCTCTTTATATTTCTCTCACTCTATGATTTCACCCCAAAAATCAATTTTTTTATTTTTATTCCTTGGGTTGTGACCCTAGGATTGTACATTTAGGATCTAAGGGTTGTGAATCCTTGTACCTAATTCCAGTACTGTTTGGGTTGTGACTCCTAGTGCCTAAAGTTAGGTTTTAAGGGTTGTGACTCCCTATACAGAAAACATCATTGTGTTATTTACTTTTTCTGATTCTAATTAAATTTTATAAATAAGTTTGATAACTAATTTAAATAATCAATAAACCTATTAATATTTTTAATCTTTTCTATTCACCCCCCTCAAGACCATCTTCCATTACCCTATCTAACCAAACCGAAATAACCAAGGGGCCCTATGGTGATAATAATAAAGAGGATCTAGGGAAATGAAAAAAGAATCCTTGAGAATAGGGATTGATCAAACCCAATAATAACCTAAAACCAGGATATAAGGGTTCGGTGTGTAATTAAATGATAACCACCTAAATCATTCCACTGTAATAGATTCTAACTAAGCCCAAGGATCTCGTCCAAGGTAAAATGAGATAAACAGATTGGGCCCATTGGGGTGTATCCATGGAACAACATGTCCAAATATGTCCCGATGGATCCAAGGAGTTTATCCATTGAATCATAATACCTAGAAGATTGTGAAGGGATTTTACAACACCATGTCTCGCATCCTCAAGTTGACAGGGACCTTGTTTCAATGTGGGTATCTCCACTGGAAACTGGCTCATCGAATAAAAATGGAATCCTAGGATGGCTGAAGGCATTCCCTTGGTAATCCATGGAATATCTCAAGCCTGACCACTCCTATAAAGATGAAAATTTCCATATAAAATATGCACCTTATACATGATTCATTATTTAATTTAGGCCATGAAATACTCATTCCATTTAATAATTTAGAAGGATCATTCCATTCCCTTTCACACTATGTGAGAAGGGTTATAGGACATGAAACCATTTATGACCTTAATTATTTAATCATTAATTAGGTTCACTTCATCTCCTTCCTTTAATAATTACATGGTGTGATATGAATATGAAATCAATTAATTTAATTATATTCAAATAGACCAAGTCATATATATATATATTATACTTTCCACTTAAAATTGAGATTCATTTATTATATTGAAACACATAAATTATAAGGGTAAAGTAAGTTATATATTATCCGGGTTCCAATCATTGAAAATTCGTAATTAATTTAATTAAGATAAGGATCACCATAAATTGGGTCAATCCATAGCACACTCGAATAGTGGCACAATCAATCATGAAAACCCATTTAAGGGATAAATATGAAATCACCATACATGGGATGGATGAAATTGAGGTCATAATATCCAATGATGTAATAATCATATATAGTAATGGCTCTAGAATACAATCATCATTATTATGAGAACATTTTATGAATTAAATAGGAAATTCCTGATGAAATCAGTGAGTGTAAAATGATGAAAATTTAAAAAATGGAATGACTTGATGGATGAGTCATAGACCACCTAACTAAAGCACATATCACATTCCTTATATAGTATAAACCTTTTTTCCTGGATTAGATCGGAATAAATATAAATAAAGGATCAACAACTTGAATATAAAGAATATGAACTTACATCAGAATAGCATCATCGTGGAGAATAAAAACAACAAACCAGTCAAAATGAATACAGTACTTACTGATTAACGTCCATAGAGACAAACGAGGATTGAATTGGACTTTAGACAAAGGAATGAAGTCAAAAGATACGTAAAATGGGTTTGGGATCTCAAAAAGTGAGAGGAAGGAGGCCTCTAACCACAAAAATATGAAAAATAAGAGTAGGGTTTTGTTTGTAAGATATTAAGGGTGTTTTATTAATTTTACCCAAGATAAATAGGGGCACATGGTTGGCCAATCCATGCACAAACTGTGCATGACACACTCATTAATGAGGGTACCCTCACGGTTAGGAAACACTATTAGAGAAACTATGTGCCAACCATACAAAACACATATGCTACATTTTGATAAGATATTCACCAGGGCATGATGCCCATGGTGAGTGTTTTGGGAAACCCATGCACTCTTCTTGGTCCACTTTCCATCCCAACATAGTTTGTACGAACCATGCACCTTAATGCATTTCTCCACCGACCAAGATTTTGAGCTTTGAAAAATCCCCACACACCCCTAAAACCACTATGAACTCATTAGGAATATGTAATAGGTCCAAATCAAATAATTAGAAAAAATATCTAAAGGATCTATAACTCATTAAATTACTGAATTCATACAATATCCCCCATTAAAAGAACACATCCCTGAGTTCAACTTCCAAGTGTGGAAAAGCACAGTCTAAGAACAACTCCGACCACTAGAAATGTATGTCAACCTCCAGCTCCCAATTCATGTGCTACACATGGTCGTGCAGACATAACACCCATACTAAAGGGATAAAAAGCACTCATAGATTATTCATAATCAATCAACAATGTTTATGGTATGCTTCTCAAAAGAAGAATCAACATCCATTTCAACATCCCCAAGACCAAAAGTATGAGATGGATCAGCCTGGTAATAGTGAAGTTGTGAAAGATGGATAAAATCAATCATGATACAATACCTCTGAGGTTGTAGAAATTGATAGGATACAATCTTGAATCTATTAAAGATTTCAAATGGATCAACATAACATCATGAAAAATTGTCTTTCCTTTGAACCCATCTATTCACAAGTTTGGGTGATACCCGCAATAAAACAAAATCCCTTACCTGAAACTGCATAGGTCATCATAGATGATCATCATAGGATTTATATCTATACTAAGCAGTTGGAATGTAATTTTTGATCATCTGAACCTGTGCCATAGTATCTTGAATTAGGCAGTGACCAAGTAGTGCTGCCTCTCCTTCCTCTAACTATCACCTGGTTGAATGACATGGCTTAACAAAAATTGTATCATAAGGATCTATCTGAATAATCATATGAAATCTGTTATTGAGGGGGAACTTGATGAGAGATTTATACATATCCCAAGAACCGCTAAAATCAAGGATCCATTCAGGGAGAATTTCCTCCAACACTTTAATCACCCGTTCTATCTATACATTAGTATGATTGTGAAATGATATGCTCAGAAACACCTATATACCCAAAGCTTTCTATAACCCCTATTATAACCTTGATGTAAAATGAGAATCCCTATATGAAACAATAGTACAAAAGACCCCATGTCTCCATATGATCACACATATATATAGTTTTCCGAATTCATCAAATGATAAAGAATCCTATATGGGAAAAAGTGGGACACTTTCACCAGTCTGTCAACGACTACCCAATCCATGTCACTACATCAAGGAGACCTCGATAAGATGTCTTTAAAATCAACCGAAACTAATCCCCATCTATATTTCTGTATTGGTAATGGATGTAATAACACGGAGGGTCACCGATGCTCCTCCTTCACCTATTGACAGGTGGAAAACCTAGTGATAAAACATACTATAAGAAGATTCAACCCAATCCATAAATACTAGAATCACATATAATTAAAAATTTTGGAGATGCTTGAATGAACTGCCCACTAAGAAGCGTGGGACTATCACATAATTTCATCTCTCATATATGTAGGAACCCAGACATTCCCATAAATATGTATGATGACTTCTCATCTCAAAAACCAATTTTAAGGATAGTCTTCTCCAGAAAATCTCTTCCAAGGAACAAATGCCTAAATATTTTGAAACTGCCTCCTCTTCACAATGTCAAGGAGAGAAGAGGTAACTTCCATGGTTGTAAGAGAATACTGATCGTGACTCTCATGAAACACCATATACATATCTGAAAAGAGGGCCTTGAATTTTATTTCATCACAGGCTTCCTATATGACCAATGCATGAGTTTTCTGAAATAGTGTATTCACTACTACATTGCCTTTTCCAGGCGTACATGCAAGATCAAACTGAAAGGATTGAATATATTCAACCCGTCATCGTTGTATAAGATTCAAGTTACATTATTTAAAGATATATTTTAGGATCTTGTTGTCTATATACACCACATGTTTATCAAATATAATACCGTGTCTAAAAAACATAAAATATATTCTAGATCAAGGTAATGTGTCAGATAGTTTCTCTCACGAGGCCTCAACTGATGAGATACGTACATAATGATTACATCCTTCCACATTTTCAACACACCTAGGATGATGATCTATGTATCATAGAACACTATATATCCTCTACTAGTCTCTAGAATAATCATAATAGGTGCCTAAATATGCCTTTCTTTCAGCTCCTAAAAGTCATTTTTCACATTCTTATGACCATGGGAATATAAAATGATTATTTTCAAGACCATTAAGTGGTTTAGAAAGGAATAAAGAGTCTTGTATATTTTTTTTAATGTCAATCCATCCCCAAGAATCTCTGTATATCAATCATGTTCTTGGGATGCTACTAGAAAACCAAAACACTCTCATTTCCTAGGTTAATAAATACATCTGATTCTAAGTAAATATGACCCAATAACTGAAAATTTTTAATCCAGAAGTGGTACTTAGAAATATTAGATTAAATTTGATGATCTTTCACTATATTCAAAATAATCTCAAGATATCATGGTCACTATGTGGATAATAATACAACAAGTTGTCCCCCAAAAATACCATGAAAAAAATCCAAATAAGGATGAAAACCCATATTCATTAGATCCGTGAAAATGATGGGCATATTCATAAGACCAAACTGTAGAAAAATAAACTAATACAGACCATAACTACTAAAAAAAGCAATAGGAAGAATATCTAAAGTCTTGACTCATTCCTGATGATAGCCCCATCTCAGGTAAATCTTCTAAAACACCCAATATCCTCAAAGCGGGTCAAATAGATCATCTATTCCTGGAATTGGACACCGATTCATAATCACAAGCTGGGTAAACAGTCTATTATTAACGCATAGACTAAGGTTCCCATAAGCTTTCTTGAAGAAAAGAACGGATGAACCCCAATAAGATATATTGGGTCTAATAAATCCTTTAGATTACAATTCATCCAATAGTCTCTTGAGCTCTTGGTGCTTAGTAGGTGTCATCCTATATGGAGGAATGGACACTGGGGCTACTCCTAGAATGAGATCAATTTTAATATCTACCTATCAGTTAGTAGGCAATATAAAAAACTAATCAAGATAGACTTCCCTAAAATGATATACTATATGAAACATAATTATTTCAACAATTCCCTACTCCTCTATGAAAATAGAAGATATATTTATAGCCACTCCACCGAGACCAAGATTCTCAAGTCCAGCTCTACTAGTATAGACATTCCACATACCCTTGTGAAGATAAATATTTCCTTCTAGTGATGTAAGCGATGTGCTGCAGTGATAAATTTCTACAAGGCGTTATATGAAAAAACAATTCCATCTGGAGAACGATGTGGAAGGCCATCATATCTTGGATTAAGAGGCCCCATATGGAGGGATAAATGCATAACTAAATGGAATAGTCCATGTATTGGTGTATACATTTTTATTGTACTCTCAATGGTGTATCCAGGGTCATCACACCACAATAATACTGAATTTCCAACCAAATACTTTCCACAATCATTTAAGAGATAAAGGATTATGAATCACTTGTATCGAAAAAAGAAGACACAATAGGGGAGGCTACTTGAATAGTACCTCATACTATAGATGGTCTTGTACTTCGATCCATGGGTATCGAATTTAATTAATGCAACTATCTTGATCCCTGACTCTATTCAATAGTTGGACTACCCTGTATAGGTCCAATCTACTAGTGTTTATTATCAAAATCTTGGATACTATGACCATGAACTCCTCTTCAACTAGTCCTATTGGTGCTAATCCAACTCCTTGCCTAGCATAGGATAGAATATCCTACCCCCTGAAGGTTGAGATCATGTAGATTCTCATCCATGAGAAGTATATGTAAAGGTCTTAATAAATATATGAAGATTACCTATACAACTAAAAGTATGACACTTCATCAGGTCTCTATCAAATTGAGGATAAAGGAGATTCTAGTGTGGATAGTCTAGCTACCACTGTCCTAATAAGAATCTTCATGGGTATGCTTCTTACTACTAGAATAATTATATCCGTGTCTCGGCACTGAACATCATTAAAATGAACTATCACCTTCCCTCAGGTTTCACTTTGCGATAAGTGCCTGATTAAAAATATCTTAAAAGGTATGTAGGATAAATACATTCACCTAAGTATGAATGGCATTCCAAATCCCTTCCTCAAAGCATCTATCATGTAATATCTTATCACAACATAGAAGTGGTGTAAATCCCTTCAACTCAGTAAAATGTGTTGAATAATCTATGAATGAAATATCACCTTACTCTAGGTGAATGAACTCACTAGCTAGGTTAGCTCTTAGCATATGAGGAAAGAAGTGACCATATTAGGTAGTATGAAAATCATCCCAGACCATGCCCTAATGATGACTAGCCTAGGTAATCACATCCCACAAGTGCTTGTCCAAATCATTCAGCATGTACATGGAAAGATTTAACATACTCTCTATAGGAATATCCATATACTCTTAGATAAATAGAGTGGCCTCTAGCCGAGACTCAACAACCTATGGACCACAATCCCCTGAGAATATGGGGGGATGCTTCTGTTGGAACTCACATGACTGATCTGCCATTATAGGTACATGTTGTCCAGAACCCTACATGGACTACATTAAATGTTGAAAATGACCATGAATCTGAGAATCATAGCCCAGTTTGGGTATAATAGACAGTTCCTTATGTGGCACTCCTAGTAGTAAGACAAGAGGCTCAGGGCACACCATCTATGGAGCATGGTCATCTCCACCCTCCTAGTGCATGAAACAAGTACATCATGGTGGAATTGATCTAAAATTGGAATCAAATGCCTCAGAACAATATTTGAGTATAGATAATAGCACTAATGGAAGTAGATAATTAGAATAAGGGATCAATACCAAAGGTACAACCACAAGTACCTAATTAAAAGGATAAGGTATTGGTAAGTGCTCAAGATTAAATTATATGGGTTTCAGAAGATGAATGGTCAACTATATCTTACCTATTAATTTAATTTCATCCATTTATTTTATAAGTCATGTTTAGTTTTAAAGTTTTCATTTTCTTATATACATGTATTAAGGTTCAATGAAAATGGATTGTCATTCACAGTGAATAGGGGCCCATACACCTTATTACTGAAATCAATACTGGTTTAATTTCTTATTAACCTCGTCTACATTTGGTCTTAGAATGTAACCTATTATATAGGATGGATCTACATGGTAAGTTACCCATTATAACCGATGAGGGCCCATACACCTTATGAATTGAAATGGGAAATCACTCAATTATAGTCAAATAAAATATCATGTAACTAGAAGTATTGTGTTAATATGATAAGATTAAATATAACTACTGTAGCTCACACAATAATCATAGGCAACACAAGCAACACAAGTAGTAAAATGCACCTATATGTCTAGGAATATGTATGGAATGTGAATTCTAGTTTCCTATAATGATGAATGTGAAAATTCTCCTTTCCCTCATCTAATGAGAAAAATGTTAAAATGAAATTTTCAATAACAATAACAATAATAATAAAAATAACAGTCATATAGAATTTTAATCACCGAATGATTAAATGATATCAATAATAATAAGAAAAAAATTATAAAAACAATTGTTATTTTTTGAAACATAGTATTTACGTCAAAAGTCTGTCAGCTACACCTAAGAAAATCTTATAACCAAGTTTCATATAATTCATAATCTACTACATATTATCCATAAATAGTAATGTAAAGAAAAAATATCTGATACCACTTTGTGAAATCTCGACCTATGTTCCACTCAAAGCTTCCCTAAAGCCAGTAGGCCACATATACTCAATCACACCTTCCCATACTCTATAGGCTTCCGAATAGCAGCGAGCTCCTCGGGTGTGTATGTGGGGATACAATTTCCTATTATTTATAGTGGTATAAAATGGATATGTAATAATTGGTAAATAGAAGATACATCTATAAAAAGATAGAATAGTTGGAATAGACACTATAAAACTAGGCCAGTAACCCGCTGTATACGAAAGAGACAAAAATAATAAAGAAACTAATAATAATACTCAAAATATAGAAACTAAATCACATAAAGAATTATTATAATGCCTGCCATGTCCCAATAAATCAATAAAATAGGTATACATGGAAGTATGATGTACAATATATACAAAATAATAAAAAATAAGTAAAAAAATATCCCATATACCGAGATCAGGCTTAGTCATCTACTACCAAGCTTTGTCCTAATGAAGGAAATCAATCCCAGTTGTCCAAACTAGGATGCTTCCCATTATCAACACATGCATACATATAAAATTATTGAGTACCATCAAAATAATGGATATGGTGTGAGATAAAATCTTAGTAGGTCACCATGAATGATGTATATACCATCTCGTCTATTAATATACACTAAAATAATATGTGGTTATTTATAAGAGTAAAGACAGTATAATAAAGTCGATACCCCGATACCTTCTTTAGCACTTTTTGGAAATGTATTTGAATATGAAATCATTTTAATTAGTTAATTTAAGTTTAGTTTATATAAATAAGTCATGTGAGTTAAATAGACACTGACATTGCATCATGATAATAATTATAATAAAAGGTCTATGATGTAACAAGTTATCTTATAATGATGATAATAATAAGTGTATCTTATGTAATAATGGAGGAACCCTATGATGATAATAATAAAGAGGATATGAGGTAATAACCAAGGCATCCTTGACCTCAAGGGTCTAACTAACTCAATAATAACATGTATCTTGTCTATAAGGGGATTTAATGTAATCAAAGGGGAATCACCCAAGGAATTCCACTGTACTACAGTCAAATAGAGTCCAAGGATTTCATCCAAGGTAAAATGGGATAAGCATGATTGGGCCCAATGGGGTGTATCCATGTACCACATGTCTGAAGACATCAATATAGATCCATGGAGTGTATACAAGTCATCATAATATTTGAATGATAGTAAAGGCATCCTACAAAATCATTCTAGGATTCCACTAGAAGACTAGGGCCATTTTCTATTGTGGGTATCTACCTTGGAAATCAGCTCCATGAATTAGAATGGTGTCCCATTAGTGCTCACGGAATTCCCTTAGGAACCTAAGGAATAGCTCAAGTTTAACCACTCCTATAAAGATGAAAGGTTCTATAAGAAATATGCACCTAATACACTACTTATTATTTAATTTAGGCCATGAAATACTAATCCCATTTAAAAATTTAAAAATTTTATTCCATTTCCATTAATAATAGGTGACAATGATAATAAGAAAAAAACCCATTTATTACCCAAATTACATAATAATTAATTAATTTCACTCATTTTACTTCCATTAATCATGGTAAGGTGTGATACATTCATGAAAACAAGTCATTTAATTACATTCAAATATGCCAAGTGATACATGTATTATACATTCCATTAAAATTTGATATATATTTATTATATTGAAGGATTTAATTTAGAAGGGTCAAGAAACATATATAATGTTCAAGGGATAGTAATTTCCAATTCATAATTCACTTAATTAGAAGATTGGATACCATTAATGGGGTCAAGGCATAACACACCAAAAGGGTGGTTCATACAGTCATGATAAAACATTTAAGGAATAAATGTTGGACCACCCTACTTAGGGTGGAAGGCATTGGGGTTATAACCTCAAAATATGTAATGATAATATATATAAATTGATCCATAATATAAGCATGATGATTATAATCAAGCAATATTAATTACCTATCCAATACCTGATGAAATCAGTGCACACAAAAAAATGTATAAAATGATGAGACTTGAGGGATGAGCCATAGGCCAGCTACCTCAGGATTATAACACACCATTTATCTAGTACCA
The DNA here is from genome assembly GCA_963277665.1 of Viscum album. Classification (NCBI taxonomy): domain Eukaryota; kingdom Viridiplantae; phylum Streptophyta; class Magnoliopsida; order Santalales; family Viscaceae; genus Viscum; species Viscum album. The sequence goes on from OY728136.1 coordinate 1,369,953,786, forward strand.
CCATTTAGTTTGTCTAGTATTGGAAGAAATCCCACGTATTGTAAATTCCATAAAAATAAATAATATGATCCTGCATCAAAATAACATCATAGAGCAGAAGACAAAAGAAAATTGTGTCAAGATGAATAGAGTGCCTACCAATGCACATCCAATGAGAAGAAAGAGGATTGAATAAGACTTCAGAAAAATGAACAAGATATATATATATGGAAGTGGGATTTGGGATCTCAAAAAGGGAGAGGAAGGAGGTATCTATCCTCTAGAATAATAAAAAGAAGACCATGATTAGGTTTGAGAGTCATTAAATGTATTTTATTAATTTTAACGAAGAAAAACCAGGGCACATAGTTTCGATGTACGGACGACCAAATCATGCACCAAATATTAATGTATGGAAGCTTATGGAGGGTACTCTCATGGTCATGCCTCACTGTTTGAGAAATGTTGTGCAAAATAAGAAAAAAACATATTCTATATTTTTCTAAGATACTTGCATGAGGGTGTGGCCCCCTGGAGAACGACTTGGGAATATTGTGTGCCCTTCTTGTCCCTATTTCTAGCACTACATGGTGAGGGCTATCTGTGTGTACTTGGTCACATGGTTTTTACTGACCATATGGCCCAATTTTTTTCTCCACTGACCAAGTTTCCATGCTCTGAACAAGCCCCACACACCCAAAAAATCACCTTGAACACATTAGGCACCTATAATTGGTCAAAAACAATGAATTTGACAAAAAAATTTAAAGGATCCATTAATCATATAATAAATGTGTTTTGACACAAATCACAATAAGTATTTCTAAAATTCAACATTTTTCCAATTTCATACCATTTTTGACAAATTCACCTTGCTTTTTCAAAAATAAATAAATTTTCAACTATTTTAAAAAATAAACAATATTTCTCAAAATCATAAATCAATACTCAAAATGAAATATGTGATCGTCGTTGGATTTTATTTATATCAATGGATTTCATGAAACTATATTCAGCTAAACTCATGAAAATGAGGTAAGAACTTCTAGAACTGTATCAAAACCCTAAGGTACCCAAAACTCCATGGTAACTTGATGTTCAACATAAATAGGTTTGCTGTACATTTTTATGCTCTATATTTCATGTCTTGATGATCCAATCTCCTTGTTACCATCCCAACCCAAGGAATAAACCATAATGATTTATCAACACTATGTCCATGAAAACTGATACCATTTGTAACATCTTATCCCTCACTCATTGAATTGGGAAGAGGTAGTGACATTTCTAGGAATTAGGCGATATCACCAATGTAGAAAATTATGGAAATAAATTCCAAGTGATTCATAAAAAGTTGGTGGATGATTTTCAATTTGAAAAAAAAACAACCATTCCATGATTACTGTTACTAAAAAACCACTATATTATGCATGAGTACAATGTAATTCAATAACGACTAATACCAACTAATAGTAATACCAAACCATAGCCCAGAACCATATAAAAGTACAATGTAGAAACCAAAAACTAATAAAACCCAAATAAAACCAACACCTCCACCAACATATTCCAACAAGCTCCAAGATCTTATTAATCCATGCCCATATTATCATGATCCATCACTAACAAAATGGGATAACTTTTCTTTACCTGTGTCTTGATGAATGTAATATGCAGACAAACCAAAATTTACCAATCAAGGGTTGAGTAAAAAAATTATTATAATTTCTCTAATAAATTCCCTACTCATGACACTAATATTTAACATGTTGGAACATTTATATAAAACAATTTAAATAGTTTATCTAACCAAAAACCATTTCTAATAAAAACAGTTTTCATGGAATGAATCCCAAACAAGTATTTTAAGATATCACTCATTTTTATTAGGAATAACCCATACCATATCTACACATACACACATTCAATATTAGGTGATAGTTCCATACTCATTAGCAGTATCTCATCGACCTAGTAAGTCATTACTATGTAAACATATACCAAGTTCCCGAATGGAACAAACCCCTTCCAAAGGGTCACATCAATGAAAATGAACGCACACCAACCTTTTATGCCAAACCAATTTTTCCAAAATATTCCAGGAAAATATTAATTTTATTGGAAATATTTTATTACCCATTTTTCCAATTATAAAAAATCAAAAAACCATTATACAATCATATTTTTAAAATCATGTATCCATTTTCTCTTTCCACAAAAATATTTTCTACAATTTCACAAACCATCACTTAACAGGGTTTCCACCAAATTTACAAAACAATTTCACAATTTGAAACAAAAAATTAAATAAATATTAAATTGAGAATTCATGTTCTAATAATAGGTGTTCAGAGTGAATCCACCTACATTGAAAAAAAAAACAGGTGAAAATGAATAAAGTCACAAAAACTCCAAAAACATGGCTTCGATATTCAAAAACCCGCCTAAGATCTTATCACCTATAATCCAAAAAATATTATATTAACATTATTTCCATAAAAGTCATGGATATATCTCTAATGGTTTAGATCCATCAATACAAGAGTGGAAAGAAGAATAAATCTATGGAAAACCACCAAGAATGAGCACTAACCATGGAATCCAGCCTTCAATGCACCATGATTCACAAATATATTTTTTCAGATTTAAAAGGTAAAGTATCCCCATACTTATGAGAGTGATTAATTTGATTAAGGAAATGATTAAGAAAAAAATTATTAGATAAAGTGGTGATTCAGATTAGATGCAAAAATCCATATTTTTTTATGCATCACAATTAAGACACACGATTATAAAAACTGTATGCAAACTGTGCACCAACAACTACCTCCCCACACCCATCACATGGTTGTATTGAATGCTTGAAAAAACCATGCTCCAACTATTACCATCGCCTATATTCCACTTTTAATGGTTTCATCAGGGTGACCATACAGTTTGATCAAACCATGTGCCAATAGTGAGCTACTTAGTTTACAATGATTCGTATTTAATCGTTTCATGGATGTGTTTCACAGTTTCTACTAAACATTCTGAAACCATGAAACTACATAAAATCTTCTAAAACATTCCAAAAATCATCCAAAACACCAAACACTAAACCCAATTACTTTATATACTTAAAGTACCAACATAAAGTGTTAATTACTCAAAATCAAAGGTGCTATAGTTTTTTTGATGATGCTGTGAGAGGTTGGAAGTGGTTTAATTCATATAGAATTGTTCATAATACTTGTGGTCAGGGTGAACAAGTTTCACATCAGAGTAAAATTACTCTATCTCATGTGACCTAAATGAATTTTTCTTCATTTTTCAACCTTGATTTCTAGCCACCTTTGGTTTGTTTTTTCTGACTTCTTTGTTGTATTCTTCTTTCCTGATGAGGGTAGATTTGTTGTCTGACCCCACCCTCTCTTTTCTTGTTTGGTTTTTCTTCATTAAATAATATGGCCTTGACCCCAACCATTTCAAAAAATTTTAACATATTTATAATTATATATAATTATATTAAAATAAGTAAATATAAATATAAGTATATATAATTATATAGTTATATATAATTGTATAAATACATTTATAATTATATATCTTTATATATAAATAAATAAATAAATATAAATAAATAAATATGTTTAGAATTATATTAAAATATTTAAAAATATAATTATTTATAATTATAATTAAAAATATATATCAATAATTATATTTATAAATACATATTTACAATTATTCTAATATATTTATTTTATAAAAATAATTATTTACTTATAATTACATATATTTATATTTATTTACAATTAAATTGATAAACACTTTTTTACAATTATTTAAATATATTTATAATTATATAAATATTAATTTATAATTATAAAAATTTATATGTATTTATAATTATATAACTTTAATATTTTTATTTATATTATTAAAAATAATTATATAGGTCTTTATAATACCTAAATATTAAGGGATGATATATTATATATTTACCAAAACTATAATTATAGATTGGATAAAGTGGTGTTTTATAAGTACTTATTATTTAAGTATTGACAAAACCATATTTTATCAACACTTTCTTTAAAGAAATGAAAAAACACTTCCCGATCTTTTAAGTAGAACATTAATAGAGTTCTAAATACTTCTGTCATTCAATCTCTCATGGAACTAATGCTTTACTATCACCCTCTGTCAAACATCTCAAACAAATCAAAACATTCAACACCCATGGTATGTTACCTATCATCCATCACTCCCCCTCAAATTTCATTATTTGTTTTTAATTTTCCAAAAAGTTATAAAAGGCATGCATGAGTAATATTATTTTTCTTTGATCTACCATGTTGATTATCTAACCATCTCCCTCACCTAGTGCAATTTTTGCTTCACTCTCTTTCTCACCCTAATATTAATTTCACTCATTTTTCATAATTTCTAACTTCAATTCCATGGATCTCTTAGACGTTCACCATAAAAACTTTTCCTACTTATCATTTATGATGGTGAATGAAAATAATAAGTCGTATGAGTTTTTGTAGTACATAAAAGGCAATCCGCTATAAGTTTCAAGTATCCCTCCTCATCCTGTGGAATAAAATCAACAATTATGCACATTTTCTTCCATTACTTGGCTTAAGAAACCCAATCATTTTAACACATACTAATTTTTTAATATTATATTATAAGAATTCTGAAATGGGTTTAATTTCATTTCTATGATTTCATCTAATTTGTTATTTTTATTACACTTGATAAAAAATTATTTCATGATCATTTTGTTACATACACAGATACACATAGATATAAATATAGATATATTATTTCATATCTTCAAAAAATGATGTTTGAATATGTTCAACAGGATGAATGGTACCTATATTTATAAATGCATACACATGTAAGTGAAAATCGTGGTTTTGGAAGTAAAATTCAATATCTTGACTACTGTTTTTCAATGTTGTTCATAAAAATGGGATTCTCAAAATGTTATTTTCATAATTTGGTAATACTTTCAAATTAAATTTCCATGGTATTATTTTTTTACATTCATACCGTATGTTTTAAATGGTTATTTATTTGTTTAAACCCTTTTATAATGATAGTGATGGTTTTTATGCCTCCTAGATTGTTTAATATTCTTTACATTGATTAAATTCCTGTAATTTTTTAAAGTGGGATGTGGTGTTTAATGAATTTAATTTATTGGAATGTGTAAGATACAATGTTTTTCTATTTGGTATAAATTATTTATGTTTATTAAAATATTGTTTATATTCTCTTTTTATCATAGACCATAAGTTGGGCTATGGGCTGGTAGGTTCATTTTTGGAAAGGGAGAGGAATGTTGGATGAAGGTTGGATGTAGGATAATTACAAGACATGTAATTAAGATACATGGGGTGTTTTCCATACATGATGTGTTACGGACTAGGTAGTCCAATTATTGGTATTTATAGGTTTGTACCAGGTGGAAATCCCTGAGCTTTACCTGGTTTTTAAAAAAAATAAAATGCTTTCTAAAATTACAGTTATTGTTTTTATAAATAAGAGGTAGTTCCTCATTTGGATATAATCCCTCAACTCTCATGCATAATAGAGCCACCCTAGGTAGCCCTATCAAGGTAAGATCTAGGATTTGGTTCTGTTTCACCGTCCAGACTCCATTTCTTCTTCTTTCATTCTCAATAGATCGACACCAGTGAGTTCTCTAGTCCTGTTTCACCTTTCAGGGTTTCTCTTCTCCTCAAGGAATATATTTTCACCCCATAACTTATAACCTATTTTTGGGGCATTCATCTATTCATAATTTTTATTTCAATCTAGAACAATTAAAAGGTTGATACTAGATAAGTGTTCTACCATATGTATAAAGTAGGTGGTCAATACCTTTCAATGAATGTTTGGTGTTTTATATTCGTTGTTTCAATTGGGTGGCACACCAGACTTCCATTAATTTTCTCTGAAATTAACCAAATGACTTGATTTAATTTTTTATCCCATTTAGGTTTTCAAATAGTACTTTTGTTATTTGTTGTGTGTTGTCGCACATGCTCTAAAAAAATGACTGTGATTTAACTAAGTGTAGCAGAGTGGAAGACCTAGGGAATTCTCTCAAGGAGGAAGATAATTAAACAACCCTTAATAGGATTGAAGAAAAAAAAATTAGTGAAAACAAATGAAACATAATATGGGGGGTTGGTTTCATGACCTTCGATCAATAATCTAAACAACATACAAGAACAACCAAATACACAGTTTATTTAAAAATCACTTATATTAGAAGATGCATTAAATCTAATATAACACTTAACTATTCATTTATCATTATCCCATATAATTATAAATAATTCAAATATGATCCCCTAACCTTGTTAACCTCGGAACCCTAAGGAAATTAACACAACCACAAATATTTTTGAAAATTAAACCTAGGTTAACTTCGGGACCTCCAATCGCAGCACCATGCTTTGATTGTGCTCCAAAAGCTGACTTACGGTTAGTGTAAAATAGGGAAGAATATCCTCTATGTGTTGGAGAATTAATTGAGTTTGGGATAATACTTGAACCCTACAATTCTATCCCATGTTCATTAGATTTTTTAATTGAGGTTTCACTCACACGATTTACACAAGACTGACCCACGGTCAAGTGAAAGACAATTGAGTAAAATAGAAATTAAAACTAAATTAATTGATCAGAAATTGTGAATTACAGTATTTTTAGGGATTCAAAATAAATAAATTAAGGGAGTATAGATTAGATCAACTACGAAATAAATCACTCTCCCATGGGTGGAGTTGTCATCGTGGAGACGTTTTTCATAAGAAATGGATTGATTAAGGAACACCCAATATCATCTCCACTCATATATTCCAGCTCAATAAGGAAAATAAGAAGATGGAAATATAATAATACAGAAGATTTATTGATGAAAATTCATGTTACAATCATAAAAACAAGGAAAAACAAAGAGGAGATGGGAGAGGAGAGGTTTCTTAGAAGAGATCTTTTCACAACGTCTTACATCTTAAAAGGGTTGTGAGGTGTTCCCAAGAGACACCGTTTGAGACACACCGTAACAAATCCTCTAATAGGATCAAAATACTAAAAAATTCCTTTAAATAGAGTTGTGAAGGGCTAGGGTTACAAAACATTTTTAAATGTGAAAGGGAAATTCGAACAAATTAATTAATACCACTTGCACTGCATAGTTGTCCTTGAAAACCCACTAATTAGCTGTCCTTCTGTAAGGATTATTGGTTTATAATCATGTATCTGAGCTTCCATCAATGTTTGGGCCCAATATATGCCCAGATGAAGATGATACGACCTAGATGGTGAAGTGATGTCCAATCTGGATAGTTCAGTCCATCTTTGTCTTCATGGACCATTTACTCCACTGAAATTCATGATCCAACTCTCATGTCTTGAATATAATTTGTATCCCATTAATTCAGGATCACATTTACAAAATTTTGAGTCAAAATAAATTACGAAACAATATTTATTCCTTGAATACTATAGTAATGTTTAAAAGGGTAAAACTGAAATTTACATCGAATTTGCAAATGAATGATCTAATCCCAAATATTCCATAATTGATCGTGTTTAACATAATTTATAGAAATTATATAATTTATTATCAATAAAATATTTAATAAAATTGTGTTTTATCAACTCCCCCACACTTACCCTTTTGCACTCCTAGGAAAAACCTCATATAATGTATTCAATAAAATTATAACAAGATATGCATTTTCATATTTCTGAATCCACAGTGGAAATGTAGGCAGAGTAAGAATCCCATCAAAAAGTAAATATTAATAAATTTTAAATTCATTGTCTCATAAATTTTGTCAAAGAAAAATCTAGTGAAATTCCTAAAACTAATAACAACGAAACAAGTCATGGGTTTACTATGCCAAAATTTCTATACGTGTGTGTGTGAAAACCCTTCCAAGCACATAAATCCACCCTTTATTCAGTATATTCAGGTTAATTAAAATAGTTCTTCTTACATGGTTTAATTCACGGAACTGGATTTACATTCCTTTCCAATTGATTTTCAAGACCCACTCACTTAAGAATCTCCGAAAGTCAAACCTTTAGCTCCCGACCTAGATATCGCCACATGTTGTACATTTCATCCCTCCCCTCATTTGTTATTATATTTCTTTTTTTAGTTTCACTTGGAAAAAAATCTCACACTCAACTCTCAACCCATTTGATGATCTTCTCATGACACTAATTGTAACAATTATAAAAAGATAAATGGTAAAGGAAAAGTTGTTTTTGACCTTTCCAGGACACAACCCATTTTTTGAGGGCATACAACAGTTAGATAATCGGTACACATGCATAGGTCAATTCTGTACAATAATGAAACTGATCGGAAGGAAAAAAGGTATAGATCACGCAATTATTTATTTACCTAACTTGACTATACTTTAAATTGAGTAGTAAAAATTTCACATGTTAGGGTTGAGTGAAGATTTTTGTGGAGAAATCAATGACACAATTTACCATGAACAAATATCACAAACAATGATGTTAAAATCTAAAATTATTTATAATGACATAACCATATATATCATCAATGACATCAATTTTAATAAAAATCAACCATTGGTGATGAAATATTACTCATGCTTATCATTATACCAATGAATTTTGAAAACATGCATATTCCATATGTTCTATATGAGAATGTAACATGATATATATATATATATATATATGGTATTTTTTTTGTTTTTTTTGTTTTTTTTTTGAAAATTTTAACCAAAAACATAATAGAAAATACACACAAAACACACAAGTGAAAATCCAAAATATCTATGCCAAAATGATGTCCCATACCCCACACTGAAAATATTGGATTGTCCTCAATGTGAACCTATGAGACGATATATGTACATGAAATGTATTATTTTAAATATGACAAAGAATATGAAAGTTAAAGGGATAGGAATAGCCCGATATGCTCTAGTGATAATGGGGTCTTGCATTGTGATGAAATCCACTACATCAGTAGAAATTCCCTAAATGTATTTCTTCAAATGTTGTTGGTTGACTGTAAAGGTCGATCCAGTGTCCTATTTTGTGATATCTACTACACCATAAGGAAATACATTAGATACAATATAAGGACCTAACCATATAGAACTAAACTTACCAGACATCAGCTTTAGTCGTGAACTATAGAGAAGAAGATTCTCTCCAAATTGAAGTTATCTTTTCTGGATCATTAGTTCATGGGATACTTTTGATCATTCTTTATAGAGCCTTGAGTTCTCAAATGAAGACAATAGAATCTCCTCCTGATCTTGAATTTTCATCTTCCTTTGGATCCTAGATTGTTCCAAATCCATGTTTCATTTCTTTAAATCCCAATAAGACCAATGCTCAACTTCCACGGGGAGATGTCACTCTTTCCAAAAAACAATATGAAATAGGGACACACTAAGGGGTGTTTTTTATGAAGTCCTATAAGCCCATAGATCATCATCCAAGAACTTTCTCTAATCCTTCCTATTCAGCTACATAGTTTTTTCAAAAAATTGTTTCAACTCTCAGTTTGAATCCACACACTGGAAATTTGTTTTGTGGTGGTATGGTGTTGATGTTTTATGTGTCACCCCATAATTTTGAAGGAGGGAAGTCAAATTATGATTCCAAAAGTGTGTCCCTTGGTCACTATTGATGGCCTTTGGTACTCCAAACCTAAAAAAAAATTGGGTCTTGACAAAGTCTACAACAACATGAGAATCATCAGTCCTGGTGGCCTTAGCCTCAACCCATTTACCCACATAATCAACAAAAAACAAAAAATAAAAAATAAAAAATGAACTAGTAAAAGGACCCATAAAATCAATCCTCACACATCAAAAATCTCATTGAATAGTATGGGTTGATGGGGCATCTCACGTCTCTCAGAAATGATTCTCATGTTTTGGAAATGAGAGCATGACTTACAAAACACATGTGCATCATGGAGTAATCTAGAACAATATAATCGACAATCCAAAACATTCCTAGCTGTCTGTTGAGGTCTAAAGTCTCCACCAAAAGCAAGTGTTTGACAGAATTTCAGAACAAACTCAAACTCATGATCAGGAACACACCTTCTAATAACTTGGTCACTACACATGCGTCATAAGTAGGTATCATCCCACACATTAAATCTAGACTTTATCTTTAAATTTTTGACTTGATGATTCTTTAAATTTGTAGGAATTTCATATGAGACAAGGTAGTTCAATAAATCAGCATACCAAGGATGCATACCTAAGATGGAATAAAGATGCTCATCGGGGAAAGTGTCCCGAAGTGGAACCTAGTCCAAGGTGTCATCTTCTAGTCTGTGAGTAAGCTTAACCATGTGGTCTGCCACTTGATTTTATGACACCTTATATTCCTATATCTCAATTTCAAATTCCTGAAGAAGGATCATCCATCAGATTAGCCTGGGCTTTGCATCTGACTTCTTCAATAGGTACCTCAGAGATGCATGGTCAGAAAAAACAACTACTTTAGAGCAAAATAAATATGAATGAAATATATCTAAAGAAAATATAACAGTATGAAACTCATTTTCCATGGTTTTGTAGTTTTATTGGGTCGAATCCAATGTCCTTGATGCATATGAAATCACATGTGAATGTCCCTCCACCCTAAGAGATAGGACTACTCCGACCGCGAAGTTGGAGGCTTCACACAAAAGCTCAAAATGAAACTCCCACCATGGGGGCTATACGATAAGTGGAGTGGTCAAAAACTTCTTTAGCTCCTTAATGGATGTCCTTGAAGAATCATTAAACAAAAAATTAGAATCCTTTTGATGTAATCGTGACATAAGAAGTGGAATCTTACAATAATATTTGATGAAGCACTGATAAAATCCTGCATACCCGAGGAAAGATCTAATATCACACACACATGAAGGATATGGTAAGGTTGAAATAATTTCTATCTTTGATCTATCAACATCTATCCCATGTTTTAACACTTAAGAAAATTCCATTCTCTACCATGAAATGACACATTTCAATGTTTAAGACTAGATTCTTCTCAACACAACGATTCAACACCATTCCAAAATATTTTGACATTCATCCAATGAAATTCCATACACTGTAAAATCATCCACAAATACCTCAATACATGTCTCAAGAAAATCATAAAAAATACTCACCATGCATCTTTGGATGGTACCTGGGGCATTGAAAATTCCAAATGGAATCCTCTGGTAGGCAAATGTTCAGAATGGATGAGTGAATGTTCTCTTCTTCTGAACCTCCGGAGCTATAGGAATGTGAAAATGTCTAAAAATTCCATCTAAGAAATAGTAGTTTGTTTTACCAGCTAGTATCAAAAGAATTTGATCAATAAATGGTAGGGGAAAATGGTTCTTTCAGGTGGACTGATTTGGTTTCCTATAATCAATACACACATGCCAACTGTTTTTCACCCTCAGTGGAACTAACTCATCTTTCTCATTTTTAACAACTGTTACACCACTTTTCTTAGGCACAACCTGAATAAGACATACCCACTAATAATTTGAAATGGGAAAGATTATACCTGCCTCGAGCAATTTTTCAACCTCTTTTTTAGCAACATCCAAAAGTGTTGGATTGAGTCTCCTTTGTGGCTACCAAACCGGTTTAGTCCCATAATCCAAAAGAACCAAATGCATTCAAATGAATGGGGTAATACCTGATATTTCAGCCAAATTCCATCCAATTTCCTTGATTCTCTCTCTCAAAATATTCAAAAGTTTTTATTAATGTTCAAAATGGTGATTTTTATCTATGATAACAGGTAATTTCTCACCACCCAACAATTATGAGTATTTGAGATTTAGTGGCAATGGCTTGAGTTCCAGTGTAGGGGGTGGTGTATGGATATATAAATTGAAAGAACTGAAATATGTGCACAATGAACATTAGTATCTAAATATACATCATCAAAATCAGAGAATAAAGCATAAAATTCTTTAGCATACTCCACATCCACTTCATAATCATAGTGATCATGATCAAAATAAGAATGTTAATCCCTTTCAAAAACAAATCTAAGAGAGTCTTGTGCATTCAAAATAGGTGTGGAAGTACTCTTAGATATCAAACTCGAACCAATGCTTATAATCTCTCTAAGAATAGGAAAATAAAAATCCATGTGGTTTTTACTTGGTAGTTCAAAATGGGAGATAACTAATGAAGAATAGTTCTTTGAGGGGCACCTCATGGTGTCCGTAACATTAAATATCACAAATTCATCTCCAAAATCCATGGAAAGTGTACCCGCATTGACATTTTTGATATTTTTTGCAGTTTTGAGGAAGGGCCTACATAATATTATGGGAGTATGAGAACATACCTGATCTTCCTCTTTTTTAAGCATATAGAAATATCCCGGGAAGATGATGTTTCTTACCCTAACATGTACATCCTCAAGGACTCCCACTAGATATGCTATATCTCTATTCGCCAACTACACAACTACTCTCAACGGCATCAACTAACCAACCTGTAAGAAAGAGAATACAAAGTGAGGAATCACATTTATGGAAACTGCTAAATCACAAAGAGAATCTGAAAAGTGTAACTCCCCTATGGTGCATGGGATTGTGAATTTCCCACGATCCTTTCACTTTGTTGGAATTGCTAGAGTTGTTATAATGAGTGATGAAACATTCCTTCCAAGAATGATCCTCTCATTTCCCTTGAACCCTCTTCAATTGGTACAATGTTCTTTTAAGAATTTGGTATACCATGGTAATTGTTAAATGGCTTCAAGTAAAGGCATATTAATATCCACATGATTGAATGTGTCCAAAACTTATTTTTGAATCACCTCTTCAGCCATATTCTTGGTTTTACTACTCTATTTGAAAATGGAATGGGGTTTGGAGGAACATCATCAACATGGTTCTTACCTTTATCTTTCTACTTGGGTTGATCATTAGTTGGTATAAAATGAGGCTTCTCTGGAGTGGAGGTGAATCCAGGTGGAATGATAGGTGCATATGTATTTGTTGTTCTCTTCCCACTTCTCAATGTGATGTCACTAACATTCCCCTTGGGATTTGGAGTAGGTTGGGAAATAAGATTCTCAATGTTCTAACATACCTGTTCATGGAGGGAAGTGGCAATCTGGATCATTTGTGTCTTCAGCTCCCTTAGCTCCGAACCATGACTCTTCAACTCATTATGTTGATTAAGAACAATTTGTTTCCAAATATCATCAGTATTATAATATACCTTTGGTGGAGAAGTCCCTTGTTGTTGGTTTGTTAATTCAATAGATTCAAATCTCCTTTGGGGTTATTGGAAACCCAACTAGTAATGTGGAGGCTGTTGGGAGATTTATTAAGGGGGGCCTTTGTTGTTGTCCAGAGACATACCTCATGTCCGATTGATCCTTACACCCTTCGTTGTATGTTGTATAAAAGGATTCAAACTACTTTTGGAGATATGGGTGTTGTTGTTACTGAAATGGTCTCCTAGGAAACACTGAAGAAAAATCTTATGTTTCGTGTAGCAGGGGGAAACAGTCAGTCAGGTGGCTGGTCATAGTGAAAATTCCACAAGGCCTTGAAGATGGGGGTTGGGATATCTTTTTAGCCAACGAAATCTGTCTCACCATATCTGTAAATTCATCCAAATCAGTATTAATCAAATGAATTTCAAGAGAATATGGACTTACCTGATGTACTTCTTTAACATGTGGGGTACCTCGTTCTCCAAATTCTTCAGAGTTTTGTGCCATCTTTTCGATCAACGCACATGCAGCTGCTGGTGTTTTTTCAACCAATGCACCTCTAGATACGACATAGACCATGCTTCTCTCCATTGGAGTGAGTTCTTCATAGAGGTAATGGATGAGGAGTTTATCATTGATTTGGTGATGTAGGAAGCTTGCACACAACTTCTTGAATCTCTCCCAATACTCATACATCAACTCCCCATGCGCCTGCTTGATCCCCAAGATCTCATTTTAGATGGATGTGGTCCTTGATTATGGAAAAATCTCTACAAGAAAAGATTTTTCAACTTGTTCCAACATGTTACATCTTCAGGTTGTAAATAATATACCGAATCCATAGTAGTTCCATCAATTGATAATGGGAATGATCTAAGTTATGTTGGATCTTCAGATATATTTCATTGTTTCATTGTTGACCATACCACATTGAATTATTTTAATTTTTTGTTTGCATCCTCACCAGATAAGCCCCGAAATGTTGGTAGAAGGGGAATTAACCCAGATTTCAACTAAAAGTACGATTCGAGAGTTGGATATTTAATTCATGTAGTTTGATAATTAATATCAAGTGCATACAACACTCAAATTGTCCTATTTAGTTCATTGTTGTTATTTTTATCCATTGTATATTGTTTAATATTTTTTTCGAAGAGTTTTAAATTTCAAAATTCCTAGAGTGGAGGAATTTCCCATTTGGGTAAATGTCAACTCTTCATGTGAACCGAGACTGTCTGATTCGAGCCATAAGGCTGCACTCAATCTTAGGGTCTAGGTCAAGGATATCCTTAGGATGGGACCATGTCATAAATCATAGAAAAGATAGAAACAAAAAGCAGCGAACACCAATATCATTAAATGAGTTTTCAAATGATGGTCTAAGAGAAAAAAAGAGGCGGGGAAGAAAGAACTGAAAAGAAAAGGGATGTGAATAAGAGAAACAAAATAAAAAATAAGAATAAATAACTTACCTAAAATTTGTTGAATAAAACACGTTCCTCCCCGGAAATGACACCAATTTGATGTGCGTTTTTCCACACGCTCTCAAAAAAAATGTTCGTGATTTAACTAAGTGAAACACAATGGATGACCAAGGTCGTTCTCTCAAGGAGAAAGTGAATTAAACCATTCGTAATAGGCTTGAAGAAAATAGAAAAATTAAAATAAGTGAAAACAATAGAAACACAAGATGGGGGTTGGTTTTTTAACTTTCGAACTATAAACTAAAAAATAGACAAGAACAACCAAAGACAGTGTTTCTTTAAAAAACACTTATATAAGAAGACATAGTTAATCTAATCTAACCACTTCAACATTCACGTATCATTATTCCATATAATTATAATTCATTCAATTTTTATCCCCTAATCTTGTTAACCTCCGCAACCTATAGAAATTAACACAACCACAAATAATTGTTAAAATTGGCCCTAGGTTAACTTCGGGGACCTCTAAACGCAGCACCCTGCTCTGATTATGATCTAAAAGCCAAATTTTGGTCAGTGGAAAAATTTGGAGCATCTCCTCCCTAGAGTGGATAATTAATTGAGTTTGGTTTGAGATTTGAACCCTACAATTATATCCCATGTTCTTAGATTTTTCGATTGAGATTTCACTCACACGATTTAGACAAGCCCGACGACGTGGCCAAGTGCATGTCGATTGTGTAACATAGAAAATAAAAAACAATTAATTGATAAAAATTTATGAATTATAGAATATTTATGGATTCAAAATAAATAAATTAAGGGTGTCTGGATTATATCAACTAAAAAATAAATTAGTCTTCCATGGGTTGAGTTTTCATCATGGAGACTTTTTGTATAAGCAATGGATTGATTGTGGAACACCCAATATCATCTCCACTCATATAATCCAGCCCAAGAAGAAAAATAAGAAGATAAAAATAGAATAATATAGAAGATTTATTGAAGAAAATACTTGTTGAAAACATAAAAACCAAGAAAAACAAAGAGGAGGTGGGAGAGGAGAGCCTTCTTAGAAGAGAACTTTGCACAAGGTCTTACTTCTTCCAAGGGTTGTGAGGTGTTCCCAAGAGACACACTATCAACCACACATTCCCAGATTCTTGACTTACCCCCCCCCCCCTAAAAATTGAAAATGTCCTTTAAATAGAGTTGGGGAGGGCTAGGGTTATAATACATTTTTAAAAGTGAAAGGGAAATTCGGCCAAATTATATAATACCACTTGAACCGCATAGTTGGCCTCAAAAAATAGTAATTAGATGGACTTTTAGAAGTATTATTTCTTTATAATCATTTCACTGATCTTCCATCAAATGATGGGCCCTATCCATTCCTAGATGAATAAGATATGGCCCATATGGTGAAGTGATGTCCAATGTGGATAGTTCAGTCCATATTTGTCTTCATGGCCCATTTACTCCAGTCAAATGCATGGTCCATCTCCCATGTCCTGAATTGAATTTTTATCTCATTAATTTAGGAACACATTTACAAAATTGTAAGTCAAAATAAATTACATAACAATAGTTATGCCCGTAATACAACAGTGAACTTTAAAAGGGTAAAACTAGAATTTTTAATCAAATTTGCAAATGAACTATCTAATCCCAAATATTCAATAATTGACCACATTTACCAAAATGTGATGAAATGATATCATTTATTATCAAAAAAATATTAAATAAAATTTTGTTTTGCAATTATTTTTTGAGTTTTTTATCCCAATCCTAGTCCACCCATGGTGTATTCTTTCGTATCTTCCCTATGTTGTTCGACCCCATTGGGTGTGTGTGAGCTTGCTAATTTTAGTGGGAGCCATAATGAAAATTAAATTAAATTTTTATGGTTGTGAAAACCATTATTTACCTATTAATTTATAAATAAAATATATTAATTTAATTGAATTTTTAGGAGAGAGTTGATGCCTCATTTTCCATGTGATGCATGATGATAAATTGAATAATTTGTTTGAATGGAAAAAATATTGATTGGGTTTGAATAACTCATTGGTTGAAAATGGTTAATAAATTGATTTGGGAATTTATAAGGCTATAAGATTCCATGTATGAGATCCTTGGATCGTAATTCCATTATATTTCCTGGACATTTCTACTCCATGGATCTTGATAAAGGTGGTGGATGATTTGGACAAGCTCCTAGGACCCTGATTCCATTGGGTGCCATGAACATTTCTACTCTATGGATCTGGTTTGAATAAAGTAGTGGATTCCTTTAAAATTTATACTCCTTGGATCCGATTTCTTTAGGATTCTAAGGGCCTTGCTACCCCTTGGAAATAGCTTTCAGGGACTCACATTGGACAATCATTGTTTACATTCTCCATGGACTGCACCCAGACCATTACCGCGTTTCAATTGAGATGTTCCTAGGACTCGATATGTATTACTTAGTCGTCTATAAATTGGATCAGGACCTTCATGGTATGACACTGAAATACATGGAATATCCATTTTGTATGATATAAACTGGATTACATGTTATGCCCATTGTGGCTATTATATACATTATTACACCACAAGTCCGATGTGGATATTATTTTTCTATGCTTTACATATAGCCCTGGAATGGATATCAATTATCAGTTGTTAGACCGGACAGTACTATGACTAATTTTGTATGATTTACAATTTTCATTTTTTATTTGAACATGACTATTGTTCATAGGAATCCATGTTTAGATAGAAAAGATCACGTCTTATAATCTCCTTACTTTTATTACTATTATACCTGTGATATGTTGCACACTATATCTATTTATATTAAATATAATTGAATTGTTATAGACACCACTGGTGTTGGTTTACTGTGTATTATATCAAACCTTTTTCAGGCCGCTATTGGGTACCTATATATACTTTGTGCTTGCGGGTAGGGACTGAGGAAAGCACCTATAGTATGACGCTTGATTGGTTGTGCATATGAGAAGGGGATAACAAGACCGAGCTATGCTCATGATGATAGATGGGATAATTCCATTATGGATTTTTTATTTTATTTTTGATATATGTATTATAATAGGTTCCTTTATGACAATGTTCCTACTTTATAGAGACATTTCACAATCATTATATTGTACATGACTTCTTGTGGTTATTTGTTGTTATAGTTTTCTGGAACATTCTATAATGTCAGTTATTAATATACTTATGATCTTGATTATTATTATTATTATACCAAAATTCTACACTATGATAATGAGGGTATAGTATCCCCACATTCCCATCTTAGACTCTCGATACTATTCATCAACCTCTAGCATAGGGGGAGGCACGCATAAGGTCATGTGACCCACCGGATATGGGCACCATTCAGTGGCCCTCAGGTTGGGAAATTACAAAGTGGTATTAATGGATTTTTGTTTTCTGGATGGACTATTTTGAAACAATATATAGGAAGTGTTGTAATTTGGTAATGAGATTTTATTGGGAGTATCTCACCCAAATATGAGAAAAATCAAAATTGTATGGAACTAAAATAGATGTTTTCAGGATTTTTCCTCTAACAGTTTATATGATTCCACCACTGGGTGACTCACATGACATGTTCCATTATTGTCAATATGATTGTGGTTTTTTATTTTTTCCATTTCCGGAAGACATGAGGGTATTCCATCTCAGGCATTTTAGGCACTTGAACAGATTCACATTCCATACATTATTCCATGCCATATATGTTTCATTTCTTGAACGACCTAAATAATTTACCCTATAAATATTATATTATAGTAAATTTCAATGGTTAGCCACATAACCCTAGGACTATTGAGAGAGGAGAATTCCATGTTTTTCAATGTCAGATTGAGATTAATCGATGATGAGCTTTTGGAACAAATAAAATTGAGGTGCAATGGAAGCAACAGATCCTCCTCCTCCATCGTTTAGCAGTGTTCTTCACCAATGATCAATCTGAACCAAGGTAGGACTTATCATATGTGGATTTCCACTTTTATGATTAAATGATTGAGAATGATCATTATTATTTCTTTGATCTACATCAATTTGAGACTTTTAATTCACCCACTTATCAGACATAATATATTTATTTGATTAATCCCCCTTATTCCATGGTTCTCCCTCCATATATACCCAACTTGTGTTTTTGCCAAGAATTCTTAGAAAATTATTTTACCACCCATGTTTATGTTTTTCCCCTTATATTCTCAGTATTACTCATCATTGGTTAATGATGTCATGATTCGACTATTTTTGAGCGAGATGAAGAACAATCAGATCCCTATATTATAGAAGTTCACATGAAAATAATTGATAAATGATTTGGTGATGGATCTTGTAGTTATTTTTGGATTGGGTGACGATTTTCATGGATCTGGGATCAAATTCCAACTGATGGCAATGGGAGGCCCATGATGTTAGCAACAAACCCTTTTGGATTTAGAGGTACCTATTTCCAGCCATTAGATGTCCAAAATCGATGAACGAAAGACTTACCTTTTTATTTTGTGTGAGAATCAAGAAGAAATGATTGTGGAGAATCCATATTTGGATCACAGGGGAATTGATATGGATTTCTATAAAAAACCAGACTACAACCCATGTAGTCTAAAGAACACACAATGTGTTGGACCGTGTAAATGGTGGCTAGGGTTTTTGGGTAAGTTGAATATCCCATGTTGTGTGGTACACCCACATGCTATGTGACCCAGTGTAGGAAACACGATGTGTACTCTAGGAGTACATGGACATGGGCATGGCCATGCACAGTTCCAGTGTACATAGACACATCCATGGTACCCCAATATGGCCAGGATCACATTCACATCCCTAGGTAGTTGTGGCATGCCATGTAGTACCCTTACATGACACATATGGCTACATGGTTAGTGAGTTAGGTAATAGCAAAGGAAACAGCTAGGAAGCAGTGTAGGGCCACATGCTATGTGGGTCCCCTTACGAGATGTGTACCCTCCTTTTTTAGGAAAATTATACCTCTAATATCTCCCTCATTTGGACTCATATTTTATCATGTGAGTAGCATCTCCTGAGTATTTTTTTACATAGAACGCGATGGTGTATTTTATAGTGGAATTTGAGATATTATGTGAGGTTTTATTTGTGTGATGATTCTTTAGGAAATACTCAATTATAGTAGTGATCATCCAGGATCATCAAAGATAATAGAGTGGCACCCTCATACTCGGATAATGCTTGGGTCCTCTATTGAACACTAGAGTGGCCTCATCCCTTAGAGTCCGGGAATGGATCCTCGACCACAAGAGGATAACCCTCCTACTAGGATAAGGAATGGGACCTCTATCGATTATCTGATTGGAGCCCTCTTATAGAGTCATGACATGGTTCCTCGACCTCTTCAGTGACACCCTCCTTTAGAGTTAGGGCATGGTTTCCTGACCGCTAGAGTGTAACCCTCCTATTGGGGCAGGGAACGGGTTGTCTATCAACTATTAGAGTGGAACCCTCTTGTAGATTCATGGCACGGGTCCTCAACCATTAGAGTGGAACCCTCATATGGATTCAATACATAGTTATTCTATCTACCCTTTGATTAGAACCATCCAATAATACCAGGGTATGAGTCCTCTACCTAGATATTTTATTCCATCATCTTTGCAACCCACTAGAAATGTGTGACTCGACATGGATCTTTCTACTGGATAGACACACAAGATTTTGGGCATCATTGATTGACCTCTAGAACTAATGGTAAAATCTTTTCCTAGGATGTGATATGAGATAGAGATCCCCTTCCTCTCTCGTTTGGTATTATTTTAGGATAATATATATATATATATATATATATTTATGTACCCATATTGTTGTATTTTTTCACTCTCATGCTATGGGTTGAGATTTCTGTTCCTATTGTGTCTAGTTAATAGCCCTTAAAAATTTTGGGGGAGTCCTACTGGGTATGTATATACTCACCACTATATGATATTTTCCCACACATGCGATGTATTTATGAAATCAATGGATAGGTCGGAGACAATTATGAATCATCCCTGGGATAATGTAGGGAATTTGACCACGTATTGTATAAAATATAGGAATTATGTGCTGGGCTCTGCCAATATTTACATTCCACATAATGTTAGCTTTGTACATCTTTCACGTTGGGTCTGTATTTCCCCCTTTTCCCAATCAGTTTACATTGTCATACTCTTATATTCCCATGATATTTTACTTCAATGGTTCATTCTCTATATGTTTCATCTTTTATTATTATTACTCAACACTTTTGAATCGATATTTTTGGGTGTGTGACAATGGGTACTTGATAAATGGAATCCCATATTAGTTATGAATTTCAATGCTTTTCACCATCCCCTGGCCTAGGGAGGAAGGGTTGGGGTAGTTGCATATCGATTCCTATTGGGTCGGGTCATGACACATAATCTTCTTTATAATACCCAAATAGTATGAAAAAAGAAAAAATATACCATGGTACCACTTTTTAGAATCCCATACCTGGTTCACTTATGAGTAACCAAACCCGGTTGGCCACATGGACTCAAGAGAATGTCCCCATACGTTAGAGGATGTCGACTAGTAGTGAGGGTCTAGGGGATGATAGTGGGGAGACTATGTCCTTAGGAAATAGTGTAGAAAAATGATATAAAAAAATTTTAAACAATGAAAACAGTAATAAATTACCAGCATCAGAATAAAAAATCATCCAAATAAAATAAATAGGCTAGAAAAAAATCAAAATCATGTAAAAAATGTTGGTCATTTTATATGATATACAAAAAGGAAACTTGGGTGTAAGCATATACATCATTCTATAAAAAAGTAAAAAAATGAAAAAAGTTCTCCCCACCAACATCATAATCATAATCTTGGTACTCTCTTCTTATAGTCCATCCTAAGAAGACAATTAAGCACCCATTGTTTGATTATTCCCATTGTCCCTACTAGTATCGATAAGATCCTTTTGGGTATCAACTACTGAACCAAACATGGTGTCATATATAATCAGTAGACCATCACCAACGGTGTCAAGAAAAATAAATCTAGGTTATTTAAAATGATAAGTGTGCACGTATAATATTGTAAAGAAAATGTAAAATGTAAATGGTTCATCTCTGGTTCCTAAAGGAAACCTAGATGAAAGTACCAACTTCAGCCAATGTCAGGAGATCTCTGAACGTGTTACCATATGTATACATATATGACCAATATTTGTAGTGATGTTTATATAGAGAGGGATATATATATATATTAAAACTATCCAGGACTAGATGAAGAACTTAAGCGTACATGGATAATAGTTTGAATCTCATGGAATTTCAAGGGATGGCTTGCTCGGATGTCATGAATCATATAGGACACCATGCTTGTATATCACATTTCATTTGGGAATTCATGCCCATACATTTCATTTAATTTTGAATTCCATGCCTGGTTATAACATTTCACTTATGATGCTATGCCTGGTTACCAAATTTGCAAGGGAATCCATTTCTATCTATCAAATTTCACTCGGGACGTCATGCTCGATTATCACATTTACATGGGACACCATGCCATTATATCACACATATATGGAAATCCATGCCTGAGTATCATAAGTAGATGAGACTCCTTTCCCATGTATCACAATGTATGGGACACCGTGCCTATATATCACATGTATATGGGATTCCATTCCTGATTATTAAATTTATAAAATCAAATCCAATCATGATTTAATACAATACAAAGTTGAATTACATCTCATTTGGCATAACATTAAATTAAGGGGCATATCCCTTGTTTATATAGAAGTCTTTTGAAGTGGCCATACCACCCACTATCCATTTAATTAATATGGGCACTCAATTGGGTAGCAAAAAAACACAACTTAGAAGGTGGCGTGTCCATGGAAACAATTAATAATTAAAGAAAATCACATAAGAACATCCTAAGGGGTGGAACTTATCGAGGTGGGGAACCTAAAACCCTAATGAAGGGTAAATGTGAATTTTTGAAATGGGTATAAATTTAGATAAAGGAAATTTAAAATTTTATGGTGATTCATGGAAAGTCTGGCATGCGGCACAACACCACAAATTATAAAACAACTCAGCTATAGGAAAAAAGTACAAAACCACTTACATTATGACGATAGATGACATATCATTCAGTATCACAGTCATATTTGATCTATAATTGGATAATTCAAGGAAATAGTTAAATTATCTAAAAATAGGACATATTAGCTCTCATGATAATAGTGCTGAATATGACAAGGTAAACGAACGAAGGAAAGAAGAGGAATGAAGTCCTTATAGGGAAACATCCAACTCAACCAACCAAAAGTGAAACAGAGACTAGATGAAGGAGATGATTCAAATACTAGCTTATATGGGAGGGAGGATCTCTCATGAAGGCCACTACTGGATAAAAAGGAAGGGGGACGTACCCTTTTAAAAAGGGTCGTTCAATATTCATGATGTGAATGGAATTCACATCATGAATTCCTTGAGTTTTCTTTTTTCCGAATAAAATCCATTTCATGTCATGAATTGGAATCATAATGTGAATTTAATTCAAATTATTTTTAAAACACATGGGTTATAGATAGATAAATTCATGTTGTGAATTGAATCACTTAATGAATTGGTTCTTCAGGTAAACCCTATTACCCAACTACCTTCCACCCCATAAGTAAACCGAACAGACAAAGGGATCTATTATCTGGTCTAATAAAAAAGACAGACATAACATGGTTTTAACTGAATTTAAAAGAATTTGTACCTCTATGAAAATTTGGCTTGTTAAAATCCAATAATGTGATAAAAATGGCTATTTATAGAGCTACAATAGAGTTGGTAATTTCATACATGGCCTTATCCAATTCTATATTCATTAGAGAACCCCATGTATAATAATAATATAACTAATAATATTTGATCAAAATATGAAACATTTTCAGATAAACAAATATCATTTGTTAAATAAATAAATTAATATTTATTTAAATAACATTTAACATATCATTTTCAAAAAAACCATTAAAATAAATGAGCAACCCTCCTCAATATTGATCAGGCCATGAATAATAACTATTTATTTAATAAATAAATATTAATGTATTATTTGATGATAAATATATTAAATATTTTATTTACTAAATCTTGTTAAGAAATATTTATTATTATTAACTCAAATATTTATTCTTCTGACGAAATCGTGATTAAATATTGGAGATCAACCCTTCAGGAAAAATTATTAATCCACAATGTGGGAATAATATTTATTCCAACATGTTTCATTCAAATAGAATTTTACTAAGATTTTGGATACACTTAGTGTGTGACCCTCTAGGTCTCCTTATCGGTGACATTATGCCATGACTCCCTCCAACCAAATATTCCACAATAAAGGGAGACAAATAATGACCCATGAGTACTACCTCAAGTAGGCTTGGGGTGATGACTAGCACCGAAGGTATAAAAATATCACAATATGGGAGGCATTACCCTCTATAAATGAAAATGGTTGAGAGATTGGATAAACAATAACCAAAAAACACCAGTGAAAAACATAAAGGAAAACAAAAAAACACACCACAATGCATGAATAAATAAAATTGACACATATAAAAGTCTCCAATGTAAACAAAAAAAGAAAATCACATGACATCAACTCAATAGAAACTCCAACCCAACTATTAATTTCCATATCAGTCCCCAAAGTCCTCCTGGAAACCTAAACATAATTTATATATGTAGGGTGAGCATTACAAGTATACTCAGTAGGGACACAACCATGACCTCAAGTGCACATGTGAAAAGAGCATGATAATGTGCCCGTTAAAAAATATTAGAACCAACAAGAACTTATAAATGTCATATAAACAAACACTTCTAAACTATGGTTTACTCACCAATTCATACGTCCAATATAATATTATTGAATCAAGATCATAACAAATCAAAGTTCCCCTTTTACTCTTCCCAAATTATTTCTACTCTCACGCCCCAATGATGAATATCCTATGATTTCATCCCTTCTATAGATACCACATCACATCACATCCTACCCACAAACACCAGGGCCACCCATCACACCACATCACATTCTGTCCCGCAGACACCCAAGACAATATGTCATAACCAGAACAGAGGTAGTAGAGTATCGTGAAGTTAAACGAAATCAACCTCGTTCCCTCCCTATACTATGCATGACCCCCTCCATATATCACATCACACCACATCATGTATTTCCCGTAGACACCTAGTCCAACACATCACATCTCACCCATAGACTCCTGGGCCACACATACCATATCTCTTATAGATACCTAAGCCAACACATCACTATTGAAGGAAGAGTAATGGAGAGGGGGTATCCCACCATCTATATCACTACCATCCTGGATGATGGGAAAAAACCATATCTTAGTACCTCTCAGTGTTGGTAAGGTTATCTAACTTGGGTGGGGAATCTATAAAATAACAGAAGCATACATTATATAGAGATAATAAAAAATACCCAAATTATGGGTCCACGTCAACAACACTAGCACATACCACACCACAAACACATACCACACATCAACCATATCAACAACTACCACCATTATATGAAACACCACACAACTACCACAAAATCTACACAACATTTTCCACTTTATGTTCAGAAGTTTCACCACATTTAATCATTAGGACATTTACCACACATCAATTTCCTTCCCATTATATTCAATTGGAAACCCGTATATTTATTCATTTCATTTAGCATCATAATTTATTCAACCGCTACCAAGGAAGGTAACACAACCACACAACACAACCAAACCAACAAAAATAACCACTTCCACAACACCATAAATTCAACATTATAATCACATCAAATCACCAAAGCTATATCACAACAAAACAACCACACATCTCATCCATTGAATGACCAAAACTTCCATGTACCACAACCATTTCACCAAAACCACATCTTTACATCCTCTATGCTCTAACCACTATGCTACAACCTCTACGCCACAACCAATACGCCGGAACATCTTCACCACAACTACTGTGCCACAAACAATGCGCTACATCTCACAATTACCTATATCACATCCCTTCCAAACAACCATCACATCACTGACCCATACACCACACATCATATCCATTCACATATATCATTGAAAAAAAACCCAAAACATCAAAGGGAAACAAAATCACCACAAGTACACCTCACAACACACATTTTGTAATCCATATTTACTAAGGGATGTTATAACATATCTTATTAATTTGGAATGGGTATTATCACACAAACTAGAATTTCTAGAGGAAAGTAATTATTACCCCAATATATGTTCTTTAACCTTTTATTTAGGGTGAGATCACACAAAAACACAATAAAGGTCATCACAACACAACTACTATAGCGAAAACAAGATTCTTGACACCCATTATTTTCAGAATTTTCAACAAACATGAATAATAATTTCAAACACATATAACATTTAATTAAATCATGTGAGAAATCCCCATACCCATAAATTTTATACATTCTAATTAATTATATTATTATGAAAACTCTATTTGTCCACCAAAAGGTAAGAAAAATCATATATATCTCACATATTACCTATAAAATAATTCGGATTAGGATTCCATATTTTAAAGAAGCTTTCCAATATCATTATGCATCGAAGGGTGAATGAAAAATCTTTGAAAATCAAAACTACCCGAAAAACCCACAGAACTACTTACACCGCATAAAAGGGTTGTCAAAATTCAACTCATGTAACACCCCAATCTTCCACGGTACATTTATCTTTGAATAATACAGTAACGTGTGTTGTATGCAACTTCGAGTTCTAACACACACCACAACCAATCAAACTAGCCGTTATGAATAGTAATACCCAAATTTTAAATTTTTTAAAATTTTATCTTTCAAAATGGAATTCATTTTTAGATTCATAATATCGAAATTAGCATAAGGTGAATTTTTGGTATTTTTCAGAAACCTTTCAATTTTTGATGAATCGTGAAAAAACACTGAGTTATAGTTTAAAACCGAATTTTTATTTAAATAATTTTTTATTTTATTTAAATTTATTTTAGGTAAAAATAGATACATAATATGAATATATGTTCAATTTAATTCATTGGAGTTATTTTATAATAATTTTAGATATGTAAAAATTATATTGAACTTTTCACCGTCTTTTTCCCACCTCCTAGGAGAATTTGCAAATTCACATAAAACATAATTTTACCGCTTCTGTGAGTGGAATTTCAAAAATCCAAGAGACAAGGTTAATGTCAAGGAGTAAAATGTGGTTTAATAAGATAAATTTTTTTTGGTGAATAGTAAGTTTTTACTTTTATTTACCACGGTTAAAAGTAAATATGGCAATTAAGGGTAAAAATGATATTATTATTATTACCCTAAAAAATGTCCTAATACTATTGGTTATGTAAAATTTGACCAGAAACAACATTTGGAATAAAATATGAACCTATTTGGTCCTCTTGGATTAGATTAGGACATTTATTAATATTTAATTCAAAGAAGAGTTAAAAGAGTTAAAATCAAAGTTTAATAACTAAAACATTTTTAGTATAAGATTATACATAAGATAAATTCGATTATAATTATTCATTAGAAAGATAAAATAATTTTATACATAATGGTATTTTATTTATAAATTTTAGACATTAAATAATTTAATTTATTTATGACACAATGGTGATGCATTAATTACCTAATTAATGAAATATTAAAATAATTGATATTATAAATATCCAAATAAATGTAATTTGAGACTTTTTATAAATTAAACTAATTTTCTAGGTTAATATGACATATTAGGGTTGGTTATATGGATTTTTTTTGACGTAATAATATTGTAATGAATTTAGAAAAAACTAAATAATAAATAGTGTCCAAATTGACATAAAAGAGTTTTTAAAACAAATATTATATTATTAATTGATGTTCTATTCCTAAAAATCTAAGGTTCTGCCAAAAAACTTATATAATGATAGGTGTATCATTAATGAACAACTTGGATTTCTCTAGTAAGTATATTGTAAATTTATTAACCATATAATATAACAATACAAAGAGACATCGTAAATGTCAAACTATTTAACAAAGAGTAAAATCTAAAAGATAAAGTTAATATAGTGAGCCAAACCTATCTGAAACCTATTGGTTGAGTGATTTTAGACCCCTAACAACCTTAGCCTTTAAATAATCCATTTTTTATCCATTAGAAACAGAAAATTATTTTATTATAAAATAATATGTCTAGCTTTTCCTAAGGTGCCACTCACCCCTCTTATAAAAGGGAACTCCCACTTCTCTCTATTTCAAACCATAAAAGCAATTTTGATTGGCCAAAATCTGCCCAAATACCCACTAAACTATCCTCCCTTCATCCTAGAGGCCTTAATTTCGTCATAAATCCAACCTATGGAGCCCTTTTGATCAAATCATAAGGTAGAACTCGAAGAAAAGGTAAATATCTCACCACCTCTTTCAAGTTCCTTTCTTCTTCCACTTCCTTTTTTGTTGTTATTTCCATTATAAAATAATAAATCCAGTATCTTATATATACTGTGATGTTATTATAAATATGGTACATCCAAATTAATTATTCTATCCATCCTTTTAATAACATGTCACCATACGTGTGTACGTACGACTTACCATCTCCACGCCATGGTGTAATTGTTATTAAATACATTATTATTTGGATGAGTATAATAATGATGTGTAATTGATATAAATAATAAATATAACAAGACAATTATTATGTATATATGATATACCATCCAAATATATATTATTTTAATATCAAAAGAAAGATATTGTCGCACGTGCGTATGTACGGATTACCGTCTCCACATAGCGATGAGATTCATTCCCCATCATATCCATTCAAGACTAATTTCCCTTTGATGATTAAAAAATAATGTTTA
This sequence comes from Viscum album, assembly GCA_963277665.1. Classification (NCBI taxonomy): domain Eukaryota; kingdom Viridiplantae; phylum Streptophyta; class Magnoliopsida; order Santalales; family Viscaceae; genus Viscum; species Viscum album. The sequence continues at coordinate 1,369,982,443 of OY728136.1, forward strand.
AAGACTTGATTTCATTCTTGATATTAATCAGATACATCCCATCCATAACAAATATGACTCGCATAACAAACAATATAAAGGAAAACGAATCCGTTAACACTTGAAACGACGATAATACTAAGATATTATTAACAAAACAATGTTAAAAGATCATATATGATATCATATTAATGTATATGATTCTCGTATAATTTAATAACATTTATTTCACCATTATATAGGAGGTTAACCTACCCTCAAACAAGGAAAAGTAAAAGGTAAGGGTTAATTTCATGATCTCTTTATTATCCGAGGTTGTTTTTACGTAAGTATCTACTGGGACCTTTTTATCATCCACATATATTTTTCTTAAAAATGAATTTCAAAACATTCTTAATATTTTATAGACTATGGGTTAAAGTAATTTATACCCTTGTTTGACTTTTTATAAGATGTTTAAAAAGTAATCTTTCCGTCGTTTTCCAAACAAGGTCCTTTTTAACCTTTTCGACAAAATTAGGGTAAGAATACCTTTTTTAACTTATACAGTGGGTGAAATTATTTTCCGATATTATAAAATTGTCGAATCATCCCTCAAAATATTATAAGAATATTTTCAAATTAAATGTTTTCTTTTATAATTATTTTACTTTTAAATGTTTTCAACAAAATAGATATTTCTCTAAAATAGTTTTGATTTCATCTATGTCAACATCCTTTGCTGGATTTTAAGCTTATTTGAAGTTGATTTATTATGATACAAAACTTCCATATTGTGTTGAAGGTTTTGTGATATGTTTGACTATGGATATTTTATTTTTATACCATTCATGGTTAATGGAGAAAGTATTTACATTTCATATGCTAGTTTTAGTATGAATATTTTTATTTTTTTTAAACCTATTCATATAAGGAATGAATTGGACTTAGTAAGTGACAGGTGGAGACCGCTATAGCTCCTAGATGAATCGGTAGGTATCATGAGAAAAACTAGTGTCTTGGAATAATTCCTTGACAAAATCTTATTTTTTTTCTTGGAACAAGGCCTTGAATATGTGGTTATGATAGTCTAACATTATGCATTCCATCATTATGAAAATAGTTATTGATATTTCATGTGACTATTCGACTGTTAGAGTATCCATGTGAATATATAAATGGAATTATTTCATTTCATTTTTTCCATATTATGCTGAAGTTCAAGTTTAAAAGGCTTTTGTTTTAGTTATACATTGCCTTAAATGTTTATGATTATTTGTGAAAGTTTCTACTATATTGTTATCCTTACTGAGCATCTAATCTCACCCCTTTCTAAGTTTTATTTTTCCTAGGATGTGAAGAAGTATTTTATGACTGGCCTATAGGGATAGTCTGAGGGGATATGAGTGTGGACTATGGAGACTATGTTGTTGTTGTTTTTCACATTATAATGTAATTTATACTTATGAATGTATCTAGAGTTTCCAAGGCTACTAAACTAATCAATCTTTCATGACATGATATTTTGTGATAATGCCAATGTTGTGTAATAATGCAACATCTCTGGGTAATTGGGGTCAAGGCGTTACAGTTGGCATCAGAGGAAGTTTAGTAAAAACATTAGAATCTAGACATAGATAAACTCTAATTAGAGCACATATACCTAATAAGGACTTTGAGGACTAGTATAGAAGAACTTTCTAGATTTTTGGTATTGTAGGGATTTTTTGAGTTTTCCAAGAAATACATCCTTGTTGGGATATGAGTAGGTAGAGGAGGCTCTAGCTCAGATGTAACTAGGGTTAAAACCCGAAAACACCGCTTTGAGCTAGACTCGAACGAAAACTGGTGCATGACAACGGGCCTTGCTGCACTCTTGATTACACCACTCCTGGGGGATATGCTTAGGATAATTATCATTTTTTTACAAACCAATATGAAGGGTTTATGAGTATATAATTCCTCAAAGAAAACATTTTTATTATTATGGATTATATCCATAAGCTGTTCAATTTATGTTTTCTGTTTTACAACTTTGGATTTATGTATTTTGATTCATAAACTAATCTAGTGTATGCCATTGTTTAGAAATGGCGCCTATTGGAAGGAATAAAAACTGTATCAATGCATGCACTCCATGTAGGTATTTCCCTCCTGCTCAAGATAATTATAGTCGAGCTGGAGATTCAACTGGTGCTGATAAGCTAATCACCATACTAGGAAAACTCACTCAGGATATGAATAATAATCTTACTTGTATGGAGAACCCTAATCAGCAGCGTGGTGGATCAATGTTAGATCTCTTTATGAGGCAACAACCACCAGCATTCAATGGGGGTACAAATCCACTAGTAGCTGAGCAATGGATAAATTCCTTAGAGAAAATATTCCATGCCTTGGGGAGTATTGAAAGGGAAAAAGTTGTCATGGTAGTTTACCGCCTCACTGGATATGCTGATCAATGGTGGTCATTGATTCAATACACGAAGGAAGACGATGAAGTATCAAATATGGAATGTAGGGAGTTTAAAGATATTTTCATAGAAAAATATTTTCCTCATGACCATTGAGCGGATATGGAAAGACAATTTCTGAGTCTGAGGCAAAAGGAGGACGAGAATGTTTCTATGTATGAGTCTAACGTTACAAGGTTAGCAAGGAATGGTGCAGATTATATATGTAACCCAAGAAGTAAGATTGATCGTTTCTTTAATGGGTTAAAACCATTTCTCTGTTGACCATTATTCTCACAATCCATCTCATCAAACGAAGATATTGTCTAATGTGCTATCAAGATAGAAAAGCAGTTCTCTAATTCTTACGACTTTAAATCCAAGCAAGGGAAGAAGAGATCTATTGATCACTCTAGAAATGGAAATAAGGGGATGAAGGGAAAAGTTGAATATTCATCCTGTAGTAAATGTGGGAAGAAACACCCCGGTACTTTCTTGAAGGGAGTGGGAGTCTGTTACAAGTGTGGTGAAAAAGGCCACCAAGCTCGTGATTGTAAGGGGAAGAAGGAAGCTACCAATGTTCAATGCTAAAATTTCAGTGAGATAATACATTATGAAAATGATTGTCCTAAGAGTAAGAGAATCTTGCCTCAGAAAAGGCCAAGGGATCAAGTCCAAGCTTATGTAATCACTACTGATGAGGTTGATGCTCTGAAATACATGGTGGTAGGTAATTTAATGGTTTCCTCAAGTTTAGAAAATGATTTATTTGATTCTGGATCATTGCATTGTTTCATATCTTCCTTGTTTGCTAAGAAAATTAGATATTTTCAATTTGATTTAACAGGGGAGTTGTCAGTCAAAAATCCTCAAGGAAGTATCATTGCTACAAAGTTCTGTGAATCAGTTCCCATTAGGGCATATAAATGTTTTTAACCTGCTGATCTCATCGTCATAACCATGATTGAATTTGATATAATCCTCGGCATGGATTGGCTTTCAGACCGTGATGGGAAGATATTTTGTAAGAAGAAGGAGGTTACGATTTTTTATGATGATGATAAATAACACCTTATCTTTAGAGCAGAATCGTCACCACATAATTCTTATCAAGATCCACCCCCACTAGCTCAACTAAATTCAATAATTAGGGAGGAAGATAATGAAATGACTTTGGGTGGGGAAATTAATGTTCAAATATAAGATGTACCTGTTTTTAGTGAATATGTTGATGTGTTTCCCGAATATTTTCATGGACATCCTCTAGAACGAGAAATTGAGTTTTCCATTGATTTAATTCCTAGTTCAAGGCCCATATCGAAGACACCTTATAGAATGTCCACTGTGGAATTAGTGGATCAAAAGAAACAACTAGAGGATTTGAGTAATAAGGTATTTATTCTCCCTTGTGTTTCTTCATTGGGAGCCCCTGTTCTTTTTGTTAAGAAGAATGATGGATCTATGAGGTTGTGCCTTGACTATAGGGAGATCAATGCTATAACAATAAATAACAAGTATCCCCTACCTCGCAATGATGATTTATTCAACCAACATCATCGAGCTCAATATGTTTCAAAGATTGACCTTCGATATGGATATCATCAGTTGTCTGTGAAGAAGGAAGACATTCCGAAAACTGCATTTCGAACTAGGTACAGGCATTATGAGTTTACAGTAATGCCTTTTGGGCTGACTAATGCACCCTCTATTTTCATAGATATATTGAACAGTGTTTTCCAGGAATATCTTGATGGCATTGTAGTGGTATTTATTAATGGCATCTTGGTATACTCCAAAAGATAATATGATCATAAAAATCACTTGCGCATTATCTTGAAGACTCTGAGAAGATATAAATTATATATAAAGTTTAGCAAGTGTGAATTCTGGCTTCAAGAGATTTATTTTGATTGGCAATATTATCTCTAAGGATGGATTCTCTGTTGATCCTTCTAAGACAAGATCAATCCATGAATGGCCAGCACTAATTAGTATAACCGAGGTATGCAGTTTTATTGCTTTAGCAGGTTATTATCGACATTTCGTCCATAATTTTTCCCGATTGGCTAACCAATTAATAAAGTTCACATGTAAAGGGGTAAAATTTGTTTGGAAAAAAGAGTGTGAAGAATGTTTTGAAGAACTGAATAGAAGATTATTCTATTCTCATATATTTACTCTACCATTGGGGAATGATTGGTTTGTTATTTATAGTGATGCTTCAAAGAAAGGACTTGGTTGTGTCCTTATAAAGAATGATAGGGTTATTGCCTATGCATCACGACAGCTGAAAATTCATGAGAAAACTATCCTACTCATGATCTTGAGTTAGCTGTTGTAATATTTACTTTGAAGATATGAATACATTATCTCGATGGTGAAAAATGTGAGATATATACCGATCACAAGAGTTTGAAGTATATTTTCTCACAGAAAGAACTCAACATGTGGTAAAGGCGATGGCTTGAACTACTCAAGGATTATAAATGCACAATACACTACCACCCAGGTAAGGAAAATAAGGTGGTAGATGCCTTGAGTAGAAAGGATCATAGAGTTTTGAACAATTTGAGAGTTGAAAGGGATCCAATTTTCATGGATCTAGTAAAGATAGATATGGGAATAACCATGGAATGTGAAACATCAATTCTTTTTAAAATGGTTGCCAAACCATAATTACTAGAAAGGACAAAAAGTTCTCAGGATGATGATGAGGAGTTTAAAAAGAATATAAAACTATGTGAATGATGGAAGATTGAGTGACTTCATATATGAAAATGGAATTTTGAAATTTGGGAAGAGACTTGTGTTCCCGATATACCTGATCTAAAAAAGGAATTGTTGGATGATGCGCATAGTTCCAATTTCTATATACACCATGTGAGCACCAAGATGTATAGATATTTGAAGGAACATTTATGGTAGGACAACATGAAGAGTGAGATTGCTGATTTTGTGTCAAGATGTATGGTTTGTCAACAAGTGAAAACTGGAAGGCAACTGCCTGGAGGATTCATTTATCCTCTACCCATACCTGAGTGGAAATAGGATAATGTTATGATTGACTTTGTCATGGGACTACCAAAGACTCTTAGAAGGGCTGATGCAATATGGGTCATGGTTGATCGTTTTACTAAGTCAGCACATTTTATTTCTATAAGAGAAGATCTACCACTTCAACGTCTAGAAATACTATATATTAATAAATATTTGAGACTTCATGGAGTACCCCTATCGGTTGTTTCTGATCGTGATCCCCGTTTTACATCAATATTCTGGAAGATTCTTTAGAAAGCCTTGGATACTAAACTTCGTTTGAGCACTGCCTACCACCCCCAAACTCATGGACAATCAGAACAAACTATTAAAACCTTAGAAGACATGTTGAGATCATGGTCACTTGAAATTAAAGGTATGTGGGATTGATATTTACCTATGGTTGAATGTTCCTATAACAATAGCTTCCATTCAAGTATTCAGATGGCACCATATGAAGTGTTACACAGAAAGAGATGTCGCACACAAACCTGTTGGGATGATGTTGGTGAAAAAAACTCGTAGGCCCAGAACTTGTGGAGGAAACGATGGAAAAGGTGAAGGTAATCCAAACCCACATCAAAGAAGCTCAATGTAGGCAGAAGAGCTATGCCGATAACTGAAAGAAGGATTTGAAATTTCAGGTAGGAGATCATGTTTTCTTGAAGGTATCCCCATGGAAGGGTGTTGTACGTTTTGGTAAGAAGGGAAGTATGAGTCCCAGGTACATCAGATCTTTCATAATTCTAGAACTAATTGGGGTTTTAGCTTATCATTTTGAAATGCGCCAAATCTCTCCAAAGTTCATGATGTGTTCCACGTATCACTGTTGGGAAAATACATGACTGACCCAATGCAGGTACTCACCTGTGAGGAATTAGAATTGGAACCTGATCTGTCTTATTGCGAAGATCCTGTCAAGATTCTTTAAACAAGATAACAAGTGCTGAGAAACCGGACGACTCGTCTGGTAAATGTTCTATGGTGAAACCATAAGATGGAAGAGGCAACGTGGGAACCCAAAGAAATTATGATGAAGAACCCCCTGAGTCTTTTTATGGAGTAATATTATATAAATTTAGAGGACAAAATTATTTGAAGGAGAGGAGAATGTAACTCCCCAGGGTTCCACTGTTCGCTTCTCTTTGAATAATCTAGTAGTGTGTGTCGTACGCAACTTTGAGTTCTAACACACACCACAACCAATCAAACTAGCCGTTATGAATAGTAATACCCACTTTTTCAAATTTTATAAATTTTATCTTTCAAAATGGACTTCATTTTTTTGATTCATAATATCGAAATTATCTTAGGGTGAATTTTTGGTATTTTTCTGAAAACATTCAATTTTTGATGAATAGTGAAAAAACACTAAGTTATAGTTTAAAATCGAATTTGTATTTAAAAAATTATTTATTTTATTTAAATTTATTTTAGGTAAAAATAGATACATAATACCTATATAAGTTCAATGTAATTCATTGGAGTCGGTTTATAATAATTTTAGATATGTAAAAATTTTATTGAACTTTTCACCGTCTTTTACCCACCTCTTAGGAGAATTTGCAAATTCACATAAAATATAATTTTACCACATATGTGAGTGGAATTTAGAAAATTTGAGAGACATGGTTAATATCAAGGAGTAAAATGTGGTCCAATAAGATAAAAATAATTTGTGGTGAATAGTAACGTTTTACTTTTATTTACCACGGTTAAAAGTAAATAGGGTAATTAAGGGTAAAAATGATATTATTATTACCCAAACACATGTCCTAATTTATTGGAAAAGTATAATTCGACCAAAAACAATCTTAGGAATAAAATATGAATCTCTTTGTTCCATTTGATTAGATTAGGACATTTATTATTATAAAGAAGAGTTAAAAGAGTTAAAATCAATGATTAATAACTAAAACATTTTTAATATAGGGTTATACATAAGATAAATTCGATTACAAATAATCATTAGTAATATAAAATGATATCCTACATAATGGTATTTTATTTATAATTTTTAGATGTTAAATAATTTAATTTATTTATGACACAATGGTGAAGTAGTAATTACCTAATTAATGAAATATTAAAATAATTGATATTATAAATGTCCAAATAAATGTTATTTGAGACTTTTTAAAATTACACTAATTTTCTAGGATAATATGACATATTAGGGTTCGTTAGATTAATTTTTTTCAAAGGAATAATGCTGTTATGAATTTATAAAAAACAAAATAGCAAATAGTGTCAAAATAGACATAAAATAGTTTTTAAAACAAATAATATTTTATTAATTGATATTATATTCCTAAAAATATAAGGTTCGGCAAAAGGACTTATATAATTATAGGTGTATCATTAATGAACCACTTGGGGTTATCTTAGAAGTATATAGTATGTTTATTAACTATATAATATAAAAATACAAAGAGACATAGTAAATGTCAAACTATTTAACTAAGAGTTAAATCTAAAAGATAAAGTTAATATAGTGACCCAAAGCTGTCTAAAACCTATTTTTTGAATGTTTTTTGAGCAATAACCACCTTAAAATTTTAATAATCCATTTTGGTTCCATTTGAAACCGAAAATTATTTTATTATAAAATAATATTTCTAGCTTTTCCTATGGTGCCTCTCACCCCTCTTATAAAAGGGCACTCCCCATTCTCTGTATTTCAAACCTTAAACGCCTTTTTTCTCGTCAAAATATGCCCAAATGCCCTCTCATATATCCTACCTTCATCCTAGAGGCCTTCCTTTAGTCAGAAAGCCTACCTAAGGATCCCTTTTGGTCAAATCAAAAGGAAGAATCCAAAGAAGTGGTAAATATCTCACCACCTCTTTCAAGTTCCTTTCTTCTTCCACTTCCTTTTTCTTTGTTGTTTCCATTCGAAAAGAATAAATCCAGTATCTTCTATATAATGTGATGTTATTTTAAATATGGTAAAACCAAATTCATTATTCTATCCATCCTTTGAATAACATGTCACCATACGTGCGTACGTACGGCTTACCGTCTCCACGTCGTGGTGTAATTGTTATACAATACATTAATATTTGGATGGGTATAAAAATTATGTGTAATTGATGTAAATAATAAATATAACATTATAATGATTCTTTATAAATGATATAACTTCCAATTATATATTATTTAAATATCAAAAGAATGATATTGTCTCTTGTGCGTACATACGGATTACTATCTCCACGTAGCGATGAGATTCATTCCCCATCGTATCCATTCAAGACTAATTTTTCATTTGATGATTAAAAATAATGTTTAAAGACTTGAAATAATTCTGGATATTAATAAGATACATCCCATCCATAACAAATATTACTCACATAATAATGAATATAAAGGAAAACGAATCCGTTAACAACCGAAACGATGATAATACTAAGATATTATTAACAAAACAATGTTGAAAGATCATATATGATATCATATTAATGTATATTATTTTTTATAATTTAATAACAATTATTTAACCATTATAAAAGAGTTTAACCTACCCTCAACCATGGAAAAGTAAATGGTAAGTGTTAATTTCACAATCTCTTTATTATCCGAGGATGTTTTTACGTAAGTATCTACTGGGACCTTTTTATCATCCACATCCATGTTTCTTAAAAATTTATTTCAAAACATTAATAATATTTTACAGACATTGGGTTAAAGTAATTTATACCTTTTTTTGACCTTTTATAAGATGTTTATAAATGAATCTTTCTGTCATTTTCTAAACAAGGTCCTTTTTAACCTTTTCGACAAAATTAAGGTAAGAATGTCTTTTTTAACTTATACGGTGGGTGCTGGTATTTTCTTCCATTATAAAATCATAGAAGCTTACCTTACAAGATTATAAGAATATTTTCAAAGTAAATGTTTTATTTTATAATTATGTGACTTTTAAATGATTTCAAAAAAGGGATATTTATCTCAAATAGTTTTTATTTCATCTATGTTAACATCCTTTGATGGATTTTAAGCTTATTTGAAGTTGATTTATTAAGATACAAAACTTCCATATTTTGTTGAAAGTTTTTGTGATATGTTTGACTATAGATGTGTTATTTTTATACCATTCATGGTTTATGGAGAAAGTATTTACATTTCGTATGCTAGTTTTAATACGAATGTTTATGTTATGTTTAAACCTGTTCATTTGAGGAATGCATTGGACTTAGTAAGTGACGGGTGGAGCCCGCTATAGCTCTTTGATGCATCAGTAGGTCTCATGAGACAAACTAGTGTCTTGGAACAAGGCCTTAACAAAATCTTATTTTTTGTTTTGGAACAAGGCCTTTACTATGTGGTTATGATAGTTTGGCATTATGCATTCCATCATTATGAAAGTATTTATTGATATTTCATGTGATTATTTGACTAGTAGAATATCCAAGTGAATAAGTAAATGACATTATTTCATTTCATTTTTTTCATATTATGATGAAGTTGAAGTTTTAGAGGATTTTGTTTTAGTTATACATTTCCTTAAATGTTTATGCTTATTTGTGGAAGTTTCCGCTATATTGTTATCTTTACTGAGCATCTGAGCTCACCCCTTTCTATGTTTTATTTTTCCCAGGATGTGAAGAAGTATTTTATGACTGACCTGCAGGGATAGTCTGAGTGGATATGAGTGTGGAATATGGAGGCTATGTTGTTTTATTTTTTCAATTTATGATGTAAAGTAATACTTATGAATGTATATATTGATTCCAAGGCTACTAAACTAATCAGTATTTTGAGACTTGATCTTTTGTGATCATGCCAATGTTATGTAATAATGCACCGACTCTAGGTAACTGGGGTTGGGGCGTTACAACTCAAAACTACTCGTAGACCAAATCCACACTATCGTAGTGAATCCCTGAAAAATAATTGTAGAAAAAAAATGAGAAATGGATAATAACTCACCACTGATCAAAGACCGGAATCCTAGGATCGATCCATGATGAAGGAAGGACAAGGTGGATGGAGGGAGAGCCACTCCGTCACCTGGAAATGAGGGGGACTGAAAATTTTCCGTTGGATTTAGAGAAAACCCATGAATTTTTTATTTTATAGAAACACTTCATAAGTAATTTTCATAGTTTTTACCCTTTAGACATCATGTAAATGTTGGGTTTCAAGTACCTCTGAAAAAATGTATTTCCTTTAACATTTAAATCCAAAATTTATTACACATTATCTAACATCCCATGAACCATACATCACAATCCATGAACTATCCTTTCATGTCATGTAAACGTTACATGGAGTGTATTCATCCTTTATACATATTTTTAATAGAAAACACCTCTGACCTCACCCCAGGCCTCCTCCAAGTACCACAAAACCTCTTCAGTCCTTTCCTGAGTTACCTTAAACACCATAAACTAGAAAAGTAACATAACAGGGACAGATGGAACATTACATAATATACCTTTCAAATGTTTATCTCCTACAAGATTCCAAAACCATGCATAAATGTAATATGGGGTCCAAAAACCACCGGCAAGATACCTCTAAAGGATCTCATTAATCCTCAATGCTACCACCAACCAGACACACCCAACAAATTAGCCATAAAACTTATCTCAAAACCACATCACTAAACAACCAAATCACCTCAAAATAAAATATCAACCATAAGACACTAGGCACTAAAAAACCACCTACATAACCATCGAATCTCACTACATCCTAGACCAACAACTATAATAACCAATGAACCAAACATCCCTAAACCTACACATCATGGATTTCCAAACCTATATGTCAAGTTACTATCCGCTATGGGTAGCACTAAATCTTATGTATAGGTTTAATTGCTTCATAATTAATGAATCCCGATTAGGAATTAGGTCATATGATTTCTATTTGTTAGGGGTTTTATTATACATAACACATCAATGAAAATTACACATCTCATAACATAGAAAGATACAATCATCACATCATCATAAAATCAAAAATAAAAGAAACTCTGGTTACTATGAACAAATTTTAATTTCTCAGTCCCATGTAATCTCATCTAGACCACCATTCCTCTATCTCACATGGACCAAGGGAATGTTACGACCACACGTCACATTCTCTTGATGATCTTGGATCTCTACTGGTAGCTCCACGAACATCACATCATCCTCAGTATCCAACTCTCCCCGATGAATAATGTGGTGGTCATAATGAATATATCTAAGATGCTAGGACACATAGAATACATTGTGGATCCTATCAATCTTTGATCAAAACTCCAACTGACACACTACCTCGCCAACACATCCCAAAACCTCACAGGGACCAAAAAACATGGGTGAAAACTTTTCCCCCTTCCAAAACTCCACTTCCCACATAGAAGGTAGACTCTAAAGAAGACATGGTCTCTAAAATTGAACTGAAGGGTCATCCAACTATGATCAAAATTGGCCTTATAAAGGTCTCGCACCACCCCCATCGGCTCAAAAACCAACTAAATATTATCGGTCGTGCTCTACACCACAAAAGGACCAAGAAATAATGACTCCCAAACCTCATTCCAACAAAAAAGATAATGAAACAACCACATATACATTTCCTAAAATGAATCCATGCCAATAAAAGTGTGATAAATACTATTTTATGCAATCTAGACCAAAGGAAGTTGTCATAACCAAGATCCACCAACGTCCAAGACACATTACCACAACATATCCTCTAGAATATGGATGGTCCATTCTATATTATGATTGGTATGAGGGTGGAAGGTAGTGCTAATACTGAAATGGGATCTAAAATATAGCTGCAATTCTGTCTAGAACAATGAGATTAAATGAGGATCCAAATTAGAGATGATGATCCTCAGTACCCTATTAAGACTACCCACATCATCTGTGTACCGTCTCTCCAAAGAATCCATGACACTCAACTCAAGGATCACCAGAAAGTGGGCTAATTTTTTCAACTAGTCCACTATCAACCAAACTATGTTATAACCTCCCTGAGCATGGGGTAACCCTGTGAAGAAATCCATCAATATGTCCTCCCATTTCCTCTCAGGAACATGAAAGGGTTGTAACAAACCTATAGGAACATGGTGCTCCACTTTCACCTACTGAAAAACCAGAAATCTTTACACAAACATTGCTACTGACCATTTCATCCCTAACAACCAAAATTACCTCCTCAACCCATGATAAATATTTTTCAAAACCAGATTTAATACTAAATATGTGGTGTGAAACTCATGCAGAACTCCTTGATGCATCCTCTATAGGAAAAACATCCTCTTTTGAAACAACTCCCAGTTACGAACATCCTCTGAACATCCCATAGGACAATCACCATGGCAAACATGATTACACATCACCTCTAGATCCAAGTTTCCCCACTAAGACTCCTCCACCTACTGCATCATGTATGAATCAACGGTCATCTAATAAAGAAAACATCAGTCACCACTCTCTCCAACATCAATATGCATCGATGCAATCTTCTCTATTATTTTCCTAACATCCATAAACCCAAGGGACACATCCTCTTAGGACATCCAACTCAAAGCATCAGTAACTAAATTACCCGTACCTAGGTTGTAAGAGATCTCAAAATAAAAATCAAAATGAAACTTCATCATCCTCCTATAACATAGATTCATGGAACACTGAGAGAAAACATTTCTCGGGATCTTGTGGTCCGTGAAAACCACAAAATTCTCATTGATACGGTAATTTATCAATAACATTAGCCTAAACACACCCATTTCCATATCTAGATAGTAGGTGGTATAGTAACACTCATGGGTATGTAACTGTTTAGATTCATAATAGATCATAACCATGTGATGCATTAATATGAATCCCAATCCCTTACATGATTCATCAAATAAAACCTAAAAAAACACACCCTCCTTAGGAAACTAATGCACTAGAGCACTAACCAACTTCTCTTTTAGGTAATCGAACACTATTTGGAACTAATCCTTCCACACAAAATCGAGGTCCTTTATTTTCGAAAAAATCAATAGGGATATAAATAAAAATAAATTCGGTAAAAAACATAAATAATATCCCAAAAGAGCTAGTAAATTGTGATCCTCATCCACAATATTGGGTGTTTCCCAAGAAATAATACCTTATAACATCAACATGTCCACATAAACACCCTGATGTGACACAACATGTCTAAGGAAATGAAAATCTCTCTTTAAGGATGAACACTTTGACAAATTACATTAATGATGGTGGTGTTGAAGGACCTTCCACAAACCTTTCTTATGATTGAAATTATCCTAAAATAAATTCGAGTAGAACAAGATATCATCGATGTATAAAATAAAAAACTAATCCAGGAACTCATAGAACACAGAGTTCATAAGTCTCATAAACACAACTGGTGCATTTATAACACCGAATGGAATTACCACAAACTCATAGTTCCCATACCTACATCTTAAGGATATCTTCTGAATATCATTATCTTTTACCCCCAACTGGTGATATCTTGGCCATATATTTATCTTTAAGAACCATTTATCTCCTCTCAACTTGTCAAACAGATCATCAATCCTTGAAAGAGGGTAATTATTATTGATCATTACCTAATTGAACCTCCAATAGTCTATACATAAACTTAGACGACTATTCATATTCACTGGGAACAACATTTGAGAACCCCATGATGACTTGATGGGTCAGATTAAAACACAATGCATCTGATTATTCACTTGAAGTCTCAAATCACACAACTGTGTGGGTGCCATCTGATATAGAGTCATTGAAATCAGAGACGCACCTGACTAAAAATATTTCTCGAACTCTACATCACATCGAGGAGGTAGTTTCATAACCACATCCATAAAAACACCCTTGAAATCATCCAAAAAAACATATCAACATCCCCATCCTGAGATTCTATGGATAGCTCCTCCGACTATGATAAAAGAGTCTTTACATTCCTACCAACCAACCGATAACATTGCTTGAAAATGAACACCAGTTGCTAGTCCTCCACATTTGAAAATGATAGTCTTATCCAAAATCATTATATTAATTAATGAAAGGAATAAAATCAATCCATACAAAGTATAAAATCATATGGCTATATATACAAAAAGAAGAAGTCCCCCACTTACTGGGGCTACCCCATCACTAGTCTACATTCCCAGCATACATTAGACAAGGTATCCTGGCCTTCAATTAGCATAGATAACACCCAGGGAATTAGAAGCCTTTCTATGTCAGTTAAAATCATAAATAACATAGAGTTAGAAATAAAGGAGTGTGAGGCATCTGAATAAAACAAAAAAATATGTGTTGATTATAATATGATCATTCCTTGAAAAAAATTCAGTACTACATGAACTTAAGCCTCTAACATGTGCATCTAACCACGACCAAATCCAATACCTCTCTACTATCGACCTCTATGGTCACGTTATGTCACGGGTCCTTATGAACATGTACTATCATGGGATTTCCCTCTTCCAACTCCACCAACTTTTGGATGCTGAACAACAAACTGCAATCCTTACCACTGGATCCATCTGGAAGAAAACGGATGCTATTGAAAAGGGGCCCGACCACCCATCTGAAATTGGCCTCCCTAAGAACACTAAGCCTGGTGGTTCCCATATCTCCCATAGATATGGCATGAAAATTGAAAACCCTTAGAAGGTTCTATGAAACCACATATCTATAACTATTAAGAAAGAAAGTATCGTGGTCGGTTACCAACTAAATGGAACCCTGACAACCTAAACACCCATGAAGACCCTATTCCCGAATCCCTTCTTCTCAAAAAACCCTTCGGAACCCTATTTTGTGGATCAAGTCCTGAGGAAATCATACTCTGGATAACCTTAGCCCTATTTTACACCTCTAAATGCATCAGAAGCATATACGAAGTGACTGCATACTAGATCACCAGATGCAAAGCCTCCTCCAGATGTTTCACTCTAGAATCATCATATAGGAAAACATATACAACAATGTTCAAGAGGACTATGAACTTGATCCCATGAACCCACATAAATACTACAAAATTGGCCTTTAAAAATGATATAAATGGCCTTTATCATTGCTAGAAAAGTGTTGACAACTTGAGGAATGTTTAAATCCCAAGAATTTCATCAGCACTGAAAAAGCCCTAATAAAGGGTTCATTTATCCGTGTTAAAAACTCACTAATAAATAAGAAATTTATCGGTGATTCATTTTAGCACCTCTAACAGAACTCTTTATATGTTCTTATAAAAGAAATGATAAATGAATTTTATCAGCGCTTTCAGAAGGGATGATAAATGAGTTTTTATCATCTCTTTTAAAAGCACTGATAAATGGACATACTATTCTATGCTGTTATAGCACACTAAAGCACATGAAAAACACTGGAAAGACATCAGATCTCACAAAAAAATAATTCTCAATACTTAATTTAAATTAAATGAAATTTTAAAGACAAATACCATAAAAAAACTATATTATAGACATTTCAAACATTTTTTTATATATTTACATAAATAACAATTATGAAAAACATTTTAAAATAGTCCTGACATTCAATGTGATAATGATTTCTTTTGACTTTATTGGTCTAACTACCAACATTTCATGAGTAGTTTCAAACAAACCACCTCAATGTGAAAAAAGAACCCACCGGTATAAGAAAAATATTATTAGTAGTAATAATCAAAAGATATAAATTAAACCTAAATATGATATAATACATTAATTCTATGGACAATGATTTTATTGGGAAAATATCAAGATTACCTCTCTGAATGAGTAGTAGTGGAAACATGAAAGAATGTAATAAATGTAAACCCTAGAGGAGTGAAAGGTTTTGTGAGAGATGACGTCTGTGGAAGTTTTGGGGTATAATGGGATGGAAGATGGATATATCACCCAAACACAAAAAAAAAAGTAAACACTTGTATAATAAAAAATTATTATTTGAGTAATACTAAAAATAAATAAATTGAACGTACATATGAAAAAATACAATAATTCTATGGATAATAATTTTGCTATAAAAACATAAAGATTAATTCTATAATTGAGCAGAGGTAGTGTTGTTTCTCTTACGTCAAAGGAAGTGTAGGTAACTTGATAGATAGTGATAAATGCACCACCATAGGGATGAAAATGTTTTAAGGGAGAAAGAGCCTAAATGTTGGACAGAGAACCCCCAACTAGAATAAAAGAATCGACATGTATAAGAAAACAATTATTATGTGATTAATACTAAAAAGAATGAAATTAAACATACATATCAAATAATATTATAATTCCATGGAAAATTATTTTACTGTGCATACATAAACATTAAATTTTTAATTAAGAAGAGGTAGAATCATTTCTCTTCCTAAAAAGGAAGTGAAGGTAACTTGAAAGATAGTGACAAATACACCATTGTAGGTGTGAAATTGTTTTAAGGGAGAAGAAGCAAGAATGTTTGGAAGAACACCCCTAACTTGAAAAAAATAATCCAACTATATAAGAAAAAATTATTATATGAGTAATAATAAAAATAAATAAATTAAACATACATATGAAATAATACATTAACTCCATAGACAGTGATTTTACTCGGAAAACATCAATATTACCTCTGTAATTGAGAAATGGTAGTGTCATTTCTCTTCATACAGAGGATGTTGAGTTAACTTAAATAAATGCGATAATTTCACCACTGTATGGTTGAAAAGGTTTTAAGGGAGAAGCAACATGGATGTTGTACAGAGCACCCACAACTCAATCAAAATAACCCACCTGTATAAAAGAACAATTATTATATGTGTTATACTAAAAAAATAAATTAAACATAAACAAGATACAATAAATTAATTCAATGGAAAATGATTTTAACCTGCAAGAATCAAGATTACCTCTGTGATTTAGTAGAGACAACATCATTGGTCGTTCTTAATGGTATGGTACATGGATAGAAATATTCTAAAATAAACGAACTCTATAAAGAATAATGAACATTAAATAAATATTTCATTAAATAATTTTTCTGTAAAATATAGAAAGTATATCTTAACATTATCTATGCATCAATCCAAAGTTTTTCCTTCCTTATTGATTGTTCTTCCGAGGGATTTATCTCATCATCATGTGCAGAAGGCATTGTTTGCATGATAAGTTAAACATTTAATTTACATTATGTCAATTCATTATAAACCAAATAATATTATGAGGAAAAAAATAATATATTATAAAATAAATTTTACCTTCTCATAGAAATCTCTTTTTTTATTTAAATGTTTCAAGGATGTGGTTACTCTTTTGAGAATCCAAATCCCCTATTTGTCATCCCCTCTATTGTACAATGCATTTTCTATAGTGGGACCAGCATGAACTGATTGTGATGTCCCAATGAATGGTCCATTGTCAATTTAATTTTCATCTGACTAAACATTTTTTAGTCAACAGATGGACAATCGACTAATTCTTTTCTGTTGGATCAAAGACATAATATACTTGCACAGCTTGTGATGCCATTATGAATAGCTCGCCTTTTCCCCTTATATACTGAAATTCGCCTTCAAAAATCCCATTTAATCAACTTTAAATCCATTGATTTTGTCAACCCATTTGCAATGGAAAAGAGGCACTTGAAATGTTGTATAATCTAACTCGTATATCTATTCAATAATATGAAAATCTGATATATTTTCATAAATTGGATTTCTATCCTTGGAACCAGATATGAGCATCAATTCAGCCACAAGCGTAACTCTAATATTTTTCATCATACTGAAGCCATCATGTTCGTTTGCATTGAACATATAACCATTGATTACAACCCCAATGTAAGATATAACATTTACTTCGGACTTCTTTCTATCCATTGAAGTCATTCTATAATAGAATTTTTTTAGATAACTTTTTTTAAATTTTATCTATGAACCATCTTATAAAATATTGATTATGTGTATATGATATCCATCTTTCTGTCCTTGATAGATTCAAATATTTAAGAATTTATTTTTGGGCTTGAATTTGTAGATAAATATATTCACTATTATGTAATATGTAAAGATGTGATTGCTCCAACGCTATTAGCGTAGTCGTAACAACATCTCTTCTAGAAATCCCTTCACCCATAAGGCATTCTCTATGATGAGACTTTGGGAGACTGATGCTTTCAACATCTGATAAGAAATCAGTACATAATTCAATATCTTTTTCAGAAATATATCATTATGCAATACAACCATCTAGATGAATTGGATTCATGACACTCCCTTTTTAACTCTCTATATATCGTTCAATGGGGTACATCCATATGTATTGGAAATTACGACATAGTTGAACCTCTTTAATTAAGTAAAACACAAGGTGGACCATTATATCAACGAATGATGGTGGGAAGAAAATTTATAATTCAAATAATATGATTGAAATCTTATTTTTCATGATGTAAAACTTCACCTAGTCTACAAATTTACTGTATATGTATTAGAAAAAGAAGTAGAGTCTTGTTAATGTATGTTATACATTTTGAGGTAGAATGGAATGTAATTAAACATCCATTAAATCTTGTATCAAAAAATGATAGTTGTGTGATTTTAGTCCTTGTAACTTCAAACTAGTAATTGAAGTGAAATTCATGATATTTTATAAATACCCATGTGGAACTTTAGCATTCGTAAGGAAATGAAAAAATTGAAATTTCTATTTTCCGGATAGAGTGTAAGAATCTCTTGGAAGAAAAGTCCGCCTTTTACCCTTCCCCAGTGCTAAAACTTCCTTTATCCTCATTTCAATCAAGCCCATCTTAGCCTTGAGGTCGTATTTCATTTTTCTTGGAACATTTAGTAATTTTCCAATAACACTATGAAATTCATTTCTTTCCACATGCATTAAATCAAGAAAATGTTTGACATACAAAAAATTACAATACAGTAATTAAAATAAAATTGATCTCTTCATCCCAACTAATTTTTTATGGTTTTTCATAAGTGGTTTACCAAGAATAGTCTCAATATTTTTTACTTTTTTGTATAGTGGATCACCTGTTGCTAGAGACGGTGTTGTATGTTTTTTGATATTCTCATCAAATGTTGTTTTAAAGGATCAATATTTATGTTGTTAAGGTAAAAAAAAATTATTTCATAAAAAAATAATATTTGATGAATGTTTCAACCGAAATGAGTATGTTCAGTTTTCACAAATGGGACAACCCAACAAGCCTTTAATACTATAGCCTGATAAATTTCCATGATCTGGGAATTGATTTATCATTCTATATAACATAGAACTTAATGTAAATTATTCACATCTATGAGAATCATACACTGTAACACCTATATCCCATATCAATTTCAAATCCTCAATCAATAGAGCCAAATAAACATCAATATAATTACCGAGTTTCTTTGGTCTAGATATAATAAGGGGAAACATAATGTATTTTTGATTCATGCATAATCATGGAGGAAGGTTATAATTTACCAACATGATGGTCCATGTACGGTAAGTAATATTCTATACACCAAAAGGATTTATTCCTTCTATAGATAATACAAGACAAAATTTTCATTTCTCATCTACAAATTCAGGAAACTCGTAATAAAGTTTCTTCCACTAAAAAGAATATTCTAGATAATATATGTCCCCATATTTAATTCTTATATCTGCATTCCATGTTAATTGTATCACCATTTCATGACTTCTATATAGTCTTCTAAACCATGGAATGATAGGAAATTACAATACATATTTGGAAGAACTTGATTCATTTTTCTTGTATCAATCTACACCACACTTAGGATATTTTATGAGTGATTCATGGTCCTTGTGAAACAATATTAAATCATTGGAACAAGAATGTATTTTATAGAGATCATTCCAATGAACGTAACATTTATTTAGCATCATAAGTTCATCATGGTAGTTTATTTTCATCTGGTATAATATCTTTCAGGAGACCAAGTATTTCCATAAATCTACTGTCACTCTATCCATTTCCTACTTTCAAATTAGGAAACTTCAATAAAACTAACTATGTTTTATATATAGTAAAACCGGTATGAAATGGTTTCATAGAAAATATATTTAAATCCTCAAATAACTTTGTAGAATCATGAATATCATCTTCAATTGTCATTTCCATTCTTTTAATGTGATCCCCATCATCTTTTATGAAGGTATTCATATCAAATGATTAATAAACCAGAGTATCATCCCAATCGATGGCCAAATTCAGTTTTTCATGTGTTTAGAATAACATTTATAGATTTTATCAATTCCATGACAAATATAATGTACTTAAAACTCTTCCAGACTATTTTTTCTGGAATAACAACAATGTGAACACATACATAGGATTTTTGAAGGGTCGTCTAGATGATCTCTTGCAAACTTGATGAACTCTTTAACTCCATATTCATATTTATTTGTAAAAGGATTATCGTGAATCCATTTTCATTTCATATCAATCCTGTTGGGTTCATAAAATATAAATTTTATACAATATATAAATAAATAAGCATAAGATATTCATTATCAAATGTGAAAGTTATAGACAATTTAAAAAATGGAAATATGGATCATTCATAATAGAATATCTGAGCGTCTAGATATTCCAAATCCAATAATAAGGGATATTGGAATTTTAAAAAATAGAGGGAGATAAAGGTAGATAATAAATGATACTATCACTAAACATTATATGTGTAAACAGAAAGATGGATAGTGTAATGACCGTAGCCAGAATTACCCAAACAACACTAGGTTAGAGAAACTTATAACCTCCACCACACCTCAATGTCAATAAAGCATGCTTTAATCTTTCAGTGTAAAAAACTATAAATGGGAGGTGGTCCCCCCCAAATATAAACAATTAATACTAGAGGTCGAGCACAACTCTAGCATGAACCTTATCATCAATGGATAAGCAGACCTAAAATCATCATTACCCAATATAGGCATACCTGTTAGAAAAACAACTATAGAAATAAATGATGCAATATCTATATAGACACACATACATGTCACGATTGTATAAAAACTAATTCACATAATGTCTATATGAAATATTAAATAGATAAAAACCAGATCTTTAAACATAACATTAATTAAATGAACCATAATGATTCAAAAATTAAATGCTTAATGTGATAAAACCACACGTGCTTAACTAGGGATGGTCACTTTGAATGTGATTCATAAGAAAAATAAGGACCATAGTGAATTATATGAGGAAATAGATCATATGATACATATAACCAATAGAGGAACATACGTCACTCCAATAACTTGGTTTCTGAAAAATAGCATCTGATGATGCATGTCAAGTGAGGTTTCCATGAAAGGTGTCAAAATATATATAATAATTAGGGAACCACCACTGTGCCTCAAATTAGTAGTCAATAAAAAAGAAAATACATGAAAATTTCTACACATTTATATACATATATGAAAATATAATTTATTAAGAAGATATAAAACATCGTAGAAAAATAATAGTTAATAAATTCATGGTTCAGTGTTAGATATAAACAACTGATCATACACTTGTAGTCAATAGAAACTACAGACAACAATTCATTCCCCAAACAATGGTTCACAAAAAATCACAAAAAAATATCAGAAAGAAAAAATCATAAATAAATCATAGAAGAAGAAATAAAAAATGAAACCAAAAGTACAAAAAGAAAATCAAGAGGCCTACCACGCTAGGTTAAATAAAATCCAATACCGTCTTTTGAGGTCAGAAGAGATGTTCGGAGGTAGTATAGTGGTGTGATTAGAACTTCGATTCACTGAGGATGAGCGATTCAACCTTCGATTCATTGAGAAGGAGCACCAGTAGCGGATTGCTTACACGAAAAGATTCTATATCGTGATGGGTTTGCAAATGGTTAGTGTTTTTAAAATTGATCATGACACTATTATCAACGCTTAACAGTAAGCACTGATAAAATAAATATTTATTAGTTATTTATTTAGAACATATAAATTTTCATATTTATCAGTGTTAAAAAAGCATTGATAAAGATTCTTGTAACATCCCGGTTCCAGGTGCCACTAAACGGGTGCCCCGAACCCGGTTCGCCACGTGACTTCAAGCGCGTTTCCCCAAATGCCCGAGGCTGCCTACTAGCAGCGAGGGCCCAGGTCTGATAGTGGGGAAACTATGCCCTCATTTGTCAATGTGCATCATAGTGGAATACAAATAAAACATACAACGGACAGTGGAAGTAGTAAATCATACACAACTGAAATAAAAAAAATCAGTGGATATAACCAACAGTAGATAAATAATGACGCTATATGTCTCAAGTTCTAAGAAAATAACCAGAACATGTTATACATCAATACAGTACACCCAAAAGTAGAGTACAACAAAACAAATCAAGACAGATGGCAGTGGCATCACGAGCCTAAGCTCGGTCCCATGCACACCTACTCCTCAGCAATAGTCAAGTACCTGTATAGGAACTCTTGCACCTATCCACACCTGCAGAAATGTAATCTGTTTGGGCTGAAAAGTGTGACCCAAACAGGATGTGAGAAATAAATTCCCAGTTGGCACCCACCAATGGATCGTGCCCAACTGCGTGTAAGCATGCATCGACAGTGTGCAATAGTAAATTGCAATAATGTAAGCAATACTGAAAAGTAACAACTTAACCAGTTATATTCCCATTTTAATATTCTTTTTAATCAGTTTATTTAAAATACCATCACAGTGAATATTCTAAGTAAACAACCAAATTTCCACAGACACGTAAACTCCCACCCTCGAGTAAAGAGAAACCAACATAGGATTTTTCCCACAGGCACACAGATATTTTCCCACAGTCGTAAGAAGTGTTGCCCACAGGCACATAATTATCTGCCCACAGGCACGGAAGAAGTTGCCCACAGGCATAAGAAGAAAAACGCCCAATGGCTAATCATAACCCCACCCTCTGGCTAAATAGGTAACTGGTCCATGGACAACATGTAAATGTGCAGTAAACAAGAAATTCATCTCAAGGAAATTCTACAATTACTACTGTTAAGGCATACCCTCGGGTATCCTGGCCAAATGGGTAAACAGTGGAACACACCCACGAGGTGGTTCCAGATCCAAGCAACGATCCCATATAGTATTTTAATATCATAATTAATTACCCAATAAATTTTAGGTGTTTAATATAGCAACTACTTCAGCCACAAGACACCCCAAAATGGGTTCGTGGCACAAAAATGCACAGAAAACACGACAGTTGAAAAAATTAACACCAAGCCACCTACCTTATACGCCAACTAGCGGTATACTCGAACATCGAATCCAGAAACCCCCAAGAACGGCATAGATCTGAAGAAGAACAAAAACTGCTCAAACATATATAACATACTTTAGGATAATAATTGTTAAGAAACACGCTAGGAGAAGAGAGGGCTTACTCGCGCGGTTCCATTGAGATCGTCCATGGAGGAATCGGATTCCAGATGCTCAATCGGTGGATCTCCAAAGGTCCGGCCATCCTCTCCTGAGCTCTCTTCCCATTCTAAGCCTTCCATGTGAATAGGGGAGGCTACTGGCCGATTTAGGCAAAAAACAAAGTACATGTTGTGTACTTCCAAGTACACGACATGTACTTCCTTCATTTAACTGTTCCTCTGGTGGCACCGCCACACTGTTCACCCATCGTCATGAGTACATGGCATGTACTCCGGAGTACACGGTCTGTACTGCCGCCCAGCTGGCGGCTGCTCCACCGCCTTACTATTTTGGCATGCCGACTGACTACATGGAATGTAAAGGACCACTACACGGTGTGTAGTTGGTTCCTACACCCTTTGTCGCCGACAAGGCTACACGCCCCATGTACTCATCCCTACACGGCCAGAAGTACACAGCGTGTGGAAAAAGTAAACGGCGTGTACTTCCAAAATTTAGGATTTACCCCCATTTTCCATATTTTATTCTAAACCCTTAAGGAAAAGAGAAAATAAGAACCCAATACCTCAAATAGAAGAACCGGGTTCTTAAAAACTTCCTCCTTTATAGAAATTCATCCCCGAATTTCCCTTACAAGGGTGAAAAAGATATAGCCATGAACAACTTCAGCCACTGACCACGTACGTCGACCTCCCGCTCCCAGGTCTCGTCCTGCACTCGGCCATGCTACCATAGCACGCATACGAGAGGAACTGACTGGCCTCGAAGAACATTGGTGCTCCTATCAATGATACGAATCAGATGCTCCTCAAAGGACGCATCTGTCTCTTGCTCAACCTCCTCGGGCTGAAAGACATGAGACAAGTCTGAATGATAGTGATGCAATTGATATACGTGGATGAAATCGTGCATGGCTTGGTACCGTTGTGGTAACCGCAACCTATAGGCAACCAGCCCGACTCTCTCCAGAATCTCGGATGGCCCCACATACCGCGGTGAAAGTTTACCCTGTCTCCTGATTCGCTTGTGTCCCAGCCTCGGCGATATACGCAAGAAAACCTGATCCCCGACCACGAACTCCAATGGTCATCTACGACGATCAGCATATGACTTCTGACGAGACTGTGCGGTGGCCATCCGCTTCTGAATCAACTAGACCTACTCAGACGTCTCCTGCACGAGCTGTGGCCCCAGGAAAGCTGCCTCACCTGCCTTTATCCAGCACAAGGGTGAACTGCATGGCCTACCATATAAAGCCTCGTATGGTTCCATCTCAATAGTCATCTGGGAACTATTTTTATAGGAAAACTCTACTAAGTGTATATGATTCTCCCAAGATCCCCCAAAGTCTAGGATGCAGGCACACATCATGTCCTCTAGCACCTGTATCGTACGCTCTGACTGGCCATCGGTCTGAGGGTGGTAGGTTGTGCTCAGAAGCACCTGTGTACCCAGCACCCACTGAAAACTATGCCAGAAACGAGATGTGGAGCGGGCATCCCTATCAGAAACTATAGAACGAGGGACCCCAGGAAGACGTACGATCTCTTGGATATACATCCTTCTGAGCTCATCAACACCGATGGTCTACTTGATCGGAAAGGAGTGAGCTACCTTCGTGAGTCTTTCCACAAAAACCCACATGGCATCATTGCCACAAGGTTACCTCAGCAATCCAGTCATGAAATCCATCACGACATCGTCCCACTTCCACTCCGGAATGGGTAACTGCTGTAACAGCCCAACTGGTCTCTGATGCTCCGCCTTCACCTGCTGACAGGTGGAACACCTCGTAACAAAAACAGCTACATCTATCTTCATACCCGGCCACCAGTACTGACGTCTCATGTTGCGGTACATCTTGGTAACCCTGGGATGAACTGCCCAAGATGAAGCATGAAACCCGCGCATCAGATACCCGTGTATATCCACTAGAACCCATACTCGTCCTTGGAAACACAAAACCTCATCGTCTCCTATCGTCCATCCAGGAGAAGGGTCCTCACCTACCACCGACTCCCATAGAACTAGGCCTTCTGGATCAAAAAGATGTCTCCTCCTTAATCTATCCAGGAGGGTAGAAATCACAGCTAAAGATGAAATATTAGTCGACCCCTGACTGTCATGCACCTCCAGATGCATCTCAGAGAACAAGGCCATGAGTTGCCACTCACCGTTGGCCTCCTTCACTGCCTATATCTGAGTCTTCCTGCTTAGTGCATCGGCTACTACATTACCTTTACTAGGTGTATAGGCAAGATCAAAATCGAAGGACTGTAGGTATTCGACCCACCTCCTCTACCTCAGATTCAAGTCACGCTAAGTAAAGATATACTTGAGGATTTTTTGGTGGGTGAAAACCACAAAATTTTCCCCCAATAGATGATGTCTCCAACAGAGCAACACATGTACAACTGCAGCTAACTCAAGATCTTGCATCGGGTAATTCCTCTCATGTGGCCTCAACTACCCAGACTCGTACACCACAAATCGGTCGCCCTGCATCAACACTGCTCTCAGCCCAATACCTGATGCATCACAGTAAACTGTATAGCTCTTCCCTGGCTCTGAGAGTATCAGGATCGGTGCTGATATCAACCTTCCCTTCAGATCCTGAAAACCTGCCTCGCAAGCTTCCGACCAAAGGAACTTCACACCCTTCTTAGTCAGACCTGTCAACGGTGCTGCTAAGCAGGAGAAGCCCTGTATGATACGTCTGTAGTAACCATCCAGCCCTAAGAAACTTCGTATTTCGAACACGTTCTTAAGCTCCTCCCAGGAAACCCCTGCTCTCACCTTCTCTAGGTCTATTGAAACTCCTTCCTCAGAGATGATATGACCCTAGAAGTGAATCTGGTCCATCCAAAAGTGGCACTTTGAGAGCTTAGTATATCGTCAATGCTCCCTCAGTATACTCAATATGATCTCAAGATGGGTGGCATGGTCGTGTTGAGTGTGAGAGTACATCAAGATGTCATCAATGAATACTACCACAAAAGAATCAAGATACGGATGGAACACACGATTCATCAGTGCCATGAAAACTGCTGGCGCGTTCGTGAGTCCGAACGTCATAACCTTATACTCATATCGATCATACCTACTCCTGAGAGCCGTGAGAGGTACATCAGATGGTCTCACGCGCAGCTGATGATATCCTGATCTTAGGTCAATCTTAGAGAACACTCATGCTTGATGAAGCTGATCAAAAAGATCATCAATCCTCAGTAAGGGATATCAGTTCTTAACTGTCAACTGGTTCAGCATTCGATAATCCACACAACATCTGAGGGTACCGTCCGCCTTCTTCGCAAAATGGACCGGCGAACCCCAAGGAGAAGTACTGGGTCGGATAAATCCCTTTTCCTACAACTCCTCCAACTGCCTCTTGAGCTCCTGCTACTCTGGTGTAGCCATCCAATATGGAGGAATAGACACCGGTGCTACTCCTGGCACACGCTCAATGAAGAAATACACCTCTCGCTCCGGAGGTTGACGCGAAAAGTCATCTGGGAAGACATCCTTGAAACGATCAATAATAGGAGGGAAATCTTCCTGACAATTCCCCTGGTCATCCAGATATATGCTCGCAATCTGGGCTGTGAATCCACCTCGTCCACGATACTCTGTTCCATCTCGACTCGCCTAAACATCCAATTCCCCCTTGTATAAAAACTCTTTTCCCTCTGGTGACGTGAAACTCACCCTACGACGATAGTAGTCTACAAAGGCTCAAAAGGGAACCAACCAGTCCATCTTGAGAATGTAGTCATAGCTCATCATCTCTAGGACATAGAGGTCCCAAAAGAAGTGACACCCCCAACCTCAATGGGGAACTCCTTGCACTAAGGCACACCAGCTGTTCTAGTCCCCAATGGAGTTTCCAGCGTCATAACATCAGAAGATAGAGAAACACAGATCCCAATGCTCTCTACAATGGGTAGAGATATGAAACTATGTGTAGAACCCGTATCGAAAAGTAATAAAGATAAGAAAGAAGCAACTAAAAAAGTACCTCTAATCGTAGATGGTCTGTGATCCTGCTCCTACTGGGTCTGTTGCACTGCATATGCCTTCCTAGTGCCTTGACCCTGCGACACAGCCTAGCTACCCTGAGCTGTCACGCCCTGCTGCCTCTGAGATCTTGGTGTCTGGCTACCTCGACCACGACCACCATCTCTTCCTGGACGCCCTAATGTATTCAAATTCCCAGATTGGTAATAAGTTGCTGGTCTGGCTCCCGCTCGCGGAGGCTGCACAGAACCCCTCTCACTAGCCATCGGTGGAAACACCCTGCAAAAGTGCTATAGATGACCCATCCTGCCGCAAGATCGGAACTCCACTGGGTCTCGTGGACACCGTGGCCTCCTGTACCCCTCTCTACCACACTAGTAGCACATAACCTGGCCACCTAAAACATTCTTCTGACTGGTACTGCAGCCCTGAGAGAGGTCCGCCTGTATGTTCCTCTTGCCAACAGAAAAAGTACCAGTAACTGGTGCTGAACCTCCCTGGCCCACACCACTATATTCTTGAAGGTTCCTCTCTATGATCAATGCATGGTTCACAATAGCGTGTATAGAAGGAAACCTAAAGACATTCACTGGTGCTCAGATGTCATACCGAAGACCATCCTCAAAACATCTGGCTCTCAACGTCTCATTATCCACCATCACGGGTGAAAAGTGATGAAGCTCCGTAAAACAAGCAGAATAGTCTATCACTAACATAGCGCCCTACTGTATATTCATGAACTCTCAAGCTCTATCTTCTCTCAGCGTCACCGAGAAGAAAAATTCATAGAAGACTACATGAAATTCTTCCCACGCCATGTCCCTGTGATGCTCTGGCTTGGTGGTAACATCCCACCACCTCTTGGAGGAATCACGCAACATGTAAGTCGTGAGACTGACCCTCCACCCTGGAGGCGTCTTATGATTCTTGAAAATAGTCAGCATCGACACCAGCCATGACTCTGTAGCCTGTGGTCCTCCATCCCCTAAGAACGTAAGCGGATGCTAGTGCTGGAAGATATGTGTCAGCTCAGCCATAGATGTGGCGGCCTGTAGTGCTCCCTGAAAGGTCTGCATGAACCACAATAAGCCTTCATGGAACTGCGTCTCCGCGCATGTGTCTGGTATAGCAGCTGGTGCCGCATCTGGCTCTACTGGAGGATCAACTGGTAGCCCATGGCCCACCATCTACGGAGTATTCTCGTTACCGCTCTCCTGGCGAACAATGCGCGGTCTTCTAAGCGGCATGACACTACAAGGTAAAAAACACGCCTTAGAACTAGATTATCAAAGACCGAAGACGAAGAAACCCAAAAGGGAATAGGAGGAATAAGGCATTAAAAATTTGCAGAACAAGACTACACGGCGTGTATACTAACTACACGGCGTGTTCATCACTTCCCTTCCCCTTCCTGGGTCCTTCCGCACGGCTAAGCCACACGGATCCCATTTAAACACAAACTACACGACATGTATTTCATATACACGGCGTGTATGGTGTTATTTACATCTTCTCATGTCCTCTGTGACACGGCCGACTACTCGGGTTGACACTACACGATGTGTTTACACCCGCACACGGCGTGTCAACAACCCTGTTTCCCAGTCACATGGCTAAGTCCACACGGTATGTCCTCAGAAAAGACTACACGGCGTGTCCCAAGGGTACACGGCGTGTTCAAGGAGAGGTGACACCGACCCGTGTTATTAGTTACACAGCCGAGTCCCCAGGTCACACTAAACGACATGTACATTATTGACACAGCATGTTTTGTGAAGGAGTTCACCAACCCGTGTTGTTTGTTACATGGCCAGACTCCGGGTCAAAACTACACGACATGTATATCTGGTACATGACATGTTTTATCCAAGCTCTTCCCTACCCTGTGTCACCTCCCACACGGTTTGTGACACGGGAAGAGACTACATGGCGTGTACTCAGAGTACACGGAGTGTACTTAAAAAGATCATTTTTTTCCTGAACAGAAGGCCATACACGGCGTGTGTAAAAATACTACATGGCGTGTATACTGGGTTTCCAGACAGTATGTCTCAGAAACTTCTCCAGAACCCAAAAAATACGGAAAACCAACACTTAAGTGTCAAATTCCGACCCGTGAGCACCCATACTCCCCATGAATCAATGTTTTCCATCTTATCTGTGTTATAACTAATATATAGTCAATGATCCACCAAATTTCGGTCATGGGGGCCCATACTCCCCAAAAACCAATGTTGGGCGTCCATTCTATTAACAGCCTTAAACAAAATACCCTACCAAAGAGCAGGTGTTTATCATGAAGTTATCACAACAACATGCTTTTCTAGCACAAATACTATCACAACATCATTCAATTTATAATGCACCTACATGGCATGGAACTATGCATGGCATGTGATTTCTAGCATGTGCCTATATGATGCATAAGATGGAATACCCTCATCTAATCGGGTTGCAACTAAATAGAACCAACTGATAAAATATAAACAGCACAATACAAGTGCGTCACCCAATGGTGAAAACATATCAACTCTAAAATTTGAAAAATCAAAAAATTGAAAAATACGAGGTAGACTGGATTTTCCCTGTACACGGGTTTGCTACGCCCGGGCATAGCTTATTACCAACTACTGCTCATCCAAACCCTGACTACGACTCAAAATAGTAAGTCAAAGAAAAGAACCCCTCTGATACCACTTTGTAACGTCCTAGTTCCAGGTGCCACTCAATGGGTGCCCCGAACCCGGTTCGCCATGTTACCTCAAGCGCGTTTACCCAAACACTAGAGGCTGCCAACTAGCAGCGAGGGCCCATGTCTAATAGTGGGGAAACTATGCCCTAATTTTTCAAAGTACAGTGCAATGGAATACAAATAAAACATACAAAGAACATCGGAAGTAGTAAATCATACACAACTGAAATAAAAAACAGTAGTGGATACAACCAACAGTAGATAAATAATGATGCTACATGTCTCAAGTTCTAAGAAAAAAACCAGAACATGTTATACATCAATACAGTACACCCAAAAGCAGAGTACAACAAAACAAAGAAAGACAGTTGGTAGCGGCATCGCGAGCCTAAGCTCGGTCCCATGCCCTTCTACTCATCAGCAACAGTCAGGTGCCTGTATATGGACTCTTGCCCCTATCCACACCTGCAGAAACATAATCTGTTTGGGCCTAAAAGAGTTACCCAAACAGGGTGTGAGAAATAAATTCCCAGTAGGCACCCAATAAAGGCACGTTCCCAACTGCGTGTAAGCATGCATCTTTAGTGTGTAACAGTAAATTTCAATAAAGTAAGCAGTACTGAAAAGTAACAACTTAACCAGTTATATTTCCATTTTAATAATCTTTTTAATCAGTTAATTTAAAATACCACCAAAGTGAATAATCTAAGTAAACAACCAAATGTCTACAGACACGTAAACTCCCACCCTCGGGTAAAGAGAAACCAACACATGATTTTTCCCACAGGCACACGGATATTTTCCCACAGGCGTAAGAAGTGTCGCCCACAGGCACAAAATCATCTTCCCACAGGCACAGAAGAAGTTGCCCACAGACGAAAGAAGTACAACGCCCACAGGCTAATAACAACACCGCCCTTAGGCTAA
Organism: Viscum album; assembly: GCA_963277665.1. Taxonomy (NCBI): domain Eukaryota; kingdom Viridiplantae; phylum Streptophyta; class Magnoliopsida; order Santalales; family Viscaceae; genus Viscum; species Viscum album. Next base: position 1,370,013,900 of record OY728136.1, read on the forward strand.
ATAGGTAACCGGGACATGCCCAACATGTAAATATGAAGTAAAGAAGCAATTTCTCTCGAGGAAATTCTACAATTACTACTTTTAAGGCATACCCTCGGGTATCCTGGCCAAACGGCTAAATAATGGAACACACCCACGTGGTGGTTCTGGATCCAAGAAACGTTCCCAACTAGAATTTTAATATCATAATTAAATACCCAATCAATTATAGGTGTTTAATATAGCAACGACCTCAGCCACTAACACCCCAAAATGTGTTCGTGGCACAAAATTTCACAGAACACACAACTGTTGGAAAAATTAACCACATGCCACCTACCTTATACGCCAACGAGTGGTATACCCGAATGTCGACTCCAGAAAAACCCAAGAATGGCGTAGATATAACGAAGAACAAAATCCTCAAAAACATAAATAACTTACGTTTGGAGAAGAATTGGTAAGAAAAACGCTAGGAGAAGAGAGGTATTACCCGCGCGGTTCTAACAAGATCATCCGAGGCGGAATCAGATTCCAGACGCTCGATTGGTGGATCTCCAAAGGTCCGGCCATCCTCTCCCGAGCTGCCTTCCCGTTCTAAGCCTTCCCTATGAGCAGGGGAGGCCACTGCCTGATTTAAGGAAAAAAACAAAGTACACGACGTGTACTTCCAAGTACACAGTGTGTAATTCCATCATTTAACTGTTCCTCTGGCGGCACCACCACACTGTTCATCCGTCGTCATGAGTACACGACATGTACTCCTGAGTACACGGAGTGTTCTGCCACCCAGCTGGCGGCTGCTCCACCACCTTACTATTTTGGCCTGCCGACTGACTACACAGCGTGTAAATGATAACTACATGGCATGTAGTCGGTTCCTACACCCTTTGTCGCCGACATGGCTACACGCCCCATGTACTCATCCCTAGACGGCCAGAAGTATACATCGTGTGGAAAATGTACATGGCATGTACTTCCAAAATTTAGGATTTTTCACCATTTTCCATATTTTATTCAAAACACTTACGGAAAAGTGAAAAGAAAATGCTCGTACCTCAAAGAGAAGAACCCGGTTCTTACAATTCTTTTATCAATGATTGTTACTGAATCAATGTTAAAGGATATATAATAATAATCGTAAATTAAAAATTGTAAATATTTATAATTACTTAATAAATATATATGAATATAAATAGATTAAATGTATTCCTTTTTAAATAAATTTATTATAATTTTAAATTTATTTATTTATAATTATGGAAATATTTTAAAAAAATATTATTTATATCATTATAAATATTTATATAATTATTCATATATATATTTAATATATATATATATATAGAAATGTAAATATAGTAAATATATTCATTATTTAAGTAAATTTATTATAAATTTAATAGTTTTTTAGATATAAAAAATTATTTATTTATAATTATATAAATACTTAAAAAAATATTTATCTTTTTATAATTAGAAATATATAATCGTATAAATACAGTGACTGTACATTTATAAATATACTTATAATTTTTTTTCAAATATATTTTAGACATTATTAAGGAATATCTAATTTTGAGTGTGTGTATATATATATATATATGAGTGAAATTTAATAAATTCATAATATAGGTACACTTTTACAATATTGAAAAAATGGATAAGTTCTTTGTGTGTGCATATTGTATAAAGAAATGCATTAATTATAAGTTTATATGAAATCAATAAAACACACATTTGATCTATAATAAACTGAAAAATAAAACGACATTCAATTATATGTCGAGTACTATGCAATTTTTCAATATTTATAATTCATATTAATTTTTAATTATAAACCATTAATCAATAAAAATATGAAAATTTAATGTAAAGAGAATAAATATTTTGTAATATATAATGATATTTATATACGTTACTATATTTCTATATATTTAACATATAAAATTTAATAACATTAATTATCATAATTATTTATTGAATAAAATGTTTAATATTTAATAATGTATAATAAATAAATTCAATTTTACCAATAATTATTTAATTAACAAACTCTATAATATTTTTTTAATAAACACATTTTTTATTTTAATTTATTTAATCATTTAATTTTATCAACACATAGAATGTTTTAATGAATGATGTATTTATCAGCGCTAAACATAAAGCGCTGAAAAAGAGTACCCTTTATCAATGCTAATAATAATGTTCAAATAAAAGATACCCTTTATGAATGATAAAATTAATGTACTAATAATTATTTCCTTTATCAATGCTAAAATAAAACCGCTGATAAATGTTTAAATTTATCATTGCTTTCATTAGAGATGATAAATATCCCATTTATCAGTGTTTTCTTCTAGCAATGATAAATAATAGTGCTTCTAAAGCCCTGTTTTGTAATAGTTCATGCTCTGTCTCCCCTACTGAAGGGATAGAAACTCCTACCTCTTAGCTTCCCTCACTATCAAAGATAGAAAGTCTACCTTGAAATCCCTCCAAATGTAAATCCACAACACATCATTATCCTTATGGTCACTAAGAAATAACGCCCACCATTGACACACATCTCCCCAAATATGACTAACTACCTAAGACACCTTAAACTCATTTCATGCCTATATTAGACTGAAATCAATATCGAGGCCCTCTCTCTAGTTCTCTTTCTCCAGATGCGAGACACACCAATTATACATACCCAAAATCTTCTCTTAGAAGTCACAAAAAGACCACTGTTATGCCTTATCATCCTATTTCGTGTCAACCCTCTGACGATCAACCATATCATCTCATTGAACCTCAACTACATGATCATTTCATTACCCTTCCCTATGGGGCTCATGCTGCGACTCCCCAACCCCGCCTTAAATAGGCTAGGGGCTGGAGACTAGCACCGAGTAGACATATCACACTATTGACACCAATGTGTGATAATCAAGTCTTCTCTAGTAGATGTATTTAAGCGCAGGGGTAAAGTCAAAAGTTTAACTAGAATCTCTAAGTATCAAAAAAGGAAATTGGCATGAAAGAAAAACACTATCGCATGTGCCTATCTACCGTAACTAAGTATAAAGACACATAACGTACCTTGAACCATTCCCAAAGTTCTGGGGTCATAATCCTCTACAGCCCATAGTTGTATCCTCCCCTGTACTCCAACTCCTTGAGTCTGGTATGGGCCACCTGGGGTGGTTGTGGTGATATGATAGAAGTTCTACCACCATATACTACTTCCCCAGCTCCTTTTCCACAACTGTCGCCTGACAGATTTTTCTACTCCTGCCACTGCCTCTTCCTTGGTGGTTCATCAACCACTTCCATGACTACAACCTGAACGGTCGGAAAATCATGAATGATATGTCCCCTCCCCTGAAAATAATATCAAGGTCTCACTTTTGGGGAACTGAGGTGACCTTGGGGCCTTTTAAAAAACCTCATGTTCTCCGGATTACGTCGCGCACCTAATATTGGTAGGTCCTGCCAAACCTGCATCCCAGGAAATTTCTACATTGGAAACCTATGATACACACTCAATCCGTGTGTATCATAATCCAGCATCGAAAGAATCATGAATGACTAAGTCTATCTAGCTTCATCCCCCTAAACCACTTGAGGTGGCTCTACAAAATGATAAAAAAGAGAAAGCACCACATAACGACCCCTGCAGGCACATGCTTCCAATGTCAGCATGTCGGTGTCCCCTTCTACGGGCTAATGGTCCTCATTATGTGATCTATTTTTCAAAATAGTGGTACGTATGTGATCCTCAGGTCACATTCTTCATCAACATGGGCTCAGATCAGCGTTAGGATTCATCCTAATGAAAAACCAATCGAATGGAGATGTCTCTCAAATCACATCGATCCGTCCATCCCCATCTTTATCGCACCTCTGGTAGGTCATCCTGACATTGGATCCTCGATTTCAGATCATTTCACAAAGAAACAGAGGTGCAATGATCATATGTTCATAAACCATGAATAATGTGAAGAACACAAAGAACATAAAGAACATTGTGGAAGAAAATTACATGGAATAACACATGGATCTAACCTCAGTCATTGTTCATCCGACCATGATCCATTCTATAATAATGATATGGGAAACATAACAATCCTTACTCAAATCAACCTTGAGAACAAAACCCAGTAATTATCCCCATCCCGTAAGAATTAGTGATCCGTGGTTCAACCTGGTCATTGGTTAATCCACATTCACCAATGATTTTCAATAATGGGGAAAATAATAATCAAAAAAATTTCCCTACCTTGATTCGGTTCGACTGCTAATTAAAAATGCTCACCGCGTCTTTAGCATGGTCAATATCCTTCGAATTCGTGGTTTGTTTTTGTTGATTCTCTAATCCTTCGATGTTCGTTGGAGAGAGCTCCGTCTCCTTACCTCATAAGATTTACTAGGTTATGTCAAAACCATGGATATCTAACAATAGTCAATATTAAAAGAAAACCAATTTTGTGCCAAAAATAATTTTTATTAAATTATTTTAATGAAATTTACATCCAAAAACTATTTTTCACATATTTCCCACACTAGACGATGTTAGGCCTCATCCAAGGAAAGATCCCCATTAAAAACTCAACGGTGGTCTCGAATTTTCAATCTGAGTTATCGTTTATGAGTTTTTAGGATTCTAAAATAAAATAATTTTATTTAATAATTTTATTTACAGTTACACATTGGTGGATTTTTCTACAGAGGACCCATGCCGACAAAAGTCAGGTCGGTCTTAGGGTAAATCCACCATTGTGAGCTCAATAGTGCCCTTAGATTTCTAATATATAAAACCACTTAATATTTATTTCACTTTTGAAGAAAGCACTCATGCACATACTATTAAAAATATAACCATTTTTATTGAAGATATTATGGGCACCCTGGGCCTTGGAATTTCACGTCATCTTAGTGCCTGGTCTCAGAATTTTTTTTATATAATTTCATTTTTTTGGGAAAATCAAAGTCATTATAAAAAACATGAAGATGATAAACTAGATCCATTCCTGAAAACAAAGAAAACATCATAAGACTGGTAGGAGAAAATTATATCAATGATTATTTAATTTGTTTATTTTATTTCTCCAAATAGTCAATTCAAATATGAAAAAAATTCAACATGATGCACAAACCTCTCCTCGGTCAACTGTAACTACTACCATACAAAACCTTCTAATCCAGACTTTTCACAACTCCAAAATCAATCCTAAATATCAACCATAACCTCTGATTCTACTCTGTCATGACCCAATCCAAGCATATATTTTTTCATTAATGAAGAGATATAATGACCCACCATGTCCCCCCTATAGTAGGCTAGGGGATGGAGAATATAACCAAGGGGAAAATAATATCATAGCATGAGAGTCATTACCATTTATAAATGAAGTAATATTGGGAGATAGGATAAAAAATCACTACACATCTCCAAAAGACAACACTAGGGTAAAGAAAAAATGATCCCACAATGCATGAATAAATAAAACTGAACCATATAAAAGTATCCAAAGTAAATAAAAGAAGACTATAATGTGGGTATAACTCAAAAAAAAACTCCAACGTAGCATGTAATATTTAGCTCAATCCCCAAAGTCCTCCTAGAAACATGAAAAGATTTTATATCCCTAGGGTGAGAATAATAGGTATATTTAGCAGGGACATAACAAAGGCCTCAAGTGCACATTTGAAAAGAGCATGGTAATGTGACCATGAAATAACACTAGAACCAACAACCACCTATACATGTAATCTATCCAAATCCATCTTTACCATAGCTCACCCACCAAATCACACATCCAATAAAATAATATATCATTTTGATAATAACAAATATCATCTATTCTTCCCAAATTATTATCGTCTCTCACTCTCCAACATTTAATGTATTATTATTCCATCCCTTCCATACATATCACACCACATCACATCCCACCAACAAATACCAAGGCTAAACATTACACCACATCATAATCCTACCCACACCATTTTGGAACGACACATCACAACTAGAATCAAATCAATTTGGTATCATGATTGTGAAGGACATCAACCTTGTTCCCTCATCCAACTATGTGTGATCCCCACCATATACCACATCACACTACATAACGTCTGTTCTGTAGACACCTGGGCCAACACAGCATATCCCGACCATATAAAAATAGGCCACACATCACATATCACTCGTAGAAACTTGGTGCAACACATAACTACTTATGGAAGAGTACGTGAGATAGGGTATATATCAATATATTTCACTACCATCTTGGATGTTGGGGAGAATACACAAAAATCAACACCTTTAAGAATTGGTACGGTTATCCAACTTAGGGAGGGCATGAATAAAATAAAATAATCATACAAGATATATAGATAGTACACAATACCCAACATATGGGTCCACATCAATAAAACTAGTTCATGCCGCATCACAACTACATACCACACCCAAACCGTCTCAATCGTTGCCACCATTAAATGAAACACCATGAAACTACGAGACAAGAACCTAAAATGTTTCACTTTCAACTTACAATCATCACATAATATTTTCATTAGGCCATTTAACAAACATATACTTCCATCCCATTATATAAAATTACCAACTAATTTATTTATTCATTTCATTTAGAATTGTAATTTATTACACCACTACCTTAGTAATTAACACAACCACACCAAAAAACCAAGAAAAAATACATAAACACCTCAACTGCAACTCACATTCACCATAGTCATTGTACCATATCTCCCAAGACATATCACAACACAAAAACCACACATCTCACCCATCGCACAAACATAACTACCACATACCACAACCACTGCACTATAGACACTACGCCATAACCTCTACGCCCCAACCTCCTCACCAGAAAATCGATTCTATGACCACAAAACCACATGATTTTCACCACAGACTCTATGCCACAACCACTATTACCCAACCATTGGGCCACATTGCATGACTACCTACATAGTATCCATATAATCTAACCATCGCATCACTGACCTACACACCACATAGCCCAACTGACCACATCCATCATCACACTACAGCCCAAAACAAACAAGGCAACACAAGAAGAATAAGTGCACATCAAAACACACATTACAACTTCCATATTTATTTAGGGGAGTTGTCACATGTCTTCTTAATTTCTAATGGGTATTATAACACAAACCAGAATGTCTAGGGAAACCAATTATTACACAAATATACATTCTTTAACCTTATATTTAAGGTTCAACCACACAACAAAAAAAGGTTCATCACAACATAACTAATACAGTATAAATAAGGCTCCCAAGAGCTGTTATTTTCAGAATTAGAAAGAGGCATGAATAACAATATAAAAAACATATAAATAAGTAGTAAATCATGTGATAACTCATCATACCAATCAATTTTAGACAATCCAATTATTATTTTTCATTATGTTGACCCTTAAAATCCACCCAAAGTTAAGAAAAGGCATGAATATCTTATACATAGCTTGTAAAAGGTTGAGAATGAGGAACCCCTACTTCAAAGAATATTTCTAATCTCACTGACCACTGAAGGGAAAAGAAGAAACACCTACAAACTACAACAACAAAAAAAAGCACAGATCAACATACACCACATTGAAGGGTTCTCAAATTGTAGCCTGTAACTCCTCCCAAACCAAAGAAAAGTCTCTGTAGTGAATCCATGAATAAGAACATAAATAAAAATTGTGAGAAATAGATCAGAAATAACCATGGATTGAAGATGGGAAGCCAATTATTGATATCTAATGAAGGAATCCCAAGGTGGATGGTGGGAGAGCTGCTGGGTCACTTGTAAATGAGAGGGAGAATCATTGATCATAGGTTTTAGAGAAAACCTGAGTGCTGAAACCTTTTATAAATGCTCTACAAAGAAAATATTAATTGGATGCACCCTTTTCGCATCATATAAATGTTGGGTTTCAAGTCCCAATAAAAAATGCATCACCTCAACTATTTGAATACTTAATTTATTACACATCATGTGAACCATCCTTTACAATCCATGAGCCATCCATTCACATCATGTAAACTTTACACAGTGTGTATTCTTTCTACCTCTATCTTTTTTAACAGCCAACACCTCTGGCCTCACTGTAAGACTCATATGAGTACCAAGAATTCTCCTAATGCCTCATATATAACACATCCAACACCGAAAATAGGAAAATTAATAGAGAAAAAGGACAAAAACCATTTCACATTAAGAGGAACCACATAAATTCCAAGGTTAGTGTCTAGAAACAAACCAATACACCCATATACAAATAAGGTAATGTCATAATGAGATAAAATATCATATGAATTCTCTTCGTGTAATATAATATCTTCATCATGGTAACTCTAATAAATAATTATTCATACTAGTATGATCAACCTATGTGATCTATGTCTCTTTATTTGACTTTTTATATTTCAAACTTCCCACTGAACACTATGAATTTTAATTTAATTAATTTATTACATTCCCATCAATGTTATTGAGATATAAATTTTTTTAATGAACAAAATAGAAAAATCATTTCTTGCATTATTTATTAATGCAATATCACTTGGGATGCACCCAACATGTCCGTTTCTGAAAACGTATTTCATCATGGTATTTTCAATACATAAAACAATGAAACTAATTATATCCATTAATTATAGTCTCAAAGTCTCTCGACCTCCACACCCATCCATGGATGTGAAAAAAATATGACTCATAGAAAAGTATATTTCCTACCAGATGGTCTTGTTCTCACAATCTATTTCAATGGAAATTACTAAGGACATACACCATGAGAAAATACATCAAATTATTATAAGTGTCTACCCCTGATAGCGTGTATCATTTTCTTATCATCAAATGATATCATATGACTATATAATATATATTTATAAATTACATTGTGGAAATTCATGGTTCTCATCACATTAGGGAATTACTATGATCATTCTAAATGGCAGTTATTTTTATGATATTATCGAATACTATGTCATGTAGAATAAAAATCATGATATGATAAGATTTTTATTAATATTCAAACAAATTAATATAAGTAATTATAAAGTACATATATGTTGGTTCCAGAAAACCATCTTGAACTTCTTAAAGAAATCTGGTCAGAATGGACTCCCTTATGGTAGTCTTCAATAGAAACACCACATCCACTTCATATCTAGTGAGAGGAAAAATCTTGAGGAAAAATATCAAGCATGTTTCTATATTGGGTATGGTGATGAAGAATTTTTTTTAACTTGGGGATAACATATTAGAAAAGTTATTCAAAAGAATAAATGTTATCTTTAATGAGGAGATCACGTGGAAGGATTAGCACATTGTAGAAGATTCAGAGAAGAAAAAGGATTACAAGAATGAGAATGTTTATCTGGATGTAATTTTTATAAATCATGATTTTTTGGGGAGTAAAAAAGTTCTAAATATTATATAAGTTATGGAAGATGAGGTTTCAGATATAGTATGGTATAGTTGAAGATATATGTACCATAATACTTAAAGAGTACAAAATATCGAGTAAAAACTCTAGAAGATGATGTTTTGGGAGGATTGGTTCCAAAATAATTAGATATAAATGGTAAATTTCAAAGGATTAAAGGGGTTATGCACCTATTTAAAAGGTTTAGAAGCGAAATACATTTCTTTTTTCTTATGTATTGTAGAGAAGATGGATTCTCAGAAGCGGTAGAAAGCCTCTATGACTCCATATAGTGAGAGTTAGTGATGAAATCAGATATGAACTCCTTACATTCATCTAGAACATGGGAGCTAATAGAAAATTACATTGTAAAAAGTGTGTTGTGGGGTAAGTGATTCTTTAATTTTAAAGATGAAGAGAAATATAAGAAATGGTGAAATAAAATACTTGTTTTGAAGGGATTTAAATAAAAAAAGGTTAATTTTTTTGAAATATTTTCTATAGTTATAAATAATTCAATAATTCAATTGATTGTAGAAATATTCGATATTGATGGTTTATATATTGATTGATTATATGAAAGGACCACCTTCCTTCATGGTGAATTAAAAGAAGAAATATTCATGGAGAATTTGAAAGGTTTCTTGGAAAATAGAATGAAGGCCTTAGAATATTGGATCTAATGAATTTTGTATGGGTTGAAACCGGCACCCAAGAATTGGAATTAGAAGTTAAATTATTTCATGGTTGTGAATGAATTCATCTAGGGTAATTTGGATCACTATTGTTATTAAAAGGTGTTCAATGATGTGAGAATACTATACTTCTTCTCTATGTGGGTGATATGCTTCTTATAAGTTTATAGAGAGATCAGATTGAGCATATGAGTGATGAATTTTTTGAAATATGAGAGATGAAAGATCTTGATATAGAAAATAGGATATTGGGGAAGAGGATAGAAAGGTAATTGAGTTCTAGAACTTTGTTCCTATCTCAGTCATAATACATCTTGAAAGAAATGGAAAAGTTTGAAATAAGTAAATCTACTCATGTATTCACTCCCATGGATGAGGATTTAAATTTAATAAAAGTTAAATCACATATGATAATTAATGATGTTTAGAATATAGAGTGGGTTATATATGAATCAGTGATCTTAATCTTGATATATTTCGGGGTTTTCAAGTCTCCAGACATTGCCTATGTAGTGGGTGTCATCAGTAGGTCCATGGAGAATCTGAGAAGGGAACAATGAGAAAAGATAATTTGAATACTTCAGTATCTAAATGGTGTGATTCATATAAAAATATACTTCTAAATGGATGAATAATTATAAGGGTTATCATATTTAGAATTTAGTATTTTCGGACACATGAATAAGTTCCACTGTTAAGGTGTTTTTGGAGTAACCATCGTGAATTGGATGTTCATATTTCAACTAGTAGTTTTTTTCCAAGATGGAAGAAATTTACTTTGAAATAATGAAATATGGGAAGGGGGTGTTCTAGATTAAGGGGTTATTAGATGATCCTATAAAAATATAAGAAAAAAATTGCATTCTAGGATAGTGAGAACAGGAATTATCTTGTGAATATTTCGATGCTCCACTCCATGAAAAATAATATTCTATAAACGTATCACAATATTTAGAAGTTTTAAGAGGATATAGTGTGGGATATAGATATGGTTGATGGATATCAGAATCTGACATACATGTCCAGGAGTGTCAAATTCTATTAAATATTAGGGTGTAGTTTCCCCTTGATGAGGATTGGATGATAAAATCATGGAGTAGGATCATGATGCCACTATTTAAGGATGGAAGAAGAGAAAAAAGCTAGTGGTCCATGGTACATGGTGTTGAATCCTTGAAAATGATCTTCAAGTGGGATATTGTAAGGTTTTGTCTATGTGATGACAATTTTCTTTCTATGTGTTCAGAAGATCTAGAAGAAAAAGATTCAAAACCATGATGTTGATGCCTGGTGGAGATTGTGATGAGGTAGTACCAATTCCCAAAATTCAATCAGGTGATAACGATCAACACGTTACAAATGAATGAATTGTGGAGGATAGAAGTTTTCTTGTGTAACAGTAACTTTGTCAATGTGTAATCATATCATGGTGTTTTCAATAGATACATAAGATTATTCAAAGGCTTATGTAAGGATAAATATTATTCATTTCACTATTCACAAAGAATGAAAAGTTGAGGCAGTGCAAGATGTGGGCTATTAACCATTTTCCTCAGCAAATAATGGGTGATCATAAAGATCATATAGCAGTGGAACCAGATCAATTGTAAAAACACCTATATATATGGGTGGTTGGGGTCACTAATTTTTTTTCTACATTGTTTTAAGTCATCTATATTTCAATGTATAGTTATACTAGTTTGGGTGATTTTAACTCGAATATTTCTATCTTAATGTAAAGTGTAAAGTGTTCCTCTCATTGAGTAGACCTAAGTTTAAACTAGATTATTTATCATGTTTTTCTATTTATTTATTTTTTAGATTATTTTAATTTAAAATGTTATTGTTTGGTGGGGAAATGATTTGGTGTAGATATTTTGAATATTTGTTCCAAAGTTTGTTAATTGACATCAGATGTTTTTCATCTTCAAAAGTTATGGATCTTATATCTCAAGTGAAGTTCTAGAGGATACCTTTTGGATTATAGGTTTTGACACAAAAAAATATTCCCATATATGCAAAAGTTTTTAATAATTTGTGGATAGTTGCGGCTGATATGAAATAATTTTAGAGTGCATGTAATTTTGTTCCTCAATATGGTGTTGGTAAATGTTCTATTAGTGAGAAAAATAATAATAGGATGATTTATGGAAAGGAATAAATCAAAATATATCAATGGGAATTGTTTAAAATATTTATAAAAAAAGTAGTAAGTATTTTGGATATTAATGTGAATGTGTGGGACATGATAAATCAAATCATTATGCTACACACCGATCATCCCATCTATGGGTAAATATGGGTAAAATCGAGAGGTTTTATACAAATTTTTACAAGGAAACTATTGTTGAGTCACCAAACCAAACTCTAGGATCAATGATACCAGTAGAGAGGCCCATTTATAATGTATTTTTATATCAATATAAGTTAGGGAAAAATCTTAAGCTGGGGAAGAGAAGGGCCATCTTTTTGTATCACAATAGACACAAGTTGTGTAATAGGTTAGACCCACTACTGCATGAGGTACCATACTAATTATTTATGCTTTAAGATCTAAATTATTTTATACATGGCCATATCATTCATTTATTCCAACATTGATATGAAATAACTTGGTATTACACATTAAATTAAATCATTTTTAAGTGAGGATCAATGAACATTTTAGAGAAAAGAATGAAAAATGATTTCAATATCAATTTTATTCAATTATGATAGAGAATGTGGAAATATCATGAGAAAGTTAAATTCTAAAAATTAATGTTTATGATCTTACCATTAGGATGGATATGTTAGAGATATATAAAGATCATATTTACTGTTATAGGTGAAAAGTTTATTTTATTGTAAAAATGGAAGTGTTCTCACTTTTTAAGGAGATTGGGACATTAATGTGACATGAGTAGTCCCTATTGACCGTGAACATAACTTATAAATTATATGGGTTGGTTCTTAGAGACATAGAATCAAAATATTTTCCTAGGTTTTTTATCCTGGGAAAAGTATTTTGATATTTTTTGTAAATAATTTTATGGAATACCATCAAAAATAAATGTAAAGATTTTCATTAATCATTTACCAAGGATAAGAAATAATTATTTACATTCTTATCAAATACGAATAAAATAATTAACATAAATAAAGGTGTCACTTCATGATTTGTAAATAATGGATTTATTTGATAAAGTTTATTACTATGGGTGAAATTAGCCTTATTTTCTATGAAAGTTGACGGAAAATTATCTTGTATCAATTATAGAGAGTTGAACCCGGTGACTATTAAAAAACACCCCAACCACATATTATTAATTAATTTATTCAACACAAGGGATATATTTCAGCTTTAAATATCTATTTTAAATTTTGATAACATAGATAAGGGTGAGAGGAAAAAATATTCTAAAAATGGTTGTTCCTGATTGATATGTGATTTAAGAATCCTTAGTGATTTAAGTTGGACTTATCAATGTTCTCTACATATTCATAAAATTGATGAATATATGTTTCCATGAGTATATTGATACCATTGGTGTATTTTTTTGGATTTTATTCTTATATATTCATGATCAAAGGTGGATCATGAGAGTGATTTGGATATCATTTTTATGGCCATATGTAAACAATATATTATATGATAAGTTCACCAATTTTTACTTTGAATTCATTAGGTGATGTTTTTAGGTCATTTAGTTTTTGAAAAATTAATTATTTTTAACCCTAATACTGTTAAATACATTTAATATTGGTAAATACAAAAGGAGTTTTAAATTTTTTATGTTTTCATATATATATTTTTTATTATCAATGTTTTATCCAGGTTTCTTTGAAATTAAATTATACAATGAAAAATATAATCCATAATGAAATAAAGTCATAATAGAATGAAAAATGATATGAAAAAATTGATATACTGAAATTGAGACTTAATACTCATCCAATTTTGATATTACATAAGATAGATGATAGTAATATGATCTTTTTATGCATATATATGAAGTAGGTTTGGAATGTGTCATGATGAAATGACAAAATGTAGTGACTTATTAATTAGTGAGATTTAAAAATATTTTCAAGATTTATCCTGTCATTAACATGAATTCATGGTAGTTGTTTACGCATTGAAATATTGGAGACATTCTTCTTTGATGATAAATTTATAGTGTATAGATAATAAGAGCATGGAATATATTATTTATAAATAGTTTTGAATTTAAGGGAATAATAATGGATTGAATATCTTATGGTTTTTTATTTTGAAATTTTATATACATGAGGGAAAGGAAATTTCATAGATAATACTTTGAGTCATTAGTCCTGTACCCAAGTGTTTAGAAAGGCATAATAACAGTTGGTTAGTATGTTGGCTGAATTTCACTTCAAAGTGAATGAATAAAAGGATTGTATATTATTTTCACAGATAATATTAATCTCTAAAATTTCATATTAGAAAAAAATTGGAAAATTATGAAGTATTTCATTCATTCAAATTGGTCCCTTCAGCCCTGAGAAACTATGATATACAAGGATATTAAACAAAAATTCTAGTGGAATGTAATAGAAAAGGATATAAGAATTTTTCCACCAAATATATGATTTCCCACCATTCTAAAACAAAGATCAATTTCCTACATTCTTGTTACAACCATTTCTTATGAAAACATGGAAATGAGGGGAAATCTTCATTGGCCTTGTGATTGGTCTACAGAGATCATCATAAAAGTATGGTGCTTTCAAGGTGGTTTATTTACAAAGTAATTGGCCCATTTTCTACACATGAATGAGATATATACACTGAATGATTAGGATAGGATAAACATGATCGAATTAGTTGATCAAGATATCATCCCAAAAATTATAGATATTTGGAGAGAATTATATGTGTTTTGGGGGATATGCGATGATCTAGTATTTTAGACTTTATATGACCATGAAATGATCAGATGATTTTTTTTAATAATAATAATAGAGATTTAATTCATATAAAACTACTTGAAGTATTGTGTGGAAGGTCATTCCAATCACTTTTGTATTTGACTGAGATGGGAGATAAGATTGTCTTAGGTTATAGTTTGGTGAAATAAATAAATAATTGGATTTATTTTAGGAAATAGATAATTGTGATATATTCAAGTTGAAAAAATTATATATATACCTATTTTTCTGATAATCAAAAAAATAATTTTGTTTTTTGAATGACTAATCCTGCACTAATAGTATAAAAGTGAATAAATCATATCCATTTGGAAGAAGGGAGTGTATTCGAAGGAATTTTATATGATTCTATATTTTAAAAAAATTTAATGATTTGAGTGATAGTCCAGATTAATTGAATATGAGAAAAGGGGCTTGAATCAAAGGGGTATCTTAACACTATAATATTGAAGTAATAAAATTATTAGATAATTTAAGAGTTTTACATGGTCATGTCAACAAATAGTTGTAGGCTTATCAATTGGACTTAGATGAATCAATAACAAGAAGTTATTAAAGGTTTAGTGTATGTATTTTATGCATTTTTTGGATTTTATTTGTCAAAAAAATATGATAAATAATTAAATAATCTTATACAAATAAAATCATACATGCTTCAAGGTAATGATTCAGAGAAATGAGAAGCATCGACAATTTAGATAAAAAAGTGAATGTAAAAGAAAATGATAATCAACCCAACATGTTTATTTTATCAAAGAAATCAAAAATAAAAATTCTCTTTCTTACCTCTTGAAATGGTGCAAATAATTAGTAAAACATTCCATTTGTTTCTCTCTCATCAATGAGAAATAAATGTTTCCTGAAGGGTTAGTTTTGGGAAAACTAAAAATCTACACTTGATCTACTTGATATGTATCCAGATGTTTCAGTGTTGTGATTCAATTATTGGGCCTAGTTGGGTTGAGCTACTAGGACATGTATTATTGGGATGGCTATAACAAGCCAAACCATCCTTTAAAGAATTTGTAGTAGAAAATATATCAAACAGTCAATGGGATTCTTCTAACCAAGTTCACTACTACTGATATTCTATTTAATAGCTCAAAAGAGGCATTTAACAGTCCTAAAAAATCACTGTTAATCACTACACTGATAACGGAAACTCTTTATTAGTGATATTTCTAGCGCAAATAAGGTCCCCATCTACTGCATTATGCTGTTTGTATAAAAAAGAACTACATAAACCTCCTATACACAATAATAGCACAACAAAACCCATATAAAAAAATATATAATTTAATTGAAATAAATTTTACATAATGAATACAAAAAACTCCACTATATATATTTCAAACAATTTTTTTGTATAATTACACTTATAATTATTATACACAAACAATTTAAAACATTAATGTTTTTCATTGGAACTTGTGATCCCCTCTAAAAAAGGTCCTATGATTGTATCTATTTACAAACAAATAACCTCAACTTGAGAAAAATAATCCACCTGTATATGAAAAAAATCAAATCTTAGTAATATTATAAAGCAATAAATTAAACATTAATATGAAAAAATACATTAAAAAATTTCATATTTAAATAAAAATACACTTAGAGTTATACTGGTCACACTGTACATTGTATTTAGGTTTAGTTGATTCCTATACATCAAAAATTATGTATGGATCGTTGTCAAAAAGTATCAAAAATATTTGAATGTGTTTTCATAGTTTTGAGTATTTCACTTGTTATTTTTAGTGAAATAAATGTCAATTTTAAATAAAGAAACATTTGTAGTTATACTAGTGGCACCATTTATGGGATTTATGTGTAGATGATTACTATACATCAAAAATTAAATTAGCAAAAAAATCCAAATGCATTTTCTTGGTTTTTAGTATTTCATTTGCGTTTTCTACTAAAATGCTATTTCAAACATGAAACACACACTTTGAGTCATAGGGATCACATAGTGTGTTTTTTGAAATTATATTGCTTCCTACATGTCAAAAATTGGTTATGTATTTCTATTATAAATTATCTAGATAATCAAAGTTCAATTTATTGTTTTTTAGTGAGGGACACTTGTTTTGAACTAAAATTTCAATTTTAAACTGATAACAGAAAATTTGAGACATACTAGTCACGCTGTGCATCAAATTGAGCAGAACATGATTCATACACATCATAAATCACTCATGGAATGTTTCCCTAAATTATCAAAACCGTCTGAATTTATTTTCTTAGTTTTCAGTATGTCACGTGTTCCTTTTTCTAAAATTAATGTCAATATAAAAAAAGACGCAATTGGAGTCATAATGATCACACCATGCATCTCATTGAGGTTTTGTTGATTCCTACATGTCAAAAATTACTTATGGATCATTTTAATAGAATATAAAAACAATATGAATTCATTTTCTAGGTTTTGAGTTGGTCAGTTTTCCTTTTTACTATAATTGTTGTCAATTTTAAATAAAAATATTCACATAGAGACATTCCAGTCACAATGTGCATAGTATTGAGGTGTAGCTGACTCCTACACATAAAAAATTACACACATATTTTTTTCCTAAAGTATCAAAATAATATGAATGCGTTTTCTCAGGATTGAGCCGGTTAGTTGTCTTTTTTTACTACAATTGATGTTAATTTTAAATAAAAAGATGAACTTGCAGTCATACCAGTCACATCGTGTGTCAGATTGAGGTGAATATGGTTCCTACACATCCTAAAGGACTCATAGATCATTTTTATAAATTATAAAAACAAAACAATTGTGTTTTATCATTTAACAACAAAAATCTTTTTCTTTTTGGTAAATTAATGTCAATTTTTAAGTAAAATGACATAATTGAAGTCATAATGGTGACAAAGTGCACCAAATTGAGGTGTAGTTTATTCAAGCATGTCAAAAATGACTTAAGGATCACTTTACTAAAGTATTAATACAATATAATTGATATGTTTTGGATTTTAGTAGTGAATTTGTTATTTTTATTAAAATTTATGAAAACTGTAAATAAAAAAGACACACTAAGAGTCATACCGATCTCACCATGCCTCATATTGAGGTGTGGATGATTCCTAGACATCCTAAAATGGCTCATGTATTGTAGAATTAATGTAACAAATCAATCCAAATGAGTTTTATTGTTTTTATATAGTTCACTTGTTCCTTTTTCTAAAACTTATGTTAATTTAAAAAAAGTTGTTCTCGGAGTTATTCGGGTCCCATTGTTCATCAGATAGATGTTCGACTAATTCTACACATATAAAATGACTCATAGATTATTCTACTAAAGTGTCAAAAATAATAAAAATGTGTAATCATTTTTTAAGTGTTCTATTATCCTTTCTACAAAAATTGATGTAAATTTAATATAAAAAAGACACACTTGGATTCATAATAGTCAGAAAATGCCTCAGATTGAGGTTTAGATGATTCATAAACATTGACAATGACTCAAGGATTGTGTCCCTAAATAATTAGAACAATAAAAATTCATTTGATCATTTTATTGTCTGTAAAATATTCCGTTTTTCTAAAATTGATATTAATTTTTAATAAAATGATGAACTTAGAGTCATAGGGGTCACACCATGTGCCATATTGAGGTGAGATTGAATTCATATCGAGTGACTCATATATCATTTTACTAATGTAAAAAACAATATGAATAAATTTTCATCATTTTCAGCACATCACTTGTATTTTTTACTAAAATTTAATTTTAAACTCAAAACATGCACATTGACTCATACTGGTGACATCGTGTTTCAGTTTCACATGAAAATAATAACTATACATAAAAATTTATTTTTGAATGAATTTAATAAATTATCAAGTAAATATGAGTTCATTTTCTTAGTTTTTTATTGAGTGACACATTTTGATATAAAATGTAAATTTTAAACTGATAACAAACACATTGAGTCACATTGGTCACACCATGCGTTAGATTGAGGTAAGGATTATTATTACACTTCCTAAATGACTTATGGATCGTTTTACTAAAGCATAAAAACAATTTGAATGTGTTTTTATTGGTTTTTAGAATTTATGTTGTCTATTTTACATAAATTAATGTTAATTTTAAATAAAATGATTCACTAGTAGTTATACTAGTCACACCGTGTGTCAGATTGAGGTACTGATGATTCCAAAATTTTCAAAGTCTCAAAAAAATTATAACTTCAAATGGTACCATAATTAATAGTTTATTTATCTATCAAACTTATAGAACTATATATATTTTTTGAGAATATTTTTTGGCTATGGACATCAAATCAATCTACCGCATTCATAGTTTGACAATGAAATGAAATGGAATGTATAGTAACATTGACAAAAATAAAAATGTTATAGCATCCTAAAAAATATGTAAAAACAACTATATAGTCATTAGATAACTATTATAGGGAAAATAACATTAAAATTTAAATAGAATGATGAAAAAATTAATTAAAAAGTAGTAGGAATTCACATTTTCATGATAGTTGTATACATTCTTGACCCATAAATATGAAATGAATCCACCTATATAAGATAAAATTTACTTTATGAGTAATACTAAAAATAAGTAAATTAAACATAAATATGAAACAATCTACTACTTCTATTTATGTCACACATTCATTATATTTGTGTACATTATTCCATCAAGTATGATTCCCATTTGTTTCTATGAAAATCTATATCATTTTGTTAGTATGCGTCTTTTATATTTTCATGGTAGTATTTTAAAAATATAAATACACCAATTATTAATAAATATTTTAAAATAAATAGTAATTAACTTCAAAAAAAAAACTCTTTGGGGATGCTAGTTTGTTTATGGAATTTGATACACTCTAATAAATTTAAAAACATAATAACCACAATATTTTTATTTTTTTTTATTTTGAACATTGTATAAATATTTAGGATAATAAGTAATTTTATTTTTTATATATGTTTTTAATTTGAAATATTATTATATATACCCTGATACTTGTACAGTTGTAGAACATTTATGGGTCCTTGTGCTTAGCCCTTGGCCACATTCCTTGTTTTTAAAGATGTTGATGCACCTTCCTAACATAAAGTAATCCTTATTGAAAGACAAATTAAATTATATAAATTGATTTTTATGTAAATTTTTTTGGATTTAGTGTAATCAAAATTGAAAAATGCCATCATGTGTACTCGGTTTATTGGGTACCCATGTAGTGAATCTTGGAATTAAATCTTTAGAGTATCGAAACTGACCGAAATGGGAATCCAATGTTTCCTAAACACAAAAAAGGAATACATAATGAATGAAATGAAAATATATTTTATTTTATTAAATTATAGACCTTTATCCCTATAATGTTGGTATTAAGAATAGTCTTTTTTTGAAGGTTTTATTTCAAATGATTTGACCAAGCCCGCCACTATTTCAGCCTTTTGGGATTATATTTTTGTTTGTTCTGTAGAGGTGGTGTGACGAGTAATGAGTCCAAAAAAATTTCATAGGAAAATCACTTTAATATTTTTGATATATACGACTTCCAAAAATATGAAACGTATTTACTCATAATTAACATAGTTTATCATCTTTTGAAAAATCTAATCTTAAAAACATACATCCTATATACATTTACAACCGAGGCACATATTTTATTCAAAATAAACAATGTGAATACTATAGATTTTTATCATTCTATCCATATGAACCTCTAATGTTAGTAAATGAACATATGGAACAAGTGAGGTAAATGTCCATTAGGAATATATTTACGAAGGGGGTTAAGTGGGTAACCCACATTTTATGAAAAATAATTTTTTTATAGAATTTAAAATATGACTGATCGTTTCAAAACATTCTTGGAATGCCAAGCCATTTATCATTTATAAAAGTTATCCCAGTCTAGTCTTCAGACCAATTTTATCAAAACACCTTTTAAACTTGAATGAGAATTCACACAACCCTTTAAATGGCCATTGAATAAAAATTCAAAGACAAAATAAGATTCAAAATACCATCCATATGGGATAACAAAACATTTTGAAATAATACATCTCATTTGGAAATATTAAAATCACTAAACACCCCAAAACATTGATATAAATATTTACAAAGGAAAAAAGTGGTTTTAAATATAGATCACAAGGATAAATTCACCACTTTAAAAATAAAAAAACATTTTCCAACATTTTTATCACTTTCAAATCACCAAAAATATTGGTTTGATATCGAATTAACAAAATAATTTTTTCTAAAATATTTAGTGGGTTATTACCACTAATTTTTAAACCAAAGTCATTATTTAAACAAATTAGTTAAGGAATTTTCCCAACCACTTATCGTTTAATATCATTCCATAATAAAGGATAAAACCGCATGGAAAACACAAAAAGAGATCAATTATCAATTTAATAATTTGAAATAATTTATAATAAATTTCTTAGAAAATTATACTTAAACCACCCTTTATATCAATGTACAAAATATCCCACATTTATAAAATCACCAGATTGATTAAATTTTTTCCATAACTGCATTATCTGATAAACTAAATGGGTTAATAAAAGAAACAAAATGTTATGGAACCCATAATTTTTCATCTATCCTATAAATCCAAGTCTATATACACTCATTTGGAATATTTAGGGTGTGAATAAAATCCCAATATGATAATACATTAAATTTAAATCATTTTTTTTCACCTTGGAAACCATTAATTCTTGTCTTAAAAATGGCATAAAAATCATTGATTCCTTAAAATAATACTTCTATAATAGAAAACATGAAATTGGTAAAATAAATTAAAACCAAGGTTTGATGAAATTGTAAATAAAAGGATTTAATAATAAATATGGAAATAAAGACAGATCACAGGTAGTCATTAATTAATATCATATGATAAAAACTCAGAGACTGATGTTTATAGGAACATTAGTAGGGACTTTAGATGGAATATATGAAACAAGTATTCCATACAAGGGAGATCATCTTTATCATTATGGTACTTGTCAATCATTTTAACACACTCAGTCTAACAAAGCCACTATCCAATTCTAGATAATAATCTATAATGGTTAATGAATTTATACAGGTTACCAAATCACCCATTGTCACCCATGTGGAAATTTTAATCAATCATATAAAATTCAATTAGTTTATGTTCTCAATTACAAAAATATAATTGATATGTTATATTTAAATAAAACAAAATATATTAATTTTATATTTAAAACTGAATTATTCCAATGAATCTCTTTACTGAGCACTCGATGAACCTAGAAATGATTCCCTTTAAAAATAATTTGGGAATTTATTTGTTAGAAAACATGAGTCATTGAACTTAACAATAAATAGTAATACCTCATAAAAAGAATGTTTTAGAATAATAACTAATGGAAATATCAAGAACATTAAAAGTTCATAGGGAATGAAAAAAAATTTAGATACAAATACATTAAATCTGATTGTGAATTGGCCTTAGAATTTGGGCCTACGAGCTATGTAATGGGATACAATCCCACTGGGCCTTCGGGCTATGTAATGGGTTTCCCTATACCCAGTTAAAAATGGGACTTTTCTTTGATTTAATAATAAAAATGAGGCTTCGGCCCCAACCTTTAAAAAAAATATAGAATCTATAAGAAAGGATCCTTTGGAACCCAAAAAGTCTGGAAATTTCATTAAACCCTCCTCCCTTACCCTAAGTTCGTCCCTCTGGACATCTATAGTATCAATCACCAAGTAAACGGAATGAATAATTAAGAATAAGGGAAGAGGAGGATAAATCATATACAAATACATAAAAACAAGATTTGAATATCATACCTTTAGTTTTAGTGTATTGATTCAAAAAAATTTAGGAACAGTGGGGTTCTTTAAGGTGGTACGATGGCAGTGTGGCAGAGTGGCAACCTGTAGGCAGTGCAGCTGAGGTAGAGAAGCATGTGGCGATAGTTGGGTTTGATAAGAGCGACATCAAATGGGGATGTAGTAATGTGGTTGGCAGAGAGTGGAGGAGTGGTGACAGCAGGTTCAACAAGAGCGGTGGCACAATTTCAGATGGCTTACACGAGATCATGAAGGTGTGAGAGTAAAGAAGACGAATGGTAGGGTTCATTTATAAAATCAAGTAACCCTTTTATCCACCCTACTTAAAAAGAACATTTAAAGGTATCTTTTATTAGTGCTAAAATAGAAAGCGCAGATAAAACCTTTCTTTATGAATGATTTTTTAGTGTTAAGAAAGATAATCCTTTAGCAGTGTAGAAAAGGCATAGATAAATGGTGTCTTTATCCACACTAAAATTATATTGCTGATAAAGACACATTTTACCATATATTTTATATTCTAATAAACGCATATCATTATCTATGCTAAAAAATGCTGATATAGATATAATGTTAATAAATTAATTATATTATTTTATATATTTATAAAAATATATTTATAATAAATAAATAAATATTTATTTATAATTATAGCTATAAATATATATAATAATAGTAATATATTTATAAAGGCCCCCTTTTTATCAGTTATTTTTTATTATCCCAGATAAATGATTTTGTTTCCCTTATGCTGATCTATGGTAGTTATTCCAGAACTCACAATGAAGATCATATGCAACCTTCTATCTAAAATGTAGCTTATAGTAGTGAAAAAATAAGAAGACAACTAAATGAAAACATCCTCCATCAAAGATCAACATGAGACTCTATCTCAGAATGTTGTGATGATCAACTCTTTCGAGACACATTCATCAACGTCGACGAACCAATTTCTCGGTTCTTCTTGCTGTGGAAAACAGATAGAACTCACATCAAAGCCCATGCCTTGGATAGATAAAGATCCTAGATTGCCTTCGTGGTGCATGAGCCACCTCTTTTCAGTGCCTCACAAAATCCACCAACTGTGGGCTCCCATCATACTCTTCAGTGTTCCGAAATTATGATATTTTAATTAAAAAAATGAATTTATATAATTAATAAAAAAACAATATATTAATATATATTTTTAATAATTTAAATAGTTATATAAATATATGTTATGTATTATTAATATGTGATATTTGAGTTTATATATTTATATCAATGTATATATGAATACACACACACACACATATATATATATTAGGAATTTGAGGGTACAATTACATTAAAACACACACAGAGAACAAAAATGAAACTTATATCCCCCAAGGGTTAACTCACAACCATCCACCTATACTCATATATGTGTATGATTTATGTGTGTGTGTATATATATACAAATGTTTTATGTGTACATATGTATGTATGTATATACTTATATGTGCACATGTATGTGGGATGTACATATATGTGTATTAAACATGTCTGCATGTGTGTGTATGGAATGTATTTATTTCACATCTGATGGATATTTTTTTCTTTCTATTTTGATATTTTTTAGAATTTATTCATTTGTATACATAATTATATTTTACTATGTTTTATTTTCAAATGTTTTTAATTTCTACAATTAGTATTGATACACTTATATTTATGAAGTTGTAATATGTATAAAAAGTTTGAAATTTAGATAATTATGTTATTTAATATTTTTATAATTTATATTAATAATATTTATTGATTTTTTATTAATTATTAATATTCAAAATACATTTGAAATTTAAATAATTAAACTTTTTGAATGATTTTTTAAATAAAATTTTAATTTAAATAGTTATTTTTTGGAAATTTATTTAACTTTATTTAATCATCTTTATTATTATTTCTATTAACGTTATTTTATTAATTTAATAATTTTTTATATTTTTGGAATCTATTCATTTTATTAAATTTATACATATATAATTAATATGTTTTAATAATTTCAATATGTATTTGTATTCATTTTAATATATATTCAATTTTAGTTTTTTTAATAATTTGATTGATTAATAAAACTTATCAATTTTTTATTTTTTTTAAGTTAGTTACATTTTAATTATTCAAATTCACTCATTTTTAACATTCTAGCATTTAAGTTAACAAACTCATTAATAATGTTAAAAATATATTTAATGAAATATATTCGTAAATAAATATTTTGAAATAAAATTTTTTAAATATATATTTATTAATAAATACATTTATAAATTTATATTTACTGTATTAATAAAATTATAAAATTATAATTATATATATATATATATAATTTTTTTTAAAATGTATTTATATAATTATAAACAAATAATTATAAATTATAATATAAATTTTTATTATATTTATAATTTCATATATTTATATATTAATAAATATATATAATTATCTGAATATATTTATAATTATAAATAAATAAATATTCAAAAAAGATAATTATATAATTATAAATAAATATATAAATATAAATAAATAAATATATATATATATAACAATTAAATAATAACAAAATACTTAATAATTAATATATTTATTATGATTCAATTGTCCTTCAATTTAAAACCTCACTTTTATGAAGGGGAATGGAGGAATACGTAAGTCTTCTAAGCACATGTTGACAGTGGTGATTTTTGAGAGGAAATCAAATAGAGATTTGCAGCACTACATCTAAGGACCATGTCGTCCCTTTAGAAGGAATCCTTGGTCATCCATGGGTATCTGCAGTTGAAGCAGGTATGATCTCGGTAACCTCTTTTAGAGAATCTAATATAAGTAGGATCTTCAGAAGTGGTTCTTTATAACTTATCAAAGCTAGTTCAAAATCTCTCTTAGAAAGGTTAGATATGGGTAAGAACACACTTAGTGCAAGACTTACTCATTCTGAAGGTGAACAAACATAGCGTCTTGAGGATTTAGTACATAGGGCTTCTCAAATTTGAGGATTTTATGATTGGATGTGTGTGTCAATTGGTCATGGGTGCTACCATTTTTTGTTTCCATCTAATGAATTATAGGAGTGTTCATGGAGTTATAGATCTATGTATATCAATGCTGGATCTATTCGATTTCAATAATGGATTTTGGATTTTTACTTATCAAATGTCAGGAATGTTTTTGGGAATGTTTGGATTAGGATCCACGAGCTCAACTGGATCCTATAACACCCAGAGATCTTTCACGACAACACCACAACAATTGGATTTCTAATCCAGCTCAACAGGGGTACGAAACAAGTTCGATTAAGTCATTTCTCCAGAATGTTTGTAGCGGTGGATCTCAGTGTCACACTCATTGAGATTGCAATTCTCTCCACTCCAAGTGATGTTATTCACTAACATGTGGAGTATTTGGAGATCCCTCTTTATAGTGTGGAGTTTAATGTAGTTGGGAACTCTAATGAAGTCTGTTTTAGGAGATTAAATTGTAGTATATCTAATTGGAAATGACACTTTTCTAAGGACTATAGCAGAAGGACCATGAGAAAAAGTTTTATTAAAGGTGTATCAGATAGGGATAATGAGAAGGAACAATAATTACATGGGCTCTTTTCTGCTCCCCATGTGGGTGTTCTTCTAGTTTCTAGAACATTGCAGGGTTCTGTCCAGGATGGTCCAAATTCTCTTGTTAAGGAGACACTCATTCATCCATGATGATGCACCTTGGAATGGGGTGATGAACTTATTGGGAATTAGACTTTGAATATCTCTTCTAGGTCATGGTATGACCTTGTTTTAGAGAAGTACACCTCTAATATTTATGTTATTGGGGATAGACCTAGTGAGGATGATGATGGATATACTGATCATGATCATGAAGCACAAAGAGTTGTTGATCTCCAATTATAGAAAGAGCGCCAAATTATTTCTTCAAGGAATCGAAATGGAAATTTGAAGATGGATGCGAAAATGAAACCAAAGGTTTCCAAATACTGGTTTGTTCGTATCTCACATCAACTTGATCCTATAATAATAATCTCATAAAGGATTGAAGAGAAAGATTATTGTTTTGTCTCTTCTCCACCTATGGCATAAGAAGCTAGAGCTTCATCAGACTCAGAAGGTTAACTGATGGCTTCGTCCGGTGTATTTTTTGACACACATACTAACATGATGTACTATTTTCCTTCCTAATATACTTCTTATGGTGATAAGAACTCTAAATATGACTAATTGAACCCAATAAACCATAATGATAAGGCTAAAGGTATTTAATTTATTTCAACTAGACCTGGTGTTGCATCTCCCTGTAATGAAGTGGTTGGGAATGAAACATTTGTGACGGAGTATTTACCTATATATGAACCGAATATATCTAATATAGGTGTAGTGTTGTAGGGATATCACATTTACAATCTCCCAGTGGCAGTGAATTAAGATTTAGTGGTGACACTCACCCTTCGTGTCACACAATAGGATCCTCTATTGGATACCACTTCTGAAATCAACTTGGCTAGTGCTGTAGTTAGGATGTTAGAGATGATCTCTCATGGACTTTTAATGGTCCAATCAATTTTCAAACCTCCTACTTTTATAACACCCTCTAAGGAGGTACACAACCAAATCAAAGGTAAGGTTCACACACATAATCCTTTTGAACTTCTTTTCTCTGACACTAGTGGGGAGGATATCAATATATGTTTTAATTATTATAAAGTAGAATAAATAAATGATTCTTAAGATAATGAATATGTAATATCATACCCCTCACCCATTGTCTTAGGATGATGCGATGACATTATTTGGCCTTATTTGGAATCCCCAATACACCAATGACTGGAAATAAATTCCAAGGGATTCAAAAACAGTTGGGGGAGATTTTCCTTTTGAAAAGAAAAAACCAAATAAATATAACCATAAATAACAGACCACTATAAGAGGAATGACTATAATGTAACTTAGCAAAAAGTAATACCAACTGAAAAAAATACAAAACTAAAACCAAGATCTATATTATAGTACAAAGTTTTAACCATAAACCAACCAAAAATAAAAAAAAAACCAAGTCATCCAGTAGCAACTCCCAATAATCTCCAAGCTCCAACTCAACAATCCCTTCCCAAGGTATCAAGATTCATTACTAAAGAACTATTATAACTTTCCATTACCTATGTCTCGAGACTTGATATCTACAAACACGCTAAAAGTTCCCAAGTAGGGGTTGAGTATAAAACCTAGTAGGATTTCACCAATGACTTCCCTATTCATGACACTAGGATATAACATGTTATCACCTTTATATAATTTTTTATATCAACCAATTTAAAGATTTTATCAAACAAAACCCATTACTATGAAAAATTGTTTTCCATGTAATGAATCCCAAACAAGTATTTCAAACCACTTGCTAGTTTTATTTGGCATAACTAATTATATTCCACATATCCACAAATCCACACATGAGTTAATAGGTTAAAGTTCCATACTCTTGAGATCTATCTCATCAATATACCAAGTCATCACAAGGTAACCATATGTAAAGTTCTCCAATGGAAAACACCCCTTCCACAGGGTAGTTTAAATGAAAATGAACACACACCAAAAATTTAACCCAAACCAATTATGCCAAACCATTTCAATTAAATAACCCTTTTATTGAAAAAAATCTTGTGACTAATTTTCTATTCTCCAAACCCAAAAAACCATTTTAAAATCATGTAACCAATCCAACATTCCATAAAAAAAAATTTCTACAATTTCCCCAACAATCACTAAAGATTGTTTCCATCGACTTTTAACTTCAATTTCACAATTACAAACAATAAATTAAATCAATTTGAAATCCATACTTAATTTTATATTTAGAAGGGTTGATATTGAATCCACCTAACTTGAAAACATTGGTGAAAATAAAAAATGACAAAAACAACTCAAAAACACATATTAGACCTTCCAAAACCATCCTCAGATCTTGTTTCCCATCATCCAAAAAATCCAATATTAACATGATTGGAATAAAAAATATTTTATATATCCCCAATATATTATAACCATGAATCCAAGAGAGGGTATAAGAACAAAGCTAATGAAACCCACCAAGAAAGGGAACAAATCAAGGAATCCAACCTCCAACACACAATGATTCACCAATGGATCTCTTCGAATCGAAGGGAAATGTGTCTAAAACATTGGTAGGGATAGGAATTCATGTTTGAGTTGGATTAAGGAAAAAATGGGGGGTTAAATATGTTATTGAGATAAGATCAAATGAATCTAGATACAATTTTTAACGTTGTATGGTTTTGGCACACGGTTAGGAAAACTGTCCACAAACCATGCACTATCCACTGCCTCAAAAAACCCTTCACAAAGTTGGATCAAAAAGTTCAAAAAACCATTGTACAACTATATTCATCCACTTTATTACACTTTTCATGATTTCTCCTGGGTGTATTCATAGTTTTTCCAAGCCATGAGCCAACCATGTGCTTAACTAGTGCCCAAGTTTTTCCTTTGAATAGTTTATTAGAGGTGTTTCATGGTTTCTACTAACCATGCTCAAATCGCACACCTCCAGAAAAGCTCCATTTTTTTTAAAACTCCTATGAACCTCGAAACACTTAACCCATCTAATTTAAATACATATTATACATAAATAATGTGTTAATTACCTTCAATATGAAATTTTACATTTTCCCCAACATTGGTCTTCCGATCCTCTTAGAGGATAAAACAACCATTTTCATGAAAAATTTCTGGAAATTGCAAATTAGTTTCTTTATTCCATGCCACCTTTTCTTATTGAATCTAACCATGATTCCATAAAAACGAAACTAGAATGACAATTTTACCATGAAATAATTTTTATTTTGTATCCAATATCTTCACTATAAGATAAACCAACATACATCCAAATTTGGGTCAATATAATCCCACCAAATCACATGGTTAGGATCAGGATGATACTTTTTCAACTGAGATACATGATACAAATTATGCACCGAATTCAACCTTGGTGGAAATTCAAAATGATATTCCACATCACCAACCCATTCAAGTATCTCAAAAAGGGGATATATCTTGAGGAGATAACATACCCTGCTTCCCAAAACAATGATTCCCAAGAATTGGATAGATTCTTAATAAAACATGATCACCCATATTGAATGAAAATGGAAATATATAGTGAATTGAATATGATTTCAGATGACATTAATTCATCTCTATTCTTTTCCTGATCATTTTAATTTTCTCCATTGTCTCTTGCCTAAGGCTTGGTCTACCTAGTTATGTCTGAGTTATTTCCACCAAAAAAGTGGAGAATAAAAAATACTCCCATACAATGCTTCAAAAGTAGCCTTATATATCAAGTCTTGGTAACTATATTTTTTTGAAAGAACCACTAACAATATGTTCTCTTCTCAGGAGCCACCAAAATCCATTTTACAATACCCAAACATGTCTTTTAAAATTTGTATCATCCATTCAGATTGTCAATTAATATAAGGATTATATGACATAATCATAGTAGAAGGATTCCCAAGGGATTTATATATGGATTTAAAAGAATGAGATGTAAACCTTTAATCTCTATCTGATTCTATAGAAACTAGTAAACCATGCCTTTTTACCACTTTTTGTAAATAGATATTAGACAAGTCCTACACCATATGAGATTCAATAATATGGATTAAATGGGCCAATATTGTGAGATGGTGCACTATCACCCATATGGAACCGTGATTACAAAACATAATTGGGAGAACCACCACCAAATCCATGGATATCTGATCCCATTTACAAAATAAGAATAGGTAAAGATTATAACATACCCATTGGCCGCTAGTGGTCTCTCAAAACCTACTGACAAGTGAGGCATCTCGTAAAAATTTGAACCACTTTTTTTTCACGACAACCAACCAAAATCTTACATTCAATTATTTATACATATTTTGGATTATAGGGTAAAAAACCCCTTTCAAAAGATTGTAAACATGAATAATTTTTTCTAGAAAAGACAAGGGTATTACTAGGTAATCTTGAAACCAAAAAATGGAACCCCCATCCATCTTTCATCCCTGTATTTCCACTATTGAGTTATGAAAACATAAAAACATATTCCAATTCAGATGTTTTGTTCTTATTTATCCATTTCCACTAAACCTGGATGTAAATAATCTGAGAAGAAAAATCAACATTACCTCTATCTTCACAATCTATGTGCATGTCGACTATCACCGATAGTAGAAGCCACTAATCTGAAGCGTATATTTCCAAGTAACTATATGAATTCCTAATTAATACAACCACCACTGTATTTCCTTTACTCAGTGTATACATCAAGTAAAAGTAATAAATTTATAGGTACTTAATCTATTTTCTTTTTCTCTAATTCAAATATCATTGTGAGAATTTTATTTTCAAGCTCTTGTGTTTTTTAAACACAATATATTTATCACCAAAGAGGTAATAACTCCATGTTTTGAAATAAAAAACTAAAAATGGTAATTCCAAATTTTGTGTTGGGTAATTATTTTCATGAAACCTTACCTTTTATATTCCAATAGTAACAACATGATATCCCTGTATGGGAAGACGTCCCACCTTGATCTAGTAGCATCATAATATGCCACATAACTCTATCCTAATTCCGATAATTCCAAGATCAATGTTGATGTGAGGATAATTTTAAGCTCTTGAAAAGACTTTTTTACATTCCACATTCCATTGGAATGAAAATTTTTTCCTAATAAAAACTATCATTGGTGAATCTTGTTGTGAAAAATTATGAACAAAATATCAGTGATGACTAGATAATCCAAGGAAAATATATATCTCAAAGAAATTATTTAGAGGTTTCCAAGAGGTGAAAACATCTATATGTTATGGATCTATAGAAACAAACTTTTTAGAGATAACATAGCCAATAAATCATACCTCATGTATCCAGGAATAACACTTTGATAGTTTTTCATAAAAATGATTATCCCATAAGATTCCCAACACTATCGCCAAGTGTTTCTCATACTCAAACCTTGTCCATGAATACACGAATATGTCATCCATAAACACCACAAAAATAAAATATAGATACCTAATAAATATCCAATTCATCAATACCATAAAAACCATTGGTTTATTCTTAAGACCAAAGGGAATAACCCTATACTTGAAATGTACATATCTATTCATGAAATATATATTTTTGGAATATACTCATTCTGAACCCACAATTATTGATATCTTGGACACAATTCAATTTTAGAAAACCATTAGTATCCCCTAAACTGATCAAATATATCATTAATACATATAATAAGATGCTGATTCATTTCCATAACTTGTTTAATATTATGATAATCCACACATAATCGAAAAGATCAATCCTCCTTAAAAAAAACTGGTTCATCCTATAGAGACATACTAGGATGGATGAATCCTTTTATTTCAAGATCTATCATCTAAACGTTCAATTCCATTAATTCTTTCATTTCAATCTAATAATACTGAAGTGAGATTATATTTTTACCTAGTAAGAGATAAATCATAAAATTCACTTCTCTTTTGAGTAAAAAAATTATAAATTTTTAGGAAAAATATCCAGAAACTAATAATAAATTACTATAAAACCTCTATTCCCAAAATCTTCCCCTGATTTCAAATTCAAATCTACCAAATGGTATGAGATAGTTCAAACTGTTGGTTCTAAAACACCCATTCCATTTTCCATTACATTACAACCTCTTCTAAAGAGATGCTCGATGCCATTATTAGTTTTGAAACTAACCCTTATCCTATAACAATCCTTGTGAGATTTGAACATAGTCAACCAATCCATACCCGGAATTATGTCATAGATATCTATATCAAGAAATGTGAAATACCATATAAATTTAGCTCCATCTATAGTTATGGAATATGATTTTCACAAAAGGCTTAATATTATATTTGACTAAGATGAGTTTAATGTTTTAAAACAGAAGGCATCATCTCAAAATGAAAACCCATAAGATCAAAAACTCAAGAATCAATAAATGAATGGGATTGACCTATATCAAAAAAAAATTACATAAGGGTATAATTAAAAAGAATAATACCTCCCACCATTGGTGGTCTTGACTGTATATCCATAATAACGTTCTCATATCCAAACAATTTCTTACTCATTCTACTTTGTTCTTTATTACCCTAGTGATATTGCACTGCATGAGGAGTCATTATATTCATCAAATCACCATGAATAGAACAGTTCTACTGACATGAATTATTTTTATATGCTCGTCTCATTAATTCATATGTCATATATCAAACATGAGATGTGTCCCTAGCACCCAAAATTAGGGCACTACAACAATAACATTGAATATTCCAAATTTAGCTACAATTGTGACATACTATAGGTGGTTATGGACAATCTCGCTTCACATGATCAAAATAATCACATTGAAAGCATTAGAATTGAAACATTAGTTTAGGAGTAAGTTTCACCAATCCATTCATATTATTATGAATTATAACACTACCTTATAAATTGGTTTCCCTCTTCCGCTTATTCCCAGTATTAGATTTCCCACCATTTCCAATAGGTATAAAAATGCCGCCTCCACCCATTTTTACTAAGATGTATCTTTCTTGCATCATCTCTCTATTGACCATCTCAATATAACCCGTTATAAAAATCATTGAAATCTTGAATCAAATGTTTTGTCTCAACCCCGATTTGAAAAAGCATACCTTCAAGGATTCATTTGTAGAAATTTTAGGGGAAAAGTGGAAAAAATTAATAAATTTAGCCGCATACTCTGCCACATGGACTAAAGTGTGTATCCCTATATGCCATAATCTACCAACTAGAAGTGAAGGCCAATGGTGTGTTTGTGGAGGGAATGTTCCATCATAACATTAGTGGATCACAATATATATGTAATAATAGGTAAATAGAAGAAGCATATGTAAAAATGTAAACTGACACTATAACACTGGATTAGTAACCTGCTGCAGAGGAAGCATGCATAAACCACTAAGAAATTAATAATAATACTCAAAAACTGGAAATCGAATCATATAAAAAATGATGATAATGTATTTCATATCACTAGATAGTAGGAAAATAAGAATAAAAGGGGAAAACTAGTAGAAGATATACAATAAAAATCAAAAGGAATCCAAAACTATCTAGAATCCCAAGCACTAGCCCGATCATCTTCTACCAAGATTCATCCTAATGCAAGAAATCAGAATCAAGTATCCAAAGATGGACACCTCCCCCAATGAAAACCTACATACATATTTTCTGCTCGGGTACCATCTATGAAATTAATTGAGTGTGAGATAAATATCAATAATCCATACCTACATCATCTATATCATCCAGTCTATGAATATAAACATAAAAAATGTTCAAAAATATATAAAAGTAAATAAATTACAAAAATGTAAATACCCCAACACATGATTCATCCTCAGTTGACAATTTATTTGAACATGAAATCATTTTAATAAATTAATTTATGGTCATTTTATATAAATAAGTCATGTTATGTAAATGAACACTAACATTGTATCATGATAAAAATAAAAATTAAAAATCCAAGGTGTAATAAGGAATCTTGTAATGATGATAATAATAATAATTGGATCCAAGGAAATTTTTTGTGCAAGTTCATGTATTTTTGGATAACATATGTTTATATATTCATTTTTAAGCCTTTTTTATTTTATTTTATAACATGCGATTCACATTTAATCCAGAAGGAGAATCTTATTTTTAGTCTCAAATAATATTTTTTAGTACAAACTACATTATATTTTTATAAATATTTTTAGGATATCTCTATACACATTGATTTATTTTGTGTTATTATTATCACATTGGATATATAGTAGTTTTCTATGAACATAATTATTTTAGTAATAAGTATGAAAGTTATTTTCTAGTACTCTAAAAATTCAATGATGTTGCTGATTTAGTTTTAGAGTCACCACAGTCTGTAGTTTTGAAATGTTATTTTATTTAGTTTTCTAAATGTCATATAGATATAATATTTGAATGAAACATTATTTTCTAAGAAGAAATTTTTATTTTTATTTCAATAGTTTATATCTAGGTCTAAAAAGATACTTTGTATGGTCACTAAATTTTCTGAAGTTCTCTAATGCTATTTCACAACTACTGTTTTTCCAGAATATTGTTGCTTATGTTTTTTAATTATTTTAGGAGCTGTAAAAGTATGATTTATTCTATTATTGATTATTTGGAAAGAAGTTTTTTTAGAAATAATTCTTCTTTACCAAATGATGAATCCACTATCAAAATCCTTTTAAATGTCATTGATATGTTTTAAAGCATGTTGTCCTGTTTTTCTAAAAGTATGATATAGATACCCCACTTTCAGAACATTGAAAAGTATGGCTTGTAAGCCCTAATTTCAGAATAGTGAAAATTATGTTTTGGAAAACCTAATTTTTTAATGCACCCTACGCTACTTTCTTAATGAACTCTACTTTCAGTTAACCCTAAATTTTGTGAAACCTTCTTTTAGTGAACCCTATTTTTAGTGAACCCTACATTCATGCACCCTACTTTTTTGTACCCAAGTTTCATGTATCCAAATTTGTTGTACCCAAATTTCATGTACCCAACATTAATGTACCATAATTTCATGTTCCCTGCTTTTCTACTACCACTTTGTGCTTTTATGCTGAACATTGATCTACTGCAAATATATGGATTATTTTTTGAGTTTTTTTCAACTGGATAAATTCAAATTAAATATAGGGATATGATCAAAGATATTTTGAAGAATTTTGTACCATATTTAAAGAAAAAAATTTATAAATTATTTCTACATCTTTTTTTAGTAAATCAGAGGATAAAATATTATTTAAATTAAAATATTTGAATTTTCATTCCGATTGTGTTGCTATTTTTCATGAACTATTTTTTCTATGTTTCAAGAGGTTTTAATTTATTTAAGTGGATGTTTTAAAGAATTAAACATTTCTATTTTTCAAGATATTTTATTAGAGGACTAATTCAAATTATTTTGAATGACTTAAGGAGATATTTTGTTCTATAGGAAGAGTACAATAGTGTTGCACTGTTCTTGGGGATATTTATGAAGTCTATT
Source organism: Viscum album (assembly GCA_963277665.1). NCBI lineage: Eukaryota > Viridiplantae > Streptophyta > Magnoliopsida > Santalales > Viscaceae > Viscum > Viscum album. The sequence goes on from OY728136.1 coordinate 1,370,049,931, forward strand.
GAGTTTTTTAATATCTAATGGTAGAAGAGAGCTATTTTTTTCTATATATTTATTCTATATCTATATATATATATATAATGAAAAGAGGATACATGCGTAAATATTTTCGATACTCTATTTTTAAAAAAGATAGTTCTATGAACTTTGAATCTTCTTTGTATTTACATCATCCTTCGACACTCTATTTTATCCCTGACATGATCTTTCACGAGAATTTTTTTTATTCACTATCTTCTACTTCCTTGATGATGCATTTTAACCTAATCCTCATGAAAAAGTACCTATGATTTTATTATTTATCTTCAATTTTTTGGTTTTTGAGTCTGTATCACTATTTCCCATCTCTCACATGCTCTTTCTATTTTTTTATTTTGTTTATTCTTTTAGACACAAAATATTTTTTATCATTCATTTTTCTTTGGTTAGGAATCCCAAATTATAATGTCAGGATCTAGGTGTTGTGACTCCCTATATCTTAAGTCAGGACTATTAGGGTTGTGACTCCCAGTGTCTAAATCCCTTTTGTAATGGTTGTGACTCCCCATAAAAAAGTTATTGTTGGGGTTATCGCCCCACTAGAAAAGGATTCTGTAATTAGGTTATGATTCCTTAATAAAAAATATTAGTGTACACATATATATCATAGAGTAGAGAGGTATAAGAGTAGAATAGTCCCACTTTGGACCAAACTACTATAAAAAATCATTGTTTTATTTACGTTTTACGCTTCTAAAAAGGAGTTATAATTAACTACGATAAATAACTTAATTAATCATATAATTTGTTTAAATTTTTAATCTTGTCTATTTACCCACAATCTAGACCATCTGTAATTACCCTATCTAAACAAAATATTCATATCAGAGGATATCTTTCTTAACATCAATTTTGATATATGATTATCTTTCCAATACCATTCAATATATATCAATAATTATTCCTTCTAGAATTTATCCAACCCATTTATAGTGTCTGCATTTATATTTAGTCTTGCAAACATATTACTATACCTAATAGTCTAAGGAAAAGATATTATAAGACAGTAGGATTGAAGCCAAATTATGACTGGATTTCAGAAAATACACCACACTTTGATGGAAACAATTATGGATACTCGAGATCCAAAATAGAGGATTATCTCGAATAGTTGATCATTAAGAACAAGTCTATCTTGTCAAAATAGTACACACTTCTTAAATATGACCCAAATATAGTTACTGGAAATGATTCTACAAGATCAATTTTAAATTTAATTTTTTTAATATTTTATATTGTTCCATTAATAGACATGTATTTAGTCATGTATCTACTTTCAATATGTTCCATTAGATTTAGAATATTATATAAATCACTCCCCTCGGTTCTGATAAAATAATCCAAACCAATCATTGAATTACCCGTGATGTGTTCCAAGACTTGTAGATGGGTGAATATGTAACAATAAACCAAATGTCCCATAGATTCACAAGCATTATGAATGGATTAAATTTATTTGGAGAAGCACTGGAATATCCAAATCTAGTTTAAAGAGTCCTATAAGCCTTACCAAAGAAATGGAATTCCTATAAGGTTTTTATTTATGAAAGCATAAAATTTAAATAGTACAACTTAGATTAATTTATTGGATCACTACTCCAATAAGAACTGGAACAAAAGAACCTAGCTACCAAGGTGAAAAAATAAAAGAAAAAGAAAAGGAGTATCTTTTGAATATTTAAATGGTGTTTCTACTAACTCTTATGATTCTGATCTATAGGATTGTGAAATAGAATAGGTGGCATATATTCTAACTGGAGTATACAAAAGAATGAAAAACTGATTCAAAAATTGTTTTATAAGAAACCATTAAAAAGAAAAATAGAATGGAGATAAGAAAGGTATTAAGAATTATAATGATGTGGATGTAACCTACTATGAACGATGGAATAATTTTCATATCATGCCTTATTTTCCCAAAATCAAGAATATAAAAAAATACAAAAATATGGAAAAAGGTGTTGAAAACTAGAAATAGTTGTACAGAAGAATATGATTATTGTGGAAAACTTTGAAATAAAAAATAAATTGCTAACAAGTGGTTCATAGAATCACTAGATAAGGTCAGTAATTATTTTTTTTATTCAGAATGTTTTTATTCTAAATATGATTATAAAAGCCCCATTTTTTTGAAATATAGGAACAAATTAAAATATAAAAGAAATATATTTTCAAAGATGATGATTTATATAATAATTTTAAGGAAAATAATGACAAACTTATTTATGAAAATAAATTATCTTTATAATAAAATGAAAAATTATGATATTAATTCTACATCTCATTCCTCATTTTATGAATATTTGAAAAATGTGAATGATTTGAAGGAAAATCCGAAAAAGGAAGTTGAATATCGTAAAAAAGACTATCTTATTTTATTCAAGGTTGTGAAAAATATCATGAGATGATGTATTTGACTAAAACCGATAAAAGTATTTTTTTTGTTATGATTGGGGATTCCCCCAAATGTTTAAAACCTATTTTGTTAAAAGTAAAAATGGTTGTACTTTTTTTGTTAATTTTTTTAAATGTGGAATGAAAGGTCACTATGAAAATTACTGTTCACATGGATTTAAAAAATGTTAGTGATAAAAAAATATTTATAAGTCTTTATTATCAATATTACCATAAAATTGTTGTTTAAAATATTTATGGGTACCTAAAAATTTCTTTACTAATCCTACTGGACCTAATGTATCTTGGGTACGAAAATTTTAATTTAATTGATTTTTGCTGTAAAAATGACTTTACTGTATCAAGAATGACATATGGTACATCGATAGTGGATAATCTAGGCATAAGAATGATTTACTATCAAATTTTAACACTTAAAACACGTTTTATGGAGGAACTATTACATTTAGAGACAATTCCAAAGGCGAAGTAAAAGGTTTTGGTAAATTTTGTATTTCAAATTATAATTTCAATTCTAAAGTTCTATATGTGGAAGGTTTAATATATAATTTAATTAGTATATCAAAATTATGTGATGATGGAATGAAAGTTAAATTTCAAAATGAGAAATTTTTAGTTTTTAAAGAAGACTATTTTTATTATTTTATACTAATTAAAAAAAGAATATTTATATTATTGATTTTAGTGAAATAAATGTTCAACATGTAATTTGATTGAATGTTTTATATAATGACAACATTGATTAACATTTATGTTTAGGTCATCTTAATCTCATAATGTTACATAGTCTATCAAAACATGAGAATGTGTTAGAGGTTCCTTCCTTGAAGAATGAACATCTTCATATATGTGATGCTTGCATGAAAGGGAAGTAAAAAAACATTTATTTTATACCCATCAATAACATAAGTACTAATAGACCATTATAGGTCGTACATCTTGATTTTTTTGGCCCCATAAAAATTAATAACGTTGGTTGAATAAAATATACTTCAGTTATAGTTGATTATTTTAATATATTTATATGGGTATACATTTTTGTTCATAAAAATGACACTTTATATAGATTTACTTTTTTCGGTTGATTAGTTCAAAATGGAAAAGGTTGTATGATTATTTCTATTCATAGTGATAAAGGAGGTGAATTGTTTAATTTATATTTTTAAAAATTTTGTTATAATAATTGTTATTTTTAAAAACTTGTTGCTCCTAGAACACCACAACAAAATGTTGTTGTGGAATAGAAAAATAGAACTCTTATTAAAATGTATAAAACTATGTTTAGTAAATATAATTTTTTGATATATTTTTGGAATGAGTCCATTTTTATTTCTTGTTATATTTAAAATATAATCCTTATTATACCTTTATTATATTAAACACCTTATGAATTATTAAATAATAAAAATCCTAATGTTGGTAACTTTAGAATTTTTTGTTGTAATGTTTTTATTATAAATTCAAAAGAAAATTTTGATAAATTTGATTCTAAAAGTGATGAAGGCATTTTTCAAGGTTATTCTAATAATAGAAAATCTTATAGAGGTTATATTAAAATAACTATGGTTATTGAAGAATATATTCCTGTAATGTTTGGTGAAAATAATGTTAAATTAAATTCTGATTGTAGTGTTATTGATGCTGAATTTAGAGATTTTAATTTTGGTGAAAAAAAACATCAGGATAAGGATGAATATATTTTGGGGGATCCTACTCACTTTACACGTGATCCAAGATCATGGAAGGCTCATAATGATAATCCTATTGAAAATTAAATTTTCAATGTTGACTCTGGTGTTAATAATAGTAACTCAGTTTTAGATGTTTTTCCAATTTTTATTTTTTTATTATTTTTTTCCTATTATTGTTAATGACTCTTTAAAAGATAAAAACTAGACTGTTTTTATGAAATATGAATTAAATATGTTTTTTAGAAATAATGATTAGAGTTTAGTATAATTTCTAGAGGTTAAAAAAGTGATTTTAACTAAGTGGATATTTAGAAAAGCATTGGATGAATCTGGATAGATTATTAAAAAATAAATTCCAAAATTGTTTCTCAAGGATACTCTCAAGAAGAAGGTATACAAATTGAAGATTATTTTTCACCTATTTCTAGGTTACATAATATTAGAATATTTTTGGAATTTTCTTGTTTTCAAGGATTTAAATTATATCAAAGGAATGTAAAAAGTGATTTCTTAAAGGATTTTATAACTGAAGAAGTTTTTGTTTCTCAACCCCCAAGTATTAAAAAAGAAATATTTCATAATCATGTTTTTAAATTATCTAATGTATTGTATGGTCTCAAACAAAAAACATCATTCTTGGTATGAATGAATTTCTTTGTTTTTATTAAAACGTGCTTTTAATAATGGAAATGTTGAACCTAAACTTTGTATTAAACTAACATTAGTTTATATTTAAATTGTAAAAATTTGTATTGATGATATAGTTTTTTGTTCTTTAGTGTAATAATTTATAATAATATTTTTACATTGATGTATTATGAAATTAACAACATCTTAATAGGAGAATTATGGTTTTTTCTTAGACTTCAAATTTCTAAAAGAAAAAGTGAAATTTTTATTAATCAATATACTTATTCTAGAGAGTTGGATAAAATATTTGGTCTTTTTCCCTAATTATAGGAAAAATCCCATGGCTACTCATTTTAAATTAGATGTTGATGCATCTAGTAAATCTTTTGATATTAACATTTATTGAGGAATGATAGGTATCTTTCTATATTTAACTACATCTAGACCTGATATCATGTTTATTATGTGTTTATGTGTTAGATTTCAAGAATATAAAAAAATAAATTAATATTAAATATTTAAAAAAGAATAATTAAATATGTTAAAGGAAATGTTTATTCTTCTGTATTTTAACCAAAATATAACAGTTATGATTTAGCAACATATTATGACTTCGATTTTGGAGGATATATATAGACTGAAAAAGTACATCAAGTATGTGTCATTTTCTAGGGATTTTTTTTTATTTCTAGGACATCAAAGAAGAAATTGTCTTTTTATTTATCTATTTGAGAAGATGAGTATATACTTGTTACCAAATAGTTGTGGTCAAATTTTTTAGATTAAGAAATCAAAATGTTACTTTTGTGTTTATCTTGATAAACTACATATTTATTGCGATAATACTTATCCAATTTTTATTTCTAAAAACCCCATACATAATTCTAGAAAAAATTCTATTAATCTTAGATTTCATTTTATTAGAGATCATGTGATCGATGGTGACATTGTCTAAGAATTTATACCATTTGAAAATCAGTTAGAAAATATTTTTACAATTCTTTTAGACTCTACTCAGTTTGAAAAAATTTAATTTGATCTTGGAATGTTGGAATTTAAATTTTTTTTGAAGTATTTTTTTAGGAGATGTTTTTATATTTTCAATTTTATTATTTAGAAAAAGAGGGAGAAATAAAATAGATTTAAATGTTTTAAAAATTGGTTTTAAATGGTTTAAATTTTTTTATTTGTAATCAAACCAAAAGGGGGAGATTGTTTGTGCCTGTTCATGTTTTATTTGATTACATCTGTTTATATATTGTTTTTTTGTACCATTTATGATTTTATTTGATAACATCTGATTCAAATATAATCCCAAAAAATGATTCTTATTTTTAGTCTCAAATACTAGTTTTTAGTATAAACTACGTCATATTTTTTCTTTGTATTGTGATTATATTTCAATTCATAGAGGTTGGATTTGTGTTATTATTATGATTTTGTATAAATAATATATTTTTCTAAACATCATTATTTTAACATGATATATGGAAATTATTTTCTAATAATCTAAAAATTCAATGAGGTTGCTACTCCAGTTTTAGAAACACTTTAGTATGTAGTTTTGAAAAGTTACTATATTCAATTTACTATAAGTACTATGGATATAAAATTAGAAATAAAATATATTTTATAAAAAAACATGTTTATATTTATTTAATTTGTTTATATAGATGTCTAAAAGGTTTTTGGATGGTTATTAAATTATATAATGTTCTGTAATGCTGTTTCACAGCTGCAGTTTTTTCAGAATGTTGTTCATACTGTTTTTTTGATAATTCCAGGAGTAGTTGAAGTTATATTTATTCAATTACTAATTATTTTTAATGATAATAAAATTTTATTCAAATAAGTATAATTTCCTAAATTTTGAATATACTATTAAAATCTGTTAAAAAGTATTTGATGTTTGTTAAAGTATGATATCCAGTTTTTCTAAAAGTATGGGTCTCCAACTCGACTTTTAGAACAATGAAAAGTATTATTTGAAAACCCTAAATTCAGAATAGTGAATATTATGGTTTGGAAACCCTAAATTTTTATTGAAAACTACACTACTATTTTATTAAACCCTACATTCAGTGAACCCTACTTTCGGTGAAGCCTATTTTTGGTGAACTCTACTTTTGGTGAAGCCTACATTCATTTACCCTAATTTTGTGTACCCTAATTTTTCATACCCTACAATCATGTACCCTAATTTGTTTGTACCCTACTTTTGCATACCGTACTTTTATGTAGCCTATTTTCATGTACCCTACTATCATGTACCCTAATTTTTGTGCCCTACTTTGCTGTTGTTGCTTTGTTCTTTTATGCTGAACATTGATCTATTGCATATATATATATATGGATTTTTAGAGGGTTTTAAACTAGATAAATTCAAATTAAATATAAGGACTATGATAGAATTTATTTTTATGATATTGGTTCAGTATTTAAAGATAAAATTAATAAATTATTTCAATTTAATTTTTAATAAAGTCAGAGGATACATGATTATTTAAGTTAAAATATTTAAATTTACTTTAGGATTGTGTTACTAGTTTTCAAGAAATATTTTCACTATGTTTAAAGAGATTTTAATGGATTTAAACAGGATTTTTAAATCATTAAAAATCTCTATTTTTTGGATATTTTATCCACGGACTTATTCAATTTATTTTGAATGATTTTATGAGATATTTTTTTCTACATGAAGAGTGCAATGATTCTATGCTATTCTTAAGGATATTTATGAAGGCTATTGATTTTTTTTATATCCAAAAGAAGAAGATAAATATTTTATAATGGATATTTATTATATATATATATATGGTAGGAGAAGAAGATACAAGGGTTAAAATATTTGATTCCCTATTTTTCAAAGATAAATCCTTGTGAAATCTGAATCTGCTGTGCATGTTCAATGTTCTTCGACATTCTATTTCATCACCTGCATGATATCAATGCGGATGAGTTTATTATTATTTGACTTGAAATTACTTTAAGAGACATTTCAATCAAATACTCAAGAACAAGGACCTGTACTTTTGTTATTTAACTGTTCTTTTATGGATTCTGAGTCTGTAACACTATTTACCAACTCTCGCATGCTCTTTATATTTTTCTCTCTCTATGATTTCACCCCCAAAATCAATTTTTTTTTATTTTTATTCCTTGGGTTGTGTCCCTAGGATTCTACATTTCGGATCTAAGGGTTGTGAATCCTTGTACCTAATTCCAGTACTGTTTGGGTTGTGACTCCTAGTGCCTAAAGTTAGGTTTTAAGGGTTGTGACTCCCTATACAGAAAACATCATTGTGTTATTTACTTTTTCTGATGCTGATTAACTTTTATAAATAAGATTGATAACTAATTTAAATAATCAATTAACCTATTAATATTTTTAATCTTGTCTATTCACCCCCCTCAAGACCATCTTCCATTAAACTATCTAACCAAACCGTAATAACCAAGGGGCCCTATGGTGATAATAATAAAGAGGATCTAGGGCAATGAAAAAAGAATCCTTGAGCATAGGGATTGATCAAACCCAATAATAACCTAAAACCAGGATATAAGGGTACTGTGTGTAATTAAATGATAACCACCTAAATCATTCCACTGTAATAGATTCTAACTAAGCCCAAGGATCTCGTCCAAGGTAAAATGAGATAAACATGATTGGGCCCATTGGGGTGTATCCATGGAACAACATGTCCAAATATGTCCAGATGGATCCAAGGAGTTTATCCATTGAATCATAATACCTAGAAGATTGTGAAGGGATTTTACAACACCATGTCTCACATCCTCAAGTTGACAGGGACCTTGTTTCAATGTGGGTATCTCCACTGGAAACTGGCTCATCGAATAAAAATGGAATCCTATGATGGCTGAAGGCATTCCCTTGGTAATCCATGGAATATCTCAAGCCTGACCACTCCTATAAAGATGAAAATTTCCATATAAAATATGCACCTTATACATGATTCATTATTTAATTTGGGCCATGCAATACTCATTCCATTTAATAATTTAGAAGGATCATTCCATTCCCTTTCACACTATGTGACAAGGGTTATAGGACATGAAACCATTTATGACCTTAATTATTTAATCATTAATTAGGTTCACTTCATCTCCTTCCTTTAATAATTACATGGTGTGATATGAATATGAAATCAATTCATTTAATTATATTCAAATAGACCAAGTCATATATATATATATATTATACTTTCCACTTAAAATTGAGATTCATTTATTATATTGAAACACATAAATTATAAGGGTAAAGTAACTTATATATTATTCGAGTTCAAGTCATTGAAAATTCGTAATTAATTTAATTAAGATAAGGATCACCATAAATAGGGTCAATCCATAGCACACTCGAATTGTGGCACAATCAATCATGAAAACCCATTTAAGGGATAAATATGAAATCACCATACTTGGGATGGATGAAATTGAGGTCATAATATCCAATGATGTAATAATCATATATAGTAATGGCTCTAGAATACAATCATCATTATTATGAGAACATTTTATGAATTAAATAGGAAATGCCTGATGAAATCAGTGAGTGTAAAATGATGAAAATTTATAAAATGGAATGACTTGATGGATGAGTCATAGACCACCTAACTAAAGCACATATACCATTCCTTATATAGTATCAAACTTTTTTCCTGGATTAGATTGGAATAAATATAAATAAAGGATCAACAACTTGAATATAAAGAATATGAACTTACATCAGAATAGCATCATCGAGGAGAATAAAAACAACAAACCAGTCAAAATGAATACAGTACTTACTGATTAACATCCAAAGAGACAAACGAGGATTGAATTGGACTTTAGACAAAGGAATGAGATCAAAAGATAGGTAAAATGGGTTTGGGATCTCAAAAAGTGAGAGGAAGGAGGCCTCTAATCACTAAAATATGAAAAATAAGAGTAGGGTTTTGTTTGTAAGATATTAAGGGTATTTTATTAATTTTACCCAAGATAAATAGGGGCACATGGTTGGCCAATCCATGCACAAACTGTGCATGACACACTCATTAATGAGGGTACCCTCACGGTTAGGCAACACTATTAGAGAAACTATGTGCCAACCATACAAAACACATATGCTACATTTTGACAAGATACTCACCAGGGCATGATGCCCATGGTGAGTGTTTTGGAAAACCCATGCACTCTTCTTGGTCCCCTTTCCATCCCAACATAGTTTGTACAAACCATGCACCATAATGTATTTCTCCACCAACCAAGATTTTGAGCTCTGAAAAATCCCCACACACCCCTAAAACCACTATGAACTCATTAAGAATATGTAATAGGTCCAAATCAAATAATTAGAAAAAATATTTAAAGGATCCATAACTCATTAAATAACTAAATTATTACAATATCCCTCATTAAAGGAACACATCCCCGAGTTCAACTTCTAAGGGTGGAAAAGCGCAGTCTAAGAACAACTCTGACCACTAGAAATGTATGTCAACCTCCAGCTCCCAATTCATGTGCTACACATGGTCGTGCAGACATAACACCCATACTAAAGGGATAAAAAGCACTCGTAGATTATTCATAATCAATCAACAATGTTTATGGTATGCTTCTCAAAAGAAGAATCAACATCCATTTCAACATCCCCAAGATCAAAAGTATGAGATGGATCAGCCTGGTAATGGTGAAGTTGTGAAAGATGGATAAAATCAATCATGATACAATACCTCTGAGGTTGTAGAAATTGATAGGATACAATCATGAATCTATTAAAGATTTCAAATGGATCTACATAACATCATGAAAAATTGTCTTTCCTTTGAACCCAACTATTCACAAGTTTGGGTGATACCCGCAATAAAACAAAATCCCTTACCTGAAACTGAATAGGTCATCATAAATGATCAACATAGGATTTATATCTATAATAAGCAGTTGGAATGTAATTTTTTATCATCTGAACCTGTGCCAAACTATCTTGAATTAGGCAGTGACCAAGAAGTGATGCCTCTCCTTCCTCTGAATATCACCTGGTTGAATGACATGGCTTAACAAATATGGTATCATAAGGATCTATCTGAATAATCATATGAAATCTGTTATTGAGGGAGAACTTGATGAGAGATTTATACATATCCCAAGAACCACTAAAATCAAGGACCCATTCAGGGAGAATTTTCTCCAACACTTTAATCACCCGTTCTAACTATACATTAGTATGATTGTGAAATGATATGCTCAGAAACACCAATATACCCAAAGCTTTCTATAACCCCTATTATAACCTTGATGTAAAATGAGAATCCCTATATGAAACAATAGTACAAAAGACCCCATGTATCCATATGATATCACATATATATAGTTTTCCCAATTCATCAAATGATAAATAATCCTATATGGAAAAAAGTGGGACACTTTCACCAGTCTGTCAACGACTACCCAATCCATGTCACTACATCAAGGAGACCTAGATAAGATGTCTTTAAAATCAACCGAAACTAATCCCCATCTATATTTCTGTATTGGTAATGGATGTAATAACATGGAAGGTCACCGATGCTCTTCCTTCACCTAATGACAGGTGGAAAACCTAGTGATAAAACGTACTATAAGAAGATTCATCCCAATCCAGAAATACTAGAATCACATATAATTAAAAATTTTGGAGATGCTTGAATGAACTACCCACTAAGAAGCGTGGGACTATCACATAATTTCATCTCTCATATATGTAGGAACCCAGACATTCTCATCAATATGTATGATGACTTCTCATCTCAAAAACCAATTTGAAGGCTAGTCTTCTCCAGAAAAGCTCTTCCAAGGAACAAATGCCTAAATATTTTGAAACTGCCTCCTCATCACAATGTCAAGGAGAGAAGAGGTAACATCCATGGTTGTAAGAGAATACTGATCCTGACTCTCATGAAACACCATATACATATCTAAAAAGAGGGCCTTGAATTTTAATTCATCAAAGGCTTCCTATGTGACCAATGCATGAGTTTTCTGAAATAGTGTATTCACTAGTACATTGCCTTTTCCAGGCGTACATGCAAGATCAAAGTGAAAGGATTGAATATATTCAACCCATCATCGTTGTATAAGATTCAAGTTACATTATTTAAAGATATATTTTAGGATCTTGTTGTCTATATACACCACAAATTTATCAACCATAATACCGTGTCTAAAAAACATAAAATATATTCTAGATCAAGGTAATGTGTGAGATAGTTTCTCTCACAAGGCATCAACTGATGAGATATGTACATAAGGATTACATCCTTCCACATTTTCAACACACCTAGGACGATGATCTATGTATCATAGAACACTATATATCCTCTACTAGTCTCTAGAACAATCATAATTGGTGCCTAAATATGCCTTTCTTTCAGCTCCTAAAAGTCATTTTTCACATTCTTATGACCATGGGAATATAAAATGATTATTTTCAAGACCATTAAGTGGTTTAGAAAGGAATAAAGAGTCTTGTATAATTTTTTTAAGGTCCATCCATCCCCAAGAATCTACGTATATCAATCATGTTCTTGGGATGCTACTAGATAACCAAAACACTCTCATTTCCTAGGTTAATAAATACATCTGATTCTTAGTAAATATGATCCAATAAGTGAAAAATTTTAATCCAGAAGTGGTACTTAGAAATATTAGATTAAATTTGATGATCTTTCACTATATTCAAAATAATATCAAGATATCATGGTCTCTATGTGGATAATAATACAACAAGTTGTCACCCAAAAATACCATGAAAAAAATCCAAATAAGGATGAAAAACCATATTCATTAGATCCATGAAAATGATGGGCATATTCATAAGACCAAACTGTAGAAAAATAAACTAATACAGACCATAACTACTAAAAAAGCAATAGGAAGAATATCTAAAGTCTTGACTCATTCCTTATGATAGCCCCATCTCAGGTAAATCTTCGAAAACACCCAATATCCTCAAAGCGGGTCAAATGGATCATCTATTCCTAGAATTGGACACCGGTTCATAATCACAAGCTGGGTAAACTGTCTATTATTGACGCATAGTCTAGGGTTCCCATAAGCTTTCTTGAAGAAAAGAACGGATGAACCCCAATAAGATATATTGGGTCTAATAAATCCTTTAGATTACAATTCATCCAATAGTCTCTTGAGCTCTTGGTGCTTAGTAGGTGTCATCCTATATGGAGGAATGGACACTGGGGCTACTCCTAGAATGAGATCAATTTTAATATCTACCTATCAGTTAGTAGGCAATATTAAAAACTAATCAAGAAAGACTTCCCAAAAATGATATACTATATGAAACATAATTATCTCAACAATTCCCTACTCCTCTATGAAAATACTAGATATATTTATATCCACTCCACCGAGACCAAGATTCTCAAGTCCAGCGCTACTAGTATAGACATTCCACATACCCTTGTGAAGATAAATATTTCCTTCTAGTGATGTAAGCGATGTGCTGTAGTGATAAATTTCTACAAGGCGTTATATGAAAATACAATTCCATCTGGAGAATGATGTGGAAGCCGATCATATCTTCGATTAAGAGGCCCCATAAGAAGGGATAAATGAATAACTCAATGGAATAGTCCATGTATTGGTGTATACATTTTTATTGTACTCCCAATGGTGTATCCAGGGTCATCACACCACAATAATACTGAATTTCCAACCAAATAATTTCCACAATCATTTAAGAGATAAAGGATTATGAATCACTTGTATTGAAAAAAGAAGACGCAATAGGGGAGGCTACTTGAATAGTACCTCATACCATAGATGGTCTTGTACTCTGATCCATGGGTATCGAATTTAATTAATGCAACTATATTGATCCATGACTCTATTCAATAGTTGGACTACCCTGTATAGGTCCAATCTACTAGTGTTTACTATCAAAATCTTGGATACTATGACCATGAACTCCTCTTCATCTAGTCCTATTGGTGCTAATCCAACTCCTTGCCTAGCATAGGATAGAATATCCTACCCCCTGAAGGTTGATATCATGTAGATTCTCATCCATGAGAAGTATATGTAAAGGTCTTAATAAATATATGAAGATTACCTATACAACTAAAAGTATGACACTTCATCAGGTCTCTATCAAATTGAGGATAAAGGAGATTCTAGTGTTGATAGTCTAGCTACCACTGTCCTAATAAGAATCTTCATGGGTATGCTTCTTACTACTAGAATAACTATATCCGTGTCTCGACACTGAACATCATTAAAATGAACTATCACCTTCCCTCAGGTTTCACTTTGCGATAAGTGCCTGATTAAAAATATCATAAAAGGTATGTAGGATAAATATATTCACCTAAGTATGAATGGCATACCAAATCCCTTCCTCAAATCATCTATCATGTAATATCATATCACAACATAGAAGTGGTGTAAATCCCTTCAACTCAGTAAAATGTGTTGAATAATCTATGAATGACATATCACCTTACTCTCGGTGAATGAACTCACTAGCTAGGTTAGCTCTTAGCATATGAGGAAAGAAGTGACCATATTAGGTAGTATGAAAATCATCCCAGACCATGCCCTAATGACGACTAGCCTGGGTAATCACATCCCACAAGTTCTTGTCCAAATCATTCAGTGTGTACATGGAAAGATTTAACATAATCTCTATATGAATATCCATATACTCTTAGATAAATAGAGTGGCCTCTAGCCGAGACTCAACAACCTATGGACCACAATCCCCTGAGAATATGGGGGGATGCTTCTGTTGGAACTCACATGACTGATCTGCCATTATAGGTACATGTTGTCCAGAATCCTACATGGACTACATTAAATGTTTAAAATGACCATGAATCTGAGAATCATAGCCCGGTTTGGGTATAATAGACAGTGCCTTATGTGGCACTCCTAGTAGTAAGACAAGGGGATCAGGGCACACCATCTATGGATCATGGTCATCTCCACCCTCCCAGTGCATGAAACAAGTACATCATGGTGGAATTGATCTAAAATTCGAATCAAATGCCTTAGAACAATATTTGAGTATAGATAATAGCACTAATGGAAGTAGAAAATTAGAATAAGGGATCAATACCAAAGGTACAACCACAAGTACCTAATTAACTGGATAAGGTATTGGTAGGTGCTCAAGATTAAATTATAGGGGTTTCAGAAGATGAATGGTCAACTATATCTTACCTATTAATTTAATTTCATCCATTTATTTTATAAGTCATGTTTAATTTTAAAGTTTTCATTTTCTTATATACATGTATTAAGGTTCAATAAAAATGGATTTTCATTCACAGTGAATAAGGGCCCATACACCTTATTACTGAAATCAACACTGGTTTAATTTCTTATTAACCTCGTCTACATTTGGTCTTAGAATGTAACCTATTATATAGGATGGATCGACATGGCAAGTTACCCATTATAACCGATTAGGGCCCATACACCTTATGAATTGAAACGGGAAATCACTCAATTATAGTCGAATAAAATATCATGTAACTAGAAGTATTATGTGAATATGATAAGATTAAATATAACTACTGTAGCTCACACAATAATCATAGGCAACACAAGAAACACAAGTAGTAAAATGAACCTATATGGCTAGGAATATGTATGGAATGTGAATTCTAGGTTCCTATAATGATGAATGTGAAAATTCTCCTTTCCCTCATCTAATGAGAAAAATGTTAAAATGAAATTTTCTATAACAATAACAATAATAATAAAAATAACAGTCATATAGAATTTTAATCACAGAATGATTAAATGATATCAACAATAATAAGAAAAAAATTATAAAAACAATTCTTATTTTTTGAAACATAGTATTTACTTCAAAAGTCTGTTAGCTACACCTAAGAAAATCTTATAACCAAGTTTCATATAATTCATAATCTACTACATATTATCCATAAATAGTAATGTAAAGAAAAAACATCTGATACCACTTTGTGAAATCTCGACCTATGTTCCACTCAAAGCTTCCCTAAAGCCAGTAGGCCACATATACTCAATCGCACCTCCCCATGATCTATAGGCTTCCGAATAGCAGCGAGCTCCTCGGGTGTGTATGTGGGGATACAATTTCCTATTATTGATAGTGGTATAAAATGGATATGTAACAATTGGTAAATAGAAGATACATCTGTAAAAAGATGGAATAGTTGGAATAGACACTATAAAACTAGGCCAGTAAACCACTGTAGAAGAAAGAGACAAAAATAATAAAGAAACTAATACTAATACTCAAAATATAGAAACTGAATCACATACATAATTATTATAATGCCTGCCATGTCCCAATAAATCAATAAAATAGGTATACATGGAAGTATGATGTACAATATATACAAAATAATAAAAAATAAGTAAAAAAATATCCCATATACCGAGATCAGGATTAGTCATCTACTACCAAGCTTTGTCCTAATGAAAGAAATCAATCCCAGTTGTCCAAACTAGGATGCTTCCCATTATCAACACCTGCATACATATAAAATTCTTGAGTACCATCAAAATAATGGATATGGTGTGAGATAAAATCTTTGTAGGTCACCATGAGTGATGTCTATACCATCTCGTCTATTAATATACACTAAAATAATATGTGGTTATTTATAAGAGTAAAGACAGTATAATAAAGTCGATACCCCGATACCTTCTTCAGCACTTGTTGGAAATGTATTTGAATATGAAATCATTTTAATTAGTTAATTTAAGTTTAGTTTATATAAATAAGTCATGTGAGTTATATAGACACTGACATTGTATCATGATAATAATTATAATAAAAGGTCTATGATGTAACAAGTTATCTGATAATGATGATAATAATAAGTGTATCTTATGTAACAATGAAGGAACCCTATGATGATAATAATAAAGAGGATATGAGGTAATAACCAAGGCATCCTTGACCTCAAGGGTCTAACTAACTCAATAATAACATGTATCTTGTCTATAAAGGGATTTAATGTAATCAAAGGGGAATCACCCAAGGAATTCCACTCTACTACAGTCAAACAGAGTCCAAGGATTTCATCCAAGGTAAAATGGGATAAGCATGATTGGGCCCAATGGGGTGTATCCATGTACCACTTGTCTAAATAGATCAATATAGATCCCTGGAGTGTATACAAGTCATCATAATATTTGAATGATAGTGAAGTCATCCTACAAAATCATTCCAGGATTCCACTAGAAGACTAGGACCATTTTCTAATGTGGGTATCTACCTTGGCAATCAGCTCCATGAATTAGAATGGTTCCCCATGAGTGCTCAAGTAATTCCCTTAGGAACCCAAGGAATAGCTCAAGTTTAACCACTCCTATAAAGATGAAAAGGTATATAAGAAATATGCACCTAATCCACTACTTATTATTTAATTTAGGCCATGAAATACTAATCCCATTTAATAATTTAAAATTTTTATTCCATTTCCGTTAATAATAGGTGACAATGATAATAAGAAAAAAACCCATTTATTACCTAAATTACATATTAATTAATTAATTTCACTCATTTTACTTCCATTAATCATGTTATGGTGTGATACATTCATGAAAACAATTCATTTAGTTACATTCAAATATGCCATGTGATACATGTATTATACATTCCATTAAAATTTGATATATATTTATTATATTGAAGGATTTACTTTAGAAGGCTCAAGGAACATATATAATGTTCAAGGGATAGTAATTTCCAATTCATAATTCACTTAATTAGAATATTGGATACCATTAATCGGGTCAATCCATAACACACCAAAAGGGTGGTTCATACAGTCATGATAAAACATTTAAGGAATAAGTGTTGGACCACCCTACTTAGGGTGGAAGGCATTGGGGTTATAACCTCAAAATATGTAATGATAATATATATAAATTGATCCATAAGATAAGCATGATGATTATAATCAATTAATATGAATTACCTATCCAATACCTGATGAAATCAGTGCACACAAAAAAATGTATAAAATGATGAGACTTGAGGGATGAGCCATAGAACAGCTACCTCAGGATTATAACACACCATTTATCTAGTACCACCATTTAGTTTGTCTAGTATTGAAAGAAATCCCACGTATGGTAAATTTCATAAAAATAAATAATATGATCCTGCATCAAAATAACATCATAGAGCAGAAGAAAAAATAAAATTGTGTCAAGATAAATAGAGTACCTACCAATGCACATCCAATAAGAAGAAAGAGGATTGAATCAGACTTCAGAAAAATGAACAAGAGATATACATATGGAAGTGGGATTTGGGATCTCAAAAAGGGAGAGGAAGGAGGTATCTATCCTCTAGAATAATAAAAAGAAGACCATGATTAGGTTTGAGAGTCATTAAATGTATTTTATTAATTTAACGAAGAAAAACTAGGGCACATAGTTTGGATGTACGGATGACCAAATCATGCACCAAATATTAATGGATGGAAGCTTATGGAGGGTACTCTTATGGTCATTCCTCACTATTAGAGAAATATTGTGCAAAATAAGAAAAAAACATATTCTATATTTTTCTAAGATACTTGCATGAGGGTGTGGCCCCCTGCAGAACGACTTGGGAATATTGTGTGCCCTTCTTGTCCCTATTTCTAGCACTACATGGTGAGGGATATCTGTGTGTACTTGGTCACATGATTTTTACTAACCACATGGCCCAATTTTATCTCCACCGACCAAGTTTCCATGCTCTGAACAAGCCCCACACACCCAAAAAATCACCTTGAACTCATTAGGCACCTATAATTGGTCAAGAACAATGAATTTGACAAAAAAATTTAACGGATCCATTAATCATATAATAAATATGTTTTGACACAAATCACAATAAGTATTTCTAAAATTCAACACTTTTCCAATTTCAAACCATTTTTGACAAATTCACCTTGCTTTTTCAAAAATAAATAAATTTTCAACTATTTTAAAAAATAAACAATATTTCTCAAAATCATAAATCAATACTCAAAATGAAATATGTGATCGTTGTTGCATTTTATTTATATCAATGTATTTCATGAAACTATATTCAGCTAAACTCATGAAAATGAGGTAACAACTTCTAGAATTGTATCAAAACCCTAAGGCACCCAAAACTCCATGGTAACTTGATGTTCAACATAAATAGGGTTGTTGCACATTTTTATGCTCTATATTTCATGTCTTGATGATCCAATCTCCTTGTTACCATCCCAACCCAAGGAATAAACCATAATGATTTATCAACACTATGGCCAAGAAAACTGATACCATTTGTAACATCCTATCCCTCACTCATTGAATTGGGAAGAGGTAGTGAAATTTCTAGGAATTAGGCGATATCACCAATGCAGAAAATTATGGAAATAAATTCCAAGTGATTCATAAAAAGTTGGTGGATGATTTTCACTTTGAAAAAAAACAACCATTCCATGATTACTGTTACTAAAAAACCACTATATTATGCATGAGTACAATGTAATTCAATAACGACTAATACCAACTAACAGTAATACCAAACCATAGCCCAGAACCATATCAATGTACAAAGTAGAAACCAAAAACTTATAAAACCCAAATAAAACCAACACCTCCACCAACATATTCCAACAAGCTCCAAGATCTTATTCATCCATGCCCATATTATCATGATCCATCACTAAAAAACTGGGATAACTTTCCTTTACCTGTGCCTTGATGAATGTAATATGCAGACAAACCAAAATTTACCAATCAAGGGTTGAGTAAAAAAATTATTATAATTTCTCTAATAAATTCCCTACTCATGACACTAATATTGAACATGTTGGAACATTTATATAAAACAATTTAAATAGTTTATCTAACCAAAACCATTTCTAATAAGAACAGTTTTCATGGAATGAATCCCAAAAAATTATTTTAAGATATCACTAATTTTTATTAGGAATAACCCATACCATATCTACACATCCACACATTCAATATTAGGTGATAGTTCCATACTCATTAGCAGTATATCATCGACCTAGTAAGTCATCACTTTGTAAACATATACCAAGTTCCCGAATGGAACAAACCCCTTCCAAAGGGTCACATCAATGAAAATGAACGCACACCATCCTTTTATGCCAAACCAATTTTTCCAAAACATTCTAGGAAAATATTAATTTTATTGGAAATATTTTATTACCCATTTTTTCAATTATAAAAAATAAAAAAACCATTATACAATCATATTTATAAAATCATGTATCCATTTTCTCTTTCCACAAAAAATTTTTTCTACAATTTCACAAACCATCACTTAACAGGGTTTCCACCAAATTTACAAAACAATTTCACAATTTGAAACAAAAAATTAAATAAATATTAAATTTAGAATTAATGTTCTAATAATAGGTGTTCAGAGTGAATCCACCTACATTGAAAAAAATAGGTGAAAATGAATAGAGTCACAAAAACTCCAAAAACATGGCTTCGATATTCAAAAACCCGCCTAAGATCTTATTACCTATAATCCAAAAAATATTATATTAACATTATTTCCATAAAAGTCATGGATATATCTCTAATGGTTTAGATCCATCAATACAAGAGTGGAAAGAAGAATAAATCTATGGAAAACCACCAAGAATGAGCACTAATCATGGAATCCAGCCTTCAATGCACCAAGATTCACAAACATATTTTTTCAGATTTAAAAGGTAAAGTATCCCCATACTTATGAGGGTGATAAATTTGATTAAGGAAATGATTAAGAAAAAAATTATTAGTTAAAGTGGTGATTCAGATTAGATGCAAAAATCCATATTTTTTTATGCATCACAATTTAGGCACACGATTATAAAAACTGTATGCAAACCGTGCACCAACAACTACCTCCCCACACCCATCACATGGTTGTATTGAATGCTTGAAAAAACCATGTTCCAACTATTACCATCGCCTATATTCCACTTTTAATGGTTTCATCAGGTTGACCATACAGTTCGATCAAACCATGTGCCAATAGTGAGCCTACTTAGTTTACAATGATTCTTATTTAATGGTTTCATGGATGTATTTCACAGTTTCTACTAAACATTATGAAACCATGAAACTCCATAAAATCTTCTAAAACATTCCAAAAATCATCCAAAACAACAAACACTAATCCCAATTACTTTATATATTTAAAGTACCAACATAAAGTGTTAATTACTCAAAATCAAAGGTGCTATAGTTTTTTTGATGATGCTGTGAGAGGTTGGAAGTGGTTTAATTCATATAGAATTGTTCATAATCATTGTGGTCAGGGTGAACAAGTTTCACATCAGAGTAAAATTACTCTCTCTCATGTGACCTAAATGGATTTTTCTTCATTTTTCAACCTTGATTTCTAGCCACCTTTGGTTTGATTTTTCTGACTTCTTTGTTGTATTCTGCTTTCCTTATGAGGGTAGATTTATTGTGTGACCCCACCCTCTCTTTTCTTGTTTGGTTTTTCTTCATTAAATAATGTGGCCTTGACCCCAACCATTTCAATTTTTCTTAACATATTTTTAATTATATATAATTATATAAAAATAAGTAAATACAAAAATAAGTATATATAATTATATAGTTATATATAATTGTATAAATACATTTATAATTATATATCATTATATATAAATAAATAAATAAATATAAATATATAAATATGTTTAGAATTATATTAAAATATTTATAAATATAATTATTTATAATTATAATTAAAAATATATATCAATAATTATATTTATAAATACATATTTACAATTATTCTAATATATTTTTTTTATAAAAATAATTATTTACTTATAATTACATATATCTATATTTATTTACAATTAAATTGATAAACACTTTTTTACAATTATTTAAATATATTTATAATTATATAAATAATAATTTATAATTATAAAAATTTATATGTATTTATAATTATATAACTTTAATATTTTTAATTATATTATTAAAAATAATTATATAGGTCTTTATAATACCTAAATAATAAGGGATGATATATTATATATTTACCAAAACTAGAATTATAGATTTGATAAAGTGGTGTTTTATAAGTACTTATTATTTAAGTATTGATAAAACCATATTTTATCATCACTTTCTTTAAAGAAATGAAAAAACACTTCCCGGTCTTTTATGTAGAACATTAATAGAGTTCTAAATACTTCTCTCATTCAATCTCTCATGGAACTAATGCTTTACTATCACCCGCTGTCAAACATCTCAAACAAATCAAAACATTCAACACCCATGGTATGTGACCTATCATCCGTCACTCCCCCTCAAATTTCTTTATTTGTTTTTAATTTTCCAAAAAGTTATAAAAGTCATGCATGAGTAATATTATTTTTCTTTGATCTACCATGTTGATTATCTAACCAATCTCCCTCACCTAGTGCAATTTTTGCTTCACTCTCTTTCTCAACCTAATATTAATTTCACTCATTTTTCATAATTTCTAACTTCAATTCCATGGATCGCTTAGTTGTTCACCATAAAAACTTTTCATACATATCATTTATGATGGTGAATGAAAATAATAAGTCGTATGAGTTTTTGTAGTACATAAAAGGCAATCCGCTATAAGTTTCAAGTATCCCTCCTCATCCTGTGGAATAAAATCAACAATTATGCACATTTTCTTCCATTACTAGGCTTAAGAAACCCAATAATTTTAAGACATCCTAATTTTTTAATATTATATTATAAGAATTCTGAAATGGGTTTAATTTCATTTCTATGATTTCATCTAATTTGTTATTTTTATTACACTTGATAAAAATTTATTTCATGATCATTTTGTTACATACACAGATACACATAGATATAAATATAGATACATTATTTCATATCTTCAAAAAATGATGTTTGAATATGTTCAACAGGATGAATGGTACCTATATTTATAAATGCATACACATGTAAGTGAAAATCGTGGTTTTGGAAGTAAAATTCAATATCTTGATTACTGTTTTTAAATGTTGTTCATAAAAATGGGATTCTCGAAATGTTATTTTCATAATTTGGTAATACTTTCAAATTAAATTTCCATGGTATTATTTTTTTACATTCATACCGTATGTTTTAAATGGTTATTTATTTGTTTAAACCCTTTTATAATGATAGTGATGGTTTTTATGCCTCCTAGATTGTTTAATTTTCTTTACATTGATTAAATTCCTGTAATTTTTTAAAGTGGGATGTGGTGTTTAATGAATTTAATTTATTGGAATGTGTAATATACAATGTTTTTCTATTCGGTATAAATTATTTATGTTTACTTAAAATATTGTTTATATTCTCTTTTTATCATAGACCATAAGTTGGGCTATGGGCTGGTAGGTTCATTTTTGGAAAGGGAGAGGAATGTTGGATGAAGGTTGGATGTAGGATAATTACAAGACATGTAATTAAGATACATGGGGTGTTTTCCATACATGATGTGTTATGGACTAGGTAGTCCAATTATTGGTATTTATAGGTTTGTACCAGGTGGAAGTCCCTGAGCTTTACCTGGTTTTTTTTTAAAATCAAATGCTTTCTAAAATTACAGTTATTGTTTTTATAAATAAGAGGTAGTGCCTCATTTGGATTTAATCCCTCAACTCTCATGCATAATAGAGCCACCCCAGGTAGCCCTATCAAGGTAAGATCTACGATTTGGTTCTGTTTCACCATCCAGACTCCATTTCTTCTTCTTTCAATCTCAATAGATAGACACCCGTGATTTCTCTAGTCCTGTTTCACCATTCAGGGTTTCTCTTCTCCTCAAGGAATATATTTTCACCCCATAACTTATACCCTATTTTTGCGGCATTCATCTATTCATAATTTTTATTTCAATCTAGAACAATTAAAATGTTGATACTAGATAAGTGTTTTACCATATGTATAAAGTAGGTGGTCAATACCTTTCAATGAATGTTTGGTGTTTTATATTCGTTGTTTCAATTGGGTTGCACCTCAGAATTCCATTAATTTTCTCTAAAATTAACCAAATGACTTGATATAATTTTTTATCCCATTTAGGTTTTCAAATAGTACTTTTGTTATTTGATGTGTGTTGTCGCACATGCTCTAAAAAAATGACTGTGATTTAACTAAGTGCAGCAGAGTGGAAGACCTAGGGAATTCTCTCAAGGAGGAAGATAATTAAACAACCCTTAATAGGATTGAAGAAAACAATTTAGTGAAAACAAATGAAACATAATATGGGGGGTTGGTTTCATGACCTTCGATCAATAATCTAAACAACATACAAGAACAACCAAATACACAGTTTATTTAAAAATCACTTATATTAGAAGATGCATTAAATCTAATATAACACTTAACTATTCATTTATTATTATCCCATATAATTATAAATAATTCAAATATGATACCCTAAACTTGTTAAACTTGGAACCCTAGGGAAATTAACACAACCAGAAATATTTTTGAAAATTAAACCTAGGTTAACTTCGGGACCTCCAATCGCAGCACCATGCTTTGATTGTTCTCCAAAAGATGACTTATGGTTAGTGTAAAATAGGGAAGAATATCCTCTATGTGTTGGAGAATTAATTGAGTTTGGGATAATACTTGAACCCTACAATTCTATCCCATGTTCATTAGATTTTTTAATTGAGGTTTCACTCAGACGATTTACACAAGAATGACCCACGGTCAAGTGAAAGACAATTGAGTAAAATAGAAATTAAAACTAAATTAATTGATCAGAAATTATGAATTACAATATTTTTAGGGATTAAAAATAAATAAATTAAGGGAGTATAGATTAGATAAACTATGAAATAAATCACTCTCCCATGGATGGAGTTGTCATCGTGGAGACGTTTTTCATAAGAAATGGATTGATTAAGGAACACCCAATATCATCTCCACTCATATATTCCAGCCCAAGAAGGAAAATAAGAAGATGGAAATATAATAATACAGAAGATTTATTGATGAAAATTCATGTTACAATCATAAAAACAAGGAAAAACAAAGAGGAGATGGGAGAGGAGAGGTTTCATAGAAGAGATCTTTTCACAACGTCTTACTTCTTACAAGGGTTGTGAGGTGTTCCCAAGAGACACCGTTTGAGACACACCATAAAAAATCCTCTAATAGGATCCAAATAGTAAACAAATTCCTTTAAATAGAGTTGTGGAGGGCTAGGGTTACAAAACATTTTTAAATGTGAAAGGGAAATTTGAACAAATTAATTAATACCACTTGCACTGCATAGTTGTCCTTGAAAACCCACTAATTAGCTGTCCTTCTGTAAGGATTATTGGTTTATAATCATGTATCTGAGCTTCCATCAATGTTTGGGCCCAATATATTCCCAGATGAAGATGATACGGCCTAGATGGTGAAGTGATGTCCAATCTGGATAGTTCAGTCCATCTTTGTCTTCATGGACCATTTACTCCACTCAAATTCATGATCCAACTCTCATGTCTTGAATATAATTTTTATCCCATTAATTCAGGATCACATTTACAAAATTTTGAGTCAAAATAAATTACGAAACAATATTTATTCCTGGAATACTATAGTAATGTTTAAAAGGGTAAAACTGAAATTTACATCAAATTTGCAAATGAATGATCTAATCCCAAATATTCCCTAATTGATCATATTTAACATAATTTATAGAAATTATATAATTTATTATCAAGAAAATATTTAATAAAATTGTGTTTTATCAACTCCCCCAAACTTACCCATTTGCACTCCTAGGAAAAACCTCATATAATGTATTCAATAAAATTGTAACAAGATATTCATTTTCATATTTCTGAATCCACAGTGGAAATGTAGGCAGTGTAAGAATCCCATCAAAAAGTAAATATTAATAAATTTTAAATTCATTGTCTCATAAATTTTGTCAAAGCAAAATCTAGTGAAATTCCTAAAACTAATAACAACGAAACAAGTCATGGGTTTACTATGCCAAAAATTCTATACGTGTGTGTGTGCAAACCATTCCAAGCACATAAATCCACCGTTTATTCAGTATATTCAGGTTAATTAAAATAGTTCTTCTTACATGGTTTAATTCACGGAACTGGATTTACATTCCTTTACAATTGATTTTCAAGACCCACTCACTTAAGAATCTCCGAAAGTCAAACCTTTAGCTCCCGACCTAGATATCTCCACATGTTGTACATTTCATCCCTCCCCTCATTTGTTATTATATTTCTTTTTTTTAGTTTCACTTGGAAAAAATCTCACACTCAACTCTCAACCCATTTGTTGATCTTCTCATGACACTAATTGTAATAGTTATAAAAAGATAAATGGTAAAGGAAAAGTTGTTTTTGACCTGTCCAGGACACAACCCATTTTTTTGAGGGCATACAACAGTTAGATAACTGGTACACATGAATAGGTCAATTCTGTACAATAATGAAACTGATCGGAAGGAAAAAAGGTATAGATCACACAATGATTTATTTACCTAACCTGATTATACTTTAAATTGAGTAGTAAAAATTTCACATGTTAGGGTTGAGTGAAGATTTTTGTGGAGAAATCAATGACACAATTTACCATGAACAAATATCACAAACAATGATGTTAAAATCTAAAATTATTTATAATGACATAACCATATATATCATCAATGACATCAATTTTAATAAAAATCAACCATTGGTGATGAAATATTACTCATGATTATCATTATAACAATGAATTTTGAATACATGCATATTCCATATGTTCTACATGAGAATGTAACATGATATATATATATATATATATTTGGTATTTTTTTTTTGTTTTTTTGTTTTTTTTTTGAAAATTTTAACCAACAACATAATAGAAAATACACACAAAACACACAAGTGAAAATCCAAAATATCTATGCCAAAATGATGTCCCATACCCCACACTAAAAATATTGGATTGTCCTCAATGTGAACCTATGAGACGATATATGTACATGAAATGTATTATTTTAAATAGGACAAAGAATATAAAAGTTAAAGGGATAGGAATAGCCCGATATGATCAAGTGATAATGGGGTCTTGCATTGTGATGAAATCCACTACATCAGTAGAAATTCCCTAAATGTATTTCATCAAATGTTGTTGGTTGACTGTAAAGGTCCATCCAGTGTCATATTGTGTGATATCCACTACACCATAAGGAAATACATTAGATACAATATAAGGACATAACCATCTAGAACTAAACTTACCAGACATCAGCTTTAGTCGTGAACTATAGAGAAAAATATTCTCTCCAAATTGAAGTTATCTTTTCTGGATCATTAATTCATGAGATACTTTTGATCATTCCTTATAGAGCCTTGAGTTCTCATATGAAGACAATAGAATCTCCTCATGATCTTGAATTTTCATCTTCCTTTGGATCCTAGCTTGTTCCAAATCCATGTTTCATTTCTTTAAAGCCCAATAAGCCCAATGATCAACTTCTACGGGGAGATGTCACTCTTTCCAAAAAACAATATGAAATGGGGACACACTGAGGGGTGTTTTTTATGAAGTCCTATAAGCCCATAGCTCATCATCCAAGCACATTCTTTAATCCTTCCTATTCAGCTACATAGTTTTTTCAAAAATTTGTTTCAACTCTCAATTTGAATCCACACACTGGAAATTTGTTTTGTGGTGGTATGGTGTTGATGTTTTATGTGTCACCCCATAATTTTGAAGGAGGGAAGTCAAATTCTGATTCTAAAAGTGTGTCCCTTGGTCACTGTTGATGGCCTTTGGTACTCCAAACCTACAAAAAATTGGGTCTTTACAAAGTCTACAACAACATGAGAATCATCAGTCATGGTTGCCTTAGCCTCAACCCATTTACTCACATAATCAACAAAAACCAAAAAATAAAAAATAAAAAATGAACTAGTAAAAGGACCCATAAAATAAATCCCCACACATCAAAAATCTCATTGAATAGTATGGGTTGATGGGGCATCTCACGTCTCTCAGAAATGATTCTCGTGTTTTGGAAACGAGAGCATGACTTACAAAACACATGTGCGTCATGGAGTAATCTAGGAAAACATAATCAACAATCCAAAACATTCCTAGATGTCTGTTGAGGTCTAAAGTCTCCACCAAAAGCAAGTGTTTGACAGAATTTCAGAACAAACTCAAACTCATGATCAGGAACACACCTTCTAATAACTTGGTCACTACACATGCGTCATAAGTAGGTATCATCCCACACATTAAATCTAGACCTGATATTTAAATTTTGGACTTGATGTTTCTTTAAATTTGCAGGAATTTCATATGAGACAAGGAAGTTCAATAAATCAGCATACCAAGGATGCATACCTAAGATGGAATAAAGATGCTCATCGGGGAAAGTGTCCCGAAGTGGAACCTAGTCCAAGGTGTAATCTTCCAGTGTGTGAGTAAGCGTAACCATGTGGTCTGCCAATTGATTTTATGACACCTTATATTCCTATATCTCAATTTCAAATTCCTGAAGAAGGATCATCCATCAGATTAGCCTGGGCTTTGCATCTGACTTCTTCAATAGGTACCTCAGAGATGCATGGTCAGACAAAACAACTACTTTAGAGCCCATTAAATATGAATGAAATTTATCTAAAGAAAATATAACAGTAAGAAACTCATTTTACATGGTTTTGTTGTTTTATTGGGTCGAATCCAATGTCCTTGATGCATATGAAATCACATGTGAATGTCCCTCCACCCTAAGAGATAGGACTACTCCGACCGAAAAGTTGGAGGCTTCACACAAAAGCTCAAAATGAAACTCCCACCATGGGGGCTATACGATCAGTGGAGTGGTCAAACACATCTTTAGCTCCTTAATGGATGTCCTTGATGAATCATCAAACACAAAATTAGAATCCTTTTAATGTAATCGTGACATAGGAAGTGGAATCTTACAATAATATTTGATGAAGCACTGATAAAATCCTGCATACCCGAGGAAAGATCTAATATCACACACACATGAAGGATATGGTAAGGTTGAAATAATTTCTATATTTGATCTATCAACATCTATCCCATGTTTTGACACTGCATTACCTAAGAAAATTCCATTCTCTACCATGAAATGACACATTTCAATGTTTAAGACTAGATTCTTCTCAACACAATGATTCAACACCATTCCAAAATATTTTGAAATTCATCAAATGAAATTCCATACACTGTAAAATCATCCACCAATACCTCAATACATGTCTCAAAAAAATCATAAAAAATACTCACCATGCATCTTTGGATGGTACCTGGGGCATTGTAAATTCCAAATGGAATCCTCTGGTAGGCAAATGTGCCGAATGGATGAGTGAATGTTCTCTTCTTCTGATCCTCCGGAGCTATAGGAATGTGAAAATGCCTAAAAATCCATCTAAGAAATAGTAGTGTGTTTTACCAGCTAGTCTCTCAATAATTTGATCAATAAATGGTAGGGGAAAATGGTCCTTGCAGGTGGACTGATTTGGTTTCCTATAATCAATACACACATGCCAACTGTTTTTCACCCTCATTAGAACTAACTCATCTTTCTCATTTTTAACAACTGTAACACCACTTTTCTTAGGCACAACCTGAATAAGACTTACCCACTAATAATTTGAAATGGGAATGATTATACCTTCCTCGAGTAATTTTTCAACCTCTTTTTTAGAAACATCCAAAAGTGTTGGATTAAGTCTCCTTTGTGGCTACCTAACCGGTTTAGTCCCATAATCCAAAAGAATCAAATGCATTCAAATGAAGGGGGTAATACCTGATATTTCAGCCAAATTCCATCCAATTTCCTTGATGTTCTCTCTCAAAATATTCAAAAGTTTTAATTAATGTTCAAAATGAAGATTTTTAGCTATGATAACAGGTAATTTCTCACCACTCAACAAGTATGAGTATATGAGATTTAATGGCAATGTCTTGAGTTCTAGTGTAGGGGGTGGTGTATGGATAGATAAATTGAAAGAACTGAAATATGTGCACAATGAACATTAGTATCTAAATATACATGATCAAAATCAGAGAATAAAGCATAAAATTCTTTAGCATACTCCACATCCACTTCATAATCATAGTGATCATGATCAAAATAAGAATTTTAATCCCTTTAAAAAACAAATCTAAGAGAGTCTTGTGCATTCAAAATAGGTGTGGAAGTACTCTTAGATATCAAACTCGAACCAATGCTTATAATCTCTCTAAGAATAGGAAAATAAAAATCCATGTGGTTTTTACTTGGTAGTTCAAAATGGGAGACAACTAATGAAGAATAGTCCTTTGAGGGGTACTTCATGTAGTCCGTAACATTAAATATCACAACTTCATCTCCAAAATCCATGGAAAGTGTACCTGCATTGACATTTTTGATATTTTTTGCAGTTTTGAGGAAGGGCCTACATAATATTATGGGAGTATGAGAACCTACCTGATCTTCCTCTTTTTTAAGCACATAGAAATATCCCGGGAAGATGATGTTTCTTACCCTAACATGTACATCCTCAAGGACTCCCACAAGATATGCTATATATCTATTCGCCAACTACACCACTACTCTCAACGGCTTCAACTAACCAACCTGTAAGAAAGAGAATACAGAGTGAGGAATCACATTTATGGAAACTGCTAAATCACAAAGAGCATCTGAAAAGTGTAACTCCCCTATGGTGCATGGGATTGTGAATTTCCCACGATCCTTTCACTTTGTTGGCATCGCTAGAGTTGTTATAATGAGTGCTGAAACATTCCTTCCAAGAATGATCCTCTCATTTCCCTTGAACCCTCTTCAATTGGTACAATGTTCTTTTAAGAACTTGGTATACCATAGTAATTGTTAAATGGCTTCAAGTAAAGGCATATTAATATCCACATGATTGAATGTGTCCAAAACTTCTTTTTGAATCACCTCTTCAGCCATCTTCTTCGTTTTACTACTCTATTTGTAAATGGAATGGGGTTTGGAGGAACATCATCAATATGGTTCTTACCTTTATCTTTCTACTTGGGTTGCTCATTAGTTGGTATAAAATGAGGCTTCTCTAGAGTGCAGGTGAATCCAGGTGGAACGATAGGTGCAGATGTATTTGTTGTTCTCTTCCCACATCTCAATGTGATGTCACTAACATTCCCCTTGGGATTTGGAGTAGGTTGGGAAATAAGATTTTCAATGTTCTAACATACCTGTTCATGGAGGGCAGTGGCAATCTGGATCATTTGTGTGTTCATCTCCCTTAGCTCCGAACCATGACTCTTCAACTCATTATGTTGATTAAGAACAATTTGTTTCCAAAGATCATCAGTATTATAATATACCTTTGGTGGAGAAGTCCCTTGTTGTTGGTTTGTTAATTCAATAGATTAAAATCTCCTTTGGGGTTATTGGAAACCCAACTAGTAATGTGGAGGCTGTTGGGGGATTTTTTAAGGGGGGCCTTTGTTGTTGTCCAGAGACATACCTCATGTCTGATTGATCCTTACACCCTTCGTTGTATGTTGTATAAAAGGATTCAAACTACTTTTGGAGATATGGGTGTTGTTGTTACTGAAATGGTCTCCTAGGAAACACTGAAGAAAAATCTTATGTTTCGTGTAGTAGGGGAAAACAGTCAGTCAGGTGGCTGGTCTTAGTGAAAATTCCACAAGGCCTTGAAGATGGGGGTTGGGATATCTTTTTAGCCAACGGAATCTGTCTCACCATATCTTTCAATTCATCCAAATCAGTATTAATCAAATGACTTTCAAGAGAATATGGACTTACCTGATGTACTTCTTTAACATGTGGGGTACCTCGTTCTCTAAATTCTTCGGAGTATTGTGCCATCTTTTCGATCAACGCACATGCAACTTCTGGTGTTTTTTCAACCAATGCACCTCCAGCTACGACATAGACCATGCTTCTCTCCATTGGCGTGGGTTCTTCATAGAGGTAATGGATGAGGAGTTTCTCACTGATTTGGTGATGTAGGAAGCTTGCACACAACTTCTTGAATCTCTCCCAATACTCATACATCCACTCCCCATGTGCCTGCTTTATCCCCAAGATCTCCTTTCAGATGGATGTGGTCCTTGATTATGGAAAAATCTCTACAAGAAAATATTTTTCAACTTGTTACAACATGTTACATCTTCAGGTTGTAAATAATATACCGAATCCATAGCGGTTCCATAAATTGATATTGGGAATGATCTAAGTTATGTTGGATCTTCAGAGACATTTCTTTGTTTCATTGTTGACCATACCGCATTGAATTATTTTAATTTTTTGTTTGCATCCTCACCATATAAGCCCCGAAATGTTGGTAGAAGGGGAATTAACCCAGATTTCAACTGAAAGTACGATTCGAGAGTTGGATATGTAATTCATGTAGTTTGATAATTAATATCAAGTGCATACAACACTCAAATTGTCCTATTGAGTTCATTGTTGTTATTTTTATCCATTTTATATTGTTTAATATTTTTTTCGAAGAGTTTTAAATTTCAAAATTCCTAGAGTGGAGGAATTTCCCATTTGGGTGAATGTCAACTCTTCATGTAAACCGAGACTATCTGATTCGAGCCATAAGGCTGCACTCAATCTTAGGGTCTAGGTCAAGGATATCCTTAGGATGGGATCATGTCATAAATCATAGAAAAGATAGAAACAAAAAGCAGTGAACGCCAATATCTTTAAATGAGTTTTCAAATGATGGTCTAAGATAAAAAAAGAGGCGGGGAAGAAAGAACTGAAAATAAAAGGGATGTGAATAAGAGAAACAAAATAAAAAATAAGAATAAATAACATACCTAAAATTTGTTGAATAAAACACTTTCCTCCCTGGCATTGACACCAATTTGATGTGTGTTTTTCCACACGCTCTCAAAAAAATGTTTGTGATTTAACTAAGTGAAACACAATGGATGACCTAGGTCGTTCTATCAAGGAGAAAGTGAATTAAACCAGCCGTAATATGCTTGAAGAAAATAGAAAAATTAAAATAAGTGAAAACAATAGAAACACAAGATGGGGGTTGGTTTTTTAACTTTCGAACTATAAACTAAAAAATAGACAAGAACAACCAAAGACAGAGTTTCTTTAAAAAACACTTATATGAGAAGACATAGTTAATCTAATATAACCACTTCAACATTCACATATCATTATTCCATATAATTATAATTCATTCAATTTTTATCCCCTAATCTTGTTAACCTCCACAACCTATAGAAATTAACACAACCACAAATATTTGTTAAAATTGGCCCCAGGTTAACTTCAGGGACCTCCAAACGCAGCACCCTGCTTTGATTGTGATCTAAAAGCCAAATTTTGGTCAGTGGAAAAATTTGGAGCATCTCCTCCCTAGAGTGGATAATTAATTGTGTTAGGTTTGAGATTTGAACCCTACAATTATATCACATGTTCTTAGATTTTTCGATTGAGGTTTCACTCACACGATTTAGACAAGCCTGACGACGTGGCCAAGTGCAAGTCGATTGTGTAACATAGAAAATAAAAATCAATTAATTGATAAAAATTTATGAATTATAGTATATTTATGGATTCAAAATAAATAAGTTAAGGGTGTCTGGATTATATCAACTAAAAAATAAATTAGTCTTCTATGGGTTGAGTTGTCATCATGGAGACTTTTTGTATAATTAATGGATTGATTGTGGAACACCCAATATCATCTCCACTCATATAATCTAGTCCAAGAAGAAAAATAAGAAGATAAAAATAGAATAATATAGAAGATTTATTGAAGAAAATTCTTGTTGAAAACATAAAAACCAGGAAAAACAAAGAGGAGGTGGGAGAGGAGAGCCTTCTTAGAAGAGAACTTTGCACAAGGTCTTACTTCTTCCAAGGGTTGTGAGGTGTTCCCAAGAGACACACTATCAACCACAAATTCCCAGATTCTCGACTTACCCCCCCCCCTAAAAATTGAAAACGTCCTTTAAATAGAGTTGGGGAGGGCTAGGGTTACAATACATTTTTAAAAGTGAAAGGGAAATTCGACCAAATTATATAATCCCACTTGAACCGCATAGTTGACCTCAAAAATAAGTAATTAGATGGCCTTTTAGAAGTATTATTTATTCATAATCATTTCACTGATCTTCCCTCAAATGATGGTCCATATCCATTCCTAGATGAATAAGATATGGCCCATATGGTGAAGTGATGTCCAATGTGGACAGTTCAGTACATATTTGTCTTCATGGCCCATTTACTCAAGTCAAATGCATGGTCCATCTCCCATGTCCTGAATTGAATTTTTATCTCATTAATTCAGGAACACATTTACAAAATTTTAAGTCAAAATAAATTACATAACAATAGTTATGCCCGTAATACAGCAGTAAACTTTAAAAGGGTAAAACTAGAATTTTTAATCAAATTCAAAAATGAACTATCTAATCCCAAATATTCAATAATTGACCATATTTCCCAAAATGTGATGAAATGATATCATTTATTATCAAAAAAATATTAAATAAATTTTTTTTTTGTAATGATTTTTGGAGTTTTTTATCCCAATCTGAGTCCACCCATGTTGTATTCTTTCGTATATTCCCTATGTTGTTCGACCCCATTGGGTGTGTGTGAGCTTGCTAATTTTAGTGGGAGCCATAATGAAAATTAAATTAAATTTTTATGGTTGTGAAAACCATTATTTACCTATTAATTTATAAATAAAATCTATTAATTTAATTGAATATTTAGGAGAGAGTTGATGCCTCATTTTCCATGTGATGCATGATGATAAATTGAATAATTTGTTTGAATGGAAAAATATTGATTGGGATTGAATAACTCATTGGTTGAAAATGGTTAATAAATTGATTTGGGAATTTATAAGGCTATAGGATTCCATGTATGAGATCCTTGGATCGTAATTCCATTATATTTCCTAGACATTTCTACTCCATGGATCTTGATAAAGGTGGTGGATGATTTGGACAAGCTCCTAGGACCCTGATTCCATTGGATTCCATGAACATTTCTACTCTATGGATCCGGTTTGAATAAAGTTGTGGATTCCTTGAAAATTTATACTCCTTGGATCCTATTTCTTTAGGATTCTAAGGGCCTTGCTACCCCTTGGATATAGCTTTCAGGGACTCACATTGGACAATCATTGTTTACATTCTCCATGGACTCCACCCAGACCATTACCGTGTTTCAATTGAGATGCTCCTAGGACTCGATATGTATTACTTGGTCATCTATAAATTGGATCCGGACCTTCATGGTATGACACTGAAATACATGGAATATCCATTTTGTATGATATAAACTGGATTACATGTCATGCCCATTGTAGCTATTATATACATTATTACACCATAAGTCCGATGTGGATATTATTTTTCTATGCTTTACATATAGCCATGGAATGGATATCAATTATCCGTTGTTAGACCGGACAGTACTATGACTAATTTTGTATGATTTAAAATTTTTATTTTTTATTTTAACATGACTATTGTTCATAGGAATCCATGTTTAGATAGAAAAGATCACGTCTTATAAACTCCTTACTTTTATTACCATTATACCTGTGATATACTGCACACTATATCTGTTTATATTAAATATAATTGAATTGTTATAGACACCACTGGTGTTGGTTTACTGTGTATTATATCAAACCTTTTTCAGGCCGCTATTGGGTACCTATATATACTTTGTGGTTGCGTGTAGGGACTGAGGAAAGCACCTATAGTATGATGCTTGATTGGTTGTGCATATGAGAAAGGGATAACAAGACAGAGCTATGCTCATGATGATAGATGGGATAATTCCTTTATGGATTTTTTATTTTATTTTTGATATATGTATTATAATAGGTTCCATTATGACAATGTTCTTACTTTATAGAGACATTACACAATCATTATATTGTACATGACTTCTTGTGGTTATTTGTTGTTATAGTTTTCTGGAACTTTCTATAATGTCAGTTATTAATATACTTATGATCTTGATTATTATTATTATTATTATACCAAAATTATACACTATGATCATGAGGGTATAGTATACCCACAATCCCATCTTAGACTCTCGATACTATTCATCAACCTCTAGCATAGGGGGAGGCACGCATAAGGTCATGTGACCCACCGGATATGGGCACCATTCAGTGGCCCTTAGGTTGGGACATTACAAAGTGTTATTAATGGATTTTTGTTTTCTGGATGGACTATTTGGAAACAATATATAGGAAGTTTTGTAATTTGGTAATGAGATTTTATTGGGAGTATCTCACCCACATATGAGAAAAATCAAAATTGTATGGAACTAAAATAGTTGTTTTCAGGATTTTTCCTCTAACAGTTTATATGATTCCACCATTGGGTGACTCACATGACATGTTCCATTATTGTCAATATGATTGTGGTTTTTTATTTTTTCCATTTCCTGAGGACATGAGGGTATTCCATCTCAGGCATTTTAGGCACTTGAACGGATTCACATTCCATACATTATTCCATGCCATATATGATGCATTTCTTGACGACATGAAATTTTTTATATGTTCCTTGATTAACATACTTTTTTGATAAAAATATTATGTAGGGAATTAAGAAACATAATTTTTACTTACAGTACCTACTATAACCAAAATAATTATTTCTTACATAGGCTACAACCAAAACCCTAAGCAGACAATTCTGGAACATTACGTCATGGAACATTGGTCGCATGGACTTGAACATGTTATTGTCTAGATTATGTGGATGAAACACTTCAGTTCATGTGGTGTATGGGCCCTTATATATTTTATTTGGTGACCCATTTAGTTAAACCATTTAAAGAAAATTGTAAAAAAAATTAATTTATAAAAACTGAATTTGTGAAATAGAGAACTTGACCTTGAACCGACATTAGAGTGGGAAATAAGTAGTGTCTTTAGTGCTTTTTGTGACTGTTACTTTTTACCCAATCTATGTTTTTGGAGCAGGTAGAGGGGTGAGAAAATTTTATAGGAATTATTTGAACTGTTTGATGCGGTTATCTATGATTTTCCAATTATAAATATTTTCTAAGGTGTGTGTTTGGAATTTTAGAGACATGCCACCATGATGGCCTCTAGTCATTTTCCAAGAAAGTGGAATCAACTATTCTCTAGAGGTGGTGGAATTTAGGCTACCTTTATATCCTATTGTACTGCTATTAGCAACACTAGTGGTTGTACCAGATGTGGGTTATTTATCCTAGTTTTTTGAGAGTTTTATGTGATTCATTTAGACCATTAATGGAGCACTGTAACCTGCCTTTTCCTTGGAAGAGTTGACATGTGTGTTCAAAAAGCAACATCCAAACACATTTTTATGGGATGGAGGATTACATGTTTTTGAGAGTTGGCCGAACACTATTCTACTTATATTTTAGCATCTAAAGACACATCCTAAGAGAAGAGTAAATCTTGTGATGGATATGATTAGAGGAGCAGCTAAGCACTTGTGGTATGTCTTGAACTAGACTGAGGCACCTTGAGATATGTCTTGGATGGATTTATAATCTGGGATTTAGTATTTCTACTTTCTTGAGACCCCATGTGGTAAACTTTTGTGTGAGTATATGTGTTTGGAGCAGGGCATGAGGACCGTTTTAGATTATTTGTAGCAATTTATAAATATTATATGTTTTCTTCCAATTGATCTTACTGATGAGTCACCAAGGGTGAGAAGCTCCAAGGAAGGTTTCATGAATTCTATTCAATCAAATTTCAATGTATTTCTGTTGACTAATATAACAAAGATATTGAATCATGTGCATATTGCTAAATAAAACCTGAAAAAATATGGGGGTGAAGAGCAAGGAAGTGTATCCCCTCAACCTAGTGGTTGTAGGTCTAGTGGTAGAAAACATAGTTTTGATGCTTCTTATGATGGGAGTTCTAGAAAATCTATTAGTACTTATAGTTTTGTCTTCGGTATTCAGTGTGTAAGATGGGGACATATGAGGAATTAGTGAAACTAAGACCTAGTAGAGTGTCGAGCTTGTCGAAGGATGGTCCATGTACAACATTTATGAAGGAACATCCCACAATTGTTATTGGAAGGGGATCAGCTTCAAATCCCGTTTTAGTAGCGGGATTCAAATATATGTGTCAAGATGGGAGATGGAGTAGTACTGGTCACTCATGCCATTGGGGTGGTCATAACCAAAACATCGTGGTAGTGGTTGTACATTGATAGTAGAGTGGGCCTGGTCTCATTAGTATGGTTGTTTCACATGGACGCAGTTTGGGACAAATATATTCTATACATCATATACCGGAGGAGAAGTGTTCCAAACCATCTAAAGTGAGATCTAATATCTCAGTAGCCTCTACTCTAGTAATAAATCTTTTTGATAAAGGTTCTTCTCAGAACATTATATTTTTATCTGTTATGGAGAGTCTTGGACTCATTGTTCTGTTTTTGGATGGCATTATTACAATAGATATTCTATTGGGAATCAGAACAGAGGATGTATTATAGTAAAGGGAGTACCCCCTTGAGATCATCGGGTGTCACTTTGTATGGGATCTATTTATCCTTTATATTACATGGTTTGATGTCATAATTATTATGGATTGACAAGTTTTGTTTTTGATCCCCTGTCAATTTCTATCACCGAAGTGTGATATTCACATCATGATTGGGTGGTGTTTTTATTTACTAGGGTGAATGGGATGTCCAAGAATGCAGAGTTTGGCCTACGCATCATGGAATGGATGGGAGATGAACCATATTTCTAGATTGTATATAGATGACCAGGGATAGAGTCATCCTGATTCCCCTCCATTTTTTGATCATTTCAGGTACGTTTTCCTAAAAACATCAAGGGTTACCTCCCAAGAGGGTGGTGGAGTTATCTATCTAGCTAGTTCTAGGATATGAAAATATATCCATTACTCCTTATAGGATAGATATTACAAATTTTCTAGAGCTAAAGTGGTAGCTATAGGACTTAAAAGTAAATGGGTTTATACGATCCAATAGTTCTTCATGGGGTTCGCCAGTCATTTTTGTAATAAATGTGGATGGAACACCCATGATATTTTAGGTTCATAAAAAATTTAACTAGTTGATATTTGAGAACCACTATCCCTTTACATAGAAAAATGATTTATTCAACCAACTATAAGGATCTAGGTTTTTTTTAAACTGTTTTCAGTTTAGGTTATCACCAGGTGAATTTTAGACCTATAAACATACCTAATACAAATTTCAACAGTAGGTATAGAATATACAAGTACTTGGCTATGAAATATAGTCCCATGAATGTGAGAACCATTTTCATGGATCTGATGACTGATATGTCCATCCTTATCTGGATTTATTTTTGGTGGTATTATTGGACTATATGTTGGTTTATTCTCAAAATAAATACGAACATTCCAAACATCCTTAGATTGTTTTGTATACACAGAGATAAAATTATTTTTATGATAATATCAAAATGTTCCACTTCTAGATAGATAAGATTCTCTTCTAAGGTCATATTATATCGGAGAAAAGAGTATCCGTTGACCCATAGAAGGTGTGAGTTGTAGTTTTCATGGAGTATCTCAAGAACATCCTAGTCATACATAGTTTCTTGGGGATAGCTGGTAATTATATGAGTTTCATATAAGAATTATCACACCAATATGCACCACTTAATATCTTGATTATGAAGTGTTTGATGATTTTATGGTCAGATTACTATAAGATAACCTTTCCAAATATGAAAGGGATATTGAGTTCTGCAACAATCCTGATTCTACCAGAGCCATGCAGGATCTTCACTGTGTGTTGTGAGGCATCAGGTATTTGGATATGATTAATTTTGATATATGAGGATAAAGAAGTGGTATACAGTAATTATGTATTGAGGCCACATGAGAGGAAATACCCAACACAGAAACTCTAGTTACCTGCTATTGTACAAGCCTTTCTCTATTGGCAGAACTATTTACGAGGAGATCATTTTATTGTGAACACATAACAAAAAAGTCCCAAATATATATTTACAAATTGTGGATTGAATATGAGATGGTTATGGTGGGTGGAATACCAACAATATTTTGGTTTTGAACTTTCCTACACACATCAAAAAGAAAATGAAATTGATGATGTACTGAGAATAAGGACACAAACATAGTGATTTTGGGAGGAATGTAGTGAGTGGAAGTTTATGGAATCATTCACCTAGATACACTTGGAGGTGTAGGATGGCCAAGAAAAAAATGTTATTTAATCATTTGAAGTGAAATAAACCATTTTGATAAGAGTTAGGAAGAAACATTTATTAGATTCTGAATGACTATTCATATGGGAGAGAGTGAATGTTGGGATCCCATATCCTGGTTAGACCATGGGTGAGGATGAACTTATGCCCATTCGTGGTTGCATTTTGGGTTATAGTAGAAATAAATGAGGAGATAATGTGAGAGTTTCATTAATTATCTTGGGAAGTACATGCCAGTGTTACCAAGATGTATTGTGAGTTGTGCCATTAGTACTAGTGGTCAGGGATGAAACATGAGGTAGATAGTTTTGTTATGAGGTATTCCACCTATCATCTGGTAAAGGAAGAAAACCAATGACAATATATACTTTTAAAACATTTAAAATTCCTGAGTTGAAATAGGATGATGTTGTTATGGATATTCTGATCGGATTTTTGAGGTCAGCTTAGGGTAGTGATGTTGTGTGGGTTATAGTGGATAGACACACCAAGGTCACACATTTCCTTATGATCTGAGATACCAAATCAGTATATGATCTTAGGGGACATTATATACATGAGACAATGTTAATTCATGGGTTTCCTCAAAAATTTGTATCTGATAGGGATGCATGATTTACAACTTGATTCTGTTAGAATTTATAGATGGATTTGTGCATAGAGGTGATTCGAGGAACATCATTCCACCCTCATTATAATGACCTATCAGACAAAAGGAATTAGGTACTTGAGTACATTATTAGAGCACACATCCTTGATTTCTGGGGCTCTTGGTGGAGGCATATATAGACATAGTTCAGTTTTCCTACAAAAATATTTATAAGGAAATGATACATATAGAACCATGAAAGGCCTAGTATGGTATACCATAACAATCAACTATGTACCAGTTAGAGTTTGGAGAAACAATGATACTTGGACAGAGTCTCATGTAGAAGAATTCATAGAAGGACAAGTTGGTTAGTAAGCTGATGGATACTGTATAGCCTATATATAAATCTTATATATATCACCATAAAAAACCTATATAGTTCGAGGTTGGGGATCAATTCTTTTTATGTATCTCGCTGAGGTTGGGATATAAACTGATAAAGAGATAAGGTATGATTTTACCATGATATGTCAGTCCATTCAAGAATCTAGAGAGAGTTTAACCGATAGCGTATTATATTTTGTTATCCCAGTGGTACCAAGTCATGAACGATGTCTTCCATGTATCCCATCTACGCCATCATCACTCAGATCTGTCTCACACTCTGCAGTCATATGTGGTTGAGTCGCAGGTATATGTTTCCTTCAAGGAGAATCTTATAAGTATTTTTTGATTGGAGAAAGAATGATCTATATGACTAGTTATTTCCTATA
The DNA here is from genome assembly GCA_963277665.1 of Viscum album. NCBI lineage: Eukaryota > Viridiplantae > Streptophyta > Magnoliopsida > Santalales > Viscaceae > Viscum > Viscum album. The sequence continues at coordinate 1,370,091,310 of OY728136.1, forward strand.
GTATGGGTGGTACAGAAACATGGCCATTCATAGGAAAGACTTTGGAGTGGGAGGCTCATGCACGTACTCAGTGTCAAAAGTTATTATCAGAAAATTCTTAACCACCATTGGATGGGAAATTCTAGGTTAAATTGATTTAATGGGGAAGATTATAAGATAACCTATTTTTATATGAGTCATAGGTCTATTATTTAATTTTAAAATCTTTTTAATGTTTTATTTTTGGATTAGATCGTAATTTGAGATGTGGAAAGATAAGTTTTTTTGGAATGGAAGATGAAGGAGGGATGATGGTTAGTTCTAGGCCACTCACATGACGTGTAATTGGGATACATGCAATGTATTCAATACTTGATGTGTAATGGACTAAGGAAGGGAAATTCATGTCATATAAAGGGTTTTCCAAGGGGGAAGACTCCGAGAATTACATGAAGTTTAAATAATTTATATGATATCTAATTTCTTGAGGAATGTTTTTAAAATAATAGGGAGGGCCTCATTTTGACCTAAGTCCTCATCTCTCACACATAGGAGAGTTGTTCATGAAGCCCCCTCAAGCCAAGATCTTAGATTTGGCGTTGTTTCACCGTTCAAATTCTATTTCATCCACCATCAGTCTTGTTGGTTCTGCACTAGTGAATTCACTATTCCACTTGCATCATTAACCATTTCTCTTATCCAAGAAAATGTTATTTTGGTGTAGGCTCTTATACCCTATATTTCCAGAGTTTCACCAGTCATCAAATTTATTATGATCTAGATTAAATTTGAGGTCGATATTGGATGAGTGTTATAACACATTTATATGGTAGGTGGTTTATAATTTTCCCCCACAACTTGGTGGTTTATTTTCATTATTATAGTTGTTCCACTTTCCATACATTCCATAATATCCTAAAAAATTAATTCAATGTCTTGATATAAATGTTTGTAACCTTTTTATGTTTCCCACTAGTACATTTGGGATTTTTGGTTGTTGTTAGCCCCAACCAAGGCCACCCATGGAGTGTTCCCTTGTATCTTCCCTATGTTACACCACCCCATTGGGTGCGTGTGTGCTCAATTTTAATGCCTTATTTAAGGTTTTTAGAACCTTGTCCTAACTTTTAATTTTTAATTGAAATTAATATATTGAATTGAATTTCTAGGAAAGAGTTTTTTCCTCCATTTCCAGGTGATAGATGGTAATAAAATGAACAATTTTTAATGGAAAAAACATGAAGGGTTTGGAATAACTCATTGGTAGAAAATCATTAATGAATTGATTTGGGAATGGTCAATGGTAGTGGATTCCTTGGATGAGATCCATGGATCTTGATTCTGTTACATTCCGGGGACATTTCAACTCCATGGATCTTGATAATAGTAGTGGATTTCTTAGATGAGCTCCTTGGATCCTAATTCCATTACATGATAGAGACCTTTGAACTCCATATATCCGCAATGATTGCGATAGTGGATTCCTTGGACATTTACACTCATTGGATCATAACTCTATAGGATTATAAGGGCCTTTCCATGCATTGGATCGTGATTTCATGGACTTGCATTCGCCATTACCAGATGGCATGATTATTTTACTCCCCCAATGACTTTATTGAGTTTCCATTAGGTTTCTCCTATAAATCGATGAGGATGCCTTGGTCTTCTATATGTTGGATTCATCCATTAATGGTATGACAATATATAACATGTCATGGCCACTATAGATGTTATACACTAGATTACATGGTGTGTCCATGGTTGATTTTATACAGTTTATTACATAGAGAGGCCGATGTGGTTATTAGTTAGCTATGATTTATAGATTGCCTTGTTATTGGAATCATTTATTCATTGTTAGACTGGAAATTATTATGCCTTGTTTTCTATGATTTAAAACATATATTATTTATATAAACATGAATATTCACATGGATCAATGTTTGGATAGATAATATCACATCTATTTTACACTTTACATTTATTACTATTATACATGTGATATAATTTACACTATATCTGTTTATAATACATAGAATAGAATTTTTATAGACAACAATAGTGGTGGCATACCAAGTGTTATCTCACACCCAATTTATCCCATCATTGGGTACCCAGAAAACTTTATGGAAGCAAGTAGGAACCAGGGAAAGAACCCACAATATGAGGCATGTTTGGTTGTGCATAGGATATGGGGGAGCACAAGATCATGCTATGCTCGTGATACTAGCCAGGATAGTTCATTTTTTGGACTTTTTGAAACATGTATTATACTATATGCCTATATAACTATTTCCTACTTTATAGAGACATGACATGATCATCATATTGAACATGAATTGTTGTAGTTATTTATTATTATTATTTTATGGATCTTTATCTTATATCAATCATTTTCCTGCTTCCTATATTGATTATTTTTATTATATCACAATTATACACTCTAATAATGAGGTTATAGTCTCCCCAAAATACTACCTAATACCCTCACTACTAGCCAACAAACTCTAGAATACGAGGATTCATGCTTGAGGCACTATGACCAACCAGATTATGGTTTCTATCAGTGGATCCTGGTTAGGGATGTTAAAATATGGGTTGTTGAACATACCCTTTGGTAAAATGTGAACTGTCTGAAATGGGAATGGAACATGGGAACCCAAGTCTATGTATTCTATTTTATTTGATTTAAATTCAAAGATTCTTCAAATGTTGAGTTCCCAAGACCATGTAATTGGGACCAATGAATGTTTTCATCATTTGAAAAAAATATCAAATTCAGATCCAAAGCATCCAATAACTGAAACACCACCTGGATCAAAATATATCATGTGAAGAAATTATTAAATATAAACTCTCCATATTATTGAATTTAATAAAACACTACATTTTCTATACCATGTATATTTATTTAATTATATGATATATTATCTAATTAATACTATGTGAGAACTTATTTTGATAATTTATAACTCTGATTGAATAGATCTCCTAATGAATGGGTATAAAGATGAAATAACACTCATTTCATTTTAAATACTCATCCCACATATCATGTAAAGTGGTGATTTCAAATGATAAATAGGTTGGGATTCTATAGTGTCTAGATGGAAATCCACTCCAAGTTCTAGGTATCCTTCTAGCTCCCCTGAATTGAAAAAAAATAATTATACGAATTTAATTCACATAATAGGTAGAATAACCCCATTAATTTTTATTTTTTTATTTTTGTGAACATCTATAATTGGAATTTTGGAACAAAAACTTCTATCCTCAGGTTCTCTTAAAAATTACTTCTTGTAATAATGATACAAAAAGTGATCCTAAAATATCGATTGTCTCAAATCATTATTAAGTAGATTAATTCACATTCTCTTACATTGTTAGTGCCCTAATTCTGTAAATTTTCACTCATAATTGTGGATTCACCCTACTAAATCTATTGATAATTCCTTACAATTTCATTTCAACCACGATTCTAATTAGCATGTTGGTCTTTCTTTTCAGTGAATTATTGCACTTCTCTCCAGTTTCCACTTTGGAATTTTTCCATAGTTGATTATATTTTTTGGTTCTACTGTGGCTATGTTTTTTTTCCAGGTTATCGAAAGTATTTAGGTATTTAGTTTAATCATTAGTGTGAGATGAGGTATTATATTGATCCCACTAGGACACTTTTTCAACTTGTGTTGATGTTTATTGTTCCTTAAAACCCCAATAAGGTTTTTAATTTACATTATTTGAGGCTTCATCCTAGCCATGTGAATTAATTAAATTTTAAGCATTCTTGAAAACTTAATTAAATATTAATTGGTTTTTTAGTAGCTTGAAAAACCTAGAATGAGACTTCCAGTTCATCAGATTTATATTCAACAGTTTATTTTACTTTTGGATTCTTAAGATCATATGATTAGTTCCTATAAAATTTTTTATCATCAAATAAAAGATATACTTTATCTCCAAAACAACCAATCATTGAAGCACCACATATTACAACCCTACTCTATATTACAGACATAAACATGATTTGTTATATAAACATGAAATTAAGATAACTATAAGGATAGAGAGGTATAGTGTCTTGGAAAATTATAAAAATCACAAAAAACATAGAAAATAACACACAAACCTTTAATGAAATCATATTTTACATGGCCACAAAATTTCCTCATACATATCATTGCAGGATATAACCCGAGGACACACATAATAAAAGGGTGGGATATAAATCCTAGAAAGAGATTAAATAAGGAATAACATGAATAATATAGTACATGTTAGGCAATATTCATATCAATGGAGCACAAGAGAAACATGAACATAATGGAATGATATAACATGATTATCATAACATGGAAATGTGGAAACAACATTAAACCTGATATTAGCATGAGCCATAGATCATTGCATATGGTGTCTGAGAAAACCATAATTTCACATTAATTATCATGAGTAAACCCTCATTTCACTTGACGTATCATGATACTAATATTTATCCAAAGCATTGGAGTTCTATCAGGGCACACCCTTATTAATCATTTCATTTCATGCATAAATGTGCCACAGAGATCATACAACATGGATTCATTAAACACCATAATTTATTACACGATAAAAGAATTTGTAATTTATACATGAAACTCTATAATCAATAAGTAAATTTACATGACATTGAATACCCTTGTTGAAGAAACGTGCATGGAATTCACTACACATTGACTTTGGCTTGGAAAATTGTGGTGCAATTTCAACAGCATAACGGTGTGGCATAAGAATTCATAAAAAATGGTTGATGAAAGAGAAAGGGATATATCACTACAAATACATGAAATGGAAACTAATCAAGTCATTTAGATACCTTTCCAAATATATGTAATGGAATTTAGATTCAAAAAATAAAACAATTGCTTGAATGTAAATGAGGAGAGAGAAATCCATTACGGAATTTCGACATAGTAATTTGTCTACATGGGTGGAATTAATGAGAGAGAAATGGTTCTATCATCATTAAAACATAAGGAGAGAAGCTTGAGGAAGGTGATAAATCATACCCCAATATTTTTAATTAAACATAAAAGTCTATAACAACATAATGAAGTTTTAAAAAAATTAGAAAGGAAGAAATCCCTTACCTGGAAGTGTGATCACAAAGGATTGGGAGAGGCTTGATAGGGGATTCTTGGAAGCTTGGGGTGCCTTGGAAGGATTATATAGGGATTTTGGAAGGGTTTTATTGAGCTCCAAATGATTTCAGTGAATAATAATGGGATATTGAGTGGGTTTATATAGAAAAGGAGAGGGAATTCTTTATTATTTAGTATTTGGACACCACACATTAAGCTAAATAAATCCATAAATCATCCCATGGGTTTTGCGATGGTTTTTACCAATGTGGGGTGGAAAAAATTATTTTATAAGGCCAATGGCCTAACTTAATAATTTTTTTTTCTTGTTTATGGTAAGGTGTGTCACACTCTCTAGGAAATCATTTGAAAATGATTAAATGTTTTATAAGTCTTGGAGGGTCCACTGAGGATTTGTAAAAAAAAAAAACCAAAAATAACATTATTTAAAAGCTAAAACATATATTGACTGGACATACTATTTATAGTATTTTATTACATCACTATAGGGACATTATGAAGTCATAAAACACATTATATATTAAAATGGTATTTAATTTTTACCCAAAAATTCGACTGTCTCAAAAAATTATAAAAAATTAACCATTGTATAATTTCGATATCTTGATTCCAAAAAAAATATTCATTTTATTTAAATAATTTTATAAATATATTAATTTTTTACTTTTAATGTAAAAACCAATATTTATTGAAAATTGATGGGTTTTGACAGAAATAACTTTCATTCCTTAATAAAAATTACAATTGTATTCATAAAAATTATAGATTAATTTATATTTAATAAAAAGTAATTTAGTAATAATATTTTATTAAAATATTATTTAATTTAAAATTCCATTAATTCATAAAAATATATTTATTAATTCAATATTTACTAAAAAAACTGTTTTTTCATTTAAAAACTATTTACAATGTAACAATAATAAAATGAATGTATATACTTTATTCTATTAAAAAATAATGCACATAATCCTAATTATAGAGAATTTTTACATAACCCATTATAACACCCACATATGACCTAAAGGTAAGGTGTTCGATGGTGACCGACTCTTGGGGTGGCTCAGATCACATCGCTCAGGTGGTAATCTCTATCAAATTATACTTCTCCTATAGGTAGTTATGTTCAAGCTTACCGTGTTGAATATCTACTTGGGCTTGTTCAAGATATAAGCCCAGTGACGCCACATCCTTTACAAGCTTCGGAAAATTGTCTTCGTATAGAGAAATTCTATTGGATGAGGCTATCGATACCTTTGTCTAATTAAATTGGATATGTTAAAGACCTATATTTACACTATTCACGTGATCATTATTCAATGGCTATAATAGTAAAGATAGTAATTCGTAAAGGTATTTTAAAATACAAAAACATAGAACCAAATAAGCTCATATGTTTTAAATAATTTTTTTATAATAATACATTAGACCAGATCAATAATATTTATCGTTAATAAATGTTTGGGTCTTTACAATAATCACTTGTAAGAAATTTTTCCCTCAAAATTTCATGTTCCCACACAAAAATAGAAGAGGGTAACTCTGCTTCATCACGTAATCGGATTCCCATGTTTCTTCTTCAAACTTGTGGTTTCAACCACAACACTTTGACGAGGGGATTTGTCTTATTTCATAGAACTTTTTCTCTATAATCTATGATCTTCACCAGATTCTCTTCATAGAAGTGGTCAATCTCCAATGGTACCACCTCTGGATTGAGTACATGCGAGGGGTCAGGTATGTACTTCCTCAAGAGTGATACATGGAATACATCATTTACTTGAGATAGGATCAGTGGAAGTGCTAGTCGATAGGACACTGCTCGAATGAGATCAAGGATATCAAAAGGGATGTTTTACCCTGGAATAAGTTTCCATTTATTCCCAAATAGCATAACTCATTTCCACAATGATATTCAGAGGAATACTATGCCTCCAACTTCAAACTCTAGGTCTTCTCGGCAATTATCAGTATAGCTCTTTTTTCAACTCTGAGTAGATTTAATGGAAACTAGATGGTCATAACCTTCTCAAAAATTTCTTCAACCATTTATAGATCTTGGAGTTTTTTCTCCCCAACATTATCCCAACATTCCGTTGTTTTGTACCTCTTCCCGTAAAGGGCTTCATAAAGAGTGATTTGGATTATTGAGTGGAAACTATTATTGTAATAGAAATCAACCAGGGGAAGATGTTGATCCCATCATCCTTTGATGTCCATTGAGCATGACTTACAAATTTCCTCACGTTTTAGGATAGTCCACTTAGATGGGCCATTTGTTTAAGGATGATAAGTTGTACATAGGTTCTGATCAACACTCATAGCATATTGAAAACTCATCCAGAACAAAGAGGTTAATCTTGGATATTGATCGGATACAACAGATAGTGGTACTACAATCATCCTTATCAGTTCTCTAATATATATCCATGCTAGTTGATCTAATGAGAAGTCCTCTAAAATATAAATGAAGTGTGCATTCTTTGTAAGATGATCCATGAAAATCTAGATTACATTTTTTTCCTTTGGATGTATTTGGATGTTCGGTGACAAAGTCCATAGTGATGTTCTCCCATTTCCATGATGGTAGGGTAACAATTGCATCATCCCTTTAAACATCTACCACTCATCCTTCACCTTCTGACATTTCAGGAACTTTGATGTATACTCAATGATCCCATTCTTCATGTTATACCTCCAATAATAATCTCAGATATCTCGATACACCTTTTTGATTCCTTGGTGAATGATTAAATTTGAACTATATGAATCATCTAAAAGTTCATTATTTCACTCTAGATTCGATGGAACACATAGTATTCTCACAAATATCAAAATTAATTCTTCATTAACATTGAACTCTGAGGATTTACCTTTTTTTGATAGTTTCCACGTTATTCTGAATTCCCACATCATGATTTTGAGAATCCATTAACCCTTCCAAAAGATATTGTTGATCAATCATTTGTGAATGGATTGATGATGTTCCCTTCTTTCTAATTCCCATGCCCATATTCATCAAATCTAAGAATATTGGTTCATTTTCAATTCTCAATAATAATAGATTCACTGGGTCCTTTCTATATAGAGAATCTTTTAACATGTTCTCTTTCTCAGAGTGGTAATGGATTGAGAAGTCATAGTATTTGATCATCTCTAACCATCTTCGATGGTGAATGTTCAACTATTTCAGTGTGACTATATACTTGAGGATTTTTTTTGATCCGTGTATATTTCAAATTTCTCCCCAATGAGATAATACCGCCAAATTTTCAATGTGAATATTACTTTAGCCAACTCCAGATTATGTGTTGGATAGTTTTTATCATGAAATTTATGTTTCCTTGAAGCATAGGAAATGAATTTTTCATTTTGAATCAATACACAACCCATTCCCTTCTTTGATGCATCACTAAATACCAGAAAAAGCTATCCACTTGTGGTTAATGTGAGCATGAGCACAGTGATTGGCCTCCTTTTCAACTCCTTGAATCTTTCTTTTCATTCATCACCCAAAGAAAACAAGATTCCGTTCTAAGTTAGCATGGTAATAGGGTTTGAATATCGTGAGAAATCCCTTAGAAATCAGTGATAATATCCAACTAACCCCAGGAAGCTAAAAATATCCATTATAGAGGTTGGAATTATACATCCCTCTATTTCAGTAGTCTTGGAGGGATCCATAGATATCCCATTGTTTGTTATGTTATGAACCAAGAATGAGACTTCTTCAACTAGAACTCACACCTGCTGCACTTTTCATAGAGATTCTCCTTTTCGAAGGTCTCTAGTAAAGTGCATAGATTCTCCTCATGCTCCTCATTGGTTTTGGAGTATATTAGAATATCGACTATAAATACAACAAAAAATTTGTTGTGGTAATCTCTATAGATTCTATTAATTATGTCCATAAATATTTATAGATTTTGGGTGAGTCTGAAAGGCATTACTATTAATTCATAGTGCTCGTACATTGTACAAAAAGCAGTATTGGGGATATCCCCCTTATTCTCCCGTACTTCGTAATATGCTAACTACAAATCCACCTTGGATAGGAATTGTGCTCCACATATATGATCAAACAAGTCATTAATTCATGGAAGAGGATATTTGTTCATTATCATGACTTTTTTGAGCTCATGATAATCATTTAAAAGGTGCATTTTTCCATCCTTCTTGTTGACGGAGAGGACTGGTAGACCCCATGGTGATGCACTTTAGCATATAAAACCTTTATATATATTCTCATGTATTTTTTTCTTTATCTCCTCAAGCTCTATAATAGCTATTCTATAATAAGTCTTGGATATTAAAAAATACCGAGGTATAAGATCAATTGAGAATTCAACATCTCTTCTCATATGAAGATCAACCAATTACCCGGGAGACACTTCAGCAAATTACCTCTTAGTAGGCATGTCCTGAAAGATGGTTTCTTCCTTAGACTCAGTCACTATAGCAAGATACGCGTGCTCAAAGTGTAGTAATATCCAAACATGATATGATGGTGATAAATAAGTTTCATCCACATCCTTGCACTTGTATAAAATCAGGGGTCAATTCTCTCTATAGAGAGTCATTTCCCTCTCATGGAAATTTATGTTGGCTTTATATAGGGAAAGCAGATCCATGCAAAGAATTGCATAAAATTCCACTAAGGGAGTATAATGAGGTTTTCTGAGAAATTAAAACAAACAATTGTGATAGGGGAGGACTTATATTATTGGGATTCAATGATTTACCCATTTTCCATTCTCACCGACATCTTTAATTCAATGATTTATGGTGGTGTTTGGATAGTTCAACTAAACTTTTAGGATATAAAAGAATGTGCAGAACTATATATGATAACCCTACCTTTAACATTATTATTATTGTTCTACTATATCCAACATAGACTTATGGATGATCGATTTTAAACTATTAGACAAATAAGGGGGAATCCAATGACAAAGAATGGATAACTTATAAATTACACTTATTTCCTTTACTAATGAATTAATAGGATTCAATCTATTTTATCCCTGATCTACTTCCCAGCATATATTATTAGGGGAATTTTTTTATTCCATTAATAATGGTTTATACTAGGCTTATTAATTTACAAAATCATATCCATCGGGAGTGTCGTACCAAGAGTGTAGAAATGCCTGTTGTCATGCACGAATAATCATTCGAGTCTAGCTCGAAATGATGTTTTCGGGTTTTACCCCGGGATACATCTGTGCCAGAGTCACCACTGCTTGTTCATATCCAGAAAGGCATGTATTTTCTTGATAAACCACTAAATCAATACTCAAACAAATTTAGTTATGTTTTTATTATACTTAGTCTTTTCCCTAAGGATTTCCCTAGTTTTTCTAATCCTAATTCCAAAAATAACTAAACCTATTCTATGATACCAAACATAACAACCCTACTCTTTATTACACACTTAAAGAAGATTTATTGAAAAAAATTACACTTAAGACAACACTGAGGATTGATAGGTCTAGTGTCTTGGGAAATTAGGAACATTATATAACAATATATAACATAAAACACAACATATTTATTGAAATATTATTTTACATGACCACTATATTCCCTAGTACTTAGCATTTCCTGGGATAACCATTGGACATGAATAAGAAAAGGGTGAGATATAAATCCTAGTAAATGAGTAAATAAGGCATAACATGAAGAATATAGAACATGTTATGAAATAGGTATATTAATGGAGCACAAGAAAATATGAACATAAGGGAATGATATAACATGATTATCATAACATGGAAATTTAGAAACAACATTTCTCATGATATTAGCATGATCCAAGGATCATTTCACATGGATCATGAGTATAACCTAATTGAACTTGAATTATCTTGAGTGAAACATCATTTCACATTATGTATAATGGTACTAATCTTTACCCAATGCATTGGAGCGCTATCAAGGCACACCCTTCTTAATCATTTCATTTCATGCATAAGTGTGCCACATAGATCATAAAACATGCATTTATTAAACATCATTATTTATTACAAGATAAAAGAATTTGGAATTCATACATGAATCCCTATAATCAATAAATAAATTTTCATGATGGCGAATACCATTGATTGAGAAATTGGCATGGTATTCACTACACATTGACATAGGCTTAGAAAATCACGGTGCAGTTTCAGCAGCATAACGACGTGACATAAAAATTAATAAAAATGGTTAATGAGAGAGAAATGGGTATCTCAAATATTTAAATCAAATGGAAAGTAAGGGGTTATATAGATACATGTTCCAATATATGTACTGGAATTTATATTCATAAAATTAAATAATTTATTGAATGTAAATGAGGAGAGAGAAATCACATATGGAATTTTGGTGTAGTAATGGGTGTACATGGGGGGAATTAATGAGAGAGAAAAGGGTATATCATCATTAAAACATAACTCCCCCATATAGATTACAAATTCTTTTAGTTTTGTCTCAATTACACGATAAAAGAATTTGTAATTTATACATGAAACTCTATAATCAATAAGTAAATGTACATGACATTGAATACCCTTGTTGAAGAAACGTGCATGGAATTCACTACACATTGACTTTGGCTTGGAAAATTGTGGTGCAATTTCAACAGCATAACGGCGTGGCATAAGAATTCATAAAAAATGGTTGATGAAAGAGAAAGGGATATATCACTACAAATACATGAAATGGAAACTAATCAAGTCATTTAGATACCTGTCCCAATATATGTAATGGAATTTAGATTCAAAAAATAACACAATTGCTTGAATGTAAATGAGGAGAGAGAAGTCCATTACGGAATTTCGACATAGTAATGGGTCTACATGGGTGGAATTAATGAGAGAGAAATGGTTCTATCATCATTAAAACATAAGGAGAGAAGTTTGAGGAAGGTGATAAATCATACCCCAATATTTTTAATTAAACATAAAAGTCTATAACAACATAATGAAGTTTTAAAAAAATTAGAAAGGAAGAAATCCCTTACCTAGAAGTGTGATCACAAAGGATTGGGAGAGGCATGATAGGGGATTCTTGGAAGCTTGGGGTGCCTTGGAAGGATTATATAGGGATTATGGAAGGGTTTTATTGAGCTCCAAATGATTTCAGTGAATAATAATGGGATATTGAGTGGGTTTATATAGAAAAGGAGAGGGAATTCTTTATTATTTAGTATTTGGACACCACACATTAAGCTAAATAAATCCATAAATCATCCCATGGGTTTTGCGATGGTTTTTGCCAATGTGGGGTGGAAAAAATTATTTTATAAGGCCAATGGCCTAACTTAATAAATTTTTTTTCTTGTTTATGGTAAGGTGTGTCACACTCTCTAGGAAATCAATTGAAAATGATTAAATGTTTTATAAGTCTTGGAGGGTCCACTGAGGATTTGTAAAATAAAAAAAAAACAAAAAATCACATTATTTAAAAGCTAAAACATATATTGACCGGACATACTATTTATAGTATTTTATTACATCACTATAGGGACATTATGAAGTCATAAAACACATTATATATTAAAATGGTATTTAATTTTTACCCAAAAATTCGACTGTCTCAAAAAATTATCAAAAATTAACCATTGTATAATTTCGATATCTTGATTCCAAAAAAAATATTCATTTTATTTAAATAATTTTATAAATATATTAATTTTTTACTTTTAATGTAAAAACCAATATTTATTGAAAATTGATGGGTTTTGACAGAAATAACTTTCATTCCTTAATAAAAATTACAATTGTATTCATAAAAATTATAGGTTAATTTATATTTAATAAAAAGTAATTTAGTAATAATATTTTATTAAAATATTATTTAATTTAAAATTCCATTAATTCATAAAAATATATTTATTAATTCAATATTTACTAAAAAAACTATTTTTTCATTTAAAAACTATTTACAATGTAACAATAATAAAATGAATGTATATACTTTATTCTATTAAAAAATAATGCACAGAATCCTAATTATAGAGACTTTTTACATAACCCATTATAACACCCACATATGACCTAAGGGTAAGGTGTTCGATGGTGACCGACTCTTGGGGTGGCTCAGATCACATCGCTCAGGTGGTAATCTCTATCAAATTCTACTTCTCCTATAGGTAGTTCTGTTCAAGCTTACCGTGTTGAATATCTACTTGGGCTTGTTCAAGATATAAGCCCAGTGACGCCACATCCTTTACAAGCATCGGAAAATTGTCTTTGTATAGAGAAATTCTATTGGATGAGGCTATCGATACCTTTGTCTAATTAAATTGGATATGTTAAAGACCTATATTTACACTATTCACGTGATAATTATTCAATGGCTATAATAGTAAAGATAGTAATTCGTAAAGGTATTTTAAAATACAAAAACATAGAACCAAATAAGCTCATATGTTTTAAATAATTTTTTTTATAATAATACATCAGACCAGATCAATAATATTTTTCGTTAATAAATGTTTGGGTCTTTACAATCATCACTTGTAAGAAATTTTTCCCTCAAAATTTCATGTTCCCACACAAAAATAGAAGAGGGTAACTCTGCTTCATCACGTAATCGGATTCCCATGTTTCTTCTTCAAACTTGTGGTTTCAACCACAACACTTTGACGAGGGGATTTGTCTTATTTCATAGAACTTTTTCTCTATAATCTATGATCTTCACCAGCTTCTCTTCATAGAAGTGGTCAATCTCCAATGGTACCACCTCTGGATTGAGTACATGCGAGGGGTCAGGTATGTACTTCCTCAAGAGTGATACATGGAATACATCATTTACTTGAGATAGGATCAGTGGAAGTGCTAGTCGATAGGACACTGCTCGAATGAGATCAAGGATATCAAAAGGGATGTTTTACCCTGGAATAAGTTTCCATTTATTCCCAAATAGCATAACTCATTTCCACAATGATATTCAGAGGAATACTATGCCTCCAACTTCGAACTCTAGGTCTTCTCGGAAATTATCAGTATAGCTCTTTTTTCAACTCTGAGTAGATTTAATGGAAACTAGATGGTCATAACCTTCTCAAAAATTTCTTCAACCATTTATAGATCTTGGAGTTTTTTCTCCCCAACTTTATCCCAACATTCCGTTGTTTTGTACCTCTTCCCGTAAAGGGCTTCATAAAGAGTGATTTGGATTATTGAGTGGAAACTATTATTGTAATAGAAATCAACCAGGGGAAGATGTTGATCCCATCATCCTTTGATGTCCATTGAGCATGCCTTACAAATTTCCTCACGTTTTAGGATAGTCCACTTAGATTGGCCATTTGTTTAAGAATGATAAGTTGTACATAGGTTCTGATCAACACTCATAGCATATTGAAAACTCATCCAGAACATAGAGGTTAATCTTGGATCTTGATCGGATACAACAGATAGTGGTACTACAATCATCCTTATCAGTTCTCTAATATATATCCATGCTAGTTGATCTAATGAGAAGTCCTCTAAAATATAAATGAAGTGTGCATTCTTTGTAAGATGATCCATGAAAATCTAGATTACATTTTTTTCCTTTGGATGTATTTGGATGTTCGGTGACAAAGTCCATAGTGATGTTCTCCCATTTCCATGATGGTAGGGTAACAATTGCATCATCCCTTTAAACATCTACCACTCATCCTTCACCTTCTGAAATTTCAGGAACTTTGATGTATACTCAATGATCCCATTCTTCATGTTATACCTCCAATAATAATCTCAGATATCTCGATACACCTTTTTGATTCCTTGGTGAATGTATAAATTTGAACTATATGAATCATCTAAAAGTTCATTATTTCACTCTGGATTCGATGGAACACATAGTATTCTCACAAATCTCACAATTAATTCTTCATTAACATTGAACTCTGAGGAGTTACCTTTTTTTGATAGTTTCCACTTTATTCTGAATTCCCACATCATGATTTTGAGAATCCATTAACCCTTCCAAAAGATATTGTTGGTCAATCATTTGTGAATGGATTGATGATGTTCCCTTCTTTCTAATTCCCATGCCCATATTTATCAAATCTAAGAATATTGGTTCATTTTCAATTCTCAATAATAATAGATTCACTGGGTCCTTTCTATATAGAGAATCTTCTAACATGTTCTCTTTCTCATAGTGGTAATGGATTGAGAAGTCATAGTATTTGATCATCTCTAACCATCTTCGATGGTGAATGTTCAACTATTTCAGTGTGACTATATACTTGAGGATTTTTTTTGATCCGTGTATATTTCAAATTTCTCCCCAATGAGATAATACCGCCAAATTTTCAATGTGAATATTACTTTAGCCAACTCCAGATTATGTGTTGGATAGTTTTTCTCAGGAAATTTATGTTTCCTTGAAGCATAGGAAATGAATTTTTCATTTTGAATCAATACACAACCCATTCCCTTCTTTGATGCATCACTAAATACCAGAAAAAGCTATCCACTTGTGGTTAATGTGAGCATGAGCACAGTGATTGGCCTCCTTTTCAACTCCTTGAATCTCTCTTTTCATTCATCACCCAAAGAAAACATGATTCCGTTCTAAGTTAGTATGGTAATAGGGTTTGAATATCGTGAGAAATCCCTTAGAAATCAGTGATAATATCCAACTAACCCCAGGAAGCTAAAAATATCCATTATAGATGTTGGAATTATACATCCCTCTATTTCAGTAGTCTTGGAGGGATCCATAGATATCCCATTGTTTGTTATGTTATGAACCAAGAATGAGACTTCTTCGACTAGAACTCACACCTGCTGCACTTTTCATAGAGATTCTCCTTTTCGAAGGTCTCTAGTACAGTGCATAGATTCTCCTCATACTCCTCATTGGTTTTGGAGTATATTAGAATATCGACTATAAATACAACAAAAAATTTGTTGTGGTAATCTCTATAGATTCTATTAATTATGTCTATAAATATTTATAGATTTTTGGTGAGTCTGAAAGGCATTACTATTAATTCATAGTGCTCGTACATTGTACAAAAAGCAGTATTGGGGATATCCCCTTATTCTCCCGTACTTCTTAATATGCTAACTACAAATCCACCTTGGATATTTATTGTGCTCCACATATATGATCAAACAAGTCATTAATTCATGGAAGAGGATATTTTTTCATTATCATGACTTTTTTGAGCTCATGATAATCATTTAAAAGGTGCATTTTTCCATCCTTCTTGTTGACGGAGAGGACTGGTAGACCCCATGGTGATGCACTTTAGCATATAAACGCTTTATATATATTCTCATGTATTTTTTTATTTATCTCCTCAAGCTCTATAATAGCTATTCTATAATAAGTCTTGGATATTAAAAAATACCGAGGTATAAGATCAATTGAGAATTCAACATCTCTTCTCATATGAAGACCAACCAATTACCCGGGAGACACTTCAGCAAATTACCTCTTAGTAGGCATGTCCTGAAAGATGGTTTCTTCCTTAGACTCAGTCACTATAGCAAGATACGCGTGCTCAAAGGGTAGTAATATCCAAACATGATATGATGGTGATAAATATGTTTCATCCACATCCTTGCACTTGTATAAAATCAGGGGTCAATTCTCTCTATAGAGAGTCATTTCCCTCTCATGGAAATTTATGTGGGCTCTATATAGGGAAAGCAGATCCATGCAAAGAATTGCATAAAATTCCACTAAGGGAGTATAATGAGGTTTTCCGAGAAATTAAAACAAAAAATTGTGATATGGGAGGACTTATATTATTGGGATTCAATGATTTACCCATTTTCCATTCTCACCGACATCTTTAATTCAATGATTTATGGTGGTGTTTGGATAGTTCAACTAAACTTTTAGGATATAAAAGAATGTGCAGAACTATATATGATAACCCTACCTTTAACATTATTATTATTGTTCTACTATATCCAACATAGACTTATGGATGATTGATTTTAAACTATTAGACAAATAAGGGGGAATCCAATGACAAAGAATGGATAACTTATAAATTACACTTATTTCCTTTACTAATGAATTTATAGGATTCAATCTATTTTATCCCTGATCTACTTCCCATCATATATTATTAGGGGAATTTTTTATTCCATTAATAATGGTTTATACTAGGCTTATTAATTTACAAAATCATATCCATCGGGAGTGTCGTACCAATAGTGTAGCAATGCCTGTTGTCATGCACGAATTATCATTCGAGTCTAGCTCGAAATGATGTTTTCGGGTTTTACCCCGGGATACATCTGTGCCAGAGTCACCACTGCTTGCTCATATCCAGAAAGGGATGTATTTTCTTGATAAACCACTAAATCAATACTCAAAAAAATTTAGTTATGTTTTTATTATACTTAGTCTTTTCCCTAAGGATTTCCCTAGTTTTTCTAATCCTAATTCCAAAAATAACTAAACCTATTCTATGATACCAAATATAACAACCCTACTCTTTATTACACACTTAAAGAAGATTTATAGAAAAAAATTACACTTAAGACAACACTGAGGATTGATAGGTCTAGTGTCTTGGGAAATTAGGAACATTATAAAACAATATATAACATAAAACACAACATCTTTATTGAAATATTATTTTACATGACCACTATATTCCCTAGTACTTAGCATTTCCTGGGATAACCATTGGACATGAATAAGAAAAGGGTGAGATATAAATCCTAGTAAATGAGTAAATAAGGCATAACATGAAGAATATAGAACATGTTATGAAATAGGTATATTAATGGAGCACAAGAAAATATGAACATAAGGTAATGATATAACATGATTATCATAACATGGAAATTTAGAAACAACATTTCTCATGATATTAGCATGATCCAAGGATAATTTCACATGGATCATGAGTAAAACCTAATTGAACTTGAATTATCTTGAGTGAAACATCATTTCACATTATGTATAATGATACTAATCTTTACCCAATGCATTGGAGCGCTATCAAGGCACACCCTTCTTAATCATTTCATTTCATGCATAAGTGTGCCACATAGATCATAAAACATGCATTTATTAAACATCATCATTTATTACAAGATAAAAGAATTTGGAATTCATACATGAATCCCTATAATCAATAAATAAATTTTCATGATGGTGAATACCATTGATTGATAAATTTGCATGGTATTCACTACACATTGACATAGGCTTAGAAAATCACGGTGCAGTTTCAGCAGCATGACGACGTGACATAAAAATTAATAAAAATGGTTAATGAGAGAGAAATGGGTATCTCAAATATTTAAATCAAATGGAAAGTAAGGGGTTATATAGATACATGTTCCAACATATGTACTGGAATTTATATTCATAAAATTAAATAATTTATTGAATGTAAATGAGGAGAGAGAAATCACATATGGAATTTTGGTGTAGTAATCGGTGTACATGGGGGGAATTAATGAGAGAGAAAAGGGTATATCATTATTAAAACATAAGTAGGGAAATATGGGGGAGGTGATTAATAATACCCTAATATTTTTAATTGATAATGAAAGGGTATACCAATATAATGAAATTGAGACAAAACTAAGAAAGGAAGAAATACCTTACTTAGAAGAGTGTTCCCAAAGGAATAGAAGAGGCTTGAGAGGGAATTATTGGGAGATTGGAGAGCCTTGGGAGGATTATATAGAGAGGAGTTCAGTGTTTTATTGGGATACCAGGAGTTTGAGTGAAGAGGAATGGGGGATTGAGTAGGTTTATATAGGAAAGGAGAGGGAATTCATTATTTTTTAGGTTTTGGACACCACACATTAAACTGATAAAAACCACAAAACATAACATGGTTTTTTCTGATGGTTTTTTCGAATGTGGAGTGGGAAATATTATTTCATTGGGCCAATGGACTAACTAATTATAATATTACTCCTTCTTATTTGGAGGTTAGTCACACTCTCAAGGAAATCATTTTAACATGTAAAAATGTTTAATAAGTCTTCGAGGGTACACTAAGGCTTTTTAAAATAAATAAAACCAACCTAAAATCACATTCTATTAATGGTAAAACATATATTTTCCGAAAATACCAATTATATTATTTTATTATATCACTATTAGGTCATTATGATATAATAAAACACATTATATATTTAAACAGTATTTAATTTTCACCCAAAAATTCCACTGTCAGAAAATTATGAAAAATTCACTATTGGATAATTTCAACATCGTGATTCCAAAAATAATATTCATTTTATCAAAATAATTTTCTAAATATATGAATTTTTTACATTTAATGTAAAAACCAATATATATCAAAATAACTCATTGGTTTGTACAGAAAAAAAATCCAAACCTTAATATAAATTAAAATTGTATTCATAAAAATTATACATTAATTTATATTTAATAAGAATAAATTTAGTAATAATATTTTTTTAAAATAATTTTTAACTTAAAAATCCAATAGTTCTTCAAAATATATTTTTTAATAGAATATTAACTAAAAATACTATTTGTGCTTTAAAAACTATTTACAATGTAACAATAATAAAATGAATGTATATTCATTATTCGATACAAAAATAATGCACATAATAACAGTTCTACGGTCTTGTTTCATAACACCTTATAACATCGAAATATGCCCTAAGGGTAAGGTGTGCAATGGTGACAGACTCTAGGGGTGGCTCAGATAACATCACTCGGGGGTAGTCTCTATCCACATCCACTACTCCCATAGCTGGTTCTGTTCAAGAATAACATGTTAAAGGATGACTTGGGCTTGGTCAAGAGCAAAGCCTAGTGACACCACCTCCTTTCCAAGCTCTGACAAATGGGCTTCGTATGGATCAATTCTACTAGATGAGGCCATCACTTCCTTTGTCTGAGAAAATTGCATTTCTTAAAGACCTATATTTATACTAATAATGTGATCAGCGTTCAACGACTATAATAGCGATTTTAAATATTATAAATAGTTTTTTAAAATTCAAAAAAATAAAACCAAATAAGTGAATATGTTTTATATTACCATTTTAAATAATAATACATTTAATCAGATCAAGTGGGATTTTCATTAATAAAAGTTTTGTTCATTACAACACATGACCCACCACGTACCATGTGATCAAATGAATAAGCATTAAATCCTCCATCATATTATAATCCCTCTTAAAAAAGTTACATGATCCATTATTGACCTCTATGTTTTTCAAAAAGATGAAAATTTAATTGGATTCTTTGTAACTTTATATATATTACACATTTATTTCCATTAATGATATACATCACTGAAAAATAGTCTTAGTATGAATCATTTAACAATTATTATCTTAGAACTATGGATTCATATAGATTAAATGATTATTTAAGATTGACATTGTATGGGTTCTAAGTACATACTTTTTGTGTGTTATTTATTTTGTTAAATATTAATATTACTAAATAAAATAGGATGGATGTCAATCGTATGAAAAATGGTTTGAGGAAGGAGTGAAAGAGTAATCATGTTTGTAAAATATAATTCATATAAAAATTATGAAATCGTTTTTCTGGGTTTACACTATTTTTATTCAAGACTAGTTTTTCCATAGGAGTTGGAAGAACACTTTATCTTTCATGAAATAGATCTAAGTTATAAATACTAGATTAAACATGGGGAAAATGAAAATGATAATAGTCACTACGATAATACTGCATTTTATGGATAATATGATATTATTATAACTGTGAATAATGAATATTACTATATCAGGGATATTATTACACGTATGAATGATGACAAAGTTCATATTGTATAAATGAAAATGACAGTTTAAGATGAACCTCATGATTATGAATTTTTTTTGGAGTAGTTTAATAGTTTCGTAGGGATTCTATATTATGTTGGTTGTAAAAAATATATAAAATTGTCATCCATATTTAAGCTATATAATATAAAATCTGGGAATAAATAGAGTGAAATGGTTTTAGTAAATTACTTGACCTCTTTCATGATATGATTTGATAAGATAATGAGTTTCATTTTTGAACATATGATGCTAAAATAATTCTATCTTCAAGGGGTATGGTCTATGAAAGAATACGTGCCTACGAAAATGACTGTGTACAATTTCACAAGGACTATGAATCACTTAAAAAATTCTCCATGTGTGGTGCCTCTTAATACAATAAATAATAACATATTTTAATGAATGTTTTATGGTACATTCCAATCGTTACATGGTTAAGATGCTTATATGGATGTGTGGAGACTACATGGTAATTGACATGGCACACATATACATGATTTAAAGATGAGTTTTTTACTCAACATACTCTCCTTAGTGGAATAAAATTGATCACTAGAATCCTAAATTAGAAAATGGGTAGAGAAACCTTCATCATGCGGTATATATAGATAAAGTGAATCATTTTTTTAAGCAGAACTCAACGTACATGGATGATTATGTTATTAAGTTATAACTTTCCACATTCATTAAACTTGGAACAAAAATACATTTTGTTATCTCTTCTTATATCAAGACCAAAAAAACGGTGTAATGCTATTGATGTTTATTTGTATCTATTAATAAATGATTTTAAATTATTGTGGCATTCAGGTGTTATGTTTTATAATTCTTATAGAAAAAACTATCTCACATTGAGATCCACGTTGAATGGGATGATACATTACTTTCCTTTATAATGAATTTTTTTTTTGATAAATCATTAATGGAACTCAATGGTTTCTCATTTTTGAACAAGGTACACGATAAATTAGGTTGAAACATTCATTTATGTGTGTGTTTCTATGATATAAATGATTTATAACTTGATAAAATTTGTTATGATATTGGAAAACATCATTTGATGGATGTTCAAAAGAAGGTAAAACACATTTTCCACTAACTCATGATTATCTTTTTGAGGAAGTGAAGGATATGTACAATTATTTTGGTAAATATTTTTCTAAAATAATTCAAAAAAGTAGTTGAAAATGTAGATAATGTTTTTAAATTACCATAATAGAATTTTTTGTGTGTTAGGAATTTTTTATGGTATTCTTGGGGAAACAATGTATCTGATAGTGAAACTGGTATGTTACTAAATTCATACATAAAAAGAATAGAATTAAGTATAGGTTGGATATGATTGACATGGAGATTCCCAATGATTCGGAACTAGTGATGAGTGAAAAACATACTTTTCATCTTATAGCTTCTTACACTCTTTATAAGAAAGGGAGATGTAAAATCTTAAAATTCTTATACAATGAAAAGGTTCCAGGTGGATATTCAGAAAATATCAAGAATGTTGAAGTTAATGAATTTTTTAATGTTAAATGGTATAAAATTCCATAACTGTCATATTTTAATACACGATTTGTTGTCTTTACCTTTATCATGAATTTTTCCCAAGAATTTTGGTCATCAATTAACCAATATCTATTTATTTTTCAATGATATTTGTAGCAAAGCTATATACTGAGTGAAATTTCTATCTTTGGAATAAAAAAATTGTTGTCATATTATGTGAATTTGATATGTTCTTCCAACATAAATTCTTTGATACGATGATTCACTTTATGGATCACTTGGTAATAGGGAATCAACTATGTGATCTGATACATTATAGATGTATATACACCATTGAATTGTATATGATTATTTAGAATGGGTATATCAAAAATGAAGGTTTTCTATAAGTTTTTATTATAGAGTGATATGTTAATGAGGAATCCATTGAATTATGTACTGGCTACTTATCTAATGTGGAATGCATTCGCCACTAAAACTCTCATCACATTATGCATATTATGGATGATGTAATTTTCAAAATAGATGTTGTCACAATTAGAATTCCAGAGAAGAAGAAGATTCACCTTTATGTCTTACAAAACATTTATGAGGATTCACATTATGTTATGATCGACAAACTAATTATTAGGAATTCAAATCCATAAAGGTATGAAATATGGATATCAAATACACATAATAAATAGTTTATAGGATGGGTTGGAGAACATATTTTTAATAAGTGAACTGAAAATATGGATTCAATTTCCAAATGAATATGATGGCTAGCCATAGGACCTAGTGTGCATGTATTATCTTATAATTGTTATGTAATTATTGGAAATATATTCTATACAAATGAACTTGATGAAAACACTACCATGAAAAATAGTAGATTTAAACTTTTGGATAAATTGATATATTTATTTCGTTTTGAGGAAACAAATATTATTTATGAGAATATTTTATTCTTTTTAATCATAAAAAAATATGGGTGTAAGATTATACTGCATTGAAAGTGCCGATTTTTCAATAGAAGTGTGTTGATAATACGAGTACAATAAATATAGATGAACAAGGTTTTGTGAAAGTGGATTTTAGTAAGGAATAATACAAATAGAAACCGTTTATAATGGCCTAGAAGTAGTATAAATATTTTATATTCCAAATACTGAAACACAAAAGTGTTCAATTGTTCTATTATGGAATAGAAACAATGAAGGGTCATATGTCAATTAAACTGAGGATAACCCTTTAATTGGGACATCACAATCATTTTACAGTGGTCTCAATATAGATAGCGTCTTCTATGTTATAGAAGACCACAATGAGGTGATTTGGATAAACAATAGAATGGTAAAATCCTTACATCCTTTTAAGAAAAAAGAATTCAATAATCAGTTTATTTTTTTTATAATATAGACTTCGTTACCTCATATTATTATCTTTTAATTAATAAATTTATCTAATATAAATTTAATGTTCCAACACTTCTACATATTATGACTTATTCACATGCTGAGGCTCCTAATCCCAAGGAACAACAATTTCCTCATTATGATGATTCTACCAATGTAGAGAAACAACAAGATTTTATACATGTTGATGCTAATAATCCATAGGAACAACATATTGACAATTTTGAAGCTAAGAAAATTTTAGATATTGAATAACCTATATCGTTGAAATAATAGGATCCCCATAGAATGATTGTGTTAGAAAAAAAATTTATGGGGAGAAACATAGGCATTGAATTTGTGGTTGGATGAAATTCATGAGGACAACCTGTTAACCCCAACAAGTCTTTGATTTGTAGTTACATTGGTATCAACACTTGAATTTGTGTACCAATTGTTGAATATTCATGGAAAAATGTTGTTCCCATGATTAGGGCACATATTTTTGATGATATTAGGGTGAAATGATGATAAAAATGATTTATATTAATAAGAAAATAACGAAATATTGATTTAATCTTTATTGTCCCATGAAAAGTGCATTTATAGTTGATGAAACCTAAATATAATTTGTATTTATTCTCCTTAGAATGGATAATAGAGGATTTCTGGTAATTCTTATGAAGTATCATCTTAATGATGTTGAAGAGAAAATAATCACGCACCCACCATAGATGTATGCACACCTGATAGTCCAAGAAATGTTGGATGCTTTTATCAGTTTTCATGAGGATACATATTTTTAGGTACATTGTGACTGGTAATAAATTTATTTAAAATAACTTTATTAATCAATTTTGATTATGAATTATCATATTGTGAAACATCAACTGAGTACTAAAAATACCCAACGTGCTACAAAACCAATATACCCCAACATTAATTCAAGGATGGGGTAAACTCCACTTAAAAAATGGTGTGTATTTTAAATATAAATTAAAATTTTTATTTGAAATGAAATTAAAAAAATAATTATGTTCCATTATTTATATGAAAATTGATGAATCAAAACTCAACCTAACTCTTTTCCAACATCATGTTCTTGTAAATGAGGCATGTGTAAATAAAGATAAGATAATAATAGATGAAAAATCATAAAAAGTGTGGGAAGTATGTGTATGTATGGAATAATTAATTTTTTTTAAATTGGTATTACATAACACTGATTACATATTTTACTATATTTTTTATCTTATTTAGACACAATAATCCTCATCAGTTGTACCTAAGGAAAAACAACTGTTAGTGGCCTTCAAATGGATAGAATAATATGGGAAAATCATAGGTGTGAATTTTGGGGTTTCACCCAAAAAATATTTTGTTAAAAGAAATGAAAGTTGGATAAATATCAGAAAATGGAAGATATGTGGGCACAATTAGCTTCTTTATAATAAAATCAGAATTGAACGCCTGAGTTATTTGAAAATATTATAGTAAGGAATTGAAGAAACTAAAAAAATACCATGTGAATATCCTCCCACCCCACCAGCTTTGAGGTGAGCCATTCCCCTCCAAGGGATATCTTAGAATTGGAAATACATATTTTCATAATTGTTTTCATGAAATAATAACATGGAAGACACTGATAAATTTCCTATAATGATATTCTATAGGGTTAAAATGATTGTGATTTATATCTATCAACACCCACCCATAACATTGTTGTGAGGGGTAATATGTACAATATACAAGGAGATATTATACACACACAAAAACAAATTCCAATTGGTCTTGTGATATTGGGGATTCACGTAGCACATGAGATGAGCACTGAGATACCTGTTCCACTTGATGATGCAAATATAGAAACAACCAAGGTTTCTATTGGAACATTAATAGCATGGTCCTTTTATCTTGTAAAAATAAAATTTCATAAAAATTTATTCTTTCATAATTTATTTATTATAAAAAATATTAAATAATTAATGAAAAATTATCCGAACAGGTAAATTTTATTACAGATAGAAAGTGGGAAGGTGGTGAAATGGAATCCCAAACAAAATGATACAAATTATCAACCTAACAATTGAAAATATCATCACAATATACCATTACCCCACCTATTCGACTTACTCATTTACCAACATTAATTGTTCTTGAAGATATAATGTTAAAAATGGGTGATACTCCCATAATTTATTTTGAAGAATATATGTATGGAGGTCCATTACAGAATATATAGTTCTTGAGAATGTAAACGAAATCTTAAATCATTAATGGATAAAAGTCTATGTTTGAAAAATTTACATGTGGTTTTTTTTCAGGATTTTCTTATGAAATAAATGAACTACTATATCAATTATGACAAGATCATATTCATAATTGTTATGAATTTATATCAATACTATTGACTGGAAAACCCAATGTGCATAAATTTGGACTCATTAGTCTTCACAACACTTACACCTAACTATTATCATTTGCACAAAGTAAATATTAAATAATAGTTAAAACTAGAAAAAATATTTGAAAGAAAACTAACAGATTATAAAATATCTTTAACAACCATGATATAGGGGTAAAACTATATAATTTAATAATATCAAATATATTCAAAATCTATTCATTATTTATTTATTTTTGGGTTTTAGGCATCATTGGTTACTCACTACAATAAATTTAGATACTCTAATGATTTATTTTGAATGTTTAAATAATTGATACCCAACAAACAGACCACACATGATGATATTAATCAATTTATTGTACACCATAATATAAATTTTATAAATAAACACCAGGTAATAAATATTATATTTTATTTTAATGAAAATCCAGTTATGATAGGGTCATTTTTAAATTTCATAAATGCCATTTTATGACGACAGTCTATGAGAAAAAAAATCTTATCAGCCTCAAAAATGGATAATTATTACGATATATATAATATTCCACTATTGAAACATATATCAAAACAAATTACATATTTTTCAAAATGTTTCAATATTTCCTGGACAAAACTAATAGAAAAGATTTTTCTTATTTTGGTTAAAACTTTATTAAAGATATCATATTACATCAACAAACGATCATACCCAAAGATGTATTTTCAATGATAATTATAACTTCATTTAAAATATTTATTAATCATTTCTTTATTTTTATTTTTATATCACTACTAGGCTTGATGACAGTCATCATATTTAAAATAATAAATAGATATTTTTAGAAACTAATGAAAAGTATAAATGGTGTCAGATTGTATATAGAAATCATGGAGTGGTTATTGACTACCACTTGTGTAGTAATATTTTTTTATCATTTTATGTATTTTTTTGGTTATTTTCCTTCTAATGTTTTATGATACATATATTTTTTAGTTTTCCTAGATACCATGAACTGAATAAGGGATATACACTCATGATGATTCACTTTTTGTTTTATTCTAAAATTTATTAGAAATTATAGGTTATGAATAAAAAATATTTTTATATAACCCCAAATAATCAATGCATTAGAGAATAAAAAGACCAAATGAGATGTGTAATAATCAACCGCACCTAAAACCAATACAATGTATGCTCAGTATTAATTGAAGTTTATGTTTTTAGTTTAAAATTTATATTCTAGTTCAAAACACATGTAACATAATTGAAATTGAGAAAAACATTCATATTATTGTGATACTTTAGAAAAATGATTCATAAGACATTTGTGATGTGTAGGAATCATCCACACCTCAATCTAATGCACAGTATTCCGAGTATGAAAAATCTAGTAACCTGTTCAAAGATTATCATACTCATGAGTTGTTGGACCTACATGATATAACTGTGATAATAGTGATAGGGAAATGAAACAAGATTGTGTACAGACATCATAGAAAGGTTAATTCCTATAACTACATAGTTAATTATTTCATTATTTTATCAATGATTTTAAAGTTAATTTCCTTATCATTTTTACCCATTAATATTTTTTTCACGAATATTTTTGGATGTCATAATTCACTATAAACTTCTTGAAATAATCCTGAAAATATAGAATTTTTTCCATTAGATTGGTATCGGAATACAAATTCTTTCTGATACAGGTATTGAATTGTTGATCGGGTTGTTGAGAACATCAAATTTGAAATTATTTTTACAAGAAAATTAATAGTATAATAGGAACCCTACATTGTCTCTAGATGGAGTACTAAATCACTATGTTTAAATTTTTTTTATTATACTTTAATAAAATATATAATTGGATGAATAGTTTGGTTGGTTTTTGGATTTTTAAAAGAAAATTTGAAACATTGTTTCCATGTGAGGGAAACTAGTTGGAGAAATGGTGATACACCTGGGTGAGGGTATCCTGATTCTCATCTACCATTTCTATCAAGGTAAATGGGAGGTGTCATTGATTAATTTATTTATACATACTAACACTACTATGGTATGCGATGTAAGAAACAAAATGAATTAAGGAATCACATCAAGAACATGATGAGATGAATAGATATGTGTCTACGTAAAATTTTTATCAAGAAAAAAACATGCATATTCATGGTTAATATGTTCTAGATTTCCCCAAACAATTCGATCCATAATAACACACTTGAAATAGAAGAGGCGATAAAAAGGAAAACAAAATCTAAAATCATCACAAGATTCATCTTATGCATGGAATAATGAGGATTTTTGTTCCATTGATTTGTATTTTAACATAAAAATTAAACACAAAATAGGTGTAAATAAAGAATAGTAGAGAAAAAACCTAGAAATTAAATTACCATCCAATTATTACAAACATAGAGCTCAAGATTACAACAAAGAACACCCCCCCCAAATGATCATTAATACATGCAGATGAAAATGATGTAGAAGAGGATTAAAATTGAGGAAAAAGTTATAAATTTGTATCACACTTAAACATGGTCATTAACACCTTTCCAATGAGACATTGAGTGATTTTAATGATAAATTTGGAAATTTGGATTCATGAAAAATTTATGATATATGGGTGTAGGTGAACTGTTGATAACATATTTTTCCAACAAATTTATTCGACCATATGAATGACCAAAACACATTAAATTTAATTGAAAATATATTGATCGATGGTAATTATAGTTATCTATATAATGGACGTGGAATAATTCAAATTGGATGTCCTAATCCAATGTCATGAACCAATATCTATAGGTGTTTCCAATGTGTCTCATCCATAATGTCTTCATATTGTGAGCCTCTTTTGGACCTCTTATGATCCAATCTAGTTTTTCCCAGTTGTATGAATTTTATCCACTTGATCATAGAATCCTACAAAAAAGTTATTTTCACATTTTTATGATTTTAGTAAATTTTATGATTGAAATAGTTAGCTACAATGAAATTGGTCCATTCTATAATTTCAACTATTTGAGCATGTTTTCATGAAATGATTGAAAATATACATTGAGTGAACAAGGATTTGATAATGGGATTCGAAAACCCATAAAAATTTAATTAAAAAGAATAATGGTGATAATATATGATATATCACTATGAGATCACACCCCACATATAAACCATTGTAAACCTAAGAAATGTATTATATTCTAATCAAGTCTCATTCATAAAGAAAAGGTGAGAAAACATCGAATATTATTTTTAAAATAAATACATCATTTCCCATTCATGAAAGCAATTGTACTATTATTATTATCTTTATCTCATATTCAACTTTGTTCAACTTTATTCGTTCACTTTTTCAACTTGTCACAACCTACCTCACTTAGAAATTTTTCTCCTAACTCTAAGAATGTATGAAAGTGGAGTTATGATTATTTCACAAATATCATGTGATATTTACCTTCTTACAAAGATCCTAAGTTAATTATTGGTAGATACTATTTTTATACTCAATATTACATTCAACATGTAATTTTATGGTTCAAGGGTAGTTAGGATTTGATGTTTAAAATTATAAGTTAGAAGTGGAGTGTTTAATATCTAAAGTACAAATAATAAAAACAATTCATCATTTTTTCATTAAGAATGTACACACAGAACCCCTCATAAAATTTATCACTTCAAATTCTATCTAAACTTTATTATTTTTTTGTGGTTCACATATAATTATTGAATAATAATGAAAAAACTTCCTCTTTTCTCCATTTATTTTTATTACGTTTTGTTTCTTTCCAATTTTCATAACTATTTATTTTTTATTACAAATTTTATTTGGATATAATGTGGGATAAATGTGTAAAATAATGATATAATATGGATTGTAAACCCACTTTCAAAAGAAATTTAGAAACCCTTTCTCTCAACCCATAATACTGAATCTTTCCCGATAATTTCTATGGAAGCAACCTCTCTCCGACACATACTGAATATAACATAATAATGTACAAAAGTTATGTATAAGTAGGGATACAATATCTTGTAATGTGTCTACCTAATAAAAATTTCATGTTCTATAGGTCTTAAGAATGGTAAGATTTCAAGGTGTCCAAAAATAGAGTTTACTTATTCAGTGGGATTTATAATTGAAAGACGACATCTATCATAGGTGTAGAACACTTGAATATTATGGCTTCAAATAAAATGAAGGAAAGTTCTATTTTATATAAATGAACTAATATACATTAGAAAGTGATTAAAATGAAAAATATGCAATCATGTTCATAGAATGTCCCATGGAAAATGGATACAAAATACTGACTAGTGATAATCAGTCATGGTTTTCAAAAATATTTTAAACTCATAAGAATAATTTGAAAATAGGAATTATATAAAAATATTCAATATCAACATTCATTTTAATTTTTTTCCAAAAAATGTAATTTTCTACATAATCGACTGAAGTGTGAAAAATAATTTTGGATAATATTTTTATTATAATTATTTATCTCAAAACACAAGACAAAGAAAAAGAAATAAAAAAACATTTATTTAGTTTATTTAGTTTTTTTTATAATATAAATCCAAACTATCTCATTCCACACTCCTACACACCTACAAATTTTATTTTCTTCAATGGAATCAGTTTAAATAAAGGCACAATTAAATCAAAGTAAGGAGAAGGGAAAACCTGCCAAGTTGTGTAATATGTAAATCTAGCAGCTGGGTTTCCTCCACTAGATGCCTTAGAATATCCTCTTATATTGTATAAATCACTTCCCATTTATTGTAAAACATTGTCTACTCTTCCCATGAAAAACCTATATTTCACCAAAAATGTAAAAAATAGAAACTATATAAGGACCGATATATTTGGAATAAAGTTTACATGGGTATAGTTTTTGCTTAGAATCATACATGTGTACCTTATCACTAATATAAATTTTTTTTTGATGAATCATGTCATCATGTTCGGCCACTATATTCCCTTTTTAGATCTAGGAGTTCTCTTTTGAATCACACTAAATTTCATTAAACTTCTAAATCCGCAACTTCTTATAATCACCCATAACTAAGAGATTCATATTATATTTTTTACTAGACCAATATGCATGGTACTATACTCTATATGAATGTGTAAAGGATTTACAAACATAATCTTATATGGTGAAATTCTTATTGGGGTTTTAAAAGTAATAAAGTATGCCCAATGTGTATCATCCAAGTGAAAACTACAATATTTCATACTGGGTTGTAACATTTTTCCTAGATTCTCTTTACTTATTAATTTGAATGTTCTTCTTTCAATTATTTTTGGGGTGATAAGTGGTGGATACTTAATGAACAACCCTATACATATAGATAATTTTTTCATGCTTTCATTTGTAAACTGTGAACCCAGATCTCTAATGAAGAATCATAGAAAACAAAAACTACTGAAAATACAAGATCTCCCAAATTCTAAAACCACCTGATAGTTATATTTACAAGTATCCTTTAATTCCACCCATTTATATACATAGTGAACATGTTACAATATTTATTAGAAACCACTTGATTTTGGAAAAGGCCCCATAAATTCATTACCCTATGCATTGAAGAACTCAATAAATAAATTGGTTCTTAGGAAATTTCATTCTCCTTGAATTTGTTCCTAGTTAATTGAAATGATTTCCAAAAATTAAAAAAAAGATGGGTATATCTATACATTTTTGGCCAATAACTTCCAAAATCAAATAACTTCAAGATGTATACTGAGAGACGAAGTGGCCCCCAAAATCCATGGTGTGGAATAATCTAAAAACTCAGGTGAAATCATGGTTGGGGACACAATGAGGAAAAACCTGGTCACCAAAAATTCTCTAAAAGTATAGATCATCCAAACTATACCATCATGATTCGTGATTAAGTATTTGGGATTGTGAAGTTAAAAAACCTACAAGTACCCTAGATGCTTCTAGTAAATTCACAATGTCTCTTTACCAAGGGGTATGGTCCACAACATCACAAATGTTCTCATGAGGGAAGATTTCTCTAATGGGGATGGTTGAGATAATATTATGAACCAATAGTGATGAAATCCTACTAATTTGGTAATCTACCACATTTTACACTCCTATCTTATCTAGAATATATAGTTAAATGTTTTGGAGGAGGACTATTCACCGTATATGTTAGAGTTTTGCTTTGCCTATCTTAAAAAGAAGGTAAAGGAAATTATGATCCTAAAACACAAGGAATTTTTACACAATAAGATATGAATGAAATTTTTACACGTAAAACACACAAGAAAGAATATATTTTTTAGTAGTTGTGTAGTTTTATTAGGTAGGGTCAAGGGTACGTGAGGAAAGATCAATGATAAGAGGATCCATATAAACCCTTTTTGGTATTACTTACCAAATTGAAAAGGTATATGCATCAACCATAAGATCTAAGGGGATACCCCACCCTAGTGTTTAGATGATGGGAGGTAATGCGAGACTCTATTTTAGTGATTTAAACTCTTTGTCACAATTTTTAAGAAAAAAAAAGAATATTTTTTATTACAATCGATACAAGTGAAGTGTAATATTACTGTAGTATTTAATTAATCAAATGAAAAAACTTGCATGACCCAAGAAAGATAAATCTACCTAAACACATTTTGGAAAATAAAGAGAGAAAATTATTTAATTTTTTGACTTATCGACTTGAATTCCCGTATTTTGAATAAAATTCTCAACAACTAGCTCATTCTCTACCATGAAATATAATTTCTTATAATCTATTACAAGATATTTTTAAATGCAAGGATGGAAGAAAAAAACCTCGGTGTGCCAAAAAATCATAAAAGGAATATCTATACACTATGAAATCATCCGTAAACACATCCATAAAATTCTCAAGGTATATAGAAAATATACTAAAAATATAATTCTAAAATGTACCAGGAGAGTTATAGAGACCAAATAGTAACCTCTTATATGAAAATGTGTGGAATGGATAGCTAAATTTTGTGTTTTTTTGAACCTCAACGAAATATATGATTTGAAAATAACCTTTATATTCATCGTGGATATAATAATTGGACCTACCATCTAATATTTTCAATTTTATTAATGAATGATATAAGAAATTAGTCCTTTAAAGTGGATTTATTTAGTCAATGGTAGATTAAATAGGATCACCATATATTTTTCACATGTGTTAGAATCAATTAATTTTGTTCATTTGACAAAATTTTTATTCTAGTTTTTATACACTCTTTTCACTAGGTGAACACATTTACTATCTGATATGGGATAGATGATATTAGAAGCATGTAACTTACTAACTTCTAATTTTTCCACTTTTAGGTGATGCGGATTCACATGGAATTGAGATTGCCACATGTTCTCAGCCTCATAATTTTAAAATATATAGTACATGAAAATTGATGGTCTAATCCTAATAATATAATCCAATTTTCATCCTATCACCCTATCTCAAAAGGTCTAGCAGTTTTTATTCCTGCTATAGAAATTGATTTTAGTTAATAATGATAAAAAATTGGTTAATACCCCCAATTTAGACATATTTTGAATTAGATGTATATGGTTTTAATTGTAATAGTTGTGTTTTTTGGATTTAGGGAATATATTTATAGAGAGTGTGGTCAATTACACTATCCATATACTCATGCTTATTCTCTATGGAAAATAAATTAATGTAAATGAGATTTATAAATTCATCAACAGTCATGAGAAACTCATAATGAAGATACTCATTAATTAGAACACAAAAACCACATTTTTCCATACCCACCCAACACTTAAAACATAAATTACAACAAAAATATTTAGTTATTTAGAAATAGGAAAAAAAATTAGAGTATGAGCTAAGGAGAGAAAATTTTATATTTGTTTAATTTGAGATAACATCCATCAAATATATTGGAAGGGTGGAGTGCTCTTCAAAAGGGTTTTTATAGAATCAAGGATATTGAAACATACATCTTGTCTACTGAACATAACAAAAAACATACCATTTTAAAGATTGATAATTTTATTATCTCTTTTAGTGAATTTCATTCCAAGTATGTGATGAGAATTTCCTTAGGTTTTGGTATCTTCCATCTCAAGAATATATAAGTCTAAAAGAAATATGAGATTCTTCACTCTCATGAGGAATTTCTCTATTACATATATTGGTTGTGTTTTTAGGAAAGTTAAATAATTATTTCCAATGGTTGAGGCTCTCTAACATGTAGATAATTATACATAGAGTGAGGAATCACCTTAATTGAATCACCTAAATCAAGATTTACATCGGAAAATAAAGTCTCCCCCAGGGTTAATGGTATCATAATTGTTCCTAAATCCTTTAATTTGGTTGGTATCATTGGTTGTATCAAGGAAAATAAATTCCTTACAAGTATGAATCTCTCATCCCCTTCAATCACCATTTATGGGTGATATATTTTTAAAGAAATTTTTCATAATGAGGAATCTGTTGAACTGCATCCAAGAGAGTAATTTTAACTTATAACTTTTTAAATATATCCATGATATCTTTATTGATTTCATTATCAAAAAATTTCTTTGATTTATAGAGTATTTAGGGAAAGGGATGAGTGATAGATTATTCAGGGGAACCTAAATGATAACATTTTTACTATTTATATTTTTTTCTTCAATTTAATATTTTTAGGGTAAATAATTATTTTTTTCAGGAGGAGGACATAAATTTTTTGTATAATAATTATGGGGATAAATTTCTATACCACTTCAAAGTAAAATATTACAGAAATTTCCTTTTTCGTTGTGATTGTCAACAGGTTAGGGTGGAAGTTTTCCTGAACCTTGAATCTTTAGCTCAAAAATATTGTAATATAGTTTTTCAACTTGATTTCAGATGTCATAAGTATCTTATTAGGTGATATGTTGGAACTTAATGCTCTAGGATCTCATTTTATATAACATTTCTTTAATGAATTGATCATATTTGTGAGGAAGATTTTTTTTCTAAGAAGGTTAAGGATAAGAATGTTTTATAACTTATCCTTGTTGATACCAAATCTATTTGGATTAGTGTATGTTTGAACCTTGTCAATAATATGGTTTTACATTACAACTAGGGTTTATATTTGTATTGAATGGTTCATTCTTGAACGTTGGTTCTTATTGAAATGGACACCTATGAAATAATACTATGAATGAATAAGATGAGTCCTAGAGTTAGGGGTACTGATCATAGAAATGGGTGTTATTAGAAAAAATACAAAAAATGTAATGAAATGGTCAGAGAGTGTGGATTTACTTGATTATGAGCTTATTATGTTGAATGAGTTTGAATTTAATCACATTTATTATCTAAAATTTATTATAGGGATGAATTAATTATATCATGAACTCATCAAGTGGGTTCAATTAATAGTGTACCAAATTGTATTTTATTTTGGGTCATATTGGTTATTAGGTCAGAAGTGATGAAATATGGTTTTTCAAATAGGTCCCCACAAGTTTTAGCATCTATCATGCTATGATCCATGGTGAGATGTAGAAAAAAGAATTTTTGAATTAGTAACTATTTACTAATTTTATAGTGGGGTAAACTGGAGTAATGCCTTTTAAATCTCTCCTAATATTCATGCAAGGAATCTTATTATTATTTTCTAATTAAATAAATTTATTTTATAACGGATGAAGTTTAGGATTTAGGGAAGAAATTATCTTAAAAGAGTCCAACACCAATAAAAAAATTTTATTTATTAAACGGTAGGAGGCATAAGTCACTACATGGAAAAAATTAAGGGGGTATGAAATAATGGATCCCAAGAGAATCTACTTGAACAATGTTTTTACCTGAGGGTGGGTGGGGGGGGGGGGTTCCAAGACTATAAAAGATAAGTAACCGGTCATTATAGGATTTTTAGAAGCTAGAAAGTCTACCAAATAATTAATCTCACACAATGTAGGAATAATGCTCATGCAATTATTCACAGGTCTCTTGCATCTTCCAATAGAATATTCAATAGACAAAGGAATTAGAACATTTATTGATATTCCATTGTATATTACTAATGAGTTAGTCTCAATATCCATTATAGTAATGTTACTCTAGCGAATGGGAAGTATCCCCACAATCATGGCATGGGCCTCTGCTTGGAGGGAATCACTACTCCCAGTGAAGGGAGAGAATCCAACAACAACTAACCATTTGGAGTATCTGGTAATTCTTCTACCATTCACAGATCCCATTAAAAAATACCAATCTATATTTCATTTATTCATTGGGGATATAGGATCCCACATGATCCATTTTCCTTTAGTTTTAGGGTTGTTGATGAGGGTGGAGTTTAGGTGAATTATAGGTAAGAGAGAATGTTAATTCCCTGATACTTTGAAGAACCTAGTGAAATCTATAATTATGTTCCTAGTTTTGAGGGGGATACCTATAGTAGATATCAGTGAATTTTTGTTCTTTTATCATTTCTGAAAAACCATAGAATCCATCAAACCATTGTGAATATTAATGTCCTAACATCCCTCTCAGTTTTGGGTCTTTCTACACCATGATACCATTATTGTAAAAAAGTCTTGACTGAAGAACACTATTCAGACTATCGAGGTAACTAACCTAATGAACTCCAGACTAACTTTTCACATTCAATGTTGAAAAATAAGTGTTCTAGGGATTCAGATCATTACACCCTATGACAATGAAAACTCGAAGCAAGGCTAATCCATCTCCATTGAATATTCTCATCAGATGGAAATGAATTATTCCCCATAGGCCATAAAAGGAACAAAAACACTGGGGGTAGCTCCATACACCATAATATTTCACCCCAGCGGTCCTAAGAAGGTAAAACCAATTCAAATTTATGAAATTACCCAATATAATAACTTTCATACGTTGAACCTATGAACACACATATATCAAGGTCACTAGACATCTTGATTCTATCTAACAGACTCCTCTGGTCATCATCCAAGATGAAATAGTTTAATTTTGGGCCCTCACTAGCCTCCATGTAGATAATATTCACAATAGAGAAGTTCGTGAATACATGGAGTTTCCATGACATATTTTAATATCAAGAACTAATATCTACCTTTCCAATTAGCCAATGAGTTTTCTTTTGGAGGATAGGAATATGAGGCTAAATCATTTTATTAATTTTAGAGGATTTAAATCTTGATGATCTCCCATCAATAAAATAAGTAATTCCATGCGTTTTCTTATTTTTTACCTCAATTATTTCCCATAAAATATTGGCATGAAAACCATTCATGGTATAAAGGATACTTCTTAAAGTAATAACCCCTTATTTAATGTTTTTAGAAAGCTAACTCCAAGAATCCCATTAAACAGTACCATGCAAGTGGATATCCCATAAAAAGGAAATATGTGTGTTTTCAAAGTTGTAAATCACCTTTTTTGGAACCCTTAGTGCGGACAAGGTATCCATTGTTCTGAAGGAGAGGGCATAATTAATCTATATAATTATCCCTCTCAAGGATAAGAATCTATTTTTTCAATTAAAAACTTAACCCATGATTTTTATTAGCAACCATATTCATGTTCATGATAAGAAGGGTGTTAGGGGATATATGAGAACCCAAGTAGTTCATAGGAAATAACCATTTTCGCATGATAAGGCCGATTTCCAAAGTCCTTATCCTCCTTTATAAGATTTTATTAGGTCACAAATGTAACCTTATCTTTTGGCACTAACCCTTAGTTAAAATATCTCTTAATACGTGGTTTTTACAGTTTTACACTATATTGTTAAAATAGTTACAATAAAATTCCATTAGAATATCAATTGGACCATTATTAAATATTTTAAAATTATCTATGTCATTTGTAAGAATATTATATTTTTATGACTATTATATCATTTAATAGAATAGTAATTTTTTAAAACAAATTTCTCTCAATATTGACACTATTTAGTAATTGATTTATGTTAAAGTCATAAATACACGATTCATTAAAAAAACCACATTAAGTCAAATATAAATTGTCATAATAATCCATAAATTTTTTTATGGAATATGAATTTATAAATTACATTTATTTTAATTTTTATAATATCATTTATTTGAATCAGTCATTAATAAGGTAATTTCTGCATCATCATTGAGTCATAAAAAAATTTAATTTTTTAATGCCTAAAAATTATAAATAAAATACCATGATGTAGGAAATATTTTTAAATTTATAATAAATATTTATATTCAAAGATATAATTTATATTACTCTATATTAAAATTATTTTATCAAAAAGAAACAGGTTTATGTTGTCTTTCTCTTTACTTATAGTTAATTATTATAACATGTCATTATCACACCCAAGTGGTTCCCAAATGCCAAAAGTTCAGCTTAAGGAATTTTTTTGTCTCCCAAAACTCATCTAATAACAATAGGGAACATGTAAGGGATGTTTTATTTCATTATAATATTAATTTTACCCTTGTTTAACTAATTTACCCTTTAACCATGGTGAATAAAAATAATTACTCATATTACTATTCATATTGTCAAAATATAAAAGGTAAAAATTCAAATAATTTGGAATATATTATTTTAAATATGGAATCCATTATTCCAAATTTAAGGCATAGAAGTTGTAGTAATTAATTTTAAATTAATTCCCTTTGTCGAAACCAAGAAGCTAGTTTTTAAGAAGTAGAAACTATCAAAAGATTGACACATGTTTATGTAAACATTAAATGTGAAATTATATCAAATGAAAAAAATTGTATTAAATGATAAAAAATAATACAATTAGAATTTGAAAGCAATTAAAAATATAATCTAACTATATAAATAAATGAGATGAAAAGGATGTTTTGAATTAAAATGCCGTATTTTTCATAATTCATTAAAAAATGTATTTTATCATAAAAGTACCAATATTAAACCAAAGTAAATTTTTATGTTTCAATTATAAATAAGAGTTTTATTTTTTTCAAATATAACATTTAAAAGTGAAAAAATAATTTTTAATATGGGGTTTCCTTCAAAAGATTGTAAAATGTCCTTTTAAAAATATTTGATTATGTTATGCTTTAAATGGGATTCATTCTCATTTTTAGCCTATAAAATTTGTTGGATAAATATTAAAATATCTATGAAACATTTGTAATAATATTTTAGTTAGTTATATTAATTATTTCTTATACAACAGTTAGAAATTAACTTCCATTTAAAATAATAATAATATTATGGTATTATTCTTCGCTATAACTCAGATTTGTGTGCAACGTAAGATTTCAGATAAATCCATTGTTGCGTGTCGAGTACGCTGTCGGACAAGGCATCATATTTAATATAAAATTAATATATTATTCAAAAATATTAATAGATATGAATGATTTTTATTCTATAGTTAATTGGGATGTCACATCATTCATCTCCTTTGGAAATCATATCCCCAAAATTTTAAATATGGGCTTCATAACTTCATTGAAAATCACACATAAAAAAGAGTCTATAAAATTTCCACATTATAAGAGAGATTTTTTCTTTAAAATGTTACCCAAGATAACACATACTTGGATTCCAAGTACGAAAAATGGATATGGAAGTAAAACTAACGATCTGGTTCGGATTAAGAGTGATAGAAAACATGATCAAGAGGAAGTTAACAATCAGAAATCCATAAACTTGTGATGGGTTAAACAGTCTTTGATTTCCTAGTAGGAAAATTTAACGGAAAATGTTTTTATTTCAAGGTCCTTTTCATAAAGTTGATGAATTATTTTACTACCTTGAATATGAACATAAAGGCATTTACTTACATGAAAAGTATAATTTTATCTATTAATCAAATTCCACCACAAATTCATATGTTTTTCCAAATGACGAGTACTCAAGATGAATCAACTTTTTAATACACAAAATATTTAATATATATTTATCCAATATTGAAACATTAACCAAAAACTAAATGTTTCGTAGAATATTAAATAATCCCTCAAAATAATAATCATTTATAAGTATAAGAACTAATTTTAATCTGCAAAATTCAACAGTAACCCCCAAGGTTTCACATAGACCATTCAGAAAACAAATGTTCTTAAAATTAATCAAAATAATCCAACTATAATTAAAAATCAAAACAAAAAATAATATTATAACATAGTCTTCCTAGATAAATTTTAACATGTATCTACATATAAAATCGATGACTCTTAAAATGTCAAATTGAAAAGTAATTAACCTAATCACACACTTTCCATGATAGGTTAATCATTTCCATAAATTCCATTTTCTCCATAATTCCACAATTAAAATAATATATTATTCAAAAATATAATTAAACCATTACACCGTTAAAATCCCATAGTGTTCTGTTTACCTTAATTATATAAACTTCTTAAAATATTGAATGTATTCCAAAATATCATTTATCACGTAATCCCTAATAATTTTCCAATACTAAGGATATCCATTCGATAATCTATATGTCTCCTAAATCAACATTTTCTTAATCCATAAAATAATTTAACTAAAAAGAATAAGTCATACTAACTAGGGACTTTTCACAGGCTAGTGGTAAGGAATATAGGTCAATCACACTATGGTTGTTGGTTCGATTCCCACAACCTTGTCTGACTTGACTGGTTTTCACACAGTCTACATGTTGTCCTTTTTCAAAAATTGAATAATTTTTATAACATTAAAAAATGATATAAAATCCAAAAAAATAACCATAACATCTTTTATCCTCAATGTAAAATCTATACCTCTCATTTTTCATCCCCAAAAGTAATAACCCCTAACTACCTCAAACATAAATGTCTCAAAAAATTCTATTAATTTCCTTGATATTTCATAACATAATCATCAAAAGGTGTTTCTAATATATTTAACTTATGATCATCCTTAAAATAATAAACCCATTGTGATATCCATAACTCTTATGAAAACATAATAATATCTAATTTAGTCAAAGCTATCCTCTAGATACCAACTATAAGGACCCAACAGTAAACATTACATAATTGTGATTTAAGTCAATAATTTGACCTTATTTCACAGTGAGGATATTTTCATGTTTACAGTTTTAGATAATTAGGACATAACTATTACATAATAGACTCAAACATTACAAGTGGACAATTATACTCAGTATCCAATTTTTTCACCAAAGGAACCCATTTAGACAAAATATGATTTCATTTTTATGATAAAAATATTATTTACTTATTCCTTTATCGTACTCATCATTATAATCTATAGAAAAAATTTCAAAAACTTTTTATGAGCATAAAAAGCTTAGTAAGGCATATAAAATGAAGAATAAAACCTTTAGTCCATGAATATTTAGAACCCATAAAAACATTTTCACAGAATCATATTTTTCACCCATAAAACATAAACTATTTAGCTTACATCGTGTAATAATAATATTTCTAAAAAACATTATAGAAATAAAAAAACATCAAGGAAAATTTAGGAATCTATATCATACTTACATTATAGCTTTCACAACTTTATAGGGAGTAACCTTGATGGTTACTTTTGAATAACCATCACAGTATATTCTCTAAATATCTTAGGAGAAACCTTATCGTTTATCTCTATCACATTACCTAATGAATTAGAGAGATATCACGGGCTCACTGGCCCTTTGTTTATCATAGAACCTCCCATATATATCCATAATTCCTAAAAACCATAACATAATCATAACACATAAAACAATAATAAAGGGAAAAAATAACATTTCCACTTTGAAATAAAATTTCTTCTTTATAAAGCCACACACTAATAAATGAAAAAATTATTATAATATAAAATGGTATACTTGTAAAGTGAACCTAAATACATAATTGTGATATAAAAGTGGGAAATTCTCTTCATGATGTATATGTTAAATAATACATTCAAAGTTATTGAAATAATCAATCCAATTTTAAAAAACATTTAAAACATTTAGAAATAATATTTTTGAATCAAAGTGTCCCATAAAAATTTGAATATTTTAATGGAAAGAAACTTTTAGAAAATAAAAGTCGATATAAATAAATACTTATTTTTTTTGGAAAACATGGACATTATTGAGAATGATTTATAAGAATAAATATTTAAAACATTATAAACAATGTTTTAGTAGAAGAGTATTGTAACACTTGAGAGACTGTTATATAAAAAATAAAAAAATATTAATAAAAACACATATAATATAATGAGAATAAGGATATTCATGCTATAATGTGTCAAATGTAAGTATACACACCATAAAAAAGTAATTGGATCATAACAACAAATAAGTGTCAATGGAATGTAAATTGAGACAGAATCCCTTACAAATATCATATCCTTAGATTAAGGATCAATAAATGACATAATTATGTGTGAAAAATATAAATAAACCCAATATAATTATATATTTTGTGTAAAAAATCTTAGGTCATTCACACATATTCTTGTAAAAACAAAACCAATGAAATGGATATTCAACTCAAGGAAATGAGATTGACTTAAGATTTTCCTTACCTTGAGTCCGATTTGCCTCGTTCATTCATTATATTCATAAATAATAAAGTTACATTAATTTCTACTTGATTAAGAACATTTTATAAGTTTATTATTCCTTTTTTATTACTTATTACAATGATATAACAATTATTTAATTATTTGAGTTCATATGGGATGTTTTTCGATGTTTGGTACTTGAGTCAAAAACAAACTTATTATGATTAAAAATTGTCTATGTGGTAAAAAGAAACTTTTCTACAGAATATTATAATTTATTTAAATATCACATATATTCATTATATATGTATTTATAATAATCCATGATATTTGGAGATAATAAATAAAATACAAAGTTCCTGGAGATGATATGTCGTACACACAGATGAAGGCTACATTAATTCCTTTTTATTATTAAAATAATTAAAAATAAATGATAAATATGTATATTATAATTCCATTATAATATCTATGCTATATATGTTAAATATTTTCATTAACTCTATCGTTTATACGTTCCTTTTATGGAATGAACAAGTCACATCACTTTGAGGAGGTGGTAGTCCACACATTCTCAAATGAAATTATCATGTTTACACAATATGGAAAGAATAAATGTATGTTGTAAATAAAAAATTAAAGAAAAACATATAAAATATAAATATAATATATATCAAATATAAATACAGTTCAATTATAATGGCCACCATGATAAGTGGTAGGAGAAAATTGAACAATCATCGTTTCTTGAGACAATAGTTCACCGTACAAAGAAATATTATGTTCTATATCCATTATATGGAGGTGTGTATAATTATAGACCAAAACATTAGAATAAATAATTATAGTATATTTAGGATAATTTTTTTATAAAATAATGTTATAAAAATAGGTTATGCGGTTTGAGAAGGAAAATAATTGAAAGGAGCTTGAGAGAAGACATTACCTCTAAATCGAGTAAATCTATTTGATTTGAGATAAAAGGATTTTGGAATTTCATTATGACAAATATAGAGAATATAAGAGTAAGGTGGGGATGATGGGAGATTATTTGAGAAGAATTTGTACAATCTAAAGGGCTTGAGAGGTGTGAGAATGTGGGTAGGGTTGGTGGCCTTTTATAAGCTGGAGGAGGGGCACTTCAGGAAAGTCTTGAAATATTAATTTATTATGACTTGATTTTTGAATTATTAAAGATCCAAAGTGATATATTTCTATTATA
This sequence comes from Viscum album, assembly GCA_963277665.1. Lineage (NCBI taxonomy): Eukaryota > Viridiplantae > Streptophyta > Magnoliopsida > Santalales > Viscaceae > Viscum > Viscum album. The sequence goes on from OY728136.1 coordinate 1,370,135,119, forward strand.
AGATTAATATAGGTTGAAATACTCTCAACTAATTGGTTTTATGCAAGTTTATATCTCAAATTTAATCGTAACTTTTGGCTTTAACCATTACGTAAAAAATTTAAATCTTACCATGTCTTTTATTGTTTTTACACTATATCATTAATATAGATACTAAAAATGAATATTGAACCTCAATTGGATCATTATTGACAATTTTAAAATTTTAAAAGTCATTTTTACTAATATTATGTTATTATGACAATTATATCAATTAATAAAATTGCATTTGTTTTAAAAAACCATTTATGCCAATTTTGACACTATTTGGTAATTGATTTTTTTAAAAGTCCTAAACACTTAATTAATTATAAAAAAACTAAATTAAATAAAATATAAAATGTCATAATAATCTATAAAATTCGTGTATGGAATTTATTTTTATAAAATTACATTTATTTTAATATTTATAATATCAATTTTTTGAATCATTTATTAATATTGTAATCACTGCATCATCATTGTGTCATAAAAAAATTTATTTATTTACTAAATAAAAATTATAAATAAAATACCATGATTTGAGAAATATTTTTGTAGTTTTAAAATATTATAATATTATTTTTACCCTTGTTTACCGAATTTTTCCTTTAATAGTTGTAAATAAAAATAACTATTGAAGTTACTAATCATAATTTCCAAAATTACCTATTTACATATTTTTGAACATATTATTCCAAATATGGAATCAATTTTTCAAAATTAAAAACATAGAAGTTACAGTAATTAATTTAAAATTAATTCTCTTTGTAATAACCAGAAAGTGAGTTTTTAAGAAGTAAAAACTATCAAATGATTAACATGTGTTTATGTCCAATTTAAATCTGAAATTACTTTCAATGAAAAAAATTGGATTAAATAATGAAAATAGTATCCAATCAAACATTAAAACCTATTAAAAATATAGTCTATCGATATATATAAAAGAGAATAAAAGGCAGTTTTGAATTTAAATGTAGTATTTTTCACTATTCATTATAAAATAAATTTTATCATATAAATACCAAAATTATACCAAAGTAAGTTTTTATCTTCTTATTCTAAGGAATAATTTTATTTTTTCAAATAAAACATATAAAAGTGACAATAATGAGATTTAAAAAGGGTTATCCATCAAAAGGTGGTAAAACGACCTTTTAATTATTTTTTTGTATTATACGCTTAAAATTTGATTCATTCTCATTTTAAGCCTCTAAAATTTATTTGATAAATTTAAAAACATTTATGAAACATTTTTAATAATATTTTATTAAGTTATATTCATTCTCACAAATACAATAACTAAAGATTAACTACCATTTAAAATAATAATATTATAATTGTATTATTTTTTTGGCATAACCCATTGTTGTCTGCAATATAATATTTCAATGAAACCCATTATTGCATGTCAAATTTTCTATTGGAAAAGGAATCCCATTTAACATAAAATTAATATCTTTTTCAGAAATATTAATAGATTTGATAATGTATTATTTTGTAAGTAGCTAGGATGTTAGTCTCCTTCTCCCTAAAAACCTTTCCCCCCAATAGTGTTAGAATTTAACAATTTCTTTCTAGTTCTCTCCACATCCTTTATAAGAAGAGAGACAATGCTTAATATTCTAAATAAGATAGTTAATATTTATTTTTTCATAGTAATATCATTTTCGAAATAATTAATTTATAGTTACATATTTATGGTTAATTTATTTGATTTTTTGTATTACACACATCAGAATTTTTTTCTTATACTAGTGGATTCTTTTGTTTTCATTGGGGTTGTTTGTTCTAGATCATCATGATAACTATAGATCATACTTAATTGGTTAAACTAAGATAACAAAAATAAAAAAATTGGTCAAAATTTTATAAAACCACCATAAAAAGGTGAATTCGTAATACTTATTTAATTTATTTTTTCCTCATTTTATATAATATTTTTAAGTTAATTACATAATCATATTTATGTAATTATTATTTAGTTTTTTCATAGATAATTTGGGAATACATATTTTTCTTTCAAATATATAAAACAAGATGAAAAATAGATAAGGTGTTGCCTTTTTTCTATTGTTACAACTCTTCCTATTGCCTTTTTTATCAAACTACCAACACTACATATTGAGTCCATGTTATTAGTCTGAAAAGATTCTTTTTTGGATAAGAACATCAAATCAATATTCAGTGTTTAAATGTTGATAAAGAATGAAAATTGAATGAATGGTAACATTGGATGTTCATTTTTTTTGAAACTTTGGGATTTATAGGAAGGATCTAAACCTTAATCTTACACACATGGTGACTTTTAAGACCCCACTTGTGCCTTTTCATTTAAAACTGACAATAATTTTATTTAAAAATACAAATTATATTCTCAAAACTCATACAACACATTTATATTAATGATCCAAAATCGAATTGTGACATTGAGGAACCAACCTCACCTTAATTTGATACATGAAGTGCCATGTATGAGTCAATGTGTTCCTTATCATTTTTAAATTTGAAAATTTCATTCAAAAAGTGTCACACACTAAAATATGAGAAAAAGAACATGGATTATCAGGATAATTTAGGAAAAGCATTCAAAAGTCATTTATGATGTGTAAGAATCAGTCTCACATCAAACCGATAGATGATAAAACTGGTAAGACTCGAAGTGCATGTTTATTATTTAAAATGAAATTTTTGTAAAAAATAAAAGAAACTTAATAAAATCCAAGAAAACACATGAATATTGTTTTTATATTTTATTAAAAAAATACAAAATTGATTTTTTATTATTATGAACAACCCATACCTCAATACGATGAATGGTGTGATCGATATTACTCTAAGTGTTTCATCTTTTTGACCTTGACAATAATTTTAGTAAAAAATGAGTTGATATATTTAAAATAGAGAAAAAAAGTTTGGATTATTTTATACTTTTGTAAAATTATCCAGAATTTACTTTTGATATGTATGAATTAGCCACACCTCAATCCGATGCACAATGTTCCAGGTATGTCTCAAAGGGTCGGTTATCAGTTTAAAATTAATATTTAACTTTAAAATATATCACTCACTGAAAAACAAGAAAAAATTATTAGGTTGCCTTTATAATTGATTAAAATGTGTCATAATTAGTTTTTATGTGTAGGAATCAGTATCCCATCAAATAGACAGATGATGTGACTAGTATGACTGAAAGTTCATGTTTCCAGTTTAAAATAAAATTTTAGGAAAAAAGATAACTGACATTCTCAAAAAATGAGAAAACAAATTAGGATTGTATTTAAAATTTTATAAGATGATAAAAAACACATTTGAGACATGTAGGAATCGTCGAAACCTAAATTCGATGCATGGTGTCATTGAAATGACTCTACGTGTGTCTTTTTTAAATTGATATTAATTTTAGTAAAAAAGGCAACTAACAATCTCCAAATTGACAAAACACTTTTAAATTAATTTGGTACTTTACAAAAAATATTAATAAGTCATTTTTATGTGTATTAATCATTCTCACATCAATCCATTACACAATTTTCCCAAAATGACTCAAAGTGTCTGTTATTAATTTAAAATTGACATTTTAGTTGAAAAAGTGTTACACACTGAAATCTATGAAAACAACTTCAGATTGTCTTGATAATTTAGGAATATAATTCCAAAGTTATTTTTGATGTTTATGAATTATTCTCAATTAACATAGACACAATATGTGACCTATATTACTCAATATGTATGTTTTCAGTTTAAAATGACATTTTCGTAAAAAAGACAAGCGATTTACTAAACAATGAGGAAACATATTTAGATTGTTTTGATACATTAGGAACACAGTATATAAATCATTTTATATTTAAAATAATTATATTATACTCAAGACTACACAATGTATTATAGGTATGACTCCAAGAGAATCATTTTATTTAAAATTGTAATTGATTTTAGTAAAAAATACAACTAACATACTCAAAACTGAGAAAACACAATCAAATTGATTTAATGCTTTTTTAAAACAATCCATAAGATATTTTTGATATTTATGAATCCTACAAACCTAAATATGATAAATTATGTTCCGAGTATGATTAAAAGTGTCCGATATCTCTTTTAAATTGATAATTTTTTTTAAAAAGTGTCAGTCCATGAAAACTAAAAAATACAATTGGATTGTATTGATAAATTAGGAAAATTATTCATAAGTAATTTATGATGGGTATGAATTAGTCTCACCTAAAACCATCAAACGATGAATCTGGTATGATTCAAAGTCTCTTTTTCGAATTTAAAATGAAATTTTAATAAAAAAACACAAGTGATGTAATAAAAACAAAGAAAAAACATTATGTTTTTTTGATAATTTATGGAAACAATTTATAGGTCATTTTTTATTTTTATAAATTAAACACCTCAATATGATACATGATGTTCCCGAAATGACTCAAAATATCCATTATTAGTTTTAAATAGAAGTTTTAGTTCAAAATTTTCACACACTGAAAACCGTGGAAATGAATTCAGATTATCGTGATAATATAATAAAATGATTCATAAGCCATTTTTTAAATTTAGTAATCTGTCCCATGTAAATACCACACACGATGTGACCAGTATGACTCAAAGTTCATGTTTCCAGTGTGAAATGAATTTTCATTAAAAAAAGATATGTGAAATACTAAAAACCAAGAAAACAAATTCATATTTTTTTGATAATTTAAAAAAATGATGCATAAGTCATTTAGGATGTGTAAGAATTTGTTGCACTTCGAGCTGACACAAAGTCTAACCAGTATGACTCCAACTGTGTCTTTCTATTTAATAAGTGTCATTTTAGTTTAAAATGAACATCACATCACCAAAAAATACCAAAAGAGAGGATATTGTTTTCTAATAATTTTATCTTATATTACATAATTATTTTCCTCATAATTTTACTTTATACTTATTTAGTTAATTTTCACAATGATATTTGTTAAAGATGAATAAGAAATTACATGACATGCAAGAATCAACCAAAACTCAATCCTATACATACTATTCATGTAATGACTCAAAGATTAGTTTAAAATTAACACTTTATTTTTACGTTATTTCTTTTATACAATTACTAACATTTAAATTGTTTTCTTATAAATGTATGTTCTTTTTCTCGAGAAGGGGTAGCCTATTCAATTATAGCATGAGTTGGGGTCAGGTACATTTATGTTTTTGATTGTATTTAATAATATTTACTTAGTAATTTAATTATGTAAAAAATGATTTAATTTCATATAATATAGTTATTTTTGTTGTATTTGTGTAGTATATTTTATGTCATTTAGATTCATTATTGGAAATAGAATTTAGTGCTTTCTAATGTCATTTCTAGTGCTATAGTGTACTGTTACCGCACACTACACAACTATTATAGTGTACTATTATATCACAATAAAGTATTACCATTTACCAGTGTTAGTAAATATGCTAATAAATGTCACCTTTATCAAATCTAAAAAAGAACTGATAGAATCCAAGGGATTTTAATCGTGCTCTGGTAGTCTGCGCTAATGAAGTACATTGTCAACAATGTTAATGTTCTATTTTGTAGCAGTAGGGTAATTTAGAAATTAATATGGTATTCTTCCTAAAACCTAGAGAAATATTCCAATAACCTCAAAATCCAATCACTTAAATCATTAAAATGGGTATCTATGCTTTTGAACTTATGATCAACCTTAAAATTATAAACCCATTATGGTATCCAAAACTCATATGTTATCCTTACATGAAAACTTATATGCTTATAAAATATAACATATTAATGATTCCTCTAATAAATCCCAGTCCATTTCCATAAATCCAAAAATTCAACAAACATCATAAATGATGATCTAAATATCTTATTTATTAAATCACTAGCCATTTTTAAGGTCAAAAATACTATCCCACTTAATTAATCAATGAGAATAATCTCTTTAACCCAACAAAACTGTCACACCCCGACAAGCGCATTTATTTTATTTTATGATTTCTTTGACTTTAAATTATATTTCTGCGGTTCGTGTTCAGTATCGGACCAAGTTTTTGAGTTTTTGTTAAAAAGTGCGCTTTTTGATGTGACGTCGTTGGGCACGTGAGCGGAGCCTGTTCTGGAAACCCCGTGCATCCCTGCCCGGGTGTTTGCGCATCTCTTTGTCTTTGGAGTTTTGAAATGAAGAGCGTTTATTTTTAAAAACATGCATTGATTGTTGTGTCGTTTAATATTATTATTATGTTAATAATGTTATAAAGATACTAGGAGAGCATTTATTATTATTATTATTATTATTATTATTATTATTCGTTTTTCATCATGTTATTAATGTTACTCTAAGTAGTACAAATAAAATAATTTTTATTGAAATGGTTGTTTGGAATAATTTTTGTGATAACAGTATTATCGTTTCGAATATTATCAGTATGATTATTATTATGATTATTATCCTTATTATTATGATCATTAAGTTATAATAATAATTATTATTATAGATTAATGTGTATTTTATTTTGTTCACTTGAGTTTGTTGTGTTTATTTACTTTTTTTTATTATTTTTATTTTTACTCCACTCCCCCACCTAACCCTAGCGGGCCGCCTCTCTCTTTTTTTTTACTCCACCCTTCTCTCTCGGCCGCCACCCCCCCATCTCTCTCCCTCTCCCTTTTCTTTTCCATTTTTTTCTTTCTTCTTCTTCCCTCCTCCTGTAGCCGCTGCTTCCCGGTGCCGATCCCCCCATTCTCCTACCCCTTGTTCCGCTGCCAACAGCAGCGCCCGACCGCCGCACCTCCCCCCTGCTGCCCAGCCACACCCGCCGCTCCCCTGTTGCCCCGTAGCGGACCAGGCCCCCCTGCCTGCCTTCTTCCGGTGCCCGGCATCCTTCCGCCGCACCTTCGCCCTGCCCTCCTGCAGCCTGCACCCCCAGCCGGCTCCTCCCTCTGCCTTCGTTCCAACCCAGCCGCCTTCTTCCACCTTCCGTCGCCGCTCCGCTCCGCAACTCCCGTCCTCCCCGTCACCGGCCTCGCCCCGTCGTCCCGGCCTCCAACAGCCAGCGCCGAACCTCCTCCCCTCTTGTGCTCGGGAAACGGTGCCTCGGCCTCTCCCGCAACCTATCCGCCTCCCTTGCGCAGCTCTCCCTTCGGCGCCGCTTCGCCGCACCCCTGTCCACAGCAACATCCGCAGCTGCCCCTCTACCCAGTTCTCCTCCCCTACGCACTGGTTCCCGCGCCCCCTACCTCCTTCGGCTCTCTCGCACGACAGCCTAGCACCCCTCAGCACCGGCCTCCTCTTCACCCAGCCGGTGCTCCCCTGCTGCACCCACGGCAGACCTGCGCCCCCTCTTCTTCTCTCCTTCCTCTTCTTCTTATTCTCTCCTTCTTCCTCTTCTTCTTCTCTTCTTCTTCTTGTTTTTCTTTCTCCCTCCCCTGCTCCAGCCGGCACGGCTCCCCCCGACCAGGTTTGGTTTATTTTGTCTTTTTTATATTACTTTTATTATTATTGTTAATACTACATCCTTATTATTATTTTTGTTATTTTTATTTTTATTTTTATTATTCTTGTTGTTACTACTACTACTATTATTATTATTATTTTTATTTTTATTATTATTAATGTTAATAATAATAATAATAATATTATTATTATTACTACTATTATTATTTTTTTTTTATGTTATTATTATTAATTTTATGATTGTTATTATTATTATTATTCTTATTAATATTCGTATCAATAATATTACTATTATGTTATTATTAATCTTATTCTTATTATTATTCTTATTATTATTATTATTATTTTTCATTACTATTATTATTTATTATTATTATTAGTGTTATTATTATTATTATTATTAGTATTCTTACTATTATTATTATTATCCTTATTTTTATTATTTTTATGATTCTTTCTATTCTTATTATTGTCCTTGTTATAATGATCACTATTATTATCATTATTACTACTATTGCTTTCGCCTTTGCCTTGTTAGGGGTTTTTATCAATTTATGTTTCGTTTGGTAGGATTACTATTTGGGGCCCCGCGTAGGGTGTTTTCGAGTGAGCCCCATCGCCGCGCCTTGTCTCCAAGGTTCCGTTGTTGTCGCACTTCAGTTCCGAGGTGAGCGTTTCTTTCCAACGCTTGGTTTGGCATGCTCTGGTGAGTTTTTGGATGTTTCTGAGTCCTTGGTACTGACTATGCAGAGTGTTAGACCTTGTCACGTGGTTTCGGACACACGTCGTGTCATCACGACTTGGATCCGAGGTTGTTGTGTCGACGCGCTTGGTTTTGAGGTAGGTCCCCTTTGCACCGCTTTTAAAATTTAAGTTGTATTATTTCATGCTGTTTGCACACCCTAATTGTTCAAAATCAATATTTTATTAATTGTAATAAATATGAGATAATATACGATAATTAATTTTTAATATAAGATGGTAAATTTTTAAATGGTTATTTAATGTCAAAAGGAGCCGTTTATTTTATACACGACACATGAAACATCCTTTTGACGAGCGGACACCCAATAATGAAAGAATGCCCGTTTGGATTTTAAAAATAATTCACGGAATGAAAAACAGAGTTCTGGTTTAATGAGAAATGATTTCTTTTGAAGCATGAACAAATACATTGGTTTGTTTGAGAAGTTGCTCGGTTGGCTCTTAAAGATTTCTTGGAAAAAGAAAATGGTTTGGTTTGGTTTATAAAAATATTGTTAACCTGTGGCGTAGTGTTTTGGGGTTCTTTAACAGTTTTAAACTGGGTTTTGTCTCATAAAGAAGTTGTACTTGTCTTTGAGTAGTGTTTGTGAAATGTATTAAATGCCCGTTTGGCACTTTATGGAAAGCGATAAAAATGTTTTGATAAAAACCCTCTTAGGGCGACTCTCATGCCTTGGTTGCAATGGATTGTTTGGGAGGCCGCGCTTAGAGGCTCCCGGGTACTTGAGTAGTTAAAGGCAAGAGGTTGTCCCATGGAGTGGCTCGGGGAATGCCTGTTGTTCTTTATATATAGATATATCTGATTGGATGCTCGGTTGGCATCGGTTGGCTCACCCCCTTTTTCATAAACACTTGAGACATGGGAATCTGGCATATTGAGAGAATATTCTAAGAACGATTGCTGCACTGGTAGGTTATGGTACTGACCAATGGCCCATAGTAGGTGGATATATTGGGTTTATTGCTATGGGATTTGCCCTCGACCTGCCCGTGAGTGGATGGTCGAGCGTATTGGGTGTTTTGACTTCATCGTGACATGTCGATAAGGATGATTTCTCATGTATTGGTGTCTTCTGGTTTATTCTCGATCTCCTAGGTTCACCCATGTCTATTCAGCTTTTGTAGCTTGCAGTAATGATTATAATGCTCACGTGTATACTTACATTTCCCTTGCTGTATGTTTTACTTTGTGCATTCTGGCATATTGTTTTCCTTGGAAACTGATAAATTGCTTTTTAATGGGTTTCTAAATTTTTTTTTCAAATGGAAGTGTTTAATCCCTTTTGTACAAATTTGAAAATTTAAACATCACTTTCCCCTTTTCCTGAAATGTCATTGGCACTAATGAAATGAACACGAATTTGGAAATGGCTAAGGGCAATGGTTCGTACTTTGTTTTTAAGTAGAATATTATTAAAAACATACTTTTATAGATTGTAGTTCAAACTTGAAATGATGTTTCTTTTATTTTAAAGGTAGTGCATTGGGAATAGATATCGGGCTAGCCTACTGAGTTTTAATACTCACGCCTATAGTTGTTTTCTGTTTTTAGTGTTTGTGCAGGCTATAGCTTGAGTGCGCTCGCCTAGGGCGACGCTTGATCGTTGAGTTGGAGAGCGACCCGCGAGGTCGCACGGAGTTTGTTCGCACGTCGTGTTTGGTTAGTTTGTTTCTTGTTTGTTCTTGTTTAGTCACTTTGTTTAGTTTACCTTTTTCTGCGCTGCTCTGTTTTATCTTTGCATTCTTATTTATTTATATTGGGCGAAATCGTTCCCACAGTCTCTAATGATTCCCTGGCGCTTGTCGCCAGCCCGGGTGGATCGGGAACGCCTCTCGGGCCATGTCGCGGACCGGCTCGGGTGACCGGTTCAGGGTCGACCCGGGTTGGTTCGTGACAAAATGGTATCAGAGGAAGGTTTTCTCTTAGCAGACCTCACTTTTCAGAGCGCCCTTTGTTATTTGGGATGTCAAGGTAGATGGAGTAGGATTGTCGGGACTTGAGGGGTAGGTGCGAGAAGAGCGTCGCGAACTCTTGCCTGTACCGATCCTCAGGTTTCCATGGGAAGACCGGTTTAATTGGTTTGTTTTGGTTTTTATGGAAATTTTTTGCAATTGGGGTACAACAAATGGAGTTGGGCTAATAGTCCTATGCCGCATGGCCTGGCAAGCCATGTGGAGCTAGGGGCATGGTCCAAGAAGGCTCTCTGTGTCAGTGACGTGTTTGGCATATGGCCGCCAACCATATGGTCAAGTCGTCTACTGACACTAGTCCCCTGTTTGAGTTTTTTTGGGTTCCCCTTGATTTTTGAAAGTGGTTTGAATTAGAAAAGTTGATTTTGAAAAAAAAAATGGTTGTTTGAAATAACATTTTTGATTTGCATATTGTTTTAAAATTAGTGGTATGAATAAATTGTTTTTCTAAAATGAAGTTGCTTTGTTTTGGCCTTGGTGTTCTGATGAGTACTCACATGCATTTTGGTATGTTGGAAATGTGGATGGATATCTGGTATAGTGGATGGATGCCCTGGGTGGCACGGATACATGCATGTGAGTGAGGCTCTAAAGAATACCAATGGTGAAGGTTTAACCCACTAAGCTTGTTCTAAATTAAAGATGTTTTCAAAGAGAAAGTTTTGATGTTATGATAACTTGTTTTCTCGGATTTCGAGCTTGTCACCTATGCAGTGTTTGATTTTGAGGTTGTTATTCATTCGTTGAGTTGGCGTTGACTGGGTTTTTGACCTTTCCTTGTCCAGCGGTTATCCTTTGAAGCTTCGATGGGTGATCGTAGTGTGGTTGATCAACCTAAGGATTTTATGCTTGAGTTTCGGAAGTTGGATCCACCTCTCTTATATGGACAAACAAAATCTTCCGTGGTATAGGAGTGGATGCGGAAGATTGAAAGGGACTTTAACCTCATTGAATTGCTCGAGTCGCTGAAGGTCAAGTTTGCGACCTTCATGCTTGAGGGTTCACCTTGGATGGGGTGGAAGTCAGTGTCTCGGGACAAGCCCCGTCAAGAGGTTACTTGTGAGTTCTTCAAGTCTTTGTTCATTCGTCAGTATCTCTCTGAGGAAGAAAGGGTGAGAAAGGGGATGGAGATGTGTTGTCTGCAGCAGGGCGACAGATCCGTGTTGGAATATTTCCAGCGCTTTGTAGATTTAGTACCTTATGATTCAGAGTATGCCACAAATGACCCCGTGAAGGCTCGACGCTTCGAGGCGGGTCTCCGCCCTGATCTACAGTCGATGGTTTCAGAGTACAACCTAACTTCTTTTGTCGATGTGGCAAGACAAGATTTTCGTATCGAAGCCGCGATGGCAGGAGTGCTCGAAGTAGTTCTCCCTCCTTCGATCCCTATGAGCACTGGTGAAGGTTCTGGAAAGGAGATGAGTAAGAAAATGGAAGTGGATGGATCAGGTCGTGGAATCAAGAGGCCTCGAGATCTTTCATCAACCTCTTCGGAGCGAGAGATTATTGTGTGTTATCAGTGTGGCAAGCGGGGTCACAAGAAGTCATCGTGCCCAAGCGCTCTGAAGCCCTGCCTGGCGTGTGGACGTCTGGGTCACTTGCGACGATTTTGTCGAGGCGTTGCAAGAAAGCATTGCAGAGGGTGTTCTCAGAAGTAATGTGCTATTAAGTCTTTGTTCAGAGTTCTTGGTGTAAGTTTCCTTCCAGTTTAAGGGATCTTTTATCGTTGTAGTTATATTGGTGGTGTTTTGGGTTAGAAATGTATGGGAACTTCATGGGTCTTTTGACGAACCTCGTCTTTCAATGCTGGTATGTTTTAATTTTAAAATCTTGCCCTTCAATCTGTCTGATCAAAAGACGCATGTATCTCATTGGGATTATTAGAACCTGACTGCGAGGCAGAAGATGCTTCAACCATCAGAGCTCCAACCAAAAGGTCTCGGAGTGAAGCCAGCGCGTAGTCAGGAACCCCCCGGGGAAATTTTAAAGAGTCTGGTGAAAATAGTGCCTCTATCGTCGTGGTGTGATAGTTTTGGTGTTGTTGCTCTGGTTTCTCTGTCGTTGTAGTTCTCTCTTGTCGCAAAGTGCGCGATGGACTTATTCCTCGTGTAACGTCGAGAATTGTGCCTATTGGATGTAAGTTGCTGATCAGTGACCTTGCGTGGGCCACTGATGTAAATCAGTTGCGGCCCTGGTTTGTGTCCATCCCGAAGTGATGGGTCGTGAGTAGTCATACGTCATAGTTTTAGTGATTTGATCCTTGGGCCCACCCTCCCCGCCCATGGGGTTAGGGTTTTAGTTGCGCAAAGTAACCATTTAAGCTTCTATCCCTTTTGGACGTGAGTAAGTGGTTTAAAGGTCCTTGCTGTGCTCTTTCTAGCTGGAGTAAGGTCTCGTGCATGTCTAAGTTGGATTTCTAGTTAGTCGCTAGGAGGTCAGTACTTTTATGGTGGGGAGACACACCATGAGACTCGTTGGGTTTTCTCTTAAATAGTTATTGAATTCTAGTGGAGTTCTTATGGTGGGGAGCCCGTTCGGGCCTTTCCTATGTTGGTGATTTACTGTGGGCAATGAGGTTCAGTCTCGCTGGTAGTCGTTGTGACATCCTTGGTTAAGAGGTTGGATCGTGTTCTGTGAAATCCTTAGGTGTTGATCGATCGACTGGTTGGTGTGGTGGCTTTCCGGGGGCGGAAAGCGTTATGGTGGGGAGAATTGTCACACCCCGACAAGCGCGTTTATTTTATTTTATGATTTCTTTGACTTTAAATTATATTTCTGCGGTCCGTGTTCAGTATCGGACCAAGTTTTTGAGTTTTTGTTAAAAAGTGCGCTTTTTGACGCGACGTTGTTGGGCACGTGAGTAGAGCCTGTTCTGGAAACCCCGCGCATCCCTGCCCGGGTGTTTGCGCATCTCTTTGTCTTTGGAGTTTTGAAATGAAGAGCGTTTATTTTTAAAAACGTGCATTGATTGTTGTGTCGTTTAATATTATTATCATGTTTATAATGTTATAAAGATAGTAGGAGAGCATTTATTATTATTATTATTATTTTTATTTTTATTCGTTTTTCATCATGTTATTAATGTTACTCTAAGTAGTACAAATAAAATAATTTTTATTAAAATGGTTGTTCGGAATAATTTTTTGTGATAACAATATTGTCGTTTCGAATATTATCAGTATGATTATTATTATGATTATTATCCTTATTATTATGATCATTAAGTTATAATAATAATTATTATTATAGATTAATGTGTATTTTATTTTGTTCACTTGAGTTTGTTGTGTTTATTTAATTTTTTTTTATTATTTTTATTTTTACTCCACTCCCCCACCTAACCCTAGCGGGCCGCCTCTCTCTTTTTTTTACTCCACCCTTCTCTCTCGGCCGCCACCCCCCCATCTCTCTCCCTCTCCCTTTTCTTTTCCATTTTTTTCTTTCTTCTTCTTCCCTCCTCCTGTAGCCGCTGCTTCCCGGTGCCGATCCCCCCATTCTCCTACCCCTTGTTCCGCTCCCAACAGCAGCGCCCGACCGCCGCACCTCCCCCCTGCTGCCCAGCCACACCCGCCGCTCCCCTGTTGCCCCGTAGCGGACCAGGCCCCCCTGCCGGCCTTCTTCCGATGCCCGGAATCCTTCCGCCGCACCTCCGCCCTGCCCTCCTGCAGCCTGCACCCCCAGCCGGCTCCTCCCTCTTCCTTCGTTCCAACCCAGCCGCCTTCTTCCACCTTCCGTCGCCGCTCCGCTCCGCAACTCCCGGCCTCGCCCCGTCGTCCCGGCCTCCAACAGCCAGCGCCGAACCTCCTCCCCTCTTGTGCTCTGGAAACGGTGCCTCGGCCTCGCCCACAACCTGTCCGCCTCCCTTGCGCAGCTCTCCCTTCGGCGCCGCTTCGTCGCACCCCTGTCCACAGCAACATCCGCAGCAGCCCCTCTACCCAGTGCTCCTCCCATACGCACTGGTTCCCACGCCCCTACCTTCTTCGGCTCTCTCGCACGGCAGCCCAGCACCCCTCAGCACCGGCCTCCTCTTCACCCAGCCGCTGCTCCCCTGCTGCACCCACGGCAGACCTGCGCCCCCTCTTCTTCTCTCCTTCCTCTCCTTCTTCTTCTCTCCTTCTTCCTCTTCTTCTTCTCTTCTTCTTATTCTTTTTCTTTCTCCCTCCCCTGCTCCAGCCGGCACGGCTCCCCCCGACCAGGTTTGGTTTATTTTGTCTTTTTTTATATTACTTTTATTATTATTGTTAATACTACATCCTTATTATTATTTTTGTTATTTTTATTTTTATTTTTTTTATTCTTGTTGTTACTACTACTACTATTAATATTATTATTATTATTATTATTATTATTAATGTTAATAATAATAATAATATTATTATTATTATTACTATTATTATTATTATTATTATTATTATTATTTTTAATGTTATTATTATTAATTTTATGATTGTTATTATTATTATTATTCTTATTAATATTCGTATCAATAATATTACTATTATGTTATTATTAATCTTATTCTTATTATTATTCTTATTATTATTATTATTATTTTTCATTACTATTATTATTTATTATTATTATTAGTGTTATTATTATTATTATTATTAGTATTCTTACTATTATTATTATTATCCTTATTTTTATTATTTTTATGATTCTTACTATTCTTATTATTGTCATTGTTATAATGATCACTATTATTATCATTATTACTACTATTGCTTTCGCCTTTGCCTTGTTAGGGGTTTTTATCAATTTATGTTTCGTTTGGTAGGATTATTATTTGGGGGCCCGCGCAGGGTGTTTTCGAGTGAGCGCCATCACCGCGCCTTGTCTCCGAGGTTCCGTTGTTGTCGCGCTTCAGTTCCGAGGTGAGCGTTTCTTTCCGACGCTTGGTTTGGCATGCTCTGGTGAGTTTTTGGATGTGTCTGAGTCCTTGGTACTGACTATGCAGAGTGTTAGACCTTGTCACGTGGTTTCGGACACACGTCGTGTCATCGCAACTTGGATCCGAGGTTGTTGTGTCGACGCGCTTGGTTTTGAGGTAGGTCCCCTTTGCACTGCTTTTAAAATTTAAGTTATATTATTTCATGCTGTTTGTGCACCCTAATTGTTCAAAATCAACATTTTATTAATTGTAATAAATATGAGATAATATACGATAATTAATTTTTAATATAAGATGGTAAATTTTTAAATGGTTATTTAATGTCAAAAGGAGCCGTTTATTTTATACACGACACATGAAACATCCTTTTGACGAGCGGACACCCAATAATGAAAGAATGCCCGTTTGGATTTTAAACATAATTCACGAAATGAAAAACAGAGTTCTGGTTTAATGAGAAATGATTTCTTTTGAAGCATGAACAAATACTTTGGTTTGTTTGAGAAGTTGCCCGGTTGGCTCTTAAAGATTTCTTGGAAAAAGAAAATGGTTTGGTTTGGTTTATAAAAATATTGTTAGCCTGTGGCGTAGTGTTTTGGGGTTCTTTAACAGTTTTAAACTGGGTTTTGTCTCATAAAGAAGTTGTACCTGTCTCTGAGTAGTGTTTGTGAAATGTATTAAATGCCCGTTTGGCACTTTATGGAAAGCGATAAAAATGTTTTGATAAAAACCCTCTTCGGGAGACTCTCATGCCTTGGTTGCAATGGATTGTTTGGGAGGCCGCGCTTAGAGGCTCCCGGGTACTTGAGTAGTTAAAGGCAAGAGGTTGTCCCATGGAGTGGCTCGGGGAATGCCTGTTGTTCTTTATATATAGATATATCTGATTAGATGCTCGGTTGGCATCGGTTGGCTCACCCCCTTTTTCTTAAACACTTGAGACATGGGAATCTGGCATATTGAGAGAATATTCTAAGAACGATTGCTGCACTGGTAGGTTATGGTACTGACCAGTGGCCCATAGTAGGTGGATATATTGGGTTTATTGCTATGGGATTTGCCCTCGACCTACCCGTGAGTGGATGGTCGAGCGTATTGGGCGTTTTGATTTCATCGTGACATGTCGATAAGGATGATTTCTCATGTATTGGTGTCTTCTGGTTTATTCTCGATCTCCTAGGTTCACCCATGTCTATTCAGCTTTTGTAGCTTGCAGTAATGATTATGATGCTCACGTGTATACTTACATTGCCCTTGCTGTATGTTTTACTTTGTGCATTCTGGCATATTGTTTTCCTTGGAAACTGATAAATTGCTTTTTAATGGGTTTCTAAAAATTGTTTTCAAATGGAAGTGTTTAATCCCTTTTGTACAAATTTGAAAATTTAAACATCACTTTCCCCTTTTCCTGAAATGTCATTGGCACTAATGAAATGAACACGAATTTGGAAATGGCTTAGGGCAATGGTTCATACTTTGTTTTTAAGTAGAATATTATTAAAAACATACTTTTATAGATTGTAGTTCAAACTTGAAATGATGTTTCTTTTATTTTAAAGGTAGTGCATTGGGAATAGATATCGGGCTAGCCTACTGAGTTTTAATACTCACGCCTATAGTTGTTTTCTGTTTTTAGTGTTTGTGCAGGCTATAGCTTGAGTGCGCTCGCCTAGGGCGACGCTTGATTGTTGAGTTGGAGAGCGACCCGCGAGGTCGCACGGAGTTTGTTCGCACGTCGTGTTTGGTTAGTTTGTTTCTTGTTTGTTCCTGTTTAGTCACTTTGTTTAGTTTACCTTTTTCTGCGCTGCTCTGTTTTATCTTTGCATTCTTATTTATTTATATTCGGAGAAATCGTTCCCACAGTCTCTAATGATGCCCTGGCGCTTGTCGCCAGCCCGGGTGGATCGGGAACGCCTCTCGGGCCATGTCGCGGACCGGCTCGGGTGACCGGTTCAGGGTCGACCCGGGTTGGTTCGTGACAAAAACATTATCACATTACAACCAAATCATTTTTCTTAGTTATCAATAATATTCAACCAACTTTTTAAAATACATAAAGACAATATACAATGTAATAATAATTAGATTTATCATGAATCATATATACAGGAAAAAATTTATTTAAAAAATATAAAACATAATTCTCAAATACTAATACATAAACACTTAAATACATACACTCCAAAGATTGGAATACAAATTTTCCTTCTTAGTTCTATGATTTATCACTTGCATTAGGGCATGGTAATGGATAATGACCATACTCTCAACACATAATACATAGAACAATAAAGGGTACCATGGTATAAACTTTTTATACCTCAATCAAACTCTTCATTTCCCCACACAATTCATTTATATGTGCCCTTGTTTTCTGTAAAAAAAATTTCCGATTCACCTGAGACATACTACGGGGCATGTTATTCAACACTTCTAAAAAAGAAAATTGATCTTTCCTTCATTAATGGTCTCTACTTTCTGCACTCTCAGTAAACTATATCCTTCAATTATTTTTTGAGTCTTAGAATTGGTCAAGGTGTATTTTATTAATCATATACAGTGATCACTGATTGGGAATAATCAAAATATATTTCATTTCTATCATAATAAAATTTGGTATCTCATAATCACCACCTTATCTATCATATTTATTATTAACATGACTCAACCTCATTCTAGATATTGAATAAAACCAAAAAAATAATCTTCCCATTCTATTGCATAGTGAGTGTTCCCTTACAATGCAGCTAGTTTGACACTCATTGGGGATATTATTGGGTTATTTCACAGAAAAAACTTTTATTTTACATATTCTATAATAGGGATATGTTTTGATGACACCATAATTATTCTTTCTCTGGATGGTCTATGATCAGTTTTGTTAGGAGAGTATTGAAATTAATCATGATTTTTCTTACTATATATTTGTTATTATTATTATGAAATTTTGATTAAGGTGTATTGTCTAATAATATTATTAATGCATTGAACTTATTAAGTGGTGGGTGGGACCCAAAATTACATAGTCCCTCGATGCATCGGTAGGTCTAATCAAACAAAATATGATGGGTATTTGGATAAGGCCTTACCCATTTATGTAAGATGTGTTGTCATGAGGACTTGGAGAAATGTTTTAGATGTATTGGCATGAGTACTAAATGGTATGTTTTATATTTAAAATATTATAAATTCCAAAATTATGAAATTAGTTATTTATTTCCATGTGATTATTTGGATAGATAGATTTCCATGGATAAGTTTCAAGATCATACGACTATTTATAATGAATAATTTGATCATAATTTATTCTAGCCATATTATTTTACATGAAAAGGTTATTGATTAAATTAAATGTGATTATAGTTGTTTACGTTTCCATATTGATTGTGTCTTATTTATTCTATGATACCTTCTACTCTAAATAACCCTCACTACGCATCCAAACTCACACTTATTTTCTTTCATTTTCTCAGGAAGCCAGGAAGTGTAATATGAATTATATGTAAGGATATTGTAGAGAGAATAATTATGTTCTCAAAGAAAATACTATTTTGTATTTAATATTATCAAATGTAATATGAAATTCATGTATAAATATATTTTACCAAGACTAATTATCGATTTAATCCCTTGGGATGGGATAACATGAATCTTATGCTAGTGTAATAAAGTAACCATCGAGTCAGCGATACTAGGGTAAGGGTCATTATAACAGGGGTTCAATTAGATGATGAAACCATATAATTCTTATTCAAGGATAATTATTATTGTTGGATCTAAATAATTTTGGGTTTATGTATGGGTAGTATCATTTGACCTACCTTTTAAACATATTATTTTGTTAAAATATTTTGTTTATATACCATACAAGATAAGGAATTTTATCTTATTGTCATTTTTTTAACATTTTGTCTATTGTTTTATGTTTATAGATAAGTGACTTGAAATAAATTTTAATTCCAAAATTATGGGTTTTGTTATATTATTAATTTATTTGTATATGTTAAGTCTATGAAAAATGTCTATAAATTATGTTATCTGAAATAAAACATATTAGAATTGGGGAAAGATCATCTATGTTGTTGTATAAGTTTTTGGAAAATATTAATAGACGTCGTATTGACAGATTAATTAAAGATTAAATTCTATGTGACTTGAATTTTTCATATTTTAATACATGTGTTGACTTCATGAAGGGAATTTAATACTAGTCTAATAAAAAAATATAATGTGAAGATGTGACGATGTTTGGGATTTAATCCACAATAATATTATTAGACCCCTAACACCTTCCTTAATGGGTATGTATAAAAATTTCATCACATTTAGAGATTATTTCTCTAGATTTGGCTGGGTGGATATTCATCAAGATAAATCTAGTTCCTTGGATAATTATTAATAATTGAGGAAATGAAAAAAAGATAAAATGCACATGATTAGATAGATGTGGAGAATATTATGGAAAATAAAATTAATCTAGTCAAAACCTAAGACAATTTTCTTGGCTTCTTGATGAATGTGGATTTGAAGAAAAAAATACTATGTTAGGTCATCCTAAAAATGGGGTTTCTAAAAGATAAAATCATAGACTCCTTGATATGGTAAGGTGTATGCTGAATTGTTCCACTTTTCAATATTTTATATTATGGTATTCTTTGAGGATAACTTTTTATATTCTATATTAGGTACCTAAAAAATCCATATCCAAAACCCCTTATGATTTTATGACTAGAAACAAACCTAGTTTAAAACAATTTAATGTATGGGGTTGTAAAAAGGAAATGAGGGAATATAATACTTATTTGAAGAAAATTGATCCCAAAAACACAAATAATTTATTTATTGACTTCTATGTATGTCCTTGAGGTAACATACTTTATTTTCCTACCCACTCAATGAGAGTAGTTTAATCTGATAGTGCTATATTTTTTGAGGTTGAAATGAACAATAATTATCATTCTACACATCTTATAGATTTTATATAGGATCAAAATTAAGTTCCTCTACCACATACATCATTTATAAATTATATTTTGGTTTATATAAATAACAATGATTACAAAACCATAACTTTTGAAGAATATGTATCTATTTCAACATGATTAGGAAGGAATGATCTAGATAATTTTGGCTAAGAATTCACATTAATGATATCATAAAGAGTTCATTAAATTTATACAACTAATTATTTTATTGAGTATCCTTAACATAATGAGTTTGTTTTAAATAACATGGATGATCCAATAACTTTTAAATAGGAAATTTCTTGTTATCATTCTTCATAATGGTTAAATTTAATACACGATGAGATGGATTATGTGACTTATAATAGTTTATGGGATCTTATTGAATTAATAGATATTTAAAAACTATTTTGGTTATCCTCGTCTCAGTTCAGTCCGATTAGTAAATGGATAAGAGAGGCACTAGACCAAAGGCTATCCTATAAATAATCCATAGACTGTCAAATAGTATTGAGGTTATAATGGATTTTGTTATGGAGAAAATACCTTCTGGTGATGATAATAATAATAAAATTTCAGAATTAATTATTAAAAAATAGTAGAATTAATTTTAAAAATAGTTATAATAATTAAAAAATAAACATTCTATGTAAACTAGTTAATTTAAAAATTTCATGTTAGTCATATAAAGTAAGATGGATCTCTTATGAGCCATCATATATAAAAATAATGAAAAATATCCCAATAGAAAACAATCCTTTAACTGAGGAACATCCCATCCCATATGAAACCAAATTCATTCCATCAAGAACATGCATCCTCTACATGACACTATCCACTACGCTTCTGACATCATGAATTTCCATTTCATTTACAAAAAATTATAATGTTTACATGCATATCCAAGGGACCATGTATGGTGTGAGTATGAACATAGTATTACAACACCAATAGTGTCCTTAGATTAAATCAGTACATATATTATTTCATGTAAAAATACAAAATAAAGATCAATAAACACAACTGAGATAACTTGCACTATTTTTACACTACCAGCCCTAAGAGTGAATTTACCTAGGTCGACCAAAGCCAAAGATAAATTATACATCCATGGTTTATCATAACATAAGATATATGGGACTTCAAACCATTTTCCTAACACATGAAATCACATTCCACCCACCAAAACCTCCTACATGGAACCACATGCCAACATTTCCTCAAATTGCTTTCAAGTTAACACGATATCCCAAAGGCACATCCACAAGACACATCCAAAGTACCATATATTTCCATGTACTCAACCACAATTAGCTTATAAAATCAATATACTAAGGAATAATGATATCCATCATCCTATGTCTTGGCCCATTATCCACGACATAGTCACAAGGCCCTCATTTGATGGTCTCAAAAACCATCACCATAGTTTTCTATGGTGTATAACTCCTCTATAACGAGTGAAAAAACCGAACTCTATATCACATGAGATACAATGGAATCCATACATAATGAGTGGTCAAAACTAGCTCAATGGGTCATATCATATGTGTACATGACCCTAGTGACCCTCTCAGACAAACGAAATGAGTAAAATTACCAAAACTCATGAGACACACCTCCTACGATTCTATAGAGGCATGTGAAAACCACATTGTCCAATAATAGAAATGGAAAACTCAATCCAAAAAATCATTATAATCCACGAGAACACACTTTATAGGATCTACAAAACCTATAGTCACTTAAGAACATCCCAATGGATTCCTGTAGAACTAACTCATCCAAAACATTATTATAAGAATTTTCCATAACCAGCATCACCGTAAAAAACCAACCATGGAACCCCATATCACCCATGACATATGATACCAAGATCAACCATAACATTTTAGACAAGAGACTACCATATAGTATCTCCCTTTAACCACACATACTCAAAGAAAAAAATACCCCATCTCACCCTAACCACCCTCTCTCATGCACATTTACGACACATCACCTAACACATATATAAAACTTTATGAAATTTGAACTTACTAACCATATTTATAACATGGAGAACTTCCTTGGTTTTAACATAACAACCAGCATTGGTTATAACGTAACCACAAGTCTTAGTTATAACATAACTACTATCAAATATTGAATACCATACATATTTGTTCCACAATATGATAAAGCATTCATTATATGTGAACCCATAAAAAATGGGCTTCAAAAAAATTTCATCATAGCATAAGCCATGGTAAATAAATTAGTTACATAATTATTTCATCCATTCATCACAATATAACTTAGGGGAATGGTCCTTTTTTGAACATCTTTTCATCATAGTAATAAACCACCCAATGAAATAATTATTGTGGTATCATTGGATGAAATCCCTATAAAATATTATGTTAAATCAAATGAGTTCATATTATAAAGATAATTATTTTGAAATATATATATTGGAACATTATTTGAGAAAAATAACATTTAAACATTGTAAATTTATTTTTTAATGTAATAATTTTTCAAAATACTGTGAAAATCTTTTTATATTAAAATAAACTCAGAAACTTTTCAAGGAATATTTTAAAAATATATTGGTAATGTTGGTGGAAAATTTTTATCATTCCATATAAGTTAAAATAATAAAATCCTTTCACACCATATCAAACAATCCTTATACTTATTTTCTTTTATTACCCTTTTATTAACAATTCATTTTTAAAATCACGTTTTGGGTTATAAATTCTTTTTTTTTTCATGTAAGGGTTAGTTTTTGGTCCCTTTACTTTGATCATGGTTAAATAATATCCATGATGTTAATATTTTTATAAATATAATATATATTCCTTATATATTTATTTACAATAATCTATAAAAGTTATATATAGAAAATGAAATACACCGTTCATGGATACGGTAGGCTGTACGTAGGCATGGACATTATTTCCATTTTATGGACGAATGAAATGAAATGAAGTTAAATAATACATCAAAATTACAGAGTTATTATGTTATAATATATATCACATATATTCATCTAATTTATCCTTATTACTTTCCATTTAAATTGTAATTGAAAAATGAGTAACATCGGTTCAAATGGAAGTAGTCTACCGTACACATGAGTATCATAATCGTATTCTCATAGAGTGTAAAGTAATAAGGAATATATGATATTATAATTCCATGTTTATAAATATGTTACATATTTAAAATTTATAATTAAAATCTGCCATTATTTCTTTTCATGATAGGTGGTGATCAAAAACATATTACATCGATTCGAGAGGTGATAGTCAATTGTACACACGATCAAGATATTTGTTTCCCATTTAATGGAACAGGAGGGGCATATAGATTGTAACATATAAATAATAAAATATAATTATGTGTTAGATAATTATTTTTATATATTATAATTATAAATACATAAATAATGGTGGTAAGAGAAGAACTGAAAATAATGAGCATAGTGAAGATAATTACCATCTCTTAGAAAAACCTCCTTTGGAAATTTTATTAAGTACACTTGGGTTGGTATTTGTGGAGGAAAAAAATATTCATAATATTTATAAAGATGATTGGGAGAGATAGTTTCAGTTTTTGGTTTATCCAAAGTCATTAAGAGGTGTGAATAAGTGAGGTTTGGAATTTCCCTTTTATAATTGGGGAGAAGTATCATTTTTATAAATACCAAAAACTATTGAATAATGGGAAGTCAATATCACTCCATGTGGATCATAAATTTATAATTAATATATTAGATTCTATATATTATTGATACAATCATAAAAAACAAATAACACACACACAAACATGTTTTAAGCATGTTTTTAATTGGCATTTTAGTTTACTTAATTATACAATTTTAGTTTTCAACAAGGTAACTAGTTTTTTATTATTTTACCTAGGTGATTTATCCCTTATAGAAAAAATAGATATTATTATATTACATGGAATCACTAATTAAAAATTTTATGAATAATACATCAAATAAAAATACTATGTGTGAGGAAAATTAATTTTAACATGGGCATATGTTATGTGAAAACCCCAATTTAAACTTTAATCATGGTAATTAAATTTAATTGTCATAATTTTTCATAATGAAGAAAAAAATAATTCAGACATATTATTTAATATTAATTATCATGATTCCAAATATGAAATCAATTTTAAAAAATTCAATTCACAAAATTGGTATAATTTAATTTAATATGAATATCTATTAATGTATAAAATGTTTCAATATCAAAGGTTAATATGAAATTCATTATAATGAAATAAATAGGTTTCATAAATATAAAATTTAAATAACGTTACTTTTATACCATTTTAAAATATTATGTAGCTTTTAAATACATTCAACTAAAAGGTAGTTTTAAATAAAAGTGTTATATTTTTCATTATTCATTGAAAAACTGTTCTTGTAGAATATTATAAAAAACATCACTCTATGATAATTTTGAAATATTAATATAAAAAATTAGGTTATGTTTTTCAATTAAAATATATAGAAATTTTAAAAATAAATTTTATTATAATTTAGTGACTCAACTAGTTTGAATAAGAAAAATGTTCTAAGAATACAACTCGATTTATTCTTATCCCATGAATAGAAAAAATAATAGGTTATTGATAAAACATTTTATTGAATATTATATATAAATTCCACTAAAGTAATTGACCAATAGTTGATAATTTAATTTATTAAAATAAAAACCCTTTACGTGCCAAAAATAATTTTTTAGAAAAAAACTTTTCTTTTTCTTCAAATTGATTTTTAATTTAATTTATAATAGATTGATAACAAATGAATTTATTTTATACACTTTTGCACTATATTTTTTCCATAATTTATTTTGTTATATTCATACCTGACCATTTAATGAATTGGTTGACATGAACATGTGGAAATATTGGAACAATACATCATGGCTCATTTAAACTTGGTTTTGAATGTAACACTACCTAATGAATAAATTAAATTTATTATAATTTATTCATAAAATATCAGGGTGTTACACCGAAGGTCTCATTACCATGATGGTACCACACTAACCATTATTCCGGGACACCCATATTCCATCCATAATACACCATCATATCCTATATCTCTTTTCATGAAAATTTAATAATCACATCATACATGAAGCTCAAAAAAAAATATAACAACATTATAGATTTTCAAACAAAACCCACATCACACCCATTGCCCAAATATGTCCCATATATCTTTGGATGCCCGCAAAAATTCCGAAACTCTCCCGACGACCACATATTAACCATCACCAGGTTGATTATCTTATCCCTCATGAACCTCATGAAACATTACACATCACACTAAACCAAAAACCGTAGTCACATTCTCATGATGCACCTTTGACTTTTATTGGCTCCCTAAACCACTATAGATATATCTTCTCAATATTATGCAGCTGTCCTAAAGCCCCATTTCCCAAAACCTAACCGTAGTGTGTCTTTTTACTCATTTTTGGACACTACCACAAAAATATGCATATTTATCCATATGGAATCCTCCATGTATAGATGGATCATGGCTACCAGATCCTTGTCTTGGCCATATTCCTACCTCATATCCCTATGTCTAACTCTGTCCATGATTCCCAACGGTCTGGGATATATTTCGATAAAACCTATCCAGATTCCCCATCAGGGTACATGCCTAAAAATCTTTTTTTGGATGATCTCTCTGAGACCAAACACATACTTTCCTCCCAATGTAGAAATATTCCATTGAAATCCACATTTCTTTAGAATCCTAAAGTCTTTACACTATCTAACCTTCCTTGTTTCCACATGACCCCAAATTTAAATACCCTATTATCTACTACATATCTCACCCAAAACCACTATCTGACTCAAAATAGTCAATTATACCATGTTTTTATCACCAATCTATGTATAATTCACTATATTTGAGAATGAGATCGACCTAGATACTTTTATTGGAGACCTGATAACATTCAATAAACCATCCTTGAAACATCACACAATGGTAATGTCAAATCATTCCATAGTTTGTGTGAAATAAAATAGGTCTGTGAACCACCTAGTATAATCCATGAAAAATGTATCTACTAGATGCAAATTCATAATCTTGTGGGCCCAGTCTTCTCTAAATGTGTCATAGAAAAATATTTGAAAACATGGACTTTGAGTCCTTCTATATTATCCCATCATGACATCTTAACAGTACTTATACATCCCATCAGTGCTTTGCTAGTCCCATGAGAAAATGAGAGGAAAACTTCACCCTCCTCCCAATACG
Source organism: Viscum album (assembly GCA_963277665.1). Taxonomy (NCBI): domain Eukaryota; kingdom Viridiplantae; phylum Streptophyta; class Magnoliopsida; order Santalales; family Viscaceae; genus Viscum; species Viscum album. Next base: position 1,370,161,474 of record OY728136.1, read on the forward strand.
TGTCTTAATGTAACAAAAAAAGACAACATAAACTCTATAAAAAAATTTATACCTGTAGTCCACCCTCTCCCTAGAATAAAGGATGGTGATGTTATAAAAAATCCCTTGTTAAATATCGATGGATGGATTAGATCCCTGAGATACCTGGTCAATTCACTAAATTATTAATACAATCACCTCTTTGAGCTTCTCATCCATCAATGACTCAATCTATTTTCCCACTTTGGAGCCAGCTCTATTGCCCATTATGGTTGTCCTTCCAACCTCGGTGTCTGTACTTTCATCTCATGTCAACTTTTCCCTTCATGAAATCACCCCATGCATAGTGTAACCACATCTTCAGCCTCCTGATACTCTAATAAATGTCTTTTGCGTGGAATCACACTAATAACTCGATACCATGTATATGATTTAATATATCAGTCCAAATATTTTAAATAGAGAAATTTGTAATAAAAAACACATACCACTACCATTACACATCCCAATTATAGCCATGTTTTATACCATCCTATCGCACATCCCCTACCTACCCATATCATATTCATATATCATAACACCATATACACAGAGTAACACATCCATATCTCATCAGGTATCACATATTTGGTCTGGATGAGTAGAATATCTCAAAGTTACTATGCAAGAAAACACTGTTTAGTCTATTGTTGACATAGTCAAAACCCATTCATTTCTAGACCAACTACCTTTCCATTGGTCATATGTGTAGAATGTTATTAAGGGATTATGTACAAAAAATTATTTAGTATATTTTTGAAACTTTAGACACCACACCCATTATTTTATTCCACACTCCAAGAAAAAATCACAAGCACAAAAATATTTCTTGTGATACCTAAGTTCCTATCATGATGCATTAGTAATATAGAATTACGTTCGTACAGGAACTGACCACGCACACAATATAACATTTCCCCCAATTTTTGATACATTCCTAGAAATACTATATTCCATAACCCAAATAATAATCCACATTTTAGTTAACCTAATTAAATATCATTGGGTAATATCTGAACACTATTATCACTTCACAAAAAACTTACTTAAGAATTTCCTTGAAATACCCATGCTCTGATACCACTTTGTAAATTACATATCCTAGATCACTTTGATCTGTAATTAAATGACATAGATGTTAGACCTTAGGTGTTCCTCCCCATTTTCCAATGTCTATTGACTATATGTGGGGGTATGTTGGGTAATAATGGATAGAGTATACCCTATGATCACAATAATAACAATAAAACAAAAAAAGTGATTAATCAAAAACAAAATTTCATTTTAAATAATTATGATAACAATCCATAATGCACATTCCATAAAAATAGATAATATCAAAATGTCATGTAATTCATGCAAATTACATTGGATTATTTATGGGTTGATCATACATGTATAAAATTAAAAATAGTCCAAATGAACGCTAAACCAACACTAAAGAAGTACCCACCTGCCATAAAAAACATGGATTCATGCTTGTTCAAACTCTATACACTCATGTATGATAAGATCATGATGTCAAGACTTCTATATTTCTTTTACACAAAACTAGAATGTTTGTACACATCCTAGAGACCCCATTTAGGTTGTGAGGGTGAAATCTATAGGCAACCATAAATTATTTCCATATCTTACATTAATTCATATACCAATGTATATAAGAACATAAATAAACAACAATCAATTAATCTCAAATAACTTTGCTCATTCATGATCTACCGTCCCCAAGTGTTCCTTTAATAACCTTGTATAATGACAAAGTGGAATTTTATATCAATGGTCATCCATAATATAAGATCCCTCATCATTCCATCGAATTCCATAAAATGTGAAATAATATGCCACCTTCCACAATATACTACATGGAACCACAAGCCACCTTTTCCACATAATAATTTCTTTTCAACCGAAAATCCCAACGGAACAACTTAAAGGAAAAACAAATGTCCCATAAACACCTATGTTATCAGCAACCACTGGCTCAAAAAAATTACATCCCAAGGCATGATGATATCTATACTTCCATATCCCATCCCATCATCCCTAAAATTACTGCAAGGCTTAACCCCCATCTGATGGTCTCACATACCATCACTCATGGACTTCTATGTAGATAACCTCCTCTATAATGATCTGAAAAAATATACCCTATGATTCATGATCTAAGGAATCCTACTCCAAAATATATTAGTAAAAAACACCTCACTAGGTCTTAAAATATGTTCACATGAACCAAAAGACCCTCTCAAACAACCATGATGAGTGAAATAACCAAAAATCCCAGGGATCACCCCTAAAGAATCTATATCACCACCCATGAATCATTTTTCCCAACTGAGACAATGTTCAACACCATATGGATTATTCTGAAGAACCATATCACCTCACTTCTGGTGATCAACATCACTCACAATCACCAAGGCCTTTCCCAACATGTTCCCATATAACCCACTCCACCAAAACATTTTTATAATAATTTTCTATAACTATCATGACTGTGACCAAACGGCCATGGCACCTCATATAACCCCTACCTTGTCACACCGTGCTAAATTACACCATTTCCACATTAGAATACCCTCTGATATATGATAGGAAGAAAAATACTCAATGTAGTATATAAAAAGTCTCACATAGAACACCATCTAACATTTATTTTCCACACATCATATAACACATAAAAAATCATAATAAATCTAGAAATTACCTAACTTATGATCATGAAAACCTACTTTTCAATTGTATACCTCAGATTAAATATCACATTAAAAGAATAAAGTTTTTTACAAAAGAACAAAAAATTGCCATGATTAATAAAAACATAGAGAACTTAATAGAAAATGAAATAAATTCTCAATATGTGATTATAGACCACTACCCTTTCTATAAGATACCTCAAATTTTGGAAACAATATTTTCCATTATGAAACTAAGGAGAACACCCATTTGGAATCGAGGAACGAGAGGGAGGGGGTGTGTAACATACCAGGTAAATAAAAATATGAAATTTTCATATTTATTAATATTTATGAATAAAATATTAATATTACTTTAAAGGGAATTCTATGTTCAATGGATTACCCAATACACAATAATGAGTTTCTTTGAAATCTTCCATTCCACACTAATAATAAAATAGTATTATTTTAAATGGTAGTTAACACCTAGCCGTTGTAATGAAGGGAATGAATAGATCAAACTAAAAAATTATTATATATTTTTGTCAAATAATTTTAATTTTATCCAATAAATGTTAGAGGCTTATAATGTGAATGAATCCAATTTTAAGCGTAAGTATTCGAATATTCTTTAAAAGGTACATTATCCTTTTTCTGATGGAGAACCCTTATTAAATCCACTTTTTGACAATTTTATATGTTATATTTGACAAAATAACATCCTTCTTTAGAATCTAGACATCAAAATTTACTTTTTGTAAATTTTTTTTATTTTTTTAATAAAGATCATTATTAGTGAAAATGTTGTATTTTAATTCAAAACCTCATTTTAATATGATTTATTTATATGGATGGATTATATTTTTAGTTGGGTTTAAAGTGTAGTTAGAATATAATTTTACCATTTAATCCAATGGTGGTCATTGGAATTAATTTCACTTTGAAATTGGACTTAAACTAGTGTCAATATTATGATATATTTTGTTTCTTAAAAACACGCTATTTGTTTTGACAACGAGAATTAATTATTAAATTTATTAATGCAAATTATATTTTCTGAATTTTGTAAAATAGACATCATTTTTGAATTCGGAATATAAAATATAGGTTAGGGTGAATTTTTGGTATTTTTCAGAAAAACATCAATTTTTGATGGATAGTGAAACCACGAAGTGGTAGTTAAAAACTGATTTTTTGTTTAAATGAAATTTTACCACCTATGTGATTTGAATTTCATAAATCCAAAATACATGGTTATCATTAGGTTGTAAAATTTGGTTCAATGGGATGAAAATAATTTTTGGTGAATAGTAACTTTTAAGTTTTATTAATCGCAATGAAAGGTAATTAGTGTAATTTAAGGTAAAGATAATGTTATAATGATATGAAATGACCTTGACACATGTCCTACCCTTATTGTATGAGTCATGGCCGACTAAGAAAATCCATGGGTCAACTTGGGGACTCCATGGAGCCACTTGGGTAAGAAAATGACATTAATAACTTTTTATTTAATGTTAAAAAAAAATGTCCCAAACATGTATTGTTTTACAAAAACAATTTTTACATGGGGATATAAAATTCATAGGTTTGAATATAAATATTAATTGGAAATCTAAAAATATTTCCTACATCATAGTATTTTTTTATAATTTTTAGACATAATATAAATTAATTTATTTATGACACCATGATGATGTAGTGATTACCTCATTAATGAACGACTTAAATAAAATGAAAAGATAATGTAAAATATAAGACATACACTTGTCAAAAACCTATCAGATGGGTGGATTTAGAACCCTTATCACCTTATCCTAGAAATATATAATTATGGGTCCTTTGATATCCTAAAATCATTTTATAATAAAGTAATTTTTCAAGACATTCCAATAGTGCCCCTCCTCCCTCTTATAAAAGGCCCCCACCTCTACTTCCTTACACACAACTCTCAATCCTTTGGCTCGACCAAAATATGCTCATTTTTACTCTCCATATCCCTCTCCTCATCCTAGAAGCCTTACCTTAGGCAGAAATCTCATCAAGAAACCCTTTTGGTTTAAACCAAAGTGAGTTACCCGATTTAAAGGTAATATCCTCTCTTATGTTCTTTTGTTTTATTTTACTTCTCCAACCCCCTAAATGCTTTTTATTCCTTTATTTTGAAACAAAAACAGTATCTTAAATATACTAGTATGTTTTTATGAGATGTATTAGAGAAAAAATTATACACACCTTCATCTAATGGTTAAAGAACATATTGTTTCCGTGGATGGAAAATTACTGCCTCACGAAACGATGATTGTTCAATCTTCTCCTACCACCTTACATGGTGGAAATTATGATGGAAGTATATATATTTATGATATGTATTATATTTATTTCCTCTCTATGACTCTGTATTTTACATTTAAAACATATCTTTATGCTTTGAATGTTTTGCAAATACGAAAATTTCATTTGAGGAAGTGTGGACTACCGCCCCCTCAAGTGATGTGACTCGTTCATGAAATTAATGGAATTTATAATGAATTAAATTAATTAACATATGTTACCTATATAAAATATATATTATACTGGAATTATAATATATATATATATATCTCATTTAGTTTTAATTCCATTAAATACGAAATAGAAATGAATGTGGCGTTCATGCGTACGTACGGCTTACCGTCTCCATGAATGGTGCATTTCATTTCATACCTTCAAATGTTATTAAATATTATAAATGAAAGTATATAATGGATATATATGATATATATGATATCTAAATCATGAATATAATTCTGGGTATAATGGATATTTTACCACATGAACAACTTGTAATTATAACATGTTTATTTTTGACTCAAGTACCAATGATCAAAAAAACGACTGTTATTAACTTAAATAATTAAATAATGTTAATAACATGGTAATAAGTGATATAAAAGGAAAATGAACTTGAAAAATGTTCATAATCAAGTAGAAATTAAATCCAGTTTATTATTTAGGAATATAAAGAAACGAACAAGACAAGTCATACTTGAGGTAAGGGATCTTACCTATCTCTTTCTTTTTAAGTACTCTCTTTTATGTAATATCTTTTATGATCATATTTATTATGTTTGGGGATGTTCCATTACATTAATCATTCTGTAATTTTTATGTTCATATTATGAGAGACCCTATTTTATCTCATAAATCCATTTTTGGATGTTTTAAGTGGAGTCGTTAGGCTGCCGAGTTTTCCAAAGGTAATTTTCATCTCACTTTTATTCCCGTGAGATTTATGCTACATTTTCCACCATTTCCATTGAGTGTTGTATGTACTGCCCATTAATATACTATTTGTGTAATATACATTCTTTTATGAGTATTTACATCAATGCTTTATAGTCCTTCTTTAATGGGGTGTACGTTTCGAATGTTACCCAAGTCGGTAAGGGAACCTTTCACCCTCCTATTTTTATAAAAGAATTTTTTTGTTTTGTCATTTAAATTACATCTTCTTATATTGGGATATGTTCTTATATATCCTTATTGCTGTAAATATTATGTCCCTGTGACGATATACCCTTTATCTATCTCATCAACTCTTTTTCTAAAATTTGATGTGACGCAGTTAGCCTGTAGAATTTTTATAAGGGAACTTCTTAACCAAATTTCATTTCTTTGGGGTTATCCTCTACTACTTGATTATGTCGTGATATGAATATTTGTGTATGATATCTGATTTTTTTACACTATGTATCCACTTATATTTAGTGTATTTATATTTTTCACACATAATTATGTAATTTCTTTATCCTTGCTCTAATCGCATGATCCTTGATTGGGATTACATCTCAATTTCATCTCCTTGAGACATTTCATAATGATATACACTTTTATAAATTGTATATACAGACCCTTTGACTTTCCATATCCATATTATGTCTATAATAAAGTCATTTAAATGTTTTGAAAATGGTATACTTTCATGTGGCTTATAATTTAAATGTTCAAAATGGAAAAAGGACTCTTTTATTAAAACATTGTTTTAAATGGTTTTAAAGATTTATTATTTTAAATATTTATCATCCATGTCCATGTTTTAAAAATGGTTTTAATAATTTATTTATATGGGAATGAATGATTTAAAACCCATTCAAAAGTTTCTAAGTGGTATCAGACACTTTGATTCTAAAATCTCTTTTAAATGTCTTCTTTAAATATTTTCAAAGTCTAACGGGGTTTTTCTCTCGTAGAGTTTTAATGATTTTATTAGATGTTTGTATTTATGATAATATCATGCTGTGATCTCTTGTGATTGAAATGTGGAAATTTTATTTTTCTTTTATGCATGTTTTAAGTGTTATGATTTTGTTATGGTTCTTGGGCAATGTTTATGAATTCGGGTGGTTCCATGATAAACCCAGGGCGGTTGAGCCCGAGATAGCTCTCTAATGCATTGGGTGATGTGAAGGAGTTAAATGTTAAGGTTTCTACGAATAGATTTAGGGAATATACTGTTCTGGGTATTCCAAACGTAACCATGAGGGTTACTCCCTAGGTAAGAATGTTATGAATGACTCAAGTTACCTTTACGTATTATGATTTCTATGAGTTATTCATAAATCTTATGATTTAATGAGGTGTGTTAAAGTTCTTATGTTTTACGAGTAAATTATGATTTCATTGATTCATATGTATACATGGACAAATGTTTTCATTCTGTATTGTTATAACCCTTACTGAGATTTTTATGCTCATCCCACGTTTTTGAAATATTTTCCACAGGACTTAATGTGGAATATAGTCAATGATGGGATCAAGGAAATTTCATGATGTCTAAAACATGGAACTAGACATGACTCTTTTTTTCAAGAGTTTATATTTTTTGAAAAAATGGAAACTGAGTAGATGTCTCTACCTTGTAATCTTTGAGATATAATAGTTATTTCCTAATTCCCTAAAACTCTAAACCTGAAAAGATCCTCAATGTGAATTATTCATTTAATTCGAAAATATGTAATGTACTGAGGCCGGGTCCTTATAGTTGGTATCATAGGTTGGTTTAGATAACTTTAGAGGTTAGGGTATTCTTTAAGCATAAGTGACATTACCATAATGGCTATGATTTCAGAAAGAGTCATAGTTTTAGATAAATAGAATGATTAAGTATATCTTAGTGTTTATCTTCCTCATTAGTACATGATAATTTTTTGGATATACTCACACTAACATTTTTGGTTTTAGTAAATGGATGGATCTAACAGGAACCAAAGTGACAATGGGTTTGAAGGAAACTATGGTGGTTCTCTGAATAAGAGATTGGATGAAATGGGTTATTCAATGAGGAATCTCATGGTTATTCTAAACCAACTATCAAGGAGTCATGATTAACCACTTGAACCTTGGTGAGTTCTATGATGCATCATATATGAGAGAACCAACTCGATTTGGAATTTCATGTAATAATTATAATGGTAACCATTAGGGTTTATATGATCCTTACTTTTGAGGTAATTATGGGTTACTATATGTTATGATGGAAAATAAAAGGCATGAGATAAACATGGGGTTAAATTATGTTATGGTTAATTTTGATGATTTTATCTCTTTTTGGGAAATGTTTTAAGAATTATATAGTTTTGGAAAAAGGATAACACGTCTACTGTGTGACAACCCGTCGCTTCTGAGAAATCTATGGGAATTGAACCCACAACCAATGCGCGGCTGGTATTTATCACCTATAACTGGACTACATGAAGTCCCTAGTTAGTATGAAAAATTCTTTTTAGTTATATGATTTTCTTAATCAAGAATAAGTTGACTTTGGGTTATCTAGGAAATTATTGACCTATCATGGAGGATATATGATTAGGTTAATTACTTTTCAATATGAGACATTCAGGGAAACTAATGTTATTTAGAGATAAATGTTAATATTTACCTTGGAAGACTATGTGATTAAATCCTTCAACGAATTGGGTTTTAATCATAGTTTGGTTTACTTTGAAGAATTTTATGAACAATTGTTTATGCAATGCTATTTTCTGAACTATGGGTTTTGTTGGAAAATTTTTGGAGATTAAGAATTGATTTTCTTTTTATAAAGGATTATCCTTTTGGGTATTATCTGATCTCGTACTAACAATTTTCGTTTTGGTTTTTGTCTAAAGACATGGGAAATATATAGTTCTCTTTTATGGATTAGGTGATTCTCTAGATGTTGATTATAACACTCTTAATTTGAACAAGTCATCCTAAATACTCATCATTTAGAGAAAGTATGAGTTTGTGTTAGAAATATTGTAATAGATGAAAGTCTACACGAAAAGTAAGTATGTTTCCTTATGATTTAGTTAAGCTCATAAATAAATTCCTCAATTAAAAGTAACTTAAAACAAAAATGTTGAATGTTAACTTTTCCTACTAGGGAATAAAATACCGTTTAACCCATCACAAGTTTGGGATTTTCTGGTGGTTAACTTTCTCCTAGTCATGTTTTCTATTACTCCCCATCAGAACTTGACCCTTTTTTTTCTTCTATATCCATGTTTTCAAACATGGAATCCTATTATGGGTTAGCTCGGGTGACCTTTGTACTTCTCTTTCTTTCTTTTAAAGTGATAGTTTTGCTGACTCCTTTTCCGATGTGGGGCTTTCAATAAAGTTTCCAAACCCAATTTTAAAATTGCAAGGACACAATTCACAAAAGGGGGGAGGGATATAAAATACCAGGTAAATAAAGAATATGAAATTTTCATATTTATTAATATTTATGAATGAAATATTAATATTACATTAAAGGGAATGCTATGTTCAATGGAGTACCCAATACGCAACAATGAGTTTCTTTGAAATATTACGTTGCACACTAATAATATAATAGTATTATTTTAAATGGTAGTTAACGCCTAGCCGTTGTAATGGTGGGAATGAACATAACTAACTAAAAAATGATTATATATTCTTGTCAAATATTTTTACCTTTATCCAATAAATGTTAGAGGCTTAAAATACTAATGAATCCAATTTTAAGAGTAAATATTCGAATATTCATTAAAAGGTCGATTAACCGCCTTTTGATGGAGAAACCTTATTAAATACACTTTTTGACAATTTTATATGTTATATATGAAAAAATAAAATCATTCATTATAATCTGGACATCAAAATTTACTTTTTTTAAATTTTTGTTATGTTTCCGATAAAGATCATTTTTAGTGAAAATGGTGTATTTTAATTCAAAACCACCTTTTAATCTGATTTATTTATATGGATAGATTATTTTTTTAATTGGGTTTAAAGTTTAGTTAGAATATATTTTTACCATTTAATCAAATGGTGGTCATTGGAATTAATTTCACTTGGAAATTGGACTTAAAATAGTGTCAATCTTTTGATATATTTTGTTTCTTTAAAACACGCTATTTGTTTTGACAACGAGAATTATTTATTAAATTGATTAATGAAACATATATCTTTTTAATTTTTTAAAATAGACACCATTTTTGAATTCGGAATATAAAATATATCTTAGGGTGAATTTTGGGTATTTTTCTGCAAAACATCAATTTTTTGATGAATAGTGAAACCACTAAGTGGTAGTTAAGAACTGATTTTTTGTTTAAATGAAATTTAGCACCTATTTGAGTTGAATTTCAAAAATCTGACATAAATGGTTGTCATTAGGATGTAAAATTAGGTTCAATGGGATGTAAATATTTTTTGGTGAATAGTATCTTTTATGTTTTATTAATCGCGATTAAAGGTAATTAGTGTAATTTAAGGTAAAGATAATGTTATAATAATATAAAATGACCTTGACACATGTCCTACCCTTATTGGATGAGTCATGGCCGGCCAAGAAAATCCATGGGTCTACTTGGGGACCCCATGGATCCACTTGGGTAAGAAAACGACATTAATAACTTTTTATTTATAGTTAAAATAAAAATGTCACAAACATGTATTGTTTTACTAAAACAATTTTTACATGGGGTTATACAAGTAATAGTTTTGACTATATATATTAATTAGAATACTAAAAATATTTCCGACATCATAGTATTTTTTTTATAATTTTTAGACATTAAATTAATTAATTTATTAATGAAACCATGATGATGCAGTGATTAACTCATTAATGAACGATTTAAATAAAATGAAAAGATAATGTAAAATCTAAGACATACAGTTGTTAAAAACCTATTGGATGGGTGTATTTCGAACCCTTATCACCTTATCCACGAAATATATAATTTTGGGACCTTTGATATTTGAAAATCATTTTATAATAATGTAAATTTTCAAGACTTTCCAAGAGTGCCCCTCCTCCCTCTTATAAAAGGCCCTCACCTCTACCTCCTTACACACACCTCTGAAGCTTTTGTATTGACCAAAATCTGCTCATTTTATCTTTAAAAATCCCTCTCCTCATCTTATAAGCCTTACCTTAGGCATAAAGATCTTCAATAAACCCTTTTGGTTCAAACCAAAGGGAGTTACCCGATTTAAAGGTAATGTCCTCTCTTATGTCCTTTTGTTTTATTTTGCTTCTCCAACCCCCGAAACTCTTTTTATTCCCTTATTTTGTAACAAAAACAGTATCTTCAACATACTAGGATTTTTCTACGAGAAGTATTTGAGCTACACTTATGCACACCTCCGTCTAATGGTTAAAGAACATACTGTTTTCGTGGATGGCGAATTACGGCCTCACGAAACGATGATTGTTCTATCTTCTCCTAGCACATATCATGGTGGACATTATGATGGAACTATATTTATTTATGATATATATTATATTTATTTATTTTCTATGCTTCTGTATTTTACATAAAAAACATTCCTTTATGCTTTGTATGTTGTGCAAATGTGATAATTTCAGTTGAGGAAGTGTGGACTACCGACCCCTCAAGTGATGTGACTCATTCATGAAATACATGGAATGTATAAAGAATGAAATTAATGAACATATGTGACCTATATAACATATATATTATACTGGAATTATAATATATATATATATATATATCTCATTTATTTTTAATTCCATTAAATACGAAATAGAAATGAAAGTAGTGTTCATGCATACGTACGGCTTATCGTCTCCATGAATGGTGCATTTCATTTCTTACATTTAAATGTTATGTAATATTATAAATGAATGTATATACTGGATATATCTGATATATATGATATCTAAATCATGAATATAATTCCGGGTATAATGGATATTTTACCACATGAACAACTTGTAATTATAACAAGTTTATTTTTGACTCAAGTACCAATGATCGACAAAACGACCGTTATTAACTTAAATAATTACATAATGTTAATAACATGGAAATAAGTTATATAAATAGAATAATGAATTTGAAAAAGGTTCTTAAGCAATTAGAAATTTACTCTAGTTTATTATTCAGGAATATAATGAAATGAACAAGACAAGTCGGACTTGTGGTAAGGGATCCTACCTCTCTCTTTCTTTTTAAGTACTCTCTTTTATGTCATTTCTTTTAAGATCCTATTTATTATGTCTGGGGATGTTACATTATATTCCTCATTCTGTAATTTTTATTTTCATTCTATGATTGACCCTATTTTATCTCATAAATCCATTTTTGGATGTTTTATGTGGCGTCGTTAGGCTGCCGAGTTTTCGTAAGGGATTTTTTATCTCACCTTTATTCCCGTGATATTTTTGCTAAATTTGCCACCATTTACTTTGATTGGTGTATGTACATACCATTATTGTACTTTTGTGTAAAATAATTTCATTTATGAATATTTACATCAATGTTTTATAGTCTTTCCTTCATGGGGTGTACGTTTCGAATGTTACCCAAGTCAGTAAGGGAACCTTTCACACTCCTATTTTTATAAAAGATTTCTTTTTGTTTTGTCTTTTAAATTACAACTTCTTATGTTGAGATATTTACTTATATATCATTATTGTTTTAAATTTTATGTCCAAGTGATGAGATACCCTTTATCTCTCTCATCAACTCTTTTTTTTAAAATTTGATGTGACGCCGTAAGGCTGTCGAATTTTTGTAAGGGAACTTCTTAACCCAATTTCATTTATTTGGGTTGAACCTCTACTTCTTGATTAGGTAATGATATAAATATGTTTGGATGAAATCTGATTATTTTACACTAATTATCCTCTTATATTTAGTGTATTAATATTTTTCACACATAATTATGTAATTTCATTATCCTTGATCTAATGGAATGATCCTTGATTGGGATTATATCTCAATTTTTTTCTCATTGAGACATGTTTTAATGATATACACTTTTAGAAAGTGTATATACAGACCCTTTTACTTTCCATATCGATATTATGTCTATACTAAAGTCATTTAAATGTTTTGAAAATGGTCTACATTCATGTGGCTTATAATTTAAATATTCAAAATGGAAAAGGACTCTTTTATTAAAACATTGTTTTAAATGGTTTTAATGATTTATTCTTTTAAACATTTATCATCCATGTCCATGTTTTAAAAATGGTTTTAAGGGTTTATTTATATGGGCATGAATGTTTTAAAACCCTTTCAAAAGTTTTGAAGTGGTATGGGACACTTTTATTCTAAAATCCCTTTTAAATGTATTCTTTTAATATTTTCAAAGTCTAAAGGGATTTTCTCTCCTACAGTTTTAATGATTTTATTAGATGTTTTTATTTATGATAATATCATAATGTGATCTTTTGTGATTGAAATGTCGAAATTTTATGTTTTTTTATGCATGTTTTAAGTGTTATGATTATGTTATGGTTCTTGGGAAATGTTTATGAAATCGGGTGGTTCCATGATAAACTAAGGGAGGTTGAGCCCGAGATAGCTCTCCAAAGCATTGGTAACGTGAAACAAGTAAACGCTAAGGTTTCTACGAAGAGATTTAGGTAATATACTCTGGTGGGTATTCCAAATGTAACCATGAGTGTTACTTCTACGTAAGAATGTTATGAATTACTCAATTTACCTTTACGTCTTATGATTTCTATGAGTTAATCCAAAATCTAATGATTTAATGAGGTATATTAAAGTGCTTATGTTTTATGAGTAAAGTTTGATTTCATTGATTCGTATGTATACATAGACTAATGTTTTTGTTCTGTATTGTTATAACCCTTACTTTTCTTTTTATGCTCATCCCAAGTTTTTGAAATGTTTTCCACAGGACTTAAAGGGAAATATGGTCAAGGATGGGATCAAGTAAATGTCATGATGTCTAAAACATGGAACTAGACATGTCTCTTTTGTTCAAGAGTTTATATTTTGTGAAAAAATGGAAACTGGGTAGATGTGTCTACCTTGTAATCATTGAGATATAATAGTTATGTCCTAATTCTCTAAAACTCTAATCCTAAAAAAATCCTCAATGTGAATTATTCATTTAATTCCGGAATATGTTATGTACTAAGGCTGGGTCCTTATAGGGTGTGCTCGTTGATCTGGAATAAAATTACCTCATCCCTTTCCTATTCATATTCTAATTTTTTAAAATTGTTTACCTCGCTGGGATAGGCTCACATCATGAGTTTCATGTTCATATAACATTTTATAGGATAGGAAACCCCACCACTATTTGAATCATTGATTCTATGACACCAGGTTTCACAACATGAATGACTATTGTCTTTAGCCCTTTTGGTTGTAGACCTTCCCGATTCTCCCTAAACTCACCCTAGCTCACTCTGGACCCCTAAAACATTTAAATCAAGGTAAAATACATGGGTTTATAAAATAATTAAATATCTTATGACCTCAGATGAAGTATGAGGTTTGACATTATTGGTTAAATGGGTATTTAAAACAAAATTAGATCTATATGGAACTTTTTAATGGTACAAATACTTATAATTAGAAAATATATATTATAAAATAGAGGGTATTGATTATAAAAAGATTAGTTTTCACCACTTTCAACTAAATATTCATTCTTGAGTTATAATGGTATATGTGGCTCATTTTGATTTGGATCTTCATCATATTGAGTTTAGAATAACTTTTTTTTAATAGTTATCAGATTGAAAATATTTATATGATCCAAACAGATGATTTTATTATTTATGGTTAGGACCAACTTGTTTAAAAATTGGGTATTTCCATTTATTGGCAAGAAATGGATTTAAAAAATTTTATATAAATTTTTGATGAAGTAACAACTTCTTGTCTGTTTCAAGGGAAATTTGCAGATGAAATAATTTAGCTAAAAAAATAGAGGTAATTTTGAATTATTTTTTGTATACTGAGGTAATACATATGAATAATAATTATGATAAAAATTTAAATATGAAAAAATCAGTGTCATCAAACAACTTTTATATGAAATATCTTGGGGTTTCTTTTGTTTTTTTTGGCATCTAAATTTTTCATGAAATGTCATGTGGTATTCTTGGGTTATCTAAAAAAGGATACATTGAAAATATCTTTAATTGGTTTAATATGTGTTCTTTATAAACTTTTTATGAGTCTATTTTTATGGTGATAAAATTTTAAAAGACCAATGTCCTTATAATTTCCAAGAAAAAATGAAATAAAAAATGTCACATATGCTTAAACTATTCGAACCTTATTGTATGATAAAGTGTGTACTCGACCTGATTCTTATTTTTCTGTTAATTATTTTGGAAAATACTTTATAAATCCAAGACACAATCACTATAGAATCATCAAGAAGGTCTTTAGAAGATGATTTATTGAGTTCAATTTATTGGTTACTCCAATTATAATTTTTTTTGGTACTTCGAGGATAAAATTATGTTTTTGGACTAATTTTAATGATGGTTTGAAGTGTTGTATCCTGAAAAAGTGTGACACAGACACTTAAGGCTACATATATATTGTAATAAGAGCCTTTTTCTTATTATGATGAAACTTTTCAGGGTATGTGGATTAAAAATATGATTTCATGATTTCATACGGTGGAAAAAATATCAAATAAACATGTGATTTGTTTTGAAAATACTTCTATAATATATTTCCCTAAAAATAGAATTTATTCTCATTCAAAACATATTGATATATGTACTCGTTTATTATAGAGAAAATTATAACTTCCTGGAATTTAATTGGGAATCTTTTTATGTAGAATATGTTGGTATATAAAATAAATAAATGCTTAACTATTGTATTATTTCAGAATCATTCTTTCAGTATGACTTTGATTAATTTTTTGATGTTTTTGGTTTGTGTGACATTGAAACACTCTATAAATAATTTTTTTTAAAGAGATATTTATGTAATTATTTCTTTTTAAACTATATTAACCGATAAATTCATTTTGTGATCTGTAAACAATTATTAAAATTATATATTTGTATTGATTTAATTTTGTAATGATTTATCATTCTTGGTTTTTTGAGTATTAATTATTTTATAACTAATGAACCTATCAGATTTCATTTTTCTAGTTTTTATAATTCATATTTTACATTGTAATGTTTTTTATTTTAATTAAAATTCTTGGATGTTTTTTAATTAATTAATGACTTCCAATTGGTAGAATGTTAAATTATGGATTGAAACTAATCCTTAATTTACATTCATTTGATTCAGTGTGTCAATTAAATATATCTTTATTAAAAAAACACATGAATTCATTAATTCTTCAACATTTACAAAATCCTATAATTATAAATCAATCCTTCATATATAACACATTACTAAAATTTAATATTCGAACTGAATTTAATGGTACATGAGGATAAGTTTAATAATTTATCTAATAACAGATCTCTATTCTCATAATATAAATTCTATACAAACATATATTTTATCTATTAGGTGTGTGAGTGATATAATGCTTTAGGACTTACTAATAATTGACTACTTCAGCTTAATTTTCCCTCATTTTTCTAAAAGTTAATTTTTTATTATAAAAAACATTTAATTAAAAAGTGAGAAACCAAAAGTTCACCTGGGTACCACACTAAAATAAACAACATAATTGTTGAAAGATAGCTTGACCATACTAGAATCATTATTCCTAAATAATATCCATTATTAATTTCCCCCATTTAATTTCCTTTCATTTTAAAAAACATGAAGTAATAATAATTATGGACTTCATACAATCATTTGGTAAATATTATTATTACTATTTTATTATCAGATCACAATTTTATATCTACAATCCATTTCAATTACAATAACTTTAAAATACTATCTTCCAATTTTTTATTTTATAACCTATCCACAACAGTGACATGAAACCATGTAAGCATAAACCTCCTTCTAGTAAATGTGTATAATCTAGCAATAGGATTGAACTCATCTCCTTCGAAACCCACTTTGGATCATGAAATAATAACCTAGCATGATGGGATCCTTCACACATGTAGGGGAAACTATGACGAGACTCCTCAATCTTGCATATATAGTAAATAAGCCCATGGGAAACTATATACAATCTATTTAAACAATGTGATTAAAAATATATTCCCGCAAATTTAATTAGATTGACCTAATCAGACATGTAGTCCATGTCCAACCAACTAATTGAAGTCTATAATAATGAAACATATCCACTTTTATATCAATAAAAAATCATGCATAAATATAAATTATAAAATTTTTAAATGATCTAATAATAAAAATTTAAAATTTATTTTTAGTTTTTACAATTAATCCAAATATATCAATGAATAGATATATGAAAAAAAGTATTTATTTTAAAATTAAATGAAAAAATATATCATTTTTAATTTAAAATAATATTAATACCCAAGTAATTCCAAAAATACTTTCAATTCACAAAATTAAGACCATGAAAACCACACAAAAATTATTCCAAAAAATTACATATTAATTAAAATTACAGAAAATTTATCATAAAAAAACCAATACTAATTCTTCCATACAAATTTTCATTGATAATTATTTTTCATACATAAAATAAAAACAAAAAAAATTAGTCATTTACAAGAATTTTATCTAAAAGCGTCACATGATTTGGAAAAAAATACATATGTAATCTAAATAGAATAATGTCAAATAACCCCCACTCCCCACTTGTCTTGTAGATTGTACTTAATAAATTACTCAAACTAGTTAGAAATTAGAAATTTTAGTTTAAAAAAATTACAAATTTCTGGAAAATAGATAATGTGAACCACATTATTCATTATGAATTCTACAAGCAGAACAATGTCATTATTCTCTCAATAGAAAATAAATTTAGTGATAATGTTCTGTTTTGATATATTGAATTAAAATAGAGATGAAAGATAAAAAAGATAAATATTTTATATCTATATTCTAAATAACTTTCTTCATGTTCCCCATTTATCCATGATGAAAAAACACACCACTAACACAATACATACACTTTTTTAGAGGTAGAATTTTTAGTTTTATATCCCTTGAAATTGTTTCGATTATACCTCAAAATCTCATAACTAATTTCTTATAATCCCTCCATAAATATCCCCTAGAAAGACATATCCCAATATAGACCCATTTTTATAAAGTATACTAGATATAAACAAGATATAAAATACTAACATACACTATAATTCTAAAGAGTCATGAGTTTTTGAAAATTCCCAACATAAAAATAAAAGTTCAGTACATAAAAATAATTTCTCCGTAAAATTATTATCATGCACAATGACAAAATTAAAAAGTATACTAATGTATATAATTAATATCCACAAACATAAAATTAAACTTTTCAAGAATAAGAGTCACTCCTCATTCGAAGAGTTTGGTACATAAATAATACTCTCTAGCAATAAAAGTGAAAAATAAAATAATTTAATTTAAAAAATAAGAAAAAAATAATAAATCAAAAATAATGTAAATACAGAATGAATATAATTATTCATTTTTTCTACAAGTAGCTGAATCTTCAAACAATAAATCCTTAATTCAATAAACATCAAATAACAGAATAAGAATAATAATAGTGAAAAACATATAATATTATATCATAAAAGTGAATATAACTCTAAGTGGGAGAGATAAGTAATTATAAAAGAACAAAAAAATAATTTTTAAAGGAGCCACTCAACATTATCCTCCTTTTTATAATTACATATATAATTTACCCAAACCCACACTCCTAGATTTAGTTCTAAAAATAATCTTTAAACTATTGGATTGATACAGATAAACATGACCAAATTTTATGCATAGAAAAATGACAACATATAAAGGAAATAATAGATCACTTAAAACCCAAAGAACATTTAGGAGTTGAGTTTTTTATAATTTGAAAAAACTTCATCAAAAAAATACCCCTTACTTTGAGTGGGTGATTTTCCCACTATACCAATCCTTTGATATTGAATATTAAGTATTTAACATCCCCCATAAAATTACACACACATGAAACATTTATAGAAACAAACAATTTGAATTTATTTTTCATAACCTAAGGAAAAGGAAACATAAAAAGGAGAGATCAAATTCACAGTCGGGTCAAACATAAAAATAAATAATTTAATATAATCAGAGAGCATAAGATGAGCATAAGGGAATAATGACCTAAAAAAAGAGAATAACATTAAAGAACTAATACCCAAAAATATGTGGATCATTAAATTTGAGAAAAGGAATATAGTTCTAAATAGTTAATTTTAATAGGAATCATGAATCATGAGAAATTTTATGTCAAAATATATAAAAGGAAACATTAAAATTGCATAGAAGACATAAATAAAAATTGTTGGTATATTGGGAAATTAATCCTCAATAATAGAATTTCTTAACCAAATCATTATCATATCTCTTAAGATTAAAATATAATGGATAAACAATGTAATATCTTAATAGTAACCTAAATATGTCACCTCTTATGTGTAACTCCAATCTAATTAATATTTTCTCATTACCCAATGCAATAGAGGGATATAACAGACCCACCCCTCCTTTGTTTATAACGTAACCACCCATCCTTGGTTTATAACAAAACCAACCATCCTTGTTTTATAATTAAACCAACCCTAAATCACCTATACATACATATAAGTACCATATAATGAATAAAATATAATCTTTCTTTTTTCATTATAATAATAATCATTGTTCATTCATATCTTGAATTACCCAAGAAATAAAAGAAGTTTCATGGAAAAATATTTTTAATAATCATAACCCATATAGATATAGAATAATGATGATATCAAGAAAACATATCCCCATTATATGATAAATAAAAGAAAGGTGTTTTTTCATTGATGAATATAAATACAATTAAAACACCATTAAAAAATTATTGAGGAAAATAACATTTAGAACATGAAAATCACATTTAAAATCTAAATATTAAAAAATGAAGTTAAAACACTTCCCTTTGGAAATAAACATGAAAAATTATAATTTAATATTGGAATAAAATAATAGTTAATTTTTAATGAAAATATATTCATTTCATAAATTTTAAAAAACATTATTTTTAAACATTTTGTAAAGAGCCTAAAAAGTGACCCATAAAAAACATTAATAAATTTATATTTAAGAACATTAATAAAATCAATTAAAAAGTAAAATAACTTAGTGAAATAATTTATGTTTAGAAAATACTATTTTTGAAAACATTTTATAAGACACTGATATAAAATAGAATAATTTATGATTTAAATGAAGATACAAGATCGACAACACTAAAAAGAATATTTTTTGGTGTTTCATTAATTAATAATGGAAGAAATGGAAACTAGAAATGTAAACCACACTCATAAATAGGGAAGAATAAAAACTATTTATTTGAATAAAATAATTGAATATTATTTCTCTAAAAGGAACCTTGAACATAAAAAATCTTATAAAGAAATGTGATTGTGACATAAATCCTTTACCCATTTTTAACTTTTTAATTGTAAACCCCATAAAATAATAACATCAAGTAGAACTTTAAATATAACTAAAAAAGAGGTGATTAATGATATAAAATTATATAGGGGATTTATATACTCTTAATAATTGAATATAGGGGCATAACATAATCATTTGTCATAAATAAGTGAAGTTTGTGATGAAAACCCATTAAAAAGAACATATCATTGAACTGAGAATTAATAAATCCAATAATTTTGTGTATCAATTGTAAATCCTAAAAAATATAAGAATAATAAATCATTAAATTTTTATTTTACACATAATATTAGTAAAATATAATCCCTAGGGAAGTGGTATAACTTAATGAAAATAAATTGAGTTAAGAAACCCCTTACAACTTAGAAACATTCAAGTCAAAATCACATGAATGAAATAATTTAATTAATACATAAAATACTATGAATAATGAATAATTCCTGATATAATATTTAAAAATGAGAAATATATACACCCTATAAAATAAATCTGTATCATAACATTACAATATTCCTCAATGAAGGTAAATTGAGAAGAAAACCGTTACCTCAAGTCAAGACAAACCTTGTATGTCCTTTAAAATTTGATATAAAAAACATATGTAAAATATTTTACTATTTTATAACCTTTTTAGGGATAAATGTTTCTTTCTTAAACCATTTATATCATATAATTTAATTAAATATTTAAATAATTAATCAATTGTTCCCATGCCCTGAGTTTTGAGGATGTTCGGTTCAAAATTTGAAAACAGCTTCGGTGTGTTAACATTGGCCTTGTAGGACATTGTTACATCATCTCTAGAATAATAATAAATAATTAATTACAATTTTAAAAATAAATTATAAATTTTAATCCAACTTGGATATATTATTATTAAAAAAAATTATTTTAAAATCATCGAGATGGTAGGTCATACGTACACATGAGTAACATTTATTTTTTTCAATGAACATATTGGAAACAAGGTAGGTATCATTTTCTATTTCATGAATTATTATTTTACCATAAATATAATATTATTTTATTTTTATACACTAAAATATAAATACCATGTGATGTGGTCATGAAAATCAAATTATATCGCTTCATGGATCTGATAATTCACACGTACACATGAACAAAATTATCATATTTAAATGGATATAAAGGTTTGAAAATAGAAAAAGATATTTTCATTCAATAATTATAATAATATAATTAATATCATATATATACATTCAATTTATCATTATAACCAATCATGAGAGGCAGTTATAGAAAACGAATTTCATCGGTTCACGAGCCAGTAGTCTACCATACACACGAACAAGGTTTTATTTCCCAATTTGATAGAAGGGGAGATAGACATAGTTTATTCCATTAACATATAAAATATAAGTATATATAATATATTTTTGTTATTTTTTCATCTTTTTTGAATAATATTTTAATGGGGTATAAGTGGACATAACACTAAAGAATTTGGATAGAGACTATACAACATCTTCCGAGAGCTTCCTCTTCTTTACACCTTAAACCCAATAAGGATGGTATTATTATGAAAATAAGATCTGTAGATAATTAATTAGGATGTTAGGAATGAATTTATATTAGTATTTTCTAAACAAAATGGCTTTTTATGGGTAAATAAGAGAAGAGAGAATGTGCTCTTTTTATAATGTGGTAAGGGGCATTCTTGGAATTTCATAAATTATTAAATTAATATAAATTAATTTCTAGTTCTAAAATGAATAAAAATGATATAATGTTAATATAATATTAGTATGTGTTGGAATAATCGTATATAATTACCATTGGATATGTTTTGGTGATGTTTTGACACATATCTTTTTGTTTCAAACCTCGGCTAACTTTTTAAAAATTACCTTGATTAAACACTATTTTACCCATCAGGGGTCATGATAGTTTCTATAAATGGAAAATTTGGACATAAGTGGAACATGGTTTATATTTTAGACCATTTCAAAATAAATTCGCATATGATAATAATTTTGGGAATTTTAATTCATTTACTAAAACATTATTTATTATAAAATATCATTAATATTGTTTTTGGATCTTTTCATTTATGTTGACTTAGAAAAAACACAAAAAAATAAAATTGGATACAATATTTTAATAAATCATTAACATTTTAAATTTATCTAATTTGTTTGAAAGAAAATGATTCATTCAAATTATATTACTTTTAATATTTTTATAATTATTTATTATATTTTTCTATTTATAGAATAAATAACGCGTGTGCATTGCGTAAGCATTTGTGGTAATTATTTCCTCACTAAAAATCTATAAAATTACCATCATAAAATAATATTTTATATTTATAATTATTATTTTTATCCTAACAGAATTTGAAATTATCACTATCACAAAATATTATAGATATTAAATGAAAGATAGTGACATTTTTGACTTTATGTTCTACTGAAATATTATAAATGTCAAAATCAAATAAATATTATAACGACCCAATAATTTATTGAATAATTATTTTTTTATTAATATTTATGTATAAGATATTAATTTTATGTTAAATGGGAATATTTTAATGATATCATACTCGACACACAACAATGGGATTCTCCAAAATCTTATGTTTCACACAACTTTGAGTTATACTAAAAAATAATACAATAATAATAATAATATTTTAAATGTTTTTAATGCCCAGCCATTGGGATGCATGGAATGAATAATATAAACTGAATTTTGAAATTGGGTTTGCACATGTTTATATAATGACTCCCTAGTTTCCATATTTATTATAAACATAATAAAAACCGATTTAATATAAAGGATATCTTTTTATAAAAACCTATTTAAAAGAAAATAATTGTGTTTATTAAATCAAATCAAACTTTATGGATTGTTATTTAATGAAAATTATATGTTATATATTCAATTTAATGTTTTAAACCCATCTTATATGATTTTTATATATGATATAAGAATAATTCAATTTTTTTCGGACAAAAGAAGAATTTTTCTAAAAATGCAGTTTTACCACCTTTTGATTGAAAACCCTTTTTTAATTTAGTTTTTGACAAATTTATATGTTATATTTAATAAAATAAACTTCACACAATATAAATAGTAATTAGAAATCTAAAATTATATCATACATAATTATTATTTATTTATAATTTTTATACATTAAAAAAATAAATTTAATTATGACACAATGATGATGTAGTGATTTCTTCATTAACAAAGGATTCAAATTAATGATATTTTAAATGTAAAAATAAATGTAATTTGGTTAGTTTGATGTCATACAATAATTTTTTGGATGATATTGGAATATTATATTTGAGTTAATGCCTTTCGTTTGATGGAATAATGTTTTTATGATGTTTTAAAAAGGCAAGTATGAATTGTGTCCAAAATTAACATATTTCATAACTTAAAATATAAAATAGTTTATTAAATGATATTAAATTCCTAAAAATATAACATTTGTAAAAATGATTAATATAGGTCTAAATATATCATAAATTAATTTTATGGGTTTTTTGACATGATATGGTATTTACATTAACTGACAATGTGTAAATAACGTGATATCACTATAAGATTAAAGGGGGTAAAATAAGGATTAAACCAAAAAGATAAGGATAAAAAAATATTCAAAACCTACCTAAAAATTATTGGATGATGGGTATTCAAACCAAAATTATCTTATACTTAAATTACATGAGTTTTGGACAATTTTTAATCTAAATTGAATTTATAGTAAATTAATATTTCAATACTTTCCTAAGGATCCCATCCTCCCTCTTATAAAAGGCTACAACCTCTAACTACATCATCACACCACTCATTCCCATTGTATCATCCAAATTATTCTCAAATAAGATCACAAAATCCCTCTCTTCCTCCTAGAATCCGCACCTTTGGAAGCTGAAAGATCATGAAATCCTTTCGGATCAAATCAAAATAACTTACCCATTTTAGAGGACATTAAAGAATGAACGAGACAAGTTGGACTGAAGGTAAGGAACTTCATCTCAATATCCTTTTATGAAGGAATTTATTTATAATATCTACCTCTATTAATTTATATGGTTTATATAAAACCAATATGAAATTTCAAATCCATATTTTATCTATAATAATGTTATTTATTAATTCATTGAGATTAAGATTTAAAGGTTCAAAGTGGTATGGGACAACATGAACAATTAAATATTTAATTATCAAATCATTGTCTTCATGATATTAATTTATATATTTTTATGTGGATATAAAATTATTAAAATGTAAATTTTATTTCTATCTATAATTTCATTCTATGTTTTCGAAATGAATATTTTTAGACAAAGAATTTTATATTCTCTACAAAAATACAAAAGGAATGTTATTTGTTTTAACGTATAAGTAGACAACAACATATCCACCACCGTAACCATTACTTGATATTTGGATTCCTCTATAAGACCTAATTTATTTTAAATAAATCCCTTATTCCGTTATTTGGGGATCTAGGTATTTAAAATGAGTTCTTAAATGATAATGGTACTGTTATATGGAAATGTTTTTCATATGGGATTAGATGATGTTTTCTAAAAGGGTTTTTTTGATGAAAGTGTTTTATTCCCAAAATGGTACATTAGAATTATATGAGATGGGTGATCGCAACATATCATATACAAAGGATTGGGGGGTGATCCCAACATATCATATACAAAGGATTGATCCCCATTATATCTCATGGGTGAGCCCAATATAGCTTATACGAAGGGTTTAGCCCCATTATAGCATAAGGGTGAGCTCGACACAACTTATAAAAGGGTTTGTTCTCCATTATAGCTCATAGGTGAGTCCGATATAGCTTATACAATGGGTGATCCCAATTATAGATATCCAATTTGAAAGTAAACCATATGGGTATTCCAATTTGAATATGATTGAAACAGTTTTATTTATATTATGCTGTAAGTCATCTAGAAGATTTTTTATTTCGTGTTATTTGTTTTTGTTTTTTTTCATAGAGAAAAATGTATGAGTTTTATTCAATTGAAAATGTTTGGTTTTATCCAATCAAAGAACATTGGATTAGTTATTAGGTTTGAACTAGACTAATGGATTTTGTTTTTTATGTCCATAACTGATATTTTTATTTTCATTCAATGTTTTAATTGCTTTCATATGATTTAAGGGAGAAAAAAATCCAGGATGGTGTCATGGAAAAGTTATAATGATTAAACATGAAAATAAACCGTGTTCTTTCTATAAGTTTTATTTTTATGGAAGAAATAGATTATGTTGTAAGTGTCCACATTGTATTCCTGTGTTTTTTTATGTAATAGTTATTGCATAATTCTCTAATGCTCAAAACCTAAAAATATCCCTAATGTGAATTATTATCTTAACTAAATATTATTTAATGTTTCATGTTGAGACCATATAGTTGGTATCAGAGGTCTTTTTAAATAACATTAGAGGCTAGGGTGGTGTTTATTTCTTTCATATAGAAGATTTTAGTTTATGGTTAAACTGAAATGACATAACATTTTATGATTACCTTGTTGCTTCATCTAAAATATGTCCATTCAGAATAGTTTTGTGCAAAGGAAATTGGAAAGCTATAATGGAAAGGCATCGAGAGGAAAAAAACCTTTCAAATAATCAACATGAGGTGGTGAAAATTGGAACATAATATTCTATTATAGAGATAGAGAAGTTTACTCAAGCTATAAAATGAAGTCGTATCCATTTATGCGATATTCCTAATCAACCATAGAAGAATATGCCAGTAGAGAAACCTTTATGAAGGAATATCCCTGATCATTCCGTGGATCATCTGATCCAGTGGTAGCTGAAGGATGGATCAATGCCATGTAAATGATATTTGAAGTCATGGGATGTTTAAAACATCAAAAATAAAACCTTTCCATATATATTTTTGAAGGTGAAACTGATCGATTATGGTCATTAGTTAAGAAAACTAGAGAGAAAAATGATATTTATGCCATGGAATAGGAAGAATTTTAAAGATATTTTCCTTAATAAATATTTACCTAGCGTTGATCGGATTAGGATGAATAAAAAATTCTTGGAATTAAAGAAAAATGATGACGATTCAGTTGCCGCATATGAAGTGAACATCACAAGATTGGACAGTTATGTTCTATATTTTATTAGAGACATTGTTAGTAAAATTAATATATTTTACTCAGGATTGGAACTGGGGATACGAAAGCATTAACCTAATGAAAATTTTAATGTTATAAAAAATTGGTTTATTGTGATGAGAAAGATGAAATGGAGTTTGATGACACTTATGTCCCACAAGATAATAAGAGTATGAAATAGTCAATTTACAATGAAATAGAAAAGAAACCAACTAATAATTCTATAGTTAAGCCCAAAACATGGTCCATGAGTAGTTAAATACATTTTGGGGAATGTATGTAAGGATCTGGAATGTGTTACCGGTGAGGTAAGTTTGGTCACAAGGTTCATGACACCAAAGAAGAGGGTTATAAATAGTCCAATAATGAGATAACAGATCGACAGTCTGCAATAATGTTCTTCAGCTAAAATGTGTTGGGATATTATTAAAATATGTGTCTGAAGTTAATTAACTTGGTAGGAAATCAGTATGATCGCAAACAAAAAATTTTGGGAAAATCTTTTTATTCTACTACAGTTGATATTGATACATCTGGTGAAGTAATGGATTATCCAAAGAGACTGGTATTTTTTTAAGGATAACCATAAGTTCAAGGTTTTAGACTCACCTTCTGAGGTTTTATGTGATGTGATAATAAGTCATCAGGGTGGTTTTTGGGAGATGTTTTGTGGGGTTATGTTTATGTACGTTTTTTCTAAATTGGATGTATTTCTATACTTCTGTACCTCAGTTTTATGATATTGACATCTTTTATGGTTTGGGTGGTATTTTACAAATGAGGTTATTCTTAGGGATGTACATCATATTATAGGAATATTATGAGGGTGAAATTGTTCTTATTAAATAGAAATACATCATGTAATTAAGTTTCATTGTATTCTCATTCAAGATCATAAATAAATTACTCAACATTATGAAAATGACCATAAATCAAAAATGTTGTCTGTTTACATGTTGTACTGGGAAATGAAATATTGTTTAACCCATAATAAGTTTATGGTTTTCAAGTTGTTAACATTTCCTGATCATGTTATCTATCAATATCAATCAGAACATGATGCTTATTTTTTTCTTTTATATCCATGTTTTCCTACATAGAATCTTTGTATTTGTTATCTTAGGTGACCTTCTTTACTTCTCATTCATCTTTTAAAGTGATAGTTTTTCTAGAATCGTTTTCCAATGTGGGATTTTTAAATGATGTTTCCAAGTCCAATTTAAAAAATGTGAGGATGCAATTTCCAAAAGTAGGGGTTGATGTAATGACCCTAGTATTTAAAGAATAATAATTTTTCTTTTCTATTAATATTTATGGATAATAAATTAATTTTACATTAAAGGGGAAACTTTTTCCGATAGAGTACTCAATAGGTAATAACGAGTTTCTCTAAAATTTTATGTTTACACACATTTGAGTTATACTGAAAAAAATACAATAATAATATTATTATTTTAAATGGTAGTTAATTTCTAGATATGAGTATATCAGGAATGAATAATATCAACTGAATTTTTAAATATGGACTACACATGATTAAATAATTATTCATTTGTTACCAAATTTATTTTAAATGGAAATTAACACCAATTGAATATAAAGGATATGTTTTAGGAAAACCTATTTAAAAGAGAATAATAGTGTTTATAAAATAATATCACCCTTTATGGATTTTTATTTAATTAAAAACGTATGTTTTATATTCAATGTAATGTATTAAATCCATCTTATATTTTTTCTAGATATAATACAAAAAAATAATTTTTTGGACAAATGATGTATTTTTCTAAAAATGAAGTTTTACCTCCTTTTTAGGGAGAACCCACTTTAAATTTAGTTTAGACACATTTATATGTTATATTTGACAAAATAAACTTCTTATTTAAAATAAGGACCTCAAAATTTACTATGGATGAATTTTTGATATTTTTATGATAACTATCATGTTTTGATGAATAATAAAAGTACGCTAAATTGTAATTGAAAACAACTTGTTTCCATCGAGATAATTTATATGGTTAAATCATAATATTTAATATTTTTTATCTATAAATAGAATATATTTTTTATCATTTAACCCGATTTTGGTAATTTTATGTAATTTCTCATTTAAATTGGACATAAACACCTCTCTATTTTTTGATAGTTATCATTTCTTAAAAACCCACTCTTTGGTTTTGACGATGAGAATTAATTTAAAATTAATTACTAAAAATTATGTGTATTGAATTTGGAAAAATAGATTCCATATTTGGAATAATAATGTCCAAATTATTTAAATAAAACAATATTATTTTTTGACTTTATGAATAGTAAATTCTGTAATTATTTTTTTTACCACGGTAAAAGGGTAAATCTGGTAAATAGTGGGGTAAAAAATAATAATATTATAATATTAAACTACCCTAACACATGTCCTACTCCTATTGAAAAAGATATGTATGATTATGGGAATCCTTGGGTCAATTATGGGACCCCATGGAGCCACTAGGGATTGATAATGACATGTTATAAGAATTAATTTAAAGTAAAGAGAGAATATAACATAAACATGTATCTTTTACTAAATGTTTTCATATATGGGGTCATTTAAGTGATATATTAGACTATAAATAGTAATTAAAAAACAAAAAAATTATCTAAATCATGATATTTTATTTATAATTTTTAGACATTAAATAAATAAATTTAATTATTAAACAATGATTATTCAGGGATTGCTTAATTAACAATGGATTCAAATAAAGGATATTATAAAGGTTAAAATAAATTTAATTTGGTTATTTTGATAAAATTAACAAATTTTATAGATTATATTAACATATTATATTTGAGTTAAAGACTTTGGTTTGAATTAATCCAGTTGTTATGAATTTTTTAAAAAATCATGTATGAATAGTGTCCAAAATTGATGTAATTCAAAAATTAAGATATAAAAAAGTTTATTATATGATATCAAATTACAAAAAAAATAATATTCATCGAAATTCTTAATAAAATTAAAATTATATCATAAATGATATTATTGTTGGTATTTTTTCCAGATATGGTAATTATATTAACCAATTATGTGTAAATAACAAGAAATCACTATAAGAATAAAAAAGGTAAAACAAGGATTAAACCAAAAAGATAGAGTTAAAAAGATATTGTAAACTTGTTTGAAAATTATTGGATGATGGGTAATTGAACCAAAATCAAATTATCTTTGAATTAAATTAGTTTTGAACTATTTTTAATCAAAATTTAATTTATAATAAATTAATATTTCCGGAATTTCCTATAGTGCCCTCCTCCCTCTTATAAAAGGCCACCACATTTACCCACTAAATCACAGCACTCATGCCCCTTATCACATCAAAATTATACTCAAATAAGCTACTGACATCCCTGCATTCCCTATATAAGCCTTACATTGGGTAGAATGAAATTCAATAAATTTTGTTGGCTCAAATCAAAATAAGTAACTCATTTTTAGTGGAAATTAAAGAACGAATGAGATAAGTTGAACTCAAGGTAATGGTATTCATTTCAATCTCTTTAAATTGATGCATTACTTGGTAATATCCACCTATATTGATTTAGATGGTTTATTTTCAATCATTATTTCTTTTCATATCTATTTGTTTCAAAAATAATTATATTTATTAAATCATGGAGATTAAGATTTAAATGTTCAATGTTGTATGGGAGACCTTGAAGGTTTGAATATTTAATTATAAAATATTTGACTTCATGATATTAATTTACATATTTATTTATATGGATATAAAAGGATTATAAAGGAAATTTTATGTCAATTTATAATTCCATTTTATGTTTTCAAAAGGAATATTTTTATACAAATCATTTTAATTTCTTTACAAAACGAGTAAATAAATGTTATTTGTTTTTATATATATGGAAACAACGACTTATCCACCGCCCTAACCTTTATTTGATATCTGGATTACTCTATAAGATTTATTTTTTTAAATAAATACATTATTCCATTATTTGGGTATCTTGGTATTTAAAATGGGTTCATAAATAAAAATGGTATTGTTATATGGAAATGTTTTTCATATGGGACTTGAAGATGTTTTCAAAAATAGGGTTTGTGATGAAGGTGATTTATCCATAAAATTGTAAGTGAGCATTATATGAGATGGGGGAGCCTGATATAGCTTATACAAAGGGTTTATCCCCATTATAGCTCATAGTGGATCCCCACATAGCTTATACAAAGGATTGAACCCCATTATAGATCATGTGTGAGGCCGACAGAACTTATACGACGGGTTGATCCCCATTATAGCTCACAGTTGATCGTGATATATCTTATACGAAGGGTGATCCCCATTATAGATCTCAAATTTTGAAGTCGAATATATGGTTATTTAAAATGGAAAATATTAGAATAGGTTTTATTTATATGATGTTATAAGTCATCTAAATGATTTTTAATTGCATTCTATTGTTTTAGTGTTTTTCATTGAGCATAAAGTATGAGTGTTATTAATGTAAAAATGTTTTGTTTCATCCGCTCAAAGAAAATTGAATGAGTTATCGGGTTTTAACTTGAAAAATGGGTTTTATTTATTTTTTTCCCTTACTGATCTTTTTTTTATCATTCCATGTTTTAAAATTTATCACCAGATTTAAGGGAGAATATAGTCAAGGATGGATTCATGGAAATGTTATGCTGATTAAACATAAAAAGAAACCATGTTTCTTTTTAAAAGATTTTTATGGATGAAACAGATACAGTTGGATGTGTCCACCTTGTATTCCTATTATGTAATAGTTATGGACTAATTTTATAAATCTCTAAACCCGAAATGATCCTCAATGTGAATTCTTGATATAAATCAATATTATGTAAAATTTAAGGTTGGGTCCTTATAAATATTTCCCTATGTTTGGATATTTTCAATAAATAAATATTAATGGATGAACTAAACTCATAAAATATCATAAAGAAAAGTTTTAGGGTTATTATCTAGTCCTTATCATATTATTTTTAACCTTAATTGCCTTATTTACCCTTACCATGTTCATCATTATTTACTATAGTTACTATCCATAGTGATGAGAACCAAAAAGAAACCATTTCAAAAATTTATACATCATAATACCTAATATTTTATACATTATTGAAGATTAAATTTATATTAGTGTGAGAAATTAATTCCAAATTAAATCAGAGAACACAATGAAAAAGGGTTCTTCATAAAAACTCCTTTTATGTGTAAAAATATTTTTATTCAAAATTCAACCATCAAACTGACTCAAATGAACTTAATTGAATTATTAAAAGTATAATATAAATAATTTTACATTTAAATTTTTTCTATAAAATGGAACATTGTTAATGCATAAATAAAAATACATTTCACAAAGTTTTTTTTTATTTTTCACTTTTCACTAGAAAATAAATCTTTTATGAAATATATAAAAAATACAATCTAAGATAATTATGACACGATAATTTAAAAACTATTATTATTTATATCAAGTAATTTTTTTAAAAGTTCTTTAAAATAATTATAATATTTTCTCACCAAAGCCAATAAAAACCATTTTTGACGAGAATATATTTTTAAAGAATTAAATGACTGCTAAAAACTGAGTGCTTATTTTCTATGAATTATTTAATAAATTTTTGTTCAATAATAAATAAATATATATATATATATATTTAATAATGTGTTAAATAATATTCATATCATCCAATTTAATGACTAGGTTAAAAATGGAAATATCAAAATAATAATTTTTCATGGGTCGTTGAAGCTCAGTGTTGCATTTTTTATATGACATCAAACAAAATTTTATTCTTGTAAAATACTAGGATGTTATTATCTCCCCAATTTAATAAATTTCATTCACTCAATTTGATATATATCTTGTTAGCCAATGTTTTTACATTAGAAAATACTTTTTTTGAAATCCCACATCGTAAAAGAGGTTAATAAAAAATCCTATTGAAAATATAGATAAAGGAAGTATGAGGGTCATATTGAGTAACACATAATAGGGTTTTAAATAGGAAAACATTAAGGGGTTGTAAAAATATGGTCATGGGGGGAAACTTAATTTCCAAAATAATTATAGTGGGTGTCATAGAACATTAATCATAAGAAAGTTAATGATCATGAGAAATAATATGACCAAAAAACAATAATCGATGTGCTATGAAAAAGACCATTGATTAATATGAAATAAATGTAACAAGATAATTTTTTTATAGATCCTTTTCGTTAAAGATAAAATTTTATTTACTATCTCGGATTATAATATAATGAAATATAATTTCCCAACAAGTTTATTTTCATCATTTAATGAATTTCCACCATGATCTTTTCTTTTCACCCAAATGATTAGTATTCAAGATGAATTTTTCTTACTTAAAGAAATAAATTAAAATTAAAATGGATCACATAATCTAAGAAAGGATAAGTAGTTATTCCTCTTATCTTTACATATTAACAAAAACTACTTTTTTCCCAAGATAAGATAATTACTCAAAAAAATTATTGTTCATATGAATAAATACCATATTATTCTCTAATGATGAAATAATAACAGAAAGTTTTTAACATATACCATTATATAAATAAATAGAATTATATTTTAAATAATCACAATAACCTCAAAACTAAATAATTTTTTTCCTCAATGGTTATCTCATATATATAAATATACATATCTAAAAATATAATAGCATTTTCTAAAATAATACTTCTTGTTAGACCACAAGATATACATATGGTTTACTTGTACCAAAACCCACTAAAACATCTCACCAAATCACCTTAAAATTCCATCACTTATAACCTTAAAAGCGGTGTTTTAGAATTTGAAATTATGATTAACCTTAAAATTATAAAACCAAGGTAGTATCCCAAACTCTTAATTTCATAGCCCATGAAAAAAAATACTTAACTCAAAATAGAACTAAACATTTATATAATTCCAATTATAACAGCCTCGAACCCATACTCCCTGATCCAGTGCAAAAAATGTAATCTTTATATTTTTGGATTGATATTTATAATCTTGACCCAATTTTACCCATCCAAAACATACAACATAAAATTGAAACATTATATCAAATATATACCCATGTAATATTAGGTTTATAATTTTAGAGAATTAGGAAAAACACCTACATAAATAATACACATGACATCAAGTCTGTGTCTTTCCCACTCTATCAATATTTTCATATTCCATATTAAGTCTTCAAAATGTCCCAAATTTTTTTTCAAACATTAATCCTTTCTAGATAAAAAAATTTATCTTCTTTCTCCATAACTTAGGGAAAAGTAAATATAAGAATGGTGAGAAAAAATTATAAGTAAGGGTAAATATAAGAATTAACAATTGAGCTTCATCAATTATAATAAGATGATCATAAGGTTATTATAACCCAATCAAAGTGAATAACATAAAATAACACATACCCATCCACACCCGGTTCATTAAACATGTGACATGGGATAAATCTGAAACAAAGTCATGAGTTATAGTAATCAATAATCATGAGCCATTTTATTTCATTATTGATCAAAATTAAAGATTTAAAACCAATAAACACAAAAATTAAACATGTTGGTATCCTATAATATCAAACATTCATAATGGAAATTCCTAACTAGATAATTACCATATCTCTTAATAGTAACCTATAATAAGTAAAATACATCATCTCTTAGGATTAACATAACTTTATTGTCTCTTAGAAGTAATTCCCATCAAGTTATCCTTAATTATTTTCCCAATGCATTAAGGGGATATTACGGACCCACCCATTATTGGTCCAAAACGTAACCACCTATTATTGGATTATAATAGAACCAATAATCCATAGTATTTAATGAAACTTATTTTATATCATTTTTACATATTTCAAAGTACCATATATTAAAAAAATTATATTATTTATGTTTTCAATATAATAATAACCATTTTTCATTCATATCTCAAATTACCCACAGAAGGTAATGAATTACATGAAAATAACATTGAAATGGTAATAACCCATATAGAGATATAATAATGATGGTGTAAGTAAAAAATATTTCATATGGAGTATATTCCACATGAAGGGTTTTTTTCGTTGATGAATATAAATACCATTAAAATATAATTAAAACATTATTGAGGAAAATACTATTTCCATTTTGAAAATAAATATAAAAAGCTAAAAATTCAAAAAAAATAGAAAACCATTTTTTTGAAAATAACCTCATAAAATTATAAATAAATATTCAAATGAAATAATTTTCATTATAGTTGTAAAATATGTTCATTTCATAAACATTAAAAATAATCCTTTTTAAAACATTTTGTAATGAGAGTAAAAAGTGACCCATGTTGAAAAAATTAAGAAATATACATTTAAAAACATTTAGAAGATGGTCAAATAAAAAGTAAAATATTTTTAATAAATAAGTTATGATTTAAAAATAAAATTCTTGAAAATGGTTTTGTAAAAATTGATATGGAATAGAGTAATTCCTAAACTAAAAAAATATACATGATCAGTATCACTAACAAATTACATTATTAATGATTCATTAATATATAAGGGAGTAAATGGACCCCAAATAACTCAAAATCATTCATAACAATTGTAGGAGAAAATATACGTGGTTAATGAAAGTAATATCATATGATTTCCCCCAAAGTAACCTTGAATATAAATAATTCCAAAAATAAGTGAGACTATAACATAAAACTTTTACCGCTTTGGTAACATTTGAATTGTGATCCCCATGAAATAATAACTTCAAATGAAGCCTTAAATATCAATAATATGACTATATTTAGGATATAAAAAGTCAAATTGGTTGTATATACAACTCATAAATGAATACTGGTTCATAACATTAACATACGTACTAAAGAAGGAAAACTTTAGATAAATAAACCTTAACAAGGTCATATCATTGAATTAAGAATTAATAAATGGTTTGATTAAGGGTAAATGATTTAAACCAACCAAAAATGATCAATATAAAAGAAATTAGTAAATTATAATTTTAAATATAATGTTAGCATAAAATAATCAATACGGTAGTGATGTTACCCAACGAATGAAAATTGAGTTAAGAAACCCCTTACCAAATGGTAACCTTCAAGACAAATCAACATGGTTGAAAGGATTTGAATTAAAAAATACAATACCCAAAAATATGAAGGAATTGTTATATAATATTTAAAGAGGGGAATGAAATAAACTATATAAAGTAAATTGGGTGCATAACATTCAAATTTCTGTTATTGATGGAAAAATGAGATGAAACTCTTACCTCGAGTCTATACTTTCCATGTATGTAATATAAATATTGTATAATAAAATTATATAAATAATTATCTTATTTAACAGTTTTTTAGTGTAATAACTTATCATTAAAAAATTTATTTCATTTATATTAATGATACATTTAATTACTTATTTGATTATGGCCACATGAGGTGTTTTGAGGATGTTGGTTCATAATTAAAAAATAGCTTCGGTTTGTTGAACTATGTAAGAGGGGTCATTTTTACCTCACATCCAAAATAGTAATCCCGAAATAATTATCATTTTTATACTTATATTATATTTTTAAAACCAACCATGATCAATGAATATGAAAAATCTATGACGTTATAATATAGGAGACGGTAGGCCGTGCATATGCCTGAGTAACATTTCCATTTTTCAATAAACAAAATGGAAAAATGAAAGTATTAGTTTATATTTTGATAATTATTCTTTTGTCAGAAGTATAGTATATTTTATTTCTAAATAAATTTATATATAATCCATGTAATGTGGTCATAAAAAACGAATCCCATTACATCACGAAGGTGGTAATGCACATATATGCATGAACGACGTTATCATTTTTAAGGGATGGAACTGTCAGAAAATAGATGAAATATTATCATTACATAATGATAATTATTTCAATAATATCATTTATATATACATTAAATCCATAATTATAACCATCCGAGAGAAGCAGAGAAGAAAAATGAATTACATTGATTCGAGAGGCGGTGGACCGTCATATACACGAATGATGGATTTGTTTCCCATTTGATGGTAGATGAGATGGATATAGGTTATTAAATTAATATAAAAATGTACATTTATATTTAAGATACTATTTTTATTATTTTATAGTGTTTCAATAAAATATTATCGATGTTGATGAATAAATAAAACTAAAACATTTTGTTAAATACTATATATATTCTTCAAAAAAACTCAATTTTCATTACACCATAAAACTTATAATGTTGGTATTATTCCAAAAAAGACATATAATACATAATTAGGGATGTGTGTAATTAATTTGGGTAGGTATTTTTCAAAATAAAATTCTTTCTAACTGTGAATAAAATGGGAGAGGATCATCAATTCTTATGATGATAAAATGGGTATTATTGGAATTTCATAATGTATTTAATTAATATTAATTAATTATCATTTTAAAATTGATACAAAAAGATAAAAATATAATATAATGTTATTATTCATCTAAATAATATAATAGGATAAAAACTATATAAGTTTTGGGGATATTTTCACCCTTATTGTTTTCTTTTAATCCTCTATCAATCCTTTTGACAGTTACTATGATAAAATTTTATTTTTCATAATGGGTAATGATTGTTACTATAAAAA
This sequence comes from Viscum album, assembly GCA_963277665.1. NCBI lineage: Eukaryota > Viridiplantae > Streptophyta > Magnoliopsida > Santalales > Viscaceae > Viscum > Viscum album. The sequence continues at coordinate 1,370,198,789 of OY728136.1, forward strand.
GAAAATTGGACCATAAAATTAAAATGGATTATATTTTAAACTATATCCAAATAACTTACACTACAATAAAAGTTATATTAATTTTAAATCATTTAATAAATCATTATTAAATATAAAATATCATTATTGATGTTTTCGGAACTATTAATTTAATTTGACATTGAAAACAACATGACAACAATAAAATTTCAATATTATATATTAAAACATCCATAAAATGTTATATTTATCCAAAAAATATTTATAAAAGAATAATTAATTCAAATTATATTAGTGTTAATACATTTATTAATAATTTATTTTATTTTTATATTAATAAAATAAATAATGTGTTTGCATTGCATAGGAATTTATGGTAATTATTTCATCAATAAAAATTAAAAATATTTTATCATATTAATAAATAATTGATATTTTAAAAGGATATTTTAAATCAAACAGAATTTGTTTGTACCCCTCAAAAATATATTATAGATATTAAATAGAATTGACATTTTTGACTTTATCTTTTACATAAATACTATAAATGTCAGAATGTAAATAATATGAAACAAAATTGTCTTATTTTATAAAATTTCATGGAAATGGATTAAATATACTCATAAATTAGGACAACGTCCCGTTTTAGGGTCATTATTAGTCCCTATTATATTATTTTGACCTTTATTACCTGATTTACCCTAACTATGGTGACATTTATTTATTACGGCTACAATTCATACTGTCAAAAAGGGAAATATTTACCAAATTTTGGTATCCAAATTCTAAATATGCAATCAAATTTTAGGGGTTCAATTTTTCTATGTCGTATAAATTAATTGAATATTGAAATGAAAAACAAAATGAAAAACATTTTTTAGAAAAATTTACTTTGTATGTATAATTTTTTTTAAAAAAAATATACCAAAACATAAATTTTAATAAATATAATTATATTTTTTCTAATATAATAATTCTTATTTTACTTTTAAACCATTTATAAAATGGAACTTCTAAAATTATTGAATAAAAAATTAATTTTTAATATAAACTAATATTTTTAACCATTGACTCGAAGATAAATATTTTCAGAAAAATCCCAAAAATTCATTTTAAGATAATTTTGATATGATTATTTAAAAAATATTAGACATATTTGATCAAATAAAACATCAAAAATAATTAAAAATTAATTATAATACATTTTCACTAGATGAAATACAAATCATTTTTTAAGTTAACACATTTTTGAAGAATAAAATAACTTTTCTAGAAATTGAGTTCCTATTTCCTAATAATAAATCAATACATTTATATGAATTATAATATATATATATATATATATATATATATATATTTCATAACATTGTTAATCCTATTCATACCCTCCCATTTAATAGTTTTTTCATAATGATCATATTTAAATAATTATATTTCGTGGGTTGTTAAAGAGCAGTGTTGTGTGTCATATAGACTATAAAATATAATGTATTTATTTCCAAATATCAAGGTTTTAAGAAAACCCAAACACACTCTACCCATTTTTTAATGATCACAATTTTAAAATAATAAAGAAATATTCTCCCTTAATTACAAAAAAACTCCCTCCTCTTGAAAATGATTATTGAGATAATAAACATTACCACCTAATATAAACAATCATCGATGTCAATAAAAAATGATCAATCTATAATAAAATAAATAAATAAATGTATTATTCTTATAATGTGATAAATAAATAAAATTATATATAATAATAATAAAATACATCACTAAAGAAACATAACATTCTTAGCTGAAATATGAAAAGATTTTACATCATGATCATTAATAAAAATAATAACTGGCCCATAATCTAAGAATTATACTTTCAAATGACAAAACAAGAATAAAATCATCTCATGAACTATTCTTATATAATTAAATAAATAGATAAGTATCACAAAAACATGTTAATTATATTCAATAAATTATAAATATCTCCAATAGTCAATCACATGCAAGTACATCAAATAATAAGGAAATAAATGAATTATTACCGTCCATTTGAAATAAATCAATCCATTCATGCCAATATTCCAAGGGATAAAACTAGAAAGAAAATTACTAGTTTCTAGAAGAAAATAATTACCTAATCCTATAAAATAACTTTGTTCTAATAGTAATTAATTTATTACCATTAAGAAACCATTGTGTATAAGTGTTATACATTTTTACCCTAAATGTAGATTTGAAAACAAAAATCCTTGTTGGAACCAAGATATGGAACAAACCTTAATGATAAGTCACTTGAATAATGACCAAATGATCCACCCTTGATATATATTTTTATAATTAATACCTTAATATTTACCCATATAAAACTGGTTAATGTACATTGTAGGTAACCACCAATCATAACCAAGATAGTTCTTATTCGTGCTCATCGTGTTTATTCATACTATCTTGTCAAGAATATATCATCCATATATAAAATTTTACAAATTCTATTTAAATATTTCAATGAAGAATTTTATATTTACATTCTCCTTTTTAACAATGCAAAAATCATCACATACCTTTTCATTTGTATTGGAAGCAGTGTTCTTCATTTTCCATTCACTACCTTTAAATTTTCATTTCCCTCCTTAAACCTCACAAACAATAAATTAATTTTTCCCTAATCCTTATTCTTGTGATCCTTATTTAATTTCATATATTGATCTCCAATACTAAAGAAACTACCTTGTATCCTATAAAATTTATTTTCCATATATTTAATATTTGGCCACTTATATTTATAGTTGAGGTTAGATTTATAAGAGAAATTATAATTGGAATTACTGACGTCATCTATTTCACCTATGAAAAATAAATTTCCAATTTCTAAAAGAATTACCCATGTCACTAGAGGAAATTTTTTGAGAAGATTAAAATAAAATTTTATCATATTTTTTTATAAAACATATTCTAAAAGTATCATTTACCCTTCTAAATTAATTACTAGTATATGATTTTTCAAAACTAATCAATTTAACCACATCTTTCTTCTCTTTATACTTGAACTTTTTATCTTTTTTTTAATTTTTATCCTTAAAAAAGAATCTTAGATATGACAATTATCCCAATACTCCAAACAAGTATGATCTAAATTTAAATTTTTTTTTATTTTTTTGTCACCCTTTAAAAAATATTTCCTTTCATCTCTAGTTTGATTGTTGTGGATTTCTTTATAATCTACATTTATAATATTGGAAATCCTCTCTTCTACTTCAGTTAAAGAACCTTAACCATATTTAGGGAAAATAGATTATGTAATTATATTTTTAAATATAATTCCTTTATTTTTTCCATTATATTCATTCTCAATATTTGTCAGCTCATGGTTATAAAATATACGTAAACCACCAATATCCTTGAAATTGAAATCCTTGAATTTATGTCATTCAAAAATTGAAACATTAGTAGAATATCACTTCTTGTGTAGTGATATGATACCTATTTTAACCATTGAATTATTTTCCAATTTTTTTCTATGAGTAATAATCCCATTCACAATGTTGTTGAATCTATGTAACACTTGTTTGACTACCTAATTTTCTCCCATTTTAAGGTCTTCGTACTCATCCCAAAACATAACTAGATTAGTTATTTTTTGTTTTTATATAACATAATGAGTAACTTCAGAAATTATCTTAATATAATGAATATTTATAAAATAAAAAACATGACTAAAAATATTATACAAAAATAAAAATAAAAAATATTCATGATATTATAAGTAAGAACATGCTTAGTCGTATTATTATTGTCAGAGTAGGTTCCCTATAACCAAATACATTGTACTTTTGATTCCCACATACTAAAAATGTTGAATATTTATAAATATCATATCAAATTACGATATTTATTATATATTAAATATACTATGATAATTTCATGAAAGTATTTTTCACATCAAAGGGTCATGATAGTTCTCCACTATGATGAGAAACTTGAATTTCCAGTACGATATTACTAAATAAATGTTCAATATAAAGATAACATCATTGGATATGAAATAGATGATACATTCTATAAAGGGTAGGCATCTCATAATAAATTGATACTCCTTATCATAATGTTCACCCTTGGTAATATTTAAGAGAGTATGTTATGAGAACTAGACATCATGTAGGAATTTCATATGGTTTATGTGTCATTTGATATTACAGTTTATGAATGTGTGTATTGGTTCGTAGACTTGAACGTATTTTTAATGCATATAATGATTCTTTTACTTTGATGTATTGATTAAAACCTTGATGAAATATACTCATAAAGATGTATGATATTTTAGTTCATTGAAAATGATGTTCCATTAATAATAATGTAGAGAAATGAGTTTTCCCTTTCAAGTTAATAGAAATAAATATATCATGTCCCCTAATGGACATGGTAGTATATATTTATGAGTTTAATTCAAGAAAGTAAAAGAATAATATATCAATAATATATTCCGATGAAACATGTGGTGAAACCCTATTGATGAGATATATAGACAAATTGATTATAATACATGGTGAGTGTTCATAAAATGTTGACATAACTATGAATAATTATTATCTCTTTAGGGAGCAAGAAGTGCTTCTAGATACCACTTTTGAATTTGATTTAGTGTCATTGCTTTGGAGATGGTGGCCTTAATGGAAACCGAAAATGTTTATCATAGGATGAACAAACTATGGTTAATTGGAGTTCCAGATGAGGTGGGTCCTATATGTGTGGACCAGTGGATTTCGATGTGAATAATTTCTCATAATTTATTTAAAATATATTATATTAGATCAAAATAATGATAATTGAATTTATTTACCAATAAATTCATATAATATTTTTCTACAAAAATTAATATGAAAAATTATTATTTTTTGAATGAAATTTATGCTTTCATGCTTGGTTAACTAATTATTGGATAATTAGTAGAGTTAATAGGCCATTTTTCATCATCTGTAATTTTATAATATCACTAGTGAGGTTTGAAATGTTTGTGACTTGTAGCCAAGATTACCTTATGATTCATTTCATTTGGGGAATTTTTAATAGTTTTATCCTAAAATAGAATAATAAAAATTTTAAAATGTTAAGAATAACTATTTAAGATCTTTTTTGATTCATGAATAGAATGGGTGTCCATTTTCCATAATATATATGTTTTATATCCTCTACTCCCTTCTATAATTCTTCTAGAGAGATAAAGGTAAATAATGGATTGATCCATGATTTAGGATTGATCTAGTGATGTTATAGTGATCATATGAGTAGTGTAAAGCCTTTAATTTTCTATGCTAGAACCCAGGAATTGAATCATTACATTCATGGTGTTATGGTACATGTTTATTGTAAGAAACTGAGAATTTATGAGATAGATTATTTTTAATTTCTTTAATGTCCTGTATTTTATGCTACACCAAAATTATATTTCTCTATACACAACACCATATTAGCTTGAAATATTCTCAACGCTGACTTGGATTTCATTAAATGAAAGAGCGACCTTCCTCGGTAACATGCATTGTACGAAATACTGAGTTTTACTAAAAAATTAGATATTATTAAATTTTTTTATTTAATGGGGTATAAGATATCCATTATAATAGTATTGTCCAAATTTTAAATTTTATATAATATTAATATTCACATTATGCATTTTCTAGAACATGATATAAGAATAAATTCAATATTTTAAATAAAAGAAGTATTTTTTCAAAAAAATGCAGTTTTACCACCTTTTGATGGAGAAAAAAAATTAACTACTATTTTTAACACATTTATATATTCTATTTGACTAAATAATCATATTCTTTGAATGCGGGAGATCAATATATACTTTTGTTGAATATTTGGTATTTTTCTGATAAAATTCATATTTAAATGAATATTGAAAAATAATGCATTTTAATTGGAAACCTACTTTTCATATAATTAATTAATATAGTTAGATTACATTTTTAATTTATTTTTTAGTTAAATTGGATTCTTTTTTATATTGGAATTGTACATAAACACATGAAAATATTTTGATAGTTCTAACTTTTTAAAAAACTCGTTTCTGGTTTTGAAAACGAGAATTTATTTTAAATTAATTAATAAAACTTCTGTGTTTTAAATTTTGAAAGATGGATTCCATATATGGAATTAGTAGGTTAAAAATATTTTAATAGGTTACTTTTATTTGTTTGGATATTATGAATAGTAACAATATAAATTTTTATATACCATATTTAAAGGTAAATGAGGTAAATTAGGGTTATAAACAATATGATAAAGAAACTAAATTTCCCTAATATATTAAAAAATAATATTAAATGAATTAAATTATACAAATATCATCTAAGAGTCTGAATTTATGAATTTAATGGACTTAAGTCAATGAAAGTGATGTAATCATAATTAAAACAAAATAAAGTGACAGCATGTCACTCTCATATATCTTATAAGTATAATAATTTTAATATAGTTATAAACCATATAAAAATTAAAAAAATAAATAGTCTATAGATAGAAAATAAAATTTATAACATCATATGAATTTATTCATAATTTTTAGTTATTAATTAATTTTTATTAATGATGACACAATAGTGATGTAAAAATTATTTTATTGATTGTAATATCAAATAAATGGTTTCAAAAATATTATAATAAATATCACATGAACTAATTAATGAGCTCAATTAATTTTCTAGGATCCTAGGACCTTTAAGGTGTGTATTGGATACATTTTCTCAAATTTATCTTCTGTGTGGATTTTATATAAAGTCAAATAAATGAATAGTGTCGAAATTTACACTATTTTTATTTTATAAAAAACATATTATTAAATTATTATAAATCACAAAAAAATTAAGAATTACACAAGTGAAAATTATATGGTCTAAATTTTAATAATGTATCCAATTATGAATAATTTTAAATACATAAGTAAATATTTCTAACAATTAAATATTTAGAATATTGTTACCACAAATATAATTAAACATATTAAATAAGGATAAATAAAATTGAAAAGATTAAAATAAAATAACAACATGTATAAATTTTATTAGAAGAGAGTATTTCAACCCATACTCATCTTATATTCTAGATAAATGAGGTTGTGACCATTATAAAAGGAAAATAAATTTATAATAAATTAATATTTCAAGCCTTTCCAAAATTTCCCCTCCTCCCTCCCTTAAAAGGCCACCAACTCTACCCACTTAATCACACAATTCAATCCCATTGGATCGTCCAAAATCTGCTCAAATAATTTCCCAACATCCCTAACTTCTTTTCTAGAGGACACACATTGGGCAGAAATCTATCCCAGGGACACCTTTTGGGAAAATCAAAAGAAGATACTCAAAAAAGAGTTAATTATTTTATCACCTCTTCAATATCCTTTTGATATTATACTTCCCCTTCTTCCATTGATCCCATAAAAAAGTAATAAATATAGTATATTATACATTCTAATATATTTTTACAATTTTCAAATAAATGATACATATTTTTATCCATCATACGAATAACAATATCACCATGTGAGTGTGCGTATGACTTACTGTCTCCACACCATGGTGTAAATTGTTATTCAACAATACTTAATTTGGATATATATAATGATTAGTATAATGGATTTAAATTATGAATATAACATCATAATGATTATGTATAATTAATATACCATCCAATTCCATAACAATGAACCATTAAGTGATTGATATTGTCGCTCGTGCGTACGTACAACTTACCATCTCCACGACAAGATTTTATTCATTATCCACTTTAACCATTCAAGAATGATTATAAAATATATATAATAAATAATAATGAAATATATGATATAATTTTTTAATGAATTTATGAATATATATATATACTTCATTTAGTTTCTTTAATTCAATTCAATAGGGAAACAAAAACATCGTTCATGTGTATGTACGTCATACCATCACCCTGAACGGTGTATTCCATTTCTTTTAAATATCTATTATATATATAAATTTATTTACCAAATATATATGATATTTAAATTATTTTTTACATTATGGAAGTAATTAAATAATGATCTAACTAATAATATCAGGAATAATAAGTCAAAACACTTATGATAAATAAAATGATAAATACCCAAAACATTACTTTAACATGGAATTGATAAATGAATGGGTAATATAAAGTCATAAGTGAATCATATATGATATAATAAATATTATTATGGTTATATCACAAGTTAATTATATATTTAATCCCACTATACAATAGTTTTAGACACATATAGAAGAAATCAATCCAAAGGTATGGGATAATATTGCAATCACATTTTTATCTAAGATTGTTTATACATAAGTATTTAATGAGGATATATATATCATCCAAGTCCATGATATCTAAAAAATTTTCATAGTTTTTTTAATAATTTTAATGTATGTTTAAATTCCTTTTTACTAATTTTTACTTTTACTACAATTTATGGAAGGAATCATTCATCTATTTCCCATACGATGTACTTTTTGACATTTTTAGTAAAAGTATAAGGATGATGTTTTTTTATCTTATACAGAATGAATTTTTTTTACAGTTTCATGAAACCTTATTTGATTGAAGATTACTCTACACTCTTTCAATTTTATTTTCAACTAAATTATTTTCTTTTTAAATTTCATGACATTTTGAGGAAGGAAAATGTTTTCGAAGAAGAGAGGATATTTTACTCTGGAATTAAGCTCAAGTGTTTTATCAAAATTGTTTTCCATCGAAGATGACATAGGTTTATGTTTATATCCCTATAGAAAAATTTATTTTATTGCGTTTATTATGGAATTATTTTCATGAATTCCATTAAAATTATATGGAATATGTTATGATGGGATGATGTCTAAGAAATCTATTTTTTGTTCCTTGTGTTATGCTATGGTGAATGGTTTATATTTTGTGGCACATTTAAAAAAAATATTATAATGGGATGGGTGGGAACTATATATTCTTCCAATACATTGTGTAATGATTTATATCTACTGAGACTGACATGATTGGAATTGATAGTAAATTAGGTTCAGTAATACAGAGCTAGAATGAAAAGTAAACCCAGTTCAGTAATGGACTTTGTCCACTAGGATGGTCTTGGCTGCAATACTATGGATATTATGGAATTCATGTCATGTGTTTTTTTTGTTTTCCACAATTCCATGTTTTCTTCCAGTGAAATTTTTTCATTGTTCATGATATCATTATGATTTATTCCTTGTAGACAACAAATATTTATTTCAGGACTCAAAATTTTGGTAGATGTTAAATGTGGTATGTTATTTTTCAAAAGATAAGTTAATGTTTTTACATTCTTATGTTTATGTTTTGTAAGATATTTTCCATGAATACCCTTACTAAGCATTTGAGATCACCCCGTTTCATTTTTCATTTTCTCCAAGATTTGAAGAAGGTTATTACACAATATTTACCAAAAAAAGGATCTAGTTATAAAGGATAAATTAGGAGACGATGTAGATGTTTCATGAACAAGTTGTTTATTTCTTCTAGTTTCCAAAGGCACTAAACTTATATGGTATTTGGGATTCTATGTTTTTCATGTATTATGAAATCTGAAAAAGTAATTTATTGTCCATGTACGTCAATCTTGGGTTGTTAGAGTCGGTATCAGAGCAAAGGATCAGTTATCCTTTGGAAAATAGGAAGCGAAATATTTAGTGAGATCCTTAAAGATATTTTTAAGGTTTATCTAGGGATGTATTTTAGGGTAAGTATAACTATATATTATAGTCCTAGAATCATGATAATGATCATGAATAACCTAGGATTAATCCTAATATGTTAGAGATTGAAAGTACTCACTATTGATTATTTTGTTTTCCTAATATGATTTTTAACTCTCACACTATTCTTTTTGGGTTTTATAAAGTGGATGGAACCTGAAGGAACCATATTAGTGATCATTGAACTAGGAAATGAAATGATTATAGTCCCGATCAACCAATGTTATGGGGGATGGAATTCAAAATTTTATTTCTATACTTACATATTCTATGAATCATTATGTACTTCCAAATGAGTAGAGAAGGTAACAACATTCTCATGAGTTCTTCACGAGGAAACATCCAACTTTTTTTAGTGGGTCTTCCGATCCACATGTTGATGAAAAATGGATCAGTTCCATTGAAATAACTTTTTCCATTCTCCACTGTTCAGAACATGAAAAAGTCATTTTGGCTCTTTTTTTAGAAGGTGAAGCAAACTGGTGGTGGACTCTAATCAAGAATGCAAGGCACAAAGATGAAATTTAATCCATGGAATGAGAGAAGTTCAAGAACTTATTTTTCAATATGTACATTCCTAAAATTCATAGAACATATATGGAAAAAGAGTTCCTTGAGTTTAAGAAAATGGATGATGAATTCATTGGTATATACAGGGAAAATTTTACAAGACATGAAATGTATGATTATCATTTTATCATCCAACCTACAAGTAAATTTGTTCGATTCTTCAGTGGATTAAAACAAAGTCTTTGATGACCATTATCTATAAGGGTATTTCATAGCTATGCTAATATTGTGTGTTGTGCTATCAAGGTAGAAATGGAAGCTGGTGTTATATATCATTATCTTGGTTTTGACAAGAAAGAAATGATGGAATTCAAGGGAAAATATCGAAATAATAGTGAAAATAAGATAAATGATTTCTTATTATCAAAGTGTTGAAATAAGCAATGTGGAGATTTTCATAAAGGGACTATAAAATGTTATAATTGTGGAAAAAAGGTCATCAAGTATTTGAGTTCCAAATTAATGGGAATTTTTTTTCCAATTATGTTAATGGAGGAAAGACTAGAGAGAATGCACCACCCACACTTTAATGCCACAAGTGTGATGAAATGGGGCATTATTCTAACCAATTCCCTAATATAAGGTAAATGGATGATTATCAACATAAAAAACCTCATAAGTAATATGAAAAATGAAAATCACATGAAAACACTATTGGTGATGTTGAGTATGGCAACATAGTTGTTTAATGATTATGTGTTTAAGAAATGGGATTCATAAATAGTGTTATAGAATCTCTTTTTTAGTATTATGGAATACTGGGGTATTTATGTATTAGTCCATTGTGGGTTTCCATAAGTATATGGTATCAATAACCATGAAATGTGGTTGTAATATTTTTGTAAATCACTTCATTTGAGCATAATGAAGGGATAAAGAGATAATGAGTTGTTTGATAGTATTAATGACCTCATGACTAATATAAGGACAAAGTGACATTTTCTATTTTTTATGTATGTACAGAGATCATTTTGATATAATGTATTTTTCCACTACGGTTCTATTGTAATTAATATTATTACAATGTTTCAAGAGAATACATGAGTATGGTATTCAGACATTTGGAATGTGACAACTAAGAACTGCCTATTGAGATATGGGAGAAAAATGTTGTGTTGATTTAGTTCACCTCTTTATAAAGTTTAATACTTTCAATTTTTGGAAGGATTGTAATGTTATCAATTTATGGATAGTATTTTTTATATTATGATTGATTATTTTTAGATTAATGTTTTATTATTTCACTATAGGTGGATTTATTCATATTTGATTACCTGTGCTATCCTTTTTGTAGAGACAAATGGAATAACCTATCATTCTGTCATATGATATGATGACACTTGAAGAATGACAAATTAACATTCATTTCATTAAATAAGAGATGAAGTGGATATTGTTTTAGGAATGAAAAATGGTGTCATTTTACCAAAACCAAGTAAGTATTTATTCTCATGAAAAATTATTAAACATTAGGGAAAGAATCTTGAAATCAAAAAATATTATCTTAGTACCTTCTTATCTGATGAATCAGATGGTCCCATAAATTATTACAGATTTATGGATTTCTAGTTTTTAACATTGTCCAAACATTTATCTCTATCACTATAAATTAGAACATGATGGATAGATTTATCGTCCATATCCATGTTTTCACTTATCACCTATGTTCTTCTATATGGAACCCCAGAATTGAGTTACGTTGGGTAACCGTTATGTTTCTATCATTCCATTTTAAAATGAAATTTCCGTATTTATTTTTACGATCTGGGTTTCTATGAAAGAAACTTTTAAGTAGTAAATCTTTTATAACCCCGACGAATTTTTAGGGAGAAATTCATTTTAAGGGGGGTATAATGTAACACCTCGATATTCTATGAAATAGATTCTTTTTAATTTCGTTGATGTATTGTATTGTATGATACACCAATATTATCTTGCACTATAAAAACCACTATATTATCTTGTAGTATACTTAACACTGTCTTGGATTTCATTTCACAGAAGAGTGACCTTACTAGATAGGTTGCATTATACGCAATATCGAGTTTCACTAAACAATAATATATTATTAAAATATTATTATTAAATGGGATATTAACTAGATATTTTGAATTGTATTAACCCCGTTTTAAATTTTATAAAATATTAACATTATTCTTAATTATTTTCCTAGAGTTTTTTTAATAAGGTGATTCCTTGGACAAAAATGACCAAAGCACAATTGTTATTATAAGAAATTTTATAGGAGTATAAAATAAAATATTATATTACATTTTTTTCATGAAAGGAAATAAGAGAAGCAGGGAGGTCTTCAAACTAGTTAATGTCTTTATTTACTCCCATATTGTCTAGGCCATCTGCAACTATGTTTTTGTCTCGATAAATATGTGTGATGATGTAGTCAATATCAATAAGTGTATGGGTGAATTCCATCCAATGGGTAGTAATTGTACATGTTATATGTATTATGCCATTCCAAATCCCTTGTATGATGCTCGTTGATTCAATTTCAAACTAGATGTTATTCCAACCAAATATCGTGGAAAAGATAGTAGCATGTATCAAACTCACCATCTCAACTTCAAGGGAGGTGGAAATGTGACATTTACCTATGAAACATACAAGTATCTGACAGAGGTGATTCTAGAAGACAACACCACACCCTAAAGGTCCCCAATTTTCCATGGAGGCACAGTAAATATTGATTTTGATCCATCCAGGGAGAGGTGATCTCTAGAACACCTCCAGAGTTTGATGCAGTTGAAATAAATTGTCTATAATCTGTAGACTTTTCAGGATTCCAAAGGCGTGCACGGTTTTGGGGGAATATAAAATTTTAATCAACGAAGCTTCTTGTATTGAAATAACGATCCACATGCAACATTCATTTTTATTGAGTGAGTAATTTTCAGGATAATAACATTCATATCAAACTAGATCACATAGTGGAGCACAGCAACTGCCGCACAGAAAAGGTTCATGATTTGATGAGAGCCTCCCATTTTTGTACATTTCTTTTGTTCAGTTTTGAAATAGTCAAGAATCAACCATCTATAATAAAAAAAATTCAATAATATATTTCCATAGATCAGAAGCAGTAAAACATGAAATGAATAGGTGTTTAACATCTTCTCTCCGTTGATTACAAATTTTATACTTAGTGTAGAGTTGGATTCCAAAAAAAATGGAGGAAAATTTCAGTGGGAACTCTATTGTGAGAAAGATTCCAGATGATATTGAATCTTGAAGGTTTTATCTAATTTGTTTTTGAATGGTTTTATTCAGCTGTAATTTCCTTCAGAGTTACATAAATAATGATTGTAGAATATTTTGAGATAAGAATACCATTGTTAGTAGGTTCCAAAAATAAGAAATCATTAACTTTAGAAAAAGTGTTATTTTCAATTACATTTATAATATTATTAGGGTGGTAATCATGTTGAGAGTTTTAAATTTTTCTGATAGATATATTTCTATTTTCAGGAGTTTGATCGGGAGATTTGATAAAAATGAATGGCATGCCAGTCCAGTTATCCAACCAGAATTTCATGGAGGAGTCTCTGGAGACCATCCATATAGATTTATTCATAATATAGGAAATGGGGTGTTTGATTTATGAACATATGAAAGAATTAATGAAATTAGAATTTTCCATCTTTAGTTTTTCATGAAATCTATTTTTGATAAAGGTAATAACATAAGAAGATTGTAAAAAAATATCCAAGTGAGTCTGGATTTTAAGGGATTCATTTAAATATTTTATATTCCTCATACCAATACCCCCATTCCCAATGGGATTACAACAAGTTGACTTGGGAACAGTCACACTTTTTCTTTCCAGAATACTACCAGTCCAGATGAAATTATTTATAGTAGTGTTCATTTTTTCTATAAGACCAATATGACATCTATAGACCGTCATGGTGTAAACCATCTAAGAGAAAATTATGGATTAAACAAGTTATGTCCTACCTGCCAACGAGAGATATTTTCCTTTCTGTGAATATAACTAGTTTAGAATTTGGTAAAAAATAGTCACAAATTGACAAGACATGGGATTTACCCAAAATATGGGATCACCAAGATAAGGGAAATGGTGCATACCTTATTTTTGACCGATGTCACGTATAATGTTACATTTTCATATAGAGAGTAATGTTCTTACCAAATAGGATGCCAGATTTGTTCCAACTAATGGTTTCAGTTGAATCATTTTTATAGTGTGAGAGTGCAGTTTTGAGGTTAATAATGTTTGTTTTATCACTTCAATGGAAAAGGATGATGTCATCCGCATAAAGAAGATAAGTATGAGCACTCACACTCCTAGATACATGGATTGGCTTCAACTTATTCTGGACCACCAGACGGTTGATCATACAACTGAGGTATTCTTCTTCTATTGAGAAGAGAACGGAAGATAGGGGTCACCTTTATTGACACCATGGTGCATTTAAAATACCCCTTTGAAGATTAATTGATGAAAATGGAGATAGACAATGAGTTGAAGAGATATTTGATTGTAGTGACAAAAGATGCACTAAAACCATAACCTTGAAGGACATTGAAGATAATGCTCTAGTCCATGGTGTCAAAATCTTTTCTAATGTCAATTTTAATTTCTATGTTTCTTGCTATGTTAGATTTATTCAAGTTATTGACACACTCAGTGGAAAGAGATATGTAGTTTTGAATGGATCTACCCATTATAAAACCAAATTGGTTCTGAGAGACAATTTTTTCTATGATAGTAGAAATTCTATTAGTAAAGATTTTGGTGATGATTTTATATAGCGTATTGATAAGAGAAATGGGTATAAATAGGTGAATCTAAGATGTATTATCCACTTTAGGGATAAATGTGTGAAACTGTGAATTAATAGCATAAGGATAAAAAAATAATTTACATGTTTACAAACATTGAAATGAATCAAATCCCAGTAATGTTAGAAGAAAGCATTATTGAAGCCATCAGGACCCAGAGCACTATCGAGATTTAAACTAAAAACAATGTCTTTGATTTCCTAATCCAGAAGAGTGTTGAGATGAAATGTGTTTTCTTCATCAGTGATCATTGAAAGAATGACTTCGGGAAGGAGGTATTTGTTGTTATCAGGACCACTGATGATAGATTCGTAGTAGGAGATGATGTGGGGAGTGATGTCATATTCATTGTGAATAATCGTTTCCCCATCATTTTGAATGGTTAACGACCTTTAGGCCTTCCTGATTATTTGAAGAGAGTCATAAAAATTTAATATTTTTATCCCATCTGTTAAACAATTTATTTTAAACGCTTGTTTTCTCATAATTTATTTATACATGAGTGAGGAATTGAGTTTGTTCTCAATGTTTAGTTCTTTGTTTGGTTCGGTTTTGAGGTCAAAGCTAATGTTTTTGTTTTGAATATCATTGAGTCCTTTCTCAATAAGCATGATTTCATTGTTATTTTGTTCTCTCTAAGAGCAGATCCTTGTTTTTAGAGTTTGTTTGAGATGTTTTAATTTGAGGTTACATAAAAAGGAATCATTGTAATGAGAAATTGAGGACCAATTGTTTTGGATGATATGAGTTCAATCATCATCATTGGACCATAGATTTTTAAATCTGAAAGGAGATTAGGGTTTCATGTTCTTGGAGGAGACATTGATTAGGATGGGGTGATGATTGGAGTTCAGCCTATGAAGAGTCGGGATGGAGATAGTGTCCCATTTATCTAATGTATGGACATTATTGAAGGCTCTATCCAACCTGGAGGCAACCAATTTGTTGTAAAGTCTTCTATATCATGTTTGTTTTACATGAGTTAGATTAATTTCAATGAGATTTTTTTCTTCCATGGAGGCTTTAAATTCCCAAGGGGAAATAGAAGTATGACATGGTCCCATTTTTTCAGTTTAGTTGAGAATGGAATTAAAGTATCCAATGAGAAACTAGGGTGACTTAATGCTAGAGCCTATATATGAGGCATCATTCAAAAGTCTTATCCTTTCTTGGTATCAATTCTAATAAAAAACAACGGACCAGAAAATATGTGTTCCATTTATATTAATGTTTCAAGTAAAAATCAGGATAGAGATATTCAAAACACTAGTATTCTATAAAGAAGAGTGTGAAAAAATATATAAATATTCAGCATTGAGGTTATTATTTATTGCACTAGTAAACACATAATTATGTTATCATAAATGATAGTATTTAGAGGAAAAAGTAATTTTTGGCTTATCAATAGAAAATAACATATGATGATAAGTGTTATCCCTTATTTTTAAAACAATTAATATGTCAGAGTTTGCAATACTGTAACAATTACAAAAATGGTTCTTTATTTAAACCTATGTTTGGAGTTAGACATAAATTTTTTATTTTTTCTGGAACCTTTATTTATAATATACCTTCTAACCTATTGAGAACTATTAGAGTTTTGTTCATGTTCATTTCTAGATAAGATAATGTTCTTCTTTGAAGGTTATTTTTTTGGAACATTCATAGTTGAGTCTGTAGAAATCATAGGAAAAAACGAAAAAGAATTTGTATTTTTCCTAGAAATCAAATTTCTAGGATTCATAGACCAGTCCTCACTATCTATATATAGAAAAGTCAGTGTACCTAGAACCATTGATGCAGATGCATTTTTCTATTTGACATTTTCCAGATCAGATGGATGACACTGCACCTGTTCCCCAGAGTCATTAATTGCATGCATATGCTTAGGGTCCCGTACCAAGGGTGTATTACCATGTTTAACAGATTCTAGTGTCATGAAAACATTATTAATAGGATTAATAATTATGGTTTTTTTCTCATCCTAAACTGCCTTAGGGATAATGGTCGGTTACTTAAATTCGATAGGACTACTACGAGGTTTAATATGAGCAAAGGGAGAAGAAAATAATTCATTATCTCTATTTTTGGTCTCATTCTTCATCTCTTGAGTAATATCATTGTTATATCAGATAAGAGTTATGTTCTTAACCTTAACATTAGCATGATATATCATTGAAGCATTAAGGGTTTGGTCTGTAGAGTTTGTATTACACATCATCAAAGAATCAGTACCATCAATACAATTAATATATTGAGGACCATAAATAGATAAATTTTAAAAAATAATCATCTTCTTTGGAATCTGGACATCAATATTTCTTTTCGTTTATTTTTTCATATTATTCTAATAAAATTCATATTTTATTGAATAGTGAAAAATTCAACATTTTTATTCAAAACAACATTTTCATATAATTTATTTATATAGTTATGTTATATTTTTAATTGGATTTAAAGTGTAATTGGATTATGTTTTTATATATAAATTTTATTGAAACACATCTCAATCTCTTGATAGTTTTTACTTCTTAAAAACATGGTTTCTGGTTTTGACAACAGGAATTGAATTAAATTAATTAATGGAACTTTTGTGTTTTGAATTTTGAAAAATTCATTCTATATTTGGAGTAAGTGGGTCCAAAATATGATAATAGGTTACTTTTATTATTTTGAATATTATTAATAGTAACTAAGGTAATTTTTATTTACTACAAATAAAGGTAAATTAGGTAAATCAGGGTAACAAACAATATGAAAAAAGAATAAAATTTCCCTAACACATGCCAAAATCCTACTTGAGGAATTAAAGTCAACCAATAATACCTAATGGTCATAATTGATTCATTTAATGGACTTTTTCCATGAATGTCTTGTAATTATAATTAAAATAAAATAAAGTGACAACGAGTCACTCTCATATATATTATAAATATAATAATTGTAATATAGTTATATACATGATGATACATCAAAAATAAATTGAATCCAGAAAGATAATGAAATTAAATACATCATCTGAATTTATTTATATTTTCTGGGGATTAAATAATTTCCATTAATGATGACTAAATAGTGATATAGAAATTATTTTATTGATAAAAATATCAAATAAATGGTTTTAAAAATATTAAAATATAATCATATGTACTAATTAATGTGCTATACGAATTTTCTAGGAGAATATGACATATTAAAAGTTTAATAAATATGTTGGTTTTAATTTATGTTCTTTTTTATTGTGTTTAAAGTCAAATAAATGAAATGATTTAAAATTGACAAGATTGATATTTTATAAAAATAATATATTATTAAATTATTATAAAATCACAAAAATATTAAAAAAATAAAAACTGAAAATTATATGCTCTAAAATTTTATAAAGTATCCAATTATGTACAATTTAAAACACATAAGTAAATATTTATTACCCTTTAATATTAATTATATTATTACCATAAATAAAATTAAATATATTAAATAAGGATAAATGATAATGACAGGGCTTAAAATAAAATCAAAACTCGCCTAAATTTTGATTTTTCTGATTATTTCAACCCATACTCATCTTATATTCTATATAAAGGAGCTTGGGACCATTATAAACCAAGAATAAATTTATAATAAATTAATATTTCAAGAGTTTCCTAAATTTCCCCTCCTATCTATAATATAATTCCACCACCTCTACCCAATTAATCACACATTTCAAGCCATTAGTCTCATCCAAAATCTACTGAAATAAGCTCCCAAAATTTTGAAATTCATCCTAGATGACACGCTTTGGTTATAAAGCTATCCAAAGGAGACCTTTTGTACCAATCAAAATAAGATACTCAAAAAAGAGGTAATTATTTTATCACCAATGTCAAAATCCATTCCTAATTATACATCACCTTCCTATGTTGTTACCATAATAAGGTAATAATTATTGAATATTATAAATTATGAGATGTTATTATAATAATGGGAAAACCTTATACCTCCTTTTATCCATCTGACGAATGATAATATCACCAGGCATGTGTGTGTACGACTTACTATCTCCACTCCAAGGAGTAATTTTTTACTCAAAAATACTAAATTTAAATTGGTATAATGATGAGTATAATGTATGTAAATAATTAATATATCATGAAAATTATTTTTCATAATTAATATACCATCGAATTCTATACCATTTAACCATTAATTTAATGATATTTCTACTTGTGCATACGTACGACTTACCATATCCATGACGCGATGACATTTATCCTCCACATTAACCATTAAAAAATGATTATAAAGTATATATAATAAATTAGAAAGAAATATATGACATAATAATGCTACTTTATATATATATATATATATTATTTACTTTTTCATATTCAATGCAACAATGAAACAAAGATAGCGTTCATGCATACGTACGGCCTACCGTCTCCAAGAACGGTCTATTCCATTTATTCTATCTACCTATTATATATTTTTATGTAAGGAATATATATGATATTTAAATTATTTTTTAAATTCTGTAAGTTAGTAAATCATGATCTAATTTATAATATCAAGAATAAATATTAAAAAAATGTACGATAAATAAAACGGTTATTCCCCAAAAGGTTGCATTAACATGGATTTGATAAATGAATGGGTAATATAAAGTCATAAGTGAATTATATATGATATTATAAATATTATTTTGGTTCTATTACAAGTTAATAATATATTTAGAACCACTATACAGGATTTTCAGACCCATACAGATGAAATCAGAGCAAAGGTAAGGTATAATTTTGCAATCTCATTTTTATCCTAGATTATATATATATATATATATATATGTATTTATTGGGGACATGTTTATCATCCATGTCCATTTTTTTATAATTAATTTTTTTCATTAAATGTTTTATATTCTTTTATGTATGATTAAATTCATTTTTCCCATTGTGTACTTTTACTACATTGTATGAAAGAATCTTTCATCTGTTTACTATACGAGGTACTTTTTGACTTTTTTTTAAAAAGTATAAGGTTAATGTTTTTTAACTTATATTAAATCAATATATTTTTAGGGTTTAATGGTTCTTTATTTCCATGAATCTTCGTCTAAAATAATTCGATTTAAATTTTAACATAATTGTTATCTTTTTAAATTGCATGGCATTTTGAGGAAGGAAAACGTTTTTTAAGAAGAAATGATATTTCATCAGGAATTAAGCTCTAGTGTTTTATCAAAATTATATTATATCTATTATGAAATAGGTTTATGTTTCAATACCTATTATTACAATGATTTTATTGTGTTTATGATGTAATTATTTTCATGAAATCTATTTGTCATATATGGATAATGGTATGATGGAATGATGTTTAAGAAACCCATTTTTTATTCCTTGAGTTATGATATAGTGAATGGTTTATGTTTTGTGGAACATGTAATATTTATTTCTTTATGATAAGGGTGGGATCTATATCTACCTCCAACGAATTTGGTGAAGATTTATATCTCTTGAGATTGACATGATTGGAACAACATGTAAATCTGGTTCAATAATACATGCTTGGAACGACAAGTAAACCCGATTTAGTAATGGATTTTGTCCACTATGATGGTCTTGACAACAACACCTTGGCTACTATAAAAAAAATAATATTATGTGATTATATTTTTGCCCCAATTCCATGTTTTATTCCAGTCCTATTTTCTCAGGGTTAATGATTCCATTGTGATTTATGCCTTATAAACTACCAAGATTTATTTTACGACTCAAAATTTTTGTATATGTTAAATGTGGTATGTTGTTTTTAAAAAGTTATCATCATGTTTTTACATTCTAATGTTTATGTCTTATATGATAATTTATATTCTTACCACTACTAAGAATTTGATCCCACCCACTTTCATGTTTCAATTTACCCAGGATTTAATGAAGGGTATTAATTATGATAAGTCAAGAAGTGGTTCTAGTTACGAAGGATAAAGGAGGGGATGATTTAGATGTTTTTTGAACTAGTTGTTTATGTTTTTTAGTGTCGAAGGGTACTAAACTAATATGGTCTTTGGGCATCTGTATGTTTTATGTATTATGTATTCCTAAAAATTAATGTAATGTCAATGGACGTCAAGCTTGGTTCGTTAGATGGGTAATGTCTAGAGTGATTCTAGTTAGGTTTCTTCAGGATATGATTATCTAGATAATAGTAGATAACATTGGGATCACAATGTACTACCAATGTACCATTTTAATTTTTTCTCACATAAATTATATTTCATGAAATCCTTGTAATGAATCATGTATCTGTATATGGAATCAAGTATCTTATGATAGATTGAGTCTTAAAAATTGAAATGATTATCTATATTCATGATTATACCAGGTTCCTAGTTCCTTAATTGGTATCTATGAGATCATACAATTATTTAATTTGATATTTTGATAAATATTACAAATATTTGGATAGAGGGAAGCAATATAGTCCCAATACCACTTACAACATGTTAGACTAAGTTTGAATGACCAAGAAGCAGCTTTTCAAATGTAGATTTTATTTTTTAATGGTAAAAAACTAACATTTATATATATATTTATTTATATCCTTATAAAAGGGGAATTAAATTCCTCGTACACTAGTGTGTAGATATTTTCCCAGTGGTGTCTTTTACAGGAGAAAAAAATTGGTCTGAAATGGTACTTTTATGTTATACTTGAATAAGAATATATGAATATATTTAATGTGATGGAACCCATGGAGGATGTTAGAATTTAAGGGGGTTTTGTTAATTAAATTTAGTGCCCCATCTATGGAACACTATTTTTACCTCCTATTTATGCCCCATGCAAGGTGATAATCCTATGCTTGACCCTACACATAGCAAGATCACCAAAACATTTTTAGACCAGACTCAACTCTCTCAGAACAACCATGCCTATTGATGGCATGGTTACCCTTTAATGACCCATATTGGGTTTAAACATACCCAACCAATTAAAACAAATTTCAGAAATTCTTGTTATGTTTCATTAATTTATAAAAAATGTTTCACATGTTACATGACATGTTGAAAAATAATTAAAAAAAATTAAATCTTATTTAATGGATTAGAAATAAAATTGATTTGAATTTCATCATTCTTAATTTTTATTATGTAATTCTATGACATGTTGACAGATCATGATATAAGATCAACCCATGCATTGTGGGTGTTCATTTATTTTATTTAATTTTATTTTGGGTTTTAAAATTTAACAACTGTTTAAATATATGATGATATAAAAATAGTACAATAATATTAAAATGAAAAAGGATTTTATTTTCCACATTGGAGTGATAAAATGTAATTCCCAAATCCGAGATCCCATCCACTATATGAGAGTATAAATTGAAAAGACCAAAGGAGTTAGTATTGACATATTTTGATTCAAGTGCTATCATTAAACCAAACAAGTGAAATGCACAAGATTATGATGAGAACTACATCAGGAGCCGAGACATGAAATAAGGTATTCCCCGAACATCCCACTTGATCCATTATCTAGTCGATGGATAAACCAATAGAAAGTAACTCATGATCATGCCATTTTTTCCTTTCATGATTAATTTTGTGAATGCGTAGATGTTATATAATCATATAGCATATCTTTCATTCATGAGATGATTAAAATGAATAGTATCATGATGAATGTTTCTATTTATGAAGGGTTAAGGATATGTATTAAATCACATAGTAACAAGTACGATCAATAAAATTGGATTTTAGTCAAAAATAGAAATAAATAAATACATTATGTGTAGAGTATCCTATATAGACACAGTTAATAAATTATGTAAAATTATGAAAATAATAACAAGAATGTAAAAGGGTAAAATTAATAATATATATACATATGATATAAAAACAAATCCTATAAATTTAATATTGGCATAGCCTTCCATTACATGAGTTAAAATGTAACCATAGTTCAATGTGATTGTCTGGACCATGTTAGGGTGATTTCAATTATTGGGGAGTTTTAACATATGTTTTTGGTTGACTTATCCCACATTGAATCACGTGTTTATTATTCAAGATGGAATATGTGTAACTAGGCTGCAATTAATTTGAAAATATGGGATCTAGATTTCAGTATCAGGGAGTCCATTCAACATATCAATGAGTGATGAGATAATGTAGTTAGAAATGCATGCCTACTAAATTTCCCTTGAATAACTTATAATTCCATAGACTTGAAAATTAAAAGGTAAATTTGTAACTTTTTCCACTAGAATATGAACATGAAAAGATATTCCAAATCCAATGTGGAGAGTAATTTGGAATTGATAAAATAGTGAAAGTGTAATAACTAAAATTATTTATGTGACACCTTCGATAACAAATATGAATTTATATTATCTACTATTATTTATTATTGAATAAGGAAAGTGATATGAACATGAAGGAATTACTCAGATTAACATTAATGAAAGAAAATATCCTAATCGATACAAATTTTCAGGATTGATACTGGTTCTTCTTCCTTCTACTACACTGTGAGAGGAAACTCTACATGTTATAGTCCCTTATTCCTATTAAAGAACTTTATAAAGAGGAAAGTGAGGAGAAAAAAATATATCTTTAGTAATATGTAAATGATGAATTGTAAATTTAATTCCGTATGTTATATTTCATGAACAATGATACATTGAAGATGGATGTGTTTATGGATACATATAACATGTTTCCCAATTTCTATGATTTTTATCAGGAAATCACACAGAATATTTTCACTTACAATCATAGAGAGGTTGTTCCATATGAACCTCATGTAGTCAAGATGATTGGATACATTGATCATTCAAACACATTTTTTTACTCTACAAGATGATTTACACATTTATTTCATTCTATCATCACTTCCTCAAATATTCTGTAGTTTTATTGTGAATTTTAATATGAAAATTGTTGGTAAGTCTATATTAGAACTCTTAACATTGAATATAAAATAATATAAAGACATGATATTTGAAAAACATGGGGTCCTTATGGTGAATAGTAGGAAGGGAAAAGAAAAATTTCCTAAGACTATTTTGATGTCTAAGGATTCAATACACCACTCAACCTAGAATAGAAAGATCCATAGGTTAGATAAGGAACAAGATGTAGTCTGTTTTCCTTGTGGCATGAAGGGGAACTTAGAGAATAACTATATCTAAACCTTTAGGTTTTTATTTTATCAAATATAAACATTCAATTTATATAAGTTGGATAATTGATATATCATGTGGTTATCACATCTATTTATTAATACATGAACTAAGTAGATTTAAAAAGGTTGGTGGAGGTGAGGTGGATCCTCAAACTAAAAATGGAGTAATAATGAATTTGATGAATATAAGATAAATCCACTATGAATTTTCAATAGGAATGATTAAAATTCTTAGAAATTTTAATATTTCATATTATAACCAATAATATCATATCCAATTAATGTTTAAAAATGGATGGATTTGTAATCAATTTAGTAAATAAATGTTTATAACATTATAAAGATAACATTTTTTGGGTATGATACACCATAATAGTTGTATTGATGTACAT
This sequence comes from Viscum album, assembly GCA_963277665.1. Classification (NCBI taxonomy): domain Eukaryota; kingdom Viridiplantae; phylum Streptophyta; class Magnoliopsida; order Santalales; family Viscaceae; genus Viscum; species Viscum album. Next base: position 1,370,223,500 of record OY728136.1, read on the forward strand.
ATATATGAGGAAGAATTGTTGAAAACTAATAATGAAACATGTTTTTATGACACATATCACATCTGGTTTGGATATCATGGACCTGGTGTTGTAAATTAATTTTTTTATAAAGATATATCGAAATGGGTATTTTGATTCTTTTGAACTAAACCAATTTGATATATGTCACTATAGTTTATAGGAAGAAATGATCAAACCACCATTTAGTATAATGTTTTAAAGGTCCATAGAGATTATATAACTAGGATACACAAATTTCAAAAAAAATCTCATTGAAGCTAGAGGTAGATACTCATAATTTGTATCTTTTACTGATGTTTTGAGTAGATATGGATATTTATACTTAATGAGGTATAAGTATGAATTCATTGAGAAATTTATGGATTCTAATAACGAAGTATATAATAATATTTTTAAGAAAAAAATATTCTAATCTATTTGATTGAGGTGGATAACATCAAAATAAATAGTACATCGACTGTCATAGAGAGTTTGGGATTATATCTCAACACAATCCTCCTTATACACCACATTTGAATGGTGTTTGTGATTGGGGGAATCACACCTGGTTCGACATGGAGAGGATGGTAATGAGTCATGAATATGTTCTATTATCCATTCGAGTCTATGAATTATTGAATATGTAATAAGAACTAAACAATGTGAAAATTAAAGTGGAAAATATGATTTAATTAAATATTTGGATTAGAAAAAAACCGGTGTTGTCATATACTAATGTATGAAGTTTTTTGGAATTTTTATGGACACTTATGGAACAAACTAGAATCACAGGGAACAAAGTGTAACTTTATAGGGTTTCCTAAGGATATTAGGTGATATTATCTATAAGAACTCTATAAAGAGAAGGTAGTAGTGGAAATACACATCATATTTGTTGAGAGGGAGAATATCTAAAAAATTGATAGTGGGGAAGATATTGAATTTGAAGAATTTAGTTCTTAGGATACACACAAGTTGGAAGAGGATAAAATTAAATAGTTACCAATGCAAGAGTTTGTTCTAGATATAGAAGTACTACCTAAAAGTACTAGAGAGGTTAGTGAAAAAGTGATACATGGTTTTGTTGTCATCGAGGATGGTGAATCATTATTGGTTAATAATGATGTATGTTTTTTATAAAAAATGGAATTTATATTTCTCAAAAGATGTAAAATGGAAATAATATATGAATTTTGAGATTGATTTCATGTATCAGAATAATGATTGGGTTCTGTTGGATCCACCAAAACATGTAAGTATATTTGGGTGAAAATGGGTATTCAATAAGAAATCGAACATGAAAGGTAAAATAGGTATCTATAAGGTAAAACTTGTTCCTATATGGTTTATACAAGTTCAAGGTATATACTATGATGAAATATTTTCACCAAGTAAAATTTGAAAATCATTTATAAATCTGATTTATATAGTGGATTTTTATGATAATGATATTTAGAAACATAATTTCAAGAAAACATTCCATAACTTGAACCTTTTGTAAGTTGTTTATATGACCAAGCCTAAAGGATTTTATGTCAAAAAAAGATTTCAATAAGGTATGCTAGTTTCAAAGATCTATATATGGATTGAATAAATCATGAAGATCTTGGAACATTCATTTTGAAGAAGCTATAAGAAAATTTCATTTCATAAAGTTTGAATGTGAGCCCCGTGTTTATAAGAGGTTTTTTGAGAGTGCAATCATTTTTCATGTAAAAAATTTAAATTAAATATTAACTATTAAAAAAGAGATACCGGTTATACAATAAATTAATGAATATATGAAAACTGATTATCCATGACAAATTTTGGTGAAGGACCCTATATTCTAGGGATCAAGAACATTAATGATTGATTTAAGAGTCTTATTACACCGAGTCAACGAATATATATAGAAAAGATACTAATGTGATTCTGTATAGAACAATAGAAGAGGGTATAATTCCATTTTCATATGGTATATATATATCTCTCTCTCTAAGAAAACATGTCCTCATAAAGAACTTGAGAGATATGATGAGACAAATACCTTTTTATTCTATGACTGGTTCAATTATGCATATTATGTTTTTTATTATGATTGATGTTTCCCATTCCATGAGAATGGAAATAATATATAATCCACAACAAGTATATCATCATTGGACTACATTTATGACTATCTGGAAGTATCTGAGTTATATTGAAGATAAGTTTATACTTTATGGATGATATGAGGAACTATTTATCAAGGGAAATATATACCAAAGTTTCTAGATATATCATGATGATCTAGAATCATATTCAGGATATGTATTCTTTCTTAATAATGATGTTTTGAGATAGAGGAGCTAAAAATAGTAAGTTGTTGCTGATTCTACACAATATTCTGAGTATGTTTTAGCTTCTAATATATCTAGTCAAGTAGTATAGAACAAACACTTCATGTAGGATCTCTATATAGATCCTAAAAGTAAATATTATATCTCAAAATATTGTGATAATACTACAGTATTATTCCTAACCAATGATCTATGATCACATAAATTAACAAAGAATATAGTGTAGAATTATTACCATTTGAGGGATTTTTCTTAGAGGGGTGAGGACGAAATAATAAAAGGTTCCTAGGTGGAGAACATGATGTACCCATTGAATAAATCGTTATCTTAATTGAAGCAAGAACATCATGTTAGATCTAAAAAAATGAAATTCATTGGAATTTGGCTCTAGTACAAGTGGTAGACCCTTATATATGGTTCCCTAGAACAAAATTCATCAAAATTAATAGTATATTAAAAATTTTTAATATTTAAATATATTTTATGACATGATGATTTTTCTTTTACATGAAATTTAATGTGATATTGTTCATAGTGTATCAATAGAAATAAATGATTATGGTAGTTCTCCGATATGATGATAATCGTGATATTCTATGATGATATTTTGAAATACATGTTCTAAGGAATGTTGAAATTATTTTATTAGACATAGATGATATAGGATTTCATGGGTAGGAGGCTTATCATACATTTATTCTTCTTCTCATGAAGTTTGTTATAGGTGATCTCCAAGTGTGGAAGTCAATAGAAGTATACATCCTTTAAGAATTACACACTTTTAATGTTTAATTTCCTATTCCAATTTAAGATATTGAGTATTGGTCCCTTGAAATGATACTATTATTAATGAATATAATGATTTTTGAGCTATTATGCATTGAAAAAATGTATGATGAAATATGCCCATGATGTGGTAACATATGTTGGGTGTGTCAAGAATGATATGAAGTTAATAAATAACACAAAAAATTATTTATTCTCTCAATACTAATGGATGTTGATATATTTGGACCTTCTATTAAAATGTAACTACCTAATAAATAGATTTCCATAGATATATATATCGACAATATCATTTTTTGAATGTTAAATAAATATATATCAAGAATATAGGTTGATAAAACATGTGTTGCAACTTACTTAATGAGATATCAAGACAAATGGATTATACTACACAATGATAATTCTTATGAGTTATTCCTAGAGATGACATATCCTTATATATTTAGTTGGTCCAGATATATTCTTAGATGGTACTCTTAGTATGTGAGTTAGACTCACTACTATTGAGAGGGGGGATGAGAGAGTGACACATAACATTTACCCAATGGTTCCACCAATTTGGATGATGTGGGGATTAGGATGAGTTAGTCCCTAAATGTGGGGACTAGTATATTTATAGGTGAATGATAACATGTAATTTGATTCAATTATATTATTAAATTTTATAATAGTGATAATTGAATTTATTTCTCTAGGTATTCATGAGTTTTTTTATAAAAAATGTTAGTATGGAAATAATTTTATTTGAATGAATGCTATGAGTTAAAGGTACATTAAATAATTATGGGATAAATGAGATGATTTTTTATATCATGGTTAAATATTTTGAAATTTATAATCTTATTAGTGAGTGGTGAATTTTTTTTACATGCATGGAAATTTTACTTTAATTCATGTCATTTTGTGCTGGTTTAAGAGGTTTAATTTATCCAAGGGATTAAGTGAAATTTATAAAAATTAAACACAATATTTGATATCTTTTTTTAGCATTGAATATTAAGAGTGTCCATTTTTAGGAATTTATATTTTTCCTCATCTCTTCCCTTCTCCCAAGCTTCAATAGAGAGGAATTTAAAGACTGAATCAATCCACGTATAATAATTGACCGCGTGATCTTATGGTGATCATGTTAGCATCGTAAAACCCTTTATTTTTTATGATAACACTTATTAATTGAAGAATGATGTTCTTGGAGATATGGTAAATCTCTGGATGATCTATAGGGAATCCTGTTTCATGGCATTGAGGTTTGATGATATTGATGAAAGCAGATAACAGAAGGATTGTGATGTTCTACAAAGATACTATTTGGATTTCATTTTCATACATAAATTGATTTTCATGAGATCATTATAATGAATGTTGTATCGCAACACTGAATTAAGTATCTTATAATATATATTATGTCAAAAAATGAAAACATTAAATGATTTCATGATTCCACTATGTGTTGGGTTCCTTGAGTTACCGTTGTCAAGATCAAGTCCCATCTCATGAAATTTACATGGTCTTACATAGTTATCCAATGTTTAATACATAATACTTTGAGTTAATATTCCATATTAACTTTACTGTAACCTAATAGATTTTCATAGTATATGGGTGGTTTTTTAGTAATCCAACTATTATGTGAACCATGAATAACCATTAATGAAATATCATTACCTTTGGCAGTTAATTATTTGAAAATTTTAACAATAGAAAAATATATCTAAAAGACCCCAATGTAGAAATACCAATTGTAGTTGTATTTGGAAAAAGAAATAGATGCCACCTATATTTACAAGGTCCTGTTTCGATATAGATTGTTGGTAATAATAATGAGATGATCTAGAGTATACATAAAGGTGAATGTACTTAAATAAAAGTTTAAAAATTTTTCACCATATAGTGGAAAATAAGATTAAACAATTTATTCATAAATAGTAAAAGAAGTTATAGTGTGAATAGTGTAAAAAATGATGTAAATAAGATAGAATAAGGATATTTATAATAGTTTTGATAAAAAATATCTTATGTCTACTCTTGAAACATATTTACACCATTTGATAACTTAGACATGAACTTTATAACGGAGGTTTAACCAATGTAATGTGACCCAAAAAAATATATTACGTTGCAAGAAAATAAATCCTAATAAATGAAAAATTAGACCACTGAAATATGATGAAGGAGAATTTTGAGGTTGAATATGTATGCTTCATCCTTCCTTAGTATATTTAGAACAATGTATGGCTGAGAAAACAATCAAGGACTACTTGAACAATTAAGAATCAAAAAATTTAGCACATCAGTATCGAGCAATATATATCTTTTATATGTATTTATGTGTCACCACTGCCAGCATATTTGGTTATATTTTTTAGGTAAATAAATATTCCTTTATTTCCGTCAAACAACTTCTATGAGTTTCAATTAAAAATATTCAATGATAAAATTACATGGAAATATCCCAAAATATCATAACCACATATAGCCACATGGTTATAATGATTCAATAAAAATTTAAAATCATCATTATAATATACATAATAATTGGTATTTAACACAATGAAATACACGTTGAAATATCTTGGAATATATCCTTCAATAATCCCAACATTTTACATTTTAACATCATAATCCTAAAGTAGTAGTTGTATATAGTGATAGATAAAATCACCACAAAAAGGACTAAATATGTTGATACGTGATAATCCAAATCTGAATAACATATTATTACCTTCACGATGGACAAATCTACTTCAAATGTGTGATAAAATTGATATGCATCATAAAATTAATATCATTCAAAAATCACAACTACCAAAAATCAATCTTTTTATTAGTACATAAAAGAAATATCCTTGAACATATAATACTAAACTTCTCAACTTTTAATAAATTCGTAAAGGTAAATATCTATATAACAAAATATTTAAAAGAAAAACCTCTGAATGTAATAGTTAAAATCTATTACGTATGGTTTCATACAGAACTGATTATCTAATTAATTTAAGTAAATTCCAACTTCCAATGAAATGTGTATGATAATTTTTTTTAATGAAATTCTAAATATATGAGTAAAATTTCAGTACATAAAAGTTATATATCTATATCATAAATTTAAGGAAATGTTCTAAATTTTGAGACTTTACCAACACATAAATATCATATCCCCAAATGTAAACGTATTCTTATTAACTATAAAAGTGAATTATAATTTTAAGAGTTCATCACATTAAAAAAATTCTCTAACAGAAATATTGAGAAATAATAAAATTCAATTTATAAAATAATATATAAATAATAACAAAATAAATAAAAAATAACGAATCATTATTTTCTTTTATAATTATTTCAACCCTCAAACATAAAATATATTATTAGATATATATAAAACAAGTGAATAAGAAAAATAAAACTAAACAAGATGTAACAAAATACCCCAAAAGTTAATGACAGCGAATATAAATCAATGTGATATGGATTTAAAATTATAAAAACATAAAAAAATAAATAGGAGACACTCACTAATATTATCATCACATCAATCATCAAAATATAAGGAAAATTTACATAGAGTTAATTTCATTTAGGATCTATTCATTCATCTCTTTTATAACAGACATAAATCAATTAAGAATTGGATTTTACTCTATATAGTACCCAATAAAAATAAATATAAATAATTATTCATATCAAATACCTATGAATTTATTTGGTAAGATGAAACTTTCTCATATATTTCCTTTTGAAAATTATATTAAGATCCTTAAAAAAAATTTCATGAGGAAACTACAAATAAAATTACCATGAAAATTAAACACAATATAATTAAAAGAAAACAATTTTATACAAAAAAATAATACTTATAGAAAATTATAAGAAAAACATTGTTAAAAAGAAATTTTATAAAAAATTATTGAATTTGTATGGGTATTAAAACTAATTAACAGCTCATATATTCTAAAATGAGATCAACAATACACCCCCGCGTATATACCCAAAAATTTTCCTTAATTTTGAATTATAAGATAGGTATGCTTTTTTTATTATTTTTAGAAATTTTCAAAATTTACCAGAAAAATGTAATGAAATGGTGTATAAGAATATATAAGAAGTAGCACATTGTATTAGGTATGATGTTATACATATATGATACCATTTATAATTCTGTAACATTTTAAAATACATAATATGTAGAAAATGAACACATCATCAAATAACCATCCAATAAATTCATGTATAGAAAATAGTCCTTATGAAAGTGAGAAGTTGTGGAATTTACCTATTGGGTATCGAATTGAGAAAAAGATGCGAATCGTGGTTGATAAGGGTATACTAGAGTTCATTCAAAAAAAATTCAGATCATGTGGGAGTTATATACTCATAAAGTAGTAAAATTTTATTAAAATTATAAATTAAATGTCATCTAATTATTATAAGTTAGAACTCATGCATAAAAATGTTAGAGGGAATGTACCAGTTTTTTCTCATAATTTGTCAATGTGACTTTTTCTATTCATTATTCATTCAAAAGGAATGTTTTTTTAAATTTATTAATAAAAAATATTTTTTGTTAAAAATTTTTGTTTTATGGAGGGAAATCATGGAAATATATATATATAACACACTTATGTTCTTATGGTTCAACAATGATGGATAATACGGTAGCAAAAAACTCTCTCAGTTTTTTTTGGAAAAAAGGAATCTGGTTTGAGAATACTATTTAGGGAAGACTGAAATACAACGGTGTAGAAGAAGGGGAGAAATTGACCTTAATTGGTAAGGTAACATCATGAATCAATTAAACAATATCTTTTAGTAATTTTACTACATCATCACAATACACATGAGATATCATAACCAAGGATCGGATAATATATTAGTCTTGTGAAACTAGAAACATGCTTGAATCTCACATTATATTTTAAAACATAATATTCAACATATTTTTTTAGAATATTATTTTTTTTCTCTCAATATCTTTTCATATTAATCATAGTACACTTCCTGATATTATGGGAAAATGAAACATAATAAAAGGGTGAGCTCATGTACGTAGTAAGGGAATGGATACAAAAAAATCAATAATAGTATAAGTAAGGCTTGAATAATATTGAAATAATAGATGATGATCAAAAAATAATATATAAATTATCACATGAGCTTAATTATTTTCCATGGATATTATAACTATTTGAATAATCACCGGGATGTCAATAATTATATTCATAATGATGGAATTGATACTATTATACATCATAAACATACCATAAATGCCACATTCTATGTCATCATATATAAATTGGTAAGGAATATTCCCAAATATTCAACCTATTTTCTTCCAATGATACCTACTGATGTATTGGGTGGAGATGTAATTCAGGGCATGAATAATCTTTAGAGACCCCATTTTTTCCTTGTTAGATTCTAAAATAAATCAATGAATATTTTCAGAGCCAAACTCTATGATGAAACAGGATTACGAGGCCCAGTGAGCGTGAAATTAATTTTATTAAAGTATTAAATATATTTTATATCATACACATTATATTTTTCATAAATGATTGAATATGATGGTTGAATTTAGAGAGTGGGATTTTCCTTAGGAATGACATAAAGCCCGTCGGTGTATGATGTATGGTTAAGGAGGTCGTTGGTGGACACATTGGATAAATATATAAATAAATAAATTTATTTAATAACATTAACCCAAATACCTCGCAAATGAGGACTCAAATAGAAAATCTAAGACTACCATTGAGTCCAAAACATTGTTTTTACAATAATCATAATATAACATTGTTCAATGTTGGTTGTTGGGATTTAGTGCCATTATGGGGGAAATAATTATATAAATCAAAATATTTTATGATTATTATTATTTATTATTATATTTATTATGGGATCTTGTATCGAAAAAGTATTATTTAAAGGATTCCATTAATATAAAACTTCTATGGTATCGTGACCCTAATATTGGCATAGATGTTTTGAGTCCAATATCAGGTATTTAATTTGGAGTCAAGGGTGGGGCCCATGAATCACCCTTCATGCGTTATATGGTGAAAATGTATTTTTTCATATGGTTTTTTATTTGGGAAAGTAAATATCCTATCTGAAGCATTATTCAACATTGAACATGATCATAGATTTCATAGTGGCTTTTGAGATACGATGTGAGATGTTCTGAGTGTGTCGCTTCTTTAGGAGGTGCACGATGATGATAGTAATTGAGAAGAATCATTGGAGTATAGATAAGGGTAGTAATCCTCTATGACACCATGGTGTGGGTCCTCTATAAATTTAGAAGTACTCCCTTGTCGTACCATGGAGTGGTTCCTCCATACTTGTTATGCAGATTTAGAGATGGTGCTCCACTTTCATAACAACATGAATGCCCTCTATTCAAGGAGATAGAACTCTGCTTTCATATCAGTGTGTAGGTCCTCCATACTGCTTATCATGGAGATGGTACTACATTATCCTAGGTCTATAAATTTTCATTGTAATTTTTTTAATGAATAAAACACTCCACTATCATATCATTTTATAGGTCCTATATACTATTTATCATAGAGGCAGTACTCCCCAATATCCCCAATGCATGAGTCCTCTATACACGAACACAGTACTCGTCTATCTCACTAGGTTTTGTTTCCTCCAAATGAATTTGTTGAAAAGACACATGAAATACTAGTGATCATTGATGGACTCATAGAAATGTTGGAAAACACTTCGTTATTGGAGGGGATGGGAGATGGATATCCTCTTTATATATCTCTTTTGGGATTCTTTTATTAGAATATATGTATATCTAGATATTGGATTTCATTCCTCTCTTGTTTGGGGTTGATATTTATACTTATATTAGGTATCTTACATCTCCCCTTCATCTTTCAGGGAATCTTACTGGGTGTGTATATACTCCCTCATATATGGGATTTTTTCACATGTGTTGGGTATTATGAAGGCATAGGACTGGTTAGTGAAAACAACAAAGTAATAGAGATATATCAAGATGCATATTACAAGTACAATAGTTAGGCATTGAGATATAGATCTAAGATCTCCTAGAATATTATTTTTTCTATTATTTTCATGTTAGTACATCCATTCTAGTTAGGCGTGTTTTTTTCCCCTTTACTTTTTTAGATTATGTTTTCATTCTATTTTTTCCCCTTGGGGGTTTTCATGAATTTTTTCTACTCTATATACTACATATTTTATTATAATTCATCTTCCCTTATTCATGAATATTTTTGGGTTCTTGTGTAAAGGTACATTAGAAAAATGAATCCAATTATAGTTATTCCTTTTAGCATAGGTCAATATCCCTTTGCCAATAGAGGTGGGTTTGGGGTAGTTTTGGATCACGTTTCTAATGGTCAGGCGGGCCTTAGTTGTTCAGGTCATTAAAAATTGGTATCATAGGGGTTCAAACTCAGGATAGGTGTTTGGTGTTTTTACCCTTATGAGTTTTATTTGGAAACATAGGGTATCCATGTAATAGTGTTTCAAGTACAACATCTAGGACATGGAACCCAGTGTTGGTGTAGTGACTGATGAATCCATAGACCTGGACATTGACAACCTTCTTTATGACTCAGTTTACTGAGAGATTTGTTTTAGGGAACTTGGGTATATTATTTATATAGGATTGAGTATTTTTAATTTCCTTCTTTCATTATCTCCCCATATATATATATATTCTCATTATAATATGGTACATGTTGATTACCTTCTAGAAAACACCGCAAAGATAGCTAGCCAGGTTACCAACTAATGATATTGAAAGTCGTCCATTGTGTGTTGGGGGATTAGTTCAGGGGACATATCTAGAGATATTTCCTCTAGGGGGATAGGTAGAAGAACCCCCACATTTCAAGAAATAGAATATACAAGAAGGAAAGGATGAGGATGTGTGTAGGTTTATGTACTTCGTCAGATCCAGTTTTAGATGCTACTGAGGTTCCACGTAGAGCTAGATCTACAAGAAGATGAGGGCTGGCATGGGTTAGTGGTATTAGTTTTTAGGCTTGTGAAGACCTGGGAAAATTATATGGTTGTGTTGGTATCCAAACCTTTCTATGGAACTTCTTGGAACTGGTGGAGCATAGTAACATAGATGCATCATGAGTTGAAGATCTCATATACCACCTTTCAGAAGCAATTTGGGGAGGAGTTCTACCCCCATTATTGAAATTAGTTTAGATTTCGAAGATTTTAGAACCAGATTATGAATGAATGAGAGTATATGAGTATGTTTCCAGGTCACCGACCATATGCTGTACATCCTCGATGTGATTCAGGATGACTACTTACGAGTGCATATATTTGCGAAGGGTATCTGCTGATACTTATGTTCCAGTGTGGTACCACTTTGTATTTTCACATATAGTGAAGTATTGGAGGAATAGCTAAATACTAATAGATTCATATCTATGGGATTATATGAATATGTTTACATTAGTAAAAATCATTGTATTGAGTCATCTACAACTGCAGGTAGGTGACGGGAGACATGGAACAAGAGGTGTGCCCATGAATGAAATTAGGAATGTGGTAATGCACTTTAGGGACTGCACAGAGGACTAGGGAAGCATGGAGAGGGATTTTTATGAATTTTATGGGTGAGGTCATATGGAATGTTATTTTTGGACCTGACATGCTAACGAGGGTAGGCAGATCGTGGATTTACCACTATAGTAGGGACAACAATGTGATTATAGTCCTCCCATGCTTGGTAAGGATGGACCCCAGGGAGGAAGATCTAGAAGAGGGGTAGTTGGGGCCCTGGGATGAGGATCAATGGGAGGTGGAAAACTTTATGATCTATTCAAACTACCCCCACTCGGAATCCCATTTTAGGATAAAGGAACTAGTGGTCAGGGACATGGACAACTGCAAGCTATGGATACATTTGACATGGAAAATCACAAGACTATTAGAGATATGACATGTGATTATTATAATCTTTAGTAAATACAAGTATACACAAGTGTGAGTCATTCCTTCATCTATTTACTCCCAGTGTGGGAGATTTATATCCTAGTTGAGAGTTTATCCTAGTATCTTTTGTTTTAGGTTCCCATAGGGAACATTTCATCATTATAATTTATCTATTAGTAGTGAGAGATATTTCTTATAAGAGAGAGTGTCTAGTGGGACCTATTGGCCATCATGATGAGACCTTATGGAATCATTTTGGGTATGTAATGACTGACTAGGGTATGATCCCAGATTAACTATCACCATAGACAAGTCAGATTCCTTGAGACAGATGGGATGTGGTTTGTTATTTAAAGAGAGATCATGGGGGAGTGAGTGGGCCTTCTGAGAAGGGAACTTTAACCCATATCCCATCAACAGGAAAGTATACCCCTTGGTGCAACATGATCCTTAGGCATCTAGACTTCTTCCAACATTGATTATTATATGAACGTCTTCCTTGATGACATTTTGAGACTACCTCTGAGGCCGTATATGAATTTTGTTCATCGACTTGAAGCATGAGACAACTATGAAATCTTCCACAATGTATTGTTTTCCCCCATAGACCTCAGGGACATGAGGGTTCTATTTGATGGCCCTCGAGAGAATGGTTTTATCATAACTAGTGTGTCCCCTTTGAAAGGACCAATTTTTTTGTGAAAAAGGAGGATGTTAGATTTTGTATTTATATGGATTATTGTAACCTAAATCAGGAAACGAAAAGTAATAAGTACGTCTTCCTAAGGATTGATGGCCTATTTCTTTTTTTGAGGTACTAGATGTCTCTTGATGATTGATTTTAGATCCGACTACTATAAGTTGAGAGTTTGCAAGGTTGATATTATGAAGCTAGCATCACTATAGTGAAACAAACACTATGTGTTTATAGTGATTCCCTTCCGTTTAAATAATTCCCCTAGTGGGGTTATGGCTCGGATTAAATGGATCTTCTATCCATAATTGGACCGATTTTAGTTTTCTTCATTGACAATATACTCATATGCTCTATGTTAGAGGAGGAGCATGCAAACCACTTGAAACTGTTCCTAGACTTACTTATGGGGAACAAGAATTATGGAATGATATCTATGTTATATTTATGGATCCAAAAGTATCAATTTCTATGGAGTATTGTTTCAGAACAAGGATTATCTTTGGACCTGAAAATGATCAATGCAACGCCTTCTTGGTAACCACTCAAGAACATGTCAGAGCTGAATAATTTTATTTGCTTGGAAAGATACTATTAGGGTTTGTGGAAGACTTATATAGTGTTACAAACACTTTGACCACCTTGATGTTGAAAGGGTAGTTGTTTACCTAGATAGAGATATTATAGTGTTTCTTTTATTAGTTGATATTGATACTGAAAATTAATCATATTTTTGGGCATTCTAGAGGAGGGTGTTGGGTATGTTGTATATTAAAACACCTATAGAGTTGGTTTCAGATGAATGTTAATGTAGAGGAAATATTTGATCACATGTTGTTCGAGGAAGTTGATAACCCATGAGTAGAACAACAAGACACATGACATAGAGTTGGAAGTTGTAGTATTTTCTCTGATGATATGGAGGAACTATCTTCTGGGAGAGAGAATCATTTTTTAATCAGACTGTCAGAATATTTTGTATGTGTTAACAAAGAGGGATATGAACCTGAGGAAGAGGCACTGGTTAGAGTTATTGTAATAATATGACTTTTATATAGTATACACTTATAGGAATGTAAACATGGTGAATAATTTCCTTAGTATGATTTCCCAGGATTTCTTGGCGTAGGAGACATATGAGAAGTTAGCTTCATTACATCTGACCACGTTAGAGGAGGACGATGATACTTTTATTCAGTCGATGAACCAAAATTCTTTTCATATCAAGTGTGCGAGGGATGATCATTTGGTAGAATTCGAATATATGGTCATACATGCCATGATATCCTCAAGAGATTCACTATATGTGTTTTTTGAATAATTGAATCATGTCATTATATTCTAGGGGTGGATGGTGCTCATCGTCACAAAAAATGAGTAGTTGATGAGGGGGTTTCACAACACTATTTTGGGTGTACATCCCAGAGTAGAAAATATTTACATAGAACATTATCGAAAATTTTAGTGTGTGGGTATGTGGTGGAGCATGGATGAGTTTTTCACATGTTGTCTCACATATCCGCAGGTTAAGGACGAGTTATAGGTTTTTGATGGTTTGGTATAAGCCCTTAATATTCCAAAGTAGAAATGAGAAGGTATATCCGTGGAATTTTTGAAAGGTCTTACACAAATAACGAGAGGCAATGACACTATATGGGTGATAGTTGAATAACTTATAAAGTCATAGAACTTCTTTACTACCCACGATTAGAGTTTTATGAAGATTTTGGTGAATTTATAAATATTGTAGATCTTATTACTTCATGGGGTTAGCTCAATTATTTTATTTGAGTATGATGTTCGGTTCACATCATGATTGTGGAGAGGCCTACTAGAAGAATCTGGGACCTATATGAGGATGAATACAACCTTTCACACCTGAAATATAGTAAGTCCAAGTTAACAATCCAGTTGTTGAAGGATATGCTGGGTGATTTCATGCTTGTCTTTGGTCGGGGTTTTGAGGAATAATTAACCTTAGGGGATTTTACCGAGAATAATAATGATCATTCTATTATTGGTATTAAACCTTTCAAGGCCCTTTTTTGATGACCTCGTAGGTCTCCCTTATACTGGAATGAGACTAGTGAGGCATATCTTATTAGCCTGAGATGGTGTAGGAAATAATGGAGAAGGTACAGGTGATCCATGAGTGGATGAAAACGACCCACATCTAACAAAAATATTATATAGATTGATATCGTAGGCCTTGGGAGTTTGGTTAGGGATAAAAAATTGTCTTTAGTTTCTCCCCATGGAAATTAATAAAGATATTTGGATGGGTAGGTACTATATCCCTAAGGTTCATTAGGATAGCCATGATCTTGCAGAGGGTTGAAGAGGTCATTTAATTATATTCCTTTCCCCTAATTTTGGGGTGGGTACATTACATCTTTCATGTGTTTCAACCCAAGAGATACATGCATGATCCAACACACATTATTGACTGGGGAGAGCTGAACATCAAGGATGGTGCCAAATTTTTATATAATTCCATGGAGATCAAGTATCAATAGGATATGAACAAATGTGGATGTACTATCTCCTTGGTTGGTGTGATGAGGTAGTATGGGACCTTGCAGGAGAGCTCATAGGAGTGGGAGGTATAGATGCAGGATCATAATCCCCATATTTTTCTAATATTCCTTTTCTAAAACTAATACATAGAAGGAGATAATAATTTATTGACACTTTTTTCCTCGTTAAATTCTTGAAATATATCATTGAATATTTTTAGAGCTTGGCGCAGAGATAAATGCGATTACAAGGCCCGATGAGCATGAAATTAATTTTATAAATATAGGAAATATATTTTATATCTCATGAAAGTAGTTATTTTGATATAATAAAATACCACCTAAATAGAGTTTATATAAAAATTATGAGACCAATAGTGAATTTAGATCATGAGATTTAATCTAGGAGGATCCTAAAGATGGCGAGTGTGGGATATCCGGTTAAGGAAGTCATTTGCGGGTGCATTGGATAAGTTAATTAATTAAAATAATTTATTTAATGACCTTAATCCAAAAAAATCTATAACATGGACTTAGTTAGGCGATCTAATACCCATATTGAGTATAAAACATGGGTTTTACCCTAAGCATGACACAAATAGGGTTAGTGTCCAGTGCGGGGCTTGAGCGACATCATGGGAGGAATAGTCAAATAAATTGAAATATTTATTTAATTATTTTATTAATGATCTAAACCTAAATAGTTTATTATATATATATATATGGTTATAGATTAATCATCGGCTTATACACTTAACCCTTTTACATGAGAGGATCCATTTGAGGATAACTCTTAGATGATGGATGACCAAATCGTGGTTCGACGATCGATGTACATTAGATCTGTGGATCTCTACAATGATGATGCCACAAAACCGGTCTCCATCAGGGATTAATCCAAAGTATGGTAGGGTATTTATTTTTAGATTTTATCCCCATTTTTTAATTCTCATATTTTCCCAAAATTTTGTTTATGATTTCAATAAATATCTCATGGTATGATCAAGATGCATAAATTTGTAAAATTTATCATTTGATTGTTCAAAGTATTGAACCTCATGGCTATTTTAAATCCTAATTTTTTATCCTACACATTTTTTGAAAGATGAATGATTCTTATTCATTATTAATTTTACCAATCCCCAATAATTCAACGTGTGTGGAGACCCACCAACCACAAAAATGAAGGATGATGATCGTAGATAGGTGTGTTGATCACTCGACAACAACATATACATGTCGGGGATCAACCCAAGCGAGAAACCATAGACAATTCGACATGGGGGTATCACATTGTTAATTAAGGGAAACCCATATAGAAGTTTGTTGTAACTTGGGAATCTAGACATAGTCAATGATGAGACTCAGTCACAATAGATCCCGGATATAGGATCATGGGAAACATATTTAGCCATAGTGCCATGATTTCTGGGATGCCACATTTATTGGAGGTGCACCAATGTGATGAGTTCGCGTGGTCATGGATGGTTGCCAGTATGGTGAGGTGATACTACTAAGATGGAGGAATTTTTGGGAGGATAGAGGTGACACATTTGTCGTTGGGAATTTAGGGTTTCAACATGATTTGTGGTAGAAGTTGATATATGATCGAAATTGAAGATAATAAAAATTTATAAGAAATTAGAAGTTAGAAAGGAAGTGGAACTCTACATATGTAAGGAAAACTTGGGTGGGGGTGATTCTATAGTGCTACTCTTTTCTCATTAAAATATATTAATAAATAATAATAAAAATAATAATAATATCAAAATGATTTATTCATTATAACTCCTCTGTACAGCGTCATATTGATGTTCTGTTTGCTGTTGTGTGACCCAGAAATTGAGACAATAATTTCAAAACCAATGCTTGATACTTAATTTGGGCTCATGTATTTGGTCCAAAAAGTTTCTAAGAATATTAATATTATTATTTTTGTTGTTGTTGTTGTTCCAGTTGTGGAATATAGTATTTGACATATCTTCTTTGTATGATGTGAGAATGAGAAACTATATAAAGAATCATATCCCTGATACTGAGGAATATCTTTTAAGACCAATATATTCTATTTAATTCAGACATGTGGGTGGGTCCCAAGAAGTTCCCTTCATGCGTTATATAATGAAATGAGTTTTTTTCACCAGGTGAGCGATTTGGGAATGTAAATATCCAATCCCAAGCATTTTTTATAATATAGGACATTATGGTGACCTTTATAAATGATCTTGAAATAAAATTTTTTATTTTCCAAGTGGGATTCATCTTTAGGAAACACTCAACAATGATAATGATGTGGCAAGTTATTCAGATTCTAGATAGAGGTGGTACTCCCCTATGAAACTAGGGTGTGAGTCCTCTATACATGGGGATGATTCTCCCCTTTCTTACCAGGGGGTGTATCCTCCATAATTATTATGAATATACAGAGATGGTACTCAACTATTTTAACATTGGGAGATTCCTCTATTCATGGATATGGTACTCCTCTGTTGTACCAGTGTGTGGGTCCTCTATACTACTAATCATGGAGATGGTAATCCGCTATCTTGTCAGTGTCTGGGTCCTCCAAAAAACTTATCAAGGAGATGGTTCTCCAATTTAATATCAGTATGAAGGTCCTCTATACTGATTTTTATAGAGACTGTACTCCCCTAGCACACTTGGGTATGTGTTCTATAAACAAGGATATGCTACTACCTAATCACAATAGGGTGTAGGTCTTCTGTATGACTTCTTCAGAAAGAAACATGTGATGATTGGCATTATTGATTGAATCTTGGAATAGTTGGATGAATCATTGTCCTATGATGGGATGTGAGATGACGATTACCTTTATCTATCATATGAATTTTTTTATGATCATATATGTATAACTATTTATTGTACTTTATTCCACTCTTGATATGAGTTGAGTTGTCTACTTCTATCATGTCTCCTTTTTTCTCCACATTCTTCTTTTGAGGTATCCTTTTGAGTATGTATACACTCAACCCTACATGTTATATTCACTAACATGTTGTATCTTATACAGTAGATAGATTGGTCGGAAGTTGATACAAAAGAGCATACGGATACTCGAGTGCATATACCATGTACAACAGTTAGGCTTAGAGATCTATTGTCGGGATCTATCTGCGTTTTAATTTTCCATTTATTGTAAACTTGGGACATCATTCCTAGTTGGGTGTGTATTTTTCCCATTTACTTCTTCTAATTATGTTTACATACTAATATTTATTACCTTGAGGTTTTTATGTATGGTATTCACTATATATGTTTTATATTTTATTATTATTCCTTTTCACTTATAAATGGAGATTTTCAGGAATGTGTGTACATGTTCATTAGGAAAAGGCCTCCCATTTTAGTCATTCCTTTCAGTTCTAGTCTCAATCCCCTATCCTATTTAGGTTGGCTAGGGGTAGTTAAATATCATCTCTCCACCATTCAAGTAGGTCCTAGTGCATCAGGTCGTGACACCCATCAGGTAATAAGTCTAACAAATTTATCATATGAATAAATAATACAACTTAATCAACATGAATTAACAATAAATAATTATCCATATAAGAATAACTAGTATACAAAGATCCAATAAATACCCCAGTTAAAATTATCATAAGAAATCTAGATTATAAGACATGATTGTATCATTGGACAATATCCCTAGTAAATCATAATATTTAAAATATGTTAACATAGATGAAAATACCTTTTAAAAAAATTGAACCATTATGATAAAAACATCAATTTATTTTGATAACATTTTAGATAAAATTTTATAATATTGAAAAAATAAAATTATTTTATAATAAATTTAGAAACATTTATTTTAATCTTCTAAGAAGATAGTAATCAAGTAAGTGTGAAACTCATTCCCGTGGGATAAGTTAAAAAAATATTCCAACCACACATTTGTTAAAAATTACTTCATTCAGAAAATGAAAAGAGAAATATATTCAAACATTTATATATGTAGTTAAATGTGGGATATAATAACATTATATAATAATTATAGAATAGAAGAAATAATCTTGAAAATATTTTAATGAAAATACGACATGGAAGAAAAATATTCCCGTCTGAATAAACAACCAATGAAAGTTTTCCTTAATTAAATTATTTTGGAAATTTGAGTACATTGAGAGAGGAAAATAAAAGGAAAATATTTAAAATATATTGATAAAAATAATAATAAAATATATGTAGTTGAATAATATAAATATCTTATTATTTTATTCTCTGAAAATTTTTACATAAATAATCCAAAATAAAATTGAGCTTCTATAATAAACCATTAACAGTTTGGAAATGTTTGACTTATAAACTAACTGAAAGATGTACCATAAAATAAAACATTAAATACCATGTATATAAATAGATTCATCATACAAATTATCAATGATGTATTATAAACACCACTCAATAGAAACAAGTTATGAGTATGGCATATGTCTCCGAGAAAAAAAAAAGTGGGAGGATAAACCCCCACTAAGATTGTAATATTGAAGTGAGAATTAATCAATGAATTGATTATTTGTAACAAATATAAACCCACATAAAAATGTTTTTATAAAATATAAAATTATTATATATGATTAAACACATAATATTGGAATAACATAAAAACTAAAATGAAATATAACCCTAGGAAAAAGAAATTGAGTTAAAAAACCCTTTATCTCGAGTCTGAGTAACCAGATACATACATTATTTCCTATATCGTAAACTTATATAAATTTATTTCTTGGCTTTGAAATTTTGTAATTTTTATTATCTTATTATTTGACCCTTTATTTAATATATTACAATTCATTAAATTTTTATTAAATTAGTTATGCTCACATCAGACGTTTTGAGGACGTTTGGTAAATACTCACAAGACAACATTGTTAGGTTGACTATAGTTCAATAGTATCAAGAATATTAATAATGACAAAATTAAATTTTTTTATATTAAATAAAATTTCAAAATCATCAATGAATATAGGACATGAAAAACAATTCGCATAGCTTCATGTAGGTGGTAGTCCACATGTATGCATGTGCGACATTATCATTTTTTAAAGGGTATATGGGTAAAAAGGTAAGTAATATATTATATTTAAAAAATATTGATTATTTAATTAATATCAAATATGTCATTAATTATATCATAATAACTAACCTTGTGAGGTGATTATGGGAATATAGTACACATCACACTGTGAAGGTGATATTGCACACATACACTCGAGTGATGTTTTCATTTACCACAAGATGGAGATAGACATGACTATGTTTTATACAATATAAATAATAAAATTTTACCATATTGGGGATTACGGTGTTTTTAAATGGACATGGTTCTGAAATAATTGATGGAGGTTGAAAAAGAAAATAAAATAAAAGAACTTGGTTATGTGTTACACCTCCTGTTTGGAAATTTCCTTTTGGATTATGCCTTAATACGTATTAAGATATTATTGTTGGAATAAAAGAAGATTTGAAATTAAGGTAATTATGTAAGGAAGGAATTATTGCAGGCATTGAATAATTTACACAGGTAACACTTTGAGAATAATAGAGGAAAGAACGCTCTATTTTATTAGTGAGGGAAAGGACTCACTTGGAATTACATAAATGTTTTAAATAGAAGATATATAATAATTATGTCATGTTTTACCAAATGGAAATTATTTTGATAGCAAGAAATTAAGAGGTCAAAATAACTTCAAGCAATAAAATTTATAGAGGTTTATGTTTCATGTTGAACCTTATTTTTTGGTTCAAACCCCATAATAATGCTTTTTAATATTAACCATGTTAATACTTTTTTTTGACAATAAGATTCATAAATTAACTTATAAGGTGAAAAGTGTCTTAAAAATGTTCTATGGATGTAATTTTAGAAAATTTAAGATCCCAAATATCCTTTTCAAATATTTTATTTCATTTTTAAATCATTTAATAAAAAAATGTTTATCATAAAATATCATTAATATAATTTTTGAAACTATACATTTAATTTGACATTAAATATATCAAAAGAATATAAGAATTAAAATTTAAATACATTTACAATAATTTATAATTCATAATTACCTATTTTATTTTTTTAATACTATAATTTATCCAAAAAGTATTAATTTTATTATTTTTAAATTCATTGACCTTGCTTTTCTCGAATATTTTCACAAACACTATATTAGAATTGTATAAGAATTTAGGGTAATATATCATCAATAAAAACTAAAAATAAATTTATTTGAGAAAAATAATTTATAAATATTAAAAAAAATATGAATGATCATAACTTTTTTTATCCCAATAAAGATACATTATAGATTTAAAAAGGAGTAACATTTTGTTATTTTCTTAACATAAAATAATATAAATGTCACTATCAATGGAAAATGTCAACGAAATTCTATGTGTTAGATGTCATCATGGATGTGGTAAAATGAAACTCATACAATGAAATAAAAATATGTTTTTGGATAATTTGTTACCTTATCCCATAGTATTAATTTTCATTAACACATTTGACCTATTACTATAGTGATTTTTTACTATGGTTACTATTAATTATGCTTAAATATGATATTAACCTATTTAGAAAATATATCCTACTTATTAAAAATATTTAATATATTTTTGAATATTAATTTATAAAATTTTCATACATGAATTTTAAAATAAATATATAAAACACATTGTCTTTTTTAAGATTCTGTTTTAATAATAGAAATAAACGTATAAGAAAATTAAATATAATGTAGATTAACATGAAATTATATATATTATGTTAAATGAAATGGATATTATGATACTTCAAATAATATACAAAATGGAATGATAATTATTAATTACATTATTTAATTGAAATAATTGACATTTATACAAAAATTGATATATTTTTTACAAATCTATAGAATATAATTATTTTTTGAAAAATAAAAAAAAATCATCCTTTGAAAATATCATTATTATTATTTGATAATTTTTATTAGACTTTTCAAATAATATTTACAAATGTGGTTTAAATTAATTATAATATCGATGTAAAAAATCCAATAAAACCCTTTTTTGATAAAACATATTTTTGATGCATAAATATATTTTTTGAAAAGTGAGTTTCTATTTATTATAAATTAATCAATACATTTTAGTTATTTTACACATTTATACATATTTTTCATAATTTTGTTATTATTATTCATACCTCTCAGTTTAATAAATAGGTTATAAGACATCATATTTAAATAACATTTTCAATGGAATACATTCTATACGTAATGGATATATTAATATTAATTTAACTGAATGTTTTCTTAATAATTTTAATCACCCATCACATAAAAGGAAAAAAATGAGTAAATGTTTCTTTAAACTAATGATCTATGTTATACATATATAACTGTGGAACTTTGGGTTTATTCTATTTAACCATTTCATACCATAGGTTTTTATAGGTTCTATATTCTCATTAATTATAATGGTTTATAATGAAAATGTGAATTAACACCAACATATACCACAAGAGTGTTTTGGTAGGTGTTAATCCTTAGATTCACTCATCATCCATCACTGATGATTGAGTTAATATCATATCCACCCGTTTCAGAGTTTTTAACCATCATGTATCTATTCTATAACCACATCCACATTCATGTATCAATAATGTTATGTGTTTTCTGGGAAAACCACACAATATCTATATTAAAAAATATTCTTGAGATTAATATATACTTAATCTCATCCGTAGAATCTATCACAAGGTTATGTTATCTTATCTATCTTTTCATAAATATTGTTCCCAAGGGTTGTACTAAACTTACTTTGATACAAACTATAACACTCAAGATCAAGTAACCCTGATCCAGTCATTTTTTACTAAATTGGAACAATATATAAGAAATATCATCATGAAATATCATACAAATCATTAGGCATGGGAAACTAGACAAATGATTTAATCTCATAACATATTTAAAAATATAAAATAAAACATATTATTTTCATTGATAATATTATTATTACCTCATGAATATCCTTTCATATCTATAATTTTAAAGTTCTATCCTTAATGGATAAAGGATATAAAATAATATGGTGAATATGGATTCTTAGTAAGGGAATGTATGTAATATTGGCTATTATAGAATAAATAAGGAAATGAAAATATGGTTGGAAGAAATGATGATAAAATAATTCCATATAAATAATCATGTTCTCTTTAAACTTATCCCTCAATATCACAAGTAATATAATAATCACACGTACATTTATAAATATTTTCATAATTATGTAATGTATAATGTCAAACATCTTAAACTAACCATTGAGACCTCATGTGAAGACATCACACATTAATTTGAAAGGCATATGCCTAGATACCCAACCTATTTTGTCCCATGAGATATATTTAGGTTTCAAGAGGTTATGAAATTTTGATCCCCACTCATTACATAAATAATACCAAGGAATTAATCATATTAATAAACAAAAAACCTTAATCAACATGCCATAATAATCAATAACTATATTAATTGGATGAACTATCATATGAAATTTCAACACTTTCCCCAATGAAATAATCACCATCCATGTAGATATTAAGGGTGGATGGTAATATTATAACATATACCTAGTATATCATAACAATTAATTTATTTCATCATAGATGAAAAATCATTGAAAAAACATTCGAGCCTTTGTCAGATGAACATAATTTCCATTTACCAAATTTTTAAATAAAAATTTCACAAATATTCATAAAATTGCATTATTTGAAAATAAGCATGGAAACATGTAAATTAATTTATCACTAAAGTAAAATAATATTAATGATGGTGGAAAAAATCTTTCGTGTGATATATGTTAGAAAAATATTTGGTTCACACCTACGGTAAATAGTAATACATACGAAAAATTAAAATAGGTGTATTTTTGAATTTTTTATAGAAATTCATACCTGGGTAAAAATAATTTTAACCGGTCATTAGTTAATTTTATAAAAAAATTCTAGATAGAAATTTAATGATTATGTGGACATGAAATATGAATAATCATAATCAAATAAAGAAACATAGTAAATTTTCCATAAATAAATTATTTCTAACTGTTGAGTAATTTTAGAGAGAAACTTGAAAGGAAAACACATTAAATCCATAAATAAATATATTAAAAGACAATATTTGGAGTTTGATAATATAAATATCTTACAAATTCCTTATATACAAATTTAAACACAACCAATCATTAATAAAAATTAGATTACGTAATATACCGTTACAACTTTACTAACTTTGGAATCATAACCCCATGAAAATTAATAACATCAAATAAAACATTAAATACCATTTTTTTAAATATTTTAAACATATAAATTATACATGGGTTATTATAAACATTATATAAAAGAAAAAAGTGGTGAATATGGAATACATCGGACAAAAACAAAAGTGGGATGATAAAACCTTACAACGATCATGACATTGAAGTAATTATTAATCAAAGAATTGATTATGTGTTACAAATTTAAATACACAAGAAAATAAGTTTAAATAAAACATATAAATGTTTTATTTCATTGAAAACATAATCTTGTTTTAACATAGAAAATGAAAAGGTAATATGACCTAATGAAAAGCCGCTTCAGCAGAGGAAATGTGGTGATGTTGAGAAGATGAACAATGTTATCCATTGAGAGGTATAGGGATAGATTCCTAGGGGTTTAATCTTAGGGTGAATGTATCCTATGGATCCAATCATCTGGTCGGGTCACCTGGTCTTGTTCGGGTGGGTGAGATGAAGGGTGACACAATTGTACTGATGAATTGCGGTGTTGAACCACTATCAAGTGGGTTATCACCCTCAAAGATGCTCTTCCATCTCAGATGAAAATGGATCCTTCCTAGATAGGTTCCTCTGTAGATTGATATATTCATGGGGATGAGGGTTTTCTTATGTAAAGGGTTCCTAAATTATACACCATGGGATTCCCTTTTTAAGGAAAAAAATAACCCAATGAAATGAAATTAAGTTAAGAAACTCCTTAACTCATGTCCTACTCACCACGAACGTACATTTTCTATTGTAAAATAAAATTATTTTAAATTTAAACAACTTTTAGAAAAAATTTCATGTTGATTTCCTTATTATTATCCATTTTATTTAGTTTATTACCCATCATTATATTGATATTAAATCATTTAAATTTATGTTAGAAATTTTGAGGATGTTCAGTTCAGAATCACCAAAAAACATTTGTAGGTTGACCATGGTCAAATGGGTATTGGTTACACATTATCCATGATATTAATTGTGAAATATTTATCATTTTTATAAATTAAATAATTTTTTTTAACCATCCATGAATGGAAGCCACGATAAACGAACCATATTTCTTCAAGGAGGTGGTAGTCCACACTTACACATGAGCGACATTTTCATTTGTAATGAGTCTAAGAGTAAAAAAGGTAAGAAATATATTATATTTATAGAATAATGATCATTTCATAAATACCATATATATTGATTAAATACATCATAATAACTATTCTTGCGATGGGGTGGTTAATATTGAAACATATCAATTCTTTTTTGTGGTAGTCCAAATGTATGCATGAGTGATGTTTTCAATTTTCATTGGATAGAAAATGAAGAAGACCAAGGGATATGACATATAAATAATGAAAAGATTTTATTTAATAGATAATTATATCATAACATAAACATGATTATGATATAATTGAAGGATTTATAATACAAAAGAAGGAATGAGCATGGTTATAAGTTATACGTATTATTTTGAAATACTCATTTAGCTTACATCTTAAGCCACATTAGGATGGTCTTAGGGCGAGAAAATCAAATCTAGGATGAAGGGAAGGGATCTAGGATGGTATTCATGTTTGTATTTTATGAGTTAAAATTATCCATCTTTTTGATAAGGGAGGAGATAAGGCGCACATTTACAAGTGAGGGAAAAGACACACTTGGAATTACATAAAATATTCCAATATAATATACATATAAATTATTTAATGTGGTAAAAAATGGAAATATGTAAAGATTAGTATATGGTAATGTCAAAATTAATTCTCCATATTAAAATTCTATATGTTTATGTTTTATTTTAAAAAATATCTT
The DNA here is from genome assembly GCA_963277665.1 of Viscum album. Lineage (NCBI taxonomy): Eukaryota > Viridiplantae > Streptophyta > Magnoliopsida > Santalales > Viscaceae > Viscum > Viscum album. The sequence continues at coordinate 1,370,249,890 of OY728136.1, forward strand.
TCATTTTAACCCCCTCATTATCCCTTTTTAACCATAACCATAGTAATACATTTATGTATCCTTTAAGGGTCATAAATTAACTTCTAATGTGATAAGTGGATCAAAAAATGGTCATTGGGTGAATTTTTTTCCATTTACCATGAAAATTTTCCACTTTATTTTTTTAAATTGTAAGACATTTATTAAATTATTGTTTATCGTAAAATATCCTTAAAGTCATTTAGATACTATTCAATTAATTTTACTGAAAGGATATCAATATTACAATAGAATTATAATATAAACAAATTTAATATCATTTATACCTTGTAATTTATTATTAAATTCATTTATTGCCACAATTAATTCAAAATATATTTTTTTTTATTTTTTTTAATTCATTTACCTTGATTTTTTAATTGTTTGAATAAGCATTGTATCTGTGTTGCACAAACCTCTAAGGTAATTATACAATTCCTAAAAATTAAAAATAAATAATGATAATATAAATGTATTCATATTTACACTAAAAATTTATAATTTTTCATAACATGTTTTTATCCCAACGAAAATATATTAGAGATATTAAAAGAAATAGTGTGACATTTTACAATTTTCTTAATATAAAAAAATATTAATGTCATTATAAAATGGAAATGGAAAAAATAGATATATTACAATATTAGGCATATATGTATTAATTATTATCATAAAATGATCTCCATGGGCCCGTTCTCGTGGATGCACCCTATAGTGGTGTTTTAGGAGGTCTTAGTTTTGAGACTCCCCAGGCTCAATTAGTTTGGATTTTCTTTTGCTTCCCTCTGCCCTGACCAATGTAAAATAAATATAATAAAATGAAATAAAGGAAAGTTTTGAGTCTATTTTAATACCTTATCCCATATTTTTATCATAAATTATATTTTTTACCCATTACTGTAGTGATAAAATGTTACAATGATCAATATTCTTGTTGAATAAAAATATAATTGAAATATTTACCAAATTTGAAACTAATAGTTTAAAATATGTAGTCAATTTTTTATTATTCAATTTTAATAAGTGAATGAAATCAATTATAATATTAATTCTTAAGATATATATAAAATTAATTTTTTAAATTTGTTTTTCAAATATAAAAATGAACTTATAGCAAAATTAAAAATAGTATTGATTTATATAGAATTATTTAAGTTGAGTTTAATAATATGTATCTTATTTTACTTGAAAATTAATTATAAAAGAAAAAAATTATTTTAAATTTGTTTATTTAAAGAAAAGAAAATACATTTTTTTTAAAAATTGGTATTATCAGTATTCACTGAAAAATATAGTTTTTTAAATAATTTAAAAAAATCACAGAAAAATAATATAAAAATTTTGATTTAATAAATTATATACATTTTTTCAAATACAATTTATAACAATAGTATAAATTAATAATAATATCTAGAGAAAAAATGGGATAAAGACATTTTTTAAGAAACATATTTTTGAATCATAAATAAATAAATTAAAAATTGAGTACTTATTATGATTTAATAAGTTAAATTTTTTATTTAAAAAATTTAGAGATATTTTTTATAATGTGGTTTTTATGTCTCATATCTTCCATTTTAACATCTATGATATAATGATGAAATTTAAATGATAATATTTTTATATGGTATATCATATTACTCTTAAAGATCAGTGTTGATTGTTAGAAAATAAATAAAGAATAGTATTATTTTAAATTGAACTTTCGGGGTTCAATAGAAAAATATCGGGCCATGAATGAGTATTATAAAATGAGTAAGGAGATTTTGGTAGAAGTAATCAGCTGTGAAAAATATATTTTAAATAGAAGTCCTTTTAAAACATTATAGAGGTATATTCTTAAACTACTGAGGTATATAATACCTGTAGATGTTTCCCACTTGATAGTTTTTTGATGTGTTTCCTATATTCTTATTGATGAAAAGGATGTGAAAAAACCCAATGTAAATATCCAAACATGTTTTTTTTATTTTTACAATGATGAATTTTTTTATTTCATTATTAGGATAATGAAAATTGGCATGTTATTAAATGATTAAATTCTCTCTGTAATGAGAAGGTTATGTAGAATGACCAAAATAAGATTAGAGACAATGTTTAGAACAAATAATCATCTAAACACATCCGTGTTTTTTATGGATGTTTCGGAAGGTTATATGTTTTTAAAAGTTTCGATTTAATGGAAATTCTAGAATAGTTAACTGAATTACAGGATGTATCTAAATGATTAGTAACTATAGAATCCCTATACAGATCTCCAAAAGGTGAAGTCATAGAAGCAGTAGTTCTTGAAATAGTATAACCATATGTATTTTATGTCGGTCCACCAGGACCAAAAGAAAAATTTAATGTTTTAGAACAGATATGCACAACATTCCTCTTATGGATGGTGTAAATCCGTATATCCTAAAATAATAGGTGAGTATTTATGATTTTGGAAAGTGGGAGTCAATTATGATTTATGGAATGGATTCAATGTATAAAAAAACCTACGTGATAAAAAACTAACACATGGGATGAAATAACTTCTAAATAACTAGTTTTTTCCTTGAAAGGAGAAGTGTATGGTATAAATAGGTAAATGGGATGGTTGGTAATCAAAGGGTTTCAGAATAATTAATGAGTATACATATTCTACATTTTATCGCCCATTTCCAAGAACCCAACAATCTAGATGGTGAAAAGTATAGTTTCTTATAATAATATGTAAATAGAATGTATGTATATGGATATATAGTCCCTTTATAATGCTTGGAGGTGGAAATATATATAAATAAGCTGTAGAGTTTCATGGAGAAACTGAATGAGTGCCGAGTGTGTAAGATGAGAAGTATCCTTTATGATTTGCGGTATGTTCAATGGAAATGAATCTGGAAGTATGATTCCTTTGTGGATAAGAAGGTATTAAACTATAAAATGTATGGTAAATTTTTATACTAAAATGTGTTTAGGGATATTCTACCCATCATCATTACATTGTATGTGCATGACATGCACTTTTATGTTTAAAACATGAAATATATTTCAGAGGTGAAAAATTACTTGTCTGAATGGTTTGAGATAAAAACTCACAGAAGCTAATAATATTTTAGAGATGTATGTTTAAAGGGATAGATAAAATAATTTATTTTTTTATCAAAAGAAATATATGTTTTGTGGATCGTAAGAGTATATGATGGCTATAATGAGGTGGGGTGAATTTTAGTTCAAAAAATTTAATCAAATATAAAACCCAAACCCTCTATTTTAAAAATTATCAAACACAGAAATATATCAATGATCAGAGTATAGGTATCAGAGTTAGAAGTCATCCAAATATGGCAATGTTACTAAACAGACATACAAATAGTCTGACTAACTAGATAATAGAAATATTTAGCAAACCAAAATTTCCAATATAAATTTCACAGTAGAATATCACACATGTCAAAAAAAGGTAATATAAAAGTCTATAACAAAGTAGGAATGTATTAATAAATTTACAAAATATAATATACATTTTAACATTAATAGTTAAGGAATTCAAAAATTCTGACTGAAGATATCCATAGTTTTCAAATGAACAATAAGATCTATCTTTATACACCTATAAAGACCTTGATAATAAAATTGGAATCGCACTTTATTTATTAAATAAGAAATACCTTGATTTGGATATTGATAAAACCCCATCTTCCAATCCCCTGTATTCTATTGATCATCCAAATTGATATAACCGATATTCATATCTCTGGAAGACCTCAATCATAACCTCGATCTAAAAAATAGAATGTACGAGTAAAACATTTCTCAGTATTTTACAATTCCTGACTTATAATCCTTAGAGTGTGAACTATCTAATATATTACAAGGTGTAAGAACAATATTTTTAGGACGATTTTTCCACATACATGTTGAGTTTCAAATGAATTAGCTCCTAGATCCTTTAAATCATTCCAATTTATAGGTATCCCTCCAATTCTCATATTTTCCATAAATCTTGGAGTCAGTGGTAAGGGCCTCAGATGATATTCACTAGAACACTCAGAAAAATGTATCCATATAATTTTGTTTTGATACAACCATTAATATTCTCTCCATCCATTATAAATAATTCCAATACTCTGATTATAATCTTTTGATAGTCTGATAGACTATAATTTTTGTTAGTCTTTTTAACTAAACAATGGTTAGTATGATGGTTTTTTAATTTTTTCAGTCCGATGGACTTAAAATTAGTCAATATAATAGATAAAAAATTATTCAGTTCTATGGATTTGACTCTTAGTCATCCTGATATATCATACTATAATATTGTGAAGTTTATCTTCATTTTTAAAGAACTATTTATACATTTATTAAATAAAATTCAATAAAAAAAATCTAAAATACTTGGGACATTCAATGTTAGTAAAATAATGATTTAAGAAATGTATTTTATTTTCAAAACTATGTAAATGAAAAGTAGAAAGTATAAAATTTTGAATAAAAAATATCCCCCTTAAAAAAATAAAACATAAATCATAAAAGGAAAAACTAGTATCTTTGAAAAGCATACAACCCTTTGTATGTTAAATAACATAAAGTTATTTCCTCAAAAGAAATATCTCCCCTTTTTTAACATAACTCCCACATTCACAAAAACCTATTATTATTCAACATTTCTCATCTGGTAGTAAATATTACTATATTTTAATAATAAGAAAAAATATCCAATAATATAGTCTACACCTTTAACAATTTCTCACCCTTAAATAATATCTCCCCCATTGTGGTTCTCCAAAGGAGATATGGGAAGTAACATATTCTTCTGAAATATTTGAAATTATAATATCGAACAATTATGTTTGAATGAACATTCATCTATGATAAAAGGAAATAATATTCATCAATGAAAATTTAGAAAACAAAATAATATAAATTTTTGGTCGGAGTGGATACTCAAGAGGGGGGTGAAATGAGTTCCAACAAAAAATTTCTGTCAAAAATATTCTTATTAAAATCCCCCAAATTGAATAACAAGATAATCTATAGTGAATTTGTAAAACTATAAAGGGTTATTTAGATTCTCAAAAGATTGATATGTTCTTAGTTAATCTAATCTAATGATTTATTAACTTTTGAAGAAAACTTAATGCTTTAAAGTACATACAATCACTTGTAGATTAAGTATCAAAGTAACTTTAGAACAATTTTATATTTCAATGTAATTAGCAGTGGAATATTCATTATGAGCTAAAATAAAAATAAGTAAGAACATCAGTTTTTATCAAGAGGTTCAGTCTCAAGCCAAGACTTAGTCCTCTCATACAATTTATATAAATTTGATCCACACCCTAGATCGGGGTAAACAACAGTACAAATAATGTTCAGGTCCTAAGACCCCTACCACAGTTCTACGTGTGAAAACAAAAACAACTGCACACATGGTATCTGGGTCACACTTGAGCTCTACCACTATCTAGAGTGGGATACACGAGAGTTACATAAGTTTTGTGAGGATTTATAAATCCTCCAGCTTAGCTCATGAGAAAGTTTGTGTATAAAATGTACAGAGTATGCACACATATCAAAATGTAAAAAAAAGAATTATTGAGAGAGTATAAATGAAGTTTAGAATGCTCTAGTGATTTGAAGTGTAGATCTGGACTCCTTTGATTAATCAAGAATTATTTTTAGTCCTTCTCTAGTTTCTGTCTGAAAAACAGAGGGTCGTTTTCTTCAAGTTCAATGTACTTTTTCCCTTCTTGGCTAAAGTGCAGCTTGTGTTCTCTTCTAGAACGAATTGCTTCGTGTATGTCCAGTGTTCTTCCAGAATGGATGTATCCTTTATTTTCTATGTGTTTTCACCACTTTTCAGCACTCTTCATCCCTTATTTCACACTTCCTTTTTTTCACGCCATTTTTCCTTCCTTTTATTGCTTTTAGCTCCAGAAATGGGAAATATTACCTTTTCATAGGTACAAGGTACGGTTCCCTGACATGTCATGAATCCACATTAATTAATGGAATTTTCATTAAATTTAGAAAATTTGACCCTTATTATAATATAAATAAGGAATAAAAGTTTAAGCAGCGGAGTGCTTGTAATGGTTGACTTGTAACGGTTACTCCTTCTATTGGTAGATCTGCTTGTATCGATAGTTCTATTTATTGGTAACTCTTTGTATCAGTAGCTCTTTGTATGAGTATCTCTTTGTATCGGTAGCTCCTTGTATTGGTAGCTCTTTGTATTAGTAGCTCATTGTATCGGTAGCTCTTTGTAGTGGTAGACTTGATTATACTGGTAGACTTACTCTAACGGTAGTTGTCTGTATCAGTAGACTGTATATATCAGTGACATGTGCTTACCGGTGTAATTATACATACCGGTAGCTCTGTATATCGACTACCTTTTCTTATTGGTGACTATTTCTATTGGTAGACTGTGTCTATTGGTAGACTAAGTACTGGTAGGTCTGTATCAGTAGCTTTGAGCATATCAGTGACTTATCACTTATCTGTTCTATACAAAACAAATCCCGATTGAGTTAGAGTTATTTCAAAGTAGAATGAATAATAATTAATATATAAATGAACATTATTTGGGATTATCAACATATTAAATCATAAGTGAGATTATCAAAACCGGTGAGGTAAATAATCTCCCCCTTTTTGATAATCACAACTTATTGAATCATAATCTCAAAATAAATAGTAACATATCAATGGATTTAGTATAAAATGCAATGGTATTAGAGAAAACAAGAAAAAAAATTACTTGACTTACGTATCAACGGAATTATAAAGAAAATAATCAATGGGAATAATGATATTTTCAAATGAAGATTTGAAAAGATAAAAGTATAAGAGGTAATATTATATTTCTCATAAGCTCATATTTGTCAGGACATCTCATATGGCTCATTTTTCTCCCCATTTGTCCTATCATATGATGCATATCAGCTCTGTTCAGTTCTGTTCTCCCCCGTTGTGATTAACAAAAAAGAAAGAAACAAATACAGAGAAATTTAACAGAAGGGTAAAATAGAATAAGGTCGTTTTCATTCCATGGGGCTAAAAAGATACATAGGATGACAAAAATGAAACAAAAAGAATACAAGGATTCCTATCAAATGGATTTACCATCAGTAAATCCACCTCCTGGATGTCTACTTGAGATTTTCGTTTTGGATCCGAGGGAGACTCAGACTGTGGAGATGTAGGTGGAGGCTTAGGAACACCAGAAATTATCAGAGGAGGCTGAGCTACTGAGACTGTTCTAGGTCTGTACTGAGTAGCTCTCTGAGTGATCATGGGAGTAAGGATTTAGATGGCTTAGGACAGAGTTATCTGAGAAGGAGAAGCAATATAGGAAGAGGTAGGTTAAGCTGGAGGTACAATCACTGGCCGAGCATCAACATGCAAGAAAGGAAACAAGAGATTTATGAAATCCATAATGATTCCTCCTCCTCTTTCCATAGCAGAAATAAATTCGTCCTTATTCTCCATGAATTTGTCTAGTGCAGGTGTGAATTCACTGAGCTTGCTAACATGTTCTCTGAAGGCTTTATTGACTGGTGGTAGCTTCATGTTTTCTATCATAAGATTGAAATGGTTGTTGAGATGATTCTTGGTATAAAGCCTTCGTAAATAATAATCTACCTTGTCTTTCACCTCATTCTGAGAAGAATAAGATTCTCTCATATAGTCTTGAAAAATATTCTTGATATCACTAGTGGTATCGCTAGTAGATGATACTACTTTGGTCATATCAGATGAGTCCACAGAGACACTGGTTGATGCTGAACAAAGCTCCTCCTTCATCACATCTCGAATCTGATCCAGTTCTATAAAAGGTCTGGAGGCAAGAGAACCTATAGAGATGGTTACTATTTCCTAGAAGTTTTTAGTCATCCCACTGATAAGATTTATCAAATGAGAATCCTGGGTGCTGACATGATTTTTCATGGTGGTTTTAAATCCCTCAAAACCTGATACCATATGGCTCACAAACCTTTTAATATAAGCTAAGTCTTTGTCGGGGTGGGATTTAGAACTCATATAATATTCTAAAGAGATAACATATTTATGTAGAACTTCAAAATTCTCTGTCTGTCGACATACTTGACTCTGAAAAGCCTTGATTTTTGCCATCATCTGTGCCATATAGGATGACATATTGCAACCTAGAGAGAGTTCAAAAGACTTTTCCATATTTCTTATCTTTTAAACAATACAGTGCTTCAAATCGGCAATAGAAGCACTAAAAGACTCTTTCAGTTCATCTTTTAAGGATTCAAGATCAATCATGGTGATCATATTTTCAGGCACATCTGCATGTGCTCTCTTAGACAGAATACTGGCCACTGAGTCAGTCATAATTTATTGAATTGATGATACTAGTGAACTTTCCATTATTATGACTTTTTCATGAAAACTGGCTTTAAGATCTGACTTGAACTTATTCAGAACACCTCTTCCGACCACATCATCAGATAACAACTCAGACTGAATATCATAACTGGCTTTTGGTCTATTGCGGGATGCCTCATTATCAGAATCGAGAAAATCTAATCCACAAACCTCAAAACCTGGGTCTTCTCCCCAATCCTCAATTTCATTAGCTACTGAGACAGTGCCAAGCCTAGTTGGACACTCCCCCTCAACTAATGCATTCTCCTGTATAAAAATAGCATTCTCAGCAGGTCTTTCTTCCTCAGAAGAATCCTCTACAATCAACTCCATATCGACAACAACAAGAGGCTCCTCTAGAGTAGGCACATTTCCTTCCATCTCACCCACTACATCCTTAACATTCACAAATAAGATTCCAATCAACGGACTCAGACTTGAGAAAACAATAGCAGAGGCTTCAGATTCATTCTCTCTTTCTTCTTCATTCTCAGGGGGTGGCTGGTCTTCCTCATCAATATGTGTTTCTTCTTCTAATACATTTTCCTTTCTTGATGATATAATTTCAGCAACAGGACATGGGGGCAAGTCTGGATCCCCTACATCAGCGATAGAAGTCTCCTCTTCCTTAGTATCATCACTGTACTTAGGTTGTTCTTCATCAGGTCCTAGACCTAGATCCTTCACATCCTTAGACCTAGAAGGATGATCCATGTGATTATACTTATCATATAGCTTCACATCATCACTAACCCATTCTCTCTTCTATTGATTCCAATTTATCTTCGTGTATGTGCAAACAATGCTTGTGATACAAAAGTTATTCTTTATCACCATTGTCTCATCCTGAGACCCAGATACTCCTTTCACCTAGATCATAACCGAGATCAACTAGGAAGGAGAATAAGGAATTTGTTTTTGATTTTTTTCTAATCATATCCTCTATTTGGGTCATCAATATCCTACATAAATTGAACTTCACACCATGCCTCAGCAAATGAAGCAAGCAAATATCCTGGTATTTCATATTTGAAAAATGCTCTCTCCTTGGACTTAGCACATGCTGAATAAACTTGAAGAGCAGTCTGTTTTACCCATTCATTTCAGTAGCCACTACCTATCTAGGAGTGCCATCTCTTTTTAAATCTTCCAAGGCAGTTTCATACTTATATAAGTTTCTTGTAGGTGGGACTAATTTAGAGAAATAACCAAATTATCCTTTATGTGGAACCATCAGGCATTCAGCCCACTCAACAGATGAAAAAGCTATTTCCTTCTTATTCACAAAAGAAATCATTTGTCTCTCGACATCTGATGTCTAAAAACGTACAAAATCGTAGAACTGTTTCACCAGCTTCGGATAGTATGGGCCGTTATTGTTTGAGAAGCATTTTATCCATTTCTGATCATCCAAAACTTCCAGAACTAACAAATCACTAGACATCAGCCATTCTGTGCACAGTTCTTTCTCAACTACTATCTATCTCTGAGTAAGATTTGGGTTCATAGGTTTCCATACTTCACTTCCATTGCTAGACTTGCCTTTCAGTCTCTTTGCATTTGGCTCATCTTTCTTTGCACTGAACGAAGGTCTCTTCACTCTTTCCATTGTTCGAATCGTGAGACTTAGGGTTCGAGAGAAGGTTTTAGAGCTACGTCTTGAAGGTAAAGGGCTTGAGGTGGATCAAAAGAGGTAAAAAACTTTTGTTTTATCATTTATGAATCACAAAATAAATAAATAAAACATAATAAGTAAAATATAAATGATATAAATTCCAGCAGAAAAAATAGAAATTTAAAACAGCGCATACTAACTGTGGGGTATACTGGTGAGAATTTCTAAGAGTGAGGTTTATCTATCAGTGAGACCCACTAATGGTGAGGTCCATACCGGTGAGGTATCTATTAGTGATGTTTCTAATGGTGGGGTTTCTAACAGTGAGGTTTCTAAAGGTGAGGAATCTAACGGTGAGGTTTCTAACGGTGAGGTTTCTAACGGTGAGGTTTCTAACGTTGAGGTTTCTAACGGTGAGGTTTCTAACGGTGTGGTTTCTAACGTTGAGGTGTCTAACGGTGAGGTTTCTAATGGAAAGGTTTCTAATGGTGAGGTTCCTAATGGTGAAGTTTCTAATGGTGAGGTTTCTAACGGTGAGGTTTCTAACAGTGAGGGTTAAACATCCTTAACTCATGTCTAATGAAACTTAACCTATCTGAACTTAATGGTTTGGTGAAAATGTCAGCTAATTTTTGTTCAATACATATAAATTCAAGAGTAATATCTCTTTTTTGGAAATGGTCTCTCATGAAATGGTGCCTTACATCAATGTGTTTGGTTCTAGAGTGAGACATAGGATTCTTAGAGATATTAATTACACTAGTGTTATCACAGTTTATTGAAACATGTCTAAAGTCATATCCATAGTCCAAAAGAGTGTGTTTCATCCACAAAATTTGTGCACAGCAAATACCTGTAGCTATATACTCTGATTTAGTAGTGGATAATGCAACAGAATTCTATTTCATACAAAACCATGATACTAAGGATTACCTAGAAAATGACATGTTCCAGAAGTGCTTTTTCTATTTAACTAGAAACCAGGAATGTCAGCATATGAATAACTCATTAATTCAAAATATTGTCCTTTTTTATAAAACAAACCAAAATTTGAAATATGTTTAAGATACTTAAAAGTTCTTTTAAAAGCAAGAAAATGAGATTCTTTAGGATTATCTTGAAATGTTCCACACATGCAAACACTATACATAATATCTGGTCGACTAGAAGTAAGGTAAAGTAAGCCTCCAATCAAACCTATGTAGTTGGTTAGATCCACTGGTTTTCCAATTTCATCACCATACTACTTACAAATAGTACTCATAGGTGTATCACTTTACTTAATACTATCCAAACCAAAACGTTTTAGAAGATCCTTTGTATATTTTCATTGATTCAAAATAATACCATTTTCATTTTCAAAAACTAGAAATCAAAGAAAATATTTGAGTTCCCCAATTAAACTCATTTCAATTTTAGTTTTCACACTCTTTGAAAAGTCAGTACATAAAGAATGTTAAGAAATCCAAAAATAATATCATCAACATAGATTTGCACTATCAAAACATCTTTAGAAATTATTATAATAAAAAGAGTTGGGTATGAAATCCCTTTAGTAAAAAAATTTGAAATAATAAAATTACTAAGTCTATCATACCAGGCTCGTGGAGCTTGTTTCAGACCATATAATGCTTTTGATATTTTGAAAAATCGATTTGGAAAATGAGGATTAGTAAATCTAGGTGGTTGTTCAAAAAAACATCTCAATTATAAAACCATTTAGAAATGAACTTTTGGCAACCATTTGATATAACATGAAATTCAGATGAGCCCAATAGGCAAGTAGAATATTTATAACTTCTAATCTAGCTACAGTGGAAAAGGATTCCTCATAGTCTATTCATTCCTTTTAACTATAACCTTGTTAAACTAGCCTAGATTTGTTTCTCACTATATTTCCTGACTCATCATCTTTGTTACTAAAAACCCATTTAGTTCATATGGTCATTGTGTCTTTAGGTCCATCAACTAATTCCCAGACATTGTTTCATTCAAGTTGATTTTATTATTCTTGCATAGGCATTACCCAAAACTCATAATTGATTGCATCATTGACATTTTTAGGTTCTATCTGTGAAAGAAAGGCTTGATGTTTAACCTAGTTTCTTAGAGATGCTCTAGTCTGTGTCCCTCTATCAAGATTACCAACAACAAAATCTAAAGGATGATTCTTCATAATCGTAGTTGATCTAGTAAATGTAGGACTAGAAATTTCAGGTTCATCTGTTGGTTCAGGTTCAATTGAAGAATTTCTAGAAAGTTTACTGAACTGCATGTCGTTACAATAAGTTCATTGATTTTATCATTACGGTTCAGATCAGACAAGTCTTCTTCAAGATTTTCAATGGAAGATTTGGGTTCATGTGGATCATTTTCATCAAACTTGATGTGAACAGATTCTTCCACACATTTGGTTCGTTTATTAAAGACTCTATAGGCTTTTCTTGTTAAATAATAACTAATAATAATTCATTCATCACTTTTAGAAGAAAAATTCTCAAGATTATCATTTTTATTGAGAATAAAAACTCTGCAACCAAAAACTCTGAAGTAAATAACCTTAGGTTTCGTATTGTTCGACAAATAATAAGGGGTATTCATGAGAACATGTATAATCCAGACTCTATTGATAATATAAAAAGATGTATTTACAGCTTTAGCCCTAAAATAAATAGGCAGGTCATATTCATTAAGCACAGTTCTTGCAATTTCATGAAGGTTTTTGTTTCTTCTTTCTACTACATTGTTCTACTGAGGTGTTCTAGGTTCAGAAATATTGTCGTCATATCCATTGTGTGAGCAATAAGATTCAATCTCATGATTTTTAATCTCACGACAATGATCACTTCTCTGGGTCTTAATCATAAGTCCACTATGGTTATCTACAGACATGGAGTATTTAATAAAGAAAGAACAATATTCACATTTGTGAGCTATGAAGTATATCCAAGTATATATAGCATAGTAATCTACTAGGACATAGACATAGTGCTTCCCATTTAAACTAGAAACTCCAGAAGGTCCAAAAACATCCATATAGAACAAATCGTGGGGTTGAGAAGTTGAAACTTCATTCTTTGATTTAAAAGAAATTTTATGTTGCTTTCTCTTTTAACAGGGATTACAAACATTGTCAGTTGGGAATTCAAGTTTAAGTAGGTCTCTAACTAAGTTTTTCATAGTCAGTTTTCTAAGTGAATAACCATTATAGTGTCATAATCTTATGTGCCATATCCAAGACTCTTTATGAAAATCATTTAAGCATGTAATGTTTTGTTTATCTAAATAATCCAAATCAACAGTATAAACATTATCATTTCTCGAAGCAAAAAATTCTAGAACATTTTTAGAATTAAAAACATTACAAGAATAATTTTCAAATTTAACATTGAAACCATCATCACACAACTGTGAGATACTTAACAAATTATTTATAAGTCCATCAACAAATAAAACATAGGAAATTAAAATTAAATCAGTGTTACCAATATGGCCTAGGCCGATGATTTTTCCTTTAGAATTATCACCAAAGGTGACATGGTGTACATCAAATTTGATTAAAATTTTGAAACATGAGTTATACCTTGTCATGTGCCTTGAACATCCACAGTCCAAGTACCATATCTTCTTATGGGAACTCTTCAAGAACGTTTCCTACAAAACAGGTTTAATTCAAAAATGATTTTAGTACCCAGATTCCCTTGGGTCCAGATAGGATAGAAATCAAAGATTTAGGTAGCCATATTTTTCTTATGGGTCTCAAATAATTTACAGAATATATAGATTTTGAAAGATAAACTGTATTTGATCTATAAATATGTGATTAAATAGTTGAAGCATATGAATTTCCAGAACAAGAACTAGCATATTTATGTCCAAATTTAGATATAAATATAGTTTTAGTAAACTGTCTCTGTCCATGCTGATAGACCATTCCAGTGGTATATTTTGGTGCCACTTGTTTACCTAGAATTTGAGTAAGTGTATCTTTTCCATTTGTGAATTTTTCTAGGTCCTTCCGTAATTTATCATTGGACAATTCTAGTTCAATATTTTCCTTATGTAATTGAGCATTCTTTTCCTTCTCTATATCAAGTGTGGATTTTACAGAGCTGGTTAGAGCATGCTGTTTCTTCAAGGTCTAATACATGTCCTTAAATTAATTATAGGTTTCTTATAGCATATTACAGTATTCAAATAACTCTTCACTAGACAAATTTTTAGATTCAGAATCAGAATCAACTCCAGAAAAATATGAATTTAATGCAGGAGTATCCAATGTTACCTCAGACATGTTTGTCATGAAACACATGTTATCCTTTTAATATTTGTCATCCTGATTAGAATCAGAATCAGTTGAACTATCCTATGAAGCACTCAAAGTTTCTTATATATCTTTCTTATGATTGTTGTCCTTGTAATCATATTTATTTTTGAACTTCAATTTTGGAAAGTCTTCTTTTAAATGTTCTTTCCATTTTCTCTCATAGCAGACAATGTCATCACTTTTTTCAGGCTTTTTCTAGTCCTTCTTCTAATGACCTTTGTTATCATATTTTCCTTTGTAATTTTATTTTCTGAAGAATTTCTTCTTCCTATATATCTTTTTGAATATCCTAGCTATTTGATCCATTTCAGCATCACTATCAGAATCTAAACTTTCACTTGTTGAGCTTTCAGTTGGTATGTGTACTTTCTCTTTATCCTCGCTCCTCGAGGCAGTAGACTTAAAAGCCACTGACTTCCTTTTTGGTTCACTATATTCTTCCTTATTCACTTTGAATTATTACTCATACATCATAAGCTTTAAAATTAATTCCTTAACGGGAAAAGTACCAATATCACATGATTCTCTAATTGAAACTGTTGTGCCCCTCCACTTGTCTGGAAAACATCTTAGTATTCTCATGATCTGCTCCTTTGCAGGAACATCATTTCCATGTGATCTCATAGTGTTGAAAATCTAATTGAACCTAAGATACATATTAGAAATAGGTTCATCAGAATTCATTTTAAAATTATCATATTTAATAGTATAAGTGTTTAGTCTCATTTTTTGATATTTGTTGTTCCCTCATGGGAAATAGCTAAAGTGTCCCAGATTTCGTAAGCAGTTTTAAAAGCAGATATTCTATTAAATTCTTAATTTCCTAAAGCACAATATAGGGCATTCATTGATTTAAAATTATTATTGTAAGCTGTCTTAGTAGGTTCATCCCATGTAGTTTTAATAGTCTCTGGAAGCTTATATTTAGTTTCTATAGTCGTCAATATATCAAATCCCATACTCTCTAAATGAATTTTCATTTTAAGCTTTCACTGGAAATAATTTGTACCATTAAAGAAAGTTGGTCAGTTGTTAGCATCACCTTCAAGTCTATTATCCATAGTTAGCTTTTAGCAAATATATTTAATGAGATAAAATTTATAACTAAAAGAAATTTAAGATCTTCAAGATAACACTAAAATCATAGTTGAAAAATAGAGTGTTTGGAAATCATTTGATAAAAAAGTAATCCATTGATACCAAATGTTGGTCCGAGTGGATACTCAAGAGGGGGGTGAATTGAGTTCCAATTAAAAATTTCTGTTAAGAATTTTCTTATTAAAATCCCCCAAACTGAATAACAAGATAATCTGTAGTGAATTGGTAAATCTATAAAGGGCCAATTAGATTCTCAAAAGATTTATTAGTTCTTAGTTAATCTAATATGAAGATTAATTATATTTGGAATGTAAAATAATTCATTATAGTACATACAAACACATTCTAGGTTAACTATCAAAGTAACTTTAAAACAATATTATATTTCAACGTAATTAGTAGCATAATATTCAGTATAAGCTTAAACCAAAATAAGTAAGCACATCAGTTTTTAAAAAGAGGTCCAGTGTCAAACCAAGACTTAGTCCTCTCAAAAAAATTATATAAATTTGATCCATGCCCTGGATCAGGGTAAAAAAAAAGTAGAAAGATTGTCCAGGTCCTAAGACCTATACCACAATTCTACGTGGGAAAACAAGAACAATAGCACACAGGCTATCCTGGTCACACTTGACCTCTACCACTATCCACAGTGGGATACATGAGAGTTATAGAAGGTTTTTGTGAGTATTCATAAATCCTCCAGCTTAGCTCAGGAGACAGTGTGTGTATAAAATGTACAGAGTATGCACACTTCTCAAAATGTAAATAAAAGAATCACTGAGAGAGTATATATGAGTTTTAGAATTCTCTAGTGATATGAACTGTAGCTATAGACTCCATTGATTAATTAATAATGCTTTAGAGTCCTTCTCTGGTTTTTATCTGAAAAACAGAGGGTCATTTTCTTCAAGTTTGTTGTAGTTCTTCACTTCTTGGCTAAAGTGCATCTTATGTTCTCTTCTAGAATGAATTGCTTTGTGTATGTCTATTGTTCTTCCAGTATTGATGTGGGCTTTCTTTTCTGTGTTTATTCACCACTTTTCATCAATCTTCAGCCCTTATTTCACACTTCCTTTTTTTCACTATATTTTTCCTTCCTTTAATAGATTTTAGCTCTGGCAATGGGAATGATTACCTTTTCATAGGTACGAGGTACGGTTCCCTGACATGCCAAAAACCCACATTAATTAATGGCAGTTGCATTTAATTGTGAAAATATGACAGTTAGTATAATTTAAATTAGGAATAAAAGTTTGAGCATCAAAGTTCTTGTAATGGTCAACTTGTAACCGTTACTCCTTCTATCAGTAGTTGTGCTTGTATTGGTAGCTCTTTGTATCGATAGCTCTTTGTATCGATAGCTCTTTGTATCATTATCTCTTTGTATCGGTATCTCTTTGTAGAAGTAGACTTTCTTATACTGATAGACTTACTCTAACAGTAGCTTTCTATCTCGGTATACTGGATCTATCAGTGACACGTGCTTAGTAGTGGACTTATACATACTAGTAGCTCTGTATATCGGTGACCTTTACTTATCGGTGACTATGTCTATCGGTGACTATGTCTATCGATAGACTATGTCTATCAGTTTACTAAGTACCAGTAGGTCTGTATTAGAAGCATTGAGCATATCAGTGACTTAACACTTATCTGTTCTATGCAAAAGACATCCTTATTGAGTTAGAGTTATTTCAAAGTAGAATAAATAGTAATTAATATATAAATGAACATTATTTGGGATTATCACCATATTAAAACATAAGTGATATTATCAAAACAGGTAAGGTCAACATAAATTTATTTGGAGAATAATTCATTAAAATTATAATTCATTCATAATTTTTCATAAATACATAAAGAGTATAGAATGAAAAGGTTCATTATTTGTTATTAAGATTCTTGGAAATTTATTTTATATTATGGAAATACTACTGATTAATCTCTATATCTACAATTAATGACACGAGATTTTCCATTATTTCCTCCACATTGGTGAAATTCTGATCCTATAATTTCAAAATTATTATATATTCATTAAAAAAATTGATATTTTAGTTTTCTTCCTTTAGTATCTAAAACTATTTTTCAAAAGATAAGATTATATGATGATCATATTTCAACTTTTGAATCTATTATTTTTTATTATATATTTCTTGATATTGAGATTATGAATGATATTTGAACTATTCCAAAAATGACAATCAATTAGAGGATTTTGATGTTAACTTCTCAAAGGATCCAGTAATATAAATACATACTTTTGTACCTTCTTCATACTACCCATCATGTTCATTCATGTCTACATCGACTTGTCTCAACCATTTTACAATTTCATTGAGTATCATTTTCTATTACCTGGATAAAACAGAAAAACAGTTTAGGTCATATTCATTTTAAACAAATGATTTAGTCAATAAATTTAAAGTATATAATATATCATTCAAAATATTTTGTATCTTCTTGATCAATGATTCAATATTTTTATGATAAGGCATTGAATCTATAATCTATTTCACCATTTGAAAAATATAATCCATTCTATTCATATTTTTAGAAACTAATGTAACATATGAATCAAATTAAGTATAAAAAATATATTTATAAGGTCAAACGACTTCTATATTTTATTTTCCTTTGACATTTACATAATCTGAAAATTTTATTATATCAACTTTTTTATTTGGGTTTTATTTATCTAATATTTTGGTTTGGGAATATTGTACTACTTATTTTTCACATGAAGATGATTATTAAATTACAAAAAATTGAAATAAGTTTTTTTATCATACTAGGTGTATAAGAATGTAAAATATAATGATGAATCCAAAGAATTATAATCTCATTTTTTCTTCTTATTATTCCTCTTCTTCATAAACATCATTCTCTAACCACATCATGGGTTTTTAATTAGTTTTTGGGTCTTTTGAACTGATTTTTTATCATCCTTATGAATTTAATTCTTAATTTATTTTGGAATCTATTTATAACATGACAGTTCATATTGCGCTTCAACTTCATATTTTCCATTCATCCTATTGTCAACAAGAACTGGAAAAAATAATGTTTCGAGAAATTATAAATTTGTGGATGGTCATGGATCTAGAAAAGTGTGAGGGTCCATAGAATTTGTTATAGAACAATGAACTAGTTAAATAACTGATAATGGTAAAGTTGATATAAAGGTATTTTTTTGTTATTTTACTACACCCTTAATCATGTTTTCCATAACCATTTCTTCTGATAAGTCTTTTAATCTGTTTATTCTTTTATTCCTACTGTATTTCATAATCTATCTTAATCTTAAAATATATATCCTCATTTTTATCAATGCCTGAAATATGGATGTCCTAGATTTTAATGAGCCTTGTGTTTCATCAATTACTTGAAGTCACCATTAGAAATAGATATGAATTTATCTTTTTCATTGGTGGATATGAGTTCACATTACTTTTCACTTTTTCCCTATTTAAAAACATAAGAATCCAACACTATCTTTTCTAATTTAGGAACTATGTTTTTTGAGTTTTGGATTGAATATTATTTCATTCATTTAATTGTTTCTTCTCTAATTAATGAAACATTTTCTTCAATTGCAGAAGAATTATTCATTATTTGAAATAATTATATAAAATTAGCGAGTATATTTTTTATAAAACATGGAAAAATAATAATCATTGACTTTATGGATGTTTTTTTATATATTCAATCGATTGAAACAAAAAATTTACTTGGTTTGTCTTCCCCATATTGGTATGGAAATCCAATATGAATAATTCAGGAAAAATCGGAGTATCCATATCTCCTTTTCTCCTAATTAGATACCCTTTCATCATTTAAGTTACTACAATTGCATCTAGTGTCATATGATACACATTTTTTACATTTTCAAAAGATGAAAAAATGATGTCTCAACTTTGGACTTTTCAAAACTCCAAAAATTCTATGAAATCTTATGAGATGGGAGATAATACTCTACATATAATTGTACTTCATCCAAATTTTTGAATTGGTGAATATTTAATTTTAAGCATTAAAAAAAATAATGAAAACAATCTTATCAAAAGCATATTGTACACGAAATTACTCCTTAGAATAAAAGTCATAAATAATTTCTGGATAATGTACATTTACATAATCTTCTTTCTATACAAACCTTTTCCCATCCTTGAAATGCTGTAAATGGTTTCAAAAGAGAATTAAAATTAACAAGTAATAATTTCTCAATCAACATCTTCTTTATTACATAGAAAAAAATTTAGAAGATTCCATCATTGTGAAACTGATGTCTAGAAGAAAAAGTATAACTAATGAAATGAAACAGATCAATGGAAATATTTACAAATTGTGCTAAAAAATGAGATTTGAGGGTCGGGAGAAAAATCATGAGAATCGATGTGAGACATAATGAACCATGGTCTTATATATAAGCTCGAGGAGAGATATTTCTTATTCTATAGAACTAGAGGATTAGATTAAAACACTAATATGATCCAATGGTTACAATTAATCCTTGAATGATTTAATAAATATTCTTATCTGTTACTGTTTTTATATAAAACAATCCATTCGACTAAAGTACTGTTTATTTCAATAAACATTAATATTTGTAAGAAATTGAATGTTTCTAAAAATAAAAGAATATTTAAAACAATATAGGGAAATTAAAATAATAGATAATTGAAAAAACTAAAACATTTGAAGAATGCATATTAGAGTAAAAATTTACATTGGGTATGAATGTTTTATCTAATAACATGTTCTACTTGGTTTTTTGAGAAAAAATAATCTCAAAATCTTTATAACAAAATGATTATTCTATGTTGATATTGTGAAATGATTAATTAATTTTTGAATAAATTAAGGGTCTTTATAGGGTTAATTAATTCTGGGGTTAATTTTCAAAATGTTGATTTGTGTTTTGAGAATAATTAATTGGTGAATTAATTATTGGATGTTGAGATAGTGAAATGATTAATTAATTGTTAAATTAATTAAGGGACCTTGTAGGGTTAATTTATTGGTAAATCAATTAATAGAAGAGGTATGGTTAACTAATTTGATAATTAATTACTGGAATGTATATAATTAATTAATTGTTGTATTAATTAAAGAAAATTTTTGTGATTAATTAATTTTTTTAATTAATTAGTTAACTTTGATTAATTAATTTATGAACTAATTAATAGAAAATTGTGATTAGTTATTGTGATAATAGTTTTAATGTTGATTACCAATTATTGTTGTTATATTGTGATATATGTGATATATGTAATATTAACATGTGCGGGATATGGTCTACTGCTTTCGAAGCCCATAGTGATACAAATATGTGCATGACATGGTATGATTCTTCCAAAGACTGTAGTGATAGAAATTTTGTGCAGTAAATGGTCTACAAGTTTTGAATCCTGTATTGATATAAACATGTGTGGGATATGGTCTGCTACTTCCAAAACCTATAGTGATAAATATGTGTAGGACATGCTCTGTTGCTTCCCAAGGCCATAAGGTCCTATTCATGACGAATTAGACCCAAATTTTTTTGCATTGGATCTTGGTTCAAATTATACATATTATAAATTGAAATGAAATGGGTAATAGAATCCCATTTTTAATGAATTTTTAATTGATAATGTGAAATGGTTGAGACTTTAACGCTGGCGGGAGAAGTAATTGAGGTAGAGGTGTCTTCTAGAACCTAGTGGTATATGTGGTTAAATAAAGTATAATAGATAATGTGATAACTGTTTTATTATGAATTTTAAATATTTCTTTATACAAATTAAAACACTTTTGTTAACTGAATATTTTTTTAGACACTTTTAGTGGTGGCCTTCTGAGATGTACTCACTCCCTACTCAAGCATCTTGATCGGTACCCATATATAATTTATCCTTTCTAGATAGTAAAATGTAATTGGTCCCATGTTCGATAGATTATATGGGATGGAACATGGATGAGGGAACTAGACATTATTCCGGACCTACATGGGGGAGTAGTTAGTTACTATATTTTGGGTTTCATTGAGACATGTGAAGTGTAAATTAACATGACATTTCAACTATTCAGTATTGATTATGAATTTCTAGTTTTGGTCATCTTGTGATAATGTTACTATTCTATTTATTGTTTTATGTTATATAATTATTGTTTTCTTATTTTTTGATGGTGTATTACTAAGGTAAACTAGGTTATAGTCTCCCCACCATCGATATAAAATATCATTATTGGTATTAATCAACCTCTTTCATATGGGGAGGTGCACCAGAGGTCATGTGCTGGTTCATCTTTGGGCACCAGGGCATGATACTTGGGTTGGGATGTTACAAAGCGGTATTAGAGGATTTTTATTTTTATTTTCTTTTTCCATACTATTTAAAAAAGGTATAAAAAATATTAAATAGATCCAAGACATCAAAATGTGCTCATTCATGGTAGTTTAGAACCCATCCATGGGGGAAAAACCAAGTACCCGGGGCGGGACAACTGTTATTGATGTGTGTTGTTATAATTGGATATTATTTAACCTTGGATGACATACTTGGTGCGTGATGTTATTATTGCTTCAAATATTTTTTGATATTTTCTATGATATGACTTGTGTGTTATTAATACTTGAGATTTGAGTCCAAATTCATCATTCTAGGCACTCAGGATTATTTTGTGAGATGCATCATTTTAGGTACGTAGAAGAAAAGGGGGTTCTGCGTATTTTGTTGATCTTGAATGTAACACTCTAAGCTTCCACGATATACTTCTTCTTGAATAATAAAGTAGCGTGTGGTGTACACAATTTTAAGTTCAAACACACACCACAACCAATCAAACTAGCTATTATGAAAAGTAATTCCAACTTTTTGAAATTTTATTAATTTTACCCTTTTAAATGGACTTCATTTTTTGGATTCAGAATATCGAAATTAGCCTAGGGTGAATTTTTGGTATTTTTCTGAAAACTTTCCATTTTTGATGAATAGTGAAAAACATTGAGTTATAGTTTAAAACCAAATTTTTATTTAAATAATTATTTATTTTATTTAAATTTATTTTAGGTCAAAATAGATACATAATACCTATATAAGTTCAATGTAATTAATTGTAGTTAGTTTATAATAATTTTAGATATATAAAATTTTTATTGAACTTTTTACCGTGTTTTACCCACCTCCTATAAAAATTAGAAAATTCACATAAAACATAATTTTAATACTTCTATGAATGGAATTTTGAAAAACAGAAAGACATCATTAATATCATGGAGTAAAATGTGGTTCAATAAGATAAATTTTTTTGATGAATAGTATCTTTTTACTTTTATTTACCACGGTTAAAAGTAAATAGGGTAATTATGAGTAAAAATGATATTATTATTACCCTGAAACTTGTCCTAATTATATTGGCTAAGTATAATTCGACCAAAAACAACCTTATAAATAAAATATGAACCTCTTTGGTCCACATGAGTTAGATTAGGATATTTATTATTATTTAATTCAAAGAAGAGTTAAAAGAGTTAAAATCAAGGATTAATAAGTAAAACATTTTTAATATAGGGTTATACATAAGATAAATTCGATTATAAATAATAATTACAAATATAAAAGGATTTCCTACATAATGGAATTTTATTTATAATATTTAGACATTAAATAATTTAATTTATTTATGACACAATGGTGATTCAGTAATTACCTAATTAATGAAATATTAAATTAGTTGACATTATAAATATCCAAATAAATGTAATTTTAGACTTTTTATAAATTAAAGTAATTTTCTATGATAATATGACATATTAGTGTTCGTTAGATGATTTGTTTCTAATTAATAATGATTTTATGAATGTAGAAAAAACATAATACCAAATAGTGTCAAAATTGACATAAAAAAGTTTTTTTAAAAAATATTATATTATTAATTTCTATTATATTCTTAAAAATATAATTCTTGGACAAAGGACTTATATAATGATATTTGTATCATTAATTAACCACTTGGGGTTCTCTTGGAAGTATATAGTAAGTTTATTAACCATATTATGTAAAAATACAATGATACATGGTAAATGTCAAACTATTTAACTAAGAGTAAAATCTAAAAGAGAAAGTTAATATAGTGACAAAAATCTATATAAAACCTATTGGATGAGTGGTTGTCGACCCATCCCCGCCTTATTATTTAAATAATCCATTTTGGAGCCATTATAAACCTAAAATGATTTTATTATAAAATAATATTTCTAGATTTTCCTAAGGTGCCCCTCACCCATCTTATAAAAGGGAACTCACCCTTTTCTCTATTTCACGCCTTCAAATCTTTTTGGATCGGCCAAAATATGCTCACATACCCTCCCAAATATTTTACCTTTATCCTAGAGGCCTTATATTAGTCAGAAATCCATCCTATGGATCCCTTTTGATCAAATCAAAAGGAAGAACCTGAAGAAGAGGTAAATTTCTCACCACCTCTTTCAAGTTCCTTTCTTCTTCCACATCCTTTTTCTTTTTTTTCTATTCTAAAAAAAATAAATCTAGTATCTTATATATACTATTATGTCATTATAAATTTGGTACAACCAAAATAATTATTATATCCATCCATTGAATAACAAGTCACCATACATGCGTATGTACAGCTTACCGTCTCCAAGTCGCGGTGTAATTGTCATTCAGTACATTATTATTTGGATGGGTGTAATAATGATGATTAATTGATGTAAATAATAAATATAACATGATAATGATTATTTATATATGATATAAAATCCAATTATATATTATTTTAATATCAAAATAATGATATTGTCACGCGTGCGTATGTACGGATTACCGTCTCCACATAGCGATGAGATTCATTCCCCATCGTATCCATTCAAGACTAATTTCATTTAATGATTAAAAATAATTTTTAAAGACTTGATATAATTCTGGATATGAATATGATACATCACATCAATAATAAATATGACTCACATAACAAAGAATATATAGGAAAATGAATCTTTTAACACCCAAAATGACGATAATACTTAGATATTATTTACAAAACAATGTTAAAAGATAATATATGATATCATATTAATGTATATGATTCTAATATAAATTAAAAACAATTATTTCACCATTATTCAAGAGGTTAACCAACCCTCAACCAAGGAAATTTACATGTTAAGCGTTAATTTCACAATCTCTTTATTATCCATGGTTGTTTTTACGTAAGTATCTACTAGGGCCTTTTTATCATCCACATCCATGTTTCTTAAAAATGTATTTCAAAACATTATTACTATTTTATAGACTACGAGTTAAAGTAATTTACACCCTTGTTTGACTTTTTATAAGATGTTTATAGAGGAATCTTTTGGTCGTTTTCCAAACAAGGTCCTTTTTAACCATTTCGACCAAATTAAGGTTAGAATGTCTTTTTTAACTTATACGGCTAGTGCAACTATTTTCCGCCATTATAAAATTGTAGAAACTTCCCTTAAAATATTATAAGAATATTTTCAATGTAAATGTTTTCTTTTATACATATGTGACTTTTAAATTATTTTAAAAAGGAGATATTTCTCTCAAATAGTTTTGATTTCATCTATGTCAACATCATTTGATGGATTTTAAGTTTATTTGAAGTTGATTTTTTATAATACAAAACATCCATATTGTATTGAAGGTTTTTTGAGATGTTTGACTGTGGATGTGTAATTTTTATACCATTCATGGTTTTTGGAGAAAGTATTTACATTTCGTATTCTATTTTTAATACGAATGTTTATGTTATGTTTAAACCTGTTCGTATGAAGAATACATTGGACATAATATGTGATAGGTGGAGGCCACTATAACTCCTTGAGGCATCGGTCTGTCTCATTAGACAAACTAGTGTCTTGGCACAAGGCCTTGAAAAAATATTATTTGTAGTCTTGGAACATGTCCTTGACTATGTGGTTATGATAGTATGGCATTATGCATTCCATCATTATGAAAGTGGTTATTGATATTGCATGTGATTATTCGACTAGTATTATGTCCATGTGAATAAGAAAATGAAATCATTTCATTTCATTTTTTCCATTTTATGCTGAATTTCAAGTTTAGAGGGATTTTTTTGTTATACATTGCCTTAAATGATTATTCTTATTTATGATTGTTTCCGCTATATTTTTATCCTTACTGAGCATTTGATCTCACTCCTTTCTATGTTTTATTTTTCCCAGGATGTTCAGAAGTACATTAAGACTGAACTACAGGGATAGTCTGAGGGGATATGAGTGTGGACAATGGAGACTATGTTACTTTAGTTTTTCACTTTATGATGTAAAGTAAGACTTATGAATGCATCTAGTGTTTCAAAGGATACTAATCTAATCGATCTTTCAAGACGTGATCTTTTGTGATCATGCCAATGTTATGTAATAATTCACCGACTCTGGGTAACTATGGTTGGGGCTTTACATTGAACTTTTTGTTTACCTTCTTATAAAATTGAATTAAAAATGGTTCCTAATATGAAATTGAAAAACGTTAAAATGATAAAAAATGTGAATAAATTTTTTTCTAATTGAATATGAATAATGAAAATGAGTTTGCCCTTGTTATCTTGGACCTAGGTGTTTGAAGGTAAAGGGTAGTGATAGAATCTCAGTTTTGACAGTGTGCTGAGGGTTGGGGAAAATTATTGTTGTGATTTTCATCTTGTGTAAATGCTGTAAGGTTGTGTTAGGAGTCATTATACATGCTTTTATTATTATTGATATATGAATATATGATGACTCTTCCTAAGAGGATGTTAAGAGGATATGGATGAGGATGCTCCATGAGTAGTGGTACCTGAGGCACCAATTATACCAGGTGAGAAATTCGGGGATCAGATCCAAGAGAACGTTTCTCGCTTCATGCTATATATGGAATGATACCCTAGGCAGGTTGTGAAAATAATTTTTTATCTGAAAAGTGTCTTCAGTTTCACTGCCTAATGACATTTACCTGAGAGGGTGGACCATGGGTAGATGAGTTTTGGATTGTGTGTATCCAAACTATACTTGATCAGATAGATAATTCTATTCATAAAATATTCAAATTGTCTTCCTATATGTTTCTTGGTCAGGAAAGGAGAAGGTGGGACATCCAAACTTGCTATGGATAGCTGGCATATATGGAATGGAAGTGAATTCAAGAGAATTTCTCTATACACACTGAGATAGTATAGAGCAGTTGATTTTATGTGATTGACTTAAGGGAATGTATGTGTGATGGACTATTCAAGATGCTTCATAGATTTTTAGTGCTTTTTATCTAACATTGTAAATAGATGAGGATACTATGGAAATGATTTTGGAGGATGGACATAAGTGTGAAATTAATTCCCAGGTAAATATCTTTTGACCGGGGAAGTTTTCCAAAGACGGTGAATTAGGATCTTGTATCTTAGGGGAACCTGAAGGAGGATTTCATTGGAGCACTGGTGGTTTCTTCTACATAGTCAGGAGTAACAATTTCAAAATGTAGGAAACATCATTATGATAATTTATAGTATAGTAGTTATATGAAAATTAGTCAGGGGGGATGTTTAGTTACACATGACCATAACCGTGGGTTTTCCAATAGTGTGGTAGGATGGGACACTTCCATAAAAATTATCTCTGACCACCACTACAGTGATGAGGAAATGGTATGATGGGAAATATATAGAGGATATGTAGGATCCCAAAAAAGATAGATAGTGAAAGTGGATATAGATAGAACCATAGTAGGGGAAGGGGGTCTTCTGCACTATATTAGTATGACAGCTGGAGTTCTACTAGTTGAGGCAGTAGAAGAAGTAGAATTTGTGATTCTAAGAAATAGAAACAATATCAAGAGAGTGGTTCATCTCCAGGGAGTAGGACTACAATATATGGTAGAGTGTAAGGAATGATACATTCTATTCAACCTACACGTGTGGATAAAGAGGCTTGACCATTGACAGTGAGAGGTATAATTCTTGTAGTGAGTCTAATGAATTAGAATCTTAGTCAATCTAATATATCAAACTATAATAATATTATGTTTATATTAATTTAGTTACAAACTATTTATAAATTTGGTAGAAAAATTTGTTTTCTATAAAATCATTCTAAAATACTTGAGTCATTCAATGTTAGTAAAATAAGGGTTTAGGAAATTTTTTTTATTTTAAAAAATAAGTAAAAAAATTACAAATTATAAGATTTTGACTCAAAAATATCTCCAATTTTGAAAAACACCAAACACAACACTTCAAATTTAAAACTAGTAACTTTAAAAAACTTACAACCCTATGTATGTTTAATAAAATCATGTAATTTATTTAAAATAAATATCTCCCATTTTCTTATTGTAATTCCCCCATTCATGAAATCCTCTTATTTTTAAAAATTTATTATCTCGAAACAAATATTATTATTTTATAATTTGATGAAAAGATATACCTTAATATATTTGGATTGTTATTCAATTTCTACCAATTAAATAAATTCTCCCCCTTTGTGGTTATTAAAAGAAGAAGTGGAAGTAAACTATTCTCCTGAAATATTTTAATGTATAATATGAAACAATTTTGTTTGAATAAATACTTATCTAATATAAAATGAAATAAAATCCTTCCAACAAAATTATAAAACATTAATATAGAAATTTATTTAGAGAATATTAAAATTGAAATTCATTAATTTTTTTTGATAAATATATAATGAGTTTAGAAATAAAATGTTCATTATTTCTAGTAGAGAATCTTGAAAATTTATTTTATATTATATAAATCCTACTTATTCTTCTCTGTATCTACCACTACAGACTTGACCTTGACAATTTTTTCTTCTATAACTGAGAACTTCAAATTCTATTATTTCAAAATAATTATCTCTTCTTTAGGAAATAGGATTCTTTTTTCTTCCTTTAGCCTCTGAAACTCTTATTCAAAAGATAATATTGTAGTATTTTAATATTTATACTTTTTAATTCTTTATTTTAGATCAGATATTTCTTGATTATGAAAATAAGATAGATCTCTGAACTATTCCAAAAACATCAATCTATTAGAGGATTCTAAGGATACATTTTCCAAATTTTCAGTAATATAAAAAGACACTTTCATGACTTCTTCAAACTGACCATCATTATATTTCATGTCTCCAAACACTAGTCCCAACCATTTTACCATTTGATTGAGTCTCCTTTTCAATGAATTGGATTAAAATTGAAAATATATTAAGTCATATTTATTTTAAACAACAGATTTTTTCAAAATACATTAAATTATATAATATCTCATTCAAACTATTCCAGATCTTCATTCTCCATGGTTCAATATTTGGAAGATAAGGAATTGAATTTTAAATTTATTTCAATATCTAAAAAATATATATTATATTTTGAGTTTTAGAAACTAATGTATCATTTGAATCCAGTGAAGCTTCAAAAATATATTGGTGAAATGGTCCACCATATTTATTTTCTTTTATATTTTACATTTATATAATCTGAAACTTTTATTATATCAACTCTCATATCGTTCTGTTTTTTATCTGATATTGTGGAATGGAAATTCTATGATTTTTATTTTTCATGTGATAATGATTATTAATTTACATAAAATATATAATATTGTATTTTTATCATACTAGATTCATAAGGATGAAAAATATAATGATGAATCCAACGAACTATATTCTTATCTTTTCATCTTGTTCTTTATTTTCCTCTTCATCATTTTCAAACCCTTTCTCTAAATACCACACATTTCTACTATTTGGTTGTTTGGGCTTTCAAACTATGTTTTTATCGAAGTTATGTACTAAATTCCTAATAGATTTTTAAATCTATTTCTAAACTGAGATTTCAAATTGGGGTTCAACTTCATCTTTTTTACTCTTTCCCTCATCAACATCAATTGTAACAACTGACGTTTGAAAAAATTAATGATTTATAGGTGTCATAAGATCAAGAAATGTATGATCGGACATAGAATTTTTTCTATAACCATGAACTTGTTGAACAACTGTTAATGGTAAAATTGATAAAGGTATATTATTTTATACTTTTACTACACCCTTAAAAATGTTTTCTATCACCATTATTATAGTATGTATTTTTTTTTTTTCTATTCCCCATTCAATGTATAATAAATTTTTATCTTCAAATCTATATCCTCTGCTTTATCAAGGTAGGAAAAATGGACATCCTAGCTTTTTTTTGAGCCCTTTGCGCCATAATCTTTGCGAAGACCTCATCATACATAGCTGAATATTTATATATTTTTTAGAGGAGTGGAGTCTACTTTACCTTTTCCTTTAACCCCATTTAAAAACTATAGCATCCAATACTATATTTTCTAATTCCTTATCAACCCTTTTGAGTTTTGGATTGAATATTATTTCAATTTTTCAATGGTTTCTTCTCCAATTAATGGAACATTTTCTTGAAGCACAGAAGAATAATTCATTATTTTAATAACTTCCATACAATTAGTAGTAATTTTATTTATAAATCATGGAAACATAATAATCCTCTACTTTATAGATGTTTTCATTATATATTCAATGGACAGAAATTGTTTTACGAGATTTTTCTTCCACATCTTGATAAAGAAATCTAATGTGAATTTTTCAAGAAATTTCAGTTTATCCTAGTCTCATTATCTCTAAATTGTATATACAATCATCCATAAAGTAACTTCTCTTATATATACTGTTTGATGATACGCATACCTTACCTTTTGAAAAGAAGAAAAATGATGTTTGGAATTTGGACTTTTCAAAATTCCAAAGCTTTTGCGAAATATTCTATGATTGAAGGTAAACCTCCTCTTCCAATAGAACTTCATCTAAATCAAAAAATTAATTAATATATTATTTTAAAAATTCATTAAAAATATATAAAATATCCACATAAAAATAATATTGTACACTAACTTCCTCTTTAGAATAAAAATCTCAAATAATTTATTTATAATGTTGATTGAAATCAAATTTTTCTACTTAAATATATTTCCATCCATGAAATGGTATAAATTGTTTAAAAATAGAATCATACTTAATGTAACATGATTTCCCAATAAACATATACATTACTACTTCTCACTTTACAAAATATTTAGAAGATTCCATCATAGTTAAACTAACGTCGAGAAGATAATATCAGACTAAAGAATTAATATGGATGAATGCTAATATTTCCAAACTAACCATAGAATGGATATCTGAGTGTTGAGAGAGAAATTATAAGAATCAATGTGAGAAAAATCGAATTTGGTATTATATATACACTTAGGGAGTGACCTTTTATAATCCATAGATCTTGAGGCTCATACTGAAACTATAATATGATCCAAATATTTCAATTGATCCTAGAATGATTTATTAAATATTCTGGACTCTTGATGATTTTTTATCTGAAAATTATTCATTAGACTAAAATATTGTTTGATTGTATAAACTTTAATAGTTTTATCATAAATATCATCTAAAAAATTCTTGTAAAATTATTTTGATTCAAAGAACTTTTATTATGAAATTTGATTCTGAAAAATCTTAGTAATTTTTTTTCAAAAATTTTCATTAACATGTTTTATTCTGAAAAAATATTTTTTTTATAACTAAAATAATAGTAATGAAATGTTTTTAGAAAACCAAACATATGTACCCCTCCCTCTAAACGGATTTCATTTATGTAAGTAAATTGTTAAAAAATGAAGATATGAATGATAAATTTGAATTGATCATTCATATATTTTTCTATATATTAAAATCTAAAAGAACTAAGAAGTTTAGTAAAAATATTAGAGATTTATTATTGAATTATAATCAATTATAAAATAAAAAATCCTTTTCGTCTATGATCCTAAAGTAAATTTTGTATTATATACACGTGATTTCTTTATGATCGATGTTCTAGGTTTTAACATGATTTAATGGGACTTCAGTTATCAGAAAATATTTTATTTTTACTAAGAATCATTCTATAGTTAGTGAGTGTGTGCTTCGTCCATAACACATGAGCACAAAAACTTCTAGGTGCGACATATACGGATTCAGCAGTGGAAAGTGTTACTGAGTGATGTTTCTTACAAGACGAAGAAATTAAGTATTTTCCTAATAAATGAAATGTTCTAGGTGTAATTTTTTTCTCCATTCTACAATCACCAATGTCTGCATCCAAAAAATATTTTACTCTAAATTATTCTTAGAAGAGTAAAATAAAGCTAACTGCATAGATCCCTTAAGGTAATTAATTTTTTTT
Organism: Viscum album; assembly: GCA_963277665.1. Classification (NCBI taxonomy): domain Eukaryota; kingdom Viridiplantae; phylum Streptophyta; class Magnoliopsida; order Santalales; family Viscaceae; genus Viscum; species Viscum album. The sequence goes on from OY728136.1 coordinate 1,370,281,583, forward strand.
CAACTTTAGGGTAGAACTCATTTGGATTTTCATGATATATTGCATATAAGCATTTAGAAAAAAATTAAACCACGATGATTATCTATTAAGTAAATTAAACATCCAATAATTTTTCTAAATGTATTTTGATCAATTGGATTCATTGATTAATCAATATCTAAAGTATTTGAGGTTCCAATAGGTGTACTCATACATTTAGTATTATCAAATCTGAATTTATTAAAAATATATTTTATATACATATGTTGGGATATAAAATATAAATTTAGTGTTGTGAAATTTGATAACCAAAGAAAAAATTATGTTCTACAATCATGCTCATTCAAACCTGAAAATTCATAAGATTCGTAATGAAATATGTAAGAAATTATTCATATGAACCAAATATAATGTCATTGAAATAAATCATAAAAGTGATTATGTTTTTAGAAACTTATTTTATTAAAAGAGTAAGATCTATATATCCCTTAACAAATTTGGTTTGTAACATAAATCTAATTAATATAATATACGGGGATCTATGAGCTTGTCTACGTACATAATGTTATATAGTAAGTTAAAAAACATATTCTGAATGTTTTATATTTTAAAAAATAGGCGGTTTTCTACAGAAAATTTCTCATATACATATATGTTAATGAATGAATAGTTTATATCCATTTAAAATATTTTGAAATGTATAAATGTGGAATATTATATATGTATACATATATCTTCAAGTCTTCTACGATAGAAAAAGTTTCTTTATAATATATGACCTCTTATTGATTATATCCTTTTGCATCACATCTAGATTTATTTATAAACTATTTTATTTTCATCACATTTTTTCTTGAAACCCCATTTTACTACTATTAAATAAGTATCATTAGGTCGTTCAAATAAATTCAAAACTAGATTCCTCTCATATTTTGTGAGTTCATACATCATGGTGATTATCCAGTACTCGTCACCTAAATACATTTTCAGAGACATTGGTTCAAATTGAGATAAAAATGAAAAATATTCAATTTTATATCTCAAAGATCTTATAGTCATAAATGGTTGATCTACATAACCAATGATGTTATCTATTGGATGATTCCAAAAAAACAACATAGTTCATAGATTTAGAAAACTTTTTTCTTAAATAACATGTTGAAATTATTCTTGAGGTATAACATTATATACAAATTCTGTAGTGGTTATCTCATGAGATGAAATTTCTATCACAGATTGAAAATAGGTTTATGAAATTACATATAATGGTATAGGTTGAGGCTATTTAAAAAAAGATCTACTTCATAAAACATAACATGAACTATTCCGTCAATATTAGTGGTGTTTTTATTAAAAAATCTATTTTCCTTACTATTTGTAGTATAACCTAGATTATTATTTCATCAGATTATGGAGAAAATTTATATAATTTATAATTAGTATTTAAAATGAATCATTTTCGTCCAAAAACATAAAATTAGGAATTATTTGGTTTCATTTTGTTCTATAACTATTATGGTGTTTTAATAATAAAGGGACTAATTGAAAATATAATTAATGTATAATAAGAAATTCTTACTTCAACATAGTAAATTTTAACAACTGAGTATTCACTCAACATGGTTTTAGTAATATATATTAGAATTATATTTCTTGTTTTGAATATACTACTTTACTATAGAGTTATAGGCGCTGAAAAGTTATGTATAATACCTTTCTGACTATATGAAATTTCAAAATCATATTTTAAAAAATCTCCACTATGATCACTTCGAATATTATCATGGATTAGTTTCTATCATTTTTGTCTCTCGCTAAAAATGTTTTAAAACAACAAACATATTAGGATTATTTTCTAAAGAATAGACCCATTTATTTCTTGATTATTCATTATTTAAAACCTATACACAGTATTTTACACCAATAATTGTAGTTTGTTTAGGAACAATCAAGTCCATTTTCACTAATTGTAAAGCATCAGAAGTTGATCCTACACTAATAGACGTAAAAATTTACTTGTGTTTCTTTTCAAATTGATAAGGATAAAAAAAAGTATCAAATATATGTTCTGATATATTCTTTACTAGTACTTTCTTAGAAAATATAGCTAAATTTATAACATTATTGTGTCTAAATACTCTATTCCATCACCAACTGTTGTCTTCCCTTTTACAAAGGAATGGTATATATTGGATCCTTTGGGTATGATGTTTAGTTTTTAAACATTATCAATTCGATGGGATGAAATAATAAATTCATATTTATAAATTTAAATAATATAATTATGATTATTGATGTTCACCAGATATCCCTCATCAAATAATTGGATATAATATGGTTGTGGTTATGTCATATGATAAATAAATCATTTGAAAATAATTCTTCTCCCAAAAGAAAAACATTATATATTCTGATAATTACATCAGGATAATTCTCCCTAAAGGTTAATTTTCCGCCATTAATCTATATAATATTATTAAATTCTTCCTTGTTTCTAGTCATGTGTCTAGAGAAACCACTATCCATGTACCAAATTATAAGATCCTGACCTTTTTTAGAGATATCTTAGGCCTTTTTGGAACTATTTTATATTCTATTGTGTAATTTTCTTTTGGGTTTTAACTTGGAATGTTTTTGGGTGGAAATTAGGGAACAATGTAATAAATAGGATAGTTCATGGTTGGTGAATAGTTTTCCCTAAGCATTTTCCTTATCCCAAAAAACTGTGAAACCCTGGGCAGATGGAAATTTCACAATTCGTGCATGACATATCAAATTGTTTGCCATCATAGGAGTAATCATGAACCCCTACAAAAGAGGTGACATTTTTGGCACACAGTTGGGGTAAACCATGCAACCCTTCCCAGAAATCCATATGCGAGAATAAAAATAACTCAAAAAGTAATTTTATTTATTCTTGAACCTGCATTCTACTTCAAAATCAACCCACATTCGACCCTGAGGCATATTTCATGATTTTGAAGCCTCTCAGATAGATTCCAATCCATCCCATCCTTAGTTCATAGTGATTCAAATCCCATATTAAAGATCTTCACCACTACTGATATGAAGACCCCATCCTTGATTCTTTCCCTTTTATCCTCCGTTCTTCTCTATTTCATTAATGGAATTTAATCTCTATTTTTGTTAGTTATATACATATTTTTTAGAACTAGATCTATGATTTAAATATATATCTATATTAAATAAATATTTATTGGTTCAATCTTCATATAGGTAATATATTTGGATCTTGTTCTATGCCATTACTCCATTGAATTTTAGGGATTTCCATTGGGCGATTTTTCATTTAAGAATCGAGGTAAGTGGTATACTATTCAAATATCATAGTCCTAATTTCAATTATGATTATGTGATTATAGAATTTATATGTTTCATAAAGAAATTATAATTTCTAAATTGAATTAATTAATGAGGTCAATTATTTAATTAAGGAATTGGGGATTTGATAGGATAATTGGATTGGGAGAATTTAGATTAATTAATAATAAATTGATTATCTAGGTATTGAAATATGGAATTGAGGATAATTAAATTTTGGTTTAATTATCAAAATGTGGAATTGTGATTGGAGAATAATTAATTACTAAATAAATTAATGGATGTTGAGATTGTGAATTGATTTATTAATTTTTGAATTAGTTATGGAAATTTATAGGGATAATTAATTCTGGAATGATTTATCAAAATGTTGAGTTGTGATTTCAAAATAATTAATTGGTGAAATAGTTTTTGGAGTTTGAGATTGTGAAATGACTAATTTATTATTGAGTTAATTAAGGGATTTTATATGGTAAATTAATTGTTGAATTAATTAATGGAATACATGTGACTAACTTGTTGGATAATTAATAAATGTAATAGATATGATTAATAAATTTTTAGATTAATTAAATAAAATTGATGTCCTTAATTATTTTTTGAATTAATTATTGGACTTGGATTGATTAATTTATGAATTAATTAATGGAATATTGTGATAGTTTATTATAACAATAGTATTAATGATGATAAATATTGATGGATTTTATATTGTGATATATGTGACATAATCTTGATCGAGACATGGTATTCCACATTCAAATCCTGTTGTTGTATAAATGTGTGGGGGGGAATGGTCATCTTATTTTGAATCCCATATTGATATAATTATTTGCTGGACATGGTCTTCTTCTTATAATCCCATATTGATATGAATGTGTGCGGGAGATGATATACATCTCTTGAATCCCATAGTGATAAATATATGTGGGACACAGTGTGCTACTTCCCAAGGCCATGGGGTCCTATGCATGATGACCTAGACCCAAATTGTTGTTATTGGACTATGGTTCCTATTAATTTAAATGAAATGGATAATGGAATACCATTTTAATGAATTTTTAATTGATAATGTGAAATGGTTCAGACTCCAGTACATGCCGAAGCAGGTATTGAGGTGTGGGTTCCCTCTAGAACCAGTGGGTTTATGTGGTTAAATAATGTATGACTGATAATGTGATAATTGTTTACTTATGCATTGTATATATTTCATTATAAAACCACACACACTATTATTGACTACATATTATTTTAGAAACTATTAGTGGTGCCCAACTAAATGTTACTCACACCCTACTCTGGCTTCATGATCAGTACCTGAAAATAATTTTTGTTTTCTATTGTGTAAAAGGGAATAGTATTGTGTTACATAGCTAATATGGGATGGATACTAGATGAGAGAACACAACATGATTCTTGACCTACTTGGGGGAGTTTTTAGTGTCTTTATTTTGGGATTCATTGATACACTTGTCCTGTATATTAGCATGACATATCTACAGTTCAGTTTTGATTATGTATTTCCAGATTTGGTGATCTTGTGATACTGGTACTATTATGTTTATGGTTATATGTTATTAAATTATTGTTTTCGAATTTTTTTCAGTATTACTCTAGTAAAATAGTGTATAGTCTCCCCACTATCAATATATCATATCATTTATACTAGTCATTAACCTCTATCTTACTGGGAGGCACACAAAAGGTCATGTAGTGGTCCATCTTGGAGGTTTGGGGTTTGAAAATTTGGTTGGGATGTTACAAAGTAGTATTAGTGGAGTTTTATTTTATTTTATTTTTTATTAATATTTGGGAATGGTGTACATGATATAAGAGAGAGTCTGGCATTTGACATGTTCTCATTCCTGGTAGTTGTAAACCCATGTATGGTGGAAAACCCATGTACCTAGTGAGAATGTCATGGGAATCCACTTTGAGATAATCCCCACTCCCAAAGAAGACAGATAAGGAAACAACAACTAACCCTTTGGAGTATCTAATAACTCCTCCACCACTCATATATCCCATAAAACATGATCCATCTTTATTTAATTTGTTCTTTGAGGATGGAGGCTCCCACTTGATTCATTTTCCCCGAGTTATAATGTTGTTGATAAGGGAGGAGTTCAGGGTAATTGGAGGTAAGATAGAAGGTGAATTATATGAGACTTAATTGAACCATGAGAACCCCATAATTATGTTACTAGAATTGAGGAGGATACCTGTGGTGGATATTAGTGATGTCTAGTTCCTTTTTTATTTTTGGATAACCATAAGATCTAGTAGCCCACAATCAATATTAACAACCTATATTTACTCTCACCATTGGGTCTTTCTACACCATGAAACCATTTTGTATCAAATTATTGGCTAAATAAGTCAATTTAGACTATCTGGGGAATTGATCGAATGAACTCTAGACTAACGTTTCCCATTTTATATGGAAAAATAAGTTATTGGTGGATTTATATCTTGCATCCTTAGAAAAATGACATATTAAAGCATGAATAATCCCTATTTGCTGAATATTCTCATATGATGGAAATTATTGTCCCACACATGGAAAACTAGGAACAAAAACATTGTGAGTATCTCCTAACACCATAATATTTAACCACAATGGACTTGAGAAGGATAACCCGAGTGAATTTTAAGAAATTCCCTAATTGGAAAAGTTCAAACTATGGAACCCATAAACACACATTTATCAAATTCAATGGATATCTCATATCTACCAAATATTATCCTTTGGTTACCATCTATGGGGGAATGAGTGATGGTTTGGTTTTCACTAGCCTCCTTGAAGATGATATTCAGAGTAGGGAAGATTGAGAATCCAAGATGTTTCCATGACTAGTTTTGATTCCAATAACTGATATCTTACTTTCTAATTATACAACAAGTATGACACTAGAGGATAAAAATATGCGGCTGAATCATTTTCTAAATTTTGGAGGATTTAAATTTGAAAAATCTCTCATAAATTCAATAAGTACATTGCATGTTTTTCCCCATAATTTTTTCACCTCAATTAGTTCTCAAGAAAGTTTGGAATTAATTCCATAAATGGCACTAGAGATACTTCTTATATTGATTCCACCTTCATTAATGGGTTTATCAAGTTTACACCAAGAATCCCATTAAAACTTATCTTTCAAGAGGTCATCCAATAAAAAGAAAATTAGAGTGAGTTAAATTTTGGAAATTAAATTATTTGGAACCTATTTCATAGAAAAGATAGGCATGGGTATGGTGGAGAGGATATATTTGATCAAAGTAATTCACCCTACCAAGGATAAGAATATATTTTTCCAATTAAAAATGTGAACCATGATTTTATAAATAACCATTTTAATGTGATTGATAAGAAGGGTGTTTGTGGATACAAGATCACATGAGTAGTTTATAGGGAATGACCCTTTTCTCATGCCAAGGTTGGTTTCCAAAGTCTTTATCCACCTTTCGGAGCATCTGTTATGAAAAAATAAATAAATCTTTTCATGGTTGAAAAAATTCCCACTCCATGTATAATCATACTCCAGTGATTCATTAACCCCATGGATGGATCTTCTACTAACATTAACATAAAGGATAGTGTTGTATGCAAAAATGAGATGAGATATTTCTATAGTAAAATGCTTATTGTAGTATAGAGTATGATTTCCCCCTACTATGAACAGATTATGATAATGACTGAGAACATCATGAGAAATGATAATGAGGGAGAGGGAAAGTGTATCTACCTAACTCAATCCTCTAACTACATTGTAAAACACATAATACATTCCCATAAATGTAGTTCCATCCATTGGGAACTAAAATAGTAAAAAATAATATTAGTGACCCACTTTGAAAATCCCATACATTCAAGCACCATGTTACTGATTCCCCATTTAACTAAATCATATGATTTTATCATATCTAATTTTATGACCACATTTATACCAAATTTCATCAAGTTGATATCATTGATATCTTCATGAGCCATGGAAATAGCCCCTTGTATTGATCAAACTTTCAGAAATCCATGTTACTCCTCATCCACCCATATTGAAGGGTCATGGGAATAACATTATTTAATAATACTGAAAAGGACTTTTAGGGAACATTTCAAAATATAATAGGAGGATAATGAATCTAGTATTAGATGTATTTTAATTTTGGAAAAAGTGAAAGATTATTAGCACATTCCAATGGAGGAAGATAACCACCTATGAAATAATCCTAAACCGCACTAATCAATCTCCTCTTTAAAATATCCTATGAGACCCTGTAAAAAGAAGTTGGGAAGGCCTCAGGCCTAGCTGCACTAATAGGGTTAATGGACTTGATTCCTTGAAAAATTCATCCTCAATAGGGATAGCCTCCAACCATTCATTCACTACTCCAGTCATAGAAAAAATAATTAAACCAAACATAATATATGACCCTATGGGATAACCACCCACTATGCAAGGATTGGTAGATGCCAAAAGTGACTTGAAGTAGTTAACCTCCGAACTCCCAAATTTTTTTAATTGGAATAAGAACCATCCTCCTGCTGTAATTTACTATAAATATGATTTCATTTTTCTTTAAGAAAATCATGGAACTATCTTGATTTTATATCTGCTTTGTAAAGCTAATCAACTCTAGCCATTTTCAAGAAACAGGATACTTATTAAACATTAGATCTGATAAATATACTTAATTTACATCTCAAATATATAAAAACATCACCCTCTTAAGAATCATCCATACCCGACACTAACTGTTGGATGTCTCTTTTATATTCCTCCACTTCGTGATCATTAGAGGGATGATTCAAGAACCAGGAAGAAAGATTCAATTTTTTGTTTCTTATATTTTTATGAAGGGAAATCTAATGATTACCTCTAGAAGAAAGGTCCTAATAGCCCCTCTCAATATCAATAAATTATGAGTTAACATATAATGAAGAGGAAAATGGGAAAAATCCTCATAATCACTTCAGAACTACAAGGAAATATATAGAAGAGAATGGTATGAATGTCCATTAACCAGTTTTAGGACGTTGATGTCATATAAAGAATAAAAAGCTACATCATTCAATATGAATGGATTAAGACATCCCAAGGATTGAAAACTCCCACAATAATTATTGCACTAGGTGAATGAATGCCTAGATAAATCAGTATCTATGAGCTTGTTATTTTTTATAAATCAAATGAAAGCTTGTATTTATCTTCTGGGAAAGGGGTAACCCCATTTTTTCTCCATACTATTTTCCATGATGTCGATTTCTCGTCCAACTATCCATGTTTAATATCCTAGCATATGAGAGTTCAGATCCTCCCAATTGGACTCTCTAGAATGGGAATCAAATTTAACAAAAAACTGAAAGAATGATCACATTAACTCCCACTAAAAATTTGATACTAATAAATTGATCAGATGAATATATTAAGCTAAATAAAATGTCATATTTCCTAAACAAATAGATATGAGAGTTTGTGGGTAAACCTGTAAGGAATCTTTAAACTCTCAAGTGGTGAGAAAAGTTCCGGAATTTTGAGTGATCTTGTTTGGGTTTAAGAACTAAAACCATAGAAATATAGTGAAAACAAAATTAATTGGAGATGAAATACAATTTTACCTAAGATCCCAATCTGCAAGGGATATTATATCCTATAATTGGCTACACCATCAAGGTAGAAAGGGAAGAACCCTAAAATAATGAGTACCTTAAACACATTTTGAGGATTCATAATAGAGAACACTATTTTATAATCGTTGATTTTTTTATCAGGGTACTCTCTAGGAAGAGAATGGAATTAAGGAAGGTGGTGGATGAGGTTAGATATCATATAAATGTTGAAATATTACTTAGGATAATGGATGCATGCAGGTTGATAATCTCTATACGTGGTGGTTAGTTCTTTTAAATTATGATTTTCATAGCCATGATTTCTAAGGAATTATTGTATTATATTTTATATTGGTTTCGGAACAATTGTGTTTAAAAAATGTTATCATTAGTGATAATTGAAAATCCAACTCTAGAATACCTATTTTTTCAGGGTAGAGTCATTTTAATTTATGGGTTTATTTCAAACACATTTTCATTTTTTACCAGGTCATGAAAATTGGTTGTATAGTGTTTCTTATTTTTTTTAAAAATATGAATAAAAGAAAAACACATCATAATAATTAAATGAGAAAATAAAATTGAAGTGTATATTATATAAATAGGGGGAGAGAGAGAGAGAGAATATGAGATAGAGTGAGAAGAAACACATTTAAATAAAAAAACATTAAAAAACAATCAATTGTGAAGGTGGAAAGTTCGAAATGAGTAAGAAATAAAAAATGATAATAATTAAATAAAAGGTAAATTATGATCTTCACTCCCTAGAAAAAGTTCCACAATTTTGTCACATTTTCTATAACATTATATTTGAAATGATATTTATTAGAATTTTGGTAGTATAGAAGCAACATTAGGCTATCTCTCTATAGATAATTTGATAATTAATTTTAAAAGATTGGTTTGATAATAATTTACAAAATATAGTATCGAATGAAGAGTGTTGGTGTCTTATGATTTTTTTTAAACAAAATTGAAACTATGTTACAAAGTGAGAGAAACTAGTTCGAAAAATAATGATCAGTCCGGGGAGTGTCCCATGATTCTCAACTATCATTCCTCTCAAGTTAAATGGGAAGGATCACCAATTAATCAAATTATATATATAAAAACCAGTATGTCATGTGATTTATTACTAGGTTACCACCAAGGATTGGATCGATTATTGAAATTTATAACCATTTTCACTCAAAATCAATAAAATTAGGTCAATGTAAGAACCAGACTCAAACAAGGAATCACATCAACAACGTGATGAGATGACCAAATTCGGTTCTATTTAAAAAAAATTATCAAGAAAAAAACATGAATATACATGGATTATACCTTTTGAATTTCATCAAATGACACAATCCATAAGCACACTCATGAAAGAGCTGATGTGGGAAAATAAAAAAACACAATTTAATCATTAAAAATACAATTTTTACATATATGAATGAGGATTATTGTTCCTTTGAATTTTATTTTTGAAGGATCCGGATGTAGCAAAAGCATAGTGGTTCAGAGGACCTAACATTGATTTGAAAATAATTGATGACCAATCTAGGAATAATACGATGATGAGAGCCTGTATCTACTGATTAAAATCTACGATTTATAAAAATATAAGAAAATGGATGGATTTGAGAAATTGGATAGTTGACATCATGTTGATAATTAATTTATTAATTTTTTAAGAAATTAAAAACTCAGGACTTTGGTACTTTCTTTATTGTTGATCATTGTTATTCCAGAATAACCCTTCTGAATTGTTTTTGTTTCACTCACGAGGATCCAAAGTAGAATACCTCTAGCGGGGATCCACACATGCTCTAATGGTCCCCAAACCATGCTACTCATTTTCCAGGTGCTAGCATGGAAAAGTGAATATCTTTTGTCAATCGTTATTTATCACTCGTTCTTCAATATTTACGAATTCATCCCATTATTAATTGGGGGAGATGAGAGGAGTATAGAAAGAAAATGTTTGGATCAACAATACTAAATTCACCATGGTTTGGCACAATAAAAGCACCTTCCTATTACTTAACATGGTGTTTTAGTTACAATATTTAATTATGAAGAAAAAATTAAATGAAATTATAACTATAGAGAAAACTCATACCACATAATAACAATAACAACCCCATTATTTATAATGTGCCAACTTGCACAAAAAAATGACTATAAATGAAATCACATGACCCATAATGATAACTGTATTATTATTATTTCTTCCCACAGCTGAATAAACATTAATTATTTTCTTTTAAATAATTAATTTATCAATGGACATGGTGTTGGTTGATTTGACCTCATCTTCCATTTATTGAACACATGAATAAAATATTTTATTCTCTTAAAAAAATATTGTTATTTACAAAATAGTAAATAAAAATTTATTAATTTTTCAATAAAATAAATATAATATTTTATTCACAATTAAATGAATTAATACTTATTTATTTATAGAGATCATTTTATCTTGAATAAAATTATTTATTGGTCTTTAGAAAGATATTTATTCTATTATTTAAATTCAAAAAAAAATTAATCGAGACCACCAGAATGAATTAGTGAGTGACCCTCAAGGATTTTTTCTCACTAGAATTAGGTGGGATTTCCGAAAGTCAAATATTACTATCTACCAACAGCTCAAGGTACCCTAGAGAAAGAACTTAATGTCATAATGATAACATCCACTTACAAATACTCATTGTGCAATATAATCCCTTTGTCACAGTATATCATAAATCATGTTTCATGATAGTGTTATCAACCTATATGCTTGATACATCATTCATGGACTACCTAAAATAAACTCATCATTACACCATGGACATGGAATTTAGGGTGACAGTTCTATTTCAATCAAAGGGACAAGATAATAACTTCCATAAATGGAAGGAAAAAATCCTTCTTCGACTTATCCATTAATAAAATGTCATTCATGACACACCCAAGGTATCCTACATCCCACTAACATATGGAGTGATGGATTTCATAAGAAAATCAATGTAAATGTGTCATAATATGTATTAATGACAATATTAATATCTAAGGAACATTTCATATTCTCGCATATAGGAATATCCAATGACACCAAAACATGAGGAATTCTTACGAGCGGGCCTGTTGTCCTAATCTACCATCTTGGAGATTACCAATTATGAACATCATGAGAAGAACCCTCATCTACTTATGAGTAATCACAACTGACGGTCTGTATACTATGTGTCCCATCGTAATATGTCATCCAACCACAAAACTATATTTAAGAATATTTCCATAGGACTTCAAGCTTCTCATCATAGTGGGGAACTTCTATGACCTTATTAATGTGACAAATACTTGACGACATTATTAAATTATAGTCATGAAGAAGAATGAACAATATATAATATCATGTTTAATATTTTAAAATAATAAATATTCATGTAATAAAATTACAAACAATTGTTTCTTGGACACCAACTCTTACAAACTCCCACTTGGAAAAGATCCATCCATTATTGACGTTCAGTCTGCTAGACCTCAAATGATGATCATGTTTATGCCGAGTTGAGGATTTAGTCAAGGGGTCTTCCATGTTGTATTCTATGTATATAGTACTCACTAAAACTTCACCACTCTGAGAAAAAATCCTCAAAAGATGATACTTTTGATGTATGTACTTTATCCATTGATGTAACCTTATCTCTTTTGGCAGAGCCCATGCTGCAATATTATCCCAATAGAGTGTGAGGGGATATTTACTTCCAGGTACTCCATCCATCTCTTGGAGTAATATATGCATCCAATATTCTTCTTTAACTTCCTTAAAAGATACAATATACTTGGAATCTATTGTAGAATCTCCCACCACACTCTACTCTGAGCTCTTCCATCTCACAACACATCTATTAAAAGAAAAGATGTATCATTTTTTCAAATTCATGTCTTATTGATCATTCTGGAAACTATAATCAAGATATCCTCTGACTATTAGTTCTTCATTTCCTCAATTAAATAGGGAAAATCCTTCGTATGCCTCAAATACTTAAGTATAATCTTGACTTCCATCCAATGACAATCACCTGGTTCATCTTGATATATTATAACCACACAAAATGCAAAGGAGACATCAAGAACAGTACATAGCATGGCATACATGACTAACATAATCGATGAACTGTATGAAGTCCTTTCCATTATATTTCACTCCTCCAGTTTCTGAGGAAAAAATTTCTTAGAAAGATGAATTCCATGTGAAATTAGAAAGAATCCCCTCTTAGATTGTTCCATACTGAATCTCTTCAGTATCTTATTAATGTATATACATTGACCCAGGACCAATAATCTATAAGATATATCACGATGGATCTTGATCCCAATAATATATGCTTCCTCACCCATATCCATCGTGGAGAATAATTTATCCAACCATAACTTAATGAACCATAGGACTGGTATTTTGTTTCTGATAAGTAATATTTTGCAACACATACCATTATAAAAATGCCTTCACTCCAAATAAACAGTTTTTAGACAGAATGATCACTTTTGTTCTTTATAAAACGAAATTCAATTATGGAATCATTAGAATGAATGTCCCATGACATTGGTTATTTCCTTAATCCATAAATGGATTTTTTTAACGTTCATACCTTTTTGGAATTCTTTGGAGTCACAAAACCTTCAGGTTGTTTCTTATAGACATATTGATTAAGGTTCCTATTTAAGAAGAATATTTTGAAATACAATTTTCAAATATCATAGTCATGGTATGTGGTAATGGAAAGTATAATTCGGAGAGATTTCATCATTGCAATTGGTGAAAATGTTTCTTCGTAGTCAATACCTTGACATTGCTTAAACCATTTTAAAACCATTAGTGCCTTATAGGTACTGAATTATCCTTCCATGTCCAATTTCTTTTTGAATACCCATTTTCGACCAATAGTATTTACATCTTCTGGAGGATATACTAAAATATAGACTTAGTTTTGGTACATGGAACACATTTTAGAATTCACGGCTTCTTGCCACATGACAACATATATTCCACAAACTACTTTATTGTAGGTTAGGGGAACATTATTATCAACTAATAAATAGTAACCATCTTCAATGACAAGAAAACCATTTTGTTCTAGTTATATAACCTCTATTGTACTCCTACATAATTCTTTTTTCTTTGAAATAGATTCTTCTTCCATAGGGCTATGTGGAATCGATTCCTAATCCAACTATTGTGTGCTTTGAGCCTCAACTTCATCAAAGTCTATCTCTCTCCCTCTTTATACTTTTGATATATTCTCCCTCTCAAGGAATATAGATGGTCCTTCCAAGGTTATCTTTTTGTATGAGTGGTTTTATAGGTTATATCCCCATATTTACTTGGGGTATCCTGTAAAGGTACACATTTGTGCCTTGGAGTGCAAGTTTGTTAGCTGTAGAGGCCTTAAAAATTGCTTTGCTTCCCAATACATGAAAATTTGAAAACATGGACATTATTCCACTCCAAAACTCGTATGGAATACCATTTAATGTTTTAGTTGGTAATTAGTTCAGTATGTGTACCGCTATTTGTAATCCATATCATTGAAAGGATAGTTTTAGACATTCATTAATTAACATTGATCTCACCATTTATAATAAGGTGTGGTTATTCATTTCGTTTACACCATTATCCTGAGGCGTGTAAGGATGAGTGAGTTGGGATAGGATCCCAAACCTCTCTTAATTAATCAATGAAATCTTGATTAAGACGTTTTTTACATTGGTCTAAACATATTTTTTTAATCTTATTACCAAATTGGTTCTCAACTTCATTCTTGTATTCCTTCAACATATCAAAAGAATCCAACATTTACCTCATTAAGTAGATATATTCATATATTCTAAAATCATTTTTAAAAGTTATGATGCATGAGCACTCACCCATTTCTTTAACTATTAATGGTGCACATAAATCAGTATGAACCAATTCAAGAAGCTATTTGGACCTTTAACATTTCCCACTAAATGGGAAATTGGTCATTTTTTCTTTTAAATATGCATGACAAAAACAATGTGGGTTTAGTTTGAATGAATATTAATATCTATCTAGATTTAATTTTTTCATGAATATATAATTTACATGACCTAGCCTATGATTCCAATGTTGGGTGTGGTATAAGTCACATGATGTAATTTTGTTATCGATTTCCATTATATGGTTAGTGTAATCCAACATGTATATACCGTTATGTAAATGTACCTTACCAAAACATATTATATCTTTATAAGAAAAGAAATAGTCTTTTTTGAATATAAAAATAAATCCATCTGTATTTAGTATAGAAAAATAAAAAATCATTTTGGTTACAGAAAGAAAATAATTAAATCCATTCAACACCAAGATCATCCTAGTCGGCTACATGAGGTGGTAGTCCCTAACATCTATATCAACAAAGCTAGCTCCGTTGGAGTCTCTTAGATCTACCTCCCCTTGGAAATTTTTTCCTAAACTCCTTGTTATCTGTAATTTGATAAATATTTTAGAACCACACATTGTATCTAATAGCCAATTTATTGAAATAAATAAATTTCACATGATAACAAACACACCTAATTCTTCTTCAAGATTCTTTGTATGGGTGTAGTTTTTCATTTAGTGGACCTTATTGCCTCATGAAAAACAAACTAATTCCTCTTCCATTTCCTCCCCTTTAATCATCATTTTCCTAGATGTGTGTAATGAATATTTGGGCTTAAAAATATTTTCCTTCCCTTTTAATTTTATTTACCATAAATTAGAAATGTTTTTCACTCTTCATGTATTTTTTCACAAGGAAAATAAGGATAATAAGATATGGTACAAATGTCTCAATGTTGTTCATATTTAAATTCAAAACAAAACTGAAGAATCTCTAAGGGAGTGATGCAATAATGATATTGGTACCCAGTTATTCAGGGATTGTAAACCCCATAACCTCTTGGTGCTCAATCTATCCAATGAGATCAACTACATGAGGTCCAACTAGGGAATCCTCTCCATGATTACTCTAAAAGAGTGTCTTTGAGATCTCAAATCGTTTCTGTCTTTCTCTTTCATGGTAAATTCCACTCAGGTGCTCAAGAATTATATAGGGATCAATGTTTTTGTGAGACTTCATGAGTTAATTAGACATTGATAATAACAAAAAACATTGAATGTAGACCGCATCATTCATATGTTTCTCTTAGACTAATAACTCTTCGTCACTCGACTCTTTGGAAAGAGGATTATGTTATAAGGAATCAAACACGTAAGATTTCCATTCATGGAGTAGAATAACCCAAAGTTATCTAAACCATTTCTAGAAGTTACTCTTAGTGAGGATGTTATCTTTTTCCAGTATAGACCATAGGGATAGTGTGGTTAAGGATCTTGTCAATTTTATTCAACAATTAAAAGAGTAGATAATTAGTACATTCTTGATTACATTTTATGACAAATAATAAATTAATTTCCTCAAATCTCCCACTATTTTATCAATTCACAATGGCCCTAAAAATTAAACTCGGAATTTCTTGTTGCTAGTAAATTCTAGTGGTAATGATCCATATTCCCACTCATATAAACCCAAAAAGGGTTGTCCACAAAATTTTATGGTATTTAGGTAGCTAGGTCTTTTCCATCTATGGGTTTGTTTTACCTTTATCTATTGAGTGGACTCCCCAATCCTGAAATCCTGAAATTGATTTCCTCAACACATGCATCCAAATTTTCACCAAGTCAAGAAAGGGATACTACTCTTGATGTAAAATCTTTATGTCAACCTGAATCTTTCAAAATATACTCTTGTATAAAAGTAAGTTTCCCAATAAGGTTTGGTAAACCCCTTAGTTTTATTGAGCCCTTCCATTATTCAGTTAATGAAAGGCTTAGTCTGACTTAATATTTTATTGATGGATTTTTATCTCTTATGAATACATTTTCTTATTATATTTATCACATGATTGTTAATATAAAGTGGAACTTACTTAAGTGACTAACCATGCATTTATAATAATTACGCACAAGTCTGGTTTATTTTTGTTCTATCTTGTATTCTTGTTAATTTATTAATTATGTAGTTATAACAATACATCCATAATGAAAAACCATGCAACTGCTAGAAATTAAATAAAGTAAAGGGAATGGTCATGATATCTTCTAGTGGTTAGTTTATCAAGCGGTTGATAAACTAACCACTGACCTTGTGGAGAAAGAGGGGTTTACATCATTTATTTACTCGAACAGCCTCTACAAGCTTGGGATATCCATCCATTACATATTATTTTTAACACACATATAGGTGATGGGTAAAATGGGGGTTTACATAAATGAAAAAATGGGCACATATTCCCTATATATCAATGAGGAGAGATAGCATGCGTGAAAAAATTAAATTTAAAATAAATTAAAAGGAAACTAATAGCATAAATAATTCTGGTCTTGCTCATGATCATCCACACACATGAAATGAATTATGAATTTAATAAAAAAAAATAATTAAATTCATTAATAGTTATTAATATGATAAATCATGGATGAGTTGATTAATTATTATATTTAATTAACCAATCCTTTTATCTTAATCCTTTTTCGGAATTATCCTATGATTCTCATCCATAATCTTGGATGAAACATGGTCAACAACCATTCGAATCAATATGAAATGTAAATAAAATCATTAAAAAACATTAAAGATATAATTAGGTGTAATTTTTTAATGTACATGGTGTGTAGATTCAACTAGAAGATGTGTACTTCCATCACCATCTTATCATAAGTACATGCCTTGGGACTCGATGTGTGAGGTGTACTTTATAAATATTGGAGTATAAGTCATGTCCAGTGGGCCATAGACCGTGTTGTCTCTGGGTTACATAGTTACTGGAATGACGAGTCCTGTATTGGATAAATGGTATGGCCCTTGACCTAAAGGGACTACTATCCATGTACAGTGGGACACACGGCGTGTAATCCAGCTGACCCTATGCTAGTCTTCCCTTTTCAACATGTGGTGTAAGAATTAACTGCACCTCATGTCATTAATGTACATGACTTGAGTAATTTATGATTTACTCCCAATGTACTGAACACAACTACACACTGTATAATCTGGATCACACGACGTGTATGGAATTTTACACAGTGTGTAACTCTAATGACACGACGTGTACTATTGTGTTACTTGCACAGAATCGTTAGCACCTCCTAATGTGATCCTCGATTTAATTTTAATAAAAAATTATTTGATTCTAATAGATCTGTGAGAAACAAAAATACGAAGAACAAATATTGAAATTTTTATTACTAGAATGATTAAACATGAATTGAAAAACTAAATTATTAAGGAGTAAATCAGTAAAAAATTATTTAAATTATTATAAATGATGATGATCCCACTTTGATACCACATGAATTATCCGAATGCAGTGAAATCATGGTAGATGAGAGGTCCCAACATTGTTTTTCCCATAATCAATTACCAATATGGGATCAATATGATGTTGAATAGTAGTATCCATGGATTAAATTCAAAGATTTAAATAATGTGATGAACATCACTAGATTCGAGAAAGATGATATTTCACATCATGTTTATAATGTATTTATTAATTTATGAAGAAATTAAATACTTGGGTGTTTGGTACTTTCTTCATTGATGATCATTTATCCTCCAAAATGACTCTATTGGATTGTATTCATTGCACTCGTAAGGATCAAAAGTAGATTCCCTCTATAGGTGACCCAGAAGTTATCTAATAGTCTATGAACAACATCACTCATTCTCATAGTGCTAGAGTGGTGAAGAGAATGTCTTGCATCAATCGTTCATGATTTCTTGTTCGTAGGTCTTGAATAACATCTCTCGTTTTTGAGAGGGGGAGATGAGAGAAGTTGAGAGAGAATGTTTTTGGATCAAACAATCTCAACTCATCGGGGTTTTTTTACAATAGATGTACCTACATATTAATTGACATGGGTTTTTAGTTACAATATTTAATTTCAAAAAAATAACTATATGAAATTATAACTATCAGAGAAAACTCATGCCACATAATAACAATAATAGCACCATTATTTTTGGAGTTCCAACTTGTGAAAAATGGAACCATAAATGAAATTCAGTGCCACATAATGATATTCATAATATTGATATTTTTTCTCTAATTAGATAAACGTTATTTAATGACTTGTAAATAATTAATTTATAAACTGAAATGGCCATGGTCCATTCAAAAATAATCTTCCACTTATTGAACACCGAAATAAAATATCTAATTATCTTAAATAAATATTTCTATTTACAATATTGTAAAGAAATACTTATTAAATGTTTATGAAATAAATTAATATATTTTATTTACAATATGATAAATAAATATTCATTTAACTTATAATATCTTTTTAGAATGAATAAAATTATTTCTCGGTCTAAAGAATAATATTTATTCCAACAATAGAATTCAACTAAAATTTAATTGAGATGACAAAAATACATAGTTATTGACCCTCAAGGAAAATTTCTTGTTGGAATTTCTAGGGCTTTCCTAATGTCAAAAATTACTATCTACAAACGGGTTAAGGTGATCGACTCCTTTGAGGAGCCTGTAAGGGTTGCCAACATGTTTAGGTTTCCCCTGTTAGAGCCCCTCTTATCTCCCCTTTAAGTTGGCATCGAATCATCTCTACAGTGATCCTTCTCGATGTTATCATAGTGGTAGTTCTCAATGACAGTTTTGATGGTGGGCTCTGCCATCTCAGCACTTCACACCATTTCTTGGCTTGACCTTGATTTTTCCTTCTCCACTAGGTAAGGATTATTTTGGTGGTGTGGTGAATCCATTGTTCGACTATCCATACCATTTATAGGGTTAGTGTCATGGTGTGTTGGCTAGGAGTGTGACGGGAGGATCAATTTAGTCTTCAGGATGGATCCTGGTGGTGACGATGAGATCTAGTTATTGTTTGCGGTAAGGTCATCTTAGATGTGGTGCTCTAGAATCCTTTATCATGGTGTTGGATATCTTTTGTCCATGATTTTCTGTTACAATAATTTGGTTTTGGGTTTGGTTGATTGGTTTGTTATGTGGGTTGCGATCTGTAGTGGATTTTCATTTCGATATTCTCTCGCAGTGTCGGTGGTTGTGGAGGTAGTGTCGATGTGATACTATGACAACCCCATGACATCGGTGAAGTTTTAGTTTGTTTTTTTTTGTGGTGAATCTTTTGGTGAGGTGAAAAACTGTGATATTCATTTTAGGATTATGATCTACTATCTGTGATGGAGTCTTCCATGCATTTTTGAATTTGTTTTGGATTTGTTTGAATCTTACTTTATCACGGTGGATTTGAGATGAATGTATGATGATTTGGATGTGTTTTTCTAGAAGTTGATCTTTGTTTTGGGGGAATATTTATTTGTATGTATTTTGAGGATACATTTTGGATGATGAGTGTTTGGGGATTTTGGGGTATGTTAGAATGCAGCACACTACAAGGATCTACATCAGATGAGGTTCATAGCAGAAAGCTTTCTCCTGAGAATTCCATTTGGATTTTGATGTTTGAGAGGGTATGGATTTTCCATATTTACCGGGCCCATGCAACTCGCACAACATAGCTTAATGAATGGTCATGCAATGGTGAAGGCATGTCACCACGATGTAGTCATTGGGGAGGGGTAGAATCAGTAGCCTTGATTTGGGTTATCCTCTTTCATGGTTTATTAATGTTTAGATCTTGTGGTTTCTCAATTTTTCCTCAAAAGTATTTTCATATTAAAAAATGTTAATTATTAGTAAGAAATGGGTAAAGGAACCAAAGAGATAGATCTTAAAGTCACAATGATTCCATCCACACACGAATACTCATTGTCTAATATAATCACTTTTTCACAATATCTCACCCATTAGGTTTGATGATAGTGTCATCAACCAATATACTTGATACACCATTATTTGACCACCTGATATAAGCTCATCCTTACTCCTTGGAAATGGAATTTAAGGAGACAATTGTATTTTAATCAAAGTGTTTAGATATCAACTTCTACAAATGGAAGAGCAAAATCATTCCCAAAATTATCTATTAATAACATGTCATCTCTAACACACCCAACTTACCTTACTTCCCTCAAATATATGGCGTGATTGTTTTCACCTGTAGATCAAAGTGCGTGATTTAGGACATGTATTAATGATAATATTAATGTCTAAGATTCATTACACAATCTTGTAGATTGTAATATCTGATAACACCAAACCTATGTAATTCCTACTAAAGGGACTTTTCTCATAATCTCTCGTCTTGGAGATTGCAAAGTGCAAACTTCATGGGAAGAAGTCTTATCTTCTTACGTGTACTTGCACCTAATGGTATTTATACTATATGGCCCTTCATAGTGTGTAATCCAACCAAAAAAATACATTTAATCATATTTTCAATGCACTTCAGGGTTCTCATCAAAGTGGAGAACTTCGATGACATTATTAATTTGATAAATACATTAGGACATTGTTACATTATAGTCATGTAGAAAAATGAACAATATATAATATTATGTTAAATATTTAAAAACATTTAATATTTATGTAATGAAAGTGAGAAATGTTGTTTCTTGGACACCAACTATTGATATTTTATCATAAAACAAATAAATAGAAAATAAAAATGTTCAAATGAAGAATAATAGATGAAAATTATTGAAATCCAATTACCATCCAATGATTAAAAACATGTAACTTGAGATTATAACAAATAATAACCACCAAATTGATCACTAAAAGGTTTAGGCGTACATAATGGATAAGTGGATTAAAATTGATAAATAAATCTATCCATTTTGAATATCTTTTTACCCCTATCTTGACCCATTTAAAATTATATATAGAGTGATTTTAAAAAGAAATTTGGAAATTTGTATCCAAGAAAAGTCAGTGGTCAATTGGTGTAGGTGAGCAGTTCATGATAAATTTATATTCCAAGTTATTTTGACTAGATGATGGACCAAAATTAATGAAATTTAATTGAAATTAGGTGGATTGGATGGCCCTTTACTTATATGTCAAATGGTTGTTTAATCAGCCAAATTGGATGTCCAAATCCTGAGATATGGCCCAATATCTACAAAAGGGTCCAATATGTATCACCTAGAATGTCTTCAAATTAAGGGTGAATTTTGGGCCTCTTGTGCTTAGATATAACTTTTTTTTCTAGTTGGTGTAATTAAATTCACTTAATCATATAATCCTAAAAAATTGAATTTTCACATTGGAATGAGTGTAGTGAATGTTATTGTAGAAACACTAATCTACTATCAAACTGAGCCATTTTTCAATTACACTTTTTAATCATGATTTCATGGAATGAGTTCAAAATGTATATTTAGTGAACAATGATTATATAATGGGACACTGAAAACATTAAACAATTTAATTACTAAGTATAAGGGTGATAATATATGATATATCACTATATTATCAATCATAAGGATGCATCTACCATCGGATTTTGCAACTGCTAAATGGTATAGTATGAATTCCCAAAATATATTTCCTGAACAATATATTGAAAGATGTAGGAATCAACCACACATTAATTAGCTGCACCCCTATTTAATACACATTGTTCTTTGTTTGACTTAAAGTGTATGATTTTTAGTTTATAATTTACATTTTAGTTCAAAACACACATCACGTACTCAAAAAATAGAACATACATTCATATTGTTTTGATACTATAGGAAGATAATCCATGAGTAATTTTTAATATGTAGGAATCGACCACATCTCAATACAACACATAGTTTATTTAAAATGACTCAAAATTTCTGTTTTCTATACAAAGTTGACATTTTAGTTCAAAACACATGTCACCTACTCAAAATAGTGGAAACACATTCTTATTTTTTTGATACTTTAAAAAATGATACATAAGTAAATCTTAATGTGTAGGAATGATCTTCACCTAAATATGTTGTATGGTGTATCTGGTTTGGCTCAAAGTCTCAGTTATATATTTAAAATTTACATTTTAGTTCAAAACATGGTTCACTCACTGAAAACTAATAAAACATACAAAAATTGTCTTGATAAATTAGTAAAATGATTCACAAGTCAAATTTGATGTGCAGGAATAAGTCTCACATCAAACCAATATGTGATGTCACTGGTATGACATAAATTGATTGTTTTTAGTTTAAATTGAAATCATAATAAAAGGAACATATCATACTGAAAAACAATAAAACACATTCATATTATTTTGATACTCTAGGAAAATGATCCATAATTCATTCTTGATGTGTATGAATCAAACACTCCTCAATCTAATGAATAGTGTGACCGATATGACCCAATGTGTGTTTTTATTTAAAATTGACATTTTAGTTCAAAATACACATCACATACATAAAAATGAGAAAAAACAATCATATTTTTTTGATACTTTTGTACAATTACATATTAATAAATTTTGAGATGTAGTAATTATCCTCACTATAATCTAACACACAGTGAGTGTAATATGACTCAAAGTGTATGTTATTAGTTTAAATTCACATTTTAATTAAAAATGAGTGTTACTTATAGAAAACTAAGAAAAAAGACATGTATTGTATTAATACATGAAGAAAAATATTGATATGTTATTTAAGTCATGTAGGAAGTATTATTATATCAAACTAACACACTATATGATTAGTATGACTCAATGTTTTTGTTTTCAGTTTTAATTGACATTTTTGTTATACAAGACATATGAATTTCTCAAAACTGAGAAAACACATTCTTGTTGTTTTTACACAATAGAAAAATCATCATTAAATCTTTTTGGATATGATGACAGGAAACACATGTCAATATGACTTAATGTGTGACCGATATGACTCTATGCATGTATTTTTATTTGAAATTGACATTTTAGTTCAAAACACACATCACATTGTCAAAACCAAAAAAAAGAACTTGTATTGTTTTGGAACATTATGTAATTGATCTATAAGACATTTTATATGTATAGGAACCTTCCTCATCTCAATATAATACATGGTGTTCTTGGTATGACTCAATGAGGTAGTTATTAGTCTAAAATATAAATTTTCTTTCAAAATGCATGTAACTCATTGAAATTTAAGAAAATAAACTCATATTGTGTTAATAATTTAGTAAAATGGTCCATATTTAATTTTAATGGATAAAAATTAGCCTCACTTCAAAAAGATACACGATGCGACCGGTATGACTCAAAGTTCAAGATTTCAATTTATAATGGCGTTTTCGTAAAAAACAATTGGGGCATATTAAAAACTAAGAAAAAACATTCATATTATTTTGATACTTTAGTACAATTTTCCTTATGTAATTTTCGGCATATAGGAATCAACTGATTATTTATCCATCGCACTGTGAAACTAGTATGATTCTAATTGAATATTTTTTATTTAAAACTCACATTTTGGTTCAAAGCACAATCTATATACTAAAAATAGAGAAAAAACATTAATATTTTTTTTATACTATATGAAAAAAATATATGTCATTTTTGACATGTATGAACTGGCCTCACCTCAATCTGATATTCAGTGTTCCTGATATGACTCGAACAATGTGTTTTTAGTAAAACAAAATCACTATAGTTCGAAACACATGTCACGTACTCAAAAACAAGAAAAACATTTTTTATTTTTCTTATACTTTAAAGAAATAATAAAAATGTGGTTTTTGATGTTTAGGAATCAAAGGAACCTCAATTTGATAAACAATTTGACATGTATGACTCAAATTGTGTGGTTTTAGTTTGAAAAACAACATTTTTATTAATAAAATGTTTCATATTTATTTTTAATTTATTTATATACAATATTACTAATATAATAATTTTTTACTTATAGACATAGATTATTTTACTCGAATCATGTTTGTTTTTTGGCTGTCACGACCAGTCTTAGTGGGGACCATGCAACCACTCCCCATGCCCACCTCCTATAGGCTAGAAGATGGTGACCGGGACTGAGTATGAATATCACTAACATGGGAGTCATTTCTTATATACCAATATAAACACAAACACCTCCAAGCCAAAAAAGATGGGGAAATGTAATGAAATCACTATGTAAACAATTCATTAATTCCAGTATATCACATAACCAAAGTACAACAAAAAGTTAAGTAAACAGAGCCAAAATACAAGCACACTAAAATGATTCTATAACCACAAGTGAAACCTATTAGAAAAAGGTACTGGGACAATATTTTGAAAGCCACAGGAACACACCTCGGTCTATTCGGTCTCACAATGAACAGTCTGGTCCTGTACTACCTAAGTCTTCGTTAGTGGGTCAATATTCTACAGAAGACACAATATGTGATAGAAAAGCCCGTATAGGTCTGAGTATAATAATAATCAAAAGGACACTATGGAAATAAAAAGAAATATGAAAAAGGAATGGTACAGTCACCTCTACACAGGTATATCTTTAAAACACATATAACAAGAATATCCAAATATACTCAATTAAGACATACATTATAGAGTTAAGTCACAACTGCTACATACCAACCCTAGAAATTTAGGTCGAAGATTCCACAAAGCAATCAGTCGAGAGAGCACACTCCTATTTCTAATAGCACTGATGACGTCCATCCATGTGGTACTGCTCATAGGGTCTCACCATTAAAGTGGTACGTAGATATATTTTCTAAGAGATATGATACAACATATGGGGATTATAGCCATGGCCATGGGGTGATACTGACAACTCAATCTGGATTAACCTTCCAAAAAGAGGATTAGGGCCTTCTTAGTGTTGGTCTCATCGATATCGAGAACTCCACCTAGCTAATGAATAATGAATAGAGGATCTTATTCTGGGCCTCTCCAAGTATTTGAATAACTCTATCCATGAAGTTCTATTGAGGAGATCGTAGTCTTAATAGTGATAAATGATACTATACATACCTTTATGGAATGGATAAGGGGAACGAACCCAAATGAAATTTTTTCAATATACATAGGATAAGAGAATCAAGCCATATAGAAAGGGGAGAACAACTTGTAGTAGAGTCACACGTTGTGTCCAATTAACCCAAGTAATACCCATGTACAATGGACCATGTAATTCCAAACCATGTTGGGTTGAATTTTGGTACACAACTTGTAGAAGGAGCCACATGACATTTCCTTCCATCCATTGTTCACCAGTGTACTCCAACCGTGTGACATTTTATTGTATCAACCCATGTAACCATGCTTGTGTACCATTGCATGGGGTAATCTATGTATCCGGTTCAGGCTATGCCATTTTTTGGAGTATATACCATGTAGAAAACCTGTGTACTCTACCCCATGTCCATGTTCTTCTGATGTACACATAGATTTGTTCAATGATGAACACATTCCATGTTGCAAGAAATACACACTATGTGTTTCATGTTTTTAAAGAACCCATCTTTTTCCTCCTCCTTTCCTTTTCCAATCACCCAGGTTCCATTTTGGTTTTCGATTCACCGTGAATCTCAAGATAATTGGGTATCCAATCACTCTAACACCGAATAATGGGATTCAGGCGCTCAAACAGCTCAAAAAACATTATTTTAGGTGTTGTTCATCAATGGTAAAGAACACATATTTAGTAAAAATTTTCACTCTATATTCCTCCACACCCATCGTCTCACCTCCGTCGAGTCGTTCCAATGTCAAATTTCATATTTCAGATTATTGCACAATGAATAAAAGGCATAATAATCAAATATTCAGTGTTTTGGGGAATAATTAAGAACGAGTGTCAAGAACGCTAGAAATCGAGGGAGAAAAATCACAAGGAATAATCCTAAGGAATGAACCCCAACCATTGTTCATTATAGGCTTGATGTATTCCTATATAAATAATTAATGAATCAGACAACCTGTCTCTATGGAAAAATCCGGATAAACCATGCAAATATCATCCCATCCAGAATATAAAATTGATATGCAGGCTAATATATTTGTGGATTTGTACATGTTCATTGCAATAATCATGAATGAGAAATAAGGATTGAAATAAGAAATCAAACATGTATTTCAAATACATCACTAATTAATATCATTCACTACATCATCACCATTGGTGAGATTTTCCAATAACTATGTTTATCGATCATCGATCTAAGGTTCTGTTTTCACCTGTTGAGAGGATTCTATAGAGGTTCCTCCTAGTTTCTTTAGAGAATTCTAGGGTTATGGGACTAACCCTAGATCATTAAGAGAAAAATTATTTAAAATCAACCCGAATCGTTGCATCACTACATTGACAAAATAAATTAAAATAATTCTTTCTTATATATTTTAATCATGTGAATATCCCACGACATCTTTCCAAAACAAAATAGGGATGGCCCATGTTAGGTCTCACCTAGGGTAAATTTGATGCACTTAAGGAAACGGTTCCCTTAGATTTCTGATCTGGGAACCCATTTAGATGTTATTCCACTTTTGTAGGAAAACTATGCATGAGTTCTATTTTATATTTGAATACAATTCAAATATTTATTTCAGGCACAACAAACCTCAGAATCGCATTCCATCTCATCTCTTGGACTCAAAATCAATCCATATAACATTAAAAAATAATGCAAGTAAAATCAAGGACATTACCAATTGATACCATGATTTTGCGTTTTTGAGAGGGTTTGAGTGACAATGATAATGAAACCATTGATGAATTTGAATTTTTATGTTTAATTGTACTTGTTAATATAATTTTAGAAAAAAAATTATATTTTATATCATACATGATTTTTTTATTTAATTTTGATGAAATTTTATTTTTCAAATAAATTATAAATTTTGCGCATACCTATATTTTCTTCATTACAGTGATATAATTTTAATAATAAATTGCAGTAGTATCGCCTTTAGTAGTACTATTTCTTGCACTGATAAATGGCACTTTATCAGTGCTAGAATGGTTATCCTAAAGATGAAACCCTTTTAATGGAACTTGGGAAATTATTTATTTTTAGTGTTATTAATGACTTTTAAAGTATTGTTTATTACCCATTCTGTAGTAGTGATAATTTAATGGTACATTTTGGATATGTTCATTTATTTAGCCAATGAAATCTCCCAATTATTATAAGTTAAATTATATATAAAATGATACCCGATCTATCGATTGTGTGGGAGATATAATTATTGATGAAATACTAGTAAGAGAGTAGTTGAATTTTATTTTTTTTCCATTTCTTTTGAATTATTCTTTATAAAATTTAAGTCTGAAACATTATAGATTCATTACTGGTGTCAGAAACATATTATTATTGCTATTTTACTATCATATAATAATTTTATGTCTATGAACCATTTCAATTATAATTTAATCTAAAATACCTTATTAAAATTCTTCCTTTCAATTGGATATAGAACCAAATATTTCGATATAAATTATCATTGTGTTTTTCTCTATCATTATTATTACTTGAATCATCCATTCCAATTCAACAAAACTTTTCCTCTATTTTGTTTTCTTCAACTGTCATGACACATGAATAATGTTATAATGTATTTAATAATTTTGATCTTCTATATCTTGGGCACAATTGTGTATATATTTTTACTATATATATATATTTTATTAATAATTAAATAATATCATATCAGTATAATATTATTATTTTAATTTTGTAAATGATATGATTTTTATGTAAATTATATCAAATATCCTATCATTGTTCGAATTTTGTTGGGAATAAATTTTTTACACATACCATTTTATATATGTTTTTATTTATTAATAATGGTTAGGGACCATTAGTTGGGATCAAAATGTCTAAATATTTTAGTAAAATTTATATTTATCGTGGTTATAGAATCATTTATTTTGACAACATATGTATTTATTCATTTTCAAAAGATTCTTTTGGTATTTTAATTACAATATCATTACTTACTTTAGTAAATATATTAAACGGTACAAATTATAAGGACTAGAAATAATCATTATATATTTACTTGGCCCAAAAAATATGGTTTCATATTTGAGAGAAACAACCTCCTTTTATTACCAAAGAGTCCACCACAGTTCAGAGGACCTACTATGAAAAGTGGGATACTCAAATTAAGTGTGTTTAATGGTGATGAAATACTAAAAGGATAAGTACATTACACAATGTTTTCAAAATAATTGAAAAAAAATATTTTTTTGAAACATGTTAGTAAAAATTTAAAATATTGGACAAAGAGAATAATTTCAAATATATCTCTTTGAATGAAAATATATAGTATAATAGAAATAATGGTGTGTGTGGACACATTAGGAAAATTGTGAATTATTTTAAGAAGTTAAAGTATAATAAGGTTAATTTTGGTGATGGTAACTTTTTTTGGATTGTTTTAGAGTCTCTTCCTCTTTAATTTGAAATTCTAATGACTTTATATAACACCCAAAATGATGAGTGGATCATTGATGAAATGATTAAAACATTCACCTAGGAGGAAGTATCTATTAAGAAAGGAATTCTTAATCACATTTAATTCACATGTACATGTCACGACCCGCCTTCACCATCGAAGGGAAGGGTCAGCAGATTGCCAGGCCCTTCCTTCTTTGAGTTGAAGGAGAGATAATGACCCCCGAAACCCGCCTTCAATAGGTCCCGGAGTGGCGACTAGCACCAAGGGTATAGGAAGTTCTCGCAAATGGAAGGCATTACCCTTTTTATTTTATAGGATCAAAAGATAAGGAGGAGAAAACCCAACAACACCAAGATAGAAAGAAAAGTAAAGCCAAAAGTAAACCATTCCCACATGCATGTTTAAACAGTTTACAACAAGGTACAAGTACAAAAGAAAAAGAAGCTCTCAAGTACAATACCAAAAGAAAACAAAGGTACGACAACAGCGACAACTCCAACTGTCCGACTAATAGGGTCCCGCGCAGCCCTGGTAGTCCTCCTGGAAACCTGAAAGTAAACGTAGGGTGAGCATACAAGTACACTCAGTAGGGAAAACCAAGACTCTCGTGCACAAGTGGGGGAACGTACTAAAGTCCCGTGAGAAAGAGTAAACCAAACACCTAACAAGGCAACTATCCATCCCAAGCCTCACCAAGGTTCGCTCCCCAAATAACGCAAGTCAAGTAATATATATATAAGAGCACATCGATGTTTGGGTACCCCGCGCCACTTTCCCACTGGTTATTGAGACATCCTACGCATCGGACCAATCCCGCCATTCTCACCGCAGTCCCACTGCCACACCCGCCCGCACACACCTGGGCCACAACCACACGCAGTCCCACTGCCAAATCCCGCCCGCACACACCTGGGCCACAACCACACGCAGTCCCACTGCCAAATCCCGCCCGCACACACCTGGGCCTCAACTGTCACAAGTTACCATGCCTGTAAACACCTAGGCCAGAACAACCACCGCTACGCCCGAAGACACCTGGGCTAAAGAATCCACTGCCACGCCCGAAAACACCTGGGCCTCATCCCGAAGACACTTGGGAAACCACCTGCCGCACACACCTGGCCAACCACCACAACACCCTGCCCGATGGTTCTTGGGCTAATAATGGACTTCAGGCCATCACAGCCTGCCCGAAGGTACTTGGGCTATCCGGGAAAGGGAGCAGAAAAGGAGCTAATAACCAGCCACTAAGTATAGTGTTGGGAAAAACACCCTTCCCCCATAAATGGGGGTGTTCGGCACTAAGTGCTCAACTTGGGTGGGGCGCGAATAAGAAACACAAAGCTACAAGTATAGATATAGGTAACAAACACTCACCCAAAACTTAGGTTTTCCTAGCCAACCTACAGAACACAATACCACAACGCCCGAGTCACAATTCACGACCCTTGCCCACAAAACCATTTGTCCCATTCTTGTTTCACGTTCAGTCAAATGTTCAATTAATTTTAAGCACTACTGGGCAACTACCATAAGCATAACCAAGGAAAACGTCAAGCATAGATCAACCAAAACACTCACACCCGGTTCTGCCAACAGAGGATCTCTCCCCAGTTTGTGATAAAAACCCACAACCACTGAAACCATGCCAACAGGAGATCCCATCCCCCAAATTCACACAGCCACCGAGAGTATAAAAAGAACGGGGGATCCCATCCCCTCCCATATTTCCAGCAAACGGCCCGAAGGGAAAACAACCAACAACCACTACCAACACGAGTCAGGGATTTTCAGATTTAAACGACTTAACACACTCCATGATTTCAAAATTCCATGTGTTCTATCCGTTAGTTATCACAGAAGGGTTGATCCTGGTGCTTTCAATTATTCAGCCGGGTATACGTGATTAACCAATTTCACAGCAGGAGTTCACAATTTCAGCAACCCATTTAAAACATCACGAGGGGATTCAAGTGCACACACACGACCACCAACGGCCTCAATTTTCAGAAAACATAGACCAGTACAACAAAAGGGATGATCACAAGATAAAGCATAAACAACGATCACAACCCCTTCCCCTTCTTTCTTTAGAACTTCGTTTAGTATCTTCATTAGGGTTTGGTTCAACCAATTCCATAGGAACAAAAGTAACGCCCACCCCGCATGATACACAAAAGTGAGAGACGAGAGAAATTCCCTACTTGTTGATGGATGATCGACGTTTAGGCCGGGGGCGCGGAACTTTACGGATAACGACGCGGCGGTCCCGATGCACCAGAAGAGCCACGATCGAAGAAGGGGGAAAACCACGGCCTAACCCTTAATTATAAGGGCTGGGGACGGTTGAGATGAAAACACAAAACCACGGAAGACGAGGGAGTCGTGGGTTGACCACGTGGCTTGACTCATCATTAATGGCGCTGGGTGGTTTTAACTGACCCATGAATTAATGAAGCATTTAATTAAGACCTTTGCGCGCGTTTTGGATTTCCAAGATATTTTTAGCAAGGAAGAATAGGGTTTAAAACCCTATTTGCGAAAAAGGAACATTACTGGAACAACTTGGCAGGGCCGGTCTCACCGATCGGTGTCACCGATCGGTCTCACCGACCGGTCTCACCGATCGGTCTCACCGACCGGTCTCACCGATCGGTCTCACCGACCGGTCTCACCGATCGGTCTCACCGATCGGTGTCACCGACCGGTCTCACCGATCGGTCTCACCGATCGGTGTCACCGGTCGGTGTCACCGGTCGGTCTCACCGGTCGGTCTCACCGATCGGTCTCGCCGATCGGTCTCACCGATTGGTCTCACCGATCGGTCTCACCGATCGGTCTCACCGATCGGTCTCGCCGATCGGTCTCACCGATCGGTACCCCGCAAGGAAACCAGATTTTTGGCAAAGGAAGGGACCAAGGGGGGTCTGGGTCTTCACATCAGATACCTCTTAAACGATTCTCGTCCCCGAGAATCAAAACAAACTAGAAGGAAAGAGAGGATCCGAACAACCATCTTCGAAGATACCTCTTAGGAGTGGACCCCCGCTAATTGAAAATACTCCCTGTCAAGAACCAAGCATCATATCACGCCAAACCGCCCGGTCATGTGGGTTTGGGGAGTCTCCCTCCCCCATGTCAAGATATTATCCGCTTTGGGCGGCACTGACTCGCCCGCACGGGTTTAATCGCATCCCCCTTAATGCGTCCTGATTAGGGGTCGGGTTTCCCCTTCCCTTCAGCCGGGGCTTCCCACACATAACAGAGGAAAGGAACCTAGCACATTTCATAGCCAAAAAGGTCAAACGTTCTGTCACAACAGGCACCAAAGGTTCAAAGCTCAGGACAACTCGGGGTATTGGGCACGCATCTGTGCTTCCCTCTCCCACGTACTCTCTTCGATGCCGCCATGTCTCCACAACACACGAACCAGGCCGACGGTTCGTCCACGGAGCACTTTCTCCTTGCGATCCTCGATTCTGACTGGCCGTTCCTCGAAGGTCGCGTCTCCTCCCACGTCTAGCTCTCCCCAGTTGATGACATGAGAGTCATCATGTAAGTACTGACGAAGCTGGGAGACATGGAAGACGTCATGGACCCTCTCCAACTGAGGTGGTAGGGCCAGCTGATATGCCACCTCGCCAACTCGCCTCAGCACCTCGAAAGGTCCGATGAACCTAGGGGAGAGCTTACTCCCCTTTCCGAACCTCCGCTGCCCCCGTCGAGGGGAAACCTTCAAAAACACATGATCTCCCACCTCGAACTTCAGGGGCCTCCTCCGACGATCAGCATAAGATTTCTGCCGATCCTGAGCTGCTTTCATCCTCTCCCGCACTAGCTGGACTTTCTCCGTGGTGCTCTGCACTACTTCTGGTCCAAGAGTACCAGTCTCACCAACCTCTGCCCAGCATAAGGGTGAACGACATGGTCTTCCATACAAAGCCTCAAAAGGAGCCATGCCGATAGTAGAGTGAAAACTGTTGTTGTAGGCAAAATCTACTAAAGGCAAGTGTCGTACCCATGATCCTCCGAAATCCAGAACACATGCTCGCAGCATGTCCTCCAAAGTCTGGATAGTCCGCTCTGTCTGCCCATCAGTCTGAGGGTGAAAAGCAGTTCTAAGGCGTAGTTGGGTGCCAAAAGCATGCTGTAACCCCTTCCAGACTCGTGAGGTGAATCGAGTGTCCCGATCCGAGACGATCGTTTTCGGAACTCCATGAAAACGCACCACCTCATCCACGTACCTCTGTGCTAAGGTACTCACGGGTCCCGACTCCTTGATAGCCAAGAAGTGAGCAGATTTTGTCAATCGATCCACCACTACCCAGATAGCATCATGCCCGCCCTGAGCTCTGGGTAGTCCCGTGACGAAGTCCATTGAGACGTCGTCCCACTTCCACTCGGGAACATCTAGAGGATGCAACAGACCACCAGGAACACGGTGTTCAGCCTTCACCTGCTGACACACCAGGCATTTAGCCACGAACTCTGCCACTGCCCGTTTCACCCCGGGCCACCAAAACTGTCCCCTTAGGCCTTGGTACATTTTCGAAACACCCGGATGTACCGCCAAGGCTGAGCTATGGAACTCATGAAGGACTTCATCACGCATCACCTCTGGAACAAACAACCTCCGATGAAAGAGCATCCGATGTCGGCTGTCCTCCGACCATCCTTCCGGGGCGTTCCCCTGATCGACACGATCCCGCAACACTTCCACCTCAGGATCTCCCCACTGAGACTCTTCCACTTGCTGCAACAAGGAGGACTGTACCGTCATCTGAAACAAACAACCTCTAGTACCTTCCACCCTTGCATCCAAGTGCAAGGCAGCCAACTCCCCCATTGCCTTCCAAGCATCAGCAGATTCCCGAACCACCTCCTGATGCGGCTTCCTGCTCAGGGCATCAGCCACAACGTTTCCCTTACCTTCAGTGTATGAGATCTCAAAGTCGTAGTCCTGGAGAAACTCGACCCACCTCCGCTGTCGCAAGTTCAAGTCACGCTGGGAGAAGATATAGCGCAAGCTTTTGTGGTCGGTGAAGACCACAAAGCGCTCCCCAAAGAGGTAATGTCGCCACAGCTTTAATGCGAACACCACCGCTGCAAGCTCCAGGTCATGGGTGGCATAGTTCCGCTCATGGGGGCGTAGCTTCCTGGACCCGTAAGAGATCACCCCTTGTCGCTGCATCAATACGCACCCCAGGCCCTGTCCTGAAGCATCACAGAATACCTCATAGGCCATCCCTTCTTCTGGCAACCTCAACACTGGGGCACTAACCAGTTTTTCTTTTAGGTAGCTGAAGGACGACTCACATTGCTCGCTCCACATGAAAACTTGGTCCTTCTTGGTCAAAGACGTCAAAGGGGCTGCTACCCGGGAGAAGTTGGGTACGAATCTCCGGTAGTAGCCTGCCAGTCCGAGGAAACTCCGAACTTCCGCCACATTCTTGGGTGCTGCCCAAGAAACAATTGCCTCAACCTTTGATGGGTCGACTGCTACTCCCTGCTCAGACACTACATGTCCAAGGAAGTGCACTTCTCGCGCCCAGAACTTGCACTTTGACAACTTCCCATAGAGCTGGTGCTGTCGTAGGACCTCCAAAACTGTCCTCAGGTGCTCTGCATGGTCCTCTTCTGACTTTGAATAGATCAGGATATCGTCGATGAACACCACCACAAACCGATCCAGGTACTCCCGAAAGATGGAGTTCATAAGCCCCATGAACACGGCCGGGGCGTTCGTAACACCAAAGGGCATGACCACGAACTCGAAGTGCCCATACCTGCACCTGAACGCCGTCTTCGGGACGTCGCTATCCTTCACCCTCAGCTGGTGGTACCCGGATCGCAGGTCGATCTTCGAGAACCATCCTGCCCCCTTCAGCTGGTCGAAAAGATCATCTATCCTCGGAAGAGGGTAGCGGTTCTTGATTGTTACCTGATTCAGCCTCCTGTAATCAATGCATAACCTGAGGCCACCATCTGCCTTCTTCGCAAACAAGACTGGGGCACCCCACGGTGATGCACTTGGACGAACATAACCCCTCTTCATCAGATCGTCAATCTGTATCCGCAACTCCCGTAGCTCCGAAGGTGCCATCCGGTAAGGAGCCATCGAGATTGGTCGAGAGCCGGGCTGCAGGTCTATCCCGAACTCGATATCACGTCGAGGGGGTAGAGTCGTCACCTCCTCAGGAAAGACGTCCATAAATTCACGAACGATCTCTGGTACTTCCACCATTTCCGCATCTGTTGATTCTATCGTCAGTTCGGTCAACAAGGAGAGGAGAGGTTCCTCCCTCCTGTTTCCCTTCGGACAGCTCCGCTCGCCGGTGAAAGTAACACGCTGGCCGTCCAAACCGGAGAACACCACCCTCCTTTGGAAACAGTCGATGACGGCGCACACAGAAAATAGCCAGTCGATGCCTAGGATGACATCGTACGGCCGAATCTGTAGCAGAAGGAGATCCTTAACCGACTGATGTGGCCCCAACATCAGTCTACATCCCCGACAAACGAACAGCAAGTCGGTCTGACCTCCAACTGGTGTGCTCAACACCAGGGGCACTGGAAGTCTCTCGGCATCTAGACCCAAGGCGCGGGCTAGACTGGGTGCAACAAAGGAGTGCGAAGCTCCGGTATCGAACAAAGCATAAGCAAGAGTGCTAAACACACTGATCGTACCTCGAACAACCTCTGGCCCTGCTGGAACTGTTGCTTCTGCGGCGTGTAACTGTCCACGCCCAGCTCCCCTACCCCTCGGCCGTCGGCCACCTCCCCGACCACGCCCTGGTCGAGGTCCCTGGGGAGCGCCCTGAGGTCGGCCTCCCCCTCCTATGTCTGTCTGCGGAGGAGCGGGAGCTCGCTGTCCCTGCTGCTGCTGCTGGAAGGGTCTGGCTGGGAACTGCTGCTGTGGCGGATGCTGGGGATGACTGCCACTGCTGTACTGCACCCGATCGGGGTACTGACTCCGAAGATGTCCAGGGCTCCCGAAGATGAAGCACCGTGGTCCCGAGCCCGAAGGAAAAGAACGTGGGCCAGGGGATCGAAACTGAAACTGCTGCGGCCTGCTCCCTGCGGGTCGGAACCTGGAGGGTCCCGATGCTGGGGGCCTGGTGCTGACGGCCTTCCCCTTCGATGGTCCCAGCTGGATCCCTTCTCGTGACAGTCCGTCTAGAGTGTGCATCCTTTCCACCACTTCGGCCTTCTTCTGAACCTCTAAGTATGTCGGAAGGGTAAAGGGAGTAACAGCATACTGGAGGGAGGGTCGGAGCGCCTCCTCCAAACGTCTTGCCCGAGACTCCTCATCGGGAAAGAGGTCTGGAGCAAAACGCAGGAGGTCCTTGAACTTGATTCCAAGTTCCCTCACGGACATGCTCCCCTGCTGGAGGGAGAGTAGCTCCTGCCTCTTCTCCGCCTTCATTGTCGAGGAGAGAAACTCCGCCCGGAACTCCTTCTTGAATTCCGCCCAAGCAACCTCAGACTCTTTCCTACTCCCCAGGTGAAGCATCCACCACTGACGTGACGCTCCTCGCATCTGGCTAACAGCCAGAGGAACCCAGTACTCTGTCGGGGCCCGAATCAGGCCGAAGGCTATGACTAGCTCCTCCAGCCAGCCTTCCGTCTTCATGTCGGAGGTGCTGCCCTCATATTTCTCGAGGGCCTGTCGCTGAAAGGCTCGAAGAGTCTTCTGCCACCGGTCGTCCTCTTCCTCCCGATCAGCTCTCTGCTGATTGGCCAAGGTAGTCTCAGGAGTCTCGATCGCCTGTACCACACGTGGTCGCCTTCCAGGTGCCATAGCTGCAAGGTAAACAAGGAATACCTAAGCCCAGTAGTGCAAAGAAAACCGTTCTCAAAACTTATTAAGATTTAATTTATTCTTAATTTCCCAAGACATCCCAGAAACACAAGAACACAAGTCATTTATGATGCATGTACCTTTCCTAGGGTCTCTACCCTGCAATCAGTGTGGCTTCACTTGGTCGTTCGGTAGGTCCAGAGTCCTTGCATCGGATCACGGGGGGCCCTAAAATCCCGTGTCCTAGCCGGTCCTCCCTGGCCTATTTCACGCACCAAGGTCACCCAACGCTGTTGCCTTACCATCCCATGAAATCCTTACTGTGCCTAACTCCAGACTCCGTCCTATCTCTCAACCTCCGCCTCTGATACCATTCTGTCACGACCCGCCTTCACCATCGAAGGGAAGGGTCAGCAGATTGCCAGGCCCTTCCTTCTTTGAGTTGAAGGAGAGATAATGACCCCCGAAACCCGCCTTCAATAGGTCCCGGAGTGGCGACTAGCACCAAGGGTATAGGAAGTTCTCGC
This sequence comes from Viscum album, assembly GCA_963277665.1. Classification (NCBI taxonomy): domain Eukaryota; kingdom Viridiplantae; phylum Streptophyta; class Magnoliopsida; order Santalales; family Viscaceae; genus Viscum; species Viscum album. The sequence goes on from OY728136.1 coordinate 1,370,319,211, forward strand.
AAATGGAAGGCATTACCCTTTTTATTTTATAGGATCGAAAGATAAGGAGGAGAAAACCCAACAACACCAAGATAGAAAGAAAAGTAAAGCCAAAAGTAAACCATTCCCACATGCATGTTTAAACAGTTTACAACAAGGTACAAGTACAAAAGAAAAAGAAGCTCTCAAGTACAATACCAAAAGAAAACAAAGGTACGACAACAGCGACAACTCCAACTGTCCGACTAATAGGGTCCCGCGCAGCCCTGGTAGTCCTCCTGGAAACCTGAAAGTAAACGTAGGGTGAGCATACAAGTACACTCAGTAGGGAAAACCAAGACTCTCGTGCACAAGTGGGGGAACGTACTAAAGTCCCGTGAGAAAGAGTAAACCAAACACCTAACAAGGCAACTATCCATCCCAAGCCTCACCAAGGTTCGCTCCCCAAATAACGCAAGTCAAGTAATATATATATAAGAGCACATCGATGTTTGGGTACCCCGCGCCACTTTCCCACTGGTTATTGAGACATCCTACGCATCGGACCAATCCCGCCATTCTCACCGCAGTCCCACTGCCACACCCGCCCGCACACACCTGGGCCACAACCACACGCAGTCCCACTGCCAAATCCCGCCCGCACACACCTGGGCCACAACCACACGCAGTCCCACTGCCAAATCCCGCCCGCACACACCTGGGCCTCAACTGTCACAAGTAACCATGCCTGCAAACACCTAGGCCAGAACAACCACCGCTACGCCCGAAGACACCTGGGCTAAAGAATCCACTGCCACGCCCGAAAACACCTGGGCCTCATCCCGAAGACACTTGGGAAACCACCTGCCGCACACACCTGGCCAACCACCACAACACCCTGCCCGATGGTTCTTGGGCTAATAATGGACTTCATGCCATCACAGCCTGCCCGAAGGTACTTGGGCTATCCGGGAAAGGGAGCAGAAAAGGAGCTAATAACCAGCCACTAAGTATAGTGTTGGGAAAAACACCCTTCCCCCATAAATGGGGGTGTTCGGCACTAAGTGCTCAACTTGGGTGGGGCGCGAATAAGAAACACAAAGCTACAAGTATAGATATAGGTAACAAACACTCACCCAAAACTTAGGTTTTCCTAGCCAACCTACAGAACACAATACCACAACGCCCGAGTCACAATTCACGACCCTTGCCCACAAAACCATTTGTCCCATTCTTGTTTCACGTTCAGTCAAATGTTCAATTAATTTTAAGCACTACTGGGCAACTACCATAAGCATAACCAAGGAAAACGTCAAGCATAGATCAACCAAAATACTCACACCCGGTTCTGCCAACAGAGGATCTCTCCCCAGTTTGTGATAAAAACCCACAACCACTGAAACCATGCCAACAGGAGATCCCATCCCCCAAATTCACACAGCCACCGAGAGTATAAAAAGAACGGGGGATCCCATCCCCTCCCATATTTCCAGCAAACGGCCCGAAGGGAAAACAACCAACAACCACTACCAACACGAGTCAGGGATTTTCAGATTTAAACGACTTAACACACTCCATGATTTCAAAATTCCATGTGTTCTATCCGTTAGTTATCACAGAAGGGTTGATCCTGGTGCTTTCAATTATTCAGCCGGGTATACGTGATTAACCAATTTCACAGCAGGAGTTCACAATTTCAGCAACCCATTTAAAACATCACGAGGGGATTCAAGTGCACACACACGACCACCAACGGCCTCAATTTTCAGAAAACATAGACCAGTACAACAAAAGGGATGATCACAAGATAAAGCATAAACAACGATCACAACCCCTTCCCCTTCTTTCTTTAGAACTTCGTTTAGTATCTTCATTAGGGTTTGGTTCAACCAATTCCATAGGAACAAAAGTAACGCCCACCCCGCATGATACACAAAAGTGAGAGACGAGAGAAATTCCCTACTTGTTGATGGATGATCGACGTTTAGGCCGGGGGCGCGGAACTTTACGGATAACGACGCGGCGGTCCCGATGCACCAGAAGAGCCACGATCGAAGAAGGGGGAAAACCACGGCCTAACCCTTAATTATAAGGGCTGGGGACGGTTGAGATGAAAACACAAAACCACGGAAGACGAGGGAGTCGTGGGTTGACCACGTGGCTTGACTCATCATTAATGGCGCTGGGTGGTTTTAACTGACCCATGAATTAATGAAGCATTTAATTAAGACCTTTGCGCGCGTTTCGGATTTCCAAGATATTTTTAGCAAGGAAGAATAGGGTTTAAAACCCTATTTGCGAAAAAGGAACATTACTGGAACAACTTGGCAGGGCCGGTCTCACCGATCGGTCTCACCGATCGGTGTCACCGCTCGGTCTCACCGGTCGGTCTCACCGATCGGTGTCACCGATCGGTCTCACCGTACATCTTCTGGTCTCAAGGATGGAAAAAAGGGTCCCCAAGGAATGTAATATAGAATTAATGATCATAAAATCGGATTAAAGAAGTAGTTTTGAATGGAAGTTGAACGTACTATAAAAATTATTGTCATAAATTGAATGGATGTTATATTCTTAAAAAGAATAACGATAAAAATTGTACACTCCTGGAATTGATTTCTTTTGAATCAAATATGATTGAAAATCCTCTTAATAAATGGTTGATAGATTTATGAGAAAATATTGATGTTTTTAATTTCATTTAGGTGTGACAACATAATATTTTAAAAGAACCCTATGTTTGATAGTGTAGAAAAAAACATATCATCAAGCATAAACCAAACTTGAAATATTATTGTTTAAATATGACAATTATAAAATAATCATTTAATTGAAGGATATGAATTGTAATAACCAAATTATAATAAACATGTATATATATATGACCTGATTAATAAAAAATTACTGATTAATTATAAGTAAATAACCACATAATGGTTTAGTAAATACATCTTATTCTTTAAAATATGTTTTCTTAAAAAATGATTTTTAATGCCTTTTGTGAAAAATCATAATGTAATTAGTTTTTACACGTTTATAAAATATATTTTTATAAATAAACATAAATTTATAAATCATCATACCAAAATTAACATAGGGTTAAATTTTGGGATTTTTTCCAAAATGATTGATTTTTTAGTGAATAAATAGAATTTACGATTTTTCATATACTGTCATTAAATCATGTAATTAAAAAGTGTCGCTATATTTGGGATTTTAAATTAAAGTTATATATGATTCTTTTTATTTAGAATAATATATTTAATTATATTTTAATTATAAATATCCATGATTTTGACATATCTTATTTTTTAGGCATAGAAATCCATTTTTCTTGAAAAACAATTCATTTCATTTTACACACATATATTTTGATTGGTTTTTCCTGTTATATAGATTTAATATTTAGAAATGAAAAATATATTGGAAATTTGGATGTTTAAATTTGGTAAATATTTAATTTTTTATTTTTTCTCATTAAGAATAGTAACAATGTTAAATATTTGTCACCTCAATAAGTTTAAAATTGCTAAATAGGGTTAAACCTATGAGATAATGTCTCAAAAGAAAATAAAAACATTACTTAATCCTCTTTTATGGGTGGATTTAAGCCATTAACTTTCAATTATCTAATATATAGACTCTTGGTTCCATTTTTCATTGATTATGAACATTGTATTAATTTAAGGAGAGAATAAATGTGAAATGCTAGTCTCTTGTATTTAACATCTCAAAATTTTTTACATAAGGATAAAAAGAGGATAAGTTTGGTTATAAATATTTATTTTTAAATATAAATTAATTTTTTTATCATTTAATTTTTTCATTAATTTTTTGTGATTAAATAATTACATTAAATTATTACACAATGATGATATAGTATATATTAAATAAATAGAAAAATAAAATTAATGATTTTCAAAATATTATATAAATAATATTTTTTTGAATAATTAGGTTACATAAATTTTAAATATATAAATAACAAATTATATTTGTGTGAAATTTTTATATTCAAATTAAATATCTTCCATGTTGTTATTGGGGTCAAATTACGTGAATATTTATTATAATGATGTTAATAGTATTATATGATAAAAACATATTATTAAATTATTTATAACATCAAAAAAATATTGAAATAGAACAAAAATAATCATAAATGGAAAAATAATTCATTTATTTGTCATTTATGATCCAATTATTACTTTATATGTAAAATTATAACCCTTTATGATTGAAGAAGTTGTTACCTTGGTCATGAATAGAATAGGTTAACCATGGGGTTGAACAAAAACAAAAGGTTCAAAATGACACCAAAAACTATATGAATTTTATTTTATGAGTGTATTTAAACATTAGGATACTTTTTTATATATCTAGTCATTTCTAATCATTTATATTGATAATTACTTAATTATATATCAATATGTTTATAAATTCCATGTGTATCCATTCCCTCCTTTTTAAAAGGGCACCTATTTATCTTAAATGTTTACACAACATTGAGAAATATATGTCATCCAAACACGAAAACATTTATCTTATAAACTTACCTATACACTAATTATTGGTCTTGGTATTCTTAAAGGACCATTCTATGGGCCCTTAAGAATGAATATCAAGGAAGTCTAATGAAGAAGAGGTAATCATCGTTACCGACTCTTTCACATTTATTTTCTTATTCTGTGTCCTATAATTTTACATTACCATACTAAAATAATGAATCATTATCTTAAATATAATTTTTTTTATTATGATTATGTTAAAACCATTTTCTATCACTTTTCCATCATATGAAAAGTGAAAACGCCGCTCATGCAAACATACTGCATACCGTCTCTACGTAGCGGTGTAATTCATATTTCATCACCACTTTAATTAGATGGTTATTAATAACGGAATAATTAATAAATATTATATTTATGAAATTATTATTATTCTATAATAACAATGTCATATTTACCTTCTTTTTAATAATCCATTGTAATGTAATAACTTCAATTGTGCGTACATGTGGACTACCACTTCCACTAAGCAATATGATCCTTGTTTTTCATTTATACATTACATAGATAGTAATGAGGATATATATAATTATATATATTATATATAATAAAAAATAATGATTATATAATTATTTATTATCATTTACCTTCCCTTTTTCCATCGCTTGAAAAGTGAAAACAACGTTCATGCGTATGTACGACCTATTGTCTCCATGAACGATTTAACTCATTTTTAAGTCACAAAACATTTTGGATGATTATAACCATGTATTTAATTAATATATATGATATTTATATGATTATAATTCTATTTATTATTGAACCATGATCAAAGTACAGGGACTAAAAGTACATAACCAAACATACAAGAAAAAAAAGTTGTTATCACCCAGAACAATGTTATTATTGAAGAATTATTATTAAAATTTGGATAAAATTATATAAGTGAATAATATATGGTATAATAGATAAGATTTTTCCTTGATTATATTTATATCCAATATATATTAATTATATAGGTTGTTTCAACACATATTAAGGAAGTTGGACCTATGTTAAGCATTTTTCATCATAAATTTTCATCTTTGGGATATATGTCTTGTTAAACATATTTATACATTTATGTGGTCTGTATATAAATTCATTGATATTTTATATCATGAATAACTTTATATTATAAGTATTTAAATTTTAATTTTAATTTCATTCCTTAATTAGTGTTATGATTTCAAAGATACAAATGTGGTAAGTGTTTATTCCAAAATTTCATTATTATTCGGAATTTTTTATGTTTAGGTATACATTAGGAGAATTATATGTTATGTCTATAAAAAACCCAAATAAATTTATTCTACTTTTTATATTTTTTAAAATTATAAATTTTCATTTTATTTTCTTATTTTAGGTACTCAATAGAAAAAAATGTTTTTAAGGAAAACCAACATTGTTTTCTATATAGTCATGAATAATTTTCTTCCATGTCAATATTTTATTAAAAATATTTTAATGAATGTTTTTATTTTGTAGTATGAATTTATAAATTCATTGTTATCCATGTTTTAATTTTTATAAAATCATTAAAAAAGAATCTTATTGTATTACTCCAAATGAGGTAACTTTTTAATTTTTATCAAAAAATTGCAAGGAATATTTTTGTAACATACTCAGCATGAAAAGAATTTATTCGTATCATTAAAACACAATTAATTGAGTCATTAGTTAAAATAATCAATAATTATTTTCCAATAAATTTTTTCCTCAATATTTCGTATATTTTTATCTTTTAAAGGTTAATTTCAATGAGAAAAGTGTATTTTCCTCTCGAATTTTTAATGATTTTTGTGTTATTTGTCTTCATAAATGATAAAAACCCATTATTTGAATTGTTTTTTTACTAAGGATTTGTTGTAATGATACCATCCTCATTATTCTAACTAGATTTTTATGGTCATTTTGATTGGGAATGTATTGACATTCCACATTCTAATTCATCATATACATAAAATTTTTTACTATTAAGGAATGTTGATTATGTTGTATTATTGAATAATATAATTTATGCCTTGGATATATTAAGTGATGTGAGAGGACCATAATTACATATCCACTCGATGAATCTCTATTTCTCATGAGAAAAAACATATTGGGCATTTAGCTGAGGAATTATCCATTTATATAAGATGTATTGAAACAGGGACTGAATAGTATGTTTTAGATATCTCGACATGAGGCCCTATAGGTAAGTTTAAAATTTCCAAAATTGTTAAATCTATAGTTATGATATCAATTATATATGTCCATGTGATTATTTGAATAGTTATGATAACCATGGATAAGTTTCAAGATCATTTGATTATTTATATGTCATTATTTAATCACCATTTATTCCTTCCATGTTATTATTCATGCATAATTTATTTATTAAATAAAATGTTTTTTTAGTTATTTACCTTTAAATATTTAATTTTACTCATTTATTCTATGATTTCTTCTGATGTACATAACCATTACATTGTTTGTGAGGCCACACTTATTTTTCTTGCTTTCTTGAAGATGTTGTGATGTTTATTATGAATGATATGTAAGAATATGCTAGTGATATTAATGATATTATGAAATAAAATACTTTTTGTAATAAATTTTGTCAATTGTAATATTATATTAAAGTATGAATCTATTTAACCAATACCAATTAACTATTTAGTCCTTTGGGATGAGGTCACTTGTATCTTATTCTAATATAATAATGTATATAACATCTATGGGATACTAGGGTCGAGGTCTTTATAGTTGGAATAAGAGCATGTTTAGTAGAATACATGGTAACTATATTTAAGAAAAATATAATAGGTAACATAACCCTATTATTAACAATAATAATTCTTCTAAATATATGATAACATAAAAAAAAATTAATGTTCAGATTATATTTTTTTTATAAGTACATCATTATCATAACACTTAAAGTATATATGGTTTTAGAATTGATTAATCTAATTGTAATAACGAAAATAGAGTTTTTTGAATTTATATTTACTACTGTTTAGGTGAATGGTTAGTGTACCATTACCATACACATGGTTTGATACTCTCTGGGATATGATTGGGTTAAATCCATTTTTATTTACAAACCATTATGAAGGATTATTATAGACGATGACCAAGAATAACCTAGGGTAAACCTAATGTGTATTAGATTAAAAAAAGGTTTCATTATTTATAAATCATTAAAATTATTTTCATGTTTACGTGGATTCCGACTAGGTTTTTTTGTTTCTCGTACTATGATTTTTGGAATTTGTGAATAGATGGAACAATTATAAAGGATTGTAATACATTACATGTGTTTTAGCATCGTATGTAATTAATATATATTAACTATAATTACAATATAGTGTTATAATCATATATATTATAACATATATTGTTTTTTTGTAACATTTATCACTTATTTTTTTAACAATTATTTATTAAAGTAACTTTTTTGAGTGATAATTACTTCATTTTTTCATCTATATTTTGGTTTAGTTGTCGTGGTCCTTCTAATTTGATCATAGTTCTAATATATCCATAACTTTAATCATATATATTTAATTTATATTAATTATATACATTGTAATAATTATCCATAAAAGTTAGAAATATAAAATTGAATTAGGCAGCTAATGGAGACGATTGGCCGCACGTACACATGAACATTTTTTTTTTGATTTTTTACTGATGAAAAAAAGAAAGACAAAAAAATAATTATACTTTAAATAATCATTATAATATCATATATATCATAAATATTAATTAAATATATAATTATTAACATTAATTTAAAGTGGAAATTAAAATATAGATCACATCGCTTCATGGATGTGGGAGTCTAAACATACCCTTGTGGGGCTTTATCGTTTTCCAAAGGATTTGATGAAAGGAATGTAAATATGATATTATAATAAAATAATCATAATTATTTCATAATTATCATATATATTCATTAGTCCCATATTTATAACTATCCAATTAAAGTGGTGATGAAATATAAATTACACCACTATGTGGAGACGTTAAGTCGTATGTACGCACGAGCAATGTTTTCAAATTTCATAGGATGAAAAAGAGATGTAAAATGGTTATATGATAATAATAATAACATATCAGTATATATATGAAACTAGATTTATTATTTTAGAAATTTGAAACAAATTTGGGTTATGTATTAGAATAAATAATTTTTGAAAGTGTCAGTAATGACAATTACCCGTTCTTCGGTTTAATTCATTTAGATTACATCTCAAGGTCCATTGGTATGGTATTTTAAGTAGACCAAAACCTCTAATTAGTATCTAAGGATGTCGATAAGTGAAATTATCTATGTTCAATAATAAATGATTGAACTTTCAAAATATAAGTACTGAAAACCCACATCATTAAATGGGTTAATAAAACTTTCTTTTAAAAAAGAATCAGAAATAAAAAATCTCATATGGAATAACACATAACTAGGTTTCTAAATAGGTGAATATTAGTGGAAAGTGAATATATAGACAAAGATAAAATTGAAATGTCCCAATAATGATTTAGAGTGATAAAGAACATCAGACATAAGGAACTAAATGATCATAATAAAGTTAACGACCACAAAACCATAAACCAATAAGGGATGAAAAAGACCATAATTTCATTGAGAACGAATGTAATATGATTTTTTTTATTACAAGATCATTTTTTATAGAGATGAGAAACTACTTTACCATCCATAATTAAAACATAAGAATATATTCATACTTGATATGTATTGTTTCATCCTTCAATCAATTTCCTCCACAATCACAGAATATTTGCCAAACGATGAGTATTCAAGATGAATTTTTTTCATTCCTGAAGCACTAAAGAAAATTATAATAGATAAAATAATCCACAAAAGGATAAAAAGTTATTCCTACTATATATAAATATTAACAAAAAATAAATTTTTTACTTAATGTTTATATATTATAAAAAAATTTATAAACCTTCATATGATGAAATAATATAGTTACTTCAAAATTTCCACAATAACACTAAAGGGCCAAATTAAAATATTTCAAAAAAACCCTACATCCCAATTTACTACAATAAAATCAACATTAGATAATGTTTTAAACTCAAATGTAATCTCATTCCTTTTCAATTATATCCCCAAAAATTTAATTGCTTTCTTCTCGAATAATATTTTATGTTAAACTACATGTTAAAACTAATGAATATATATAAACCAATCTAAGGAAGTATCCAAAAAATATCATTAATCACCATGATCAATCGCTCTATAATATTATAATGTATTAAAATTCACACAAATAATATCCTGAATCATATTTATGTACTAACCTGAAATGTAATCCTTAGCTGACCATAAATATTTTTGAAAATGCCCCTTGTCAATGAATAAATATTTAACCATCATGATTATATATATAATACTATACAGTAGACCATAATTAAATTAAAAAAAATCATATACTAACACAAGGGGCACTACTATAAAAAATTATTTCATAGAACTAACCTTTTTCAGTGCTAAAAAGGCTTGATAAATCGTACCTTTTATCATTGATTTTTTAGAGCTGATAAAAGATACACGTTATCAGTGCTTTATTTTTATCTTTAATAAAGGCCCTAAATAAAATTAAATAATTAAATAAATAAAATTTAAAAATTTTGTTAATTAAATAATGTATTAATATTTTTCCTAATTAAATAATTATTTATAAAAATGAATACATTTAATATACATATATATAAATTATAGATACTAATAAATAGTATATATTAAATATATAAATTTTTAAAATGAATAAAAAGAAATAATGAAACAAATAAAATTTATAAAATAGTATATTTAGAAAAGTAACGAACATTTTATTAATTAAAAAACAATTGACAAAAAAATTCTTTTAATATACATATGTATAAATTATAAATATTAATAATTAGTATATTAAATATAGATATATAAAATTAATAAATATTATTAATTTAAATATTATTTTGAAAATGAATAAAATATAAGAATTACATAAAAACATAAAACAAATATTTTGTATTCATTAAAAAAATAAAAATGAAATTAAAAAAATTTTAGAAAACAAATTAATGAAAACATTATTAATAAAATATGACTAACATTAATATATATATACATTTTATCTATAAATAGTAATAAATATTTTTTATTACAAATAATTATTGATTATGAATAAACTGTAATAATTACCAGCGTATTAATGTCTTATTCATTTTTAATGGTTTTTATACATAATTATTCACTAATATATTTAATATATATATATATATATATAAATTCTAAAATAGGATTTATGTAATACAAAATATTGATTCATTACATTAAATAAGTTATAAATTTATTTATGAATTATTTATAATTAAAAATTAATTTTAATTACAAATATCTCTTAATTTCACTAAGCAATGGACAAAATTGAATGTCATTTGATTTTTCAATTTAACATATATCAAATCTGTGTTACATTTATTTCACATACTTGTACGTAATTAATGCAATTAACGCACACAAAAATATTTACATAATTAAGGAAATTTTATATAGAAACACATACAACTAATATTTATGTAATTTATGCAAAATTTAGTATTAATTTTAGAATTTCATTACAAAATGATACATTTAATATATATCATGTCCTTAATCAGTAAATTTTATTTATTTATTTTAATATTATTATAGTTTGGTATCATTTAATTTTAACTATTTTTATTTTTAATTATTTTTGGGAATTTAATCATTTTCTATTATTTATTTATATTTATTTATTTACTATGTTCTAATTTTTTAATTATGTATTCAACATCATTTCAACGTATTTCAGTAATTTTTGAAAATAAATTATTTTTATTTTATAAAACAAATCAATTTTTCAATATTGTTAAAGTGTACTAATATTTAATTATCAAATTTCACTAATTTTTTACATGCATGCATTTAATATTAAATATTAATTAATGATGTTAAAAATATATTTTTTTAAAAATATATTGAGAAATGTATATTTAAAATACATACACATTGATATATTAATAATTATAAATAAATAACTAATTTTTTTTAAAAAATATTAATATAATCATAAATAAATAATTATAAAATTAAAATAATTTTTTATGTAAAGAATATATTGAATGTATTTATATTTATATTTATTTTTATTTATATTTATTAAATAAATAAATAAATATGTATAAATTTTTTTATAAATATATATAAGGATATTAATATATAAGTATATTAATAGATATAATGATATAAATATATAGTTATTTTTTTAAATTACATATATAATTATAAATACATCATAATATATTTAAATAATTAAAATAATTTAATTAATATGTTAAAAAAATAAATATATTTATTATATATACACATATATTTTATATATAATTATATAAATATAATTACAATTTTTTTATTTATAATTATAATTATAAATCCTTTATCAGCGCTAAAAAAATTCTGACAAAATCCATCTCTATCAGAACTATATCTTTAGTGCTAATAGTGATAGATTTTGTTATTGGTTATTAATTTAGAACATATAAAAGTGATCATTATCAATTATTTTTTGGAAGCGATAATAAAAGTACTCGGTTTTATTTAATGATTCATATCCAGTCAAGAACCAATCGTGATATCTGATGCTTTCTATGGGATCCACCTGCTTTGAAAACTCCCCCTCATCAAATCCATCCTCGAATAAAGGCTCAAACCATTCCATGGCATGAATCAAAGGATCAAATTATTAAAGGGTCAAACAAATCCATGGATTTAATGAATCCACAGATTAGATATATATGTACCTTCTCTCAGATGATTCAAATCTTTTATCCTACGTATGTTATTTTCTCCTCCTCCTCACTCATTGATTGCTTGTTTGGTGATATCTTTTTGCATTGTTTTGTTAATTATCTATTTATATTCATTATTCATAGTGGGTTTCCCTCATAAAATTAATTTATAACTATCAATTTCTATGAATTTGTGTTTGCATTGACCCTTTAAGGGGTTTTCTTACTCCCTTGCAGCATATTAAGAATTCCAAACCCCAATTTATTTCTTGTAGAGTAATAAGTTTAAATGTTTTGAACATCCTTCTAGGGAAATAACACACATAAAGTGCATGTTAAAATTATACCATTGGTTTTATTTAATAAATACAAAAAAAGTCATGTCATGATTTATGGAAGTTGTGGAGTCTTCTGTTTGGGTGTTTTTCTATTTTTGAATCTTCTATAGTCTTATATGGAGAATTTTATTTTATGTTCTTAATTTTATCTCTTTTTTTTCTTTATGTCATATTTGAAAATCATCTTATATATATATATATATATTCATTTTAATATAAATATATATATATGAACACTTTATTTCATGTATATATTTAAGTATGTAATCATATGAAATATAGTTATGATTCCTTCAAAAAATAAGGATGTAATAATAATTATTTTTTTAAAATGAATTTCAAGATATAGAATTAAATGAATTCCAAGATATACTATTAATGTCTGTTTTTTAAAATTTAGAATTTGAGGCATGTTTGGAACTTTTTAAAATTAATTTGATTAATACCTTGTTATGTTGAATAATATTGAATGAAAGAAGTTTTTTATTGAAAATTAGTAGTACTATCAAGTGATATGATCTTGTTGGTACCAGGAAATAGTTTTTTAAAAATATTTTTACCATCGATGAAGGTTGTGTATAAATTTTTTGATGATTTAATGTTTTTTACTTTAAATTTATATGTCACATTGATTTGTGTGGGAAGGATTTTTGAATAGACATGTTTGTGTCATATTGATTGTCGATTGATATGTTTTCTAAAAAGGTGACTATAACTCCCATTTCTGTCATAATAGAGATAATATGAATCATACCGAGGGATGAGAGATAGTTACACTATAGTCTTGATTATATTTCTTAGGTCCCTAATTAAATCAATTTCCATACGGGAGTCCAAAAATGTACGATATATTGGGGTCTTTGATATGTTATAAACATAGGAACTCATCATCATGCTTATAGTTGATTCCAAAAAAGTATGTCCACAGTCACCTCACGAGATGTTTTGGAATTTTATAAGATCAAATATGCTTCATTTACTACTATTTAAATGTATATTATTTTCTACTTATTCCACATTTAATATTGATACATGATATAACGTGACTTTATTTTTATATATTTTATTTCATTGTATTAATTTATTTATTTTTCTGATAAATGTTTCTTTTCATTATTACATGTTTTTCTTCATGAGTATGGTTTTAAAAAGGCATATTCAAGAAAATTAGAATATTTATATAGTTTATAAATATTTTAACTCAATAAAAAATTTATTATTAAGGTGAAAAGATTTATTAAGTGAAGTTAGGGAGATTAATGATATTTTATATAACATTTAAAATGTCCCAGAATTTCCATGTAATTTATTTATGGAATTATTTAAAGACCGCAAAATTTTATGGCATGTGATTATGAGGCACAAAGTTCCCAACATGATCCGTTGTAAAATGTTATGATTTAAATAGCACATGTGGGTGGTTTTCTTGAAAAATGTAATAAATCCTAAACCGGTTCCTAGATCAGATGTCTGAGGGGATCATTACATTCAGGATGGTGGGATAACCATATGCATGACTTAAGTTTAGTCGGCGCACGCCTCCTATAAGAAAACTCAGAAATGGAAGAACAGTAAATAAAATAATTAGATAAAATTATTTTATTTTTCAAATTCTTATAACTCATGAATGGGGAGTCTGATTAAAAACCCCAGACCACTGCTAAACTCATGAGGCTATTCTTTCCTTAGGAAGACACTAATATTTCCTGGCGCGGGCCAACATTGGAAGGTTGTTTTTGGCCAACAATAAAATAATTAAGTAACTATTAATTTTATTTTCAAATGATTATAACTCCTAAATGAAAACTCAGAACGAAAATCCAAGAGTACCGTTTAACTCTTAAGGGAATGTTCCCCTTAGGTATAGTCTAACCTTGACCGGTGCAGGTTGAGGGTGAAAGTTAATTATTTTTTTGACCCTTTTTAAGGTATGTTATGTAAACGTGCCAATGGTATTTTCTATCTTTTTAACTGGTTCTTGAATTAAAAATACAAGGGCACCATTGAATTCACAAAACCAGGATTCTCCTGGAAATGACATAACATCAATCGGAAAGGGACGACCAAAAAATTTATTTGTGGGAATTTTCATGAAAGATAATAAAATAATTTAAAAGAAATATTTTATATCTTTTATCACCACTGAGTGGGGGAAAATGATTGTGTTGGGGAACGATGAGGCAGAGACGATTCACCTTAACTAGGCTCATTAATGGCTCATTAACCCACAGTGTAATGATGCTTTAGTGATGTGTATCAATGATACACATTATTAAATAAAACAACATAATGATGTGATGTTGCATCTTAATAGAGACGCTGCGACACGATCCTATTTTTGGTTCGACGTGCTGGGGGAATAAGGATAAATTTTTTTGAATGATTCTCTAGTGAAACTCTGACGGACATCTACCCCAGCGAATAATGAAAAACACCAGCGAAACTTCATCATTTCAGTTCCTTTCATAGAATGGAATCGAGGAGAAACATCAACATCATAATCCCTCGATAAAGAACGTTGTGGCATCATACATCAGAAGATGTAGGGGTTTTTGATTTTTTGTTCATCCCTATCCTTTTCTATAAAAAACATGGATGAACCCAAGAACATGTTGATATTGAATTTGAGTGTTATGTGGGAGGTTGTTTTATTCATAGGGTTATTTTATTCAGGGTCCAAATCATGGCATGGAATTATTGAATAGAAACTCCCTCGACCCTCCCCTGACATTAAACCTTTATCAAGGAGGCCCTGGTCTGCAACGAACAACGCCTAAGCACCTTCACATGTGCTTTATTGGTGTTCATACCCTCAAAATGATGTAATGGTAGATTTGGAATCATTGCGGTGAAGAGGGCACTCCTCAGAGGCCACAGACGTAGGCAGCTCCAAGGACGGACCACCAGAGCACGTCCAGTGGTCCGCTAAAAATTTTGTTAGCACCGGCGGCGGTAGGAGCGGAGGCCAACCACACCTGTTGCATGGAGGTGGTGGCACACAACGGTAGGCTATGTTGATCAGGAGACCGTGACTTGTTATCTTTGTCAGTGCATTAGGGGATGTGGCTCCAAGAGGAGCGACGTATGTAGGGACTGTCGAAATCTGGGATGTCCGGAAGTGCTCGAAGTCGTAGTCCATGACAGCAGCAGGATGAGGAGCCCCACACATCCACGGGGCAAGTGGGAGGCCACAATCCTTTTCCCATGGTAGGAGCTGGACGCGATGCTATGCGGGTGCCACACATGAGGTGTGGCCCGCCTCTTGCAGGCCGCGTTCAGACAGGGAGGGGACGCAACTAGCATCCGCGTCTAAGCTGCTCACATCGGCCACATCGCGCAGCTGGTCCGAAACATGTGGGCCGAACTCGCACCCAGCGGGCCAGACCCACACCGGTAGACCAGACCAACACCCCCTTCGTGTCGGGCTGGACTAGACTGGGATTCCGGGCGACCTGGCGGGCTGGACCCATGACCAACCATGCCAGACCAGACCACCCTCAACCCGGAAAAGGTCAGGTCGAGTCCATCTTATTGAACTGGGATATGTGGGACCCTCGAACTGGGTTGGTTTGGTTGGTCTGATCGAGTAAGACCGGGGCCTGTCCCAACCGGTCCCCTGGTTACTAGAATGCTCGCATCCGGCAAACCGCTCATCCGATTGACGATCAGATTGCGGTGTTGGGACCTTCTCAATGAGGTGGATTTGTGGAATACACTATAGAGACGTTCATGATAGTTTATATGTGATGAAGGGCCTATGGAGAGGCTCCCCCATGTACAATACATTCTGAACCCTACGACTGGCTCAGACATGATAACAAATTACTATTGGCCATGTGTGATGCACCTCTCTGTGACATTCTAGGACCACAGTGGTAATCACCTCTCTGTTACTTTTTAGGCCCACGTTATAAAATTTAGATGAGTACCATAGTTGGCCATGACTATTGGGAAGCACATCTCTGTGATTTTCCAGTCCCACGCTATGCGATGGGGGAGGAGTACCTAAGCAGTCCAAGGATAGTGGAAAGCACCTCTTCATGTCATTGTTGGCCCACTGTACTTGCTACAGGAGGAGTTCTCTAGCTGCCGAGGTATTTGACAATGTGATTGATTATGATTCTATTACTAACCTAGAATATATATGGTGCGAGATGTGTTGTGTTTCATGAATTACCATGTCGAATTATTGCGTGTTTTTTTTGTTTTGTGGTCCCTAATGAGTACTCTGTTACTCACCCCTGAACGAGCTACTCCCACCCGTGTTGTGTCTGGTGCAGAAGTCTGATGTTTTGACATTGGTACTTATGGAGATGGGACTGACAGACGCTACAATAGTGTACTTGGTGGCCGAAGACCTGGTGGGCTAATTTGGATTAGGATGACAAGGAATACTACATTAGAATCCAGTAGATTCACTACTCTCACTATTAGGTGTTGTTTTCTACGGATGGCCATCATAGTTCCTTTTTATGATGTTTTTAGTTATTTGATGGGTTTGTATTCTGGCTCACTTACATTCTTATGTACTTGCACTCAACATTGTTTTGTTAGTTTTATTTTTCCCACTTTCGGTGTGTTGGGATTTGGTTGGGAATGTGTGTTCATACAGGTATTCATGAAAATTCCTCTCACTTTAAGGTTGATGCCTTCGGCACTAGTTGCCAGCACCTAAATTTCAGGATGCGGGCTTCGGGTAGTCACGACATGGGCCTCAGGGGACGGGTCATGACAAACTGGATCAATGGGCAGTTGGTGCTACCACAAATACTGAGATTCTATTTTTTTGGAGAAACAATTTTAAGTGTTGTGAGTTTGTCATTCAAATTCAGGGAGTCAATGTTGGTGTAGCGGCCGACAGATTCGTACACTAGAGCCTTGAATTCTATTTTGGGCAGAATACATTAAAACACTAGTTGCATAAGTGTCTCCTTATTTTGAATAAGATTCATCTCATGAGGTATAACATTATAACCTTGGTATATCATGATATATCTAAGGATGCATCCACATGGACAAACAGCCAGGATCCTTACATGAGGTCGTGAGGATAGTCCACCTAACAATGATGCGTCTGTTTTAAGACCCGTTCTAGAGATGGCTCCACCAGGTGGTTTACCGGTGTTAACGCCACCTGTTGATCAGCTAGTATGCCCATCTCAAGTGGTTCTGTTGGAGGTAGATTTTCATACCGAGTCATGGATGAATATTTTATCACTTAGGGATGAGGCATAGGGTTCAAATTTGTCTCATGGGCATTAGAGGCAATGATCTCCCGAGATGCAGTGTCAATAGGACCTACAGATTACAGATGTGCAATGTATCTGGGGGAACGAGGGGGTTCATTGGATGGAACATGCTAGATTCCAGAAGGAAAGGCATTTCAATGCATGTCATAAATTGGGACATCTTTTGCAAGACTTCCACACTATCTATGCTATATGGTAAGGGAGGAGATAGTTGCATACTATCAAGGATTTAGAATGTCATTCATGTTATGAAATAGTATCGTTCATGCCAGGATTGACTGTATTAGGAAAAGGAATTGGTTCATCAGTGGATATGGAACCAGATATCACTATATTATAAGAAGGTAAATCCTTACAGATCTTGATGAAATCAAGATGAGGAGGGTATAGCCCAATCCAATTCAGTTGGTTAGTTCGACCCGCAGTGCAGTGAATTTAATGAGTCATTAAGTTCCTTAGTGACAATAGATTATAAGGATGTCTCCCTTGAAGATTTTCAATGATTACCTATCCAATGAGAGTGAAGCATATGTCATGATCTTCACCCTAGGAAGACACTCATATCCACACAGGCATATCGAATGGCTCTTTCTGAGCTTCGTGGAATGGGGGTACTACTGGAGGATAGGGGACGAGAGTAGCTGCATGCGGTCAATGAGTATGACAATGGGGCTTCATGAATCATTCAAGGTACAATTTATGTCTACTAATATATTTTGTATTAGTAGACATAGGATCTAATCATTCCTTCTGGTCACAAATACTTTTTAAGACCTAGTGTTTCAAGTTAAACAATTTACATGATCCTTAATTCTAGAGATACCTATGGGAGGAGGGTCGATAATCACACTTATGATGATAGTGTGTTATGAACATTGAAGTGACAGTATCATTTCGAACCTCTTGGTAGTAGCGTCGAGGCCTTATGTTGTTAATTTGGGTATGTTCTAGTCATCCCCTTTCCATGCTCAGATTGACTGTTTAGGCAGAAAAGGATGCGGTAAATTCCACCACTTTGGATTGGGGTTTTCCTTGGTTGGTGAAAAAAGGGAAACTTAGGCACCACGAGATAAACTCAGGTAGAGGAGGGTGCATCTGATCACTCTTGAGTCGGTCGACCATACCCTTGTGTAAGTGTATGTTTTGAGTTTTTAGTTCCCATCACTAGAGGTGGAGTTCGGGAAAATCCGTTCAAAAGATGTTTCCAGGGTTACCACCCTACAAGGTGATGGAATTCAGTATCATTATACACCCTAGGATGATATTGATATCATCATCAGTATATTAGAGGGATTTCGTAGAGCTTCGCAAGTAGGGGGCGTAGGTGGGGGACTTGTTGAGGAAGGTCTTAGTAAGTCCACTTATTCGATGTTATGTGTGGATGACCATCAATTACATCATGTGATGGTGGAGAACGATTACACTAAACCAAAGGGTCGATGGGCACATCAATCAATTAAAAGGGGTAGCCTTTCATGTTGATGGAAATGTTCGCATATGATTTTCAGTAGTTGTGAAAGCAGCGATGACAAGAATTCATTCAGCACTGCGACTTTGATATAGTCTTTACTCCTAGGAACGATAACGTGGTGGTAGACAAGCTTAGAAGAAAGTATATTTTATGACTTCTTAGTGAGGAAATAGAGTAGCTATCCACGATGTGGATGTCCTATATGAATGATAATGGATCAGAGAACCTTCAATAAATTACTTTCACTCCCCCACTCTTAAAGTGAGTCATGGAGGCACAGTTCGTGCATTATGACTATGAGGCCAGATGTGCTCAGTTATCCTCAAGTAAAAATCCTGATGGATTTTTGATTGGTAGGGAGAACATACTCCTTTCCAAAGGGCACACCGTAGTGCCAGTGATGTTATGGGAAGAGGTGTTTATGGAGTCCCATACTTCCCCTCTGGAGGTACATCCTTGAGTGGGGATTATGTGCTCGGTTACCCAACACCAGTACTGCTGGCCAGGAGATGGATACTCTTGGAGTTCGAGGAGTGAGACCATGTTTTCATTTAGGTCTCACCCTAAAAAGGATTGCAGAGATTTTTCTGGGTTGGAAATCTATATTCTTGGTTAATCTTACCTTTTCAAATCCTAGGGACAGTTGGAGAGGTGGCGTACCACCTAGCTCATCACCCATAGATTCACTGAGTGCATGATGTTTTCCTTGTGTCACAGCTGAGGAGGTATGTGAAAGATCCATCACACTTCATCGAGTGAAGAACGTTGGGCATTGACGAAGGGTAGACGTTTGTGAAGTTCCTAGTGGAGATAGAGGATTGACAGGAGATGATCCTATAGTGATGGTCAATTCTTCTAGTTCATGTTCGGTGGCAGCACTAGAATCTCTAGGAGAGAACAATGGAGCAGGAGGCTCAGATCCTTGCAAAATAACCCCATCCGTTTGTTTAGTCTTTCTTTTGGATTCCGGGGACTTAAAGCCCTAACTATTGGAGAGTGTAATGTCTTGGAATTTTCATGTAATATATTTTTATAAGCAATTATTTCTAGAATGCAAAATTAGACGACTGGTGATGCTGATGTCCGGAGTGCCCAAATGACTTGTTGAAATTTTTTAAGATTTAAATAGAACTCATGGGTGGGTTTATTGAAAATGTATAATAAAATATAAATGGGTGCCCAGATCGAAAATCTGAGGGCACCATTGCATTCAAAATGGCCGGTTTTCCCTAGGCGCGACTTAAGATTAGTCGGCACACACCTCCAGTTAGAAATCCCTAAAATGAAAAACGTAAATAAAATAATTATATAAAATTAATTTTTCTGTCAAAATATTTTAACTCATGAACGATGACTTGAATTAAAAATCAGAGACTGCCACAAAACTCTTTTGTGTATTATTTCCTTCGGCAGATCCTAATATCGGCTGGCACGAGCCAACAATGGATGTTAGTTTTTGGCTGTGAATAAAATAATTATGTAAAAATTATTTTATTTTAGAATCCTTATAACTCTTAAATGGTAACTTGAATTGAAAATATAAGAGTACTATTATACTCTTTGGGCCATGTTCCCCTTCGGCGAGCCTAACCTCGACTGGAAGGGGTTAAGGGTGAAAGTTAATATTTTTGAACTCTTTTTTAGGTACATTCAAATTAGGTGCGAAAGAGATTTTCTATCTTTTGAACCAGAGCTCGGATTAATAATACAAAAGAACTGTTGAATTCTGAATGCTTGGATTTTCCTGGAAATGATTTAATATCGGCTATCAAGGGCCGAACGAAAATGTTATTTTTTTTGGACTTAAAAAATAATAATTAAACAATATAAAAGAATTTTATTATTTCTTTTCTCACCATTGAGTGGAGGATGGAAATGATGCACATTATTGAGGAACATTAATGGATTGTTAACCCATAGTGTAACAAATATTTAGTGACGCATAATGTCGACACTGTTTCTAAAATAAAACAGCGAATTGACATGATATCACATCAAAATGGAGACGCTGCAACGTGCTCATATTTGTTGTTCGGTGCGCTGGGTAAATGATGATTGAATATTTTGGAGGATTATTTGGTGAACCTATGGCGAACATCCACCCTAGAAAAGAATAAAAAACTCTAATGGAACTTCCTCATCTTCGACGCCTTTCAAAGATCGGATCTGGAGAGTGATGTCGATGTCTTAATCCATCAAGGACCAACATTGTGACATCAGACGTCATAAGTGGTAGGGGTTCTTTATTTGAGGTTATTCCTCATCCTTTTATAAAAATGATGAACACATATCAACAAAGAACAAGTTATTAATGATTCAAGTGTTATGTGGGAGGGTGTTTAATTCTTGGGGTTATTTTATTCGGGGCCCAAATTTTTTGGCATGGAATGATTGAACAGTAACTCCCCCGAACCTCCCTCGAATTTAAACCTCAAACAAAGAGGCCCCAAGCTGACACGATCCAACCTCGAGCACCTCCACATGTTCATTCATTGTTGTCATACCCTCAGAATAATTGATAGGATGATTTGGATTCATCGAGGTGAATATAGAGCTCCATGGAGGCCAAAAACATAGATGACTTGAGGGAAGGAACACTAGAGCGTGCTTGATGGTCTGCTAAATATTCTTCCAGTTTCAACAGTGATCGGCCACGCCGGCCGCAAAGAGGAAGCGTCCCACGATGGCGGGTCACATTGTTTGGGAGACCATGGCTCGTCAGCCACAGTTGCGCGGTGGAGGATGCGGAACTGGGCGGGGAGTTGTATGGATGGAAAAATCATGTCCAGGCCATCCGAATATATTGGAAGTTACAATCCTTGACCGTGATATGATGAAGAGCCCTATGCATCTGTGGGGAAGGAGGGAGACCATGGCCCATCATCTGTGGCAGGAGTTGGATGCGACGCTAGGCGGCACCGCGCATGAGGTGTGACCTGCCTCTTATGGGCCAGTTTCGGATGAGGATGATACATGGATGGCTTCTGCTTACCAAGTGCTCACAGCAGCCATACTGCTTGGCCGGTCCCCAGCTAGTGGGTCGACCATAGGCCCAGAGGGCAAGACAACGCTGGAGGACGGGACCCACACCCACCGAGCCATACCCGCACTATCATAACGGACACGCGCCCGAGTCGGGCCAACCCAGACTAGACCAGGTCTCCAAGAAATCCAGGGGGATGGACCCTCGTCCTACCGGGCTGGGTCTAGCAATCCCTATTGGCCCCGACCAACGGGCCAAGCTGGGCCAGACTGACCACGACTCGAACTAGGTTTGGTCAAGTCCATCTTAATTAACTAGGGAATGTGGGACCCCCCCCCTGGGCTGGGTTGGTCGGGTCAGACTGACTTGGTCGGACCGTGCCTCTGCGCAATCGTACCCCTAGTTACTAAAACTACAATATCATGAAATCCACACGTCCTATTGGTGATCCATTTGTAGGGTTGGGACCTGCTCGATGAGGCAGATCATTGGAACACTCTATGGTGGCTTTCATAATAGTTGAGATGTGAATTAGGTTTTGAGGAGAATTTCTCCCAAGCGCACTGTGCAAAAAATCTTGTGATAGGCCGAGACATGATAATTGCT
The DNA here is from genome assembly GCA_963277665.1 of Viscum album. NCBI lineage: Eukaryota > Viridiplantae > Streptophyta > Magnoliopsida > Santalales > Viscaceae > Viscum > Viscum album. The sequence goes on from OY728136.1 coordinate 1,370,342,181, forward strand.
GACTTTTGGCCTAGTGGAGAGCTCATATCCATGACTTGGCAGACCCATGGAGGGAAACAACTCTCTGTGAATTTTTAGGCCCACAGTACGTGATTAGGATTGGTACCCTAGATGGCAATGACTAGTGGGAAGCACATCTCTATGACATTACAGGCCAATGTTAAGTGACGTGGCACGAGTACCTAAGGAGTCCATGGTAAGTGGGAAACTCCTCTCCCTGACTTGGCAGGCCCACTATACTCTCAAGAGGAGGAGTTCTTCAATAGCAGAGGTGTTCAAAAATGTGGCTGATGATGTTATTGTTACTACCTAGAATATTCTGGGCATGAGATGTCTTGTGTTTCGTACCATACCTTGAAGAATTATTGTGCGGTATTTCTTTTTTTGTTTTGGTGTCCCTACTGGTTACTATGATACTCACCCCTGCATGGGCATTGCCGGCGCGTATTGTGTCTAGTGCAGACAATCGACATTTCGATAGAGGTGCTCAAGGAGACGGGACTAACATACACTATGACGGTGGACATGGTGGCATAGGACTAGATGGTGCCCAGTAGGACTAGGAATACAAGACATACTAAATCGGCTCTAGTAGCTTCACTACTCTCACGATCATTTGGGGTTTTCTTCAGATGGCCATCTAGGTTCCCTTTTTGTGTTTTTATATTTTAATTTCATTGATGGGTTTGTGCTCTGGACCACTTACATTCAGATGTACTTGCACTCAACTTTGATTTAGTGGTTTTCTTTTCCCGCTTTTGGTGTGTTGGGATGTGGTTGGACATGTGTGTGCATACAGGTATTCAGAAAAATGCCTCCCACATGTAGGTTGATGCCTTTTGTGCTACTCATTATCCCTTGGACTTTTGGGTGGTGGGCTTGGGGTAGTCACAACATGGTCCACGAGAGACAGGTCATGATAACATGGAATCAATGGGTGGTTAATCCTACCATAATGATAGGGATACTTTTGTTTTTGTTTTGGGGTAACATTGTTAAGTATTGCTAGTTCAACTTTCATATTTGGGGAGTCCTGTGTTGGTGCTATAGCTGAAGTATCCATACATCTGAACATTGAATTCTATGTTCGTATCAATACATGAAAAAACTAGTTGAATAAGTGTCACCTTATTTTGAATAGGAGTCATCTCACCAGGTATAACCCTCTCACTGTGGTACATCATTATCTATCTTAGGATACCTCCATATGGATGACTAGCTAGGATCCTGATACGAGGTTGTGTGGATAGTATTCCAAGTGACGCAGTGTATTTTTAGAGACTAGGGATAGAGATGGCCACACCAGGTGGTATACTAGTGTTACTAAAACATGTTTATCAGATAGAAGGCCCACCTATAGAAGTTTAGGTGGATGAAGCTTTCCAAACCGAGTCCTAGATTACTCTTTTTACACATAGGAATGAGACACATGGTTTGAATGGGTTTCATAAGAATATGAGGCAATGATCACCTGAGATGCATGGTCATCATGACCTACAGATTACTGGTTCTCCATGTAAGTCGCAGAACCAGAGGGTTCATAGTAGGGAACAAGCTAGTTTCTAAAAGGGTGGGATTTGCAATGCATGTTGAAAAAAGAAACATCTCGTGCGATATTATCCCACTATTAATGCTATAGGGTAGGATAGAATATAGTTGTATACAATCCAAGCTTTATGATGCCATTCTTGTTATGGACTAGCATCGCTCATGCTAGGATTAACTATATTTGGAAAAGGATGTGGTTTATTAGTGGAGATAGAACCAGGTTTCCCTTTATTAGTAGATGGGAAATCCTATCATCTCTTGATGAACTCAGGTATAGGATGGTAAAGAAAAATTATATTTAGTTAGAAAGTTTGACCTTAGTGTAGTGGTTGTAATGAGTCTTGAAGTTCTTTAGTGATAGTAGAGTATAAGGATGTATCCCTTGAAGATGTTCCATGATTTCATCTCTGTTGATATTTAAAATTCTTCCATGATCCATACCCTGAGATGACACTGATATCCACACCGGCATATCGAATAGCTCCCCAAGAGCATCATGGATTGAGGGTACAACTGGAGGATAACAGATGGGAGTAGCTTCATGACGTCAAGGATTATGAGCCAAGGACTCCATGAATAATGCATGGTATGGTCTGTGTCTACTACTGGATGCCATATTAATAGGCACAAGTGCAAATCATTTCTTTATTAATGAATCTTGTTGAAGACCTAGTAATCTCTGATTATGATACACGTATATGGAATAACTCTTTATTTATTAAATTGTTGAATCAATCCATTTTTATATCTTTGAGTTCATGTAATTAGAGCTTATTATTATTGTCTAATGTATTTTGGTTTCTTATTACTCCTTAATTTTCTATATTATATTTTCATTTGTTTAGGAGATTTAATAAAGAGTTGATGGATCATTTTAATAATGTCTTGACTAGTCTTAGTTTTAGGATTGAATAGATTAATTGTTGGATTTATACTATAAAGATAGAATTCATAAAGGTCCCAAGGATGACAATGAACATGTATATGAGTGATAGAGGATTCTTCTTGGCATCCTATAGACCCAGGATCAAATCCAGGTGGGGATGAATTTTTGGGTACAGTTGTAGTTACTATAGTAGATGTTGTTCAGTTCTATAGCCACATATATTATTCACCATATTTGGGCCTTCAGGCTACCTATTTGGACTTATGGGTCTTAGGGCCTTTGGGATACCAAAGGAAATTGGGCCATATGGCCTTCGGTCCACCAATTGCTTCCGTTCCATAAGGCTTTCGTGACACAGAAAAGACCAATAAGAATAGGCATACCAAATAAGAGTAGGCCCCAAAAAGGATTCAAAGAAAAATTAGAAACCTTCATAGCATAGCTAATCAGATTGGAAGAATGACTGGGTATGAATACTACCATAGGGACCAATCACTGTGCAACTCTTCATGGGGAAATGGCAGCTGATTAGCCATGCGAGGTTGAGAGCTAGGAACTTTTAAGATAAAAATGTTGTGGATGGGATATTTCATGTGTGTTTGGTATTGTGCCTTCAAATGGTCATGTATTGGGTTGTATATGGGCTTTATTCCTTGAGCATATGGGTCATTTAGGCGTTCCACTTCAAACCTTAAAAGGGTTATTATCCAAAAATAAAAAAAATAAGGCCTTCGAGCCATTCCGATAGAGGCCCCAAGGATTCATATATCATAAAATGTCTATGACGATACCCCTTGAATCATAGTCAAGAATGTGTATACCCCCCAAATCTCACCTTAAATTTCACATGAGTTAATAACTAGTGCCAAACGTTTAATTGTTACAAATGGGAGGCGTCTCCACATTTAGATAATATAATTTAGTAGAACTGTCATCCTTATATGATTTATCTCCTATATCGTTATTATTACAATTTGTTTTTTGATAATCATCCCCCATCTCTGTTATGTATCTTACACCACTCAAATAATTAATAATCCCATGGATGAGTACTGCTATGAGTAGTTCAAGAAACATAGTTGAATGTACATAAGAGATGGATTATGAGTCTCAAAAATCAAAATGAAATAATATCTATTTGGGAGATTAAGCTGGTGAGGATGATAGTGGTCTATAACATTCACTTTAGATGAATTTAATGGAAAACACCAACCACAGTGGAATAATTATTTTCTTCAATCCAATTACCCATTTACTTCAAATTATAATAAAATTATTTGAAACAATCAAATATTCGGTTCCCATTATTATAGGTATTAATATCATTTACCTTTCAAAATTAATATCTTATGTCAATTATTCTATTTATTGAAATGAATGACTATTTTATGAACATAATAGGAAAGATATAAATAGAAAATGGATGAAAACCTATCGTTTGATAAAAGAGTTTGATGATGTAGTTAAAGAGTCCATAAAGTTTGTAATAGGGCATGCATAAGACCATTATCAATTCCTTTTTCTTCATTTATATTATTTATATTCAAGAAAAATTAGTTTGGAAGAGTCTGAAGAACATTTAATTTGTAATAGAATAGATTAGAGCTGTAAATGTTTGACTAAATATGTGGGGAAACTGAACGTTCCCTTCACTTGGGATGATATATCAATTTCTATATCATTTGATATTAATGATAGTGTAAATGATGATTAATATCACATGGAAAAAATGAAAATTGATATTGAATATGACCTTAATGATTATCCAAAGTCCATTGAGAAGTTAAATAACTATTCTAGGATACCATTGTATATTTTCTATACTAAATATAGTACATTTTCAGAATTATTGATGTTATATAATTTCTTAGTTAATAGTGGATGGAGTGACCCCATCTATACAGAATTAATCAGTATCCTGAATGATATGATGCTAAATGAATATTAACATCCATGTCAAACATGTTATACTAAAATAATGAAATGTTAAATGGGTATAATATTTAAAAATGTACATTATTTTCCAAATGATTTCATTTTGTTTTGAAAGGAAAATTCCTCACTCATTAGATTCCCAATGTGTGGTGTGGATCAATAAAAGAAAAATGAATTAACTCCTTAAAAATATATACAGTATTTTCCTATCATTAAATTGTATAGAAGTGTATATGGATGTCATAAAACCAAAAATAAATTCATATGGCATGAAGATACAAGGCATAAAAATGGGAACATATTTCATCCAAAATTTTATCCTTAGGGGAAGAACATTGATTATGAGTATCCTGAATTTGGAAATGAGGCTAGAAACTTTTATCATGTGTTATCTATAGAAAGAATCAATCTTATTGGTGTAAAAAGTGGTTCTAAAAGTAGATGACCAATAAAGTTGATAAATTATAACATTCCACTACGGTTTAGAATGAAGTGAAAATACATTACGTTGTCTCTAATTATATCCGGACCAAAGATACCAAGTAAGTATATTTATGTATATTTGGATCCATTGATTGAATATCTCAAATTGATATGGGATACATGTGTTACAATGTATTATACTCATAAAAGTGAAGAATTCAAATTGAGGTCCATGTTCTATTGGATGATGAATGACTTTCCTACTTATGGAAATTTATGATGCGATAATATGAAAGGAATTATGGGGTGTACCATTTGATAAGAATGCCCACAATAAGTTAGGTTGAAACATTTCTCGAAAAAATGTTTTTTAAGGACATCATAAATGTTTACCTTCAAGAGATAAATACTAGTCCTAGAGGAAAAAAATTCAACAGGAATATCAAACAATGAACAACACCATATCCACGAATGGCTGATCAACTATTCAATAATGTAAAAGATATTGACAATGTTATCCAAAAACCATTTTTGCAAAAAACATTAGAAATTAGGCTGGAAGAAGAGATAAATTTTATTTGAATTACTATATTGGATTTGTCTAAAAATCATACATTTTATTTATGTCATGCATATAAAATAATTTATTTGATAGGGTTATTGGACTATTAATAATAGTCATAGAAAAAAAGAAATATTGAATCATGGAAAGGATGGACATGATTGACATGGGGATAAGGGAAGAGTTGACACTAGTGAAGGGTAAAGGGAAGAGTTTTATTCCTCCACCATCTTACGCACAGTCAATATAGAAAAAATTTAAAGGATTTATTTTATTTAGTAGTATAAATGTTCCATATGGGTATTCATCATATATCAAGAATATCGTGTAAATGAATTATTTCATGTTACAAGGATTAAAATAAAATAATTATCATGTTTCGAGGAAACATGTGATGCATGTTGATTTCCATTTTATTATGACTGTAAATATATGGGATACATTATCTAGACTTTTGTTCTTTTTAGGGCCATATTTAGTAAATTGATAAACTAGTTGAAGTTTCCAATCATGAATTAGGCGGTTTCAGTCATATTATGTGTATTAGATATGTTCTTACCACCATTGTTATTTGATATAATGGTCCACCTGGTAGTTAAATTGGTTATATAGGTTCAAATATGCGGTCCTATCAATTATAGATAGATGTATCCCATTGAATGGTTTACAATAATTTTGAAAGGGTATGTCATGAATCTGTGTTTTTCATAATGTCGTATTGAATACTGATATATTGTTAAAGAAGATATGGAAATATGTATAGATTACCAATCAGATATTGAAAACATTGATCTCCCAATGTATATTCACAATAGAAACCATATGAGTGATGGTATATATAGAATACATGTGGTTACAATTACCTTCATAGAGAGGTAGTTTTCAGACTCTTACATTTTATATAACTGTGAATATGTTGATCTATATATTGAATCCCACAAAGAAAATCATGGAGATTTGAATCCATCCCGAGATGATGTATGGATATAAAATATACATAATCCATAGTTAATATGATGGTTATGAACTAAAATATATAAGGAGTTATCTAAACATCATAATTCTATTTTTGAATAATATCAATGGCTATTCAGATGACTGAATGAAAATGTTATATCATTGTTGGCGCCAAAAATACGGCCTGAAAGAAAGGAAGGAAAAGGACAGCTGGCGCGTTGCCTCGCGAAGCACAGTCGCGAAGCCCCGCCGCGAAGCACCCACGCGAAGCGCCCCGACCCTCGCGGCCTCGCGAAGCTCCAGAGGCGGTAATGCTCCGCGAACCCATTTGACGTTCGCAAGCCGCCGCGAAGAACCAGAGGCGGTAATGCTCCGCGAACACATTTGACGTTCGCGAGCCGCCGCGAAGCACCAGAGGCAGTCATCCTCCGTGAACCCATTTGACGTTCGCGAGCCCCCACGAAGCTCCAGAGGCGGTAATGCTCCGCGAACCCATTTGACGTTCGCGAGCCGCCGTGAAGAACCAGAGGCGGTAATGCTCTGCGAACACATTTGACGTTCGCGAGCCGCCGCGAAGCACCAGAGGCAGTAATGCTCCGCGTACGATGTTTACGTTCGCGAGCGCGCCGCGAAGCACCGGAGGCGGCGCGCGAGCCCTGCTTCGCGGCGCCCCTTCCCTATAAATACTGGACTCCCCCTGAGTCCCAAAGATGGACAATCCAACCTTTCGGCTTCTCCTATCCTGAATCGCGAAGCACTCTTTGCCCCGGGAATCATGAGCTCCGCGAGGTATTTCTACTTCGCGAGACGACTCTACTTTGTCTCGTTTTGAGCCCCTCTTCCGAGAGGGATTCCCTTCGCGAAGCTCAAGGGCGTTCGCGAAGGAAGGGGATTCCCAAGGGAACCTGGGAAGTCGTGGAGCGTTTATGCTTTGCGAAACACCCAACCCATGCTAGTGATCCCTATGCCAAGGAAGGATCACTATGCATCGCGAAGCACACTGCTTCGCAGGACCCTGCTTCACGAGGCACCCCTTCCTCGCGAGGCTGTGCTCCGCGAACACTGTTCCACTTCGTGAAGCACCTTCCACTCACACCTATTCCCCATGCTAAGGCCAAGGCACTCCACTTTGCAAAGCACACTCCTCTGCTTAGCGATTCCTCTTCCCGTGCGGCCCTCCAGGTTTGCACGATGTGATTTCAAAGTCCCATGGACAATACCACCCATAGCGTTGCTTCGCCTAATGCTTCTTCGCATAGGCACGCTAACGACTATTGCTTCTTCGCATAGCCACGCTAACGTGGACCCCTCGATGGTTCATTCCACGACCCCCTTAACCATGGCCTTACCGGTACCTTCCCTTCCCCAAGGACCAGAGGGTACCGGTTATGTAAGTCCTAGGGGTGTGGAGCGAACCCACCTCGTCCGAGCTGCAGTATGTTAAACTGCTAAGAAACTCGTCCTCAACACACGACGTTAAACTGTGACCCGACCTCGGGCCCCTCACGAAGGGTCCCCCCAAATCGAACATTTTTTACACCACTCGTCTCCACGGGAATGGAACTCTTCCTCACATGGAATGAGATCCTCCTTGTCGGAGTGGCGTATGTTCGTAAGAGAAGGGCGACCCTACCCCCCTCAACGGATGGTTTCACCTCTGCATCTCCGTACTTCCCCACTAACAAGGTTAGTGGAGGGCGTGATAGGGAACGAGGCACCTCCCATCGTCGGACCAAGGTCCATCTTTCTCGCGCTCTGTCGCGCCGTGGGCCTCCATCCTGAAGTAAGTCCCAACACCATGGGCCACTCAATGCGTAAGCCCCTCTTCGCTTCTCACGGACGCACCCTTTGCGACGTGATCATCAGGTCCTTGCAACCTCTTGTTTCTCACACCAAGCATGACTCACGTGGGCTTAGAGTGAGCACCGACCCTGACACCCAACCCATCTTGAACTACGAGGTCTTTGATCCATGTCAAGGCATGGTACGTAGGAAGCCTCTATGAGGTTCAAGCCCACCAGTCTTTCACGTCGGGTTTCACCCCCGTCCAGCACGACGTTAAACTACACTCCGGTCAAGTGGAAAGCCATTGCGACCCAACCCATCTTCCGAACTACGAGGACTTTGATCCATGTCAAGGCATGGTACGTAGGAAGCCTTCATGAGGTTCAAGCCCACCAATAGTGGACCCCTGTGTCTACTTTCACGTCGGTTCACCAACAAACCCCCTTTGAACTATGAGGTCTTTGATCTATGCCAAGGCATGGTACGTAGGAAGCCTCCACGAGGTTCAAGCCCACCCATCATCCATTCACGTCGGGTCCCATTCTGGTCCAGTGGTAAGCCATTGCGACCCATCCCATTTGAACTACGAGGTCTTTGATCCATGTCAAGGCATGGTACGTAAGAAGCCTATATGAGGTTCAAGCCCACCCGTCATTCACATCGGGTCTCACCCCGGTCCAGCATGACGTTAAACTGCATTCTGGTCCAATGGTAAGCTGTTGTGACCCTTTCCCACCTGAACTACGAGGTCTTTGATACATGTCAAGGCATGGTACGTAGGAAGCCTCCATGGGGTTCAAGCCACATTTCTCGGTCGTTCATTCACGTCGAGTTTTTCCCTCGTCTAGCATGATGTTACATTGCATGCCTCCTTTTGTCCCGCAGGACATTAAACTGTACTCCCAATTCTAGTCCGACGGCAAGCCGTTGTGACTAACCTGAACTACGCGGTCTTTGATCCATGTCAACACATGGTACATAGGAATCCTTCCCAAGGTTCAATCCCACCACCCAGTGGACCCACGGGTCTACATTCACGTCGGTACTCTGACGATGCTCATCAGGCCAAGGCCCACCTTCACGTCAGTTTATCGACGTCATCCTGAACTACGCGGACTTTGATTCCCTTCCACAGGGATACGTAGGAAGCCTCGTCAAGGCTCAAGCCCAACTTCACTGTCTCCCCTGTGATGGTCCCAATTCACTCTCCTTCCACTCCATTCATCAACCTACCACCCGTTCTGATTCTCTCCCGGACCGTCTTATCCTGGTGAGACCATGTCGGTACGCTCTTCTTCACTGTCGCCCATGGGCTAGCCCCGGTATCGATATCCCTTCAAGGAAGATCCCTCAATCCGATCTATCCTAGCTAATGCTCTGGTTGGGTTGATCCATCTCCGCTGGACATTAAACTTGCAGCATACCCTGTGTTGAGCACGGGAAGCTGAGGAAAACCTCATATATGTGTCTACGACATATAATTCCCCGCGCTCGATGTGGGATGCCTCGGGCTTCCACGCCCTCGAGAAGCCTTGTGGTCAAGATAACAGACAGACATGCCAGGTACCCCAGCATCCAGACATGCTACTGATGCCTCAACGTGACTACTCCCCTGACTGAAGGTTGCTGCCCTGACTGGACCCTTTGGAATGTCCCGACAGAAGCAGTGTAATTAACAGGTGTCCATGGAAACATGGCACTGGGAAGAGTTTCACGAACTACGTATTAAATCTATAAGGGAGACCCGGACTATGTGACGAGTTCTGAGGAGGAATCCACAGGAGGAAGAACCGACATCCCATCATACCATTTCGATCAAGGAGCAGACGTCCCTGAATAAGGAGGGAATGTCGCCCGCCTTTGGAAAGCGGGAATGCGGGGCAATAGAAGCGCCGCGCGTCCTCCCCCACGGACGGACGGGCGCGTGCCCCGGCGAAAGCGTCAGAAACAGAAATAGTGAACCCGACGTGGAATTCTTCTCCTCAATATGGAGATTAGTAGCGTTCGAGACACCAGTAGATTGACGTGTCACCGGATCCAGATATCTGGTGCCTGGTCCCGCTAAGAAAATAGTGGGCCTGTCGTGAAACTCACCGGAAGTCGGGGCAGTAGAACTTGGGGCACTCCGTTCTACAGCATATCGGTGTGGATCCTTCTCACAGACATGGAGAATGGAAGAACGCTGGGGCACCGGCTGTCAATCCTTTTCCTCTCAGTACTGATGAGTTGATCCCTTCGTTTCTTAGGAACCAGGTTGCTATCACAGAGACGCGATCACCGTCCGCTCCTCGCCCACGCAGAGGCAGGGGCAACACCACGACGCCACCCCACGTAGTGCCGCTACTGCCACGACGGCCGCCACATCGCGGAATACGGGGCGCCCACGCCCCTTTCCCCATCAGAGGTCATCCAGCGAAGGGTGATCAACAACCTCGTGCGCTGGTATGAGGAAGAAGGGGTCATCCCAACCCGGGATATGGCCCGCCTGGACCTGGAGGCCTACAGGCCCCACCGTCAACACCGCCCTAACAGGCCGCGGAGGGAGCCTCTGCTCCCCACCCCAACATTCAACCATTTCGGGAGCTTGTCTTCGGAACGCCTTGACGACTCCTCGCCTTACGCTGAAGAGGCGAGCGTCGTCCGGCTCAGCCCGCTCAAGGTCCCGACCCAAGGGCTCAAGGCGAGAGCTCCCGCCCGGCTGCGTCAGCGCCGCCGTCCGGCCCTGCAGGAAGAGCAGGCAGACTACGCCCCTGCACCACCTACACCATCTCGTCTGACCCGACGTCAGCGCCGGGCACGGGCTGAGGACGCACGCCTAGGCGTGTCAACGTCGACGGCTACAGTGGCCCGAGCCACCGCCGACGTGCATCGTGAAGCCCCTATATACACTGATCAGGGGCACTCCTTCACCCAACCAGGATTGAGACCCCAACCGCCCCACGGGCAGGCTGGGTTGACTCTCCGGGTTGCAGGCCCAAGTGGTGATCGCCGCGAGCTAACCCGCGGTAATGTCACCCCGCACGGAGGTCCTCCCCGTACCACTACTCCACAGAGCGTGGGCCTTCCCCGCTCCGAGGTTCGTCATGGAGGCATGCCTCGTGCTACCCCCATCCTGCCGGAAGACCTGCCCCGTGGCAATGACGCTCAGCGCTGAAACATTTCCCGCGCCCACTATACAGGGTATGGAGTCCATCCTCCTTCCCCCGGACGCCAACCTGAAGGCATCGTCCACCCGGTCCTTCTCCAACGTGGGGGCCCTCCCTACACCCTCTCTGCAACCGGCGAAGGTCCTCCTCGCCCCTGCAACTCGAGGAGTTAAGGTCAGCCTCGCTCCACCCGCTTCGACCATGGAGGTCCTCCCCATGCTCCTGCCAGTTCCAACAGAGGCCCCGCCCACATGGGTATTGTTCATGGAGGTCCTCCCCATGTACCCTTCGACATTTCCCCCAGTGCCCCTCGCACCCTGGCTATCTCGAGTGGGGGCCCTCTCCGCCACGGCACCAACGCCGCCCCTAGGCTGCCTGATAGGGGTCAACCCTTTCCCGAAGAGCCACCCCGGGGCAGAATAGCGGGTCGTTGCCACCACAAGAAGAATCCTGGGAAGGCCCAGGTGGAGATCAAACCTGCCCGCTTCTCCGACTCGGAAGCGGAATGCGATTCAACGATGGAACCTTCTCCCCGTTCCTCCGTATCAAAGACTGGGGCAGGAACCAGACGCGTTAGCCGCATTCTCCCAGAATTTGAGGTCCACCGGATTCCCGTCTCTGTCCGCAGGTACATCCGGGAGGAAGAAATCCTGGGAATTCCGCATGTCTCGACCACGCAATCACCGCCTCTGTCACCAGAAGAGCCCTATACCTCTACCAGAGATCACGTAGAGTTATTTTGGGGGCCAACGACGGTAGAGAGACGACACGACCTGTCACCGGTAGCCACGGCTCCTGTTCCGGAAGCTGTGGTTATCAGCCCGTCGTATCGTTACATCGTGGCCAGGTCACCTCACTCTTCGGAGGATGGCCCGGAATTCAGCGGCCAGTCTGCTCGTTTTCTGTATTCTCCACCGCCGAGCTTACTATCCCAATGGTCCGCCTCGGTACCGCTACCGGTCCCTCAGCCGCCCCCGGTTGACGAGTGGGGAAACACAGGGCCAGACCCTGAGTCCGAGCCTAGGAGCTTCTGGAGTATCCTTGTAGCGGATTACTTCCCGGAGAAGTTCTGGCCGACGGCGGCACAGAATTTCCGCATACCAGAGTCTCTTACCCCTGAAGACATGGGGTGCTTTTGTCGAACCCTGTGGGCGACACACTTCCGCCTCCGTTATGAACGGGTGGTGTACCCCATAAGTCGTGAGCACTTCGACGAAATCGGCGAGCAATGCCGCCTGATCGATGCAGCCGCACTTCTTGTGGCCCGGCACCCTGAGTCGCCGGGCCACCAGAGCGCCCTTCAACGAAAATGCGTTCAGAGTCTTAAAGCACTCCGCAGAATTGTCAGGGAAGCCACCCCCCATGTGCAAGTCCGTGGTTGGGGACACTATGCCGCTCTCCTCTTCGACCCTATCCGACGGCAGCCCGATTCGCTATGCGACATCGAGGATATGCCCTCAAGAGGGGTCGCAGTCCACATGGCTGACGTTGTGGATAAGGAAGATGAGCTTGAGTTCCTTGATGGAGACTTACCATCCGAGGGCGTACCGCCACTGCTCGACCCGTCATGGAGAGTTACCCGTCATCAGAGGAACTTTCTAGGTTTCCCCGTACCCACCGAGTCGCTAGTACTCGGTCGAAGAACTGGCAAGGGTAAGGAGCACGTCGGAATAGTCAAGCACTCTAACCCGTCCGCCTCTGTGCCGAAAACGGACGAAGATCCCGAGAAGGCCACGTTACGCCAGCAGCTTGCTGAGCAGAAAAGGCTGGTTGACGAACTCTTGGTTGAACGCGCCGCAGAGCGACGACCCGACTATGGTAATCCCAGGCCGGGGCAGCAGGGGCAGGAACAATTCCCCCCCAGCGAGATGCCTTCGGGCCACCCTGATCATGCTACTGCCACAGACATGGCGGAAACCGGAACATACGGAAAGAGGGCGTGATACGTCTCGCCAAACCCCCCGAGCGACGGGACAATATGAAGAACCCAACCCGGGTTCCCCCAGTCGCCCCGCAGGTCGTCCAGCCAGTTGAACCACGAGCGGTCGAAGCCATCTACCGTGTTGAAGAACCTGGAAATGCACTTGTGGTTAGGGATCCCCGTCAAGACAGGGACCCCCACCCGGAGGACCTTATTGCGGCACTCACAGCCCGCCTCGAGGCGTTGGAAACGCGGCAGGTGGCGGTCCCACCGGATGGCAAGCCCTATCCCGCATGGGTGGATGATATGCCCGTGCCTCCGGGTTTTGGGAACCCCACTTTCTCGCCCTTTAACAGGACAGGGGACCCGCCCCAGCTCTTGGCTCATTTTTCTTCCAGGTGTGGCCCCATGCTGGGGACCCCGGCTCTGCAAGAAGCCGCCAAGCTCCGATGTTTCGTACAGACATTAGAGGGTCAGGAATTTGTCTGGTACAGCCAGCTCCCTATCGGATCAGTGACCGGTTGGGAGGATCTTCGCCGGCAGTTCTTATACCAGTTCACCTCCACCACGCGAAAGACCAGCATTGCAGACCTCTTCAAGTGGAAGCAAAGGCCTGATGAGCGAGTCGCAGATTTCATCTTCCGGTGGAAGGGACTTACGTATTCCCTCGATATGCCACTGACTCAGGAGCAATTACTGACGATGTGTGTGGGGAACGTCAAGACAGAGCTGGTACCCTCCTTGATTACCCATAACTACCACGGAGGGTTCAGAGATTTCTCGGACAAGGCTCAACCCCTCGAGGAAGCCCTGCAACAGGCCAGTCAGGCACGTTTGTTGCCACCTATGATCCCAGCCAGGAGGACCGCCAGGGCTGAACCCGCCGCGGTGGCTCAAATAAAAGCCCCGAGGTAGATGGAATTGCTGCCGGTGGCACCACCCACGCAACCCTGTAGAGGTCCTCCACCTCAAGCACAGGCTCCCGCCCAGCGGCGACCACCTCAGAACTGACAGGTTCCCCCGCGCAACGCGCCACCGCCACCTAGGCAAGACAATCAGGCGCCGCCTCCTCGGCAGGCGCCGCCTCCTCGGCAGGCCCCTCCAGCCCCTCGTCAGGACCAGGCCCCCTGGGCCCCTATCCGGAAAGAAGGTACCAGACCTATTCGTTCAACGAAAATCAGGTCCCTGGCTATTTCCAAAGTGCTCTAGAGCAAGGGATTGTGCGTCTGCCTGAGTGCAGAAGGCCGGCAGAGGCGCATCTCACCGATCACCCCAACTACTGCCCTTATCATTGGATCCTGGGACACACCCTCAAGAGATGCTATGTGTTTAAAGACTGGCTCCATGACCAGGTCAACAACAACATAGTCAAGTTGGGCCCAGCACCAGCGCAAGTGGCAGGTGTCTTTGCAGGATCAGAGATCGGCAGCGACAATGAAGGTGAGTGGCAGCAGGTCCCTAGCCGCGGATCCCAGAAATATGATGACTGGATGGCTCGAAAAACCGTCGTCTGTGCCCAGGGTATCATCCGGGCACGCCAGAAGTAGTCATAACCTTCAGAAGAAGTAGTTGGTGCCTCCGCATCGTCTTCACAGTCGACCTCTGCCCAAAAGGTCAAGCAGCGGCGACGCAAGAAGAAGCAACATGCACCGCTAGTGTCATCGTCATCCCACACTCTCGGTGACTTTATGCCCCTCGAAATGGGGATCCCTCCCAGAATCCGCCCAGCGGTGGATGACTCCTCAAGCAATAGCTAAGGGTCCGCTTCGGTTAACACAGTGGAGCTGGTAAAGCCCTATATGACTCCCGACGAGGGGGAACCCTAGGAAGACCTCCCCAACGTTTCCAGCCGACGTCAACGTCAGCGGAATCGCAATTGCGCCAGTCATCGAGGTACATCAGCAGGCACTTGTGGCCAAGACGTGCACGCTACCTAGACCAGGCAGCAGGCTCAGCGCAGATCTCAGCACGCGCAAACCCATCCAACACCCTCGGCTCTACCTCCACCGTCGTTCGTGCTACTGGATCGGGGGGAGCTGCCTCGTTCGTATCACAGCCAGTCTTGCCCGGCTACAGGCCAGCCTCTACTGTCTGATCTTAGCCCAGTGACTACTCTTCAGGCTTCTACTGGTAGGCAGCAAGATGTACCCAGTACTAGTCAATCGCTGGTCCAGCCAGCCGGGCGCGCTGTGTATCCAAATGTCGAACGACCCCCTATAAGCAGAGGTTCGCGTTTGGCACGAAAGTACGATGTTCTGAAGCACCTGGCCGGCATCCCGGCGAGGCTATCCATCCTTGAGGCCCTTCACCTGTCATTTGAAATGGGCGAGGCACTCACCGAGGCCCTAAGGAGCCCCAACCAGTTCGAGACGGAAGTAGCAGCTACAGAAGCCTTCCATACCGAGATGATTGAAAACGCCAAATGTCGGGCGGTTATCTCGTTCTCCGGTGAAGATGACGACCCTCCTATACAGGGGCACATTCGCCCACTGTATATCACTGGCCACTTCAACGGTGTAAAAGTCCGCCGCAGCCTCGTTGACACAGGTTCTGGAATCAATCTAATTCCGACCCGGACGCTGCGAAAGCTGGGTCTGTCCGAAGGTGATTTAACTCCCTCTGACCTCAGGATCCAAGGGTACGACAGGACAGAGCAAACCCCGGTCGGCAAGATCCACCTGAAGACTCAGTTCGGTGGCTTAACTTCCAGCACCGAGTTCATGGTTGTTTCTCAGGACACCGCTTACAACGCATTGATGGGTAGGCCATGGCTCCATCTGCATGAAGCGGTCCCCTCGTCGTATCACCAGTGCCTCAAGTACTCGCTCAACGGTCGAGTAGGCGTGCTCCAAGGAGACGCGTCCCCTTTCGCTTCTTGTGAGGCCTGCAATCTGGATGCGGGTTATTACAGAAGTAAGGACAAGAAAATCCTGGTAAGCGAGGATGAGCCCGCCCTGATCACAAGTGATCCCTGGGCAAGCATGGATGACGCCTACATCCTCCCGATCCACCGGTTGGAGGCCACGACCCCCGACATGGGACAATGTTTCGTTGTTTCGGGTACGCAAGGAAGGCATGTTCCCGTGTCCAAGCAACAATAGAAAATCACCTCGTACTCCTACAGAAACCAGGCTCAAGTCATCCCGGAACCCCCTACCCCTGTACGGTACCGGGACGTCAAGCTCATGACAACGGTGGTGCGCCATACATGTCTCTTCCGTAGGGCTGGAATTAACTGACTCAGGCTGACACGTCACCACTGCTTTGATATCATCAAACGTGGCCCTTTAGGCCGAAGGCCAGATGGGATAGGGTCGACTACCGTCATTGATATGGTCTCAATGGCAAGCGAGTCTCCCGATGTGATTACCGCTGCTTCCCAAGCCGGCACCAGCTGCCTCTCGGATTTTGATAGCCCAGAAGCCCCCCCATCGCGGGAAGTCCCCCCACGGGTGGGGTGGAAGACTTGAAGGATTCTCCCCCAGCCTTTGAAGAGGGTGTCTCTTCCACGGTTGATGAACTGGTACAGGTGAACCTTGGTAGCGAGGCAGATCTGAGACCCACATTGATCAGTGCAGCCATGTCCCTCGAGGAGCGGCAGCAATACATAGACTTCCTCAAAAAGCACCGTGATGTGTTTTCCTGGAGTTATGATGAGAGGCCAGGGCTGGATCACCAAGTGGTCGTCCACCGTCTGGGCCTCCCGACAAAACATCGTGGGTTTAAGCAACCTCCCAGGAAGATGCACCCTTCTCATGGTGGCATGGTTGAGGCCGAAGTTGATAAGGTAATCAAATCCAACATCTATAAGGAGGTCCAGTACCCCAAGTGTCTTGCCAACATTGTGCCAGTCAGGATGAAGAATGGGCAGATCAGAGTCTGTGTCGACTTCCGCGATCTTAATCGCCACTGCCCAAAGGATGACTTCCCACTCCCAGTGACGGAGCTTTTGATTGATGCTACGGCCGGGTTCCATGCCCTCTCTTTCATGGATGGGTATTCCGAGTATAACCAGATCCGGATGGCCCCCGAAGACGAGGAGTCCACTGCCTTCAGGGCTCCCCAGGGTATCTTTTGCTACCAGGTAATGCCATTCGGTTTGAAAAATGCAGGTGCCACTTATCATAGGGCCATGCATCGCATATTCAAACCGATCCTCGGGACATTGGTGGAATGCTACGTGGATGACCTTGTAGTCAAATCATGCCAGCGCCAGGACCATCTCAGAGACCTTGAGAAAGTGTTCGGCTTCCTCCATTCTCGTCACCTAAATATGAACCCGCTGAAGTGTGCTTTTGGGGTCACCTCCGGGGAGTTTCTGGGATTTGTTGTCAGATACCGAGGCATTGAGATCGACCCAGAGAAGATCAAGGCCATCAGCCAAATTCCTCCCCCGAGCAACATTCGGGAGCTCCGAGGCCTTCAGGGCCACTTAGCCTATATACGCCGATTCATTGCGAATCTGGCTGGCAAGTGTAAGCCCTTTTCCCGGCTCATGAAGAAGGGCGCCACCTATGAATGGGATGAGGACTGTCGGACCGCCTTCGAGGAAATAAAGCAGTATCAGCTCCAACCTCCGGTCTTGATGCCACCCGTCTCCGGAAAGCCGTTGGTCCTTTACGTGACCGCCCTGGAGAGATCCCTCGGTGCGCTGCTCGCCCAGAAGAATAATTAGGGTACTGAGAATAGTCTCTACTATCTCAGCCGCATGCTTGTCGATACGGAGGTCAGATACTCCCCTATCGAAAAGAGCTGCCTTGCGCTCGTCTTCGTCGTGCAGAAGTTACGACATTACCTGCAGCACCACGAGGTGCAATTGGTCTCCCGAGTAGACCCACTGAAGTATATCCTGAGCCGTCCCATACTGACTGGACGACTAGCACGGTGGGCGGTGATTCTCCAGCAGTTTGATATCAGGTTTATACCTCAGAAGGCCATTAAGGGACAGGCGTTGGCAGACTTTTTAGCTGCCCACCCAACATCCGCGGATCAATCCCTGGACCTAGATTTTCCTGATGAGACGATCCTCTCAGTCGATCATGCTGCCCCGTGATGGAAAATGCATTTCGACGGCGCCTCCTGGAGCCCCACCGGTAGGAGGCTCAACGATCCCAAGCTCAACAGAGTGGGCCTGGGTGTTGTCTTCATTACCCCGGCGCAAGCCGTCCTTCCATACTCGTTCCTGTTGTCAGAAGGTTGTACGAACAACGAGGCAGAGTACCAGGCTCTCATCACAGGCCTCGAGTTGGGCCTTGAGATCCATGTTCCCCATCTACATGTGAAGGGAGATTCCGAGATGGTAATCAAGCAGGTTAATGGCGACTACGTCGTCAGGAAGCCAGAGCTTGCACCATTGCTGGAGTACACCCTCCTCCTAATGGCCCAGTTCTCTTCTCGACCGGAGGTTACCCATGTCCCACGGTTGCAGAATGGCCAAGCGGACGCCCTGGCTGGCTTAGCCACGTCACTCGCAGAACCCGAGCAAGATTATTTGGTCATACACGTGGCCCACCGGAGAGTCATTGACCCCGTCACCCAATAGGACCGTGATAGCCTGCGGGTAAGTCATCTCATCGCCGGACCCTCCATATCGGGAGTCCCGGGTTCGTCAAACGCAGTGGTTGAAACCACCCCCGACTGGAGAGCACCTTTTGTCGAGTATCTCCAAAATGGTCAGCTCCCGGACGATCGGGCTGAACGCGAGCGAATCCGACGCCGTGCGCTGCAATTTACCCTCCGGAGCGGCCCCAGTCTTGAACAGATCCTTTATAAGCGGAGTTTCGATGGTTTCCTCCTCCGTTGAATCCAAGGAGGGGAGATACCTCAAGTTATGCAAGAGGTTCACGCCGGTTCCTGTGGCTCCCATCAAGCTGGGCTGAAACTGTCCCATCAAATCCGGAGGTTGGGGTACTTTTGGCCCTCTATGATCCACGATTGTATTGGATACGCCAAGAGATGCCACGCGTGCCAAGTACACGCCAACTTCTTGCATCGGCCGCCGGAGCCCCTCCACCCCACCAAGTACTCTTGGCCATTTGCGGTATGGGGACATGATGTAGTGGGACCTTATCCACCGGCAACAGCCCGCCAGTGTTGGTTCATCCTGACTGCTACAGATTTCTTCTCCAAGTGGGCAGAAGCAGTTCCGCTCAAAGAGGTCAAGGCACGTTCCATCGTTGACTTTGTGAGCTCCAACATCATCCACCGGTTTGGAGTCCCTCACGCCGTCCTCACCGATAACGGCACCAACTTCCGAGCAGCTGAATTGAAGAAATTATAAGCTATGTACGACATCTGGTCGAACCATACCTCCCGCTACCACGCGCAGGCGAATGGACAGATCGAGGCGTTCAACAAGACCCTCTCTAACATTCTGCAGAAGATGGTTGGTCAGAACAAGAAGAGTTGGCCGGAAAAGCTCCCCAAAGCCCTCTGGGCTTACCGGACGACGACTCACAACTCTACCCAGGTGACCCCATATTCCCTGGTGTATGGAGCTGAGGCCGTCCTACCCATTGAGATCCAGCTGCCATCGCTACGCACTGCAGTTTATGATCACCAGACATCAGATGTGGTAGCCGAGATCCGTCTAGCTGAATTAGAGGCACTGGACGAGAACCGGCTTCATGCCCTGCACAATCTGGAAAGGCATCAGGACAAGATAGCGAGAGCCTTTGACAAGAAGGTTCGTCTCCGCTCTTTTCTACAGGGTGACCTGGTACTGGCCCTTCGAGCGCCAATGATTCTCGGTAGGAAACCGCCCAAGTTAGAACTCAAATGGGAAGGGCCTTATATCATCCATAAGGTTTACCCCAATGGAGCATACTCCTTGGTGACCACGGATGGAGAGCGTATAACCCCCCCCCACCAATGCCAAGTTCCTCAAGCGGTACTTTGCTTAGGGCAAAAAAAAGAGAGGTCCAACACGACCCTAAACTGCGTGAAGGTCCAGCACGACCCTAAACTGCGTGAGGGTCCAGCAAGACCCTAAACTGCGTGAGGGTCCAGCAAGACCCTAAACTTCATGAGGGTCCAGCACGACCCTAAACTGCGTGAAGGTCCAGCACGACCTTAAACTGCAAAATGATCCCGCACGACCTTAAACTGCATCTTCGTCCTGCAAGACAATAAACTGTGAAACAGTCCCGCATGGCCTTAAACTGGACACTATAGTCCAACATGACTCTAAACCGTAATGTCCTGCACGACCATAAATTGTGTCTTTGTCCCGCGGGATGTCAAATGGCAAGCCGGTCAGGCCTTCCTAACCGAGGCTCAGCCTCAGGCCGCTTGGCCTCCTTGGGCCCCTGGCCCCGTCTCCACCGCGGTTTGGCCCCAGGACCCCCTTGTCGTTTTCCCCCCGACTTACCCTCTTCTGGGATTGTACGGTATGGTGTAGGACCACATCCTCATTCACGTTAGATTACTTGTTTTGCCGTACATATCCCCAAATGAGGTGCTTCTCATCGTCCCGCATGACGTTAAACTTTACTTCTAGAACTACGTGTGGCTTTATTCTCATCCTTATAAGATACGTAGGAACGCTCAGACACCTCGTCTTGAGCCCAGCCCCAAGCTTTTCCCTTCCACTATCCCCCCTAGGAATATTTTTCTTGGAGGATCTTTGTGTAGCAGGGAGTAGGCTTTTTTGGCCCCGCTCATGCAACCCCGCTCGCACAATGATTGTAAGGGTCGCACCATGCGCCCACTCCCGTTCTTCTATCCTCCCACGTCCTCACCGCATGACGCTAAACTGCATGGCCTTCAAGAACTATGTATGGCTTGATTCTCATCCTTATGATATAAGTAGGAACGCCCGGACACTTCTTCCGTTGGCCTAGCCCAAATGCCAAAATCTTCCCCTCGGGTCAAGACATGGCAGGGTGCACACTTTTGCTCCGACCCACATCGAGCAAGCCTCGACCCGGCTGAACATTCCCCCTGGAGGTGTTTCCCATTTCGTGGATGGATACAACTATGCTTTACCCACTCCTTGACTGGGATTTCGTCATTTTTCACACCCAGAGGGACCCCCAAGAATGGCCTAGATACTACGCCCAAGGGCTCTCCTACCGATACGGGCCAACTCCCCCGAGGGTTTTCAAGCAACAAGCCGATACAAGTCCTGCATCGCGAAGTTGGTCAGCGGTCGACGCTCATTTGTTGCCCCCATACAGGTCACCATAGGAACGCTGTGTTTTGAACATGGTCAACAGTGTCCTGGATTTTCGGGTCCACCCCGAGATGTCCCAGCCATCGAGGACAGTGATTCATTCTGCCCCATTCCGAGGTGACAAACGTCCCCAGGTGGTGCTAGCGATCGGGCCCACGGCCCAGGATTCCTCATAAGGGTGGACGGTGTGATGTGGGACTATATCCTCATTCACATCGGGATCATGTACCATGTCGTACGCCCTCCCTTTACGAGGCCCAGCCTCAGGCCCCTTGTCCTTTTCGGTTCCCCGACCCTCGTCCTCATGTAAGTCATTAAACTGCAAACCAGTCAGGCCTTTCTGACTGATAACATTCCCATTTCTTCGGGCCACGGCCCAGGATTCCTCATAAGGGTGGACGGTGTGATGTGGGACTATGTCCTCATTCACTTCGGGATCATGTACCATGCCGTACGCCCTCCCTTTACGAGGTCCAGCCTCAGGCCCCTTGGCCTTTCCGGGACACGGCCCAGGTCCCCTCTTACCCAAGGTGTATGGTGTGATGTGGGACTATGTCCTCATTCACGTCGGCTTCTTCACCATACCGCACACCTACCTTGTTTCGGGGTATATTGATTCCCCTTATCGTCCAGTATGACGTTAGACTACATATAGAGAACTATGTGTGGCTTGGTTCCCATTCTCATGGGATACTTAGGACCACCTGGATGTCCAAGATTCGGGTCCAGCCCCATCTCTCGGGAATCCTCATCCCATCCCGGCCCCTTGGCCTATCCTTCATCCATGAGAGGATTATATGGTGTGGTGTGGGATTATGTCCTCATTCACGACGGTTTCGTAATGACCACTCCATCCTCCCCCCCTACTGAGCTGTTTCGTCGATCCCTTTTTCGGCGGTTCACCAATGTGCTTAAGAGTACTCTGGTTTATTACCTGGAATGCCAAGCTTTACTCGGACACGTCCGCACCCGCTATCCAGGCATTGCGTATCCCCGCATCAGGGTTTTCATCATCTTTCACACCTAGAGGGACCCCCAAGAACGGCCTGGATACTACGCCCAAGGGCTCTCCTACCGATACGGGCCAACGCCCCCCAGGGTTTCGGACAACAAATCGATAAAATCCCGCGTTGCGAATATGGTCAGCGGTCGATGCTCGTTTGTTGTTCCCACCTCAGGCTAACGCGATTTGGACGCTGTGTTTCCATCATGGTTAACAGTTTTCCTCTATCGCCACGTCAACCCATTAAGCCCAAATGCCGGGTACACGATTCACACCCTTCATCACTTCAGCATGTCCAAGTAGAGTCTCAGAATTCTTGGTACTTTTCCTCCGTGCACGTCTGCACATTGGGAGAACAAGCTGCATCAAAGGTGTCCTTCGAAACTCTCCTCCGACTCCCCTTTGATGGATGCCCCAAGTATTACGATGAGGATACCCCCCTTGTTTCCCACGCCGAGTTTATCTCACGTGGGCTTAGGGATTGGGTTGACATCTGTGCTTACTCGGGAGTTGTCACCATCCATGGTCCGAGCTCTAAGACCA
The DNA here is from genome assembly GCA_963277665.1 of Viscum album. Lineage (NCBI taxonomy): Eukaryota > Viridiplantae > Streptophyta > Magnoliopsida > Santalales > Viscaceae > Viscum > Viscum album. The sequence continues at coordinate 1,370,365,063 of OY728136.1, forward strand.
TAAACTAAGACTCTCATCTGGAACTACGTTCAAGACCCCTTGTCTTTGGGTCCAGCTTGAGTTCAGCAAGTTCACCTCTCTCTGGTCCTACCATTGGGACCCCGGCCACGGGACCGCGTGGCGTAGTGTAGGATTACATCCTCATTCACGTCAGGTATGCAGTAGCTGCACCACGCGCACCCCGTTCTGAGAGTTGGCCGTCCTATTCTTTGTCCTATATGACATTGAAAGGCACCCTTCAGAACTACGTTCAGCTTGATTCCCATCCACATGGGATACGTAGGACCACCTGGATGTTTAAGATTCGGGTCCAGCCCCACCTCCTAGTGATCTCCTGATCTCCCGGTCACCTAGGCCACTTGGCCTATCCCTCTCCAGGAGGGGGATGTGTAGGTATAATACAAGGTTTTGGGCACCGTGCCCCTTCCCCTGGGAACCTGCCATCTCTCGATCACCCTCAAAGTTGAGTCCCTTGACTCCTTGCAGTGGTTCACCCATGTATTAAGAGCACTTAAGTCCAGGACCAAGAGTGTCAGATTCAACTTGATCAAGTTCCTTCCACTTGTCAAGCTTCGTGTTCCCCTCTATTCGGACTTCCATCACATTTCACACCTAGAGGGACCCTCAAGAATGGCCTAGATACTACTCCCAAGGGCTCTCCTACCGATACGGGCCAACGCCCCCGAGGGTTTTGGACAACAAATCGATAAAATCACGCGTTGCGAATATGGTCAGCGGTCGATGCTCGTTTGTTAGTCCTCATTTCAGGCTAACGCAATAGGATGCTGTGTTGCGAAAATGGTCAACAGTAATCCTCTATCGTCACGCCAGCCCCTTCAGTCCTTGAATGTTGGTTGCATGATTCACATCATTTTCCACCCCATCATGTCCAGGTGGAATCTCGACACTTTTGGTGCTATCCCTCAGTGCACCTTTGCATGCTAGGGGGACAAAGCTGCAATCTGGCATCCTTTGGGGCTCCCATGGTCCGAGCTCTAAGACCATAAACTGAGATCCATTCAGGACTACATTCAACTTGATTCCCATCCTCATGGGATACGTAGGACCGCCCAGACGCCCTGTCTCCGGGTACAACCCATTCAGGAAGCCAGTCTCTCTCCCTGTATCACCTCTGTATAGGCCCCTCGGCCTAAGGTTTCCCTCTCCGAATGGCGTACAATTTGATGTGGGATCATGTCTCTGTCAATTGTGTTTTATAACACTGCACACATTTCCCGCCTAGAATCGTCTCTGCTACGTCTGCACTGCATGACGATAAAATGCATGCTTGGTCCTATCATACGACCCTAAACTGTGACATTATCATCCTGGCCGCACGACGAAAAATGGCACCGCATTGTGGTAACCTCGTTGTAGAGGACATCACGTTGGGTACTTGCCACGCGCCATGCCATTTGTCAACGCCCATCGCGGCTTGATCCTTGTGGCGACCTCACAGCCTACTATTCTAGGCCTGTCTCTTCACAAAAAAAACCATTCACCTTAATGAACAAACAAGATACATCAAATTCTGCTTCATTTAGTGCAAGGGCGACGCCCGCACTCCCCTTTTCCCCTGGTACTGGTATCATACCATGTCATTACCAGAACTATGTATGGCTTGATTCTCATCCATATGAGATACGTAGGAGCTCCCGGGAACTTCCCCGTGGGCCCAGCCTAACCTTTGTGTTCGGTCCCTCGACTCGAGCATTTCCCCAGAGAATGCATGGTAAGTAGGGCTTAGGTCCTCCTTCACGTCGGGTTTTGATGCCATGCGTCCCCTGCTCCCTTTACCTATTTATGGTCTAAGGTCCGTCAAGAACTACGTAAGGCTTGATTCTCATCCCTATGAGATACGTAGGAGCGCCCGAGCACTTCCCCGCAGGCCCAGTCTAACTTTTCATGGTCCGAATTCTACGACCCTAAACTAAGATCTCCCCAAGGGAAAGGAATCTGCTCCCTCTCTCTAATATGTTTCGTTGCTGTATTCAGATGTGTTTTGACAAAGAGCCCGAAGTGTGGGATTTTCACAGGGACATTCCCCTCATCCCACGACCAAGCTTCGTGAACTCGCTATTTGGATCCTCATCCTTTTCCACATCCAAAAGGACCCTCGGATGACGTGGATACTAAGGTTAAGGACTCTCCATGAAGGCTGGACCTAAGGGCCCTTCAATCGTTTCAGGCCGACATCCCCATGGATATTGGACAACAAATCGATAAAATCCCGTGTTGCGAATATGGTCAGCGATCGATGCTCATTTGTCTGTCCCCATTCTTGGCTAACGTGACAGGGTACTGTGTTGTGAATACGGTCAGCAGTTACCCTCCGTCATCACGCCGCCATCATTGTGATATGAATCTCGAGCATCATGATTCACACATTTCCACTTCCCCACGTTCAAGTGGAATTCCATCATACTTGGCTCTTTCTCTTCGCGCATCTAGGTGCGCCTCAAGATCGTGTTAGTGTCATTGGGCCGGGATTCACCGAGCATCCCTTTTCCCTAACTAGCCCCTCTCTGTGTCGGGAAATTCCCACCACTACTGCTTGTTTCCCACACCGAGCACGACTCACGTGGGCTTAGTAGTTTTGGCAGGATGTGTACCAACACGGTCGGGCTGCTCATCGTCCTGTATGACGTTAAAATGCGCTTTCAGAACTACGTATGATTCCCATCCTCATGGGGTACGTAGGAATGCACGACAACTTTGCTTCGGGCCCAACCCAATCCTCACTCTTTGTCCCTCGACCTGAAGAGTGTCCTCTGGGGGTATGTGGTGTGATTTGGACTCCAAGTCCTCATTCGCGTCAGTTTCATATCTACCACGCCACACGCTTCCTTCCCTCTTATTCCATATCCTATCGTATGACGTTAAACTATAGGAGTCTATGTGTCCTCAACGCATGACAATAAACTGCGGTTCTGCCCTGAACATGTTCAGGATGCCCCAAGATCCCACTGGGAAGTGACGGATCCCCTTGCCAGAGAGGCCCTGTCTAAAAAAAGGAATGATCCATGGTCAAACCGATGCGCCTATCGCACGTATTCCCACCACGGTGGTGTAACTACCTAAGTTATGGATTCTGTTCGGACAGACCATCACCCCATATTCCACGCTTTGTGTGCCCCTTATTCGGACCCTCATCCTCTTTCGTGTCTAAAGGAACCCCCTAACGGTCTGGTCTCATGCCGCATCGGCTCACCTACCGTCCTGGGCCAACGTTCCGGAAGACTGGTCATGTTTGGAGGGACCCCCAATAACAGCCTGGATACTACGCCCAAGGGCTCTCCTACCATTGCGGGCCAACGTCCCGAAGGATTGATCGACAACAAATTGATAAAATCTCGCGTTGCGAATATGGTCAGAGTTCGATGCTCATTTGTTGTCCCCATTTCGGGCTAATGCAGTAAGGGTACCGTTTCTCCTCCAAGGTTAACAGTTGCCCCTTATTGTCACGCCATCCCCACAGTGTTCCGAATCTTGGGTATCGTGATTCACACTTCACATTTTCATCTGTTTGGACCGATTTCAATGCCCCTGGCATTGCCCCGTTCGTGCATAAGAGCATGTCGAAGAAACGGTAATTCGGCTATCCTGGAAGTTCCTCCTCCGATCTAGCCTTCCCCATCTTTCGGGAACCTGGACTGGCTTGGGAAATTTTCATCAAACGTCCCGCAAACATTGTAGGGATGTGACAAGGCAATTCAACAGTGGAAATCGTGCGTGCTACGACATTCAAATCAAAGGTAAAATTTGGAAGCACGCAAGTACCAATAAAAGGGTTTTGGGTTTGTTACAATACTCGGGGGTTGACTTCCCCCATGGACAGGTTGACCCCATCAAAAGAGCGTTGCAGCTCCGCCACCCGTTGACTTGCGGCATCCAAGGCTTGTTGCCGCTGAACTAGCTCTTGCTCCTCCTCCGCAGCGGCGGGGCACAGTTCGTCAGTCCTGGCTCTGGCCCTCTCCACATTAGCTTGAACGGCAGCCATCTTTTCAGAGGTCTGCCTCATGTGCTCTTTTGCCTCCGCCAGCTGGGCCTTCAACCGTGAGACCAGCTCAGTTTGTGCATCAAGAGAGGCTGAAAGCTCGTCTGCCCGGGTCTGCATCCGTTGAACCTCGCCTTCAGCCTCCTGGAGCTTCTTGATGCTGGTCGCCTTCCTCTGCTGCCAGCCCACGCTGAGCCCACGATCATGCTCCCGGATCTTCTCAACCATAAGATCTCGGATGAGTGAATGAGGACGTTGGGCATCCACTCCCCCAGCGCATAGTTCACGCAACCACGAGTGAAGCCTATCCATTTTGACCAGCCATTGTGCTGGGGGAGTGTCCTTGATAAAGCGTGCGATCAGCTTCCACGACCGGCGGCGAACTATGCTGCTGTCTTCCTCGTCAGAGGCCGTTTCTTCCCAGTCTGCGCGATTGGCAGGCTCATACGCGGGATATGCCAGCAGGAAATCCTTGGCAGGATCAACATCCGGTGTCGAATCCAGTGTGACACCAGGCGCCGAAGCAGGCGCGACAGAGCTGGGACCGACCGGTTGATCCTCTTCCTCGGAGTCCACCTCAATGATTTCAGGTACGGCCCTGCTGGCGGACCCGCCAGTGATGATGTGCGTCGTAGCTTGTGGAGATGGAGGGATTATTGCCACCATCACTGGCATGCCCCTAGGAGGGACGCCACCAGAAATCCCGACCAGCCTCGCCGCAGCAGCCCACGCCAGTCGAAGAACTGCACGACAAAGAGGGACATAAACGTTAGTTGGCGTGACCTACATGTGACAACGAGGAGATCAGTGGAGGAGACTTACGAAGATCGACCTCCGACCGCTGCTCCTGAGCCGGTAATGATGGGACCCCGAGACGAGGCCCCCCGTATACTGTTGGAAGGTCTGGGGATTCCAGAGGAGCCACCCCGGGCCCCCTGGTCCCACCAGACGCAGAACTGGACGCAGCCATAGGCGCGGGTTCTGAAGGTCCCGCATCATCACCCGCCAAGGAGCGAGATCGAGGCCTACGAAAAACTTCCTCCTGCATGGCTCAAACATTGGTGAGAAGTCCATAAGGAACCAAGAACAGATCGTAAGGAGAGAAGTTCGGAATGCTACCTCAAGAGCCTCCGCGGAATTGTCGGATTCTGAGCCTCGGTCTCCGACCTCGCCCTCCTCCAGCGGGCTCCCTCCTCCAGCCTCATCATCCTGAGAGGAGTCCTCTGATTCCTCCGGCAAGGGGAAGCGCTCCCTCAGATCGGCAGCCGATAACTATGGGGGGACTATCTGATTCAACAGTACCCTCACCCGGTCTGTCATTGGGCGAGGGACACCACTGGAGTGGACGTAATCCTACAGCTCTTCCAGGTACTGTTCTGCCTCCGCCGGATACGCCATGAATCCATCCCGAACTGGGCCTATACCCGGTAATTCCATCCCGAGGTGATTCAGGTGGGCCCATATCTCAGATGGGCTGAGGAATTTCCGGTTGACATCCCAAATGTCCCAAGCTTCCGGGAAGACGGCGTCCTCTGTCATGTCAATGTGACGCAGGCGCTTCCTCGGAGCCTGAGTGGATATCCTACGGAATCCCCTCGGTGGCCGCCCCTCCGGATGACCCTTCTCTCCCGGAATCACCGGATCCACCGCTGCTGCCATACCCTCGGCCGGTGTGGGTCTCACCGCCATGGCAGCCCCGCTGCCGCGAGCGGCCCTAGCTACCCTCCGACCCCGACCTCGAGATAGGGGAGGCCCACCGTCACCAACCCGGATCGTTGGTTGCTTCAGCATCTCCCCCGGATAAGCGGCCTCCCAACTAATGGCGTACTCCTTCACTAATCCGAAGGCGGCGGTGGATGGAGGCAATGCAATCTGCATCTTTCCATCTTCACGTGTGAACATGAGCCACAGCTGCCTCATCACACACAGGTGCTCCTCGTGACGCACCTCCCAGTATAGCTGCGGGGTCAGCCGCTGGAGGCACCGAAACTGCCTCGCAAACCGATACAGAGTGTACAGTTCACAGAGTGGATCACGATCTATTCGTGCCACCAAAACTCCACCTCGGAAGGCCAGGAGGTAAGCCCGATGTTCTTCCGTTCCCTGTCCCTCATCAGTAAGCATCCCCGTCGGCAATAGGAAAGGATGAAAGTTGAACTCGTCCGCCCTCCACACCCTATTCAGCACCATCGGAACGGCCAGTTTGAACGGGAAGCTCCCGATCGCGTTCAGGATGGAGGGGCAAAAGTTTGATCCCGGTGGCGAAATGGGGTTTGGATATTCATAAATCCCCCTGATATGCACTACGATCCACCCATACAGGAGGTGGAAGGGCCCACATATCCTTGGCGGCTTCTTGCCCTCGCTAATATGCCGCAATATTCTGTACAGTTTGGTGAGCATCGGGATCCCTAGGTTGATCCGCTGCCCCATGGCCAACATCGACGCCATGATAAACGAGCTGGGTCGTACCCCCATGCTTGTATCTCTCACCGGGATGATACATCCACAGATGAGAGCCGCGATGAACGCCTCCAGCCTGACTATCGGCTGTTGTTCAGTGCTGACACTGAAACCCCAAGTTTTCCATTGGCTGTCCTCCAAGACCCGCCAATACGAGTGCCCTTTGCCCCGTTTGGCCGCCCTTCGACACGTTCGGGGACTCGGAGGGAACTCTCGATTCTATGGGAAATTCAGGAAGCATTTGAACCATCTCCTAAAATGGACATCCCTCACTGCCTCCTTGTCCTCTCCAGGGACAAGCGCCATCAGCGCCGATGTCAGTCGCGGCATTTGCTCCGCATCCCCCCACACGCTGGCAACGGGGAGGAACTCGTCATACATGGCCCCCAAGATCGGGACCCCAGAAATCTGGTGGACATCCCACAGGCTGATGCCCACCTCCCTGTGAAGCAGGTGAAAAGTGTTGGTCCTAGATGACCATCTACTCAGCAACTCTGGCATTAGCTGCTTCGGTAGGTAAATGTGGAATTGGGAGGCCCATGATGCCTCATACAACCCCAATCTCCTCAACTCGGCCCCAAAATCCTCGCATGAGGCGCCTACCCAGTAGGCCCAGGCCCAGTCATCAGTAAAGATGCCGCCCTGGCACAGGTCCCTCTCATCGGACCATCCCTTCTTCGAATCCTGCAAGGCCGCCTTCAGCATTGTACGGTAGAGGGGAGGGGATGCTTCCGGCAGCAATGACTTCCCGTCGATGTCGTTCACATGGTTGTAGAGACAGTCAGCAGTAACGGGTGTGAAGTCCTCCCACGCGTGACCATCAGTCGCCCTTAACCATTGGTGCTGGCACGGTGTGCTCCTGAACCAGCAAGCTGGTTCATCCATACTCGCCTCAGGGATGAAGACGTCATCCCTCAGCTCGAAGCCGTACAACGGAAGTTACTTGCACTGCGGATAATCTTTCTGACCCTCCGAGAGCAGATCTGTCAAAGAAGTGTGGTCCGAGTGGCTCCGGATAATATCCCCCAAACCTGGACGGTTGGCCATCTCATCTCGACGAGCAGCATCTGCAAGGACCCCCAAGATAGCATCTTGATGGGCCATTTTAACTCTGGCCCTCAGAAAAGGATTCTTTCAGATGGATCGCGAAGCTCGATCGTGAAGCTCGACCGCGAAGATGGATCGTGAAGATCGGTCACGAGACCAAGGCGCGAAGTCTGGCCAAGGCCGACAAACAGAGGTTCTCTTGGCGCGGACGCAGAGTCAGAGACCCGCGGATCGCCGCGAAGCTCGATTCACGGATTGCTGTCGCGGAGTACGCGGAGCTTCGCAAAGTCGAGAGCACAAAAAGACAAGGAAGGCACGTGAAGACAAAAGAGGGCGGATGCCCTATTTATAGGCGGCGACCTCGGAGCATCGCGGCGTGCCTCACCCGCGCGAAGAATCGTGGCGCGTCCGGATCCGCGGCCCCGACGAGCATCGCGGGGTCCCTTCGCGATGCTGCATCGCGAACCACCGAAAATTTTGGCAATTTTCCCTCAGACTTCGACCATTCGACCTCCGCGGGTCCAAGTCTGAGGGGGGGAATTTGTTGGCGCCAAAAATACGGCCCGAAAGAAAGGAAGGAAAAGGACAGCTGGCGCGCTGCCTCGCGAAGCACAGCCATGAAGCCCCGCCGCGAAGCACCCACGCGAAGCGCCCCGACCCTCACGGGCTCGCGAAGCTCCAGAGGCGGTAATGCTCCGCGAACCCATTTGACGTTCGCAAGCCGCCGCGAAGCACCAGAGGCGGTAATGCTCTGTGAATACATTTGACGTTCACGAGCCGTCACGAAGCATCAGAGGCGGTCATCCTTCGCAAACCCATTTGAAGTTCGCGAGCTGCCGCGAAGCTCCAGAGGCAGTAATGCTCCGCGAACCCATTTTACGTTTGCGAGCCGCCGCGAAGCACCAGAGGCGGTAATGCTCCGCGAACACATTTGACGTTCACGAGCCGCCGCGAAGCACCAGAGGCGGTAATGCTCCGCGGACGACGTTGACGTTCGTGAGGGCGCCGCGAAGCACAAGAGGCGCCGCGCGAGCCCTGCTTCGCGGCACCCCTTCCCTATAAATACTAGACTCCCCCTGAGTCCCAAAGACGGACAATCCGACCTTTCGACTTCTCCTCTCCCGAATCTCGAAGCACTCTTTGCCCCGGGAATCATGAGCTCTGCGAGGTATTTCTACTTCGCGAGACGACTCTGCTTTGTCTCGTTTTGAGCCCCTCTTCCGAGAGGGATGCCCTTCGCGAAGCTCAAGGGAGTTCGCGAAGGAAGGGGATTCCCAGGGGAACTCGAGCATCCGCGGAGCGTTTATGCTTCGCAAAACACCCAACCCATGATAGTGATCCCTATGCCAAGGCAGGATCACTATGCATCGCGAAGCACACTGCTTCGCAGGACCCTGCTTTGCGAGGCACCCCTTCCTCGCGAGGCAGTGCTCCGCGAACACTGTTCCACTTCGCGAAGCACCTTCCACTCACACATATTCCCCATGCTAAGGCCAAGGCACTCCACTTCGCAAAGCACACTCCTCTGCTTAGTGATTCCTCTTCCCGTGCGGCCCTCCAGGTTTTCACGATGTGATTTCAAAGTCCCATGGACAATACCAGCCGTAGCGTTGCTTCACCTAATGCTTCTTCGCATAGGCACGCTAACGGCTATTTCTTCTTCGAATAGCCACGCTAACGTGGACCCCTCGATGGTTCGTTCCATGACCCCCCTTAACCATGGCCTTACCGGTACCTTCCCTTCCCCAAGGACCAGAGGGTACCGATTATGTAAGTCCTAGGGGTGTGGAGTGAACCCACCTCGTCCGAGCTGCAGGACGTTAAACTGCCAAGCACCACGTCCTCAACACACGACGTTAAACTGTGACCCGACCTCGGGCCCCTCACGAAGGGTCCCCCCAACTCGAACATTTTTTACACCACTCGTCTCCACAGGAATGGAACTCTTCCTCACATGGAATGAGATCCTCCTTGTCGGAGTGGCGTATGTTCATAAGAGAAGGGCGACCCTACCCCCCTCAATGGATGGTCGCACCTCTGCATCTCCGTACTTCCCCACTACCAAGGTCAGTGGAGGGCGTGATAGGGAACGAGGCACCTCCCATCGTCGGACCAAGGTCCATCTTTCCCGCGCTCTGTCGCGCCGTGGGCCTCCATCCTGGAGTAAGTCCCAACACCATGGGCCGCTCAACGCGTCAGCCCCTCTTCGCTTCTCACGGACGCACCCTTTGCGACGTGATCGTCAGGTCCTTGCAACATCTTGTTTCTCACACCGAGCATGACTCACGTGGGCTCAGAGTGAGCACCGACCCTGACACCCAACCCATCTTGAACTACGAGGTCTTTGATCCATGTCAAGGCATGGTACGTAGGAAGCCTCTATGAGGTTCAAGACCACCCATCTTTCACGTCGGGTTTCACCCCCGTCCAGCACGATGTTAAACTACACTCCGGTCCAGTGGTAAGCCATTGCGACCCAACCCATTTTCCGAACTACGAGGACTTTGATCCATGTCAAGGCATGGTACGTAGGAAGCCTTCATGAGGTTCAATCCCAACAGTAGTGGACCCCCGTGTCTACTTTCACGTCAGTTCACCGACAAACCCCCTTTGAACTATGAGGTCTTTGATCCATGTCAAGGCATAGTACGTAGGAAGCCTCCATGAGGTTCAAGCCCACCCATCATCCATTCGCGTCGGGTCCCATTCTGGTCCAGTGGTAAGCCATTGCGACCCATCCCATTTGAACTACGAGGTCTTTGATCCATGTCAAGGCATGGTATGTAGGAAGCCTCTATGAGGTTCAAGCCCACCCGTCATTCACGTCGGGTCTCACCCTGGTCCAGCATGACGTTAAACTGCATTCTGGTCCAATGGTAAGCTGTTGTGACCCTTTCCCACCTGAACTACGAGGTCTTTGATCCATGTAAAGGCATGGTACGTAGGAAGCCTCCATGGGGTTCAAGCCACATTGCTCGGTCGTTCATTCACGTCGAGTTTCGCCCTCGTCCAGCATGACGTTACACTGCATGCCTTTTTTTTCCCGCATGACATTAAACTGTACTCCCAATTCTAGTCCGACGGCAAGCCGTTGTGACTAACCCGAACTACGAGGTCTTTGATCCATGTCAAGGCATGGTACGTAGGAAGCCTTCCCAAGGTTCAAGCCCACCACCCAGTGGACCCACGGGTCTACTTTCACGTCGGTACTCTGACGATGCTCATCGGGCCAAGGCCCACCTTCATGTCAGTTTATCGACGTCATCCTGAACTACGCGGACTTTGATTCCCTGCCACAGGGATACGTAGGAAGCCTCGTCAAGGCTCAAGCCCAACTTCACTGTCGCCCCTGCGATGGTCCCAATTCACTCTCCTTCCACTCCATTCATCAACCTAACACCCGTTCCGATTCTCGCCCGGACCGTCTTATCCTGGTGAGACCATGTCGGTACGCTCTTCTTCACTGTCGCCCATGGGCTGGCCCCGGTATCGATATCCCTTCAAGGAGGATCCCTCAATCCGATCTATCCTAGCTAATGCTCTGGTTGGGTTGATCCATCTCCGCTGGACGTTAAACTTGCGGCATACCCTGTGTTGAGCATGGGAAGCTGAGGAAAACCTCAGATATGTGTCTACGACATATAATTCCCCGCGCTCGATGTGGGATGCCTCGGGCTTCCACGCCCTCAAGAAGCCTTGTGGTCAAGGATAACAGACAGACATGCCAGGTACCCCCAGCATCCAGACATGATACTGATGCCTCAACGTGACTACTCCCCTGACTGAAGGTTGCTGCCCTGACTGGACCCTTTGGAATGTCCCAACAGAAGCAGTTTAATTAACCGGCGTCCATGGAAACATGGCACTGGGAAGAGTTTCACGAACTACGTATTAAATCTATAAGGGAGACCCGGACTAGGTGACGAGTTCTGAGGAGGAATCCACAGGAGGAAGAACCGACATCCCATCATCCCGTTTCGATCAAGGAGCAGACGTCCCTGAATAAGGAGCGATTGCCGCCCGCCTTTGGAATGCGGGAATGCGGGGCAACAGAAGCGCCACGCGTCCTCCCCCACGGACGGACGGGCGCGCGCCCCGGCGAAAGCGTCAGAAACAGAAATCTTGAACCCGACGTGAAATTATTCTCCTCAATATAGAGATTAGTAGCGTTCAAGACACCAGTAGATTGACGTGTCACCGGATCCAGATATCTGGTGCCTGGTCCTGCCAAGCAAATAGCGGGCCTGTCGTGAAACTCACCGGATGTCGGGGCGGTAGAACTTGGGGCACTCCGTTCTGCAGTGTATCGGCGTGGATCCTTCTCACAGACATGGAGAATGGAAGAACGCTGGGGCACCGGCTATAAATCCTTTTCCTCTCAGTACTGATGAGTTGATCCCTTCGTTTCTCAGGAACCAAGTTGTTGTCACAGAGACGCGATCACCATCCGCTCCTCGCCCACGCAGAGGTAGGGGCAACACCACGACAGCCACCCCACGTAGCGCCGCTACCGCCACGACGGCCGCCAAATCGCGGAATACGGGGCGCCCACGCCCCTTTCCCCATCAAGGGTCATCCAGCGAAGGGTGATCACCAACCTCGTGCGCAGGTATGAGGACGAAGGGGTCATCCCAACCCGGGATATGGCCTGCCTGGACCTGGAGGCCTCCAGGCTCCACTGTGAACGCCGACCTAATAGGCCGCGCAGGGAGCCTCTGCTCCCCACCCCAACATTCAACCGTTTTGGGAGAATGTCTCCTGAACGCCTTGACGACTCCTCGCCTTACGCTGAAGAGGCGAGCGTCGTCCGGCTCATCCCGCTCAGGGTCCCGGCCCAAGGGCTCCAGGCGAGAGCTCCCGCCCGGCTGCGTCAGCGCCGCCATCCGGCCCTGCAGGAAGAGCAGGCAGACTACGTCCCTGCACCACCTGCACCAGCTCGTCTGACCCGACGTCAGCGCCGGGCACGGGCTGAGGACGCTCACCTAGGCGCGTCAACGTCGACGGCTACAGTGGCCCGAGCCACCGCCGACGTGCATCGTGAAGCCCCTGCATACACTGAGCAGGGGCACTCCTTCACCCAACCAGGATTGAGACCCCAACCGCCCCACGGACAGGCTGGGTTGACTCTCCGGGTTGCAGGCCCAAGTGGTGATCGTCGCGAGCTAACCCTTGGTAATGTCACCTCGCACGGAGGTCCTCCCTTTACCACTACTCCACAGAACGTGGGCCTTCCCCGCTCCGAGGTTCGTCATGGAGGCATGCCTCGTGCTACCCCCATCCTGCCGGAAGACCTGCCCCGCGGCAATGACGCTCAGCGCGGAAACATTTACCGAGCCCACTATACAGGGTATGGAGTCCATCCTCCTGTCCACGGCCGCCAACCTGAAGGCACCATACACCCGGTTTTTCTCCAACGTGGGGGCCCTCCCTACGCCCTCTCTGCAACCGGAGAAGGTCCTCCTCGGCCCAGCAACTCGAGGAGTGAAGGTCAGCCTCGCTCCACCCGCATCGACCATGGAGGTCCTCCCCATGCACCTTCCAGTTCCAACAGAGGCCCCGCCCACATGGGTACTGTTCATGGAGGTCCTCCCCATGTACCCTTCGACATTTGCCCCGGTGCCCCTCACACCCTGGCTATCTCGAGTTGGGGCCCTCTCCGCTACGGCACCAACGCCGCCTCGAGGATGCCTGATAGGGGTCAACCATGTCCCGAAGAGCCACCCCGGGGCAGAAGAGCGGGTCGTCGCCGCCACAAGAAGAATCCTAGTAAGGCCCAGGTGGAGATCAAACCTGCCCGCTTCTCCGACTCGAAAGCGGAATGCGATTGAGCGATGGAACCTTCTCCCCGTTCCTCTGTATCAAGGACTGGGGCAGGAACCAGACGCGTTAGCCTCATTCTCCCAGAATTTGAGGTCCACCGGATTCCCTTCTCTCTCCGCAGGTACATCCGGGAGGAAGAAATTCTGGGAATTCCGCAGGTCTCGACCACGCAATCACCACCTCTATCACCAGAAGATCCCTCTACCTCTACCAGAGATCACATAGAGTTATTTTGGGGGCCAACGACGGTAGAGAGACGACACGACCTGTTTCTGGTAGCCATGGCTCCTGTTCCGGAAGCTGTGGTTATCAGCCCGTCGTATCGTGACATCGTGGCCAGGTCACCTCACTCTTCGGAGGATGGCCCGGAATTCAGCGGCCAGTCTGCTCGTTTGTTGTATTCTCCACCGTCGATCTTACTATACCAAAGGACCGCCTCGGTACCGCTACCGGTCCCTCAGCCGCCCCCGGTTGACGAGTGGGGCAACACAGGGCCAGACCCTGAGTCCGAGCCTAGGAGCTTCTGGAGTATCCTTACAGCAAATTACTTCCCGGAGAAGTTCTGGCCGACGACGGCAGTGAATTTCCGCATACGAGAGTCTCTTACCCCTGAAGACGTGGGGTGCTTTTGTCGAACCCTGTGGGCGACACACTTCCGCCTCCGTTATGAACGGGTGGTGTACCCCAGAAGTCGTGAGCACTTCGAAGAAATCGGCGAGCAGTGCCGCCTGATCGATGCAGCCGCACTTCTTGTGGCCCAACACCCTAAGTCGCCGGGCCACCAGAGCGCCCTTCAACGAAAATGCATTCAGAGTCTTAAAGCACTCCGCAGAATCGTCAGGGAAGCCACCCCCATGTGCAAGTCCGTGGTTGGGGACACTATGCCGCTCTCCTCTACGACCCTATCCGACGGCAGCCCGATTTGCTATGCGACATCGAGGATATGCCCTCAAGAGGGGTCGCCGTCCACATGGCCGACGTTGTGGATAAGGAAGATGAGCTTGAGTTCCCTGATGGAGACTTACCATCTGAGGGCGTACCGCCGCTGCTCGACCCGTCAGGGAGAGTTACCCGTCATCAGAGGAACCTGCTAGGTCTCCCCGTACCCACCGAGTCGCTGGTACTCGGTCGAAGCACTGGCAAGGGTAAGGAACATGTCGGAAAAGTCAAGAACTCTGACCCGTCCATCTCTGTGCAGAAAATGGACGAAGATCCTGAGAAGGCCACGTTACGCCAGTAACTTGCTGAGCAGAAAAGGCTGGTTGACGAACTCTTGGCTGAACGCGCCGCAGAGCGACGACCCGACTATGGTAATCCCAGGCCGGGGCAGCAGGGGCAGGAACAATTCCCCCCCGGCGAGATGCCTCTGGGCCACCCTGATCATGCTACTGCCGCAGACAGGGTGGAAGCCGGAACATACGGAAAGAGGGCGCGATACGTCTCGCCAAACCCCCCCGAGCGACGGGTCAATATGAAGAACCCAACCCGGGTTCCCCCAGTCGCCCCGCAGGTCATCCAGCTAGTTGACCCACGAGCGGCCGAAGCCGTCTACCGTGTTGAAGAACCTAGCAATGCACTTGGGGTTAGGGATCCCCGTCAAGACAGGGACCCCCACCCGGAGGACGTTATTGCGGCACTCACAACCCACCTCGAGGCGCTGGAAACGCGGCAGGTGGCGGTCCCGCCGGATGGCAAGCCCTATCCCGTGTGGGTGGATGATATGCCCGCGCCTCCGGGTTTTGGGAACCCCACTTTCTCGCCCTTTAACGGGACAGGGGACCCGCCCCAGCACTTGGCTCATTTTTCTTCCAGGTGTGGCCCCATGCTGGGGACCCCGACTCAGCAAGAAGCCGCCAAGCTCCGATGTTTCGTACAGACATTGGAGGGTCCGACATTCGTCTGATACAGCCAGCTCCCTATCGGATCGGTGACCGGTTGGGAGGATCTTCGCCGGCTGTTCTTATACCAGTTCCGCTCCACCACGTGAAAGACCACCATTGCAGACCTCTTCAAGTGCAAGCAAAGGCCAAATGAGCGAGTCACAGATTTTATCTTCCGGTGGAAGGGACTTACGTATTCCCTCGATATGCCACTGACTCAGGAGAAATTACTAACGATGTATGTGGGGAACGTCAAGACAGAGCTGGTACCCTCCTTGATTACCCAGAACTACCATGGAGGGTTCAGAGATTTCTCGGACAAGGCTCAACGCCTCGAGGAAGCCCTGCAACAGGCCAGTCAGGCACGTTTGTTGCCCCCTATGATCCCAGCCAGGAGGACCGCCAGGGCTGAACCCGCCGCGGTGGCTCAAATAGAAGCCCTGAGGCAGCTGGAATTGCTGTCGGCGGCACCACCCCCGCAACCCCGTAGAGGTCCTCCACCTCAAGCACAGGCTCCCGCCCAGCAGCGACCGCCTCAGAACCGACAGGTTCCCCCGTGCAACACGCCACCGCCACCTAGGCGAGACAATCAGGCGCCGCCTCCTCAGCAGGCCCCTCCGGACCATCGTCAGGACCAGGCCCCCAGGGCCCCCTATCCGGAAAGAAGGTACCATACCTATTCGTTCAACGAAAATCAGGTCCCTAGCTACTTCCAAAGTTCTCTAGAGCAAGGGATTGTGCGTCTGCCTGAGTGCAGAAGGCTGGCAGAGGCGCATCTCACCGATCACCCCAACTACTGCCCTTATCATCGGATCCTGGGGCACACCCTCAAGTGATTCTATGTGTTTAAATACTGGATTCAGGACCAGGTCAACAACAACATAGTCAAGTTGGGCCCAGCACCAGTGCAAGTGGCAGGTGTCTTTGCAGGATCAGAGATCGGCAGCGACAGTGAAGGTGAGTGGCAGCAGGTCCCTAGCCGCGGATCCCAGAAATATGACGACTGGATGGCTCGAAAAACCGTCGTCCGTGCCCAGGGTATCATCCAGGCGCACCTGAAGCAGTCGGAACCTTCAGAAGAAGTAGCCGGTGCCTCCGCATCGTCTTCACAGTCGACCTCTGCCCAAAAGGGAAAGCAGCGGCGACGCAAGAAGAAGCAACGTGCACCGCCAGTGCCGTCATCATCCCGAACTCTCGGTGACTTTATGCCCCCCGAAATGGGGATCCCTCCCAGAATCCGCCCAGCGGTGGATGACTCCTCGAGCGATAGCCAAGGGTCCGCTTCGGTTAACACCGTGGAGCTAGTAAAGCCCAATATGACTCCCGACGAGGGGGAACCCCAGGCAGACCTCCCCAACGTTTCCAGCCGACGTCAACGCCAGCGGAATCGCAATCGCGCCGGTCATCGAGGTACGTCAGCAGGCACTTGTGGCCAAGACGTGCACGCTACCGAGACCAGGCAGCAGGCTCAGCGCAGATCTCCGCATGCACAAACCCATCCAACACCCTCGGCTCTACCTCCACCGCCGTTCATGCTACTGGATCGGGGGGAGCCGCCTCGTTCGTATCACAGCCAGTCTTGCCCGGCTACAGGCCAGCCTCCACTGTCCGATCTTAGCCCGGAGACTACTCTTCAGGTTTCTACTGGTAGGCAGCAAGATGTACCCAGTACTAGTAAATCGCCGGTCCAGCCAGCCGGACCCGCTGTGTATCCAAATGCCGAACGACCCCCTGTAAGCAGAGGTTCACGTTTGGCACGAAAGTACGATGTTCTGAAGCACCTGTCCGGCATCCCGGCGAGGCTCTCCATCCTTGAGGCCCTTCTCCTGTCATCTGAAATGCGCGAGACACTCACCGAGGACCTAGGGATCCCCCTCCAGTTCGAGACGGAAGTAGCAGCTGCGGAAGCCTTCCATACCGAGATGATTGAAAACACCGAATGTCAGGTGGTTATCTCGTTCTCCGGTGAAGATGAGGACCCTCCTATACAGGGGCACATTCTCCCACTTTATTTCACTAGCCACTTCAACGGTGTGGAAGTCCGCCACTGCCTCGTTGACACAGGTTCTGGAATCAATCTAATTCCGACCCGGACGCTGCGAAAGCTGGGTCTGTCCGAAGGTGATTTAACTCCCTCTGACCTCAGGATCCAGGGGTACGTCATGACAGAGCAAACCCCGGTCGTCAAAATCCATCTGAAGACTCAGTTCGGTGGCTTAATTTCCAGCACCGAGTTCATGGTTGTTTCTCAGGACACCTCCTACAACGCATTGATGGGTAGGCCATGGCTCCATCTGCATGCAGCGGTCCCCTTGTCGTATCACCAGTGCCTCAAGTACTCGCTCAACGGTCGAGTAGGTGCGCTCCAAGGAGAAGCGTCCCCTTTCGCTTCTTGTGAGGCCCGCAATCTGGATGCGAGTTATTACAAAAGTAAGGACAAGAAAATCCTGGTAAGCGAGGATGAGCCCGCCCCGATCACAAGTGATCCTTGGGCAAGCATGGATGACGCCTACATCCTATCGATCCACCGGTTGGAGGCCACGACCCCCGACATGGGACAATGTTTCAATGTTTCGGGTACGCAAGGAAGGCATGTTCCCGTGTCCAAGCGACAATGGAAAATCACCTCGTACTCCTACATCAACCAGGCTCAAGTCATCTCGGAACCCCCTACCCCTATACGGTACCGGGACGTCAAGCTCATGACAACGGCGGTGTGCCATACGTGTCTCTTCCACCGGGCTGGAATTAACCGACTCAGGCCGACATGTCACCACTGCTTTGATATCATCAAACGTGGCCCTTTAGGCCGAAGGCCAGATGGGATAGGGTCGATTGCCTTCATTGCTATGGTCTCAATGGCAAGAGAGTCTCCCGATGTGATGACCGCTGCTGCCCAAGCTGGCACCAGCTACCGCTCGGATTTTGATAGCCCAGAAGCCCCCCCATCGCGGGAAGTCCCCCCACGGGTGGGGAGAAAGACTTGAAGGATGCTCCCCCAACCTTTGAAGAAGGCTTCTCTACCACGGTTGATGAACTGGTACAGGTGAACCTTGGTAGCGAGGCAGATCCGAGACCCACATTGATCAGTGCAGCCATGTCCCTCGAGGAGCGGCAGCAGTACGTAGACTTCCTCAAACAACACCGTGATGTGTTTTCCTGGAGTTACGATGAGATGCCAGGGCTGGATCCCCAAGTGGCCGTCCACCGTCTGGGCCTCCCGGGAAAACATCGTGGGTTTAAGCAACCTCCCAGGAAGATGCACCCTTCTCATGGTGCCATGGTTGAGGCCGAAGTTGATAAGCTAATCAAAGCCAACTTCGTTAAGGAGGTCCAGTACCCCAAGTGGCTTGCCAACATTGTTCCAGTCAGGAAGAAGAATGGGCAGATCAGAGTCTGTATCGACTTCCACGATCTTAATCGCCACTGCCCAAAGGATGACTTCCCACTCCCAGTGACGGAGCTGTTGATTGACGCCACGACCGGGTTCCAAGCCCTCTCTTTAATGGATGGGTATTCCGGGTATAACCATATCCGGATGGCCCCCGAAGATGAGGAGTCCACTGCCTTCAGGGCTCCCCAGGGTACCTTTTGCTACCAGGTAATGCCATTCAGTTTGAAAAATGCAGGTGCCACTTATCAGAGGGCCATGCATCGCATATTCAAACCGATCCTCGGGACATTGGTGGAATTCTACATGGATGACCTTGTAGTCAAATCCTGCCAGCGCCAGGACCATCTCAGAGACCTTGAGAAAGTGTTCGGCTTCCTCCGTTCTTGTCACCTGAAGATGAACCCGCTGAAGTGTGCTTTTGGGGTCACCTACGGGAAGTTTCTGGGCTTTGTTGTCAGATACCGCGGCACCGAGATCGACCCGGAGAAGATCAAGGCCATCATCCACATTCCTCCCCCGAGCAACATTCGGGAGCTCCGAGGCCTTCAAGGCCACTTAGCCTATATACGCCGATTCATTGCGAATCTGGCCGGCAAGTGTAAGCCATATTCCCGGCTCATGAAGAAGGGCGCCACCTATGAATGGGATGAGGAGTGTCGGACCGCCTTCAAGAAAATCAAGCAGTATATGCTCCAACCTCCGGTCTTGATGCCACCCGTCTCCGAAAAGCCACTGGATCTTTACGTGACCGCCCTGGAGAGATCCCTCGGTGCGCTGCTCGCCCAGAAGAATAATGAGGGTACTGAGAATAGTCTCTAATATCTCAGCCGCATGCTTCTCGATACGAAGGTCAGATACTCCCCTATCGAAAAGAGCTGCCTTGCGCTCGTCTTCGCCGTGCAGAAGTTACGACATTACCTGCAGCACCATGAGGTGCAATTGGTCTCCCGATTAGACCCACTGAAGTAAATCCGGAGCCGTCCCATGCTAACTAGCCGACTAGCACTGTGGGCGGTGATTCTCCAGTAGTTTGATATCAGGTTTATACCTCAGAAGGCCATTAAGGGACAGGCGTTGGCAGACTTTTTAGCTTCCCACCCAACCTCCGCGGATCAATCCCTGGACCTGGATTTCCCTGATGAGATGATCCTCTCAGTCGATCATGTTGCCCCGTGTTGGAAAATGCATTTCGACGGCGCCTCCCGGAGCCCCACCGGTAGGAGGCTCAACGATCCCAAGCTCAACAGAGTGGGCATGGGTGTTGTCTTCATTACCCCGGCGCAAGCCGTCCTGCCATACTCATTCCTGTTGTCAGAAGGTTGTACGAACAACGAGGAAGAGTACCAGGCTCTCATCACCGGCCTCGAGTTGGCCCTTGAGATCCATGTTCCCCATCTACATGTGATGGGAGATTCCGAGCTGGTAATCAAGCAGGTTAATGGCGACTACGTCGTCAGGAAGCCAGAGATTGCACCATTGCTGGAGTACACCCTCCTCCTAATGGCCCAGTTCTCTTCTCGACCAGAGGTTACCCATGTCCCACGGTCGCAGAACGGCCAAGCGGACGCCCTGGCTGGCTTAGCCGCGTCACTCGCAGAACCCGAGCAAGATGATTTGGTCATACACGTGGCCCATCGGAGATTCATTGCCCCCGTCACCCAAGAGGACCGTGATAGCCTGCGGGTAAGTCATCTCACTGCCGGACCCTCCATATCGGGAGTCCCGGGTTCGTCAGACGCATTGGTTGAAACCACCCCCGACTGGAGAGCACCTTTTGTCGAGTATCTCCAAAATGGTCAGCTCCTGGACGACCGGGCCGAACACGAGTGAATCCGACGCCGCACGCTGCAATTTACCCTCCAGAGCGGCCCCAGTCTTGAACAGATCCTTTATAAGCGGAGTTTCGATGGTGTCCTCCTCCATTGCATCCATGGAGGGGAGATACCTCAAGTTATTCAAGAGGTTCACGCCGGTTCCTGTGGCGCCCATCAAGCTGGGCCGAAACTGTCCCATCAAATCCGAAGGTTGGGGTACTTTTGGCCCTCTATGATCCACAATTGTATTGGATACACCAAGAGATGCCACACGTGACAAGTACACGACAACTTCTTGCATCGGCCACCGGAGCCCCTCCACCCCACCATGTACTCTTGGCCATTTGCGGTATGGGGACATGATGTATTGGGACCGTATCCACCGGCAACAGCCCGCCAGTGTAGGTTCATCCGGACTGCTACAGATTTCTTCTCCAAGTGGGCAGAAGCAGTTCCGATCAAAGAGGTCAAGGCCCGTTCCATCGTTGACATTGTGAGCTCCAACATCATCCACCGGTTTGGAGTCCCTCACGCCGTCCTCACCGATAACGACACCAACTTCCGAGCAGCTGAATTGAAGAAATTATACGCTAAGTACGACATCCGGTCAAACCATACCTCCCGCTACCATGCGCAGGCAAATAAATAGATCGAGGCGTTCAACAAGACCCTCTCTAACATTCTGCAGAAGATGGTTGGTCAGAACAAGAAGAGTTGGCCGGACAAGCTCCCCAACGCCCTCTGGGCTTACCGGAAGACGACTCGCAACTCTACCCAGGTGACCCCATATTCCCTGGTGTATGGAACTGAGGCCTTCCTACCCATTGAGATCCAGCTTCCGTCGCTACACACTGCAGTTTATGATCACCAGACATCAGATGAGGTAGCCGGGATCCGTCTAGCTGAATTAGAGGAACTGGACGAGAACCGGGTTCGTGCCCTGAACAATATGGAAAGGCATCAGGACAAGATAGCGAGAGCCTTTGAAAAGAAGGTTCATCTCCGCTCTTTTCTACAGGGTGACCTGGTACTGGCCCTTCGAGCGCCAATGATTCCCGGTAGGAAACCGCCGAAGTTAGAACCCAAATGGGAAGGGCCTTATATCATCCATAAGGTTTACCCCAAATGGATCATACTCCTTGGTGACCACGGATGGAGAGCGTATAACCCCCCCCACCAATGCCAAGTTCCTCAAGCGGTACATTGCTTAGGGAAAAAAAAAGAGGTCCAGCACGACCCTAAACTGCGTGAAGGTCCAGCACGACCCTAAACTACGTGAGGGTCCAGCATGACCCTAAAATGCGTGAAGGTCCAGCACGACCCTAAACTGCATGAGGGTCCAGCACGACCCTAAACTGCGTGAAGGTCCAGCACGACCTTAAACTGAAAAATGGTCCCGCACGACCTTAAACTGCATCTTCGTCCTGCAAGACGATAAACTGTGAAACGGTCCTGCATGACCTTAAACTGGACACTATAGTCCAACATGACTCTAAACCGTAAAGTCATGCATGACCATAAATTGCGTCTTCATCCTGCGGGACGTTAAATGGAAATCCGGTCAGGCCTTCCTGACCGAGGCTCAGCCTCAGGCCCCATGGCCTCCTTGGGCCCCTGGCCCCGTCTCCACCGCGGTTTGGCCCCAGGCCCCCCTTGTCGTTTCCCCCCCGACATACCCTCTTGTGGGATTGTACGGTATGGTGTAGGACCACGTCCACATTCATGTTAGATTACTTGTTGTACCGTACATATCCCCAAATGAGGTGCTTCTCAACGTCGTGCATGACGTTAAACTGCACTTCTAGAACTACGTGTGGCTTGATTGTCATCCTTATGAGATACGTAGGAACGCTCGGACACCTCGTCTGGAGCCTAACCCCAAGATTTTCCCATCACTACCCCCCTAGGAATAGTTGTCTTGGAGTATCTTTGTGTAGTAGGGAGTAGGCTTTTTTGGCCCCGCTCATGCAACCCCGCTCGCACAAAGATTGTAAGGGTCGCACCATGCGCCCACTCCCGTTCTTCTATCCTCCCACGTCCTCACCGCATGACGCTAAACTGCATGGCCTTCAAGAACTACGTATGGCTTGATTCTCATCCTTATGAGATACGTAGGAAAGCCCGGACACTTCGTCCGTTGGCCCAGCCCAAAAGCCAAAATCTTCCCCTCGGGTCAAGACATGGCAGGGTGCACACTTTTTCTCCAACCCACATCGAGCAAGCCTCGACCCGGCTGCACATTCCCCCCTGGAGGTGTTTGCCCCTTTCATGGATGGATACAACTATGCTTCACCCACTCCTTGACTGGGATTCCGTAATTTTTCACACCCAGAGGGACCCCCAAGAACGGCCTGGATACTACGCCAAAGGGCTCTCCTACCGATACGGGCCAACGCCCCCGAGGGTTTTCATGCAACAAGCCGATACAAGTCCCGCGTCGTGAAGTTGGTCAGCAGTCGATGCTCATTTGTTGCCCTATACGGGTCACCATAGGAACGCTGTGTTTTTAACATGGTCAACAGTGTCCTGGATTTTCGGGTCCACCCCGAGATGTCCCAAGCATCGAGGAAAGTGATTCATTCTGCCCCATTCCGAGGTGACAAACGTCCCCAGGTGGTGCTAGCGATTAGGCCCACGGCCCAGGATTCCTCATAAGGGTGGACGGTGTGATGTGGGACTATGTCCTCATTCACGTCGGGATCAGGTACCATGACGTACGCCCTCCCTTTACGAGGCCCAGCCTCAGGCCCCTTGGCCTTTTCGGGTCCCCGACCCTCGTCCTCATGTAAGACGTTAAACTGCAAACCAGTCAGGCCTTTCTGACTGATAACTTTCCCTTTTCTCCAGGCCACGGCCCAGGATTCCTCATAAGGGTGGACGGTGTGATTTGGGACTATGTACTCATTCACGTCGGGATCATGTACCATGCCGTACGCCCTCCATTTACGAGGTCCAGCCTCAGGCCCCTTGGCCTTTCCGGGCCATGGCCCAGGTCCCCTCTTACCCAGGGTGTATGGTGTGATGTGGGACTATGTCCTCATTCACGTCGGCTTCTTCGCCATACCGCACACCTCTCTTGTTTCGGGGTATATTGCTTCCCCTTCTCGTCCAGTATGACGTTAGAATACATATAGAGAACTACGTGTGGCTTGATTCCCATTCTCATGGGATACGTAGGACCACCTGGATGTCCAAGATTCGGGTCCAGCCCCATCTCTCGGGAATCCTCATCCCATCCCGGCCCCTTGGCCTATCCTTCATCCATGAGAGGATTATATGGTGTGGTGTGGGATTATGTCCTCATTCACGACGGTTTCGTAATGACCACGCCATGCTCCCCCCCTACTGAGCTGTTTCGTCGATCCCTTTTTCGGCGGTTCACCAATGTGCTTAAGAGTACTCTGGTTTATTACCTGGAATGCCAAGCTTTACTCGAACACGCCAGCACCCGCTTTCTAGGCTTTGCGTATCCCCGCATCAGGGCTTTCATCATCTTTAACACCCGGAGGGACCCCCAAGAACTTCCTGGATACTACGCCCAAGGGCTCTCCTGCCGATACGGGCCAACGCCCCCCAGGGTTTCGGACAACAAATCGATAAAATCCCACATTGCGAATATGGTCAGCGGTCGGTGCTCGTTTGTTGTTCCCACCTCAGGCTAACGCGATACGGACGCTGTGTTTCCATCATGGTTAACAGTTTTCCTCTATCACCACATCAACCCATTAAGCCCAAATGCCGGGTACACGATTCACACCCTTCATCACTTCATCATGTCCAAGTAGAGTCTCAGAATTCTTGGTACTTTTCCTCCGTGCACGTCTGCACGTTGGGAGAACAAGCTGCATCAAAGGTGTCCTTCGAAACTCTCCGCCGACTCCCCTTTGATGGACGCCCCAAGTATTGCGATGAGGATACCCCCTTGTTTCCCACACCGAGTTTATCTCACGTGGGATTAGGGATTGGGTTGACATCTGTGCTTACTCGGGAGTTGTCACCATCCATGGTCCGAGATCTAAGACCATAAACTAAGACTCTCATCTGGAACTACGTTCAAGACCCCTTGTCTTTGGGTCCAGCTTGAGTTCAGCAAGTTCACCTCTCTCGGGTCCTACCATTGGGACCCCGGCCAAGGGACCGCGTGGCGTAGTGTAGGATTACGTCCTCATTCACGTCAGGTTTGAAATAGCTGCACCACGCGCACCCCGTTCTGAGAGTTGGTCGACCTATTCTTTGTCCTGCATGATATTGAAAGGCACCCTTCAGAACTACGTTCAGCTTGATTCCCATCCTCATGGGATACGTAAGACCACCTGGATGTTTAAGATTCGGGTCCAGCCCCACCTCCTAGTGATCTCCTGATCTCCTGGTCACCTAGGCCACTTGGCCTATCCCTCTCCAGGAGGGGGATGTGTAGGTATAATACAGGGTTTTGGGCACCATGCCCCTTCCCCTGGGAACCTACCATCTCTCGATCACCCTCATAGTTGAGTCCCATGACTCCTTGCTGTGGTTCACCCATGTATTAAGAGCACTTAATTCTAGGACCAAGAGTGTCAGATTCAACTTGATCAAGTTCCTTCCACTTGTCAAGCTTTGTGTTCCCCTCTATTCGGACTTCCATCACCTTTCACACCCAGAGGGACCCTCAAGAACGGCCTGGATACTACGCCCAAGGTCTCTCCTACCGATACGGGCCAATGCCCCCAAGGGTTTTGGACAACAAATCGATAAAATCCCGCGTTGCGAATATGGTCAGCGGTCGATGCTCGTTTGTTAGTCCTCATTTCAGGCTAACGTGACAGGATGCTGTGTTGCGAACATGGTCAGCAGTAATCCTCTGTCGTCATGCCAGCCCCTTCAGTCCTTTAATGTTGGTTGCATGATTCACATCATTTTCCACCCCATCATGTCCAGGTGGAATCTCGACACTTTTGGCGCAATCCCTCAGTGCACCTTTGCATGCTAGGGGGACAAAGCTGCAATCTGGCGTCCTTTGGGGCTCCCATGGTCTGAGCTCTAAGACCATAAACTAAGATCCATTCAGGACTACGTTCAACTTGATTCCCATCCTCATGGGATACGTAGGACCGCCCAAATGCCCTGTCTCTGGGTACAACCCATTTAGGAAGCCAGTCTCTCTCCCTGTATCACCTCTGTATAGGCCCCTCGGCTTAAGGTTTCCCTCTCCGAATGGCGTACAATTTGATGTGGGATCATGTCTCTGTCAATTCTGTTTTATAACACTGCGCACATTTCCCGCCTAGCATCGTCTCTGCTACGTCTGTGCTGCATGATGATAAAATGCATGCTTGGTCCTATCATATAACCCTAAACTGTGACATTATCGTCCTAGACGCACGACGAAAAACGGCACCGCATTGTGGTAACCTCGTTGTAGAGGACATCACGTTGGGTACTGGCCACGCGCCATGCCATTTGTCAACGGCCATCGCGGCTTGATCCTTGTGGAGACCTCACGGCCTACTATTCTAGGCCTGTCGCTTCACAAAAAAAAACCATTCACCTTAAAGAACAAACAAGATATATCAAATTCTTCTTCTTTTAGTGCAAGGGCCACGCCTGCACTCCCCTTTTCCCCTGTCACTGGTATCCTACCATGTCATTTCCAGAACTACGTATGGCTTGATTCTCATCCTTATGAGATACGTAGGAGCGCCCGGACACTTCCCCGCGGGCCCAGCCTAACCTTTGTGTTCGGTCCCTCGACTCGAGCATTTCCCCAGAGAATGCATGGTAAGTAGGGCTTAGGTCCTCCTTCACGTCGGGTTTTGATGCCATGCGTCCCCTGCTCCCTTTACCTATTTATGGTCTAAGGTCCATCAAGTACTACGTAAGGCTTGATTCTCATCCCTATGAGATACGTAGGAGCGTCCGGGTACTTCCCCGCGGGCCCAGTCTAACTTTTCATGGTCCGAATTCTACGACCCTAAACTAAGATCTCCCCAAGGGAAAAGAATCTGCTCCCTCTCTCTAATACGTTTCGTTGCTGTATTCAGATGTGTTTTGACAAAGAGCCCGAAGTGTGGGATTTTCACAGGGACATTCCCCTCATCCCACGACCAAGCTTCGTGAACTCTCTATTTGGATCCTCATCCTTTTCCACATCCAAAAGGACCCTTGGACGACGTGGATACTATGCTTAAGGGCTCTCCATGAATGCTGGACCTAAGGGCCCTTCAATCGTTTCGGGCCGACGTCCCCATAGATATTGGACAACAAATCGATAAAATCTCACGTTGCGAATATGGTCAGTGGTCGATGCTCATTTGTCTGTCCCCATTCTAGGATAACGCGACAGGGTACTGCGTTGCGAATACGGTCAGCAGTTACCCTCCGTCGTCACGCTGCCATCATTGTGATCTGAATCTCGAGCATCATGATTCACACATTTCCACTTCCCCACGTTCAAGTGGAATTCCATCATACTCGGATCTTTCTCTTCGCGCATCTAGGTGCGCCTCAAGATCGTGTTAGTGTCACTGGTCTGGGATTCACCGAGCATCCCTTTGCCCTAACTAGCCCCTCATTGTGTCGGGAAATTCCCACCACTACTACTTGTTTCCCACACCGAGCACGACTCACGTGGGCTTAGTAGTTTTGGCAGGATGTGTACCAACACGGTCGGGCTACTCATCTTCCTGCATGATGTTAAAATGCGCTTTCAGAACTACGTATGATTCCCATCCTCATGGGGTACGTAGGAATGCACGGCCACTTTGCTTCGGGCCCAGCCCAATCCTCACTCTTGGTCCCTCGACCTGAAGAGTGTCCTCCTGGGGTATGTGGTGTGATTTGGACTCCAAGTCCTCATTCGCATCGGTTTCATATCTACCGCGCCACACGCTTTCTTCCCTCTTATTCCACGTCCTATCGTATGACGTTAAACTACAGGATTCTATGTGTCCTCAACGCATGACAATAAACTACGGTTCTGCCCTAAACATGTTCAGGATGCCCCAAGATCCCACTGGGAAGTGACGGATCCCCTTGCCAGAGAGGCCCTGTCTAAAAAAAGGAATGATCCATGGTCAAACCGATGCGCCTATCGCACGTATTCCCACCACGGTGGTGTAACTACCTAAGTGTTGGATTCTGTTCGGACAGACCATCACCCCATATTCCACACTTTGAGTGCCCCTTATTCGGACCCTCATCCTATTTCGTGTCTAAAGGAACCCCCTAACCGTCTGGTCTCATGCCGCATCGGCTCACCTACCGTCCTGGGCCAACGTTCCGGAAGACTGGTCATGTTTGGAGGGACCCCCAATAACGGCCTGGATACTATGCCCAAGGGCTCTCCTACCATTACGGGCCAACATCCCGAAGGATTGATCGACAACAAATTGATAAAATCCCGCGTTGCAAATATGGTCAGCGATCGATGCTCATTTGTTGTCCCCATTTCGGGCTAATCCAGTAAGGGTACCGTTTCTCCTCCAAGGTTAACGGTTGCCCCTTATTGTCACGCCATCCCCATAGTGTTCCGAATCTTGGGTATCGGGATTCACACTTCCCATTTTCATCTGTTTGGACCGATTTCAACGCCCCTGGCGTTGCCCCGTTCGTGCATAAGAGCACGTCGAAGAAACGGTAATTCGGCTATCCTGGAAGTTCCTCCTCCGATCAATCCTTCCCCATCATTCGGGAACCTGGACTGGCTTGGGAAATTGTCGTCAAACGTCCCGCAAACATTGTAGGGATGTGACAAGGAAATTCAACAGTGGAAATCGTGCGTGCTACGGCATTCAAAACAAAGGTAAAATTTGGAAGCACGCAAGTACCAATAAAAGGGTTTTGGGTTTGTTACAATACTCGGGGGTTGACTTCCCCCATGGACGGGTTGACCCCGTCAAAAGAGTGTTGCAGCTCCGCCACCCGTTGACTTGCGGCATCCAAGGCTTGCTGCGTCTGAACTAGCTCTCGCTCCTCCTCCGCAGCGGCGGGGCGCAGTTCGTCAGTCCTGGCTCTGGCCCTCTCCACATCAGCTTGAACGGCAGCCATCTTTTCAGAGGTCTTCCTCATGTGCTCTTTTTCCTCCACCAGCTGGGCCTTCAACCGTGAGACCAGCTCAGTTTGTGCATCAAGAGAGGCTGAAAGCTCGTCTTCCCGGGTCTGCATCCGTTGAACCTCGCCTTCAGCCTCCTGGAGCTTCTTGATGCTGGTCGCCTTCCTCCGCTGCCAGCCCATGCTGAGCCCACGATCATGCTCTCGGATCTTCTCAGCCATAAGATCTCAGATGAGTGCATGAGGACGTTGGGCATCCACTCCCCCAGCGCACAGTTCGCGCAACCGTGAGCGAAGCCTATCCATTTCCGCCAGCCATTGTGCTTGGGGAGTGTCCTTGATAAAGCGTGCGATCAGCTTCCACGACAGGCGGCGAACTATGCTGCTGTCTTCCTCGTCGGAAATCGTTTCGTCCCAGTCTGCGCGATTTCTAGGCTCATACGCGGGATACGCCCGCAGGAAATCCTCGGCAGGATCAACATCCGGTGTCGAATCCAGTGCGACACCTGGCACCGAAGCAGGCACGACAGAGCTGGGACCGACCGGTTGATCCTCTTCCTCGGAGTCCACCTCAATGATTTCGGGTACGGCCCTGCTGGCGGACCCGCCAGTGATGATGTGCGTCGCAGCTTGAGGAGATGGAGGGATTATTGCCACCATCACTGGCATGCCCCTAGGAGGGACGCCACCAGACATACCGACCAGCCTCACCGCAACAGCCCACGCCAGTCGAAGAACTGCACGACAAAGAGGGACATAAACGTTAGTTGGCGTGGCCTACATGTGACAATGAGGAGATCAGTGGAGGAGACTTACGAAGATCGACCTCCGACCGCTGCTCCTGAGCCGGTACTGATGGGACCCCGAGATGAGGCACCCCGTATACTGTTGGAAGGTCTGGGGATTCCAAAGGAGCCACCTCGGGCCCCCTGGTCCCACCAGACGCAGAACTGGACGCAGCCATAGGTGCGGGTTCTGAAGGTCCCGCATCATCACCCGCCAAGGAGTGAGAACGAGGCCTACGAACAAGTTCCTCCTGCATGGCTCAAACATTGGTGAGAAGTCCATAAGGATCCAAGAACAGATCGTAAGGAGAGAAGTTCGGAATGCTACCTCGAGAGCCTCCGCGAAATCGTCGGATTCTGAGCCTCAGTCTCCGACCTCGCCCTCCTCCAGCGGGCTCCCTCCTCCAGCCTCATCATCCCGAGAGGAGTTCTCTGATTCCTCCGGCAAGGGGAAGCGCTCCCTCAGATTGGCAGCCGATAACTATGGGGGGACCGTCTGATTCAACAGTACCCTCACCCGGTCTGTCATTGGGCGAGGGACACCACTGGAGTGGACGTAATCCTCCAGCTCTTCCAGGTACTGTTCTGCCTCCGCCGGAGACGCCATGAATCCAGCCCAAACTGGGCCTATACCCGGTAATTCCATCCCGAGGCGATTCAGGTGGGCCCATATCTCGGATGGGCTGAGGAATTTCCGGTTGACATCCCAAATGTCCCAAGATTCCGGGAAGACGGCGTCCTCTTCCATGTCAATGTGACGCAGGCGCTTCCCTGGAGCCTGAGTGGATATCCTACGGGATCCCCTCGGTGGTCGCACCTCCGGATGACCCTGCTCTCCCGGAATCACCGGATCCACCGCTGCTGCCATACCCTCGGCCGGTGTGGGTCTCGCTGCCATGGCAGCCCCGCTACCGCGAGCGGCCCTAGCTGCCCTCCGACCCCGACCTCGAGATAGAGGAGGCCCACCATCACCAACCCAGATCGTTGGTTGCTTTAGCATCTCCCTCGGATAAGCTGCCTCCCAACTAATGGCGTAATCCTTCACTAATTCGAAGGCGGCGGTGGATGGAGGCAATGAAATCCGCATCTTTCCATCTTCACGTGTGAACATGAGCCACAACTGCCTCATCACACACAGTTTCTCCTCGTGACGCACCTCCCAGTATACCTGCGGGGTCAGCCGCTGGAGGCACCGAAACTGCCTCGCAAACCGAGACGGAGTGTACGGTTCACAGAGCGGATCACGATCTATTCGTGCCACCAAAACTCCACCTCGGAAGGCCAGGAGGTAAGCCCGATGTTCTTCCGTTCCCCGTCCGTCATCAGTAAGCATCCCCGTCGGCAATGGGAAGGGATGAAAGTTGAACTCGTCCTCCCTCCACACCCTATTCAGCACCATCGGAACGGCCAGTTTGAATGGGAAGCTCCCAACCGCGTTCAGGATGGAGGGGCGAAAGTTTGATCCCGACGGCGAAATGGGGTTTGGATATTCGTAAATCCCCCTGATATGCGCTGCAATCCACCCATACAGGATGTGGAAGGGCCCGCATATCCTTGGCGGCTTCTTGCCCTCGCTAATATGCCGCAGCATTCTGTACAGTTTGGTGAGCATCGGGATCCCCAGGTTGATCCGATGCCCCATGGCCAACATCGACGCCATGATAAACGAGCTGGGCCGTACCCCCATGCTTGTATCTCTCACCGGTAGGATCCAACCATAGATGAGAGCCGCGATGAACGCCGCCAGCCTGACTATCGGTTGTTGTTCAGTGATGACACTGAAACCCCAAGTTTTCCATTGGCTGTCCTCCAAGACCCGCCAATACGAGTGCCCTTTGCCCCGTTGGGCTGCCCTTGGACAAGTTCAAGGCCTCAGAGGGAACTCTCGATTCTCTGGGAAATTCAGGAAGCATTTGAACCATCTCCTAAAATGGACATCCCTCACTGCCTCCTTTTCCTCTCCAGGGACAAGCGCCATCATCGCCGATGCCAGTCGTGACATTTGCTCCGCATCCCCCCACGCGCTGGCAAAGGGGAGGAACTCGTCATACATGGCCCCCAAGATCGGGACCCCAGAAATCTGGTGGACATCCCACAGGCTGATGCCCACCTCCCCGTGATACATGTGAAAAGTGTTGGTCCTAGATGACCATCTACTCAGCAACTCTGGCATTAGCTGCTTCGGTTGGTAAATGTGGAATTGGGAGGCCCATGCTGCCTCATACAACCCCACTCTCCTCAAATCGGCCCCGAAATCCTCGCATGAGGCACCTACCCAGTAGGCCCAGGCCCAGTCATCAGTAAAGTTTCCGCCCTGGCGCAGGTCCCACTCATCGGACCATCCCTTCTTCGAATCCTGCAAGGTTGCCTTCAGCATTGTACGCTAGAGGGGAGGGGAAGTCTCCGGCAGCAACGGCTTCCCGTCGATGTCGTTCACATGGTTGTAGAGACAGTCAGCGGTAACGGTTGTGAAGTCCTCCCGCGCGTGACCATCAGTCGCCCTGATCCATTAGTGCTGGCACGGTGTGCTCCTGAACCAGCAAGCTGGTTCATCCCTACTCGCCTAAGGGATGAAGACGTCATCCCTCAGCCCGAAGTCGTACAACGACAGTTTCTTGCACTGCGGATAATCTTTCTGACCCTCTGAGAGCAGATCCGTCAATGAAGTGTGGTCCGAGTGGCTCTGGATCATCTCCCCCAAGCATGGATGGTTGGCCATCTCATCTCGACGAGCAGCATCTGCAAGGACCCCCAAGACAGCTTCTTGATGGGCCATTTTAACTCTGGCCCTCAGAAAAGGATTCTTTCGGATGGATCACGAAGCTCGACCGCGAAGCTTGACCGCGAAGATGGATCGCGAAGATTGGTCATGAGACCAAGCCGCGAAGTCTGGCCAAGGCCGACAAACAGAGGTTCTCTTGGCGCGGACGCAGATTCGGAGACCCGCGGATCGCCGCGAAGCTTGATTCGCAGAGTGCTGTCGCGGAGTACGCGGAGCTTCGCAAAGTCGAGAGCACAAAAAGACAAGGAAGGCACGTGAAGACAAAAGAGGGCAGACTCCCTATTTACCGGTGGAGACCCCGGAGCATCGCGGCGCGCCTCACCCGCATGAAGCATCGCGGCGCGTCCGGATCTGCGGCCCCGGCGAGCATCGCGGGCTCCCTTCGCGATGCTGCATCGCGAACCACCGAAAATTTTGGCGATTTTCCCTCAGACTTCGACCCTTCGCCCTCCGCGGCTCCAAGTCTGAGGGGGGGCATTTGTTGGCGCCAAAAATACGTCCCAAAAGAAAGGAAGGAAAAGGACAGCTGGCGCGCTGCCTCGCGAAGCACAGCCGCGAAGCCCCGCCGCGAAGCACCCACGCGAAGCGCCCCGACCCTCGCGGCCTCGCGAAGCTACAGAGGCGGTAATGATCATTGAAACCATTTGACGTTTGCAAGCCGCCGCGAAGCACCAGAGGCGGTAATGCTCCGCGAACACATTTGACGTTCGCGAGTCGCCGCAAAGCACCAGAGGCGGTCATCCTCCGCGAACCCATTTGACGTTCGCGAGCCGCCGCGAAGCTCCAGAGGCGGTAATGCTCCACGAACCCATTTGACGTTCGCGAGCCGCCGCGAAGCACCAGAGGCGGTAATGCTCCGCGAACACATTTAATGTTCGCGAGCCGCCGCGAAGCACCAGAGGCGGTAATGCTCCGCGGACGACGTTGACGTTCGCGAGCGCGCCGCGAAGCACCGGAGGCAGCGCGCGAGCCCTGCTTCACGGCGCCCCTTCCCTATAAATACTGGACTCCCCCTGAGTCCCAAAGATGGAAAATCCGACCTTTTGGTTTCTACTCTCCCGAATCGCGAAGCACTCTTTGCCCTGTGAATCATGACCTCCGCGAGGTATTTCTACTTCGCGAGACAACTCTGCTTTGTCTCGTTTTGAGCCCCTCTTCCGAGAGGGATGCCCTTCGCGAAGCTCAAGGGCGTTCGCGAAGGAAGGGGATTCCCAAGGGAACCCGGGCAGCTGCAGAGCGTTTATGCTTCACGAAACACCCAACGAATGCTAGTGATCCCTATGCTAAGGCAGGATCACTATGCATCGCGAAGCACACTACTTCGCAGAACCCTGCTTCGCGAGGCACCCCTTCCTCGCGAGGCAGTGCTCCGCGAACACTGTTCCACTTCGCGAAGCACCTTCCACTCACACCTATGCCCCATGCTAAGGCCAAGGCACTCCACTTCGCAAAGCACACTCCTCTGCTTAGCGATTCCTCTTCCCGTGCGGCCCTCCAGGTTTGCACGATGTGATTTCAAAGTCCCATAGACAATACCAGCCGTAGCGTTGCTTCACCTAATGCTTCTTCGCATAGGCACGCTAACGGCTATTGCTTCTTCGCATAGCCACGCTAACGTGGACCCCTCGATGGTTCGTTCCACGACCCCCCTTAACCATGGACTTACCGGTACCTTCCCTTCCCCAAGGACCAGAGGGTACCGGTTATGTAAGTCCTAGGGGTGTGGAGTGAACCCACCTCGTCCGAGCTGCAGGACGTTAAACTGCCAAGCACCACGTCCTCAACACATGACGTTAAACTGTGACCCGACCTCGGGCCCCTCACGAAGGGTCCCCCCAACTCGAACATTTTTTACACCACTCGTCTCCACGGGAATGGAACTCTTCCTCACATGGAATGACATCCTCCTTGTCGGAGTGGCGTATGTTCGTAAGAGAAGGGCGACCCTACCCCCCTCAACGGATGGCTGCACCTC
This sequence comes from Viscum album, assembly GCA_963277665.1. Taxonomy (NCBI): domain Eukaryota; kingdom Viridiplantae; phylum Streptophyta; class Magnoliopsida; order Santalales; family Viscaceae; genus Viscum; species Viscum album. The sequence goes on from OY728136.1 coordinate 1,370,399,048, forward strand.
TGCATCTCCGTACTTCCCTACTACCAAGGTCAGTGGAGGGCGTGATAGGGAATGAGGCACCTCCCATCGTCGGACCAAGGTCCATCTTTCCCGCGCTCTGTCGCGCCGTGGGCCTCCATCCTGGAGTAAGTCCCAACACCATGGGCCGCTCAACGCGTAAGCCCCTCTTCGCTTCTCACGGACGCACCCTTTGCGACGTGATCGTCAGGTCCTTGCAACCTCTTGTTTCTCACACCGAGCATGACTCACGTGGGATTAGAGTGAGCACCGACCCTGACACCCAACCCATCTTGAACTACGAGGTCTTTGATCCATGTCAAGGCATGGTACGTAGGAAGCCTCTATGAGGTTCAAGCCCACCCGTCTTTCACGTCGGGTTTCACCCCCGTCCAGCACGACGTTAAACTACACTCCGGTCCAGTGGTAAGCCATTGCGACCCAACCCATCTTCCGAACTATGAGGACTTTGATTCATGTCAAGGCATGGTACGTAGAAAGCCTTCATGAGGTTCAAGCCGAACAATAGTGGACCCCCGTGTCTACTTTCACGTCGGTTCACCGACAAAACCCCTTTGAACTACGAGGTCTTTGATCCATGTCAAGGCATGGAATGTAGGAAGCCTCCACGAGGTACAAGCCCACCCATCATCCATTCATGTCGTGTCCCATTCTGGTCCAGTGGTAAGCCATTGCGACCCATATCATTTGAACTACGAGGTCTTTGATCCATGTCAAGGCATGGTACGTAGGAAGCCTCTATGAGGTTCAGGCCCACCCGTCATTCACGTCGGGTCTCACCCCGGTCCAGCATGATGTTAAACTGCATTCTGGTCCAATGGTAAGCTGTTGTGACCCTTTCCCACCTGAACTACGTGGTCTTTGATCCATGTCAAGGCATGGTATGTAGGAAGCCTCCATGGGGTTCAAGCCACATTGCTCGGTCGTTCATTCACGTCGAGTTTCGCCCACGTCCAGTATGACATTACACTGCATGCCTCCTTTTGTCCCGCATGACATTAAACTGTACACCCAATTCTAGTCTGACGGCAAGCCGTTGTGACTAACCCGAACTACGAGGTCTTTGATCCATGTCAAGGCATGGTACGTAGGAAGCCTTCCCAAGGTTCAAGCCCACCACCCAGTGGACCCACGGGTCTACTTTCACGTCGGTACTCTGATGATGCTCATCGGGCCAAGGCCCACCTTCACGTCAGTTTATCGACGTCATCCTGAACTACGCAGACTTTGATTCCCTGCCACAGGGATACGTAGGAAGCCTCGTCAAGGCTCAAGCCCAACTTCACTGTCGCCCCTGCGATGGTCCCACTTCACTCTCCTTCCACTCCATTCATCAACCTACCACCCGTTCCGATTCTCGCCCGGACCGTCTTATCCTGGTGAGACCATGTCGGTACGCTCTTCTTCACTGTCGCCCATGGGCTGGCCCCGGTATCGATATCCCTTCAAGGAGGATCCCTCAATCCGATCTATCCTAGCTAATGCTCTGGTTGGGTTGATCTGTCTCCGCTGGACGTTAAAATTGCGGCATACCCTGTGTTGAGCACGAGAAGCTGAGGAAAACCACAGATATGTGTCTACGACATATAATTCCCCGCGCTCGATGTGGGATGCCTCGGGCTTCCACGCCCTCGAGAAGCCTTGTGGTCAAGGATAACAGACAGACATGCCAGGTACCCCAGCATCCAGACACGCTACTGATGCCTCAACGTGGCTACTCCCCTGACTGAAGGTTGCTGCCCTGACTGGACCCTTTGGAATGTCCCGACAGAAGCAGTGTAATTAACCGGCGTCCATGGAAACATGGCACTGGGAAGAGTTTCACGAACTACGTATTAAATCTATAAGGGAGACCCAGAATAGGTGACGAGTTCTGAGGAGGAATCCACAGGAGGAAGAACCGACATCCCATCATCCCGTTTCGATCAAGGAGCAGACATCCCTGAATAAGGAGCGAATGCCGCCCGCCTTTGGAAAGCGGGAATGCAGGGCAACAGAAGCGCCACACGTCCTCCCACACGGACGGACGGGCGCGCACCCCGGCGAAAGCATCGGAAACAATCATACACTACTTTTCTAATCAATCGTTATAGGTTCTACATAAATGAAACTGATGACTGTATTATGATGATGAATAGTGGAGTTACGCTTATGGAAGAAGCAATACACATATCTTTTTCCAATGATAGAAATCTAGTTTATGAAAATATTTCATATTTTGGCATTATCAAACAGATATACGATTTAGTTTATACAAAATTCCAATTGTTGATTTTCCATTTCAAATGGGTTGAAAATAGTAGGGTAGTAAAATTTTATAAAATGGGATTTTTTAAGGTTCGTTTCATCATAGAAGGGAGTAAATAATATCTATTTATAACGAAGTCACATGGAGTGAACGCATATCAACTCCCAAATCCGTCAAAAAGAATTGGTCGATTACCATGCTGGTGACAAAAAAACCTATCAGGTTATATGAAAATTCAACCCAGTATAACCCATCCATGGTAGATAACAATTGGTTCATGTCAGTTCCAATGTATAGAATGCATTTTTTGTTATAGGGGACCACAAATTGGGGATTTGAATTCCCGATAGAGGAGAAAAATCCTTAAAAACATAAAAAAACCAAGAGAGTTCAATGAGAAGGCCAAAGTGTTTTCAATATACGATTTTTTCCTCATAATATTATTTTTCCCTACTATATTAACCTAATATAAATTAAATGATTGAATACTCATGTAGACAATTTATTTTATATATGACGATTTTACAAATCCCATAGAATAAATGACTATAATCAAGGAAACCATTTGGGAAGATTTAAAGGTAATGTTATGATATAATTTCATTATTTTACTAAAATATTATATAAAGAAATATTAATTTAATTTTCATTATTCCATGTAATGTTAGTTTATTTTAAAATATTTATATCCATCATTCATGCCTTTCTGCACCAAAAATTCCATAGTCTTCTTATACCACAAAACCTTTTCACCCTCTTTGAGTTTGAATTTATCACTTTCTTTTAAGTTCCTTCTACTTCCTTTGAAGGAAGAGGAAAAAAATGAATTTAATCAATTACAAAGGTAATTTTGATGTTCTCACTGTAAAATCATTGTCCATATAATTAATAGATTGTTTCCTATTTATATTTATATGATTTATTTTTTGAATTACTCAAATAAATATTATTTTCTTATCCTAGTGGATTTTATTGTTTGATTTTGTGTGGTTTGTTTGATGTCTTCATTCTTATAGAAGATTAGACTTCAGGGATGCTACTGAGATTATGAAAACAAGGAAATCGGTAAAGAATGTATAAAACCATCATGAAAAGGTCAATTCATTCTACTTATTTAATTAATTTTATCATCATTTTACCGACTATTTCTAAGATAATTTCCATATGATTTTTATAAAGAGATGATGAAAAAGTGTTGATTTAGATTTTTGATTGAGGTTGCAAATCCCTAATCCTTTTAGAAAAAGATAGTTCAATGAGAAGGTCAATTTTTTAACATATTATGTTTTTCCTCATAATATTATATATTCTCTCTTTTTTAACATAATCTGAATTAAATGTTTGACTACTCATACATATAATGTCTTTTGCAAATTAGGATGTTACTAATCCTAATGAATAATAGACTTTTACTAAAGATAATATTTGAGAATATGTAAAGTTAATATTTTTATATAATTTCTCTATTTTACTAAAAATATATATATAATGAAATGTTTATTTAGTTTTCATTATTCCTTGTCGAGTTATTTTATTTTAATTTTTTTCCATATTTCACACCATTATATACAAAAAATTCTTTATAATTCTTCCCCCTAAAATTTTTTCACCCCTATAGTGTTGGAATTAGTCACAATCTTTCATGTTTTCTCCACATCCTTTATAGTAATAGAAACGACTCTTCCTCTACTCAATACCATAGGTAATGTTGATATTATCATAGTAAATTAATTTTACATATAATGAATACATTGTTTTATATTTATATTTAATTTAATTTTTTAGTATTACACACATAATAATTGTGTTCTTATACAGGTGAATTGTTTTGTTCGAGTTGGGGTAGTTTGTTCATATATTCTCATGATCATGTTATATTATATTTAAAGGTTGAAAATGAGATAATTACAATAAGGAAATGGGTCAGGAATGTATTAATCTACCATGAAAAGGTGAATTCATATTAATTATTTAACTAATTTTATCCTCATTTTATCTAATATTTTTAAATTAAAATCCATATTATACTTATCTAATACTTATTTATTTTTTCGTTGATCTTTAGGGAAGTTATATTTTTCTTTCAACATTTTACAATAAGAAGAAATATAGATAACACGTTACTTTTTCCATTTTGACCACTCTCTCTATCTCCTTTCTTTATCAAACTGCCAACAGAGCATATTGAGTCAACATTCTTAGACATAAATTGTTTTTTAGCTAAGAACATCGACTAAATATGAAATGTTGGAAGTTAGATAAATAATGTAAATGAAAATAATAGTAACATGGGATTTTGGATTATATTAATACTTTGGTATGTGTAGGAATCATCTAAAAATCTATCTGACACATGGTGTGAGAGGTACGGTCCCAAGTGTGTATTTTTATTTAAAATTGACATTAATTTTAGTAAAAATTGAAAATGAAATACTCAAAATTGATAAAAAAACATTTTTATTAATGATCTATAATATATTTGTGAAATTAGGAGTCAACCACACCTTAATTTGATACATGATGTGACATATTTGACTCAATGTGTTCATTATAAATTTAAAATCATAATTTTTAGTTTTAAAAGTTTCACTCACTAAAAACAAATTAAAAACACTTGGATTGTCTGGATAATTTTTCAATTTTTTTCAAAAGATATCTGTGATGTGTAGTAATCAGTCTCACATCAAATCCACACATGATATGACCAGTATGAATCAAAGTGCATGTTTCCTATTTAAAACTAAATTTCAGTACAAAAGACGCATGACTTAATAAAAACCAAAAAACAGAGTAATATTGTATTGATATTTTAGGGAAAATATTAATAATTCATTTTATATTTGTAGGAATAAGACTCACTTCAATTAGATGCATGGTGTGACTGGTATTACTCAAAGTGAGTCTTTTTTTATAATGGACATTAATTTTAGTGAAAATGAAGTTGACAAAATAAAAACAAATAAAAAACATTTTTATATTTTGACACTTTAAGAAAACGATCTGAAATTGAATTTTTATATGTATGATTCAGCCAAACCTCAATCTTATACACGATGTGCCCCATATTACTCAAAGTGTCCTTTATCAGTTTCAAATTGACATTTTAGTCCAAAAATTTTCACTCAATGAAAACCAAGAAAAAATTATCGAATTATCATGATAATTTAAGAATGTGAATCAACATTAATTTTTTATGTGTAGGAATCAATCCCATATCAAATAGACATACTATGGGACCAGTATGACTCAAAGTGCATGTTTCTAGTTTAAAATGATATTTTATTAAAAAGATATGCGATGTACACAAAAAGGAAACTAACATAATCAAAACCAATAAAAAACATTCTGATTATTTTAATACTTTAGGAAAACAATCTATATATCTATTTTTATGTCCATTAATTTTTCCCACCGGAATATATTACACAATTTTTCCAATATGACTCAATATTTCTATAATCAATATAAAATTAACATTTTAGTTCATGAAGTGGCTCACACTGAAAATTAAGAAAATACACTCACATTTCCTTAATAATTTGGGAAAACGATCCCAAATACATTTTTGATGTGTAAGAGTTATTCTCATGTAAAATTGACATATGATGTGACTGTTATTACATGATCTATATGTTTTTAGTTTAAAATGGAATTTTGGTAAAAAAGACACATGATGTACTCAAAACAGAGAAAAGTTATTCAGATTGTTTTCATACTATATAAAAACAAAACATACAAATTTTTAGATGTGCAGGAATTAGCTTCACCTCAATCCTATACACATTGTGTCTTGTATGAATCCAAGTGCATATTTTCTTTTTTAAAATTGACATTAATTTTTGTACATAATAAAAATGAAATTCTCAAAACTAAGAAAACACATTATGAATAATTTAATGATTAATTAAAATAATATATAAGATAATTTTGATATCTAGAAATTATCGAACCCTCAATATGATATATGATGTTCACACTATGACTCAAAGTGTCTATTGTTAGCTTAAATTTGTTATTTTAGTAAAACAAGTATCACTAAATGAAAACTAAGAAATAATGATTGTATTTTCTTCATAATTTAGGAAAATTATTCAAAATTTATTTGTGATGAGTATGAATAAGTATCACATCAAACCAACACACGATGTGACCGTTATGACTAAAAGTATGTGTTTATAATTTAAAATGCTATAATAGTAAAAAATATAGGCAACCAACTGAAAACTAAGAGAAAACATTATGATTATTTTTGATAATTTATGAAAACTATCCATATTTCATTTGTGATGTTTAGAAATTATACACCACTTAATCTGATACATGATACTCTCAGTATGACTCAGAGTTCCCATAATTAGTTTTAAATAGTTGTTTTAGTTAAAAAAGTATCATCTACTAAAAACCAAGAAAATGTGCTCCGATAGTCTACATAATTTAGTAAAATGATTAATAAGTCATTTTTGACATGTAGTTGTCTATCTAATGTAAAAACAATACATGATGAGCCTAGTATTCCTCAAAGTGTGTGTTTCTAATTTATAATTACATTTTAGTAAAAAAAGAATGTGACATACTCAAAACCAAGAGAACACATTCATATTTTTTTTGATACTTTAATAAAAAATCCATAATTCAGTTGGAATGAGTAGGAATTATCCATGCCAAAATCCGACATATAGATTGACCAGTGTGGCTCCAAGTGGGTTTTATTATTTCATAAGGGTCATTTTAGTTTAAAACAAATAACACATTTCCAAAACAAACCTAACGAGAACAGATTGTTTTGTAATCATTATATGTTGTATTACATAATTTTTTCCTCATTATTTTACCGTATAATGATTTAGTTATTTTTCAAGGAGAAATTTCATAAAAAAATAAGAAATTATGTGACATGCAATAATTAACTGGTACTCAATCTGATACACATTGTACCTTGTATAAATCAACGTTTAGTTTAAAATTAAAAATTTATGTATACTTTACTTCCTTATATGATAACAAACATTAGTTTTCTGTTTCCTATAAATATGTATTATTTTTCTTGAGGAGGGGTGGTTTATTCAGCAATAGCATGATTCGGGGTCAGGAATATTTATGTTTTTGAATGTAAGTAATATTTTTTACATAGTTTTGTAATTAAATAGTCATATGTTTTAATTTCTTATAACATTTTGTTTTTATTATATTTGTGTAGTAAATTTAATTTCATTTAAAATAGGTATTGGTACATGCTTTGGGTTCTTTCAGATACTGTTTCTAGTTCTCCATTGTGTAGTTACGACACACTGTATTATTGCTACAGTGTTTTATTAAAGAACACTATAGTATTCCCATTTATCAGTGATATTAAATGCACTAATTTAGGGGCATTTCATCAAATCTTAAAGTAAACTGATAAAATCCTTGGGATTTTAGTCGCACTATGGTAGTCAATGATTATATAGCACTAATAAAGTCCATTTTGACCACTATAAAAGGTTGTTTATAGTATAGATGTCATTTAAACAATAATATAGTATTCATCCTAAAAACTAGTAAAATATTCCAATAACCTAAAAATCACATCACATAAAACATTAAAATGGGTATCTATGCTTTTGAACATATGATCAACCTTAAATATATAAAACCAACGTGGTATCCATAACTTTATGATATCCTTACATGAATAAATATATGATTATAAAGACTAACATAATCCAAATTCCTCAAATAAATCACAGTTCATTTCCATAAATCCAAAAAATCAATAAACATCACCAAAGATGATCGAAATCACTTTTTTATTATATCACTAACCAATTTCAAGGTCACTAATACTTTCCCATTTAATTAATCAATTTAATTCATCTGTTTAACACAAATAAACATTATCACATTATAACTAAATATTTTTTTATTGGTTATCAATAACATTCAACAAACACTTTAATATCCATAATGAAAATATACTATGAAATGATAAATAGGTTTCTCATGAATCTTATATATAGAATAATAACCATATGTAAAATATGAAAAATAATTCTCAAATCCCAATAAATAAAAACTTCAATCCTTACACTCCGCCAATCGATACAACATTTATCCTTCCTTGTACTAGGATTTAACACCTGTATGAGGGCATGTTCATGAATACATATTATCCACACACATGAAACTAAACTATAAAGGGTACCATGGGGTAAATTTTATCTATCACTATTGAAATCTTCACATCCCACAACAATTTTTTCATTAAATAACTTGTTTTCAAGACATAAAATATTTTACGATTCAATTGAGACATAATATGGGTAATTTCATTCTATACTATTAATATAATGTAAATGGAGATTTCTTTTATCCATGGTCTCCACTATCTAAACGTTAAATGAACACTCCCCTTCTATTATTTTTTGAGTTTCATAGTTATTCAAGGTGTATTTTATTAATCATGTACTATGATAACTGATTGAGAATAATAAAAATATCTTTCACCCCTATAATAATTAAATCTGGTAGCTCATAATCACCACGTTTTCTATCATATTTAGTGTTAACATAATTGAAATGGGTTCTAGACATTTACTAAAACCAAAATAATATTCTAACCATTTTGGCGCACTATGAGTGTTCCCTTAATAGGAACATACATTGAAACTCCTATGTGATATGATTGAGTTATTAAAAAAACATTATTTTACTTATAATCCACTAGGTATATTCGTTAATGACAAAAAAATCCTTCTTTTTCTGGATATTTTATGATTAGTTTGGATGGGAGAGTATTGATGTTACACAAACTTGTTATTCCTATTCATTTATTATTATTATTATGGTATTTTGATTAAGTTATATTTATTATTATTATTATTATGAATTCATTGAACATATGAAACTGATGGGAGGGGCCTATAATTACATATTCCCTCGATACATCGATACATATCATCATAAAAAATAGGATGAGTATTTAGATGAGGCCTTACCAATATATGTAATATGTGTTGGCACGGGGAATTGAGGACATGTTTTATATGTCTTGGAATCATTCATAGATGGTATGTTTTAGATTTCAAAAATTATAAATTCCAAAACTATGAAATCATTTAATGATTTCCATTTGATTATATATATAGATTTGATTTCTGTGGATATGTTTCATGATCAGATGACATTTTTCATGTAATTATTTGATCATCACTTATTCCTTCCATATTATTCTTCACGAAGAAGATTTTGAAAAATGGAATGCGTTCTTATATATCTACCTTTCTATATTTCTTTTGTCTTATTTATTATACAATATCTTCAACTATTCATGACCATTACGGAGCATCAAAACTCACCCTTACAATCCTTCATTTCGTCAGGATTCCAACAAGTGTAATATGAATTATATGCAAGGATATTATTCAAATAATAATTATGTTCTAAAAAAATACAATGTTATATTTTATACTTCCAAATATAGTATGAAATTGAAGAATGAATCTATTTTATGAAGACTAGTAAACTATTCAGTTATATGTAATGTGATCCATTGTATCCTTTTCTAATTTAATAAAGTAATCATTGACTCTGGGATGATGTGTTCGGGGACTTTATATCAGGGGTACCCAGGGATGATGAAACCAAATAAATTTGATTCATGGATAATTTTTAGTATTGGTTCTAAGTCATCTGTGTTGTCGATATGGGTAGTCTCTTTTGACCAACCTTATAAACATATTATTATGTTAAATGATGTTGTTCATATACATTCCCTGATAATGAATTTATATCATTGTCCGTTTTGGACTATTGTGTCTATGTTTTTATGTTTATAGAATAGATAGTTGAAATAAATATTAATTACATAATTTTTTGTTTTGGTTTATTACAAATTTATTATTATATGGTAAGTGTACATAGTAAAATTTATGAATGATCAACTATGTTGTGGTATCAGTGTTTGTTTAATTTCAGTAAACCTCAAATTGATAGATTAATTAATGATTAAAATATACTTTACATGATGTTTTCAGATTTTAATACATGTGTTGACTACATCAAAGTTTTTTAGTCATAAATTTCCATTAATGTGATCTTAAAGGTTTCATAAAATTTATACTCGTAATTATTATATTGAGTATCATTAAGATAATGAGTTTGATTTAAATTATTTGAATTATTGTAATACTTTTAAGAAAGAAATTTCTAGATATCATGTTTCATAATGGTAAAATATAATACATGATGATAAGGATTATATGGATTTTAATTTTGTATGGGATATTTTAGAATTACATGTAATTTAGAAACCTATTTTTGATATCCCTATCTTGCTTCAATCTGATTAGTAAATAGACCAGACATACACTAGACCTTACCCTCTCCTCCACATACTCCAAATACTATGGAATAGAAGAGAGGGTACAATGGATGATGTTAGGGAGACAATACCTTCTTGTGATGATAACAATAATAAAATTAAAGACGAAATTAATCAAACAGAATATAATTAATTTTAAACCATAGTAATAATGAGAATAAAAATTAACATTCTATGTAAACCAGTAAATGTAAACATGCCATGTTAGTCATATTAAGTAAGAAGGATATCCCATGAGTAGATCATATTTGTAGATAAAGAAAAATATCCCAAAATATCACCATCCTTACATCGAGGAACTTCCCATCCCATATACAATAAATTTCATGCCATCAAGATCTTGCATCCTCTACATTCCCCTATCCACAAATTTCCTAATATAGATAATTTTACAATTCATTTACATAAACAAAGAATGTTTACATGAATCTAGAAGGGCCCATGTAGGATGTGAGTATGAACTCAGCATTCCACCACCTTGAGTATCCCTAGAATAAATCCCTACATATATCGTTGTATGTACAAATGTTAATAAATGGGAATAAACACATCTCACATAACATGAACTATCTGTACTCTACCTCCTATGAGAGTACATTTACCTACCCCAACCAATGTTGATGTTGAATGATACGTCCATGGTTTATCATACTATAAGAGACCTTGAACATTGAACCATTTGTACAACCCATGAAATAACATTCCACCTACCGCCACCAACTTCATGGAACCACATGCCAACATTTCCACATAATCCTTTCATGTCAACCAGATATCCCAAAGGCACATCCACAATGCACATCCCAAGTCCAACACACATCAATGTACTGAACCACCATTATCTTAGTAAGACTATAGATTAAGGAAAGATGATATCCATCCATTCATGTGCTAGGACGTTGGACACAACATAGAAGAAAGCCTCAACCCCCTTCAGATGGTTCCACACACCATCACATTTAGTTTTATATAGTGAATAACTCTTCCATACCAATTGTAAAAACCAACCTCGATATCAAATGATCTACAGAGGCCTAAGCCCCATAATGAGTGGTCAACATGACCTCAATGGGTCATATCCATGTGTACATGACCCCAATGACCCTCTTATCCCACCAAAGTGGGAAAATCACCAAAAATCATACAAAACACTCAAATGAATATCTAGTGCCATGTGAAATCATCATTCGTGAACCATAGAAATGGAAAACCGAATCCACAGAATCCATATAAACCATATCAACTCACATTACCTAATCTAGACCACCCATAGTCACTTAGGTCATTCCCAATGCATTCCCATAGAACAAACTCATCCAAAAGATTATTATAATGATTTTCCATAACTTGATTCACTGTATAAAAACAACCATGGAGGCCCATATCACCCATACCATACCATTCTGATATCAAACATATCATTTCTTTTAAGAGACTACCAAATGGTATCTCCAAAGATCTATAAATACTCAAAGAAACACATACAATGTTTCACCCATACCACCCCTCTCACAACCATTTAACACAAATCACATAACACATATATAAAATTAGATGAAAGATAGAAAAAAATATCCTTATAATCATATATTTAAAATCATAAAATACCTACCATTAATTCGAGTTCAAATGGCGTGAATAAAAAAAATAGATACAAAGCCTAAAATATGACATAATAGGATGAAATAACGAGAAATAACATGGTAGTGAAATAAACATAGAGTCAATTATTATGATATATTATAATTTCCCTAGCTTACCTCTTGTGATAAACAAAACCATGATCCCTAGATGAGTTAAGGAGAGTCCACATTTGCAACCAACAAACAAGAAGGAGGGGTTGTGTCTACTACTCCTAGATGAAATATTCTCCTCTGTTCATATTTTAATTTGTTTAAAAAATATCTTTATATTTATTTTATTCTCTCTACTAAAGGTTCACAATGTAAACTACATGTTCATAGAATGATTTATCAGGACAGGGGATCCCCAATGTCTTGATATTTCCTGCCATGACACCTATTATCATGGCCTGAAGTGTTGTAGTTTGCATCACTTTCGGCTCAATATCTATCCAATTCACTGCAAAATTTTTCTATGTCACACTCAACCCCTATAAAATTTAAAAATAGATAAAACCATTAAATTAAATAAAATATAAATACGTTCTCACAATATAAATTTTTTGAGGGTTTTAACCTCCCAACCTTATAATAGCTCATTTGTGAGCTATTTCTCTAATAAATCACCTGAATCCCATACATTAGAAGAATCCCATTATACACTTCCCCAAACATTGATATGACATTTGGAATATTTGTATCATTCCCAGTATCCCATACAAACTTAGCTAGCATCTTAATAGGATGGTTCTTTCCATGGTCACTCCTCATAATAGGAATTACTGACCTGGTCACTACCTGACATGATATAACGATATGAAATTTTCATAGATATATATTAAAATTTTTAGATGAATATTAAATACATTTTAAATATAAATTCTTGATTAATATATATGTTTACTGTATTTAGAGACTAGCTACACAATCTTATTATTTCATTAAAGACCTTCAACATCTCCCAAAAATATCTCCCCTCGTATTACACATCGTAGACATACACTACATGAGACCTTTCTTCATAACATAGGTAAAGAAAAAAAAATGAAAAAGTGAGGTTAGATTCTTAGTAAGGGTAAAATTGGAAGATATGAACATAAAATGAGCATACGGTCATGAGAATATGAGAATAACATTTGAAATGTATACCGAACATATCCTAGACAATAAACTCGACTTAGAGGATAATTCTTGGTAGTTCATAAGGCATAAATCATAATGGAATCAATGATGATGAGACATAAATAAATATATTTATAATAATACAATGAATTTTGGAATACAAATTTTCTTATAACATTTTAAACATTTATAAATAGAAATAATTCACTCATTAAGATAAGGATATGAAATTAGGTCATCACATTACCTTATGGATATAAAAGAACTCTCCATGAATAAAATTATTATCATGGAATTTTGTTCACACATAATATATTTATCTCATGAGTTATCTATCATTAAAAAATTTATTTTATGGAGATATAGGTGCCAATCATCTTTAATTATAATGTGAGAACCTTCCTTGTTTATAAGTAACATCCATCCCTGGTTATAACATAACCATAATCCATGGTTATAACAAAATAACTATAAAATAATGAATACCATAAATATTTGTTCCAAAATAATATAGAAAATTAATTATATGTTAACCCAGGTAATGAAATGTGATTTATAAACATTTTATCATAACATAAACCATGGGAAACAAATGTGTTTTTTAATTATTTCATCCATTCATTATTGGATAACTCATGGGAAGGGGAATTTTTCTGAACATGCTTTCATCATAGTAATTTAAAACACAAATATATAATAATTATGGTATCATTGGATGATATAACTAATAAATATTATGAAATATCAAATTATTTCATCATATATGGATAATTATATGATATATCACTTCGAACATAACATAAAGAAAAATTAAAAATCAATATTTATTTCAAGAAAAATACAATTTCTAAAAATATTTTGGACATAATCTTATTTTAAAATAAATATAGAAAATTTTCAGGAAATGTTTAAAACTTATAGTGTTCATGGTAGTGTAAAATTCTATTCATTTCGTATAAGTTAAAAAAATCCTTTCCCTCTTTCGTAAACAATGTCAAAAATACCTTGTTCAGAAATTGGTAAGAAGATTCATTGAAAAAAAAATTATTATAGAATACGGGAAAATGACATTAAATCATATTTTTTTTAAAATTTTAAAATTGTATTTAAAACATTATTACAAAATATAGACATTGAATAAAAAGGACTTTCAACCGAAGAGATAAATAAAATTGGTTTTCCTTAAAAGCATTCTTTTTGAATGATGAGTATAAAAAGAGTGGAAAATGAAAGGAAAACATGTGTTTTCATGAAATAAACATAATAGAATAAAATAACTGAATTTATTATGATAAATATCCAAAAATTACATCATCAAATTCATAATCATTAAAAATAAAAATAAATAGTGAGATTGTATCATAAAACCCTTACCACTTCAATAACTTTTGAATCCTAATAACCATTAAAGAAAAAAATAAAATTAACATTAAATATCTTGAAAATAAGAATATTCATGATACTACATGTCATGTTGGATGTATATACACCCCAAAAAACCAATGGTGAATATGAAATTTGTCTCCCATAATTAAAAGAGAGATCGAAAATTAGTTTCCTTATGTCACGAATTCCTTCATACACATTAAAAACTCCGATATAATAAATATATCTTTATTATAAATCTATTACAAAAACACGATTATATTTATCATAACATATATGATTTACTTATTAAATTTTATTACCCTTTTTTTAGAAATTCTTTTTTAAAATCACATTTCAGGATATAACTTCATTGTTTTTCTTATATATTTTGGTTTTTGGGGCTTTAACATTGAGAATGGTTCCATAATATACATAATGTTAAACATTATGAAAATATAATATATATTTATTATATATTTATTTATATTAATACATAAAATTTATAGATATAAAATAAATTACACCATTCATGGAGACGGTAGGTTGTACGTTCGCATGACCATTATTTCCATTTTCATGTAGAATGAAATTAAAGGAAGTTTAATAATATATAAAAATTATACAATAATTATAATATCATATATATCACATTTATTCATTAATTTTATCCACTTTACTTTCTATCTAAGTTAAAAGTGAAAAGGAGCCACATCACTTTATATGGAGGTAGTTATCCACAAACATGGCTATTGTTAATGTATTCACATAGAATAGAAATTATGAAGGTATATATGATATTATAATTCGATGAGTATAATAATGTTATTAACATAAAATTTACAATTTCAATATAAGATTTTTTTCTTTCATGATAGGCGGTAATGTAAAACATATTAAATAGGTTCACAAGGCAGTTGTACGCCTTACACATGAGCAATAGGTTTGTTTCCCATTTAATGGAAGAGGAGATGGATATATTTTATACCATAAAAATCATAAAATATAAGTATTTTTAATATAATTATTTTTTATATTGTAATTAATAATACAGTAATGAATTTGGTAAGATAATAAGTGAAAACAAAGAGCATAGTGACCAAAATTACCTTATCTTACAAAACCCTCCTTTAGATAACTTATTAAAGACCCTAGGGTTGGTATTTTTGGAGGAATAAAAACTATATAATATTAATAATTATTTTGGGGAGAGAACTGTTTAGGTTTTTGTTTATCAGATGGAATGAAGAGGTAGAAATAAGTGATGATTGGATGTTTCCATTTATAATTGGGTAGAAGTATCAGGTTTATAATACACAAAACAATTCAATAATAGGAAGTCAATATCACCCCAAGTGAATAAACAATTTATAATTAAATTATTATAGTGTATATATTATCTAAAAAAACCTAAAACAAAATACACACACATACATGTATTAAACATATTATTCATTAGCCTTTACGTTTACTTAATTTTTCTATTTTATTTTTCACCACGGTAACTAGTTTTTTATATATCTACCTAGGTGACTTACCTCTTAAGGATAAAAATAAAATGATATTATTATATTATATACAACCAATAATTATGAATATTATTCAATATATATCAAATAAAATTCTATGTTTGAGGAAAAATTATTTTAACACAGGTGCATGTAACGTGAAAAAACCAGTTTTAACATTAATCATAGTAATTAAATTTTATTGTCCTAATTATTCATTATGAAAAATATTTGGAATTATTATATAATATAAATTTTTATTATTCAAAATATTGAATTAAATTTATAAAATTAAATTCACAAAAGTGGTATTATTTTATTTAAAATTAATCTAGCAGACACAATGAAAATGTATTTTTCCACAGAAAATGTTTTTTGAAGTATAAAAAGCATCGGTATCGAAAATATATATGAAATTTATTAAAATTAATTAAATTGGGTTAAAAAATATATCATTTAAATAATGTTACTTTTAATTCATATTAAAATAATATATAACTTTTTAAATAAATTAAAGGAAAATGTAGTTTTAAATAAAAAAAGTATATTTTTCACTTTTCTTCCAAAAAATGTTATAGTAGAAAATTATAAAAAATTCACTATAGAGTTATATTGAAATTTTGATTTAAAAAATAATTTTCATTTTTCAAATAAATTTTAAAACAATTTCAAAAAAACGACAGAACTATCTTTAAAAAAATAATTTTTTATAAATAAAATTTGATTTATTTTTATTCCATGATTAGAAAAAATAATATATGATTGATAAAACTATTTATTAAATATAATACATAAATATAATTAAAATCATTCCCCAATATTTGAAAATTTTATTTTTTTTAAAATAAAAAACATTTACATGGCAAAAAATGTTTTAGATATTTTTTTTATTTCAAATGTTTTTTATTTTAAATTTAAAATTGATTGATAACAAATGAGTTTATTTTATAAAATTTTACACCATGTGATTTTCATAATTTAGTTATTCCAATTCATTCCCCTAAATTTAACGTCTAGGATAACATGATCATTTTGTAATATTAGAGTTTTATATCATAGTTTTTTTAAACTTGGTGTTGCAAGAGACACTACCATTTCAATAAAATAAATTTCATTGATTTTTTTTTATAAAATATCAAGGTGTTACACCTATGGTATCGTTACCACAATATTACCACACTAACCAGTGTTCTAAAACACCCACATTACAATAATAAAACAACATCATTTCTCATATCCATTTAGATGATCATTTCATAATAATATAATATACTAATCTCAAAAAAATCAAACAATATTATAGATTCTCGTACTAAACCCACATCACACCCAATTCCGAAAGAAGTCCAACATCACTATTAATACCCACATAAATCCCATGACACTCTCGATGCCCACATATTAACCATCACAAGGTTAATTCACATACCCCACATATACCTCATAAATTAGTAGACATAATAAAAAACCAAAAACCATAGTCACTTTCTCATGACGTAACTATGATAGTAATTGGATCCCTGAACAAAATTACATAAAGCATCTCAATATTATGCTGCTATCTGAAATCCCCATTTCTGTATATATGTCCTTAGTTTGTAGTCATACTCATTTTCATCCACTACCTACACAATTATGTATCTTCCTCTCTATGAAATATTCCATGGAAAGATGAATCTCAGCTACAAGATCATTTTCATAGCCATAGCCCTACCTCAAATTTCAAAGTCAAACTGGGTCCATGACTCCAAGATATGTAAGAGGTCTTTCGATAGATCCGCTTTAAATTTCCTATCCTGGTACGTGGATGAAAATCCTTTTTTATGATCTATTTAAGACCAAACACATACTTTCTTCCCATACTATAAATATTACATCAACAATCCTCTTTTTTGTGGGATCCTCAAGTCTATACTCTAACTAAAATACCTTGTCTCATCATGACACCAATTTCAGATACCCTAGTCTCAAATATCTGTCCCACCCAACACCACCATCAAAATCACAATAGGCTAATATAACAATTTTTATCATCTATCATTGTATAATTAACTTCCTTCGAGAATTAGATCAATCCAGATATGTATATTAGAACCCTGAAAACCTTAAATAATACATCCTTGAATCATCAGAAAATTGTAATGTCATATCATCCAATAGTTTGTGTGAAATAAAACTAGTCTCTGAACTACCTAGTATAATCCATGAATGATGTCTCTCCTTGATTCAAATTTATAAAGTGGTGGGATCAGTCTTCCCTCAATGTATCATAAAAATGTATTTGAAAAACATGGTGTCAGAGCCCTTCCACATTAGCCCCTCAAGACATTCTAATTATACTAATAAATCAAACTAGTTATTCTCTATTCCAATGATAATAAAAGATTCCAACTTCACCCTCCTCCCTAGAAGGGTTTTAATCTTACAAAAAATAGACAACATAGACTTTATCCAATAATCGAATTCTTATGCTCCACCCTCTCCCTAGAATAAAGGAGGGTGATGTGACTGATACTCCAAAGTTAAATGTAGATGGATGGATCATATAACTGAGATACTTAGTAAATTATTCATATTATTCATACCAATATCTCTTTGATCTTCTCATCCATCAGTTTCCCAACCTCTTTTTCCTGCATTGGACCCAGCTCATCTTCCCATTATGGTTGTCCTTCCAACTATACTCTGTCTACGTTCAGCTCATTTTCAAGTCCGCCCTTCATGGACTCAACACATTAATTCCCAAGTGGAACCAAATATTCAACCCCATGATAATGTAAAAAATTCCATCTAGTAGGAATCACACAAAAAACCAAACACCATGACTATCATAAAATATAATAGTCCAGATATTTCAAATAAATGAAGTTGTAATAAGAAGAACATTTCACTACCCTTACAAATCTCTAGTGTATCCATGTCTCATACCATAATACCTCACACACACTACCCAACCATGTCAAATTCATATAAAACATACACCATATGCACATAGGATAACATTACCATATCAGGAGGAATAAAACACGTGGTCTTGATGAGTAGAATATCACAAAGTGACCATGTCGGAAAATAGTGTTTATTCTGTTTTTGACACTGTCAAAATCCATTTATTTCTAGAGGTACTGATATTATATTGGTTATATTTGTATAATGTTACTATGGGATTATTCAGGTATGAAAATATATAGTATATTTTTGAAACTGTAAACACCACACACCTTTATTTTATACAACATTTTAAGAAAAAAATCACAAGCACACAAATATATCATGTGATACAGAAGTTCCTATCATGATGCATGGGTACTCACTATTTCCTCTGTGTACAAGATTATAAAAAGAAAATAAAATTAAATACTAATCAGTAAAAATCCAAAAAATAAAATTTATTAATGAAAGTCTAGAACAAAATCTCATTTCCCCTAGTAAAATTGAATTCAGTTCAAATAGGTGTGAACCAGGAACACAATATAAAATTTTCCCCAAGTGTTGACATGTTACATGAAATCCAACATACCACAACCCAAATAACAATACACTATTAATTAACATTAATTAATATTAAGGGTTAATAGCTAAGAACTATTGTCAATTAGTGAATAACTTTCTAAAGAAATACCTTGATATACCCATGCTCTGATACAACTTTATTACATATCTATCATAGTTCACCCTAATTAGTAACTGGACTAGGATGATATTGGACCTTAGGTGTCCTTCCCCATATTCCAATGTATATTGATTAACACTAGGGGTATTTTTGGTGATAATGGAGGGACTTTATCCTTTAATTATTATAATAATAAAAACACTACAAAATTTATTAATAGAACAAAAAAGGAATTTTAAACAATGATGATAACAATCCAAAATACACATGATATATAAAATAGATATTATCCAAGTGTCATGTCATTGATAAAAAGTGCACAGTATTATCCATGGATCAATCATAAATTTACAGAATAAAAAATAGCCCAAAATAACCTTAACTCAACACAAAAAGTACTACCCACCTACTAGAAAAACAAACATTCCATCATGCTTGTGCACCATCTATATGCTCACGTTTACTATGATCATGATTTCAATATTTTTCCCATACTTTTACTCAAAACCATTAATTTTACACACAATAAAGATACCCCATGTAGGTTGTGAGTATGAAATCAGTAGGCCATCACCAAATATGTACCTAGCATAAATCAATATATATACTAGTGTATAAAAAAATGTATATAAAACGAAATAATCACATCTCAAATGACCTTCTTCATTAATTCTTTACCATACCTGATTGTTCCTTTACCTATCTTGTACAATGCCAAAGTGGAATGATACATTCATGGTATATCACATTATAAGATATTTCATCCTTCCAACCATTTCCATAACACGTGACATCATATTCCACCTTCTACCATATAGTACAAGGAACCACATTCCACCATTTCTACTTAATCATTTCTATACATCCCTAAATTGAAAAGGAACATCTTCATGAGAAAGAAAAAGTCCCATAAACATCCACATACTCAACCCCCATTGGCTCAACAATCTGACATCCCAATTCATGATGATATATATCCTTCCATATCCTATCCCCTTATCCCTAACATAGCGACAATCTATAACACCCATCTGATGGTCTCACACACCATCACCCATGGACTTCTTCTGTAGATAAACTCCTTCATACTTATGGTAAAAAATATCCCCTATTCTTTATGATAAAATGAATCCTCATCCCATAAATATTAGTCAAATCATTTCACTGGGTCCTAACCACTATTCATAGGAACACAACAACTCTCTTAGGAAACAACGATGGGTGAAATAACCAATAATATTCGAGAAACACCACTGATGAATATCTATCACCACCTCCAAACCATGTGTCCGAACTAAAAAATGGTCAATACCATTTCCATTATCCCGATTCACCATTCCTCTTTACTTCTGGTGATCAACATCACTCACAGTCACTCATCCCATGCCCAACATGTTCACATATAATCGACTCCACCAAAAAATATATGTGAGAATTTTTTATAACTATTTTAACCCTGACCAACCACCCATTGAACCTCATATCACCCCTACCATGACATACCATTCTAAAATATACCATTTCACACATGAGAAAACCCTCTAGAATCTCTTAGGATCCCAAAATACTCATAGTAGTATATAAACAGTCTCACTTTGACCAACCCTCGCCCGTTCATTTTCCACACATCACGTGAAAATATAAAATAAGGAGAAATCTTGGAACCACCTACCTTATGATCATAGACAACGAATTTTCAAATATCTAACTCTGATTCAAGACCAAATTGAATGAATAAAAAAATCTGATAAAGTCTCTTAAAAATGGGCATAATGATCATAAATGGTGTGAAATACCTAAAGAATGAAATAAATAGTAAGGATATGCTCACATACTATTACCCTTTCCCTAGGATACCAAAAACGACGAAAAAAATATTTTCTATTATGAAACTATAGAGAATACCCATTTGGAATCAGGGAATTAGAGGGAGGGGATATACCCACTACTCTTAACTAAAATTACCTCCTCCCTTTATTATTTATATTCTAAAGTAAATTATATTTTTATATTTTTATCTCTATGGAAGGAGTTCACATCATGAGTTTTATGTTGACACTAGAATTTATTAGGACATGAAATAACCCCTATCTAGGAAACATTAATGCCATGAAACTAGGTTTTTAATATGAATGAAAATAGTCTTTATCTATTTTGGTTGCATATCATCCCTATTCACCTGAAAATTACCATAGGTCACTCCTATCCACCAAAACATTTAAAACCAGATAAAATACATGGGTTTCTACAAAAATTAAATAGTTTATCACCTTAGTTGAATTATGGGGTTTGGAACTGTTGGATGCAAATTAGTATTAAAAAAATTAAATCCATATGATAATTCTGAATGGTAAAAAGCCATATTATTAGAAAAATGATATTATAAAAGACAAGGTATTGGTTTTAAAACAGATTTGTCATTACATTCTACTGAATATTAATTTTTGAGATGTCTTGGTATCAGTGGCTCATTATGACTTGGATCTTCATTAAATTGTGTTCAAAATAAAGATTTTAAACATTTATCTTATTGAAAATATTTATTTGATCCAAACTAATGATTTTATTAGTTAGGGTGAGGGACAACTTGTTTGAAAAGTTTGAATTTTGATATATAAGATAAAAAGGGCTTCAAGAAATGTTATTTAAATTTTTGAAAGAGTAATAACATCCTCTAGGTTTCAAGGTATTTTTTCGGATCAATTAATTTTCTTAGAAATAATTGTTGAAATTTTTAATTTTTTTTATGTTTAGGGAATACTTCTTTCTGATAAATGTGAAAAAAATTTAACTACGACAAAATCAATGTCCTTAAACCACATTTATATGATATATCTTGGGGATTATTCAATTTTTTAGGGCTTCAGAATTCTTCATAAAAGGAAATATGATATTATTGGGTAATCTAAAATAGGATAAGTTGAATATAACCTTAATAGGATAAATATGAGGTCTTTCTACACTAGTGATTCATCTATTTTTTGGTGATAAACCTTAAAAAGATCAATTTCCTCAAAATTTCCAAGAAAAAAAATTAAAAAAAATATTGAATATGCTTAAACTTCTAAACCCTATTTAATGATATTGTTTTTACTCAACCTGATACTTATATTTTTGTTATTTATTTTGGGAAATACATGACAAATATTAGACACATTCACTCGAGAATTATCAATAAAGTATTTAGAAAAAATTTGATCAACTTAAAATTTTTGGATACTCCAAATGAATTTTTTTAGGTACTTTGAATAAAAAATATGTTTTTTTATTTATTTTTATTATTGTTAGAGGGGATATATCATTGAAAATTGTCAAAAAACACTTAAAGAAACTTATATCGTGGAATCAAAGTATTTTTCTTATTATAAAGCTACTTTTCAAGCTATGTGTATTAAAAACATGATTTCAAGATTTCATATGGTTTATGAAATATCAATGAAACATGTGATATGTCGTGAAAACACTTCTATAATACATTTATCTAATAATATAATTGTAATTATCATTATAAACATATTGATATATGTACTTGTTTGATAGAGAGAAAACTATATAGTATTAGAATCTAATTGGGAATATTTCTTGGCAGAATATGTTGGTATATAAACTAATGAATGTCTTAAAAATTTTAGTATTTCTGAGTCACTTTTTCAATATGATTTTTGTTAAATATTTTTGATGTTTTGTGTTAGTGGGAGTTTGAAACTCTATATAAGTACATTTTTTATTAGAAATATATTTATGTAATGATTATTTTTGAAACATTATGTATCTATAAATGAATTTTGGGATGCCTAAATTGTTATTATAATAATATACATGGATTTATATAATTATTCAATTATACATCATTCTTGGTTATATGAGTATTAATTGTGCTATAACTAATGAACCTTTAAGATTTCATTTTTGTTCATTTTCTATGTCATTTTTTACATTGTAATATTCATTGTTTTAGTTAAAATACTTGGATGTATTGTTAATTAATTAATGAAATCTAGGTGTATGAATGTTAAATTATGGATGGGAATTAATCAATAATTTACATTCCTTTGATTTATTGTATCAATTAAATATTTCATTATTTAAAAAGATATATGAATGCATTAATGCGCCATCTTTTTCATAATAGTTTAATTATACATTGACACTTCGAATATCACACATTTACAGAAATTAAATATTGGAACTTAATTACATGGTACATTATTGATAGTTACAATCATTTATCTAATGAATTGTCCTTATTCCCGTATTGAAAATTATATATAAACCGATATTCTATATATTAGTTTTGTGAGTGATATAAATATTAACGAATTACCTATAATTGGTTAGTTTACATATACTTTCCCATTTTATTTTGAATTATTATTGAAAAACAACAAGGAATAAGAAATATGGATTTGATAAAAGCATATGGTAAATATTATAATCACTATTTTTGTATCATATCACAATTTTATATCAAAAATCCAATTCAATTTGAATTAAATATAAAATAATATCACATAATTTTTAATTTTATAACCTATCTTTAATAGTGATATGATCCCATTAAGGCGTAAACCTCATTCCATTAATTATGTACCATCTCACAATAGGTTTGAACTCCTCTCCATTAATTCCCCCTTTGGATTCTAAAACAAAAAACCTAGCTTGATAGGATCATTCAAACAAGTAGGGAAACAAACAACGATACTCATCTATCATGCTTCCACAATAATGAGACCCATGGAAAACTATGTACATGACATTTATATAATGGGATTCAAAACAGCTTCCCATAACATTAATTTTATTGATCCAATAAATCATGTTATCCATGTCCAACCCACAAATTCATGTCTACAAAAAGTAAACAGATCCACTATTATATCAAAAATAAATTCTGGTGTAAATATAAAATATAAAAAATGTGTAGATGATTTCATATAAAAATTCAAGTTTTATTTCCAATTTGAACATTTAATCCCATGAAATCAATAAAGAGATTTATTTTCAAGATAAAAAGCATTTATTACAAATTAAAAATAAATATTTTCTATTTAATTTTATAAGAATATGAATACCCAAGTAATTCCCAAAAATATGTTAAATTATATAATATTTATTCCATGAAAAACAAACAAAAACTGTTCCAAAAATTCACATATGCATTAAAATTATAGAACATTAATAAAAAAACACCAATAAGAATTCTTCCATTAAAATTTACATTGATTAAAAATGTTCTCATAAAAAATAAAAACATGCGTCAATGACAAGAATTTTATCTAGAAAACTCACAATATTTTAAACAAAAATACATATCTAGTACTCTTAAAATGATGTCATAAAAAAGTCCCATACAATTGGATTTTTTATTGTCCATAATAAATTATTCAAAATAAATAGTAATTACAAATTTGTGTATAACAAAATTTATAAAATTTTAGAAAATATATAATTTGAAATGTATTATTCATTTTTAATTAAAAAAGTAAAAAATATCATTATTATCTTAGGAGAAAATTAATTTAGTGAACTAGGTCCCAGTTTAAGATATTCAATAAAAACAGAGATGAAAGATAAAAATTATAAATATTTTTCCTCTATATTCGCAAGCACATCATTCGTGTCCCACATTTATCTATGAATAACAACACACAACACTAACAAAATACACACTATTTTTATTATTCTAAATGATTTGTTTTATATCCATAGATAATAATTTAATGAAGCCTTAAAATATCATAATTAATTTCATATCATCCGTCTATATATATCCCCTAGAAATTCATAACCAAATCTCCACCCTTTTTATAAGGTCTACTAGATATAAAAAGGATACAAAATGCTTACTTACACTATAAATAATAATATTCATGAGTTTTTGAAAATTCATAACATAATAATAAATCATTAGTACATAAAAATATATTTCCCATAAAATAGTGGTCATGCAATTTGAAAAAATAAAAAATGATTCAAATATCAAAAATTCATTTCTGTACACATAAAATTAAAATTTTCATGAATAATAGTCACTTCTCATTCTAACATTCTATTACATAGAAAAAAATCTTTAGAAAAAAATAATATATAAAATAATATAATATATAAAATATTAAAAAAAATATAAAACTAAACATAATGTAAATTTTTAATTAATTGCATTATTTATTTATTCTACATGAAGTTCAACCTTAAAACATAATATACTTAATTATATAAATAGAAAATTATGGAATTAGAATAAAAACATTTAAAACATAGAAAAACATATCATGAAAGTGAATATAAATCAAAGTGATATGGATTAATAATTATGAAAACAAAAAAAAAATAAATTTGAAATATCCACTCAACATTATCCTTCATTTCCATAATTAAAAATATAAAATCCACAAACCCTCAATACTAGATTTGTTGATAAAAAATATTTACATTTTTGGATTGATATAGATAAATATGACCCAATTTTATACATAAAAACATACATCATAAAACTGAAATATTGGATGAATTACAAACCCAAGGACCTTTAAGGTTTTTATTATTATTGATTTTTGGAAATATATTTAAAAAACAATATCCATTACTTTTATTGAGTAATTTTTTCCAATATACCCATACTTTAATATTCCATTATAATTCTTCAACATCTCCCATAAAATTATTCACACACAAAACATTTCTGAGAACAAAAAATTTAATTTTATTCTTCAAAACCAATGGAAAAAGAAACATTAGAAGGGTGAGTTCAAATGATTAGTTGGGTTAAACATAATAATTAATTATTGAATTTCATTAGTGATTTTAAGATGATCATAATGGTAAATTTACATAATCCATGTGAATATCATAGAATTACTAATACCCATAAAATTCTAGATCATTAAACTTATGATAGGGAACATTGATCTAAAAATGTCACATGTAAAAGGAATCAATAATAATAAGAAATGTGATATCAATCTAGATCAAAGGAAATAATAAAAAAACAATGAATGAAGTAAATAAAATGTGTTGGTATCTTAGAACATCAAACAATAATAATGGAATTTTATGACTACATCGACCCAAGCCTTTTACATAAAACATTTCATGATTTTAAGCATAATTAATCATCAGAGTACAAGACAAGGATCGTTAAGTCTAGTGTCATGGAAGACTAGGTACATATAACATAAATTATGGGGCTAAATAAACTATTTTATTTAATCTCCATAAAGAGATTCTAACTTCCTTTGAGCTCTTACATCTGCCTAGGGTACCTTGGGGAACACATGAATAAAGGGATGAGCTAAAAAGCCCAATAAGGAAATGAACATAAGGATGCATCTCAAGAACATGACATAAGTGGCATGGAATAATGATATCCAAGGAATGAAATGTGTATAATCATTTAATATAATCATGGTGTCATATAAACATGGAATCATATAAATGTGGCAGAATCATAAATCATATATTTAGTACGGGTCGAGGCTAACCGACAATCCGGTTTCACATCACATCACATGAGAATTAACCTTACCCAATGAATTTGAGCTATTTATAGGTGCACTAATCTCAACATTTTCATGAATATTCTTGACACATAAATATTCTTAGCACATATACAATCAAACATAATAAACCATACACTAACATAAGGGTACCCATGGAATGAATTGGGTACCACAATCATGACATAAATCATAACCAATGTGGGTATCATGAAAGTTTCAATGTAATGAAATAATTAGAAAATACATGGAATTTCATAGGGTAAAATAGTCATATAACATTGTATGTTGTTTCAAACCTAAGTGACAACATATTAGAAATGTATTTTAGAAACATTAGCATTAAAACAATTTTGTTCGGTTTTAAGGAAAATACAATAGAGCTATTAAAATATTAAAGAAGACATTATTTTATATAAAACCAGAATTGAACCAATAAGGTTTTCATAATAAAAATACAGAATTTACAAAGATATTGGTGTCTTAAATTAGAAGATAGTGTGCACTTGAAATTGGGTAAAAGTTTGAGAAGTTCCTTTAAAAAGAGTGTGCTTATTGGGAAGTATCAATGAGAGATTCACTTAAAAGCATGTATATCCTCGAAAGAGAATGAGATATGGATCTTGGAACATGAGTTTGGAGAATATAAACAGAATTTCTAAGTTTTACATAAAATAAAAGAGTACTACATTTTGGTAAAAATAAAGGTAGAGCAACTCAAATGAATAATGGATGTTCGAGTAGAATCCATTATGGTTTATTAGCATGGTATCAGGAGTAAATAAAAGGGATTTATGAGAGAGATAATGGGATTATAATCACATATAAAACATTATGGAGGTTTGGGGAAGGTGTATAAAGGTACCCCATCACTTGGTATTACCCAAAAAGGCATAGCATAGAGAACAATCTTGATTAAGAGTGAAAAGGGGATGATCCCTTACCTTAAATCTGTTGTTGTTCACCACTTGTTATTAACGACATGAATAAAAAAATTAGGCTCATTAATTAATAATTCAAGAACCTTATCTATATTCAATGTATTTATTATAACCCTTTTTATTTCATTCAATGCCTTTTTTATTAGTTACAAGGTTCAATTTAATTGTTTGGGCTCATTTGTTTACATGGCTTTAAAAGATCAGTTCACTTACATTCATGTTTGGACTATATTAAATATGAATGTGGTTGTATAGAGTTGAAGTTATATTATTTATTTAATATCAAGGAGATACATGATTGTAATTTAAATTATGTTACATATAGTAATGTTTAATTATTATATATATGACAATAGTGATAACTGCTTTTGTTAATCGGCAGATTTGATTACAAAGAATGTGTTTTGCTTTATAACTTAATTACATTTGTACCAAAGGATTATAAAACCGAAAATAGGATATGATACATATAAAATAATATGGTTCAACCATAAAAAAAAGATTTAATTACCAGAATTAATGAAAGTAATATAAATTGGTAAACTGTTGTCCTTGAATGTGCTAAAATATCACACCTCAAACGGTGCTTTCATTTCGTTCAAATAAAAGGGTGGGGAAATGAGAGAAGATAATGAAATATACCACTAGAATTAAGACATTCAATAAGATTAATTTTACTAGATTTATCATACTATTATGGTGATGGGAGTTTAGGAATGAAATAAATGAAAAGAACTTCATAGAAAAGAAGAAATTGTGAAGAGGAATTACCTCTTGAGACTTCCTCCTTTGAGAACCTCTTAAGGGGAGATGTTTTGGTATTTTGAGGGTAATTAGAGCTTTTGGACGTGGGGGAGGACCTTGGGGAGAGATTTGGGCAGAATAATTGCAAGGAACAAGGCTTCAGAGGAGTGTAGAGAAGAGGGAGTGAAGGGTGGGGATTTATAGTGGAGGAGAGGAGGGATTTCATAATATTATAATCATTTATTTATTATTTCTTCCCAAGACAAGGAATAGAAAGTATTCCAAGACCATGAATAATAAATGGTTCATGTGAATTCGAACCATGGGTTTTTACATAATCCTTGATGATAGGAATAGTCTATTTTGCTTATAATGTATATATACGGTAAATTATCGTATTTTACTATTCATCAAAATTTCATGTATTTCAAAAAAATCCCAAAATTTCAACCTGACCATTTTTCAATATGTAGAATCCAAAAATAAAGACCATTTTTCAAAATTAATTTTCTAAATATGATTATATTAATATTTAATTAAATTTATAATTTATTATCAAAAAGCATTTTTAAAACACTCATTAACTCTTTCTAAAATATAGGGATATTGTATTTCCAACATGAATATTATTTTTATAAAATCATAAGTGAGGTTAATATTCACTAGGTTATATCAATATTCATAAGTGTATGTTACTATTCATAAGGGTAGGTTACTATTGACCAAAAAATTATGTTTTCCTTATCAGACTCCAAAAAACATCTTGAACACAACCGTGTATGTCAGATTTTCAAAATTCTAAACACAGAAATGAGAAAATTATGTTTAATGGTCACTTATCACTTATTAGTTCATTATATTTAGTTTTAATGTTATTTTATGACATTATTATAAAAAGGTAATTTCCTTTGAAAAACATTGGGTCGTTACATTCTTCCCCCTTATGAAATTTCGCCCCTGAAATTTCAGTTTACACAAACAGGTGAGGGTGTTTCTCTTTAATTTCCTTATCTGGTTCCCATGTTGCTTCCTCAAACTTATGGTTCCTCCACAACACTTTTACAAGATTGGTTTTCTTGTTGCGTAGAACCTTATCTCTCCGATCAAGAATATTAGCTGGCTGCTCCTCATTGGAGAGATCATCTTCCAACTGCACCACATCTGAGTTTAGTACATGTGAGGGATCATGTATGTACTCCCTCAAGAGTGATACCTGGAAAATATCATGAACTCAAGCCATATTTGGTTGAAGTAAAATCCGATAGGCCATGGCTCCTATGCGGTCAAGGATCTCAAAGGGGCCAATAAACCTTGGGCATAGCTTCCATTTCTTCCCGAATCGCAAGACTCTCTTCCATGGAGATATTCAAAGGAAGACTTTATCTCCAATGTCGAACTCCATGTCCCTTTGAAGGTCATTCGCATTACGATTTTTCCAATTTTTAGCAGCATTGATGTGTTTCTGGATGACTTGAACCTTCTCTGTCATCTCTTGAACATGATTTGGTCCAAGTATCATTCTTTCTACAACTTCATCCCAATAGGTTTGAGTTATACATCTCTTTCCTTACAGTGATTCTTATGGAGCCATCTGAATACTCATGTAGAAGTTATTGTTGAATGAGAAATAAACCAATGGGAGATGCTGATCCCAACCACCTTTAAGTAAAAGAGAGCAGGGTCTTAGCATATCTTCAAGCATCTGAATAGTGATTTCAGATTTTCCATCAGATTGGGGGTGATAGTCTGTGCTGAAATTTAATTCAGTATTCAAAGCATGTTGATGACACCTCCATAATTTAGATGTGAGCCTTGGATCACGGTCAGAGACAATTGAGAGTGTAACACCATGTATTATCACCACTTTTTTCACATATATCTTTTCAAGTTGTTTAAACGAGAGATCTTCCCGAATAGAGAAGAAATGGGATGTCTTGGTGATTCGGTATCCCACAACCCATATCACATTATTTCCATTCGACATCATTGGGGGAACCATGTCAAAGTCCACAGTATCATTTTCCCATTTCCGCATGGGTATAGGTAATGGCTGCATCATACCTTTTTTACTTTGGTCACTTAGCAATAAATTGCTGACATACCAAGCACCTTGATATATATTCCACAATCTCCTTCTTCATGTTATCCCACCCGAAGTGTTCTCAGAGATCACGATACATTTTGGTACTCCCAGGATGGATAGAGAAGGTCGAGCTATGTGCATCATTCAATAAATCCTTCTTTATCTTTGGATCAGATGGTACACATAATCGTGTCCCAAATCTTACAACTCCTTCCTCATCTATTTTGAAATTGTAGGATTTCCCATTTTTAACAGCATCCACTCTTTTTTGAATTTCCACATCCTTTCTTTGAGCAGCCATTATTTTCTCCAAGAGAGATGGCTGAGCAATAATTTGAGAAAGGATTGATGATGTTCCTCCGTTAATGATTCCCATTTCCATCCTTTGAAAATATAAGAAGATCAGATCCTTTTCAATTCTCATCACTGTTAAAGATGTAGAATCCTTTCTACTTAAAGCATCTGCCACCTTGTTTGCCTTACCGGGATGGCAGTGGATTGAGTAGTCATAATCGTTGATGAGCTCTATCCATATTCTTTAGCGCATATTAAGATCATTCTAGGTGAATATTAACATGAGACTATTGTGGTCAGTATATATCTCACATTTTTTCCCATAGAGATAATGCCACCAGATTTTCAATGCAAATATCACATCTGCCAACTCCAGATCATGCATGGGATAGTTTTTTTCATGGATTTTATGCTTCCTTGAGGAATAGGCTATCACTTTATCATTTTTCATTATCACACAACCTAATCCTTTCTTTGAAGCATCACTGTACCCCATAAAGAGTTCTCCACTTGAAGGGAGTGTGAGTTCCGGTGTAGTGATAAGCCTCTTTTTCAACTCCATGAAATAGTCTTCACATTCTTGTGTCCAGAAAATCATAACTCTCTCCCATGTCATCTTGGTCTTTGGGTTTGAAAAGCTTGAAAAGTTCTTCAGGAATCGTCGATAATACATAGATAGACCCAAAAAGCTATGGACCTCTGTTACATAAGTTGGCCTCGTCCACTCTTCAATTTCCTTCATCTTGGAAGGGTCCAAAGATATCCCTTTCCTGGTGATAACATTCCCCAAGAATGATACATCCTCCATCCAGAACTTACATTTATTGTACTTTTCATAAAACTTTTCACTTCGCAAAGTATTTAACATAGTTTCCAAATGCTCCTGATGTTCCTCCTTACACTGAAAGTATATCAAAATATAATAAATAAAGACAAACACAAATTTGTCAAGGTAGTATTTAAAGACTCTATTCATTAAATCAATGAAAATTGTTGGAGAATTAGTGAGTCTGAAGGGAATCACTATGAACTCATAGTGTCTATTCCTCATTCGAAAGGGAAGTCTTGGGAATATCTTCTTTCCTCACCTTTAGTTGGTGACATCCCGACTGAAGGTCCACTATAGAGAAATAACTGGCCCCATGAAGCTGATCGAAAAAATTATCTATCTGTGGAAGGGGATACTTTTTCATTATAGTGATTTTATTGATCTCACAAAAATCAATGCAGAGGCGCATTGATTCATACTTCTTCTTGACGAAGTGGACTGGATCACACCATGGTGAAGAACTTGGGCATATAAAACCCTTCTCCATATTCTCCTGTAACTACTTCTTTAGCTCTTCTAGCACTACGGTGGCCATTCTATAATGTTTCTTTGAGATTGGTAGAGATCTAGGGATAAGTTCAATTGAGAACTCAACCTCTCAGTCAGGGGGTAGACCATAAAACTCTTCAGGGAATACATCTAAATAATCCCTCACAAGGGGCATGTCTTTAAGCATAATTCTCTCATTTGTCACAACCATTTGAGCTAGATATTCATGCTCATAAGGAAGAAATTTCAAAACTTGAGATGATGATTCGAATGGAGATTCACATTCCTCCGTGCACTTGAAAAGAATCAGAGGATTATTCAGGATGTGAAGAGTGGTCTCTCTTTCCCGGCAGTTTATATTGGCTTTGTATAAAGATAGAAAATCTATGCCTAAGATAGAACAAAACTCCACCAATAGAAGTATGACAAGATTTTCTGGGAGGTTTAGTCCACAAACATTAACCGAGGAGGATTTATAAACCACAGACGCAACGATTTTTCCATTCGCTGTTCTCATAGATAACTTTTCCTCCAAACTTTGAGGTGGTGTTTGAATAGTTATACTAAACATTCAAGATATGAAAGAATGTATAAAAACAGAATTAAATAGTATGTTATCTATTCATGAATGAAAAAAAATCCTACCTGTCACCACATCATTTTCCAGCTCAACATTAGTAGCAGTGATAGCATAATCCCTTCCTTATTGACATGGAGGTTGTTGCTGATTTCCTCTGACAACCCTCAGCTTTGGGCAATTGTTTGCATAATGCCAATGCTCCTTGTAGTTATAACACTGCACTGCAGGCTGAGTGTTGATCTTAACATTCCTTTCTTCTTCAACATTTAGCTAGATTTTTAATATCCCTCAAGCAGTTGTTGGCCAGATGACCAAAATATTCGCATTTGAAGCAATTATTGGTTCCCTTGAGACAGTCACCAAGATGTTTCTTCCCACAATTTTTGCAACGGGGAATGTGAGGATTCTTTCTATCATGGGATTTTTTTGATGAACCACCCATGTTGTTCTCCATTTTACGCTTCTTGTCACTAGACCCATGAGTTCACTGAGAGTCTCCAATCTCCATTTCAACCTTGAGTGCACAACAGACAATCTCCTCATAGATATCAAAGTCTCGAATCACCTATACTTTTCATAGACTCTGCTTTAGTCTTCTAAAGAAGCGATCCACCTTTCTTTCAGTGTTCATGAAAAAGACAGAGGCGCACCATGCAAGCCCGGTAATTTTTTCTTCACACGCCCCAATGGACTCATATTCCATCTACTTGAGTCCAAGGAACACTCTTTCTATCATGAGATGGAGGGTTCGAGGAAATTATTTGTTGAAAAACATCATCTTTAATTCCTCCCAATCTATGGAATCAATTTCTTCTTGGGACATTTTATTCTTGATCAGTGTCCACAACTAATCAGCTTCCCTATCAAAACGATAGACTGCCGGTACAACTTTCTCTTCTTCCGAGCACTGGAGTACAGAGAAAATATTTTCAATGGGTTTAATCCATTGTTCTGGGAGGAGGGGATCAGAAGACTCACTAAACATGGTAGGCCTTTGCTGCATAAAAGATTCTATGGATACTTGACCTTTCCTTGGAAGAGGAGGAAGTTCCACCTGATTCAAGTTATTATTAATAACTCGAGCCAGCTGACCAAGTATTGCCATGATGTTTTGATCAACCGCTTACATCACATCATGCATATCATTAGGGAAATCATCACATCGCCTATCACATTGGTTTTTGGAACTTGTTCTTCAATTTTCCGCCATTAACTATGAAAAAGAACGCATAATTAGAGGTCTTGAATACTTAGCTATTGAGAATAAAATGGAAACATTGAACATTAAAGGATAAAATTATAATGAATAAGTATGTCCTAAAATTTGATTTCTTGGGTTTATATCCAGGTTATCCTCGATCTATTTCATAACCTATATTATTATGGGCTGTTTTGTCCCTTAATAATGGTTTGTACTATGCTCATGAATCTACCAAAGAATATCACCCGAGAGTGTCATAACCAAGAGTGCAGTAAGGACCATTATCATGCACCAGTTCCTGTTCGAGTCTAGCTCAAAGCGGTGTTTTTGGGTATTACCTCTAGATACATCTAGGCCAGAGCCGCCTCCATATTCTCGTATCTAGACAGGGATGTATTTTTTTGATAAACCACTTACTCTATACTCACCAAAATTACGACTATTTTCTTATACACAGTCTCATCCTTAATATTCACACTAAGGTTCCTAATTACTAATCTCAAAAAATAACAACATCATCCTCTGATACTAATTATAGCGGCTAGAGCCTTCTACATAAAAAATTTCATGATTTTATGCATAATTAATCATCAGAGTATAAGACAATGATCATTGAGTATAGTGTCTTGGAAGACAAGGTACATATACCATAAAACATGGGGCTAAAAAAACTTCTTTATTTAATCTCCATAATGATATTCTAACTTCCTTTGATCTCTTACATCTAACAAGGGTACCCATTGGAACACATGAACAAAGGGATGAGCTAAAAAGTCCTGTAAGGGAACGAACATAAGGATACATCTCAAGCACATGAGTTAGGAGGCATGCCATAATGATATCCAAAGCATGAAACATATAAAATCATTTAATATAAGCATGGGATCATATAAACATGGAATCACATAAATGTGGAGGAATCATAAATCACATATTTCGTACCTGTCAAGGTTACCCAACAATCCCGTTTCACATCGCATCTCATGAGACTTATCCTTTCCCAATGCATTGGAGAGATATATGGGAACACCCATCTCAACATTTTCATCAATATTCTTGTGACATAAATATTCTTACCACATATACAATCATACATAATCAACCATACACAAACATAAGGGTACCCATGGAAATAATTGGGTACCACAATCATGACATAAATCATAACCAATGTGCGTATCATGAAAGTTTACATGCAATGAAATAATTAGAAAATACATGGAAGTTCATAGGGTAAAATAGGCATATAACATGGTATGTGGTGTCAAACATAAGTGACAACAAATGAGAAATGTATTTTAGAATCATTAGCCTTAAAACATTTTTGTGCTGTTTTAAAGAAAATACTATAGAGCTTTTAAAATAGTAAAGAAGACATTCTTTTATATAAAACCAGAATTGCCCCAAGAAGGTATTCATAATAAAAATACAGAATTCAAAAAGAAGTTTGTGTCTTAAAATAAAAGATAGAGTGCACTTGAAATTGGGTAAAGGTTCGGGAAGTTCCTTTATAATGAGTGTGTTTATTGGAAGTATCGAAAAGAGATTCACTTAAAAGCATCTATATCCCCGAAAGATAATGAGAGATAAATCATGGAACATGACGTTGGAGCATATAAACAGAATTTTTAAGTTATACATAATAGAAAAGGCAACTATATTTTGGTAAAAAGAAAGGTAGAGAAACCCGAAGGATAAATGGAAGTTCGGGTAGAATCCATTATGGTTTATCGACATGGTATCAGGTGTAACTAAAAGGGCATGATGAGAGAGATAATGGGTTTCTAATAACTTATAAAACATTATGGGAGTATGGGGAAGGTGTATAAAGGTACCCCATCACTTGGTATTACACAAAAAGGAATATCATAGAGAACAATCTTCATTAAGAGTGAAAAGGGGAGGATCGCTTACCAAAAATACGTTGGTGTTCCCCACTTGTTATCAACGACCTGAATAAAAAAATTATTCTTATTAATAAATATGTTCAGAACCTCTTCAATATTCAATTTATTCATTATAACCCTTTTTAGTTAATTTAAATCCTTTTTTATTAGCTAAAAGGATTAATTTAATTGTTCGGGCTCGTTTGTTTACTTGGCTTTTAAAGATTGGTTCACTTACATTCAAGTTTGTATTATATGCAAGATGAAAGTGGTTGTCCATAATTAAAGTTATATTATTTAGTTCATATCCAGGATATAAATGGTTTTAATTTTAATTAGGTTACTTAGATTGAAGTTGAATTATTATATATATAACCGTAGTGATAACCGTTTTTGTTAATCGGTGGATTTGATTACAAAGAATATGTTTTTCTTTATAACTTAATTTCATTTTTACCAAAGGATTACAGAACCAAAAAGAGGATATATAACATATATAAAAATCTGGTTCAACCATAACACAAATGGTTTCAGGACCAGAATTGAAGATAATAATAGAAATTGATAAACTGTTGTCCTTGAATGTGCTAAATTAGCACATCTCAAACTGTGCTTTCATTTCCTTCAAATACAAGGGTGGGGAAAGGATAGAAGATAATGAAATATAACACTAGCATGAAGAAATTCCATTACATTTATATTACTGGATTTATCATACTATTTTGGTGAAGGGAGGTGTGGGATGAAATAAAATAAAATAACATACAAGAAAAGAAGAAATTGTGAAGAGGAATTTACCTCTTGAAACATCCTCCTTTGAGAACCTCTTAAGGGGAGAGGTTTTCGTATTTTGAAGAGAATGAGAGATTTTGGACGTGAGGGAGGACCTTGGTGAGAGATTAGATAAGAATAATGGCAAGGCACAAGGCTTGAGACGAGTGGAGAGAAGAGGGATTGAAGGGAGGTTTTTTTATAGTGGATGAGATGAGGGATTTCATAATATTATAATCATTAATTTATTATTTCTTCCCAAGATAAGGAATAGTAAGTATTCCATGACCAAGAATAGGAAATAGTTCAGGGTAATTAGATACATGGGTGTTGAAATCATCCATGATATTAGTAATAGGCCTTTTTAGCTTATAATGTATATATACGATAAATTACCGTATTTTACTATTCATAAAAATTTCATGTATTTCAGAAAAATCCCAAAATTTCATCCTGGACATTTTTCGACATGTAGAATCCAAAAATGAAGTCCATTTTTAAAAAATAATTTTCTAAATATGACAATTTTATTATTTAATTAAATTCAAAATTTATTATCAAAAACTTGTTTTAAACACTCATTAACTCATTCTAAAATATAGGTATATCACAATTCCAAATTGAATATTTATTATTATACTATCATAGGTGAGGTTACTATTCGTTTGGGTATATCACTATTCACTAGGGTATGTTACTATTCATAAGGGTAGGTTACTATTCACCAAATTTTTTTTGTTTTTCTTATCGGACTCCAAAAACATCTTGAACACAACTGTGTATGTCAGATTTTCAAAATTCCAATCATAAAAGTGACAAACATATGTTTAAAGGTAATTCATTAATTAGTAGTTCATTATGTTCTGTTTTCATGTGATTTTATGAAATAATTATAAGATGAGAATTTCTATTGAAAATGTTTGGGTCGTTACAATAACCAGATAATTACCATATCCATTAGGTGTACAATATAATCAGTAAACTACATAATATTTTAATAGAAACAAAACTAAACCATCTCTTAGGAGTAACATTAATCAAATTAATTTTGTCTCATTACTAATGCAATGGAGGGATTTAACAGACCAACCCATCCCTAGTTTATAATGTTACCACCCATGCTTTCTTTATAATAGAACCACCAATCCTTGGTTTATAATGAAACCAAACATGAATAATTTATATATTCATATAAGTACAATATAATGATAAAAAAATAGAATCTTTCTATTTTCATTATAACAATACATATTTTTCATTCATAATTTGAATTACCCATGGAATGAAATGAGTTCCATGAAAAAATATTTCAAATAATCATAACCCATATAGAGAAAGAATAAAGATGATATCAATTAAAAATATATATAGAAAATCAAAAGTATGATGAAGGGTTTTTTAATTTATTAATATAAATGAAATTAAAATTTCATTAAAAACATTATTGAGGAAAATAAAATTTAAAATTTGAAAATCACATTTAAAAACTATAAATTAAAAATTGTTTTAAAATAAATCTCTTTTAAAATAACCTTGGAAAATTATAATGGAATCCTCAAATCAAATAATGGTTAATATGAAAATAAAATCCATTAATTTCAGAAATGTTAAAAAACATTCTATTAAGGCATTTTGTAAAGATTTTCTAAAGAGACCCATATAGAAAAAATAAACAAATTTATATATAAAAAACATTTAAAAGAAAGTCAATGAAAATGTAAAATAACTTTATGAAATACTTTAATTTTAGAAAATACCATTTTTGAAAGCATTTCAAAAAAAATGTCATAGAATGGAGTAACATTCTATTTAAATAAAGATACAAGACCAACATCACCAAAATAAATCTTTCTATATGTTTTATTAATAAATAAGGGAAGAAATGGAATCTTAAAATTTAAAACACACTCATAACTATATGATATTAAAATAAATTTATTTTAATAAATTTAGAGAATATAATTTCCCTAAAATGAACCCTAAACATAAACAATCTAGGAAAGAAATGTTATTGTATCATAAATCATTTACCACTTTTTTCACTTTTTAATCGTATCCCCCATGAAATAATAACAGCACGTGAAACTTTAAAAACATTCAAAATGAGGTTATTAATGATATAAAATTTCCAAGGGGATTTATATACACATAATAAAAGAATATATGTGCATAACATAAATATATATCCTAAAGAAGGAATGACTGTGGCAAATAAACTTTACAAAGAACTTATCGTTGAATTTAGAATCAATCAATTGAATGATTAATTGTAATTACATTAAATTCACAAAAAATATTGGAAATAAAACATAAATAAATCAATTTTCATTTTACAATTTTTCATAGAATAATATAATCAATTAAGAAATGGTATAACCTAATGAAAAGAAATTGTATTATGAAACCCTATACCACATGGAAGCATACATGTCAAACCACTTCAGTGAAATAATTTTAATTGAAACATAAAATACATTAAATAATGAATACATTATGATATAAAATTTAAGAATAGAACAAATAGAATTTCATCCATTTACGATGGGTCATTTGAGATAAACAAATGACTAATCCCAACTAATGCCTTTTTTATTGCTATTTGTGACATATTATTTATTCCATAAAAATGGTTTATTACGATGGAATAAATAATCCATTGAAAATAATTATTGTGTGCGTTTCGGCTACCCAGGGAAAAAAATAATCACGACCGTCATTTGTGATAATAACAAAATCCATTGCAAATTCCCCTAGGCTCGAGATTATTTGGGATGGTAATTAATGTCACTTATTATAATATTTATGAAAAACTATTTGTGAAGACGTTAATTATTTCTCAAATAGACCGTCGTAAAAAAAAGAACCTGAAATTTTAATACCCGCACCACCATCTTTCTTTCTTCCTCCACTTTCTCCTCCCTCTCCTGCAATATGCCCTACAGCTATAAGATTTTCCTCGGATTCGTGTGGCTCCGTTCCTCCCTTTTTTTTTTCTGATTTAAGCTCAGATAATTAGGGGAAGGAATCCTCCTACATTATAAAACAATTTTTTTCATATTTGGGATTAATGTTTAATATATTTGTTTGGTCCCTAGGTTTAGAAATTTATTTGATTTTCATGCATTATTTGATATTTAGGATAAATTCAGTTGAATTAATTTATATTTTGATTTTAATCTTGTTATTTTTTTATACATTTTGGGTTCAATGTAAAATATAATAGTTTTGATAAACCCTGAGTATAGAAATTTATCTAATTTTCATTGCTTTATTTGATATTTAGGATTGATGAAATTGTATTAATCTCTATTTTGATTTAATATAGTAATTATAATTTATTTTAATTGATTTTTAGGAATTCTTCTAATTTTCTTTTTTTATATGTGTTTTGTATTTATGTTTATATATATATATATATATCTGTGTGTATTTTTGTGTACTAAGTTAATTTTGATATATGTTTGTCTGTATATATATATATTCCTTAGAAAAATATTTGTAAGGATTATGATATATATATATATATACACACATATATATGTATGTCTGTATGTAAATTTTTATATATGTATTTATAAATTAGAAATGTAGATATGTTAATTAAATTAACAAAATATAATTTATATACCTATATTGACAAAAAAATAATTTAATATAAAGACATATAAATAATACATTCTGATTAATTAAGAATTTTTTTGATATAAATATATGTAAAAAATAAATTCAGTTCATACATTCAATAATCTTTTAAAAACATATAATTAGATATATATATATATATATATATATATGTATATATATATTTATATTCAAAATTGTGTACTATTTCTAATATAAATATATATATATAAACGTACTAGTATGTATTTTATAATTATATATATATATATATATATGTTTAGAAAAACATGTAATGTTTATGATATCACTACTCAAAATTAAGGCTATAACCATGGTTTAAAACCATGTATATAATCCCAAACACCATGGATATAAGTTATATCCATAGTTCCATAGACTATGGCATATATTGGCATGGCTATAGGGAGAGCCTTATAGTCACAATTGCAAACCATGGATGAACCATAAGCCATAAAGGAACTATAGCCATGGTTTGAAACCGTGGTAATTGGCCTAAAACAACATATTGAAACCATGTCTATAGGCCTTACAATTTCATTAAAAAACACCCCACACCCCCACACCCTCTACACCCCCTCCCTTCTCCCCTGGATAGATCCCCCCTAGCACACCCCCTTACAGACCCCCACACTCTATAACACCTGAGATTTTATGAGAAATATTTTATTTTTATGTATTATGTTTTATAAATCAAAAAAGGAATCTTTAACTACACAAAACACTGTATTGGATTGCGTTATAAGCAAGATCATCCTTCCTCGATAGCTTGGGTTGTACGCAATACCGAGTTTCTCTAAACAACGATATGTTATTAATATATTATATAAACTAGCCATTTTGATTAGTGATACCCACCTTTTGAAATTATATAAATTTTATCTTTCAAAATGAACTGCATTTTTGGATTCGGTATATCGAAATTAGCTTAGGGTGAATTTTTGGTATTTTTCTGAAAACTTTCAATTTTTGATGAATAGTG
The DNA here is from genome assembly GCA_963277665.1 of Viscum album. Classification (NCBI taxonomy): domain Eukaryota; kingdom Viridiplantae; phylum Streptophyta; class Magnoliopsida; order Santalales; family Viscaceae; genus Viscum; species Viscum album. Next base: position 1,370,440,841 of record OY728136.1, read on the forward strand.
AAAACACTGAGTTATTGGTTAAACCCGACTTTTTATTTAAATAATCATTTTTTAAAAATTTATTTTATGTAAAAATAGATACATAATACCTATATATGTTCAATGTAATTCATTGGAGTAATTTTATAATAATATAGATACAAAAAAATTCTATTGGGCTTTTTACCATCTTTTACCCTCCTCATAGGAGCATTTGCAATTGTACATAAAACCTAATTTTACCACTTCTGTGAGTTGAATTTTGAAAATCCGAGAGACACGGTTAATATAAAGAAGAAAAATGTGGTTCAATAAGGAAAACATAATTTTTGGTGAATAGTAGCTTTTTACTTTTATATACCACAGTTTAAAGTAAATAGGGTAATTAAGGGTAAAAATGATATTATTATTACCTTAACACATGCCCTAATTCTATTGGATAATTTTAATTCGACCAAAAACAACCATAGGAATAAAATATGACCATTTAGGTCCACTTGGATTAGATTAGGACACTTATTATTATTTTATTTAAAGAAGACTTAAAAGAGTTAAAATCAATGTTTAACAACTAATTTTTTTTGATATAGTGTCATACATAAGATCAATTCGACTATAAATATTATTTAAAAATATAAAAAGATTTCCTACATAATGGTATTTTATTTATAATTTTTAGACCTTAAATTATTTAATTTATTTATGAAACATTGATGATGCAGTAATTACCTTATTAATGGAATATTAACATAATTGATATTATAAATACCAAAATAAATGTAATTTAAGTCTTTTTATGAATTAAACTAATTTTATAGGTTAATATGACATGTTATTATTGATTTACATAACATTTTTCGAACTAAACATGCTATAATTAGTTTCACAAAAATCAATTACCAAATAGTGTCAAAATTGATATAAAATAGTTTTTAAAACAAATATTATACTATTAATTGTTATTTTATTCCTAAAAATCTGATGTTCAGCCATATGACTTATATAAGGTAATATATATTAAAAATGAACCACTTGGGGTTCGTTTGGCTTGTTATAGTAAGTTTACTAACCATATAGTGTATGAAAACAAGAAGACACGGTAAAAGTTAAATTATTTATCTTTGAGTTAAATCTAAATGATAAGGTTAATATAGTAACATAAACTTGTCTAAAACCTATTGGATGATATTAGTACGACCTATACCAACCTTATCTTAGAAATAAATCATGTTGGCCCCTCTCCTCTCTTATAAAAGGGAACCTCCTCCCTCTCCACTTTACACAAGTTCTAACCTTCATTCTCTTCCAAAACCGGCCCATTTCCTTTATCAACATACCTAGAATTATAATATTGGTTCTGGTCTTCTTCAAAGACCAACTTTAGGGCCCTAAGATGTGGTTTAGAAGAGGCGTGCCAAAGAAGAGGTAATATCCTTTACCAATTATTTCAAATTCATTTCTTCTTCTACTTTTCTTCTTTTCTTCTATCATAATAAATTAATAACATAATTATCACTCATATAATGACATGTTATTATAAATACGATACAACCCTATTTCACCTTCTATGCATCCCACGAAAAACAAAATCACCGCGCATGCATATGAACAGAATATCGTCTCCACGCTGTGGTGTAATCTGTTTTTCCAGCACCACCTTACATGGATTGGTATAATGGTGTAAAGAATAACTATATATTGTTATTATGAAATTATACTAATTCTGAGATATTCTATCATTCACTTCAATACAATTCCACAAACATGGGAATGATATCATCGCTCATGCGTACGTACGACCTACCGTCTCCACGATGTGATGCGACTCATTCTACATGATCTTTATTGAATAATGATTATATAAATTAATTTAATAAATATATATGATTTATATAATACTAATAACATTCTATAAAGTATGTATCTATAACCTAAAAATAATAATAAGAATTTATTCGACAGAACACGCATAAGAACATAAAGCAATGAACACCTGAATATCAAGTAGCAATGAAATATTATTAATAAAAAGATAAGAATATGACCATATATGATATCATAACAATAAATATGATTCTTTAATATTTCAATGAGATTATTTAAATTATAATACAGGAGGTTTGGATACGTACAAAGCATATCAGACCTAAGGTAAGGGAAAATCTCATAATCGCATTTTTATCCGAGATTGTTTATACTTTAGAATTTACTAGGGAATATATATCATCCACATCCATGTTTTCCTCAATATGTAATATTATTTCTATCATCATAATATTGTTTAAATACAATTTTAATCATTAGTGTGTTTTTATTAAAAGATATGAAAGGAATCGTTTGTCGTATTTTGTATGAGGTACTTTTTGACTTTTCAGGCCAAAGTACGAGAAAAATGTTTTTTTAACTTATAAGAAATGATGGATTTTTATGATTTCATAGAACATTATTTCCATGAATATTCCTTTACATGTTTTTAGTTTATTTTTAATCAACTTCTTTTAGTTTAAAATTGGATGACATGTTAAGAAAGGGAAAAAAATTTGAAGTAGAAAGGATATTTTCCACAAGAATGGAGTTCAAGCATTTTATCGAAATTATTTTCCATCTAAGATAATATAGTGTTTTATTTATATCCCTATTTTTACATTTATTTGATTATTTCATTATGTATTTATTATTATGATGTCTTATTATCTTATATGTATTATGTTACGATGGCATGATGTTTAAGAATCCCATTTTTATTACATGGGTTATGTTACAATGTATGATTTATGATCCTGTGGTACACATAAGAATGGTATCATTATGAGATGGGTGGGAGCTATATCTCCATCCAATGAATTTGGTAAATATTTATATCTCATTAGATAGACATGTCTGGAATGGTAGGTTAATCCGGTTCAGTGATACATGACTGAAACGAGGAGTGAACTCGGTTCAGAAATGGACATTGTCTGCTAGGATAGACTTGGAAATGAGTCTTGAATACTAAGAAATGATTCTATATGATTATGTGTGTATGAAACAAAGTTTCATGTATTATTTTATGATTATTTGGATTATATTTCACTTCCTTGATTTATCCCATGTTATGATATTATGATATCTTTTGCAGGTTAAGATTTTCAAAATGTTATGTTCTTATGAATATGATATGACAGATATTTCTTTTTTTTTACCATTACGGAGCATTTGAGCTCACCCTTTTGTATATTTTCTTTTCCCTAGGTCAGGATAAATGGTATTAAGTAAGATATTCCAAAAGGGACTCTAGATATGATAAAATAAAAGGGAGACAATGTAGATGATTTATGAACCAGTTGTTTATGTTTATCAGTTTCTAAAGACACTAAACCTATACGGTCCTTTCATGGTTTTGTTATATGATGTAATAAGTGTGCTTAAATTTGGATGCAATAACAATGTATGTAATGTATGGGTCGTTATAGTTGTTATTAGAGGAAAGTTATAGTCATACATTGGAAAATAGGATGTGAATGCCTTAGTAAAAACCCTAAGAATATGTCTAAGCAAAGAAAACAATCTTAGTGTTTTTTGAAATGGCCATGAGTAACCAATGATAATACCTAAAGTGTGAAATTTTATTACTAATTATGTTGTTTTCCTGTTATAGTTATTGTTTCTCACACTGTTCTTCTTGGTTTTAGTCAATGGCTAGAACCCGATGGAACGATGTTAATGTGGAATGCGATGGTCTATGCAATGTTTGCCCGCCTGAGCAACCAAACGTTATGTGAGCTGGAATAAAAAATCATGTAGCCATGATCACACAACTTTCTAAAGATATGAATCATGAAGGACTTGAAAAAGAGAAAAGGAAGGAGCAACATTCTATTGAATCCTTCATGAGGCAGCATCCACCCTCATTTAGTGGGTCTACTGAACCATTAGTGGCTAAACAATGGATCAGTACCACTAAAAATATATTTTCAGTTCTACAATGTTCTGAACATGATAACGTCATCTTAGAAGTATATCGTTTGGAAGGTGAAGCTCATCAATGGTGGAATCTTATCAAGAATACAAGGCCTCAAGATTAAATTGAATCCATGGAATGGGACGAGTTCAAGAACTTGTTTTTCAATAAGTAATTCCCTCATTTTCATCAAACAAAGACAGAGAAGGAGTTTCTTGAACTAAAGCAAAAGGATGATGAATCTTTTGGTACCTATAATGAAAATTTTACAAGACATGCATGGTACACTTCCAGAATTATTATCCAACATGAGAGTAAGATCGGTCAATTTTTTAGTGGCTTAAAACAAATTCTTCAAAGGGCGTTAGCTATAAGGGACTTCAATAGCTATGAGGAAATTGTTCAATGTGATATCAAGGTTGAGATGGAGATTGGAGTAACCCATCAATCATATGGGTTTGATAAAGAGGAAAATGGAATTCAAAGGGAAATTTATAGACCACACTAAAAAGAATATAAGAATTCCCTTATGCTCAAAGTGTGGAATGAAACATGGAGGGAATTGTCTTAATGAGACAAGTAAATGTTTCAAATGTGGAAAAGATGGTCATTGGGATTTTTAATGTCGCAATGATGGGAAAAAGATGTCTAGTGATGTAAACAATGAATAGGCTACACAGAATGCACCTCCCACACTTCAATGTTACAAGTGAAAGGAAATGGGGAATTATGATAATCAATTCCCTAATCCAAGGATTTTTTATGGTGATCGACGTCAACAAACTCTTAAGGACAAAGACAAAGTAATGTCACATGCAATCTCTATCGGCGATGTGGAGTATGATAACAAAGTGGTGAAAGGTACACTTTCCATCCACTCTAAAGTAGAAAATGTTTTATTTGATTCTGGATCCACCCACTCTTTAATTTCTGAAGAACATGCTAAGGGTATCACCATATTACCTCAATAATTAGATGTTGAGTGAGCTGTGACCACCTCTAATGGAACAGTCACGTCAAAAGATTACAATTATTCTCTTATTGAAGTTTGTGGGAAGGTGATTCCTTCAAATCTTGTGATCCTTCCTATAATGGAATTTGGTGTGATCCTTGGAATGGATTTTCTTTCATTATATGGAGCTCATATCGATTGCCAATGAAGGGAAGTCAGATTTCATATTCCGGATCAATCAACGATCATCTATCAATGCTATGATAAATATAACCTTCCAGTGGAAACTTCTTTATTCTTGTGGGTAATGATTCTAATAAATGAAGGTTATTTATCTCAAATGGTTAGAGAGAAACTCATGATTAAGAATAGACCCATTGTACGAGAGTGTGATGATGTCTTTCCAGAGGAATTGACAGGTCTTCCACCAAATCGTTAAGTTATGTTTTCAATAGAACTCATACAGGGTGCTATGCCCATTTCAAAGTAACCTTAAAGAATGGATCCAATTGAGTTGCAGGAATTGAAAAAGAAACTCCAAGAGAATCTTGATAAGGGATTCATACGCCCTAGTGGACCACCTTGGGAAGAACATATTCTGTTCGTTAAGAAGAAAGATGGATCAATGAGACTCTACATTGATTATAGAGAACTTAACAAGAGCACTACCAAGAAAAAATATCCTCCCCCATGCATTAATGACATATTTGACCAAAAACGTGAAGCTCAGTACTTCTCCAAGATTGATCTTCATTTACGGTATCTTCAATCAAGGTTCAAAATGGAGGATATACCAAAGATGGCATTCCGTACAAGGTATGGGAACTATGAATATATAATAATGCCATTTGGTATTACTAATTCCCCTACAATCTTCACGGATCTAATGAATAGAGTATTTAGAGACTTTCTTGATCAGTTTGTGGTAGTCTTTATAGATGATATTTTTTTATTCAAAGAGCAAGGAAGAACATGAAGATCACTTGAGAATAGTATTAAAGATCCTATGAAAGGATATCAATTTTGCCAATTTTACCATGTGGGACTTTTGGCTTCAAAAATATTCATTTTTGGGTCACATAATCTCAAAAGAGGGGATATCTGTGGATCTAGCAAAAATAGGGGTTATCGAAAGATGGTCAAGACCAGCAATAGTTACTGAGATCTGATGTTTTCTTGGTTTGGCTGGATATTATCGACTTTTTGTGAACAATTTTTCATGATTATATAATCCACTCACCAGGTTGACTCAAAAAGGAGTTAAGTTCATTTGGACGAAGGAGTGTGAAGATAATTTCAAAGAGTTAAAAAGAATATTTTCCTGTGCACCTCTTCTCACACTGACTTATAGTGGAGAAATGTTTGTGTTACACAGCGATGAATCCAAGAAGGGATTGGGGTGTGTTCTCAGGAAAAACGATATGGTGATAGCTTATGCCTCACGACAATTGAAAATACATGAGAAAATTTACCTAACTCATGATTTGGATTTAGTTGTGGTAATCATTGCATTAATGATTTGGAGGAATTATCTTTATGTTGAAAGGTGTGATATTTATACTAATCATAATAGTTTGAAGTATATTTTCACACAAAAGGAGATGAATATGTGTCAAAGAAGATGGTTGGAGCTGATTAAGGATTATGACTGCTCAATTCACTACCACCCTGGGAAAGTAAACAAGGTGGTAGACTTATTAAGTTCATAAGTCCATGCTAGCTTATCCATGACGAGGATCACAAATGATCCTTGATTTATAGATTTACAAAGGATAGATCAGGGAATTATAATGGAAGTTCAAAAATCATAGCTTTATCAAATGAATGTTCAACCATCTATACATGTGAAGATTAAAGAGGCACATAATGAATATGTAGAGTTGCAATAGAATGTGAGAAATGTTCCTGAATTCCACATTGATTGTGAAGAAATTATAAAGTTCAGGAATTGGGTTTGTGTTCCTCCCATCCCAGAATTAAAGAAGGAAATATTGGATAATGCTCATAATTCTTCATTCTCAATTCACCCAAGAATCACGAAGATGAATAGTGACCTGAAGGAGTACTTCTGGTGGGATGGCATGGAAAGAGATGTTGTTGAATATGTCTCTTGATGCTTGGTCTGTCAAAAAGTTAAAGCTGAGAGACAAAATTCTAAGGGGATGTTACAAACTTTACCCATACTAGAATGGAAATGGTAAAACATCACTATGGACTTTGTCACTAGACTTCCTAAAACATCCAAAGGAAATAATGATATCTGGGTTAGAATTGATCGTCTTACGAAGTCAGCACACTTCATTACTATTAGGGAAGATTTTTCTCTTAATCAGATTTCCAGAATATATGTAAATGAAGTGTTAAGATTGCATGGAGTACCACTTTCCATTATATCTGATCGGGATCTGAGTTTTACCTTGATGTTTTGGCGAAGTCTTCAGCATACTCTAGATACATAGTTGAGTTTAAACAATGCATATCATCCTCAGACAGATGGTCAATCTGAGAGGACAATTAATACTCCAGAAGACATGTTGAGAGCCTTCTCTATGGATTTCAAAGGTGGTTGGGATCAACACCTACCTTTGGTGGATTTTTTTTAATAATAGATTTCACTCCAGTATTCAGGTGGCTCTCTATGAAGCTCTCTATGGAAAGAAATGCATAAATCCAACTTGCAGGGATGAATTTGGTGAAAGAAAGATATTAGGAATTGATCTTGTTGATGAGATGGTAGAAAAGATTAGATATATTCAACAACACATAAGAGAAGCCTATAGTCGACAAAAAAGTTATGCCGATAATCGAGGAAAGACCTACAGTTTTAAGTGGGTGATAAAATTTCCTAACGAATATTTCCTTGGAAGAGAGTAAGGGGATTTGGAAAGAAGGGAAATCTGAGATCTAGGTATATTGGTCCTTTTGAAACACTGGATCGTGTTGGGAGGGTAGCTTACCTATTAGAGCTTCCACCGAATCTCTCTAACGTTTTTGATGTGTTCCATGTATCTCTCCTGATAAAGTACATACCCAATCCTTCACATGTACTCAGCTCAGAAGTTGTATCGCTGGAGCAAGATATTTCTTATGAAGAACAACCGATAGAGATTCTGGATCGCAACGAAAAAGACATACAGAACAAGACCACTCTCTTGGTCAATGTTTTATGGAGGAACCACCAATTACAAGAAGCTACATGGGAACTTGGGGATATGATGAGGTATAAATATCCTCATTTGTTTGTTAGAAAGTGAATAATTTTGGGGGTGAAATTAATTTTAAGGGGGGTAGAATGTAACACCCTAGATTTTATGAGAAATATTTTGTTTTTATGTATAATGTTATATGCATCACCAAAAGGAATCTTTCACTACAAAAAAACTGTCTTGGCTTTCGTTACATGCAAGAGAAACCTTCCTCGATAGCTTCTGTTGTACGCAATACTGACCTTCTCTAAACAATGATATGTTATTAAAATATTAAATAAACTAGCTGTTATGAATAGTAATACCCACTTTTTGAAATTTTATAAATATATCATTCAAAATATACTTCATTTTTGGATTTGGAATATCGAAATTAGCCTAGGGTGAATTTTTGGTTTTGTCTGAAAACATTCAATTTTGGATGAATAGTGAAAACACTGAGTTATTTGTTAAAACCAACTTTTTATTTAAATAATAATTTTAATTTAAATTTATTTTAGGTCAAAATAGATACAAAATACCTATATAAGTCCAATTTAATTCATTAGAGTAATTTTATAATAATATAGATACAAAAATTTTATTGAACATTTTACCGTCTTTTACCCATCGCCTAGGAGCATTTGAAATTGTACATAAAAAATAATATTACTGCTTATGTGAGTTGAATTTCGATAATCTGAGAGACACATTTAATATTAAGGCGTAAAATGTGGTTCAATAAGATAAAATTAATTTTTGGTGAATAGTAACTTTTTTCTTTTATTTACCATGGTTAAAAGTAAATAGGGTACATAAGGGTAAAAATGTTATTATTATTACCCTAACATATTTTATAATTCTATTGGATAATTTTAATTTGACAAAAAACAACTGTAGGTCTAAAATATGAACATTTAGGTCCACCTGGATTAGATTAGGACACTTATTATTGTTTTATTTAAATTAGAGTTAAAAGAGTTAAAATCAAAGTTTAATAAATAAAACATTTTTATTATAGTGTTATACATAAGATAAATTCAACTATAAATATTCATTAGAAATCTATAAATATTCCCTATATAATTGTATTTTATTTATAATTTTTAGACATTAAATAAGTTAATTTATTTAGGAGACAATGATGATGTAGTAATTAGCCGATTATTTAAATATTAACATAATTGATATTATAAATACCAAAATAAATGTAATTTGAGACTTTTTATGAATTTTAAAATTTTTATTGGTTAATATGTCATGTTTTTATTGATTTAATTATCATTTTTTGAACTAATCATTCTGTTATGATTTTCACAAAAATCAATTACCAAATAGTGTCAAAATTGACAAAAAATAGTTTTTAAAAAAAATATTATATTATTAATTGTTATTTTATTTTGAAAAATCTAAAGGTCGGACAAATGAATTATATAAAGTAATATTTATTAATAATGAACCACCTGGGGTTCTTTTGGCTTGTTATATTATGTTTATTAACCATATAGTGTAAGAAAACAAGAAGACACGATAAAAGATAATTATTTAACTTAGAGTTAAATCTAAATGATAAGGTTAAAATAGTAACCTAAACTTGTCTAAAACCTACTGGCTGAGAGGATTACGACCGATCCCCACCTTAGATTCTAAATAAATCAAGTTGGGGCTATTAAAAACTGAATTTGACTTTATTATAAAATAATATTTTATGTTTTCCTAAGGTTCCCCTCTCCTCCCTTATAAAAGGGAACCTCCTACCTCTCATCTTTACACAATTTTGAGCCTTCATGCTCAGCCAAACCCTGACCATTTCCATTATCAACATCCCTAGAAACATAATAGAGGTTTTTTTCTTCATCAAATACAAACATTAGTGCCCTAAAAGGAGGTTTAGAAGAGGCGTGTCAAAGAAGAGGTAATATCCCTTACCAATTCATTCAAATTCATTTCTTCTTCTACTTATTCTTATTTTTTGTTTCATAATAAAGTAATAAAATTAGTGTAACTCATATACTTATATGTTATTATAAATATTAAACATCTCTATTTCACCTTCAATCCATCAAAATAAAAACAAATTCACCGCGCGTGCGTACGTACGGAATACCGTCTCCACACTGTGGTGTAATCTGTTTTTTCCAACACCATCTAACATGGATGGGTATAATGGTGTAAATAATAACTATATTTGTATATTATGTCATGATAATAATTATTATTTACTCTATCATTCACTTAAATTCAATTCCACAAACATGGGAATGATATCATCTATCGTGCGTACGTACGGCCTACCGTCTCTATGATGTGATGTGACTCGTTCTACATTATCTTCATTGAATAATGATTATATAAATGAATTGAATGAATAAATATGATATATATAATACTAATAACATTCTTTAAATTATGTATCTATAACCTAAAAATAATAATAAGAATTAAGTCAACAAAATACGCATATGAACAAAAAGCAATGAACACCTGAATAACAAGTAGCAATGAAATATAATTAATAAGAAGATAAGAATATGACCATATATGATATCATAACAGTAAATATGATTCTTTAATAAGTCAATGTCTTTATTTAAATATTTATATAGGGGGTTTGGATACATACGAAGAATATTGGTCTTAAGGTAAGGGAAAATCACGCTATCTCATTTTTATCCGAAATGTTTATACTTTTGAATTTACTGGGGAATATCTATCATCAACATCCATGTTTCATCAATATTTAATATTATTTATATCCTCCTACAATTTTTTAAATCAAATTTACCAATTGGATAGATTTTTTTTAATGATATGAAAGTAATCTTTTTTCATTTTTAGTACGAGGAACTTATTGACTTTTCTGGCCAAAGTACGAGAAAAATGTTTTTTAACATATATGGAATGAATGGATTTTTATGATTTCAAAGAAAATTATTTCCATGATGCTTATTTTACATTTTTCAAGTTAATTTTTAATCAACTTATTTTATTTTTAAATTGTATGACTTGTTAAGAAAGGAACAATATTTTTGAAGTAGAAAGGATATTTTTCTCAAGAATGGAGGTCAAGGGTTTTATCAAAATTAGTTTCCATCTAAGATAATATAGGATTCTATTTATTTCCCTATTTTTAAATTGATATGATTATGTTATGATGTAATTATTTTTATGATGTCCTTTTATCTTATATGGATTATGTTATGATGGCATGATGTTTAAGAATACCATTTTTATTATTTGGGTTATGCTATGATGTATGATTTATGATCTTGTGGCACACATAAGAATGGTATCATTATGAGATGGGTGGGACCTATATCTCTCTCCAATGCATTGGATAATGATATATATCTCATGAGATAGACATGGCCGGAACGGTAGGTTAATCCGGTTCAATGATACAAGATTGAAATGGGGAGTCAACTCGGTTCAGAAATGGACTTTGTCCGCTAGGATAGTCTTGGAAACGAGTCTTGAATAATAAGAAAATATTCTCTATGATTATGTGTGTATGCCATAAAGTTTAATGTTTTATGTTATGATTATTGGGATTACATTTCAGTACAATGATTTATCGCATGTTATGATATTATGATCACTTTTACAGGTTATGATTTTCAAAATGTTAGGTTCTTATGAATATGATATGATTGATATTTGCTTTGTTTACCCTTACTTAGAATTTGAGCTCACCCTTTTGTATGTTTTCTTTTTCCCAGGCCAAGAAGAAGAGTATTAAGTAAGATATACCGAAAGGGACTCTAGGTATGTTAAAATAAATGGGAGACAATGTAGATGATTTGTGAACCAGTTGTTTATGTTTTCCAGTTTCTAAAGACATTATACCTATATAGTCCTTTCATGGTATTGTTATATGTTGTAATTAGTGTGCTTAAATTTTGAAGTAATAACAATGTTTGTAATTTATGGGTCGTTATACACTCCCCCTGGACAGACCCCCTTACACCCACTAGACACCCCTCCCCCTAGACACCCCTTGGAAAACCCTGGGACACCCCCTTGGACACCCCTCCACCTAGACACCCCATAAAACCCATGAGACACCCCCACTAGAACCCCCCCCCCCATGGGCGCCACCTGGTCACCCCCTGAACACCTCTGTACATGGCCATGGAAACCCCACATGGACCCCTTAGACACCTCTTGGACACCCCTACCCCCCAGACACCCCTTGGGACACCCCCCACTGGACACCCCCTTGACCCCCCCCCCCACTGGACACCCACTAGACACCCACTGGACACCTACCAGGACACCCTTTGACACCCCCTGGACACCCCCTGGACACACCCCTGGACACCCCCCCGAGACACCCCCCTTGAACACCCCCTGGAAACCTCCTCCCTCTAGAAACCCCCCCACTATACCCCCATGGACACCCCCTTGGACACCCCCACTAGACCCCCCTGGACACCCCCTGGACCCCACTGGACACCCCCTGGGCAACCCCTAGACACCTCCCAGAAACCCCATGGACACCCCCAAGTCACCCCATGCATGTATATACGTGAAAACATGCATATTAAGAAAAGGAAAGAAGAAAAAGAATAATTGAAAACTTTAAAATTGGAGAAATTATAAAATATTTTTTTTTCTAAAAAAATATAAAGGTACAGGATTCAAAAGTGCATACCTGGGATCAACTATCCAACCATTATATATGGAAATTTCTAGAATATTTAATATTTCTAACACAAGAGTAAACTTGAAATCATCATTTCTGCATTCATGGTTTAGGACAATTCAATTTGATTAAAAACACAACAAATGGTTACTAATGTCTTGAAAAAAATGGTATATAATAACCATTACCTCTTGAATTTTATATTCACATCAATCCCGGTTGCATGTCATAGAAGAAAATAAATTACATTGGATATGTTTTTTATGGTTCTCTATATTGTATGCATCCCAATCATGCTTACCAATAAAAATAATCATAATCAATAAATGATCGAAAAGGAAAATCCATCATGAAGCCAAAAATACGGAAATTAATTTGACAGTACTATTTGAATCAAATAAGCGTTCTAAAACCAGGGGGAGAAACTTTTCCTGTGACACCTTCATCATTTTGGAGATCAAATTCATTTTGATTCTCAGTATTAGAATGTTTCCTATAACAAATCACATGAAATTAATTAAAATGCAGAAACAAAAACATTTTCACCATTAGGTAGACATGGACAACTAGATGGCATTTTATTCATTTATATATTTTTGAGATTAATATAATACATTTGATCAGAGGCCAATTCAAGAATAAAATAGCAGTTAATCTAGTAGAATACTACCATATCTGATGGAAGGAAAACATGATTATGTCAAAAATAAAGTCAGCATGAAATAAAGAAAATATTGAAAATTATAATAGAAATCAAGATCACGAGAAATGGATAAAAAGGAAGGGGAGGGGTTTACAGATGGCGAGGAGACACCCCTAGACATACCATACCCCATAGACACCCCATAGACACCCCCAAGATAACCCCAAGACACCCCTCCCCCTAGAAACCCCCCACCCCCCCGGACACCCCCTAGACAACCCCCTAGACACCCCTGGACACCCCCTGGACACCCCCTAGATACCCGCTAGACACCCCCCAAGAATGACCACCCTGGACACCCCCACCCTCGGGACACCCCATGTACACGCCTTGGACACCCCCCCTGAATGCATTTACGTGGAAATATACATATAATGAATGTTAATAAGAAAAATTAAAAATGAAAATTTGAAACATAGAGAATGTATAAAATATTTTTATAAAAAAATTGAAAGGTCCATGATTCAAAATTGAATACTCGCAGATGAACTGTGCAACCATGACATAGAGGAATTTGCAATTGATTGAATATTTCACACTCATGAGTAAACTAGAAATCATTTATTCTACAAGCATGGTGAATTCTAACTCAACTTGATTAAAAATACAACAAATTTTGACGGATGTCTTGAAAAAATTGTATAAAATAACCACTACCTCTTGAATTTTATATTCATATCAATCCCATCTGCAATTTGTGGAAGAAAATCAATTACATCAGCTATGTTTTTTGACTAGTTATCTATTTAGAATGCATCCCTATCCTTCATACCCCCTATGATTCATACCAATTCATGTCATAAAAATCAACAAATGATCGAAAATGAAAAGACATCAGGAATCTAAAATCAAGAATCCAAACTCTTTTATGATCTCTTTCACTTGCATATATTCACGTCAGACTCACAATATTATTATTGAAACTAATAGAGGGGATTAATTAAGAATAAAATAGAAAATTTGACAATATACCATCTAAGGTGCATTATAGGAGATTGAGGGGCCGCCTCGGAGTAGCGTCATCAAGGCGGTACGATGGTCATGTTAGATGAGGATACAATTCAGTATAAAATAATAAAACCTAAATACATCATAAAAAAATATATCCATAACAGCATAATTAAATATATATATATACAAATATATATAGAAACAGTCAGAAACAATGCAATACAATTCAGTATTATAATAATAAAACCTCACTAGTCAAACCCTGGACACCCTCGCCCGCCTAGACACCCCTCCCCACCTCTTGGAAACCCCCACCCTCTTGGACACACCACTAGACACCCCCTGGACAGGCCCCCAACCACCCTTCTGGATAACCCCCTCCGCCTACACCGCCACACCCCTACCCCCTCTCTACCCCCTGCACACTGCCCTGACCACCTTCACCCCCCTAGACAGTCCCCTACCCCTCCCCCTTCACCCACACCCCCACACCAACACCCCCTCCCTACCCCTTCCACCCCTTGCACCCCCACACCCCCACACCCCCTGCACACTACCCCCTCATCCTCCTCAACCCCCACCCCCAGAAACCCCCTCCTAGATGACTGCCCCTCCCTGTACAACCCCTCCCCATGCACCCCTCACCCCTACCCCCGACCTCCCCACTGCACGCTGCCCCCAACACCCTTCACCCCCAGACACCCCCTGGAACCCCACCTCATTGACAACTCCTCCCCCTCACCCTTCACCCACACCCACACCCTTACACCCCTACCACCTCCCTACGCCATTCCCCCTCCCACTCCACCCACACCCCCTGCACACTACCCCCTTCACCCCCAACCCTGAACACCCCCTCTAGGAAAGCCCCCCTCCTGGATGCCCCTACCCCTGGAAACCCCCTCCTAGACCCCCTCCCTATCTACCTTGATACTACAACCCACCCCCTATACACCCCTCCCCCTAGACACCACTCCCCACAGACAACCTCTTTGTGGACACCCCCTCTTGGAAACCCCCTCTACAACCCACACCCCTAGCCCCTCCCTACACCCTACACAATGCACCCCTTCCCCCTTCACCACCACTACCCCTTGCACACTGCCACTATGCCCCCTTCCCCCCAACTACCCCCAACCATAACCCCCCTCTGCCCCCAAACCTGCACCCCCACTTCCCCCACCTACACCCACTCTATATAGTAATCATTATAAGTAAAATCCAATAGAAATTACATCCATGAATAGAAAGGTAACACAAAAGTATAACAAGAAAAAATAACTTCCCAAACATAAAGGAAATTGAGGCCTGAACCTAAGAACAACTATAAAAGAAATTGATGGGTAGAGATTGGCTTAGGTTACCAGGATCTGACCAAAAAACATGTTCAAATCCTCTATGAACTTATAAGCTCCACTAATACTAGGTCCACTAAATTCAAATCCAATATTTCTACCATTTGTAAATGACATGAAATTTAGAGTAAAATCCCATTTAGGTATGTGTATATACTTACCCCATACGACAAAAAATGAACAAAGAGGGAAGCAACAAAATAAAATGGTTGGCTTATCCCATAAGGTAAGATAGTAATGAGACCCAATTCCAATAGCTATCCAATACAACATATCCAATACCTAAATCATAACCATTATCTATCACGAATCACATCACTATGACTTACCCAAACCTCTCAAAAAAATACCCACACATCTCATTATATCATACACAACTAATCCTAAGATAAATCTAATGGAATTACTATAAAAAGAAACATTTTTCCTTCTCTTCTTCCATTAAAATCCTCTCTACCGAACCCAAAACTGATGGACATCATCCTAGGGGAGGAAAAAGGATTTAAAAGTAGTGAATACTCTAATGTGACTAATAAAAACACATATTCTCACATAAATATGATAATTATACCTCATATAAAATAACCTTTTTAAAAGAAAATGAAGAAATTGTCATTCTAATCATGAACCAGCCCTCAAATTCATCTGAAGAGAATGAGCCTTAGAAAAACATTTCCATGTTATTAAATCTATAGTTACTGTATTTATTTAAATATTAATTAAATTACCATTTTTAAATCAATTACTGTTACACATATGATTAAACATAATATCATCAATGAAACATTTCATAATATATTCAATAAATAATAACTGAAGATAGTATAATGAATTATCCAGTTAAAATGTACTCTTTCCAAACACTTCATCTTCATTCTGGATTCTAGTTCTTCAATTATTTTTCAAGAATACATCACATTTCAAATAGTATAACACATATTATTTTTAGAATATATATTCATAATTTCATTATAATATATTGGTATATGGATATCATTATTTTAAATAAAAATATAAATTAAGTAAAAATTATTACAATAAAAGCATATTAAAACTAACAATGTGGATTTAAAAAGAATAATAAACATACAACGTCCATTACCCTCAAACTGATCTAACAACACTAAACTAAATATAAGAGAGTTATACATGGAATATAAAAAAGCATAAAAATAAGTCCATCCTCCATACCAAAACAAAAATATGATGCCCCAGATAATAATACTATAATATAAATGAATAAATTAAATTGGAACCACTCCCCAAAAAATAAACCATCTCCAATGATGTTGAGAGAAGAGTGTGATCTTACCATTATTTAAGAAATTTTATATATTTGGATAAGTGGAATATTACAAACATTTAAAGTGGAACAAGAATAAATGGATTATATGGATTAATGAGAGGATTACAATCTAATAATTATGGTTATCTGATATATTTTACTCATTAAAAAGCTCATTCAATTCCTTTTTAATTTATATTTAACCAAACATGATGTTTTCTTCATATCACATTATAAAATTCAACATTGAATCTATGTTACAGATTCTATGTTTTTCTGATAACATATGTGAGATATCCAGCCGTTTTGGTTTCTATATCATTTATGGGAATGATATTCATGTGGGATTTATAGAAGATAAAATCTGAAAAATGAAAGATAATGTTCTATGAATTCATGATGGGATAATTTTTAGAATTAGAAGTCACACAATACTATATCAAAGATGAATTAATATGAACAACCATGTCAGATTTATATGATATAAAAAGGAATAAGATCTTCAAATTGATTCTATGTGTAGGCTCGTATACTCAAATATCACTATTTTACTAAAGGAATGATTTTTTATAGTTTGTATAATGATGTATGTTACATTGAATACATATAAAAATATAAATGTGAGTTTCATCAAAACCTTTGATGCATTCTTCAATCATCTTAGTTATTTTAATGAATACATGAATGTTCATGGGGAATATATTGTTGAAACCAATATCCTGAAATGAATCATAAAGGAGACTTCAAAAAGGGTTTAATCCCAAAGTGTCTATACTTGAAGACTAGGATCCAAATGATGTATTCATTTAAATGCTTTAGTCACACATGTCACATATAAAATATGAAAATATTTTATTGATTCCATAGTAAAAAAAACTATAGGATGTTTAATTCAAGGAAATGTATACATTCTTTATTAATGTTTTTCCAGAAGAATTTGAGGTAAAATATGTGATAATTTTTTTTTCAAAACCCCATAGAGTTGAAGATGGAAATTCAAATGAATGATTCCAGTTGATTGTTTTTGATGTGTCTAGGTAGGTAACATAATTTCTATGTGTTTAAGAAAAAAATCATGATGATGATGATGAGGCTTTCATGAATATTTTTTTATTAAATGTGATAAAAATAATATATAACGGAAATGAAAATTCATCAAGAAGAAAAACCTTTAGTCTCATAAATATGGATGTTTAAATGAGTCTAATGTAGAAAAAGTTGTTAATTTTATGTACTATGGTTAAGATGAATTAGTGTATGTTACTGATATAACATTAATTGAAAATAGTGATAGTAATTATAATTATTTATTGGGGTGATTTGATATAAAAGTTTTGTATGAGATATCCCTTCAATAACATCACAAATAGAAGGATAAAACCATGAAATAAAGTTTATTATTCCCTATCCCAAATATCTATATACAACAATACAAGTGTGAGAAATCAAAAATTATACCATAGACTGAAATACTGAAAATTGGAATTTTTTCTAATATAGAAAAGAAATGGATCTCAAGATCAATGGGCTAGAACAAGTGTGAATAAAAGATGGTTTGGCGAACACTATAAAATAATAGGTTAGGAGGGATGAATAACAAGATGTAGAAGTCAAGATTTAGAGATGTAAGTGTAATGAATGACAATGACTCTTTACACCTGACATGAAATTTGGTTACTCAAAGAAACAAGTTGTAGTTGAAGAAAAATATATCCTGTGAGTTTATGATAAAGTGGGTATTTCCATTCTAAAGGTGTGTCACCAAAAAAACAAAGGGAAATATAATATGTAACATGATAAAATGGAGAATAAATACAAACCTCATGAAAAAACATGAGCCTAAAATATCCGGTGGAAAGTGAAATTGGGATAATATTAATAGCCTGATTATAAAGATGTCAAAAATTTGATAATGACACAAAATATTAAGTGCCTTTTTTGTAAATTTTTTAGAAAAATACAGTATTATTTCTACCGGGAAAATGATTTTTTAGAGAGAAACAAAACCAAAAAAGGTGAAATATTCTTTCTATCATAATCTTATTATTTTAGTGGTTATTTTTGTGTGTGATCGATATAGACCCAAGGATGCCTACTATACCACTATGGAACAATGAGAGGTGAATCCTAAGACACATAAACGGGGATATTAATTGTTTAAAACATCTTCCAAAATATATATAAAAATATTTGTTTAGTTTTTCATGATGAAATGGAGTGTTCAGAACAAAAATGTCCTCATAAGTATCAATCATTAGAAGAAGTTCCACAATGGTCATATAAGAAGATGAAATGGTATCAAAATGAAAAATTATTTAATGTTTCATTCAATTATATATACATTCCAAATTTTTGGTATTTGTATAGAAGATGTACCTAACACAAAACCTAAAAAAAATCATATTAAAGATATCAAATATGTAAAATGTGACTTGATTCTGTTTTCCAGCGATGAATAAATAATGATAATTTGGTATACAAAGGCTATTTTTTTGGAATAGATCTTTACAAGACAATTGTGCGATTTAAATCATGATATTTAAACCTATAGTGATATATTGTGACCACAAGAGTGAAATTGAAATAAAAAATAAACCAATAAAATACCATTGAGGGTGGTGTTGATTGGATACTTTGGGGAGGAGGGCACCGTGGTGACAGAGGTCGTTGAGGAGGATGGTGTTGCGGTGATAGAGGTCTTCAGGGAGGAGGGATCCACTCTGATTGAGGTCATCGAGGAGGGGGAATTCACTATAAGATAGGAGGTTGGGGAGGAGGAGATATTATCAGGTAGGAGGTTTGCACAGTAATTGGGTAGCAGTTAGCGGCAGGAGGAGGAGCCTGATATACAATGGTAAAAAAGAGATTGTTGTGGTATAAAATCAATATACCCAAAGAGGGTTAATTGAACTGTGGCAATTAAAAAGCTACAGCTACAGACCTATAAAATTGTGGGTATAGGTCTGTGGCTATAGCTGAAATTTCTAGTATATATATATATATATATATATATATATATATATATTCAAAAACACGTATAAAAACATTTTATGAATTTTGGGTTTTTCTTATATATATACACATATATGTTTGTATATATTTTTTTATATATAAATATTTTTAGAAAAACATGTAATAATATATTTGATTATGAAATCATGTAATATATATATAAATATATAAATATTAACATCTGAATATGTATATATAAATATTTAAAAAATACATGTAAGGATTAATATATATATATATATTTGATTTGTATATTTATTTAAAAGAGATTCAGAATATATTTTATGTATTTATATTAATTTTGAAATCGTGATATATATATACATAATAATTATTAAAAATTAAATAATAATATAAATAAATAATAATAATAATTACAAATTTTTTAATAATAACTAATTAATTTTTCAATATTATTTTTATATATTAAATATTTATGTTTGTTTAAATCTATGTATATATAAATTTTATATGTATATTTTTTAAAATAAAATTGATAGAATATTTTTTGTATATTTATATTAATTTAGAAATATTTTAATATAAGTATATATAATTATATATAAATAATTATTTACTTAATATTGAAAATAAATAGTACATAATATTTTTAATTATAGAATATTATTAATGATTTAAAAAATAGACAAAATAGATGAAATTTTTTGTGTGTGTACATGTGTGTAGGTATATAGAATTGATATGTTATTTTTTTTGAAAAAAAATTTAAAAATTATTTTGATGTATATATACTTGATTACATGATATATATATATATATATAATGAATAAATGAAATTTTTTTTCTAAACGTTATTTATAAGAATTTTTTATATTAAAACACATTAAAAATTGGTTTAATGATAAAAAATCTGTAATATTTATTAAAAAATAATTTATTAATTATGAGTAAATTTTTTAGTAATACCTTTTAAAAAAATATAACAATTATAATACTTAATAAAAATTTGTAAAGAATCCTAATTATTGAAAATTTAATCTTAATTTAAATAAATTATAATATTTGACAATCAATGTGTCATTACTATTAGTAAATTTTTAATATTACCGATGAATAAAAAATCATAATAAGAATTTGTGAAAAAATAAAAAAAATAAAAAATACAGTGTCTTAAAAAATTTCATATGTCTCATATAAGACAATGTTCAAGAGATATTCTATTTCTTTTTTAAAAAACCATGTATGTTATATAATTTATTTAATATTTCGATTTTATTTACGCCGAGCCTCTAGGACCCCCATAATTTAGTGCTGACCCAGTGCCTCACTCTAATCATATCCAATAGAATATTTCAAGGTGTTAAATTATAATAAGGATTATCAATTAGATAAAATGACATTTAATAATTGTTTTTATTTTGTTATTTTTAGAGAACAATGGATTATTGAAGAAAAAAAGTATCTATTACATGATAATTTTTGGATAAAGAATAACAAAAATTAAAAAATATATGGTCTTAATCTTGTCTACATTGAAGGTGTTGAAGCCCATATATCATTTGCATCATCAAATTTAGATTTTGTTTCTGAAGCAACAATTAGATGTTTGTGTTAGAAATGTGGTCTTAGGACATTTGAAACATTTTAAAATGTTATACTTCATCTATTATCTTCTAGTTTTTAGAATGATTTTTTTTGTATTAACATGGAGAAAAGTGTTTAGTAGAAAATACTAATTTTTGGGTCCTAGATCCGTCATTTCATATTTTAATACAAGAGGCTCTTGGTGCCTTTATTCATAAAATAAAAACTCAGACTCATATTCATAATCCTGAATTTTAACCTTCTCCATTTTACAATATGTGGAAATCCACTGATTATTTCTTATATCTAGGAAGACGGATGAGAAAACATGAAGCTATTACAAAATGTAGGGCCATTAAATATGATTATGGAATGTATAATAGTTTTTTATTAGATTTTGTCTTTGGTTAGGTTGGTGGTGCTTGAAGGAAATACATTACCTGCAAGTTTATATGAATGTAATAGTTGGTTCATTATTTGGGTCTAGGTTATTATAAGATCCATGAATGTTCAAATGATTGCTTCTTATATTATGGTGAATGTGAATCATCGGTTAATTTTCCTTTATGTGGAGAATCAAGGTATAAAGATGTAAAACAAAGAAAGTCTAGAGTTGTTGTGAAACAGTTGAGATATTTTCCAATTACAATTTTTTATAATGTTTATTTATGTATCTCAGCACAGTTGGAGTTATGACCTGGAATAAATCTAATTTTCGTATCACAGAAGGCTTTAATCATCCATATAATGGTGACTCATGGAATCATTTTAATCAGAAGCATCCTTCTTTTTCTATAGAACCTCATATCGTACCGTTGGGCCTTTCAAATGAGGGTTTTTTTTCATTTGGTGCTCGCAATAGTTAATATTATTATTGGCCTATTATAATTACTCCTTACAAGTTGCCTCCTTGATGTTGATGAAGGAACCAAATATATATATATATATATATATATTATTCTGTTAATTCCAAGACATCCAAAAAATTATATTAATGGTTATTTGAAACCACTAATTAGTGAGTTTATTTCATTATGGAACAATTACGTGACTACATTTTATATAACTACAGATCCAAATTTTATATAGAAGGTTTTATTAATATGTATGATTAGTGACTTTTCGGAATATGTAATGTTATTTGGATCGAGAACACATGGTCGAAAATCATGTTTGTACTGCATGGGTGAGAATAAAGCATCTATGCTTTGTAATGAGATAAAAGATAGTTATTTTTACCGTCATCAGTGATTTCATCCTATGGATCACCATCTTCGGAGAAAAACAATTAATTTTGGTAATGGTCAAATTGAAATAGTCACACCTCCAACAAAACCTTCAGGTTACCAGGGAAAATCTATTATATTTTTATTACCTCATGCTAGTTTATGACGAACCATAAACAAGAAATAGATAAATGGTTTGGGAGAGATCATAATTTGATAAAGTGTAGTATTTTTTGGGACCATCCATATTTTTCTGAGTTGTTGGATCATAACATGTTAGATGTAATGTATATTGGGAAGAATTTTTTTGATAACATGTTTTATACTATGTTGGACACACATGGTAAGCCGAAAGATAATATAAATTCAAAGTCAGATCTTCCAGAGATTTGCAGACATCCTGAACATGAATTATTTGAAGATGAATGATCACAAAAATTAATGAAGCCAAAATCATCTTAATCTTTTAGTAAATAAAACCATTTATTATTATTTCAATAGATTAGAGATTTGAGTTTACCATATGGTTATGATTCTAATTTTACTTATTTTAACAGAAATGAGCATATTACTGTGTTAAAAAGTCATGACTATCACGTCATAATTCAAATATTACTACTTATTTTTTTAGAGGGATGTTGAATTATTCATTATGGGATGTGTTGACCAAAATATCACTTTTCTATGATTTTTGTTTGGGAACATCATATTATAATGCATTGAATTTCTGAAAAAAGATGTTGTTTTAAATTTTTGTAAATTGGAGAAATGATTCCCAACGAGCTTTTTTGATTCCATAGAACATTTAATATTGTATTTTATAAGTGAATGGATATGTGGAGGGCTAGTATAATTTTGGATGAAATATACATTTTAGAGATGTATGAAAAAATTAATGAAGAAAGTACCTAACAAAGAATTTGTTAAAGGGTTGTTTGTAGAACCATACTTGCAGAAGAAAATTTGAAATTTCTATTGTTATTATTATTAGTACTAATATTCTTCAAAACATAATCATATGGGTCTCAAGGATAAAAATGTTTATGATGTCAAAAACCATCAATTTTTAGTTTTAAATCATCCTGAACTGGGTTTGGATTGTTATCATGATCGATAGATTATAGATGAAGAACTGTATAGAGCTCAGACATATGTTCTACTGAATTGTGAAGAAACGATATGATTTGTGTAGTATTTAATACATTTCATATTATTTCATTAAATATTTATAAAATATCTCTTTATTTACATTATCTGTTTTTGTAGACTATATGATGACCATATCGAAAATCAATTTCTATAAATTACATATGCTTATCTTGAGGAACGACGAAAAAAAAATTTTACATAATGGTTTCAAAGACTGGTGACGCACGCCTGTCGTGGGGCGTGGCAAAACAATATTTTATTTACCTAAGTATAGTATAGCAGTTGATCCTAGGTAGTCTCTCGAAGAGGAGTGCACACAAAACAAAGTTGTCACTTTTTGTTGTTTTTCTTAAAAATATTGGTTTTAACAAATTTGAATGACTATGAGAGAAACAAACAACAGATATTGATTGATTTTAACAAATTATAAAGACGGTGATCGGATTTGGTTCGGCTAGACTTAGTGTTGTGCCATCATGGTTTCCATGTTTTATCTCTTCTTCTTCCTTAAGCTTGTAAGAGAGATGTGATTAGAATTTCTCTTTCTAAAACCTTAGATTGGTCTATCCTCCTTTAAATGTGTTTAGGGTTGTAGAAGGTCTCTTGATTAATTAGAGCAATCCCAGACCTGGAATTGTTGTTCCCTAATAAACCAAGATTTCGACATACAATCCTATACACGTGCTTGACAACCGTCGAGCAATCACCACCCAACCCTAATCATGTGCCACCGTATACAGATTAGAATTGGGTGGAGGGAGATGTGATCATCGACCAAAACAATTTATAATTTCAGAATAAAAACCTTAACACAACCGCATTCGGAATTTAATACTGAATTATGAATTGAAACCAGAAGAAGAAAGAAGAACAAATTTTATTCATTTCAAGCACAAAAACTCAAACACAACACATAGGTCCAGCCTACCCTCTCTCCGATCACTCAAATGAAATTACCCCTCCATGGATGGGGTAAGCGAGATAATTCGGGAGAGGAGAGACATTTTAAGACAAAAGAAATAAAAGAAAAATATGAGAAGTTCTTCTCCTTGGTGCCCCAGAAGGAATGGGGTGGAGAATGGGATGTATTGAGGGGGAGGAGCTCTCCTACTTTTATAGGCAGAATTCAACCCCCGAAAGTTTGAGCGTTTCTGACCCCATTAATGACCTTTTCACGCGTTCCTCCCTTCATGAATGTTGTGAAAAATTGTCTTGTACGTGTCTCCTAAAAATCTCAGAGGATTTGGACAGGTATTCCGAGAGTTATGGCCAATTTACACTGACAATTTATTCTGTCCAGTCAGAATCATCAAACCGAAAAACACCATTTTGTACTGAATTAATGTCCCTGAAAACGGCCATTTAAGGCGTGGCATTATTAATGAAACTTCTTCAAAATCTTCTTATCCGTCTATCCACAAACTATCAGCTCCATTAAAGTCGTTTTGAGCGAGTTATGGATATTTCACTGAACCATCTTTTTTTCTGGAAGAAATTTCCTGGAAGCTTCCTTGGTGTTCCTCAATAATCTTCAACTTCATTGAATTGTTTGGACCTCAAGATGGTCGAATCCGATCCTGTTCCAGAAGAAAAAGTTGAAGGAAATTAAATTAGGATTATAAAGAAATTATAATCATAAAATTTGGATTTATATTTTTTTGTAAATGACCAAAATACCCCTGTAGTGAAAATCTGTCCAAAATGCAGAATTTGGTCATTTTTGCATTTAAACTTAAAATACTTCTTAAATCCAAAATTGTTACATATAAGCTCAAAATGGTATCTTGGGATGTTTAAAACAATAGAAATGCATTAAAAAATGTGCAAATTATAAGCTCTGTCAATTCCCCCACACTTAAACTATGCTTGTCCTCAAGCATAAAATCTCAACATGGAATTCAAAGGGCACCAATGTAACCAATATTTAAATTTCAAATGGAATAAAATCAATTGATTATCGATGACCAATCAAATTTTCCAGTTCCACAAAAATACCAATTTAATTTCCCATTTTTCAAAGAAACAATCAATTCATGCATTTTACTTTTCCCCTTTGAAAAATAATGAATCTTCTCCTTTCATTCATTCAAGCTTCTCAATTTATTATTATTAAACATGCCAAATCATGACCTACCTCACTTTTGAATCTTTTCTCTCATCACTCATGATACAATTAATAGTAGAGTTATGCTCATATCATGAGAACATGCTCCTTATCCATAGGCTTGTAAAGTAACTACTTTCTCCACTTTGTAAAGACAAAACACACATAAAATCACGAGGACTTGCAATAAAGGTTCAAATGACTCTGTGGCTTAGGGTTGGTGGGTAAATGATTGAAATAATTTAAGGCCAGAAGTAGGAGGTTTTTCTCTTAAGTACAATGCATGATTAATCAAGTGAAAACACAAGATGAACCTCACTCACATCCCCTTGAAATGTGAATCACAACACCACTCCCCTTTCAATGACATGGGTCATGAGTCAATAAATGATTACAAAGAATTATATCATCCAAGTTCTCCCTGTTTTTTTGTAAAGCTCCAGAAAGGCACAGCTTTATTTTTTTTTTGTAAAGCTCCAGAAAGGCACAGCTTTATTTTCTTTTCTTTATGGAGAACCGGATGAAATGAAATAAGCATAATGAAATGATGGCTCATGCCCAATTTTCTAATAATACATTGCCCAAAATGATGACCCACACATTACACCACCCAAAAATGATACATATCCCAAGGAACACACACGAAAGGCCCTTCCCCCACACTCAAACATGAAATAACCATGCAAAAATACTAAAAGGGCAGGTAGGTAAGGGAAAATTAGATTGTAATGTGGCTTAAACCTATAAGGCAATTCATGGCATCTAAAGGCTTACGATGGATAAATGTAACGGTGGGTCTTAGGATAAAATGTGGCTAGCCAAAGAGATGCCTCAGTCATTTTAAATGTGGGTTTTTACAGTCATAGCTTTGACAAGTTTCAATACAAGTTCTAGCAGGTGGCACGTCCCAAGATCACTCAAGAAATATGCTCAAGATAAAATAGGAAATATTTGGTCTAGAAATCCTCTCAGGAATGAGAATATGATATTGGACAATCACTCATGGCATGATTAATAATAACAAATTAATTCACATGAATTTCAGAAATTCAAAGAATGAAAAATGGAAGGGAAATTTCATTTACATGAATCAATTAATTCCCTCAAATCATGAGTCCTTATTTCAATATCCTTGCTTCACTTTAATCATCCAATTATCCATTTTAATCATTCAATCTCATTAACATTGAAATCTAAAACATGACATCACAAGATTCCTAAGAAACTCATGTCTCCTAGATAAGTTGAGTAAAACATTAATTCAAGTGTGGGTATGCAATTCTTATCGTTAATGCTTAAAACATGTTTTGGACAAAAAATTTAAGGAGTTTAAAATTTAAAATTTAAAAATGAACGCCCTTTTGAAATAAAGATTCAGTCCCCTTTAACAAATTTTTGGGGCTTCCTTCTGCCATCATGATCCTACAAAAGAAAATTTCAAAATTAAGAACAGTATCATGTCATTAAAGCTCAAAATTATAAGGAGGAAAGGGATGAATGCTAAACTACTTCTAAAAAATGAAATTGAAATCTAAATTCCTAGAAAGCAAGGGATGAGTCTTGGTACGATCCCCCAAGTGGGCCCTGAATTTTTACTGCCTCCAGTGGGTAGTACCAGCTGTTATCCAAAGTCTGATGGTGGATGTAGCTTCTTTGATTTGAACCACCACATGTGGCTTTTCCCAGCTTGTGCTTCATTTTCCTTGTTGAGGAGGATTCCATGTATAGAGTACACCAGATCCACCCCCTTTGAAATGGGGTATATATTGCATGGCGGGGGTAGGATGAAGTATGGATCCTCCTCCTTCTTCGTTGCTTATTGTGCAACATCTTCTTCTATTTCCAGTGGTTGCTTCAGATGTGAAGCAGCACGTGTCTCTGGTTCATCAGGCAGAGCCACTAGAATCTCTTCATGATGGGGCTCCTCCAGTAAATGTTCAATGACTTCAGGGAGCTCTAGGTGTTCCTCAACAGGTGCATATTCTTTTTCATCTTCTCCTAAGGCAATGTAAGGATTGACCAAATCTGAAAATTCAAAATTATAAGGAGTGATGCTCAAATCAGATTGAATGAAATTAGAAAAGATAGAGTTCATGGAAGGATCATCTCCCTGAGTTGGGTCTGGTTCAATCACTTCTTTAGTTGAATGTGCCTCTTGGATTTGATTATCACTGGATGGAGGGAGGTAGTCGGGCTCCTCCATCTTGACTTCAAATTCCACCAATTGGGTGGTGTCTTCCTTCCGTGGTGAAGGCTCTTCTTGTATGCAAGTCTTGGGAAGATCAATAAGTTCCTCACATTCATTCCAAAATTCATCAAGTTCTTGTTGATCTCCCACATGTAGCTCAGTAGGGAAGTCATCTTCTTTTTCATCAATATCGGGTAGAATTGGTTGAGTGATGATGAATGAGTCTTCAGGTACCTCAACATTTACCTCCTCTAGTTCTTCAATGATGACTGGTGAAATTTCTTCCACCATTATCTTAGGTTCTTGCTCTGGCTCAGGGTCGGGTTGCTCCATCATTGCACGAACATAGTCCAATGCCCATTCCATTTTGCGACCCAAATCATCCAAATTATTACTAATCCTTTCAACCCGATCATTGAGGTCACGATAATCAATTTCTGGTTCTTGATATTTCACCTGTGAGTAATCTTCCCATGCATAAAAATTTGTATTTGATTACATCATGGAAATAAAAAATTTAATAAAAAAATATTTTTAAATTTGAAAAAGTCAAATATTTACAAAAAGGTTGTGGCACTTCCTCCCCGGCAACGACGCCAAGTTTGACGCACGCCTGTCGTGGGGCGTGGCAAAACAATATTTTATTTACCTAAGTATAGTATAGCAGTTGATCCTAGGTAGTCTCTCGAAGAGGAGTGCACACAAAACAAAGTTGTCACTTTTTGTTGTTTTTCTTAAAAATATTGGTTTTAACAAATTTGAATGACTATGAGAGAAACAAACAACAGAAATTGATTGATTTTAACAAATTATAATGACGGTGATAGGATTTGGTTCGACTAGACTTAGTGTTGTGCCATCATGGTTTCCAAGTTTTATCTCTTCTTCTTCCTTAAACTTGTAAGAGAGATGTGATTAGAATTTCTCTTTCTAAAACCTTAGATTGGTCTATCCTCCTTTCAATGTGTTTAGGGTTGTAGAAGGTCTCTTGATTAATTAGAGCAATCCCAGACCTGGAATTGTTGTTCCCTAATAAACCAAGATTTCGACATACAATCCTATACACGTGCTTGACAACTGTCGAGCAATCACCACCCAACCCTAATCATGTGCCACCGTATACAGATTAGAATTGGGTGGAGGGAGATGTGATCATCGACCAAAACAATTTATAATTTAAAAATAAAAACCTTAACACAACCGCATTCGGAATTTAATACTGAATTATGAATTGAAACCAGAATAAGAAAGAAGAACAAATTTTATTTATTTCAAGCACAAAAACTCAAACACAACACATAGGTCCAGCCTCCCCTCTTTCCGATCACTCAAATGAAATTACCCCTCCATGGATGGGGTAAGCGAGATAATTCGGGAGAGGAGATACATTTTAAGACAAAAGAAATAAAAGAAAAATATGAGAAGTTCTTCTCCTTGGTTCCCCAGAAGGAATGGGGTGGAGAATGGGATGTATTGAGGGGGAGGAGCTCTCCTACTTTTATAGGCAGAATTCGACCCCCGAAAGATTTAGCGTTTCTGACCCCATTAATGACCTCTTCACGCGTTCCTCCCTTCATGAATGTTGTGCACAATTGTCTTGTACGTGTCTCCTCAAAATCTCAACGGATTTGGACAGGTATTCAGAGAGTTATGGCCAATTGCCTCTGACAATTTATTCTGTCCAGTCAGAATCATCAAACCGAAAAACACCATTTTGTACTGAATTAATGTCCCTGAAAACGGCCATTTAAGGCGTGGACTTATTAATGAAACTTCTTCCAAATCTTCTTATCCGTCTATCCACAAAATATCAGCTCCATTAAGGTCTGTTTGAGCGAGTTATGGATATTTCACTGAACCATCTTTTTTTCTGGAAGAAATTTCCTGGAAGCTTCCTTGGTGTTCCTCAATAATCTTCAACTTCATTGAATTGTTTGGACCTCAAGATGGTCGAATCCGATCCTGGTCCAGAAGACAAAGTTGAAGGAAATTAAATTAGGATTCTAAAGAAATTATAATCATAAAATTTGGATTTATATTTTTTTGTAAATGACCAAAATACCCCTGTAGTGAAAATCTGTCCAAAATGCAGAATTTGGTCATTTTTGCATTTAAACTTAAAATACTTCTTAAATCCAAAATTGTTACATATAAGCTCAAAATGGTATCTTGGGATGTTTAAAACAATAGAAATGCATTAAAAAATGTGCAAATTATAAGCTCTGTCAATTCCCCCACACTTAAACTATGCTTGTCCTCAAGCATAAAATCTCAACATGGAATTCAAAGGGCACCAATGTAACCAATATTTAAATTTCAAATGGAATAAAATCAAATGATTATCAATGACCAATCAAATTTTCCAGTTCCACAAAAATACCAATTTAATTTCCCATTTTTCAAAGAAACAATCAATTCATGCATTTTACTTTTCCCCTTTGAAAAATAATGAATCTTCTCCTTTCATTCATTCAAGCTTCTCAATTTATTATTATTAAACATGCCAAATCATGACCTACCTCACTTTTGAATCTTTTCTCTCATCACTCATGATACAATTAATAGTAGAGTTATGCTCATATCATGAGAACATGCTCCTTATCCATAGGCTTGTAAAGTAACTACTTTCTCCACTTTGTAAAGACAAAACACACATAAAATCACGAGGACTTGCAATAAAGGTTCAAATGACTCTGTGGCTTAGGGTTGGTGGGTGAATGATTGAAATAATTTAAGGCCAGAAGTAGGAGGTTTTTCTCTTAAGTACAATGCATGATTAATCAAGTGAAAACACAAGATGAACCTCACTCAAATCCCCTTGAAATGTGAATCACAACACCACTCCCCTTTCAATGACATGGGTCATGAGTCAATAAATGATTACAAAGAATTATATCATCCAAGTTCTCCCTGTTTTTTTGTAAAGCTCCAGAAAGGCACAGCTTTATTTTTTTTTTGTAAAGCTCCAGAAAGGCACAGCTTTATTTTCTTTTCTTTATGGAGAACCAGATGAAATGAAATAAGCATAATGAAATGATGGCTCATGCCCAATTTTCTAATAATACATTGCCCAAAATGATGACCCACACATTACACCACCCAAAAATGATACATATCCCAAGGAACGCACACGAAAGGCCCTTCCCCCACACTCAAACATGAAATAACCATGCAAAAATACTAAAAGGGCAGGTAGGTAAGGAAAAATTGGATTGTAATGTGGCTTAAACCTATAAGGAAATTCATGGCATCTAAAGGCTTACGATGGATAAATGTAACGGTGGGTCTTAGGATAAAATGTGGCTAGCCAAAGAGATGCCTCAGTCATTTTAAATGTGGTTTTGTACAGTCATAGCTTTGACAAGTTTCAATACAAGTTCTAGCAGGTGGCACGTCCCAAGATCACTCAAGAAATATGCTCAAGATAAAATCGGAAATATTTGGTCTAGAAATCCTCTCAGGAATGAGAATATGATATTGGACAATCACTCATGGCATGATTAATAATAACAAATTAATTCACTTGAATTTCAGAAATTCAAAGAATGAAAAATGGAAGGGAAATTTCATTTACATGAATCAATTAATTCCCTCAAATCATGAGTCCTTATTTCAATATCCTTGCTTCACTTTAATCATCCAATTATCCATTTTAATCATTCAATCTCATTAACATTGAAATCTAAAACATGACATCACAAGATTCCTAAGAAACTCATGTATCCTAGATAAGTTGATTAAAACATTAATTCAAGTGTGGGTATGCAATTCTTATCGTTAATGCTTAAAACATGTTTTGGAAAAAAAATTTAAGGAGTTTAAAATTTAAAATTTAAAAATGAACGCCCTTTTGAAATAAAGATTCAGTCCCCTTTAACAAATTTTTGGGGCTTCCTTCTGCCATCATGATCCTACAAAAGAAAATTTCAAAATTAAGAACTGTATCATGTCATTAAAGCTCAAAATTATAAGGAGGAAAGGGATGAATTCTAAACTACTTCTAAAAAATGAAATTGAAATCTAAATTCCTAGAAAGCAAGGGATAAGTCTTGGTACGATCCCCCAAGTGGGCCCTGAATTTTTACTGCCTCCAGTGGGTAGTACCAGCTGTTATCCAAAGTCTGATGGTGGATGTAGCTTCTTTGATTTGAACCACCACATGTGGCTTTTCCCAGCTTGTGCTTCATTTTCCTTGTTGAGGAGGATTCCATGTATAGAGTACACCAGATCCACCCCCTTTGAAATGGGGTATAGATTGCATGGCGGGGGTAGGATGAAGTATGGATCCTCCTCCTTCTTCGTTGCTTATTGTGAAACATCTTCTTCTATTTCCAGTGGTTCCTTCAGATGTGAAGCAGCATGTGTCTCTGGTTCATCAGGCAGAGCCACTAGAATCTCTTCATGATGGGGCTCCTCCAGTAAATGTTCAATGACTTCAGGGAGCTCTAGGTGTTCCTCAACAGGTGCATATTCTTTTTCATCTTCTCCAAAGGCAATGTAAGGATTGACCAAATCTGAAAATTCAAAATTATAAGGAGTAATGCTCAAATCAGATTGAATGAAATTAGAAAAGATAGAGTTCATGGAAGGATCATCTCCCTGAGTTGGGTCTGGTTCAATCACTTCTTTAGTTGAATGTGCCTCTTGGATTTGATTATCACTGGATGGAGGGAGGTAGTCGGGCTCCTCCATCTTGACTTCAAATTCCACCAATTGGGTGGTGTCTTCCTTCCGTGGTGAAGGCTCTTCTTGTATGCAAGTCTTGGGAAGATCAATAAGTTCCTCACATTCATTCCAAAATTCATCAAGTTCTTGTTGATCTCCCACATGTAGCTCAGTAGGGAAGTCATCTTCTTTTTCATCAATATCGGGTAGAATTGGTTGAGTGATGATGAATGAGTCTTCAGGTACCTCAACATTTACCTCCTCTAGTTCTTCAATGATGACTGGTGAAATTTCTTCCACCATTATCTCAGGTTCTTGCTCTGGCTCAGGGTCGGGTTGCTCCATCATTGCACGAACATAGTCCAATGCCCATTCCATTTTGCGACCCAAATCATCCAAATTATTACTAATCCTTTCAACCCGATCATTGAGGTCACGATAATCAATTTCTGGTTCTTGATATTGCACCTGTGAGTAATCTTCCCATGCATAAAAATTTGTATTTGATTACATCATGGAAATAAAAAATTTAATAAAAAAATATTTTTAAATTTGAAAAAGTCAAATATTTACAAAAAGGTTGTGGCACTTCCTCCCCGGAAACGACGCCAAGTTTGACGCACGCCTGTCGTGGGGCGTGGCAAAACAATATTTTATTTACCTAAGTATAGTATAGAAGTTGATCCTAGGTAGTCTCTCGAAGAGGAGTGCACACAAAACAAAGTTGTCACTTTTTGTTGTTTTTCTTAAAAATATTGGTTTTAACAAATTTGAATGACTATGAGAGAAACAAACAACAGAAATTGATTGATTTTAACAAATTATAATGACGGGGATCGGATTTGGTTCGACTAGACTTAGTGTTGTGCCATCATGGTTTCCAAGTTTTATCTCTTCTTCTTCCTTAAACTTGTAAGAGAGATGTGATTAGAATTTCTCTTTCTAAAACCTTAGATTGGTCTATCCTCCTTTCAATGTGTTTAGGGTTGTAGAAGGTCTCTTGATTAATTAGAGCAATCCCAGACCTGGAATTGTTGTTCCCTAATAAACCAAGATTTCGACATACAATCCTATACACGTGCTTGACAACCGTCGAGCAATCACCACCCAACCCTAATCATGTGCCACCGTATACAGATTAGAATTGGGTGGAGGGAGATGTGATCATCGACCAAAACAATTTATAATTTCAGAATAAAAACCTTAACACAACCGCATTCGGAATTTAATACTGAATTATGAATTGAAACCAGAAGAAGAATGAAGAACAAATTTTATTCATTTCAAGCACAAAAACTCAAACACAACACATAGGTCCAGCCTCCCCTCTTTCCGATCACTCAAATGAAATTACCCCTCCATGGATGGGGTAAGCGAGATAATTCGGGAGAGGAGAGACATTTTAAGACAAAAGAAATAAAAGAAAAATATGAGAAGTTCTTCTCCTTGGTGCCCCAGAAGGAATGGGGTGGAGAATGGGATGTATTGAGGGGGAGGAGCTCTCCTACTTTTATAGGCAGAATTCGACCCCCGAAAGTTTGAGCGTTTCTGACCCCATTAATGACCTCTTCACGCGTTCCTCCCTTCATGAATGTTGTGAAAAATTGTCTTGTACGTGTCTCCTAAAAATCTCAGCGGATTTGGACAGGTATTCCGAGAGTTATGGCCAATTTCCTCTGACAATTTATTCTGTCCAGTCAGAATCATCAAACCGAAAAACACCATTTTGTACTGAATTAATGTCCCTGAAAACGGCCATTTAAGGCGTGGCCTTATTAATGAAACTTCTTACAATTATTCTTATCCGTCTATCCACAAAATATAAGCTCCATTAAGGTCGGTTTGAGCGAGTTATGGATATTTCACTGAACCATCTTTTTTTCTGGAAGAAATTTCCTGGAAGCTTCCTTGGTGTTCCTCAATAATCTTCAACTTCATTGAATTGTTTGGACCTCAAGATGGTCGAATCCGATCCTGGTCCAGAAGACAAAGTTGAAGGAAATTAAATTAGGATTCTAAAGAAATTATAATCATAAAATTTGGATTTATATTTTTTTGTAAATGACCAAAATACCCCTGTAGTGAAAATCTGTCCAAAATGCAGAATTTGGTCATTTTTGCATTTAAACTTAAAATACTTCTTAAATCCAAAATTGTTACATATAAGCTCAAAATGGTATCTTGGGATGTTTAAAACAATAGAAATGCATTAAAAAATGTGCAAATTATAAGCTCTGTCAATTCCCCCACACTTAAACTATGCTTGTCCTCAAGCATAAAATCTCAACATGGAATTCAAAGGGCACCAATGTAACCAATATTTAAATTTCAAATGGAATAAAATCAAATGATTATCAATGACCAATCAAATTTTCCAGTTCCACAAAAATACCAATTTAATTTCCCATTTTTCAAAGAAACAATCAATTCATGCATTTTACTTTTCCCCTTTGAAAAATAATGAATCTTCTCCTTTCATTCATTCAAGCTTCTCAATTTATTATTATTAAACATGCCAAATCATGACCTACCTCACTTTTGAATCTTTTCTCTCATCACTCATGATACAATTAATAGTAGAGTTATGCTCATATCATGATAACATGCTCCTTATCCATAGGCTTGTAATGTAACTACTTTCTCCACTTTGTAAAGACAAAACACACATAAAATCACGAGGACTTGCAATAAAGGTTCAAATGACTCTGTGGCTTAGGGTTGGTGGGTAAATGATTGAAATAATTTAAGGCCAGAAGTAGGAGGTTTTTCTCTTAAGTACAATGCATGATTAATCAAGTGAAAACACAAGATGAACCTCACTCAAATCCCCTTGAAATGTGAATCACAACACCACTCCCCTTTCAATGACATGGGTCATGAGTCAATAAATGATTACAAAGAATTATATCATCCAAGTTCTCCCTGTTTTTTTGTAAAGCTCCAGAAAGGCACAGCTTTATTTTTTTTGTAAAGCTCCAGAAAGGCACAGCTTTATTTTCTTTTCTTTATGGAGAACCGGATGAAATGAAATAAGCATAATGAAATGATGGCTCATGCCCAATTTTCTAATAATACATTGCCCAAAATGATGACCCACACATTACACCACCCAAAAATGATACATATCCCAAGGAACGCACACGAAAGGCCCTTCCCCCACACTCAAACTTGAAATAACCATGCAAAAATACTAAAGGGGCAGGTAGGTAAGGAAAAATTGGATTGTAATGTGGCTTAAACCTATAAGGCAATTCATGGCATCTAAAGGCTTACGATGGATAAATGTAACGGTGGGTATTAGGATAAAATGTGGCTAGCCAAAGAGATGCCTCAGTCATTTTAAATGTGGTTTTGTACAGTCATAGCTTTGACAAGTTCCAATACAAGTTCTAGCAGGTGGCACGTCCCGAGATCACTCAAGAAATATGCTCAAGATAAAATAGGAAATATTTGGTCTAGAAATCCTCTCAGGAATGAGAATATGATATTGGACAATCACTCATGGCATGATTAATAATAACAAATTAATTCACATGAATTTCAGAAATTCAAAGAATGAAAAATGGAAGGGAAATTTCATTTACATGAATTAATTAATTCCCTCAAATCATGAGTTCTTATTTCAATATCCTTGCTTCACTTTAATCATCCAATTATCCATTTTAATCATTCAATCTCATTAACATTGAAATCTAAAACATGACATCACAAGATTCCTAAGAAACTCATGTCTCCTAGATAAGTTGAGTAAAACATTAATTCAAGTGTGGGTATGCAATTCTTATCGTTAATGCTTAAAACATGTTTTGGAAAAAAAATTTAAGGAGTTTAAAATTTAAAATTTAAAAATGAACGCCCTTTTGAAATAATGATTCAGTCCCCTTTAACAAATTTTTGGGGCTTCCTTCTGCCATCATGATCCTACAAAAGAAAATTTCAAAATTAAGAACTGTATCATGTCATTAAAGCTCAAAATTATAAGGAGGAAAGGGATGAATGCTAAACTACTTCTAAAAAATGAAATTGAAATCTAAATTCCTAGAAAGCAAGGGATATGTCTTGGTACGATCCCCCAAGTGGGCCCTGAATTTTTACTGCCTCCAGTGGGTAGTACCAGCTGTTATCCAAATTCTGATGGTGGATGTAGCTTCTTTGATTTGAACCACCACATGTGGCTTTTCCCAGCTTGTGCTTCATTTTCCTTGTTGAGGAGGATTCCATGTATAGAGTACACCAGATCCACCCCCTTTGAAATGGGGTATAGATTGCATGGCGGGGGTAGGATGAAGTATGGATCCTCCTCCTCCTTCGTTGCTTCTTGTGCAACATCTTCTTCTATTTCCAGTGGTTGCTTCAGATGTGAAGCAGCATGTGTCTCTGGTTCATCAGGCAGAGCCACTAGAATTTCTTCATAATGGGGCTCCTCCAGTAAATGTTCAATGACTTCAGGGAGCTCTAGGTGTTCCTCAACAGGTGCATATTCTTTTTCATCTTCTCCTAAGGCAATGTAAGGATTGACCAAATCTGAAAATTAAAAATTATAAGGAGTGATGCTCAAATCAGATTGAATGAAATTAGAAAAGATAGAGTTCATGGAAGGATCATCTCCCTGAGTTGGGTCTGGTTCAATCACTTCTTCAGTTGAATGTGCCTCTTGGATTTGATTATCACTGGATGGAGGGAGGTAGTCGGGCTCCTCCATCTTGACTTCAAATTCCACCAATTGGGTGGTGTCTTCCTTCCGTGGTGAAGGCTCTTCTTGTATGAAAGTCTTGGGAAGATCAATAAGTTCCTCACATTCATTCCAAAATTCATCAAGTTCTTGTTGATCTCCCACATGTAGCTCAGTAGGGAAGTCATCTTCTTTTTCATCAATATCGGGTAGAATTGGTTGAGTTATGATGAATGAGTCTTCAGGTACCTCAACATTTACCTCCTCTAGTTCTTCAATGATGACTGGTGAAATTTCTTCCACCATTATCTCATGTTCTTGCTCTGGCTCAGGGTCGGGTTGCTCCATCATTGCACGAACATAGTCCAATTCCCATTCCATTTTGCGACCCAAATCATCCAAATTATTACTAATCCTTTCAACCCGATCATTGAGGTCACGATAATCAATTTCTGGTTCTTGATATTGCACTTGTGAGTAATCTTCCCATGCATAAAAATTTGTATTTGAATACATCATGGAAATAAAAAATTTAATAAAAAAAATATTTTTAAATTTGAAAAAGTCAAATATTTACAAAAAGGTTGTGGCACTTCCTCCCCGGCAACGGCGCCAAGTTTGACGCACGCCTGTCGTGGGGCGTGGCAAAACAATATTTTATTTACCTAAGTATAGTATAGCAGTTGATCCTAGGTAGTCTCTCGAAGAGGAGTGCACACAAAACAAAGTTGTCACTTTTTGTTGTTTTTCTTAAAAATATTGGTTTTAACAAATTTGAATGACTATGAGAGAAAAAAACAACAGAAATTGATTGATTTTAACAAATTATAAAGACGGTGATCGGATTTGGTTCGGCTAGACTTAGTGTTGTGCCATCATGGTTTCCAAGTTTTATCTCTTCTTCTTCCTTAAACTGGTAAGAGAGATGTGATTAGAATTTCTCTTTCTAAAACCTTAGATTGGTCTATCCTCCTTTCAATGTGTTTAGGGTTGTAGAAGGTCTCGTGATTAATTAGAGCAATCCCAGACCTGGAATTGTTGTTCCCTAATAAACCAAGATTTCGACATACAATCCTATACACGTGCTTGACAACCGTCGAGCAATCACCACCCAACCCTAATCATGTGCCACCGTATACAGATTAGAATTGGGTGGAGGGAGATGTGATCATCGACCAAAACAATTTATAATTTCAGAATAAAAACCTTAACACAACCGCATTCAGAATTTAATACTGAATTATGAATTGAAACCAGAATAAGAAAGAAGAACAAATTTTATTCATTTCAAGCACAAAAACTCAAACACAACACATAGGTCCAGCCTCCCCTCTTTCCGATCACTCAAATGAAATTACCCTTCCATGGATGGGGTAAACGAGATAATTCGGGAGAGGAGAGACATTTTAAGACAAAAGAAATAAAAGAAAAATATGAGAAGTTCTTCTCCTTGGTGCCCCAGAAGGAATGGGGTGGAGAATGGGATGTATTGAGGGGGAGGAGCTCTCCTACTTTTATAGGCAGAATTCGACCCCCGAAAGTTTGAGCGTTTTTGACCTCATTAATGACCTCTTCACGCGTTCCTCCCTTCATGAATGTTGTGTACAATTGTCTTCACGTGTCTCCTAAAAATATCAGCGGATTTGGACAGGTATTCCGAGAGGTATGGCCAATTTCCTCTGACAATTTATTCTGTCCAGTCAGAATCATCAAACCGAAAAACACCATTTTGTACTGAATTAATGTCCCTGAAAACGGCCATTTAAGGCGTGGCCCTCTTAATTAAACTTCTTCCAAATCTTCTTATCCGTCTATCCACAAAATATAAGCTCCATTAAGGTCGGTTTGATCGAGTTATGGATATTTCACTGAACCATCTTTTTTTCTGGAAGAAATTTCCTGGAAGCTTCCTTGGTTTTCCTCAATAATCTTCAACTTCATTGAATTGTTTAGACCTCAAGATGGTAGAATCAGATCCTGGTCCAGAAGACAAAGTTTAAGGAAATTAAATTAGGATTCTAAAAAAATTATAATCATAAAATTTGGATTTATATTTTTTTGTAAATGACCAAAATACCCCTGTAGTGAAAATCTGTCCAAAATGCAGAATTTGGTCATTTTTTCATTTAAACTTAAAATACATCTTAAATCCAAAATTGTTACATATAAGCTCAAAATGGTATCTTGGGATGTTTAAAACAATAGAAATGCATTAAAAAATGTACAAATTATAAGCTCTGTCAATTCCCCCCACACTTAAACTATGCTTGTCCTCAAGCATAAAATCTTAACATGGAATTCAAAGGGCACCAATGTAACCAATATTTAAATTTCAAATGGAATAAAATCAAATGATTATCAATGACCAATAAAATTTTCCTGTTCCACAAAAATACCAATTTAATTTCCCATTTTTCAAAGAAACAATCAATTCATGCATTTTACTTTTCCCCTTTGAAAAATAATGAATCTTCTCCTTTCATTCATTCAAGCTTCGCAATTTATTATTATTAAACATGCCAAATCATGACCTACCTCACTTTTGAATCTTTTCTCTCATCACTCATGATACAATTAATAGTGGAGTTATGTCATATCATGAGAATATGATCCTTATCCATAGGCTTGTAAAGTAACTACTTTCTCCACTTTGTAAAGTCAAAACACACATAAAATCACGAGGACTTGCAATAAAGGTTCAAATGACTCTGTGGCTTAGGGTTGGTGGGTAAATGATTGAAATAATTTATGGCCAGAAGTAGGAGGTTTTACTCTTAAGTACAATGCATGATTAATCAAGTGAAAACACAAGATGAACCTCACTCACATCCCCTTGAAATGTGAATCACAACACCACTCCCCTTTCAATGACATGGGTCATTAGTCAATAAATGATTACAAAGAATTATATCATCCAAGTTCTCCCTGTTTTTTTGTAAAGCTCCAGAAAGGCACAGCTTTATTTTTTTTTGTAAAGCTCCAGAAAGGCACAGCTTTATTTTCTTTTTTTTATGGAGAACCGGATGAAATGAAAGAAGCATAATGAAATGATGGCTCATGCCCAATTTTCTAATAATACATTGCCCAAAATGATGACGCACACATTACACCACCCAAAAATGATACATATCCCAAGGAACGCACACGAAAGGCCCTTCCCCCACACTCAAACTTGAAATAACCATGCAAAAATACTAAAAGGGCAGGTAGGTAAGGGAAAATTGGATTGTAATGTGGCTTAAACCTATAAGGAAATTCATGGTATCTAAAGGCTTACGAAGGATAAATGTAACGGTGGGTCTTAGGATAAAATGTGGCTAGCCAAAGAGATGCCTCAGTCATTTTAAATGTGGTTTTGTACAGTCATAGCTTTGACAAGTTTCAATACAAGTTCTAGCGGGTGGCACGTCCCAAGATCACTCAAGAAATATGCTCAAGATAAAATAGGAAATATTTGGTCTAGAAATCCTCTCAGGAATGAGAATATGATATTGGACAATCACTCATGGAATGATTAATAATAACAAATTAATTCACATGAATTTCAGAAATTCAAAGAATGAAAAATGGAAGGGAAATTTCATTTACATGAATCAATTAATTCCCTCAAATCATGAGTCCTTATTTCAATATCCTTGCTTCACTTTAATCATCCAATTATCCATTTTAATCATTCAATCTCATTAACATTGAAATCTAAAACATGACATCACAAGATTCCTAAGAAACTCATGTCTCCTAGATAAGTTGAGTAAAACATTAATTCAAGTGTGGGTATGCAATTCTTATCGTTAATGCTTAAAACATGTTTTGGACAAAAAATTTAAGGAGTTTAAAATTTAAAATTTAAAAATGAACGCCCTTTTGAAATAAAGATTCAGTCCCCTTTAACAAATTTTTGGGGCTTCCTTCTGCCATCATGATCCTACAAAAGAAAATTTCAAAATTAAGAACAGTATCATGTCATTAAAGCTCAAAATTATAAGGAGGAAAGGGATGAATGCTAAACTACTTCTAAAAAATGAAATTGAAATCTAAATTCCTAGAAAGCAAGGGATGAGTCTTGGTACGATCCCCCAAGTGGGCCCTGAATTTTTACTGCCTCCAGTGGGTAGTACCAGCTGTTATCCAAAGTCTGATGGTGGATGTAGCTTCTTTGATTTGAACCACCACATGTGGCTTTTCCCAGCTTGTGCTTCATTTTCCTTGTTGAGGAGGATTCCATGTATAGAGTACACCAGATCCACCCCCTTTGAAATGGGGTATAGATTTCATGGCGGGGGTAGGATGAAGTATGGATCCTCCTCCTCCTTCGTTGCTTCTTGTGCAACATCTTCTTCTATTTCCAGTGGTTGCTTCAGATGTGAAGCAGCATGTGTCTCTGGTTCATCAGGCAGAGCCACTAGAATCTCTTCATAATGGGGCTCCTCCAGTAAATGTTCAATGACTTCAGGGAGCTCTAGGTGTTCCTCAACAGGTGCATATTCCTTTTCATCTTCTCCTAAGGCAATGTAAGGATTGACCAAATCTGAAAATTAAAAATTATAAGGAGTGATGCTCATATCAGATTGAATGAAATTAGAAAAGATAGAGTTCATGGAAGGATAATCTCCCTGAGTTGGGTCTGGTTCAATCACTTCTTCAGTTGAATGTGCCTCTTGGATTTGATTATCACTGGATGGAGGGAGGTAGTCGGGCTCCTCCATCTTGACTTCAAATTCCACCAATTGGGTGGTGTCTTCCTTCCGTGGTGAAGGCTCTTCTTGTATGCAAGTCTTGGGAAGATCAATAAGTTCCTCACATTCATTCCAAAATTCATCAAGTTCTTGTTGATCTCCCACATGTAGCTCAGTAGGGAAGTCATCTTCTTTTTCATCAATATCGGGTAGAATTGGTTGAGTTATGATGAATGAGTCTTCAGGTACCTCAACATTTACCTCCTCTAGTTCTTCAATGATGACTGGTGAAATTTCTTCCACCATTATCTCATGTTCTTGCTCTGGCTCAGGGTCGGGTTGCTCCATCATTGCACGAACATAGTCCAATGCCCATTCCATTTTGCGACCCAAATCATCCAAATTATTACTAATCCTTTCAACCCGATCATTGAGGTCACGATAATCAATTTCTGGTTCTTGATATTGCACCTGTGAGTAATCTTCCCATGCATAAAAATTTGTATTTGAATACATCATGGAAATAAAAAATTTAATAAAAAAAATATTTTTAAATTTGAAAAAGTCAAATATTTACAAAAAGGTTGTGGCACTTCCTCCCCGGCAACGTCGCCAAGTTTGACGCACGCCTGTCGTGGGGCATGGAAAAACAATATTTTATTTACCTAAGTATAGTATAGCAGTTGATCCTAGGTAGTTTCTCGAAGAGGAGTGCACACAAAACAAAGTTGTCACTTTTTGTTGTTTTTCTTAAAAATATTGGTTTTAACAAATTTGACTGACTATGAGAGAAACAAACAACAGAAATTGATTGATTTTAACAAATTATAAAGACGGTGATCGGATTTGGTTTGGCTAGACTTAGTGTTGTGCCATCATGGTTTCCAAGTTTTATCTCTTCTTCTTCCTTAAACTGGTAAGAGAGATGTGATTAGAATTTCTCTTTCTAAAACCTTAGATTGGTCTATCCTCCTTTCAATGTGTTTAGGGTTGTAGAAGGTCTCTTGATTAATTAGAGCAATCCCAGACCTGGAATTGTTGTTCCCTAATAAACCAAGATTTCGACATACAATCCTATACACATGCTTGACAACCGTCGAGCAATCACCACCCAACCCTAATCATGTGCCACCGTATACAGATTAGAATTGGGTGGAGGGAGATGTGATCATCGACCAAAACAATTTATAATTTCAGAATAAAAACCTTAACACA
This sequence comes from Viscum album, assembly GCA_963277665.1. Lineage (NCBI taxonomy): Eukaryota > Viridiplantae > Streptophyta > Magnoliopsida > Santalales > Viscaceae > Viscum > Viscum album. Next base: position 1,370,484,288 of record OY728136.1, read on the forward strand.
ACCGCATTCGGAATTTAATACTGAATTATGTATTGAAACCAGAAGAAGAAAGAAGAACAAATTTTATTCATTTCAAGCACAAAAACTCAAACACAACACATAGGTCCAGCCTCCCCTCTTTCCGATCACTCAAATGAAATTACCCCTCCATGGATGTGGTAAGAGAGATAATTCGGGAGAGGAGAGACATTTTAGGACAAAAGAAATAAAAGAAAAATATGAGAAGTTCTTCTCCTTGGTGCCCCAGAAGGAATGGGGTGGAGAATGGGATGTATTGAGGGGGAGGAGCTCTCCTCCTTTTATAGTCAGAATTCGACCCCCGAGAGATTGAGCGTTTTGACCCCATTAATGACCTCTTCACGCGTTCCTCCCTTCATGAATGTTGTGCACAATTGACTTGTACGTGTCTCCTCAAAATCTCAGCGGATTTGGACAGGTATTCCGAGAGTTATGGCCAATTTCCTCTGACAATTTATTATGTCCAGTCAGAATCATCAAACCGAAAAACACCGTTTTGTACTGAATTAATGTCCCTGAAAACGGCCATTTAAGGCGTGTCCTTCTTAATGAAACTTCTTCCAAATCTTCTTATCCGTCTATCCACAAAATATCAGCTCCATTAAAGTCGTTTTGAAAGAGTTATAGATATTTCACGGAACCATCTTTTTTTCTGGAAGAAATTTCCTGGAAGCTTCCTTGGTGTTCCTCAATAATCTTCAACTTCATTGAATAGTTTGGACCTCAAGATGGTCGAATCAGATCCTGGTCCAGAAGACAAAGTTGAAGGAAATTAAATTAGGATTCTAAAGAAATTATAATCATAAAATTCGGATTTATATTTTTTTTAAATGACCAAAATACCCCTGTAGTGAAAATCTGTCCAAAATGCAGAATTTGGTCATTTTTGCATTTAAACTTAAAATACTTCTTAAATCCAAAATTGTTACATATAAGCTCAAAATGGTATCTTGGGATGTTTAAAACAATAGAAATGCATTAAAAAATGTGCAAATTATAAGCTCTGTCAACTGGTAAGTAATGTTTCTTTCAATTTAATAGTAAATAAAATATTCAATGATATCTATTATTAATTTTTTTATTTTTATAGGAAACACAACATGAAAATAAAATTTATAGTTGATTATGAGTTCTAAAAAAACCATTTTATTAAAATCGGTAAAATATTATAATGGGAGTTTGAATAATGGATTTTGATTTCATACATGAATATATGGTGACTCAACTAAATCTATGAATAGTGGTGTTCATTTTAAAGGATACCATCATAAGGAATGTGAAGCTGAATTTTATGGTATGCTAGATGAAATTTTTGAGTTATGTTATCGCGGACCAAATTATGATACAATGTTTAAATGTGATTGGTCTGATACTGATTGGTGGTTGCAAGTTCGTCCATGACATAGAGTGGTTGTAATTAAATATAATTGTATTAATTCACTAAATGATCCATTTATATTTTAATATAAAGAAAATAATGTTTACTATGAAAATTACTGGTATTTTTTGAGAAAATTGAAGGACTTGTGGAGTGTGATAAAATTGAAATCAATTGACAATTAGTTTATTGAAAATGAAACTGGTTTTGTGGAAGTGAAATGTATTGAAATGTTTCAAGAAACATCCCTAAATATATCTCTTACTATACAGGATATAAATATTAGTGATGAAACCCCCAGTTAAGTGACAATGATATAGATAATTTTGATGACATTATTAGGGATGATGGAACTAAAAATCATATAGAAGTTAACAATGTTGAAGACAATGATGAATACATTGATGTCCATGAAAATCATGATGAATATGATGATTGATTTATTATATTCAAATAATTAGTTATAGGTAATTAACATATTCTTATATTTATTAGGATTTTAAATTTCATATTTTTATTAATAATATGTTACAGTTAACATTATTTTATTTTGATATTCATTGGGTTTTAATATTTAAAATCTATTTTAACAATCACTTAACTGTGAGAATATTTGTTTTATATGGATAGATAGGATCCTCACGATGATCTATTACATTCTCTCAATGATGTAGGACATCCTAATGGGGATCCAGATTCAACTGCTCCACCTCAGCCTAGTGTTCCTACTAGGAGGGGGCATAGTCTTGCTCGATTATTTATTCTAGATCCTATTCAAGAGAGAATAACATATATTGATTTTGATACCTGTTTATAGAGGTAATTTTAATTGTTTAAGAAATTTATTTTAATTTAACTAATTTTATTAATTTATATAATAATTTTATTATTATATAAATGTTTACATTTTCAATGTTTTTCACATTCAGCCATTGGCTAGGATGGTGAGATTCTATGGAATAATTTTTCCGAGCCATGGGTGTCATGGGACCCTGTACTCATCGCCAAGTGTGAACTGACGTTTAGCCAATGGATTGTACATTATTAAATACTATATACTTTTAAAAAAAATTATTTAATTACTAAAATATTTTTTAAATTGTATATTAAAATTTAATTTATTGTATTTTTAATATCCAGAGAGGTCCCATGTAAAATGAAAGGGATACTTGTATACATGAGAACTTTCATCAGTTTCTACACAACATTAGAAATCAACCGATTGATAAATCTTGTGCTACCATATTCAATTAGTCTTAAATCCCCCATCATCCTATCTATATATTAGGTCAGGTATGGGATGGGTTGTGATCCTTCTGGCTAGGAGAGACTTTTAAGAGAAGATCACATGCTAGATGACTATGCTGAGGGAGGAAAGAGGTCACACATAGGGCTAGGAGTGGTGCATATGGTATACATTGATGATATATTTTAATGTGATATTATTTATTAATGTTGATTTATTTTAACTGTAACATGTTTTTATAATATACGTGCCTCTATAGAACAATATATTTTAGTGTTTTATGTTTATAAGAATATGTATTTTGATTCATGTACAGGAGAAGTTGTAGGCGAACGAAAGCATCGTATTGTGGTTATTAGTTTTATTGAACAATTTCATCATTATTAATTTTATTATTATTCTAATTTGTTATATATTTAATGGAAACATATGAGGATATGACTTATCATTCCCAGGAGACTCAAGATAAGACCAAAAAAGATGTCACTTCTGATTTGGGTTTTGTTGAGGGGGATTGGATAGCGGTGACGCTAAGAAAGGTCAACTAATTTGTATTTGTTATTGACTGACACCTATGATTTATTATAGTACTTCTTTGATGTCATCTGTGAGCATGAATGGATCTTGTAGAGAGTCATCAAGTACACCATTGTTTGTTTCACATTATGGGGAGAGTATTAGATTTTAGGATGAGAATATATAGCCGATGCAGAAGCATATGGAGGAGGAGCATGAGAAGCAGTGTTTGAGAGATGAGGATAAGATGAAGTATATACAACAACTTGTTTGTGGAATTGGTATGGAGTATCCTCCCCTAGTTTTCAAGTGAGTCTACACCACCTAATTCTATTTGATGATTTCATAAGATTTTTTGAGTAGTTTTTAATTTTTTATGATATAAATATTATATGTGAAATGATGTATTACTTTATGTGTGTTATAATTTTTTAAAATATTTTTATAATTATTTTTAAATAGTGTAATTAGTTATATAAATAATTTTTATTATTTCTATTTTTTATTGATTTTTTTCTAAGATGAATTATATATCCGTCGAAAAAGATTATTTATGATGGATCATCACAAGAAGTAAATAAATAATATTTTAGGATTTGTTTGCGATATGTTGTATATCCATCTTAAACAAGGGTTTCTGTGATGGCTATTTGCAACACCTTCATCCAAGACGGGCTATTTGCGATGCACACACATCACAAAATGTCATTTGTGTTGATATTCCATCACAAATAGCTCTTAAAAGTTATCATAAATTCCTATTGTTCATAAAACATATAATCCCTAGAAGATAAATTAGGTTCATAACCATAATATGTTTCTTAATAAAGGTAAATTTTGATGAAAATCCTTCCCTCTGGTCCAGACTTACCATGTATGTCCTTTAACTCCTACATAAGAAACTTATATAAATTATTATACAAATTAAGAACCACTAATAGTTTTAATAAATAATCCTTAAAAGATTTATTTCATTTATATTAATTAAATACTTAATTAGTTTGTAAATTATTCCCACGATTGGTGTTTTGAGGGCGTTCGATTCATAATTTGAAAGTAGCTTCAGTGTGCTAACATTGGTCACATGGTTCATTGTTCCATAATATATAGAATAATAATCTTGAAATAATTATCATTTTTATATATTATTTATAATATTAGATCTAACCATGATATAAATTTATGAAAAATAAATATTGTTTAAATCATGGAGATTGTAGGCTGTATATACACATGAGTTACATTTTCATTTTTGAATGAACATAGTGGAAATAAGGTAAGTATCATTTTATATTAATTGAATTATTATTTTATAAAAAATATAACACTATTTCATTGAATACACGTAAATATAAAAACCATGTGATGTGGTCATGAAAAATGAGTTACATTACTTCATGGAGAAGGTAATTGACACGTACACACGAACAACATTATCATGTTTGAATGGATGGAAAGGTAAAAAATAGATTATAGATTATATATAATTAATTATAATAATGTAATTAATAAAATATATTTAAATTAAATCTATAATTATAACTAATAATGATATTCGGGGATGGAAAATAAATTACATCGGTTTGCGAAGAGGTTGTCAGCTATACACACAAACAATGGTTTTGTTCCCAATTTGATATAAGTGGAGAATGCAATAGTTTATTACATTAACATAAAAAAAATATAAGTATAAATTATATATTTATTTTATTATCTCATATTATTTGAAGAATATTTGAATGAGGTATAAGAAATGATAACACCAAGACATTTGGTCAGAGACCATACAACTTCTTCCAAAAAACATCTTTTTCATTATACAGTAAACCCTATAATGTTTGTATTATTAACAAAATAAGATATCAAGAACTAAAATTGGGATGTAAGGAATGGATTTATTTTTATATTTTATAGTCTAAATGATTTTTTTTCTTTTAAACAAAAGAGTAGATCATGCGCCCTCTTTATAATGAGGGAAGGAGCATTTTTTGAATTTCTTTAAGTATTAAATTAATAAAAATTAATATTTTCTTTTAAAATGGGTAAAAAGTGATATAATTTTAATATAAGATGTTTATGATTTTGAATAATCACATAAATAAAAATTGGATCTTGTTAGGTGATGGTTTCACCTATATCTTATTTTTCAAACCACCATTATTCTTTTTGTCGATTACCATGATAACAAAGTGTTTTACCCCTTAGGGGTCAATATAGTTTTTATAAAAAAATTTGATATATGTGGAACATGGTTTATTTTTTAGAATATTTATAAATAACTTTGTGGTTGATTATATTTTTTTAAATTTTAAATCATTTACCAATTATAAAATATCATTAATGTTGTTTTTTGAACTATTCATTTAAGTTGACTTTGAAAAAAAATTGAATATAAAATTTTAATCCATCCTTAAAATGATATATTTATCTAATTTATTTTAGAAAAAATAATTCATTCATATTATATTAATTTTAAATTTTTTATTATCACTTCTTTCTATTAATAGAATAATTTCTGAATTAGCGTTTCGTAAGAATTTTATGTAATTATTTCCTCATAAAAAATTTAAGAAATTATCATTATTAATAATATTTTATCTTTAAAATTACATTTTTTAACCTAAAATATGTTTAAATTATCCCTATAATAATAAATTATAGATATTAAAATAAAGAAAGGTATTTTTGGTCTTTATCTTCTTCTAAAATATTATAGAGGTCAAAATCAATTAAATATGGCCCTAATTTCGATATTTTAAAAACCTGAATAAAAAAAGTTGAAATAAACTCATAAAAAATATTTAGGTTTATTGTTTTGTCCTTATCATATTAATTTTACCCTTCACTACCTAAGTCGCTCTTACCATTGTGATAATTATTTACCACAATTTCTATTCATAATGATGAAAACCTTAGGGTAACATTTAAAAAATCTGGAAATCTTAATACAAAATATAGAATCTATTTTTATGACTAAATTTATTTTATTTGAATAGATTATATCAAATTGAAATCACGAAACACATTGAAAACTAGTTTTTCAGAAAAAATCATTTTAAGTGTAAAAACATTTTTATAGAAAATTGAACCATAAAATTGATTCCAATGAACAGAATTGGAATAATAATAATCAAATATAAATAATTTTACATGTCAAAATTTTAATAAAATGGAACATTTTAAATCCATGAATAAAAAATACAATTCACAACTAAAGTTTTTATTTTTAACACTTCATTATAAAATCAATCATGTATAAAAAATCTAAAACATTAAATATAAGATAAAAAAAAGGATGATTTCAAGATTGATATTATATTTATCAAATAATTTATTTAAAATTTATATTAAATATTTATAATATATTGTCACAAAAATCAATAAAACCCATTTTTCAAAAAAAAATCATATTTTTAATGAATAATATGGCTGCTAAAAAATAAGTTGTTATTTCCTAATAATTAATTAATACATTTTTATTGAATAATACCTTTATATATATTTCAGAATTTATTTAATCCTATTCAAATTATCCAATTTTATGGCTAGGATATAATGATCATATTTAACTAGTAATATTTAATGGGTCGTTTAAGCTTAGTGTTTCATATTGTATACCATATCGAACAAAATGATATTATTTCAAAATACCATGATGTAAAAAACTCCCTCACTTAATAAATTTCTCCCTATCAATTTGATATTTATCTTATTTATCAAGGTTATTTTATTTTTAAAAACATTTGTCGAAATCCATCATCTTTAAAAAGGTTATGACAAAATCATTTTAAAAAGAGAGAAAATAGAAGTATAAAGTCCATTTAGAATAACACGTACTTGGCCTAATAATAGGAAAACTTTAGTGGGAAGTGAAAATATGATAATAGGGTAAGAATTAATTTAAAAAATAATGATGATTAGTGATAGAGAAAATTAATCACATGAAACTGAATTATAATGAGAACGTTAATGACCAAAAAACCCAAAATCAATGTGGTCTTAAAAATACCATTAATTAATATGAAATTAATGTAACAAGATAAAAAAAATTCAAGGTCATTTTTTAAAGTTAAAAAATTCCTCTACCATCTAGGATAAGAACATAATTAAATATACTAACATGAAACGTTTAATTTCATCCTTTAAAAAATTTCCACTAGAATCTTATATTTATATCCAAAAGATGAGTATTCATGTTGAATTTCTTATACATGATGTAATAAAATAAAATTGAAATTGATCACATAATATAAGTAAATATAAAAATATAAACCTCATATCTTTAGATATTAGCCAAAACCAAAATTGATATAACAAAATAATATAATTCCCCAAAATAATAAACATTCATATGATTAAATACAATATTAATCACAAAAACCACAATAATAATAAAAATGTTTTATCATTGATCATTACATAAATAAATAGAATCATATTTTAAATTACCAAAATAACCTTAACACTAAATAATGTTTACCTCAAATGTTATCTCATACACTTTAGTATACATCTCAAAAAATGTAATTGGATTTTTTAAAATAATCATTTCTGTTAAACCAAAAGATAAACCTAAGGGTTAATCTAACCTTAAACCAATAAAAAACCTCTCTAAATAACTTTAAAATTAACTCAATTGAAATCAAAAAAGGGTGTTTGAGACTTTGTACTAATGATCAGCCATAAATTTATAAAACCATGACGGTATCCAAAACTGATAATTTCCCCACACGTGAAAAAAATATTAATCTTGAATGTTATATAATCCTTGATCTGATACTAAATATAATAAACATGATTCTAAAATCCCATATATGGTGTAAAAAACATAATAATTATATTTTTGGATTGATACTTATAAACATGACCCAATTTATTTCATCCAAAAAATATATCATCAAAATGAAATATTGGATCACTTACATAACAAGGGAATTTTATGTTTATAGTTTAAGATAATTACGAATAACTCTTAATAAAAAATACCCATTTCTTAATATGTGTGTATTTCACACTTTATCAATCTTTTTATATTCTATATTAATTATTCAAAATCCCCCATAAAATTATTCAAACATGAAACATTTATAGAAACAAAACATTTGACATCTATCATCATAACACGAGTAAAAGGAAATATAAGAAGGGTGAGAAAAAATGCTCAGAAAAGGTAACCATAAACATTATCAATTTAATGTCATCTATGATAATAAAATGAGAATTAGGTTATGATATAATAATCAATGTGAATAAGATAAAATAACTCATACCCATCCAAACCTAGATCATTAAACTTTTGACGTGGAATAAATCTCTAAAAATGTCATGAGTTATGAGAATCAATAATAATGATCCATGTGATGGTAATATTGATCAATGGATACATTAAAGACCCATAAAAGAATAAATAAAACATGTTGGTATCCTAGAATATTTATATTTCATAACGACATTACCTAACTAGATAATTATTTCATCTCTTAAAAGTAACATATAACTAGTTAACAACATCATCTAGTAGGACTAACATAACTCCATCATCTATAAGGAGTAAATTCCACCATGTTAATGTTGTTTAATTACCTAATGCATTGTAGGGATATAAGGGACCCACACATCCTTGGTTTAAAATGTAACCACCCAATATTGGTCTATAATAAAACTTATAATAATTGTGTTATAATTAATCCAACCGTAGAACATTTATACATATTTTCATGTACCATATTAAAAAAAACAATTATATGATTACTCTTTTCAATATAATAATAACAAATTTTTATTCAGATCTTTAATTACCCATGGAACGAAATGAGTTCTATGAAAATATCAATAAAAAAAATAACCTATATAGAGAATGAATAATGGTGGTATAATTACAAAATATATCCTCTAGAGAATAATTATCATGAAGGGTTTTTTTCATTTATTAATAAAATATAATTAAAAGATAATTAAAAAAATTCTTGAGGAAAACACCATTTCCATTTTGAAAATAAAATTGAAAAACTAAAAATACAAAAAAAAAATATTTTTGGAAATAATTATTTGGGAAAATAACCAAGGAAAATTATAAATAAGTTTTCAAATCAAAAAATGTTCATTATGGTGGTAAAATCAGTTCATGTTTTAAACATTAAAAATAAATATTATTTTCCATCATTTTTTAAAGAGAGCCAAAAGCGACCCATGTAGAAAACATTAAGAAATTCACATTTAAAAACTTCTAAATTAATGTCAAAGAAAAATTAAAATAACTATAAAAATCATTTATGTTTAAAAATAACATTCCTGTCTTTTTTTGAATACAGTGATTCAGAATATAAAAATTCCTAGACTAACGGAAGATACATGATAATGATCACTACGAAATAAATTTCTCAATGTTTTATTAAATGATATGGGAGGAAATGAAAACCAAACATGTAAAAAAAATTCTTAACCATAGTAGAAGAAAATAAATGTGATCAAGTAAAATAATATCAAATGATTTTAGTCAAATGAACCTTGAATATAAAAAACTCCAAAAATAAAAGAGACTGTAACATAATGATTTTATCATTGTGGTGACTTTTGAATCGGGATAAAAATGAAATAATAACATCAAATGTATATTTATATATCATAAATATGAGGAAATTTATGATATAACATGTAAAATGGGTCGTATATACACCTCCTAAAATAATATATACTCACAGCATGAACATATGTACTAATGATGGAAAACAATAGATGGATAAACCTTGTAAAGATTATATCAATGAATTTAGAATTATTAATTTGTGTGAAAATGTGTAAAAAATATATATCAACAATAAATTTTTTAAATAAAACAAGAATCATTCAAATTTTATTTTACAAATAATCTTAATAAGAAATGATCAATAAGAATGTAATATAACCCAATGAAAGGAAATTGAGTTATGAAACACCTTACCACTTGGTAACATTCTAATCAAATAACCTTGGATGAAATGATTTGAATTAAAATATAAAATAAAATTAATTATTATGGACTAAAGATATATTATTTTTATTTATCTTCTAGAATCCCGACAATATTCGTGTTTTAAAGTAAAGAATGTACTTCGTACTTCTCACATCCTCATTTCATATGTCTTAAAAAAGGAATTAAATTAATCAGTTGCATTAAAACACTCAAAATCTGACCATTAAAAGTAATTTTAAATAAAATAAATTTTAAATTACCTATAAATGGGTCATCTGTCAGTATCCCATTCTTTCAGGAATTTAATCCATTGATATGTCATTATTTCGACCATTCAATGAGTTGAAGACTCATATTAACTATCAATGAGTCCTTTCATTGGTATCACCATGCATTGGTGACTCATTTGAAATGACGGTGAGTCCTTGCGTCGGTAACACCATTCATCGGTGTCTCATTTGAACTAACAGTGAGTCCTTGTATCAGTAGTTGATTTGTTTCAGTACGTCATCTGCATCTGTAGGTCATCTACATCCATAGGTCATCTATTGGTGACTCAATTGAACAATGAATATCTCAACGCTTATTTCGGTGTCAGTCTATCACACTGATAAAATATTTTAGTTTGAACTAGAATACCACATAAATATTAAGAGAATGTGGTAAATGTATATGTGATCATTGATAACCATAATTATACATATATAAATTTAAACAAACATTATTGAAATTATTGGGCATGATTAATAAGTTATGACATGATTATTGATAATTAAAACCATTTATACTAGAGAGGGTGGCCAATAGTCTTTTAAAGGCCAACAATCTCCCATGTTTGATGATAAAAAATCATAGAATTATTCTATACAATCATTTTATATGGAATATAATCATTTTACTTATCATATCCCATTATTGATGAAGTTTATAAATATATAGGTAAGGTTCATAGGTAAAATAAATATTAATGGTATTAAATAAAAATAAAACTCATAAGAGTTATATAAAAGTTAAAGTAAATACGGATAATGCCAAACAGTTCTCCCCATTTTGGGAATATAAAAAAATGTTCAAGTAGAGAAAAAACTATTCTCCCCCTTTGGAGTATAAGGATAAATGATACAGGTAATAAAGATATAAAAAACTATCAGAGAAACATAAATAGAAGATATATATATGAAGGAAAAAACACGAAATTAAATTAATCAATGACATACAATGTGTTACAAAACTGTACGAAATGATAACAAAATTCAACCAAATATCCATATCATAGTATGATCCACACTAAGACTAAGAATGAAAATGGTACTTCCATTTATCTGAGGGATCAATAGAGGGTAATATATGTGATGGATGAGAAGATGGAGGGTCTGAAGAAATTTTTATAGGTATGATCAATCCTTTTGAAACATTCAATATAAGGCTAGGTTTGATCGAGGACAACACAAAAGATTAATTAGGCTCCTGGTTCACTAGATGAATCATAGTCCAATACTGAGAGACTAACATCCAAGGAGGATGTACTAATCAATCAGGTGCTAAAGGGGAAACACAAGACACTACAATCACCTCACCTAGTACATGAATTAATGGCTTAAATAGCTTAATGAAATACTCAATAATTTCACCACCATACTTCATTTATTTCCCAATGTCATATTTATTCTCCTTGAATTATTCTAATAGTGGGGTGAATTCCTTCACCTTTTCAACATGATATTTGAAATCTTGTATCAACCGAGGAAAAGGTAGGTTATCCATCAAATACTTAAATATATTGGTCAAATGATGGTTGGTAATGATATTATTGAAATATTAGTCCACAGTTTCGATGATCTGATCACCTTCAGTCTCAACAGTCTTGGAATAGATTCTGACCATATGATGAACATGGTTACTATTTTTCTCATTAGTTGCAAGGTTGAACAGACATAAAACATAAAATAGAGGTTTAATATCATCCTTAACAGTAGTTCTTACTTCCTCAACGTACTTAATCATAGAATACTAACCATAGGTAGAAGGAATATCAGTACAAACTAAGGTATGTGACTTCAAGGGCTTAAGAAGAGTCTCCACACATCCTTTGTACTTCGAGGTCCAATTATTTATTATAGAGTAATGAATAGTAATTTATTTTCCCAACATGGAAGTATTGGAAACAATTGTCTCATCATTTTGGACTAAGTTGCGTTGAATCTGTTCTATCACTTTTTTTTAATATTATCATCATCTTCCTCAATCATACTCCCAATCTAATGTGGAATAGAAATAGATCTCCTAAATTACTTCGATTCTACAATTGAAGATCTGAGAGAATGTAATTCGTCACATAGCTCAGTGATAGCTCCTATAACTTGTTGTATCTCATGCACCATCTATGATTGAACTGATACACATACAGATAAACATACCTCCTCCTTAAATAATTCAATTTTTTTGGTGATAGATTTAATAGGAAGGGTCTCGAACACTGATTCTCTTGTAATAAGTACAAATACCTAATCAACTGATTATTCATAATCTGATCCCAGTTCAACAAACCTATGATTCCTTGCCCATTTATTCATTACAAAATCATTCAGAAGAGTGGGAGTGTCATGTTTTATTCTTCCCAGTTGATACTCATCATTAGATTGATCTCACCTTTCTTGAGGCTCCCCTTTAATATATGATCTCCACATTGCTTACTCACCTTCAGCATGAGGTCTCCATATTTTATATATTAACTAAGGTATAGGAATTGCCTGAGTTTCCACCTCATCATGAACTTCATAATTTTCTCTAACTTTAACATCAGCATTAGGAGGTTATTCCAACAATTCCTGATCCACAACATTAGCAGTTTCAACATATCCACCTTAATCAACATTAAGATGGTCATCTTCACTTTCAATTCTTTCATTGTCATCATGTCCAAATACATTCTCTTCATTTCCATTTCTATTATAATTTTCATCACCTTATTCCTCTTCACTACCACTACCACTATCATCATGTTCACTACCTTCTTCTTGAAATTCATAGCCATTGTATCTACATACATATACCAAAATTACAAAGAAATATGTCTCCTCATCTCTATTGTCTTCAAGTGTGTGTTCATTAGAGGGTAAGTCATGTGGAGGTCTAAGAGGTCCAAAAAACCATTGTGAGATTCAGTGTTGTTAGGATCACTCTTATCATCAACATGTGGCCCATGATCACAACTGGCGAGGTAGGCTCTTCTTCCTCCTCTTCTTATTCATCTAAAGAGTAGGTAACTTCCTCATATAGTCCCAGAATATGATCATAGATATTCTTAAGCCATTTTTTATGGTCCACTATATTCAGCTTATCATAAATCTCATCCTCATTTTCAACCCATTATTTATTCCATGGGTTCTAGTTGATCTTTATTTTTACAGATCTCTTTACTAATGCAGATCCCACTGCACTTAGAAACAAATTCTTCACCCTCATTAACAAAATATTTCTCTTTTAACATAACTGAGATTAATCTCAGATAAAATAAGGAAATTTTTTTTCATGGATGCCTAATCATTTCATTTATGTGCAAAGCAAGGTATCTATAATGATTTACCTTAATCCATTTTCATAGTAGATAGACCTATTAGTCATCTTGATACATCAGAGATGGAAAGTTACATTTCATGGGATAAATCATATGTTTAATAAACTTGAACAATAATCTACACTATCTACTTAACTCTATAGAAATAGGTAATAGACGCACATCATTATTAGTAAGCTCCATCAATGTTCACTCAATGTATAAAATATCATTCTCTAGTGGGGAACTACCCTGAAAATCATCAAACACGCCCTTATGAGGGGTTTTAATACATTTATCCCATTTTTTTAATGAGGAATAAATTTTATTTCCTTTCACTATGGACATAATCCATGAAACATCACTTCTTTCCTATAGGAACTCTACATTCATATAAAACTCATGAACTACCTTTGGGTAGAAGCGTATTTCATTATATGAGAACCAAAAAATCAATCACTTATCCAGTAGCACTCTTAGCAGTAGAGACTTTCCTTCAAAAATCCGTTCTGCAAAAAAAAACTTTTTCTAGAGTTACTACACAGTTCTCCAGAGAAGGATTCAAATGCCTGAATGATTTTCTTGATTCCCCTTTTTGTTTCTTTGTTTAATGAGACTCGCCACCATCAAGAGAGCACTTTACATGCACCATTCCAACAGTTCAGTTTTAAGTTCAAAAGGGTAATGGTTTGGGTAGAGAGAGCAATAGATGAGTGAGTGCAAGGGTAAAATAGTAGAGTGAATCGATTCAAATTTATATCATTAATGGATTCAGAAATCAAAAACTACTGAAATTGTGAACCAAGTTCAAAAAAATCAATGAAACAATTTCATTTCTTGTAAAAACCTAAAATGGATAACAATAGCGAGTCATCAGTTACGACATGAAATATTTTTCATGAAAAAAATAGTATCATCATGACAAGGAGTCAGTGTCATTATGATAGGGTATCAACATGACAAAGCATCATTGTTAGAATAAAAAATCATCAGTGTTGCAAATACCATGTTAGATTCATACTTCCAGTGTCGACATGACATTATATATTCGACTTTTCCAATGTCAGTTTGACAACATCACTTAGAATTATCAATGTAATTAAAATATGACATCCTATAGATGGATAATTCCTAACTCATGTCTAATGTAGTTCATTCTTTCAGTGTTCAATGGATTAGTAAAAATGTCTGCATGCTGATGTTTAGTTCCAATGAACTCTAAACATACATATCATTTTTGATAATGGTCTCTCAAAAAGTGATGTCTTAAATCAATGTTTTTTGTACTAGAATGTGAAATAGGATTTTTAAAAATATTAATAGGACATGTGCTATCAAAATTTATGGGGACATTTTTTAATTGATATCCATAGTCTAGTAATTTTTGTTTCATCCACAAAATGTGTGCACAAAAACAACCAGAAGCTACGTATTCATCTTTAGTAGTAGATAATGAAACAATATATTTTCACTAAACCATGAATCTAGAGGCTATCGCCAAAATTTATCTGTTCTATAAGTTCTTTTTCTATCTAACTTACAGCAACCGAAGTTAGTATCTGAATAAATCACTAAATCCAAAGGTTGTCCTCTAGGATAGAATAGTCCTAAATTTTTTCTATATGTGACTTATTTTATAATACTTTTAATAGAATTTAAATTATATTTTTTTGGGTTTTCATGAAAACATGCACACATGCACACACTAAACATAATATATGGCATACCCACAGTTCTGTAGGGTAAAATTCGAATCATTCCTCCGTAAATGGTTTGATCAACATATTAACCATCTCCATCATGGTCCAACTTATAGGTGGTACTCATTAGAGTGTCACTAATCATATATTTTTAAATTAAAAATCATTTAAAATATTCTTTGTACATTTACTTTGATTCATTACAATAACTTCTTTATTTTAAAATATTTGAAATCCAGGAAAGAATTTTTGTTCACCCATCAAAATCATTTCAAATTCACATTGCATCATCTTTAAAAATTTAACACATAATTTTTTTAGAGGATCCCAAAATAATATCATCTAGATAAATTTATACAACCAACACAACTTTGTATATTTGTATTATAAAAATGTTAGTATTAGTAATACTCTTTATAAAACCATTAATACGAATGAAAGTGCTGAACCTGTCATACCAAGCTCTTGGAGCTTTCTTTAAATGAGAAAATGAATTAGTTAATTTGAAAATATGATTTTGAAAGTGGGTATTTTTAAAACCATGGGGTTATTAAAATATACCTCCATTATATGGACATTTAAGAATGAATTCATGACATCCCATTAAAAGTATTTGAAACCTAGATGTTCTGTATAGGTAAGTTGGATTTTTAATAGCCTCAATTTTAGAAACTAGTGGAAAGGTTTCCTCATAGTCAATCCAATCATCTTGATTATAATGTTGTGAAACCAATCTATTTCTGTTTCTAGCAATGTTACCAGCTTCTTATACATATTCCTAAACACCCATTTAGTGACTATAATCATGATTTCGTTGTGGCTATCTAAAATATTCCATACATTTTTTCATTCAAAAAAATTTAATTATTCTTGCATAGTCATCAACCAAAATTATTCTTTGAAAGTATCACAGATGTTCTTAGGTTGATGTTGTGACAAAAAAACTCAATGATTAACATGATTTTAGAGTGAAGCTTTAGTCTGAGTTCCACGGTCTAAATCTACAACTATAGAATCTAAAGGATGGTTCATTAGAGTTCTATCAGGTCTAGAAAATGAAGGGCCAGTCACTTCAGGTTCTTCAGTAGGTTTAGGCTCATCATCACTATAATCTGGAGAATTTATAGAACTAGAAGTTTTAATTGATTTCTTCACAGGATTCCTAGAATATTTAGCATTGATGTCCTAATTTTACATTTCATCCATCAGATTCTATAGAGTGGTCTTTGAATCATGTGAATCAATCCAATCAAATGTGACATATAAATATTATTCCACACATATTTCTGTCTTATTGATGTCACCATTTGATTTACTATAAATTTAACAACCTCTGAAAATCCCTTCACCACACTTTGATGAAAATTTGTTAAGATTATCCATAGTGTTATGAATATAAAAATTGAAACCAAAAAATTTAAGCAGTTAACCTTGGGTCATCTATTTTTCTACAACTCATAAGTAATTATTTCAAGGACATTTAAAATTAACAATCAATTGATTATATAGCATGATGTATTGACAACTTCTACCCAAAATTTTATAGGTAGGTCATACTCACTAAGCGTGGTTCTAGAAATTTCTTGCAGGGTTATTTTTTTTTTTATAAAAATCCATTTTAGGATGTCCTAATAGAATAGACGTCATGAATATATCCCTTTTGTGAGAAGAAGGATTCAAAATCATGGTTCTCAAACTCACGCCCAAAATCACTTATTATGGTTTTAATTTTATAACCACTAAGATTTTCTATAGTCTTAGAATACTTGGTGAAATGTGAGAAAGCTTTACTTTTTTGAGCCAAGAAAAAGGTCCATGTATATCTAGTGTAGTCATATACAAGAATATAGACTTAATGCTTCCCACTATGACTAGAAACTATAGAAGTTCCAAACAATTCCATGTGAACCAACTCGAGAGGTTGATAAGTTGAAACTTCTTTCTTTTGTTTGAAAGTGATTTTGTGATGTTTAACCTTTTGGAAAGGAATAAAGACTTTGTTATTAGGAAACTAATGTTTAGGTAGATCCTTGACTAAGGATTTTCGAATAATCCTTATATGTGAGTGTATATTATAGTGTCCTAATCTCTTATGGAAATGAGAAGATTCTTTATTAAAGGCACTCAAGAAAGAATCATTTTGAGAAATTAATGATTCTATGTAAACATCATAAACATTTTCATTTTTAAGAGAAATAAATAATAACTTATTCTTAGAGTTAAAATTCTTTATGCATCTTGTTTAGATTCAACATTAAAACCATCATCAGAAAACTGAGATATACTATGTAAAATCTATTTTAATCCATCAAAAAAAGTAATTTAAAAATTAGAACTGGGTTAGAGTTAACAATGTGGCCAAGGCTAATGATTTTTACTTTAACATTGTCACCAAAGGTTACATGACCACCATCAATCTTTATAGAGTTCTTAAAGCTATTGTAATATCCTATCATGTGTATTGAACATCCACTTTCAATGAAAAATAGGATTTTACGGGATCTCATCAAACAGTTTTCCTACAAAATAGATTAGAGAAGAAAATATTTTGGAACCCTGATTTGTTTGGGTCCAGTTACATTAGTAATAAGATCATTGGGAACCCACAGTTTCTTTATGGGTTTCTTTTTAGTAGTATATAAAACATTTTAAATTTAAAAATTATATTCTCTAGAAAAACTTGAAACTGTGTAAGATGTTTCATAATTGGAACCTGTAGAAAATTTTCTAGAATTGGTCATATGACTAGATTTTCATGGTTTTGATACAGAGTGAGTTTTTTTTTCAAATTCTTATTTATTTATTTGTATCCTATTCTAGTAGTATACTTAGGAATTACTTGTTTACCAAGAATTTGAAATATGATTTATTTCCCATTGGAAAATCATTCTAGATATTTTTTCAATTTCTCATTTAAAAATTTTAGTTCTTTGTTTTCCTTATACAGATGATAATTTTTCTCTTTTTCAAAAACATGTTTTGACTTAAGATTGGTAGTCAAAACATGTTCTTTCTTTAAAGATTTGTGTGTAACTTTTAGTTAATGACAAGTATCTTCTAACATTTTACAATATTGAAATATTTCTTTGTTATTCATATTTTCATAATCACTTTCATCTCCAAAATAATAGGGATTCTATACATGCGATATTAGAGCTACCTCAGTTGTGTTTTTCATAAAACACATATTGTCATTGTCAGAATTTTTCTCATGTGAAGATTTAGATTCACTTGAGCTGTCCATAGAAGCACTCCATGTTTTATCCAAGGAATTTTTATACTTTCTTTCTTTATTATCATACTTCTTATGGTAATTTATCTTCAGACAGTCCGTATTTACATGTACCTTCCTCTTAAATTTATTGAATATTATTTCATTGGAATTATAGTCTTTCTTGGAATCATTTTTATAATGTCCCTTGTGATCGTACAAACCATTGTAGTGTGGAATTATGAATAATTTAATATTACTATAATATTGATTAAATAATAAGGCTATTTGAGCCATCTATTCATCACTCTCTGTTGGTGATTGTACATCACTTGAACACCCATTTCCATCCCAATCCTTTTCATTCTTCTTGGAGATAGTAGATTTGAAAGCAAACGATTTTCTTTGGGGCCCATCATCCTTTTCTTTGTTTACTTTTAGTTATTCCTCATACATCATAAAAAATCCTATCAGCTCATTTACTAGAATCATCAAGATTTCATGGTATTATCTAGTAGAAATAGAAGTCCCTATCCATAAATCTGGTGAAAATCTGAGTAATCTCATGATTTTCTCCTTCGTTATGACATCCCTTCTAAGAGAGATCATAATATTTACAATTTCATTAAACCTGAGATACATTCCAGAAATAGGATCATCTGGCATCATTTTAAAATTATCCTATTTAATAGTATATGTGTTAAGTTTCATTTCCTTATCTTTATAGGTTACTTCACGTGAAAAAAGATAAAGTGTCCCAAATTTTACAGGTTGTTTTACATCCAAAAAATTAATTAAACTCTTCATCTCTTAAAGAGAAGTATAAGGAATTCATGGATTTTCAGTTATTTATTTAACAAGCCTTATTTGGGTCACAAAAAGTATTCCTAATGTTAGTGGGAATATTATATTCATATATAATTTAGGACCATATATAAAAAGACATACTTTTGAGGTGCATTTTCATTTTAATTTATCATTGTCCATAATTTGTTCCATTAAAGAATGGAGGTATACTAGTATCATAATCATTAAATCTATTATCCATGATAGAGAAAGAGTCATTTAAAGAACTATAAATTTATAACTACAAAAAATTTAAGGATCTTTAATATGTAACTTAAATGACATTTGAAAAATATTTTAAAAGAGATTTGAAACTTTGAAAACAACAACTTGGAAACATCATATGATACCAAATCTTGATCAGAGTTGGACATTGAAGAGGCGGGTGAATTGATTTTGTATAAAAATTTCTATTAAATGTTTTATTTTTAGGAACCTATAAATTTAGAATAAAATATTTCGGTTAATCAAGGAAGTGAAATTATAATAGCTTGACTAATGAAATTGTTTCTTAGAAGATTATTTAATTATCAGATTTAACAATATGAGGTACTAATACAATTTGTAAAAAAACTCTAATAAGGATAAATATTTATAATTTATATCCATGACTAAATATCAATGGAATTTTTTTTTGAAATGTGAATAAAAATAGAGAAAACATAATTTGAAAACATAATAGACAAAACAAGTGGTTCACTCTGAAGATGAGACCTAATCCACTTCACATGGTGATCACCTGCCACCATGAAAAATATAAATATAGCATTGACCCACACCATGTATTTGGGTTAACAATAGTACACAATATTGTCCCGGTCAGATGACCCCTACCACAATTTTTCATGGGAACCAAAATGATCAGGTCATATATGACCTGTTCCACCGTTCTTAATGGGATAAAAAAGTTTAAAATCATAGTTGTTTGAAGATATCTAGTATCATCTAGTTCAGTGAAGGTGACAACGTGTGTTTTTGGGAAAAATGGACAGACAACTCATAAAATTTAATAAAAGTTACACTATAGAGTAATAAACATTAGATAAAGTTAAAAAGATATTTGTGTTATGCAGTTCACCTCCAGACTCTTTGGATGTAGTTGATGTGAAGCTCAAGTCCTCTTCTGGAAATACACACTAAAATAGAGTATCATGAAGCAATATGTCCTTCCATCTAGGAAGATGAGATGTTCTTCTACTTTGGTTTTTTTGGATGCTGCAGAGATGATGTAACATTTATGAACAACAGTTATCTGGTTCATAGTAATCAGGAATGGAGATTTCCACGTGTTTTCCTTATTTTTGTATGTTGCTCGTATGAGTCTGATTCCGTGTGAACTCATATCTTCTTGTGTATACGTCTATGCTTTTTTTAAAATCATTCCTGATATTTTCTTTTTAAATATCTTCTTGAAACCCAAATATATGAATGTTTTACGTTAGATGATATACCTCATACTTCTGAAATCCTCATTTAAGATGTAATAAAAATGCATTAAACTAATCAATCACATTTAAAAACTAAAAATATTATTTTTAAAAGTAATTTTAAATGAAATAAATTTTAAATAGTCTATCAGTGAGTCTTGTGTCAGTATCGCCATCTATCGGTGACTCATTCCATCAGTATTTCATTTTTTCGGTCATTCCATGCATTAATGACTCATTTTATCTATTGGTGATTCCTTGTGTCGGTATCCCCATGCATCAGTGACTCATTTGAATTGATGGAGAGTCCTTGAATTGGTACAAACATACATCGGTGACTCATTTTAGCTTATAGAGATTCCTTGTATCCATAGTTCATTTGAGTCGGTAGGTCATCTGCCTTGGTATGTCATTTGTGTTTGTAGGTCATCTTTTTTTGTAGGTCATGTATTGGTGACTCAATTTATCAATCAGTATCTCACCTATTTTGTCGGTGTGAGTCCTTCATACATAGAATATTTTTATGTTTGGACTAGAATACAACATAATTATTGACAGAATGTGTTAACTATATATGTGATCATTGATAACCATAATTATACATATGGAATGTTCAAAAAACTTGATTGAAATGATTAGACGTGATTAATAAGTTTTTACATGATTTATGAATTTTAAAAACAATAGTTCTAGATGTGGTGGCCAACAGTATCCTATGGATCAAAAAAATGCAATTCAATTCAGTTATATTATTAAAATTTGGAATATTGAGAATTTAATTTATCTCATAAGGTATTCATGAGTTATTTTGTTATAAAATTTAGAATTGAAATTATTTTATATGAATGATTGCTATGAGTTAAAGGTTCATTAAAAATTATTGGAGAAATTAGAATATTGTTTGGATAATAGTTCGTTATAATGAATTTTATAATCTCACTAGTGAGTGGTGAAATGTGTTTTACATGTATGATACATTTCCTCTATGATTCATGTCATTTTGTGTTGGTTTAAGAGGTTTAACTTATCCATGGGGTTATGTAATATTTATTAAAGTTAAACATAATATTTGATATCTTTTTTCAGAAAATAATAGTATGATTTCCCAATTTTAAGAATTTATATGCTTTCCCTCATCACCTAATATCCATTAAGAATCTAGAGAGAGAAATGTCAGGAATGAATCAATCTTTATATTGGGATTGATCACGTGATCTTATGGTGATCATATTATCATTTTAAGGCCTATGATTGTCCATTATCAAACTCAATAATCTTATAATGATTTTATTAGAGATTTATTACATTTTTGGATGATCTATAGGGCATCTAGTTTTGTGATGTTGAGGTGTGATGATCTTGAGGGGAGAAGATAACACCGAGATCATGATCTTCCACGAAGGTGTCATTTTAATTTCATTTTCAGACCTAAATTGATTTTCATGAGATCACTGGAATGAATTGGGTATCACTATATAGAAATAAGTATCTTATGATAGATTTTTTTGTCAAAGTTGAAAATATTTCATAGTTCATGAATGGTAAATACACTATTGTTTGAGATAATATTCTATTCCAACGTTCATGTAACCAAACCAATTTTCATAAAATATGGGTGGTTTTTTAGTAATCCAATTACCATTTTATCCATGACATACCATTAATGAAATATCATTCATTTAAAATAAAATTCTTGGAAAATTTTAATAATAGAAGAATATGTTTACAAGACCCCAATGTAGAAATACCAATTGTGTAAGTATCCGGTAAAAGAAATAGAGAAAACCTATGTTTACAAGGTTCTATTTTGTTTCCAATAATTGGTAAAAATAATGAGATGATCTAGAGGAAATTTAAGGAGGGATAAAATTAAATTAATGATTAAAAATTTATACAAAACATGGTGGAATATAATAATAATCAATTAAATCATAAACAATAAAAGAAGTTGTTGTTTGAAGAGTGTAAAAAAAACAATGTAAATGAGATATCATAATGATTTCTATTATTGTTCTGATAAAAAAGATCTTTTGTCAACACTTAACACCACTCGAACCCTTGAGTGATGTGGTAGGCTCTAAAAACACTATTTAGAATGATTTTTAAAACGCTTTACCACAATCATTTTTAAACCATGGGGGTACAAACCAAAACCCTACATTGTGAATAAATTAGGTAGAAAACCCATGAACATCCATTATATGTGGAGTATGAACAAACCATGACTTTAACTAGGACAAGGAAAAATAAAAAACCCCTACCTTATAACAGAACAAATCTTTAACAACAAACAATAATTTTTTAGGTTATCATAACCAGGATACAAACGTTATAAGGGAGGTATAACCCATGGAGTGTGACCCAAATAAAAATGTTACAATGGAAGACAATATATCTCAACAGTGACAAAAAATTTAAACCATTGAATGATGATGAAGGAGAATTTTTCTTAGAACAATTATTCTTTATCCTTCCATAGTATATTTAGAACAATGTATGATGTGGAAAACCAACAAGGACTACATAGAAAATTAAGCTTCAAAAGTTGAAGCATTTCAATATCAAATAATGTATATCATAGATGTCTATTAATTTTTAACCACTTCCATTATATTTAGTTATTTTTTGAGGTAAAAAAATTACTATATTTCTTTCAAACGAACTATATGAGTTTCAGTTAAAAACATTGAAGGATAACTTCACTTCGATATAGCATAAAATAACACAAGAACATACAGTCACTTGGTAATAATGCTTCAATAAAAAATTTAAAATAATAATTACAAATCATTTAATAATTGGTATTTAATGCATTGAAATAGTCCGCAAAATCACATGGAATAGATCCTTCAATAATCCAATCATTTACCATTTTAACATCACAATCCAAAAATACTAGTTATAAATAGTGATAGATAAAATATTCACATCATAACTGAATATAGTGAACAATGATCATCCCAACCTAAATAACATGTTCATCCCTTCACATAGACTAATATTCTTCACTAGTGTGATAGAATTGGTATGAAAAATTAATGTAATGTCTTTAAAAAATAACAGCTTCCAAAAATATATCTCTTTATGAGTGCATAAAAGTATTTTTCATGAACATAAAAAAGTAAATTTTACTTATTATAAATTCATAAAGGAAAATTTGAATATAAGAAAATATATAAAAGAAAAACCTCTAAATGTTAGATCCAATAACCAATACTTATGGGTCCATAAATAATTGAATATCTAATAAATTTATGTAAATTCTAAATTCCACTATAACGTGTATGATACAAGAATTTTTCAAATTTCAAAATATAAGAATAAAATTTCATTATATAAAAGTAAATATCTAAATCATAAATTTTATGAACTCTTCCAATTTTTTTGACTCTACCATTGCATAAAGGTCATATCCCCAAATGAAAATATATACCTGTTAACTATAAGAGTATATTATAATTCGAAAATTCCTGGGCATAAAAAATTCTATAAAACAAAAAGAGAGTTAGAATATAACACAATTTATATAATAATATATAAATAATAACAATATAATATTTAAAAAAAATGAATAATGAAATGATTATTTTCATCTACAAGAATTTAATCCTTCGAACATAAAATAATTTATTACATAAACATATAATAACAAAATATGAAAATTAATGCTGAAAAATATTTAACAAGTGAATAAAAAAGTCACTGACAATGAATATAAATCAATGTGAGAGAGATTTACAATTATAAAAACATAAAATAAAATAAAATGAAAAGGAGACTATCAATAATATTTTCCACACCACATTCTTCAAAATATAAGGAAAAGGTACATATATTTCATGTCATTATGGATTTATTGAATCATCACTTTTTTAACACACATGTATTAATTAAAGACTAGATTTAAATCTCTAAATTATGCAATAAAAAGAAATATAAAAAACGATTCCTATAAAATACCTCCAAATTAATTTTAAAAGATAAAATATTTTCTTATATTTTCACATGGAAAGTATCTTAAAATCCTTGTTTTTTTTCAACCGAATATACAAATATAAAAAACTGGAAAATAAACCACAAAACAAGTAAAATAAATCAATTTTATGAAAAAAAATTAGACTTATAATTTTTTTAAAGAAATACACTATTGAAAATATTTTTTATAAAACACTATTGAATTATTGATGGGTTTTCACACTAAATAATAGCTCATATATTATGATATAAAATAATAAATACACCGACATAATTTAAAATCTAAAATTATCCCTAATGCTGAATTATAATATATGGTTGGATTTTATAATTAATTTAATGATTTGTTTATAATTTAATGAAAAAGATTATGAAAAAGGGGAATAAGAATGTATAAAAATTATCACATTATAAAAAGTTTGTAAGTGTCCATATATGATCTCATTTAGAATATAGTAACATTTTTAAAAACAAATCATATAATGAAAATGTACACATCATCCAATAGACATAAAAAAGATTCAAGTATAATAAATAAACATTATGAAAGTGAGAAGTTGTGGAATTTTTTTCTCGGGAATCGAAGTGAGAAGAACCTATGAGTCTTAGTGGATAATGGTATAAAATAGTTGATTGACCAAAATTTTAGATCTTTTGTGATTTATATACTCATAATGTAGTAAAATTTGTTCTTAATCATAAATGGATGGTCTGATAATTCTTATAAGTTAGAAATACTGTATAAAATTTTTCATGGGTATGTACCAATTTGTTCTCATAATGGGTCTTTGAAACTTATTCCATTCATTAGTGATTCCAAAGGATAGTATTGTTTTAATTCCTTAATAAAAAATAGGTTTTTTATATTGTTTGTATAATGGAGGGACATCATAGAAGAATATATTGAAAATAAGTTTAATTTATTATGGTTCAATAATGTGGGAGGATAACATTTTAAGTAACTCTATAGGTGATGTTGGTGAAAAGTAATCATGTTTGACAAGATTTTTCTTGGAATAATGAACCATAACGGTGTAGTATAGAGGATGAACTTGAAACTAATTGAGAAGGTAACATCTTGAATCTTGTAAACAAAATCCTGTAGTTATTTTAGTACACTATCAAAATTTTTAGAATATCTCATCCTCAAGGATCAGGGATTATATTAGTCTTCTAAAACTCGATACAGTCATGAATCTCACTTTATTTTTGAAAACATAATATAAAACATAGTATTTTATGAGAACATTAATTTTCACTCTACAAAATCCTTTTATTTGAATCAGTGTATACTTCCTGATATCACAAGAATATGAAATGAAATAAATGGGTGAGATCAGGTATTTAGTAAGGGATTACATACAACAAAAGTTTTCATAGAATAAGTATGGTGTGAATACTATGGAAAGAATAAATGTTAGTAAAAAATGATATATAAATAATCACATGAGCTTAAGTCTTATACATGTATATTATTACTATTTTAATGATGAAATGCACATCAATTATTATATTCATAATGTAGGAAGTCAAACTATCCGACATCTTGAAGTTACTATTGAGGCCTCATGCTAAGTCATTGTACATAAATGGGTATGTAATATGATCACATGATCAACCATTTTTTTCCTGACGAGATCGTCTAATGTATTGAGGGAATATGCATTTACTGGCCTAAAAAATCATTAGGGACCCCATTTTCCATGTAAGATTCTAATACAAATCAAGGAATATTTTCGTACCCAAAATCTACGATGACACACGATTATGAGTTCCGGTGAGCCCGAAATTAATTTTATTATAATATTAAATATAATTTATATCATTCACATTAATTATTTCATAAATTATGGATTATCTCTATAATATAGTTTTAGATAAATAATCTAAGGACATTGATGAATTTTGATTGTGGGATTTAACATGGCCATGACCTAAAGGTGGTTGGTGTGTGACAACTTGTTAAAGTAGCTGTTGGTTGGTACTTTGGAAAAATAAATAAATTAATATATTTATTTAATAATAATAACCCAAATAATTCACAAATGAGGACGTATATAGGAATTACCATACCACCTCTGTGTCTAAAACATGGGTTTTACTATAATAATAACACAACCTTGGTTAGCATTAGATATTTGGCTTGACTGTCATCATTGGTGAAATAATTAAATAAATAAAAATATTTTATTATTTTTATTATTTTTGTGGAATCTTGTATCCAAAAAATTCTTCATATGATGTCATAACTATAATTCATTTATGGTGTTATGATCCTAATATTAATGTAGATTTTTTGAGATTAATATCAGTTTTTTAATTCGAAATCATGGGTGGGGCACATGATGCGCCCTTTTGAGTTATATGGTGAAATGAATTTTTGATATGGTTTTTGATTTGGGAATGTAAATAACCTATCTCAAGAATTATTTAGAATAGAACATGTTAGTGGCCTTCAAAGTGGATTTTGAGATACGATGCAAGATATTCTAAGTGTGACACTTTTTTATGTAGTGCTCGATGTTGATAGTGGTTAAATAGGATAATCATAGTCTAGATAGAGGTATTACTTCTTTGTTACACCATGGTATGGTTCCTATATACATGGAGATAGAACTCCCCTATCATACCTTGGAGTCGTTCCTCCATACATGTTGTGCAGATATAGAGATGGTACTCTGCTATCATAACAATTTACACGTCCTCTATTCATAGGGATGGGACTCCACTTTCGTTTCATCATGAATTCCCTCCATACTTCTTATCTGGGAGATGGTATTAATATTCATATTAGTGTTAAGGTCCTCTATACTTATTATAATAGAGGCAAAATTCCACAATCATATAAGTGTAAAGGTCCTCTATACAAATATTCCTAGAGGAGATACTCCCTAATCACACTAAGTCATGATTCTTCTATACATGAAGAAAAAACACACCTCTCAGACTAATGATTGTTTATTCTATATGAATTTATTGAAAAGACAGAATATATTCTATTAATTATTGAGGAAATCTTAGAACTGTAGGGATACTCTTCATTCTAGGTTCGGCTGTGAGATGGGTATCCCTTTTCTCTCTCACATTTGGGGTTATTTTATTAGAATATGTGTATAAATGTTTATTTTATTTCATTTTTCTCTTGTTTTGGGTTGATTTTTATAATTATATCATGTATCTTACTTCTTCCCTTCATATTTTGGGGAATCCAACATGATGTTCATATTCTCACTCATTTATGGGATTTTGTTACTTTTGTTGTGTTTTATGTAGACAAAGGAAAGGTCAGTGGTAACAAAAAATGATAATCGAGAAACGTTGATTCGTATAACACATACAATATTCAGGCATTGAGATCTAGATCTATGATCTTTTGGGATTTTAATTTTATAATTATTTTCAGGTTGGGACATCCTTTATGGTTGGGCAAGTATTTTTCATATTTACTATTTTAAGATTACGTTTTTATACTCATTGTATTCCCTATAGGGTTTTCATGCATGGTTTCTACTATATATGTTACATAGTTTATTATAATTCATCTAAAATTATTCATGGATATTTTTGGGTGTGTTTCTAAAGGAATATTAGGAAAAGGAATCCCATTTTAATTATGCCTTTCATGAATAGTCACAATACCTAGGCCTATGGAGGTAGGTCTGGGGTAGTTGAGGATCAGATATTCCATGGTCAAAATGGCCTCCTGGTTTTAAGTCATGATATATTGGTATTAGAGGGGTTTAACCTCAGGAAAAGTGTTCGATGTTTTTCATAATTAGGAGGTTTGGTTGGAAAAATAGGCTAATGATGTCAAATTGTCTCTTGAATAACTTTCAGATTAAGGAAACAGGTATTGGTACAGGGACCAATGTATATGTAGACCAAGACTCTGACAACCTACATTCTGACTCGGTTTATGAAGAAAAAGTTTTTTGGTAACATTGGTATATTAATTATATATTATTTACTCTTTTGAATATAAATATTGAGTTATCTCCATATATATACATATATATATATTCACATCAAAACATGGTACATCGTGATTACTTTCAGGATACCTCCAAAAATACATCTAGAAAGGTTATTAATTAAAGATCAGGAAAATGATCCGATGTGTTAGGAGGCATCAGTTCAGGTGCCATATCATGGGATCTTTCCTCTAGGTGGATAGGTAGAATCAATCCTTATATGGAGAAAAATAATATACTAGTAGTTCTTAATGAGGATGTGTTCTATCTTAGCGCACTCTGCAAGTTCTAGTTCTACAAGATGATGAGGTCCTATAGTGAGCTTGATCTACAGGTAGCTAAGGGCTGGATTGATTCAGCTGTATGAGTTTTCAATATTATGCAAACAGAAACTAATTATATGGTTTTGTTGATATCCATTCTTTTCCATGGAGGATCTAGGCAGTGGTGGATCTTAGTAACATAGATGCATGATGGGTCGAGTCCCTCCTGGACCACCTTGTAGAAGATATTATGTGAGGATTACTATCGCTTATTCTTGAACATAGTTCGTATATAGGATCTGTTATCCCTATAATAGTGAGGGGTGATAGTTTATGGGGAATCCTCTAGGTCATAGACCATACATGGTATGCCCTCTATTTGATTCAGGATGACTACTTGCGAGCATAGATGTTTGAGCATGGTCTCTGTATATACTTCTGTACACATGTCGTATCCCTTTTTATTTCAAAATATGTTAGAGTATTTGAAAAGGCACTAATGAATAATAGTTTTTATCTAAGGGATGATATGTGTATGGTTTGGTAATTGATATCATAGGGTTGAGTCGTCTAAAATGATGAGTAGGTGAAAGGAGACGAGGCACAAGAGGTGTGCCCATGACTGAAATCAGGCATGTGGTCATGCAGTTCATGTACCGCACAACGAACTAGGGAATCCTAGAGGCGTTTTTTAGGAATATAATCAGAAAGTCACATGGGATGATATTTCCTAACCCAAAATTCAATGGAGAGTAGTTATATATAATATATACCACTATGTTAGATAAAACATCATGATTATGGTCCTCCAAGTCATGGTCAGGGTGACCCCAAGAGAGGAAGATATAGAAGAGGATTAGGTAGGGATCCTAGAGGTGGTGCTATGGGAGGTGGAAAAAATTATGATATTTTCCAACCACCACCACCAAGAAACCCATGGTAGGCTAAAGGAGCTGGTAGTCAGGGTCATGGAAAACTAAAAGCTATGGATGCGTATGACCTAGAAAATCACAAGAATTTTGGGGATATGAAATGTGTTTAGTATAATTTATGATCAATAGTAGAAGAAACATGTGTGAGTCATTATACCATCTATGTATTCATTTTTCAAGAGTTAGAGCTCCCAGTCGAGTGTTTCACCCAATATCATTGGTTTCATATTCCTATAGGGATCATTTCATCATGATAATTTATCTACCCGTAGTGAGAGATATTATTTGGTGGAGAGAGTTTGTCATGGGACCTCTTGGTCATCACGATGAGTCATTATGACATAATTTTGGGTATGGAATGATTTTCCATGGTCTAGTCCCACATGACTATCACCATAGACAATTCAGATGCCGTTAGATAGAAGGGATGAGATTTTTCAGTGAGAGAGATCTCATGGCAGAGTGAGTGGGTCTTCCATGTAGGATGCTACAACCCATCACCCATCATCTAGAGAGTTTTACCCTTGGTTTAATAAGATCTTTAGGCTTCTATATTACTTCATTCATGGAGGATTATATAAACATATTCTTTGAGGACATTCAAGGACTACCTCTAGAAGCCCGATATGAGTTTTTTTATCAACATTAACCTCAAGAAGGATCTAAAATCATCCACTGTGTATTGAATGTCCCCTGAATATTATGGGGAGATGAGGGTATTGTTGGAATACCATTCAAAGAATGGTTTTATCAGACATAGTGTGTCCCTCTGGGTAGATCCAATTATATTTTTTTTAAAAAGGAGGATGAAAGATTGTGTATTTGTTTTGATTATTTTCACCTGAATACGGTAATGATAAAATAATGTCCCATTTGGGAGGATTAATGACCATATTGAATTATATTGAGGTGCTAGATGTTTCTCTAGGATTGATTTCATATCTGACTACACTAAGTTGAGAATTTGTAAGAATAATATTCCAAATTGGGCATCCTGATGATGATTACAAACAATGTGAGTTTTGGGTGATTTCTTTTAGTGTGATGAAATCATCCACTATGTTTATGTAATCTTGTCATCATATCATAGGGTTGGATGGTGGTCTCGATCACAATGCATGACGAGTTGATGACGGGGTTTCACACCACACTTTTGGTTTTACATAGCAATGTATGGAATATGTATAGGGACCTTTATTGTCAGTTTTGATGTGTTGGAATGTTGTAGAGCATGGTTGTGTTTTTCTAATAGTGTCTAAAATATCTACAAGTAATGGTTGAGTTATAGGTTCTAGATGGTTTGGTGCAGCCTCTTAATATCTTGGAGTGGAAAAGGGGAGGTATATACATGGAATTTATGATAGGTATTCCACAGATTGTAGTACTCCATAACATTATCTGGGTGATAATTGATCATCTTTCAAAGTTTGAATACTTTGTTACTATCATGGATCAGACATATTTGATGATTCTGGAGAAGTTATACATACGTGAGATCGTATGACTTCATGGTGTTCCCTTAATGGTGGTCACTATTCATGTTGTGTGGTTCAAATCACGGTTGAGGAGAGGCCTAATGGAGGAATTTGGGACCAATATGAGGAGTAATATAACCATTCACCCAATGAAATATAGGATTTCCATGTTCAATATCTAGGTGTTGGAGGATATGCTGAGATATTCCATTCTAGACTACGATCGGGTCTAGGAGGATGAATTAACCATGGTGGAGTTTACTTATAATAGTAACTATCACAATTCTATCAACATCGAACCATTCAAGCCCCTATACATGTGACCACATAGGTCACCCTTATATTGTATTGAGATTCGCGAGGAATATGTTATTGAGCTAGAGATGGTGCGGGAAAAAAAAGGAGAAGGTATATATGATCTGTGATCGGATGAAGAAAACCCATAACCGATATAAATATTATACAGATTTATGTTATAGGACCTTATAGGTTGACTAGGGATTCCAAATTTTTCTAAGATCCACCCACGATAAGGATTTTGGTGATTTTACTGGGAAGGTAAGAAATCCCTAAGGTTCATTTGGCTATTTACGAAGTTGTAGAGGATTGGATAGGTCAATTACGACCTTGCCTTTCCCCCAATGATTTAGTATGTACACAATGTCATCCATGTGTCGTAACCGAGGATATAAATTCATGATACTATACATATTATTTATTGGGGTGATCTGGACATCGTGGATTGTAACAGCACTGCATTTTTATGAGATATATATTTTTTAATTTCTTTGAATTATGGTATTGTACGCTGAACCAAGATATTCTTGTGGTAAACGCAACACTATGATTTTCTTGTGTTGCACACAATTTTTAATAATTTTGATATAATTAATTTCATGTAAGAATGAGTTTATGTGAACAACTAAATCTTATTTTGTTACTTTACAACAGAGTCATTATAATGGCAAGTGTGAAAAATATTAACATTCTTCTGAAAAACTATTAAATGTAAAATATGTGAGTTTATAAAATAATAAAACCACTCTAAATAGATATTATTAATGTAATATGTATATATATATAATATATTAAATATAATGTTTAATGTTAATCTTATATATTCTCAGGTCCTGATATAATAATAAATTCATTTTTTCGGATAAAAGACCTATTTTTCAAAAAAATGTAGTTTTGTAGCCTTTTGATAGCGCACCCATTTTAAATATAATTTTTTACACTTTTATAAATTATATTAATAAAATAAAATTATTCTTTAAAATTGGGGTAAAAAATTTAATTTGGTTGATTTTTAATATATATCTAATTTGTTTTATGTTTTCATGATTAGTAAAAATATACTAACATTTAATTTGAAGCCACTTTTTTCATCAAAATAATTTATGTACATAAATTATATTATTGGGTGGTTATAAAGTAAAAATAGAATATAATTTATTAGTTAATATAATGAGTGTCATTGGAATTAATTTTACCTTGAATTTTGTTGGGAAAAAATTTCAATGTTTTTGCTATGTTTTTACTTTTAAAAACATGTTTCTCAGTCTGACAACAAGATAAATTTTAAATTAGTTACAAAAAATTCGGTGTTTTTAATGATTAAAAATGGATTCTATATTAGGAATTATTAGTTCCAAAATATGTAAATATATTTCTTTTATTTTTGATCAATTTTAATATTAACTATGGTAATATTTATAAATATAGTAAAAGGGTAAATTAGGTAATTAGGGGTAAAAATAAAATTTTAAAATTTCCCTAACTCTTTTACTAATATAATTGGATGTGTGTGTTTATAAAAAATTTATCTTTGGTTGTAAATGGAATCCTTTGGAACCAAATTTTATAAGATTAATAGATTTGATATATTTTATTTAAAGAAAAGTTAAATATAGCTCACTCAAATTTTAGTAAATAAATTATTGTTAATATAAGGTTATATAGAAGATAAACTCAATTTTAAATAATAATTTAAATATATATTTTTTATTTTCCATTGTAATTTATTTTTAATTTTTAGAAAAAAAATAATTACCTTATTGGTTTATATATTAATTGTGAAGAAATTATTTAATTGATGAAAAATAAATAAACTAATTTGTGTTAAAATGATAATAACCATTAAAAGACACATACACATGAACAATTTTTTTTTTTCAAGTATATATCGACCAAAATCATCCAAGGGACTAGTTGTTTACCATTCAGATGCTTATGGAAAACTTATGACACTTATAATATTTTATTTCATGTGGTGTTAATGTTGTCACATTAAAGTTTTAGTAAATATAACATTTTAATGTAGGATTTTCCAAGAGATATATTAGACTATATGTATTATTATTAAATATAGGGGATTTATATATATTTCATATTATTTTATTTTTAATTTTTACTCAAAAAATATTTTTATAAAATACATACAAAATACTAATGTAGTCATTATTTTATTAATGGAAATATCCAATAAATCTTACTAAAAATACTAAAATGAATAGAATTTGGGATAATTAATATATAAAACAAATTTTATAAATGTAATTTACCCTTTATAGATATAATAATTGTATTTTTAAATCTTAACATCTTATCATGATATTTTAAAAAATCAATTAAATGAATTGGGCCAAAATGTCACTATTGATATTTTTCAAAATAGTTTTTTATTAAATTATCTTAAAATCATAAAATGTTTGAAAAAAAGTAAAATAATTATTTTTTACTCTAAAATGTTCAATGTAGTTCAATTATGGTCTAATTGGCATAAAATATGAATAAATTACAGTATTTTAAAAGTGAACATTTTGTTACCGTACATATGATTAAAAGAGAATAATTATAGGTAAATCGAAATTATAAAGTGTAAAATGGAATAAAAACAAGTATAAAAATTATTGGTTGATGCGATTAAAACATTATAACATATTATATTCTAAAAAATGACATTTTGGAGGTTTTTTTAATGTGGAATTAGTTTATAATAAATAAATATTTTTGGTGTTTCCAAAAGTACCCCTCATCTCTATTAAAAAAGGGAACCTCCTCCATCACCTATCAACTTCACTTTGAGACTTCAATATCGGACATATCCAACCCATTTACCTTATCAAATTACATATCTAAATTCTATAGGTTCTTTTAATCTCAAAATACCCACTATATTACCTTTAGGATGATTTCTAGAGGGAGAAAGTTGAAGAAGTGGTCATCTCCTCTACCGATTCAATCTTCTTATACTTCTTCTTCATGAGTTGTTCCTAGTAAAAAGTAATAAATCCAGAATAAATTATATAAATATATTTTATTATAATGATGTAACAACCATATTCCACCTTCTATCCATCCTAATAAAAACAAAATCACAACGCGTGTGTTTGTACGGCTTCCCATCTCCACACCACAGTGTTATATTTTCATCACTACCAATTTTCTTGGACGGGTATAATGATAGAAATAATATCTATATATGATTATTATAACATGATATGGAATTATGGAGTAAAATATATACCAACCACTTCTATACAATTTATCAATTATGGGAATGATATCGTCACTCGTGCATATGTATGTCCTACCAACTCCACGATGTGATGTGATTAATTCTACATGATATACATTAAATCACGATTATATAAATGTATTGAATGAAAAAATATAATATATATTATATTAATATCATACTGGAAATGATAAAAATATAAAATAACAACAGTAAGTAAAACTTATCTGATGAAACATGCGTAAGAAAATAAAGACGTTAATACCGATGGATGTGTAATAATGTTATCAACAAATGGATGATTATACGATCATATATGATTTCATACAAATAACTATGATTTTGGAATAAATAAATGACATTATTTTTATCATTATAACATAGGTTCTAAAACATACAAAGGATACCAGACCTAAGGGAAGGGATTATATTTTCTCGCTTTTATTTCCATGGGACCTATGCCTTATAAACCACATGTATTTTTTAGTTATGTTTAAATAGACCATGAATGTTTTTATGATTATTATTGTGATGTTAATGATATTAATATAATTTTATTTATTTTATGATGAGTACTATTTTAATGATTATTAATTCACAAGGGATAATTTTTTAATCACATTATTATATGAGATTGTTTATACGTAAGTATTTTCTAAGGTATATTAATCATCCACTTATAAGATTCCTAACTATGTATTCCAAAATATTTTTCTATCCATCTAATGTTTTTAAATTAAAATTTACCCATTTTTTAAATTTTATTAAATGTTAAGAAAGGAATCTGTTATATTTTTTGTTATGAGGTATTTTTTGAATTTTTGAGAAAAGTACAAGAATAATGTTTTCTTTTAACTAATATTGCATGAAAAGATTCCTATATTTTCATAAAGTCTTAATTCCTTGAAGCTTTAGTTAACTATAGGAAACTAGTATTAAAAAATTTTAATGAGATCCCGAGATAAATTTAAATGGATATGTCTAGGGATGTCCCAAGGA
The DNA here is from genome assembly GCA_963277665.1 of Viscum album. Lineage (NCBI taxonomy): Eukaryota > Viridiplantae > Streptophyta > Magnoliopsida > Santalales > Viscaceae > Viscum > Viscum album. The sequence goes on from OY728136.1 coordinate 1,370,520,273, forward strand.
TATGTCTAATTATAGGTTTCAATACTAGAATTTTGGTAATGATCACGAATAACCAACGATTAAACCTAAGATGATAGAGATGCAATGTACTCCCAATTTATTATGTTGTTTCCTAGTATGGTTTTTTCCTCTCAAAATTTTCCTTTTTGGTTTTATAAAATTTCTGGAAATAATGGGATTCATGTAAATGGATAATTTATGAGAAAAAGAATAATATTCCTCATTAAAAATTAAATGATATGGTAGTTGGAATGTACAACATAATTATTATACAAAATAATAAATATCATAACATGATCAAAAATATCAACTTTGGTGAGAATATTGGGCCACATAATAAGAGAAATATAGAGTTTAATGTTGACGAATGAGGAAATAAAGTACAATTTTCCCTACGTAAATCTTGAGGGAAGAGGAATCAAGGAGAATGTTTCAATGGAACTAGAACATGATTTGGATGTGGAAAAGAAGGACAAAATGTAACACCCCAGGTAAATAATGAGTATTCCATTTTCACATTTATCCATATTTGTGAATAAAATATTAATAGTACTTTAAAGGGAATTCTATTCTCAATGGCGTACCCAATATGCAACAACAAGTTTCTTTGAAATCATAAGTTGCACTCTAATAGTAAAGTAATATTATTTTAAATGGTAGTTAACGCCTAGCCGTTTTAATGGCTGGAATGAACAGAACTAACTAAAAAATGATTATATATGTTTGTCAAATATTTTTATTTTTTTCAATAAATGTTAGGGGATTACAAATGCAAATGAATCCAGTTTTTAAACGTAAACATTCCAATATTCTTTAAAAGGTCGATTAACTGCCTTTTAATGGCGAACCTCTTTTAAATGCACTTTTTGACAATTTTATAAGATCTATTTTTCAAAATAAACATATTATTTATGATTGGGACATTAAAATTTACCTTGGATTAATTTTTGGTATTTTTTTGACAATGTACATTTTTCAATGAATAGTGAAAAATACTGCATTTTACATCAAAACTGCTTTTTCATATAATTTAATTACATGGTTATATTATCTTTTTTAATTTGTTTTAAATTTTAATTAGAATATATGTTTACCATGTAATCCAATTATGGTCATTGGGATTAATTTCACTTTGGAATTAGGCATAAACAAGTGCCAAACTTTTCATAAATATTATTTCTAAAAAAACCCGCTATTTGTTTTGACAATGGAAGGTTTTTTTAAATTAATTATTGCAATTTATGTGTTTGGAATTTGGTAAAATGGATGAAATATTTGGAATAAGTAGGTCCAAATTATACAATTAAGACTCTTTTGTTTTTGGACATTATGAATAGTAACGACAGTAATTATCTTTTATTATCTTGATTAATGAGTAATCAGGTAGTTAAAGATAATAAGATAATATCAGAATAATAAAAAATGACCACAAAATGTGTCCTAAGGCTACTGGTTGTCTCATAGCCGACCATGGGATTCCTTGTTCCAAACTTGGGGGCCCCATGGAATCACTTTTGTGAGAAAGTGACTTTTTATCTTTTTTATTTTTAAAGAATGTTAAATGTGACAAAGAATGTATCACCTAAGTAAAATATTTTTAATTTTGTCTACATACATGATATTTTGGACTATAAATATTAATTAGAAAGCTAAAAATATTTCCTACATCATGATATTTGTTTTATAATTTTTATACATTAAAATAAGTAAATTAGTTATGACATCATGATGATGCAGCGATTACCTCATTAATAAAAAATTTAAATAAAATGAAATGATAATGTGAAATCTATGACCTAAACATGTCCAAAATCTACTGGATGGGTGGATTTAGAACCCTTATCACCTTACCCGAGAATTATATCAATGTGGGATCTTTTTAATCTGAAAATAATTTTCAAATAAAGTAACATTTCTTTACTTTCCAAGAGTGCCCCTCCTCTCCTCTTATAAAAGGCCCCCACCTCTACCTCCTTACCCACACTCCCAAAGCCATTGACTCGGCCAACCCCTGCCCATTTTGTCTATTCACATCCTTCTCTTACTCCTTGAAGCCTCACTTTGGGCTGAAGTCTTTCCAAGGAAGCCTTTGAGCTCAAACCAGAGGGAGTTACCCGATTTTATGGTAATGTCTTCACTTGAGTCCTTTTGTTTTATTTTGCTTCTCAAACCCCCTAAACACTTTTTATTCATTTCATTTGTAAAAACTATAGTATCGTCAATATACTAGGATGTTTTTTTAAGATGTATTAGAGTTACACTTACACACACCTTCATATAATAGTTAATGAACATACTATTTCTGTGGTTGGCGATTTTCTACCTCACGAAACGATGATTGTTCAATATTATTTTAACACCTTTAAAGGTGTCCATTATGATGTCACTGTATTTTATATAAGATATATATGGTATTTATGTTTACTATATGCTTCTATATTTTATATTTAAACCATAACATTATTCTTTTCATGTTGTGTAAATGAGATAATTTCACATGAGGAAGTGCGGACTACCGCCCCCTCAAGTGATGTGACTCAAACATGCAATACATGGAATGTATAAAGAATGAAATTAATGAACATATGTGACCTATATAACATATATATTATACTAGAATTATAATATATATATATATATCATTTATTTTTAATTCCATTAATATGAAAAATAAAAAAATGAAAGTAACATTCAGGCGTACGTACGGCCTACCGTCTCCATGAACGGTGCTTCTCGTTTTTTATCTCCAAATGATATGGAATAGGATAAAATGAATATGTACTGGATATATAAGATATATATGATATATAAATCATGATTATAAATCTGGATATAATAGATACATGAACAACTTGTAATTATATAGAGCATATTTTGACTCAAGTACCAATGATCGTTTAAACGACCGTTATTAACTAAAATAATTATATAGTGTTCATGAAAAGGTAATAAGTTATATAAAAGGAATAATGAAATTGAAAAAGGTTCTTAAGGAAGTATAAATTAACCCATGTTTATTATTCAGGATATTAAAGAACGATCGAGTCAAGTCGGACCCGAGGTAAGGGATCCTACTCCTCTGTTTCTTTTTAAGTACACTCTTTTATGTCATTCCTTTTAAAGCTCATCTTTCTTGTTATTGGGATGTTATTTTATAATAATATTACTGTAATTTTTATGTTCATGTGATGAGAGACCCTATTCTCTGTCATCAATCCATTTTGGAAGTTTTAAGTGGCGTCGTTAGGCTGCCGAGTTTTCATAAGGGATTTTTCATCTCACTTTTACTTCCGTTAGATTTATGCTACATTTTCCACAATTTCATTTGAGTGGTGTATTTACTATCCATTATTCTACTATTTGTGTAATATAATTTTGTTTATGAGTATTTACATCAATGTTGTATTGTCCTTCTTTCACGGGGCGTATGTTTAGAAAGATACCCATGTCGGTAAGGGAACCTTTCACCCTCCTCTTTTTAAAAGACTTCTTTTGTTATGTCTTTTAATTCACATACTATTATGTTGGGATATGTTATTCTATATCCTTATTGATTTAAATTTTATGTCCAAGTGATGAGATACCCTTTTTATCTCTCATCAACTCATTTTCTGAATTTTGAAGTGATGCCGTTAGGTTGTCGAATTTTACCAAGGGAACTTTTTAACCCAATTCCAATTTCTTTGGGTTCAACATGTAGTTATTGAATATGTACTCATTTGAATATGTGTGAATGAAATTTGAGTTTTTTACACTTAATATCCACTTATATTGGGTGTATTAATATTTTTCACACATAAATATGCGATTGATTTATCCTTAATTTAAGGGTACCTTCTTTTTAGGGGATTTCATCTCATTTTACATTTCTATTGAGACTTCATTGTTGTTTTTCACCAATTCACTCTTATATGGTGTATATACTATCCTTTGGAATATTATATCATGAATTCCTTTATTCTCATGATATTATAAAGTTCTGATTAAATGTTATTCCTCAATTATTGGGTCTCTCATTTTGATAAAAACACTTTAAATAAAATATCGTTTTAAATGTTTTAATGATTTATTCTTATAAATGGTTCCCATTAATATCCATGTCTCTAAAATGGTTTTAAGGATTTATTTATATGGATAGTAATGGTTTAAAATGTTAAAAGCTTCAAGGTGGTATGGGACACTTTGATTCAAAAATCTCTTTATTAAATGTTTTAAATGGTTTTGGAAATGGTTTCTTTTTGAATAGATTCATTATTTCAATATACTAAAATGTTATGTTGTCATTAAAATGTGGAAATGTTATGTTTCCTTTATTCATGTTTTATGTGATATGTTTATGTTATGGTTCATGGGCATTGTTATGGAAACAGGTGGTTCCGTGATAAACTAAGGCGGGTGAGCCCGAAATAGCTCTCCAATGCATTGGGTAACGCGAAGGAGTGAAATGTTAAGGTTTCTCTAAAGATATTTAGGGAATATACTGTGGTTGGTATTCCAAACGTAACCAAGAGGGCTACTCCCTACGTAAGAATGTTATGAATGCCTCAAGTCACCTTTTATGTCTTATGATTTCTATGATTTATTCATGTTTTTATGAGGTTTTTTAATGTTCATATGTTTTATGGGTAAAGTATGATTTCATTATTATGTATACATGTACTCATGTTTACTTTCCATATTTTTATATCCCTTACTGAGCTTTTTATGCTCATCCCAAGTTTTTTGAAATGTTTTTCACAGGTCAAGGGAAGGTTACATGATATGATGATAGTGTCAAGGAAGTGTTAAGAAAGAATCCATGTTTTATTTTAAATATGTTTCCGTTGATGGGAGAAATGAATACTATCTTTCATGTAGCCACTTTGTTTAAATGTGGAATGTAATGCATGTTTTATGATCTAATTCTCTAAAACTCTAAACCTGAAAATATCCTCAATGTGTAATCTTGTAATAACTCAAGATTAAGTAAGGTTTAAGGATGGGGCCTTGTAGTTGGTATCAGAGGTCAGTTTAGATAACTTTAGAGGTTAGGGTATTCTTTAAGCATAAGTGACATTACCATAATGGTTATGATTTCAGAAAGAGTCTTAGCTTTAGATAAAGTGAATGAGTAAGTATGTCTTAGGGTTTATCTTCCTCATTAGTACATGATGGTTTTGTTGATATACTCACACTGATCTTTGTGGTTTTAGTAAATGGCTGGATCTAGCAGGCACCAAAGTAACAGTGGATGTGAAGGAAACTGTGACAGTTTTTTGAGCAAGAAACTGAATGATATGGGAGCTGCAATGAGAACTCTTGTGATTATCCTCAACCAACTATCTGGAGTCATGATTGACAACCTAAACCTTAGTGATTTCTCTAAGGCATCATATATGTGAGAAAAAAATCCCTACGGAACTACAGGTAATAATCATAAAGGTATGTGTGTTCAAAAACTTATGTGTCAAAAATGTGGAAAGAAACACCTAGGAAAATGTTTCAAAGGGATAGAAATATGCTATAGATGTGGAAATGAAGGTCATAAAGCAAGAACCTGCCATGGAAAAAGGAAGCATCAAGTTTACTTGAGGAAAGGGAAAGAAGTTCTTTCTGAGGGATCAATTGAATGTTTAAAATTTGGTGTGCATTGTCATTATGCAAACACATGTCCTATGAAGAATTTTTGTGAATGGGATCACCAAGATCGTATAAATCTTCGTTTACCAATACCTAATGCGATTCCGATTGAGGATAAAGAAACTGAAAATGACCAATCAAAGGTATGTATTATTTCATGACTACTGTTTTCCTATTTTGGAATCGTAGGATATGATTTATGATTTTGTTTGTAGGAAAGAATTATTTTAGAATAAGTTGGAAATGAATGGTTAATGGATCATGAAGAATTTTTAATGAGTAAGATGTCAACATATAAGGGCTTAAAGAGTTATGGTTAAATTCTTAAGAGTATTAAGTCTCTTTTAATGATGTGGTTAGATTAGAAGACTTTTTATATTATGTGTAACCCTGATGTTTAATATATGAAAATTTTATTCAAGGAATAGTTATCTATTCTTTTGTGGACATAGTTATAAAGAACCATTTGGGTTTATATGATCCTTACTTTTGAGGTAATTATGGGTTACTATATGTTATGATGGAAGTGAAAGGCATGAGATGAAATTGAGGTTAAAACATGTTAGGGTTATTTTTGGAGTTTTATAAAAAGGACAACACGCAGACCATGTGACAACCCGTCGCGTCGTATAAAGCTGTGGGAATCGAACCCACAACCAAAGTGCGACTGGTATTTATCGCCTACCACTGGACTACATGAAGTCCCTGGTTAATTTGACTGATTCCTTTTAGTGAGATGATTTTATGAATTAAGAGTATGTTGATTTTGGTTTATCTATGGAAATTTATTAACCTATCATGGAGGATATGTGATTAGGTTAATTACTTTTCAATAAGAGACTTTAGGAGCAACTGATGTTGTTTGGAGATAAATGTTACGATTTAACTTGGAAGACTATGTGACTAAATCCTTCAAATATTTTGGTTTCAATCTTAGTTTGGTTTACTTTGAATAATTTTATGGAAATTTTTTTTATCGAATGGTCCTCGTTGAACCTTGGGTTTTGTTGAAAAAATTTTGGAGATTAAGAATGCATTTTCTTTTTATAAAGGGTTATCCTTTTCTGGATTATCTGATCTTGTACTAACCTTTTTGGTATTGGATTTGGTTAAAGTCTAAGGACATGGGATGTATATAGTTCTCTTTTGTGGATTAGGTGATTCTCAAGAAGTTGATTATAGTACTCTTAATGCGAACAAGTCTTCCTAAATACTCATCTTTTGGAGAAAATATGAGTTTAATTAAGGAATCTAGTAAAAGTTGAAAGTATACATGACAAGTATGTTTCATTATGATTTAGTTAAGCTCAAAAATAAATTCCTCAATAAAAATTAACTTAAAACAAAAATGTTGTCTGTTAAATTTTCCCACTGGAGAATCAAATACCGTTTAACCCATCACAAGTTTGTGATTTTCTTATGGTTAACTGTTTCCTATACATGTTTACTATCACTCTCCATCAGAATATGACCCTTTGTTTTTTCCTCCATGTCCATATTTTCATACATGTAATCCTAGTATGGGTTAACTCGGGTGACCTTTGTACTTCCCTTTCTTTCTTTTAATGTGATAGTTTAATTTACTCCTTTTCCGATGTGGGACTTTCAATGGACTTTTCAAGCCCAATTTTAAAATTGTGAGGACGCAATTCGCAAAAGAGGGGAAGGATGTAACACCCCAGGTAAATAAAGAGTATGACATTTTCACATTTATCCATATTTGTGAATAAAATATTAATAGTACTTTAAATGGAATGCTATTCTCAATGGCGTACCCAATATGCAACAACAAGTTTCTTTAAAATCTTAAGTTTCACTCTAATAGTAAAATAATATTATTTTAAATGGTAGTTAACGCCAAGCCGTTGTAATGGCGGGAATGAACAGAACTAAATACAAAATGATTATATATTATTGTCAAATATTTTTTTTTCAATAAATGTTAGGGGATTAAAAATGAAAATGAATCCAATTTTTAAGCGTAATAATTCCAATATTCTTTAAAAGGTCGATTAACCGCCTTTTAATGGCGAACCTCTTTTAAATCTAATTTTTGATAATTTTATAAGATCTATTTTTTAAAATAAACATATTATTTATTATTGGGACATTGAAATATACCTTGTGTTAATTTTTGGTATTTTTCTGACAATGTTCATTTTTCAATGAATAGTGAAAAATACTGCATTTTACATCAAAACTGCTTTTTCATATAATTTAATTATATGGTTATATTATATTTTTAATTTGTTTTAAAGTTTAATTAGAATATATTTTTACCATTTAATTCAATGATGGTCATTGCAATTAATTTCACTTTATAATTAGGCATAAACAAGTGCCAAAATTTTCATAAATATTGTTTCTAAAAAAACCCGCTATTTATTTTGACAACATGAAGTTTTTTTTAAATTAATTATTGGAATTTATGTGTTTGTAATTTGGTAAAATAGATGACATATTTGGAATCAGAAAGACCAAATTATGAAATTAATACTCTTTTGTTTTTGGACATTATGAATAGTAACGACGGTAATTATCTTTAATTATCTTGATTAATGAGTAATCGGGTAGTTAAAGATAATAAGATAATATCAGAATAATAAAAAATGACCACAAAATGTGTCCTAAGGCTACTGGTTGTCTCATAGCCGACCAGGGTATGCCTTGTGCCAAACTTTGGGGACCCATGGAATCACCTTTGTGAGAAAGTGACTTTTTATCTTTTTATTTTTAAAGAATGTTAAATGTGACAAAGAATGTATCACCTAAGTAAAATATTTTTAATTTTGTCTATTTCATGATATTTTGGACTATAAATATTCATTAGAAATCTAAAAAGATTTCCTACATCATGATATTTGTTTTATAATTTTTAGACATTAAATTTAGTAAATTAGTTATGACATCATGATGATGCAGCGATTACCTCATTAATAAAGGATTTAAATAAAATGAAATGATAATGTGAAGTCTATGAACTAGACATGTCCAAAACCTATTGGATGGGTGGATTTAGAACCCTTATCAACATACCCTCAAATTATATCAATGTGGGACCGTTTAAACCCGAAAATCATTTTCAAATAAAGTAACATTTCTTTACATTCCAAGAGTGGCTCTCCTCTCCTATTATAAAAGGCCGCCACCTCTACCTCCTTACCCACACTCCCAAAGCCTTTGTCTCGGACAAAACCTGCCCATTTTGTCTCTCCAAATCTCTATCTTACTCCTTGAAACCTCACTTTGGGCAGAAGTCTTCCCAAGGAAGCCTTTGAGCTCAAACCAAAGGGAGTTACCCGATTTTAACGTAATGTCTTCACTTGAGTCCTTTTGTTTTATTTTGCTTCTCCAACCCCCTAAACTCTTTTTATTAATTTATTTTGTAACAACTACAGTATATTAAAAATACTAGGTTGTTTTTATAAGAAGTATTTGAGCTACACTTACACACACCTTCGTCTAATGGTAAAAGAACATACTGTTTCTGTTGTTGGAGATTTTCTGCCTCGCGAAACGATGATTGTTCAATATTCTTTTAACACCTTTAAAGGTGGCCATTATGATATCACTGTATTTTATATAAGATATATATGGTATATATGTTTACTATATGCTTCTGTATTTTATATTTAAACCATAACATTATTCTTTTCATGTTGTGTAAATGCGATAATTTCATATGAGGAAGTGCGGACTACCGTCCCCTCAAGTGATGTGACTCGTACATGCAATACATGGAATGTATAACGAATTAAATTAATGAACAGATGTGACCTATATAACATATATATTATACTGCAATTATAATATATATATATATCATTTATTTTTAATTCCATTAATATGAAAAAGAAAAAAATGAAAGTAGCGTTCATGCGTACGTACGGCCTACCGTCTCCATGAACGGTGCTTTTCGTTTTTTGTCTCCAAATGATATGGTATAGTATAAAATGAATATGTACTAGATATATATAATATATATTATATATACATCATGATTATAACTCTGGATATAATAGATACATGAACAACTTGTAATTATAAAGAGCATATTTTGACTCAAGTACCAATGGTCGTTTAAACGACCGTTATTAACTAAAATAATTACATAGTGTTCATGACATGGTAATAAGGGATATAAAAGTAATAATGAACTTGAAAATGGTTCTTAAGGAAGTATAAATTAACTCATGTTTATTATTCAGGAGATTAAAGAACGATCGAGTCAAGTCGGACCCGAGGTAAGGGATCCTACTCCTCTCTTTCTTTTTAAGTACACACTTTTATGTCATTTCTTTTAAAGCTCATATTTCTTGTTATTGGGATGTTATTTTATGTTAATATTACTGTGATTTTTATGTTCATGTGATTAGAGACCCTATTCTCTCCCATAAATTCATTTTGGATGTTTTAAGTGGCGCCGTTAGGATGCCGAGTTTTCGTAAGGGATTTTTCATCTCACTTTTATTTCCGTGAGATTTATGCTACATTTGCAACAATTTCCTTTGAGTGGTGTATTTACTATCCATTATTCTAATATTTGTGTAATATAATTTCTTTTATGAGTATTTACATCAATTTTGTATTGTCCTTCTTTCACGGGGCGTATGTTTCGAAAGATACCTATGTCGGTAAGGGAACCTTTCACCCTCCTCTTTTTAAAAGACTTCTTTTGTTATGTCTTTTAATTCACATAATATTATGTTGGGATATGTTCTTCTATATCCTTATTGATTTAAATTTTATGTCCATGTGATGATATACCCTTTTTATCTCTCATAAACTCATTTTCGTAATTTTGAAGTGATGTCGTTAGGTTGTCGAATTTTACCAAGGGAACTTTTTAACCCAATTTCGATTTCTCTGGGTTCAACATGTAGTTATTGAATAAGTCATCATTTGAATATGTGTGAATGAAAATTGAGTGTTTTACACTTAATATCCACTTATATTTGGTTTATTTATATTTGTCACACATATTTATGAGATTGATTGATCCTTAATTTAATGGCACCTTCTTTACAGGGGATTTTATCTCATTTTACATTTATATTGAGACTTCATTGTTGTTATGCACCAATTCACTCTTATATGGTGTATATAAATTCCTTTGGAATATTATATCATGAATTCCTTTATTCTCATGATATTATAAAGTTCTGATTAAATTTTATTTCTCAATTATTGTGTCTCTCATTTTGTTAAAAACACTTTAAATAAAATATTGTTTTAAATGTTTTAATGATTTATTCTTATAAATGGTTCCCATTAATATCCATGCTTTCAAAATGGTTTTAAGGATTTATTTATATGGATATTAATGGTTTAAAATGTTAAAAGGTTCAAGGTGGTATGGGACACTTTGATTCAAAAATCTCTTTATTAAATGTTTTAAATGGTTTTGGAAAGGGTTATTTTTTAATGGATTCATTATTTCAATATACTAAAATGTTATATTGTGATTGAAATGTGGAAATGTTATGTTTCCTTTATGCATGTTTTATGTGATATGTTTATGTTATGGTTCTTGGGTATTGTTATGGAAATGGGTGGTTCCGTGATAAACTAAGGGCGGGTGAGCTCGATATAGATCTCCAATGCATTGGGTAACGCGAAGGAGTGAAACGTTAAGGTTTTTCCGAAGAGATTTAGGGAATATACTGTGGTGGGTATTCAAACGTAACCAAGAGGGTTACTCCCAACGTAATAATGTTTTGAATGCCTCAAGTAACCTATTATGTCTTATGATTTCTATGATTTATTCATGATTTTATGAGGTATGTTAAAGTGCTTATGTTTTATGGGTAAAGTATGATTTCATTCTTATGTATACATGTACTCATGTTTCCATTCCATATTTTTATATCCCTTACTGAGCTTTTTATGCTCATCCCAACTTTTTTGAAATGTTTTTCACAGGTAAAGGGAAGGGCACATGATATGATGATAGTGTCAAGGAAGTGTCAAGAAAGAATCCATGTTTTATTTTAAATATGTTTCTATTGATGGGAAAAATGAATAATATCTTTCATGTAACAACTTTGTTTAAATGTGGAATGTAATGAAAGTTTTATGATCTAATTCTCTTAAACTCTAAACCTGAAAATAACTTCAATGTGTAATCTTGTAATAACTCAAGATTAAGTAAGGTTTAAGGATGGGGCCTTATAGTTGGTATCAGAGGTCGGTTTAGATAAATTTAGAGGTTAGGGTATTATTTAAGCATAAGTGACATTACCATAATGGTTAGGATTTCAGAAGGAGTCCTAGTTTTAGATAAAGTGAATGAGTAAGTATATCTTAGTGTTTATCTTCATCATTAGTACATGATGGTTTTGTTTATATAATCACACTGACCTTTTTGGTTTTAGTAAATGGCTGGATCTAGCAGGAACCAAAGTAACAGTGGATGTGAGGGAAACTGTGACGGTTTTTTGAGCAAGCAACTGAATGATATGGGAGCTGCAATGAGACCTCTTGTGATTATCCTAAACTAACTATCTGGGTCATGATTGACAACCTAAACCTTGGTGATTTCTCTAAGGAATCATATATGAGAGAAACAAATCCCTACGGAACTATAAGTAATAATCATAATGGTTAGTGTGTTCAAAAACTTATGTGTCAAAAATGTGGAATGAAACACCTAGGAAAATGTTTCAAAGGGACAGAAATATGCTATAGATGTGGAAATGAAGGTCATAAAGCAAGAACCTGCCATGGAAAAAGGAAGCATCCAGTTGACTCAAGGAAAGGGAAATAAATTCTTTCTGAGGGATCAATTGAATGTTTTAAATGTGGTGTGCATGGTCATTATGCAAACACATGATCTATGAAGAAGTTTCGTGAATTGGATCACCAAGATTGTACAAATGTTCGTTTACCAATAACTAATTCCATTCCTATTGAGGATGAAGAAACTGAAAATGACCAATCAAAGGTATGGATTATTTCATGACTATTGTTTTCCTATTTTGGAATCTTAGGATATGATTCATGATTTTGTTTTTATGAAAGAAGTATTTCAGAATAAGTTGGAAAGGAATGGTTAATGGATCATGAAGAATGTTTAATGAGTAAGATGTCAACATATAAGGGCTTCAAGAGTTATGGTGAAATTCTTAAGAGTATTATGTCTATTTTGATGATGGGGTTACATTAGAAGACTTTTTATATTATGTGTAACCCTGATGTTTAATATATGAAAATTTTATTCAAGGAATAGTTATCTGTTCTTTTGTGGACATAGTTATAATGAACCATTTTGGTTTATTTGATCCTTACTTTTGAGGTAATTATGGGTTACTATATGTTACGATGGAAGTGAAAGGCATGAGATAAAATTGAGGTTAAAACATGTTAGGGTTACTTTTGGAGTTTTATAAAAAGGACAACACGCAGACCATGTGACAACCCGTCGCGTCAGACAAAGCTACGGGAATCGAACCCACAACCAAAGTGCGACAGGTATTTATCGCCTACCACTGGACTACGTGAAGTCCCTGGTTAGTTTGAATGATTCCTTTTAGTGAGATGATTTTATGAATTAAGTGAATGTTGATTTTGGGTTATCTATGGAAATTTATTAACCTATCATGGAGGATATGTGATTAGGTTAATTACATTTCAATACGAGACTTTAGGAGCAACTGATGTTGTTTGGAGATAAATGTTACAATTTAACTTGGAATAATATGTGACTAAATCCTTCAAATATTTGGGTTTCAATCTTAGTTTCGTTTACTTTGAAGAATTTTATGGAAAAATTGTTTATCGAATGGTCCTCGTTGAACCTTGGGTTTTGTTGAAAATTTGTTGGAGATTAAGAATAGATTTTGTTTTTATAAAGGGTTATCCTTTTCTGGATTATCTGATCTTGTACTAACCTTTTTAGTTTTGGTTTTGGTTAAAGTATTAGGACATGGGAAGTATATAGTTCTAGTTTTTGGATTAGGTGATTCTCAAAAAGTTGATTATAGTACTCGTAATGAGAACAAGTCATCCTAAAAACTCATCTTTTGGAGAAAATCTGAGTTTAATTAAGGAATCTAGTAAAAGTTGAAAGTCAACATGAAAAGTATGTTTCATTATGATTTAGTTAAGCTCAAAAATAAATTCCTCAATAAAAATTAACTTAAAACAAAAATGTTGTCTGTTAACTTTTCCTTCTGGAGAATCGAATACCATTTAAGCCATCACAAGTTTGTGATTTTATTATGGTTAGCTTTTTCCTAGACATGTTTACTATCACTCTCCATAAGAACATGACCCTTTGTTTTTTCCTCCATGTCCATATTTTCATAAATGTAATCCTACTATGGGTTAACTCAGGTGACCTTTGTACTTCCCTTTCTTTGTTTTAAAGTGATAGTGAAATTTACTCCTTTTCCGATGTGGGACTTTCAATGGAGTTTTCAAGCCAAATTTTAAAATTATGAGGATGAAATTCCCAAAAGAGGGGAAGGATGTAACACCTGAGGTAAATAAAGAGTATTAAATTTTCACATTTATCCATATTTGTGAAGAAAATATTAATAGTACTTTAAAGGGAATGCTATGCTCAATGGCGTACCCAATATGCAACAACAAGTTTCTTTGAAATCTTATGTTGCACTCTAATAGTAAAATAATATTATTTTAAATGGTAGTTAACGCCTAGCCGTTGTAATGGCGGGAATGAACAGAACTAACTACAAAATGATTATATATTTTTGTCAAATATTTTTTTTCAATAAATTTTAGGGGATTAAAAATGCAAATGAATCCAATTTTTAAGCGTAATCATTCCAATATTCTTTAAAAGGCTGATTAACCGCCTTTTAATGGAGAACCTCTTTTAAATCCTCTTTTTGACAATTTTATAATATATTTTTTTCAAAATAAACATATTATTTATGATTGGGACATGAAATTTACCTTGGGTTAATTTTTGATATTTTTCTGACAATGTTCATTTTTCAATGAATAGTGAAAAATACTGCATTTTACATCAAAACTGCTTTTTCATATAATTTAATTATATGGTTATATTATCTTTTTAATTTGTTTTAAAGTGTAATTAGAAAATATTTTTACCATTTAATTCAATGATGGTCATTGGGATTAATTTCACTTTGAATTTAGGCATAAACAAGTGCCAAACATTTCATAAATATTGTTTCTAAAAAAACCCGCTATTTGTTTTGACAACGGGAAGTTTTTTTTAAATTAATTATTGCAATTTATGTGTTTGGAATTTGGTAAAATAGATGAAATATTTGGAATCATAAGGCCCAAATTTTGCAATTAAGACTCATTTGTTTTTTGATATTATGAATAGTAACGACGGTAATTGTCTTTAATTTTCTTGATTAATGAGTAATCGAGTAGTTAAAGATAATAAGATAATATCCGAATAATAAAAAAATGACCACAAAATGTATCCTAATGCTACTGTTTGTCTCATGGCCGACCATGGGATGCCTTGTGCCAAACATGGGGGCCCCATGGAATCAATTTTGTGAGAAAGTGACTTTTTATCTTTTTATTTTTAAAGAATGTTAAATGTGACAAAGAATGTATCACCTAAGTAATATATTTTTAATTTGGTCTACATACATGATATTTTGGACTATAAATATTCATTAGAAAGATAAAAAGGTTTCCTTCATCATGATAATTTTTTTATAATTTTTAGACCTTAAATTTATTAAATTATTCATGACATCATGATGATGCAGCGATTACCTCATTAATAAAGGATTTAAATAAAATGAAATGATAATGTGAAATCTATGACCTAAACATGTCCAAAACCTATTTTATGAGTGGATATATAACCCTTATCACCTTAATATCGAATTATATCAATTTGGGACCTTTTTAATCCGAAAATCAGTTTCAAATAACGTAACATTTCTTTACTTTCCAAGAGTGCCCCTCCTCTCCTCTTATAAAAGTCCCCCACATCTACCTTCTTACCCACACTCCCAAAGCCTTTGGCTCTGCCAAACCCTGACCATTCTGTCTCTCCACATCCCTCAATTACTCCTTGAAGCCTCACCTTGGGCAGAAGTCTTCCCAAGGACGCCTTTGAGCTCAAACCAAAGGGAGATACCCGATTTTAACGTAATGTCTTCACTTGAGTCCTTTTGTTTTATTTTGCTTCTCCAACCCCCTAAACTCTTTTTATTCATTTAATTTGTAACAACTAAAGTATCTTAAATATACTAGGATTTTTTTATAATAATTATTCAATCTACACTTACACACACCTTTGTCTAATGGTTAAAGAACATATTGTTTCTGTGGTGGGCGATTTTCTGCCTCATGAAACGATGATTGTTCAATATTCTTTTAACACCTTTAAAGGTGGCCATTATGATGTCACTGTATTTTATATAAGATATATATGGTATTTATGTTTACTATATGCTTATGTATTTTATATTTAAACCATAACATTATTCTTTTCATGTTGTGTAAATGCGATAATTTCATATAAGGAAGTGCAGACTACCCCCCCCCCCCCTCAAGTTATGTGACTCGTATATGCAATACATGGAATGTATAAAGAATGAAATTAATGAAAATATGTGAACTATATAACATATATATTATAATGGAATTATAATATATATATATATCATTTATTTTTAATTCCATTAATATGAAAAAGAAAAAAATGAAAGTAGCGTTCATGCGTACGTACGGCCTACCGTCTCCATGAACGGTGCTTTTCGTTTTCTGTCTCCAAATGATATGGAATAGTATAAAATGAATATTTACTGGATATATATGATATATATGATATATAAATCATGATTATATCTCTGGATATAATAGATACATGAACAACTTGTAATTATAAAGAGCATATTTTCACTCAAGTACCAATGGTCGTTTAAACGACCGTTATTAACTAAAATAATTACATAGTGTTCATGACATGGTAATTAGTTATATAAAAGGAATAATGAACTTGAAAAAGGTTCTTAAGGAAGTAGAAATTAACTCATGTTTATTATTCAGGATATTAAAGAACGTTCGAGTCAAGTCGGACCCGAGGTAAGGGATCATACTCCTCTCTTTCTTTTTAAGTACACTCTTTTATGTCATTACTTTTAAAGCTCATATTTCTTGTTATTGGGATAATATTTTATATTACTATTACTGTAATTTTTATGTTCATGTGATTAGAGACCCTATTCTCTCTCATCAATCCATTTCGGATGTTTTAAGTGGCACCGTTAGGCTGCCGAGTTTTCGTAAGGGATTTTTCATCTCACTTTTATTTCCGTGAGATTTATGCTACATTTGCATCAATTTCATTTGAGTGGTGTATTTAATATCCATTATTCTACTATTTGTGTAATATAATTTCTTTTATGAGTATTTACATCAATGTTTTATTGTTCTTCTTTCACGGGGCGTATGTTTCTAAAGATACCCATGTCGGCAAGGGAACCTTTCACCCTCCTCTTTTTAAAAGACTTCTTTTGTTATGTCTTTTAGGTCACATATTATTATGTTGGGATATGTTCTTATATATCCTTATTGATTAAAATTTTATGTCCAAGTGGTGAGATACCCTTTTTATCTCTCATCAACTCATTTTCTGAATTTTAAAGTGATGTCGTTAGGTTGTCGAATTTTACCATGGGAACTTTTTAACCCAATTTCGGTTTCTTTGGGTTCAACATGTAGTTATTGAATATGAACTCATTTGAATATATGTGAATGAAATTTGAGTGTTTTACACTTAATATACACTTATATTTGGTGTATTTATATTTTTCACACATAATTATGAGATTGATTTATCCTTAATTTAAGGGTACCTTCTTTATAGGGGATTTCATCTCATTTTACATTTCTATTGAGACTTCATTGTTGTTATGCACCAATTCACTCTTATATGGTGTATATACTGTCCTTTGGAATATTATATCCTGAATTCCTTTATTCTCATGATATTATAAAGTTCTGATTAAATGTTATTCCTTAATTATTGTGTCTCTCATTTTGTTAAAAACAGTTTAAATAAAATATCGTTTTAAATGTTTTAATGATTTATTCTTATAAATGGTTCCCATTAATATCCATGTTTTAAAAATGGTTTTATGTATTTATTTATATGGATATTAATGGTTTAAAATGTTGAATGCTTCAAGGTGGTATGAGACACTTTGATTTAAAAATCTCTTTATTAAATGTTTTAAATGGTTTTGGAAATGGTTTCTTTTTGAATGGATTCATTATTTTTATATACTAAAATGTTATATTGTGATTGAAATGTGGAAATGTTATGTTTCCTTTATGCATGTTTTATGTGATATGTTTATGTTATGGTTATTGGGCATTTTTATGGAAATAGTTGGTTCCATGATAATCTAAGGGTGGGTGAGCCCGATATATCTCTCCAATGCATTGGGTAATGCGAAGCAGTGAAACATTAAGGTTTCTCCGAAGAGATTTAGGGAATATACTGTGGTGGGTATTCCAAACATAACCAAGAGGGTTACTCCCTACGTAAGAATGTTATGAATGCCTCAAGTAACCTATTATGTCTTATGATTTCTATGATTTATTCATGATTTTATGAGGTATGTTAAAGTGATTATGTTTTATGGGTAAAGTATGATTTCATTCTTATGTATACATGTACTCATGTTTCCTTTCCATATTTTTATATCCCTTACTGAGATTTTTATGCTCATCCCAAGTTTTTTGAAATGTTTTGCACAGGTAAAGGGAAGGGTACATGACATGATGATAGTGTCAAGGAAGTGTCAAGAAAGAATCCATGTTTTATTTTAAATATGTTTCCGTTGATGGGAAAAATGAATAATATATTTCATGTAAACACTTTGTTTAAATGTGGAATTTAATGCATGTTTTATGATCTAATTCTCTAAAACTCTAATCCTGAAAAGATCCTCAATGTGTAATCTTGTAATAACTCAAGATTAAGTAAGGTTTAAGGCTGGTGCCTTATACACAAAGTCAGTAATTACAATGTAAAGGGTTCAGTTAACATAATGGATAAGTCTAATGGTATTTAAAATGAATCAAACATGGTTAAATGTATTTAATGTGGAATGTATGATCATAATGAAAATCAATTACATAGGGGAAAAGATAATGAAGATAACCAACATGGTCGTATGAGTAGTATTTATATTTTTGAAGATGATGATGCTATGACTGATATATGATATAAGATAAGAGTTATGGAATAAAATGTTGATGCTTGGTCAATTTTTGAAGAAGATAGTGTAATTGTTACACGTCTTTCAAGAATAAAGTTTTATAATAATTTTAATGTATTATGGAATAAAGAATCATCTTTGGACTGTTAAACTATTGTTTTTATTTAGTATTTGAAATTATATGTTGAATGGAACCAATAACTATGAAAATTTATTCAGATATTTTTTTGGAAAAAATATTAATGGAAGTATAACACATAGTATAAGCATGATGATGAGATAATGTTATATGGATGACAATGTGTTGGATATGAGTATATAAATTGGGCATTAATCAATTCCTTAGAACTGATTAAGGATTTGTTTTCAAGTGGGTTATCTTATCATGGATGAAGTATAAATTATTTTGGTACTTATGAAATATATCCAATAAGTTTTGTAATAAGGAAACATGCATGTTTTCAATAAAAATATATATGTGGTAATTCTAGTTATTACCGTGACTCAAGAGAATACATGATGAAGTTGATATCATGTTTGGAATGTGAAAATCAAGTGATGCATCCAGATATACAAGGGATAAATGAAAAGAAATCTCAGTGCACATCTTTCTAATGTTTTTTGTTTTTAGTTTTCATAGGGATTATATGGTTATCCATATATGGATAATGTAATTTATATTTAGGATAAAGATTGTATTATCTTACTATAGCTGGAGTTATTCATATTTTATAACTTGTGCAATACATTTTGTTTTTATAATGATAGTTTGAATGATCAATAATCTAATTTATGGATCTTATGATCTGTTAACACTTTAGGAAAGATAAATTGAGATTGATCAAGGCATGAACAATAGTTGTATTGTTCTGGAAAAAGTATGTATATTTTTTCATGAAAATTTTCAAGACCCAAATCATGATGTAAATGGAAATTGAATTTATTTTTCAGATTACATAATTCCTGACACAAATAGACACCCAAAGAACGTATTAGTTTAGTGTATTTGAAAACTGGGATACATAAAAAAACCGGTTCATAAAATATCTATATCGTCTCTTTAATTTTCCTTCATAACTAGAAACTTTTTTTGACCTATCTTAATTACTACCATTCTTCATATCCTACGAAAAAGAAACATAAGAATGTGTGGGATCAAATGCACAGTATTGGTAATCATGGAAAATTTTCAAACAAATCATAAATGTAATAATTTAAAACATGAACATAAAATTTTAAAATCATACCATGTATAAAAAATTTCAAAATATCGAGTCATGAAATAAATCTTGGTAGTTCATAAGAAATAAATCATAATGGAAAAATTTCCATGAGAAAATAGAATTGGTATAAAACATAGAATTTGGGAAAACACATATGAAGAGAAAAACATTTCCATATTATCCATGGATCATTTCCAAGACCATCACAGTAGAAAAACATCATTACTGAACCAATTTTACATTTTGTTCTAGGCTTGTATTACTGAACCAGATTTACATGTTGTTCTAACCCTGTATTGCTGAATCAGATTTACTTTTAGTTCCAAAAATTTTTTATCTCATAAGATATAATTATTTTCTACATGAAATGGAGGGAGATATAAGTAACACCCATTACATAATGAAATCACTCTTAAATGTTCCAAAATAAACAATTAATTCATCATTGCATAACCCAATGAATATATTGGGTTTCTTAAACCTTATTCCATCATATCATAATCCATATAAAACAAATGGATTTCATAAAAATAAGTTCATAATAAAAAAAATCCAACCATATTAATGATTGGGATAGTATTAATAAAATATATCGCTATTAAATAATTTCATCTGTGATGGAAAATAATTTTGATAAAACACATGAAATTAATTCATGAGGAAAATATCCATTATTCCTTAAAAATATTTTATTTTCTAAAAATTTCATGCTGTTTTAAAGGGAAAATTTTTAATTGTAATAAAAATGAAATCCTAAAAAGGAAACATCCTGAAAATAAGGAATTTTAGAAAATGTAAAAATCCCTTCATGCCATATAATTTAAAAGAGAAGCTTATTTTTGTATTTTAATCAGAATGTCAAAATGTACCTCATACCGAAAATGATGAAAGATTATATTCATACAATTTAATAAAAATTCAGCAATGGATAATTTTGACTGTAAAATTTTTTGTAATGATATAAATTATTTTTTTAGAAAACATATTTATGCATCAAGGATATGGAAAATAAATATATCCCTATAAATACTTACGAATAGAAAATATCAGATAATGATGAGATTTCAAAATTATCCTTTACTAATTTATAATCAGTTGAATTGTAATCATTATAAAATAAAAAATATTATATGAATAATTAAACATCATAACCTTCATATTAAGAATCATAAAAACATTCATGGGAAACATAAACACCAGATAAAATAAATAGTCGGTGTCTAAGGCATATGTCCCACAAAAAAAAAGTATGAAAATATAATCACATACCTTAGGTAAGGGTTCTGTAGTATAGGTATGAATCTCATGTATAAGGGTGTAAATAGTTTTATTAAATTATTAGATAATCATATCCCCTTTTTATAATATCATTAGTGATTAAATTATTACCCATTTATTTGTAACATTATTACTCTTCCACCGGGTATTAACTACTTTATAATATTCCACATGTTTCAATGGATATGTTCTTGTTCCTCTTCCTAGATTTTAGTTATTTAATTTCCATAATTAATATAATATAATATAAAAAATATTTTTTCATTCAATACACATATATAATCATGCGTTAATGGATATCATGTAGAAATAATCACATCACATTGTGGAGATGATAGACCGCACGTATGCACAACCGATGATACCATTACCCTAATTACGAAAAGGTATAGAAGTGGGTGGTATATATTTTGTTCCATACTCCATATCATATTTTAGTAATCATATATAGTTATTATTTCCATCATTATACACTTCCATGTAGGATGGTTGTGAAAAACATAATACACAACAACTTGGAGATGGTAAGTCCTACGTACACACACGTAATGATTTTATTTTCTAAAAGATGGGTAAAAGGTGGAATATGGTTGTTATATAACCATAATAAAATCTCAGAATAATATTGATACGGTAGATATTACATTAGGATGGTAATAACTCATGAAGTGTAAGTAGATGAAGAAATATTGGGAAAGAATATTTATAGGAGATTTCCTCTTCTTAGATGAGCTCTCTCATGATCGCCTGTTAAAAGCACTAGAGTTGGTATTTATAGATGCCCAGAACCCCTATAATGTGACTAAGGAATTTTAAAATGGAAATGGGAAGGATTTTTCTGAGATTCATGGCTTAATGTTAATTGAAATTGTGAGGGCTAATGTTCCCTTTTATAA
Source organism: Viscum album (assembly GCA_963277665.1). NCBI lineage: Eukaryota > Viridiplantae > Streptophyta > Magnoliopsida > Santalales > Viscaceae > Viscum > Viscum album. The sequence continues at coordinate 1,370,542,482 of OY728136.1, forward strand.
TTGAGGTGAGGGGCACATTTGGAATCGCCAAAATTATTAATTTATAATAAAATAAAACCACATCCAAATAACTATAAAATGAAATATTTTTTAATATAATATTATATGATGTCTTATTATCGCCATCCAATAAATTTTTGATTGGGTTAACTGTCAATTTTTTCAATATCTTTTTAATTAACTCTTAGTTATTCTATTTTAAATTTAACTAAGGTAACAAATTTTAAAATAATAAAATAGTGAAATTTTTACATATTCGATGAAACATTGACCATAAATGAAAACTTTAGAAAATTTTATATAATATTATAATTATTTTATATTTAAAAAAATTCTTTCTAATTTTTAATAATTTAATAAAACATTATTTTGACGAAATATCAATAGTGTCAATTTTGACTCTATTCATTTTGTGGATTTTTAACAAATTCAAGATAAGATGTTATCCGAAAATAAAATATTATTTTATGTCCCTAAGGGGTCATGTTCATCTATAAAATTCATTTTATATTTTAGTTATCCACAATAATATTTATTTCAATATTTTTATTCACATTAATTTTAATTTTTATAATAATAAAATAATTACTACATCAGTTTGTGTAATTATTTAATATAATTATTTATTGAAATAAAAATAAAAGAAAATAAAATTACGAATCTAAATCTTCTATATTTTATATAAATACTTATAGTAAAATATATCTTCCTTGTAATCCTATATTAAAAATATTATATTTAATAAAACAGTAATGTGAAAACTATATAATCACTTTATATAAAATATTATAGGTGTCATAATCATTTCCATGTGGCTCCAAATAATAAATAACCCAACCCTTGCATGATTATCGTTGAGATATAATCTACCAATAATATTTGTTTATGTGATTTTGTATTTTAATTGTTACTATCATTTTATTTAAAATTGTTTTATTGATTTTGAACAATTAAATAAATTGTGCATAATCATTGTATATATATTTAATGTTTTTATTTCATTTATAAAAATTGTAAATTAAATACCATGATGTAAATAATTTCATTATATTTATGGAGAATTATTATTATCAATGTTATATCATATTTATCAGTATATTAAAATTATTCTACTTATAATAGATTAGTGGGTGACATGTTGTCACTTTATTTAATTTTAATAACGCATATGTAAACTTTTCAGAAACAATAGTCCATTATATGAGTAAATTCTGATACATATGTATGAAGGGTACACTTTTTTTCACCGAATAGGATTTTGGTAGTTTTAAGGGTAATTTATTTATCCTTATCATATTATTTGTTTCACTAATTTATTCTATTTTACTTTAATCGTGGAATTTTTTTTCCCAAAGTTACTATTCATAAAATCAAAAAAAGGAGCTTATTTACAAAATTTGGACCACTGAATATGAATATGGAATCTATTTTTCGAAATATGAAATGTAGAAGCTATATTTATTAAATTAATATTATTCCCATTGTCGAAATGAAAAATGTGTTCTAAAATTTAAAACATTGCAAAAGATTGAAATGTTTCTACAGAAAACATCTATGTAAGATTAACACCAATGACATAAATCATATTTACTGACTAAAATATAATCTATTTATACATTTAAAACACTAAATAATATAATATAACAATATAAATTACATTGATAAAGAAATTTGTTTTCAATTAAAATTTAGTGTTTTTTACTATTAATGTAGACTTGAAAGTAATAAAAAAAATTCAAAACTTCATCAAAATGAATGTTTAATATCATGATTCCTAGGAAAATTTATATGTTCTAAAATATGATGTAAAAAAGTATCAAAAACACGATTTAAAATGTTTGTTTCATCAAAAGCTGGAAAATTGATTTTTTTTAAAAATACTTCTTTTATACAAAAAATAAATTTATTGTTATATAATTTATGTAAAATTTATATGATGAATTTTAAACATTATATTGAATATATTATATATATATTTCATTAATAAAATCCATTTAGTGGGATTTTATTATTTTATAAACTCACTTAAACAGTATCTTGCGTGAATTGAAATTTATCAAAATAACATGAAATTATGCATAACAAAAGATAATGATAGTGTTGTATATACCGTATTATAAACCAATATTGTCTATAGAATAATATTATCTTGGTTTAGTATAAAACTAATGATAAAAAACAAATTAAAAATTTATCTCATAAAAATCTAGAGCTATTACATTCTACCCCCCTTAAAATGAATTTCATCCTCAAAATTCATTTTGGTTATAAAAGTACTAACTCAAGGGAGTTTATTTCATAGAAACCCACATCGTAAAAATTATTTTTAAAACTTCCTTTTAAAAATGAATAGTTTTAAAAAATTAGTTACTCAAATTAAATAATAAAGAAGTCTCTATTTAGGAGAATATAGGTGATGATTTGGGTATAGGGTAAATGTGTATATAATCAAAGAGATTGATAAAGATCACAGATCACAAGGATGTGGGTGATCAATAAAAAATTAAAAATCACAAATCCACAAAGTAAAGAATCATGAAAGAGAACACTGATAGCATAAAAAATGATGATAATAGGACACCCTTTTACATCAATATCATTTTTCTTAATGTTGTATAATTTGCATAATAAGATATACTCACATGATTTTGGTACTACATCACCATTGGTCATGCCATGAATATTTCTTCTTTATATCTTATTAAAAGAAATGAATTCTAATTTTTCATTCTTGTAGTGTTAACAGATCATGCGATCCATAAATATAATGATAGGTCATTCAATATATTTTTATCACAACAAATTGAATAGAAGAAGTTATAAAATATACTAACTAATATAGGATTAACATTTATCCACCATATATCATAAGTTATCTCTTGTTGGTCACATTTGAAAAATTTGAATAACTTCATCATGTATTATATTAAGTGATGGAAATAACCTAAATTACCATATATCTTTATTGAGAACAAGCATGTTTCCTTATTTCGAAACATATTGGATATATTCCTTAAGTCCCCAAAATTTGTATACATTATCCATGATATCATAAAATTCTAGAAAAAAATCCCTAATTAGTTCCTTATAAACTAGAATCATCCAATTTACTAATTCATATGTAATGTATCATTATCCAAACATCATTATCTTGATATAAGGGACATATTAAGGGTTCTTTTTCCCTTAATCTTGTCTTCTAGAAATATACCATCTTAACCATAAATAAATTTTCTAGGAATTAATAACAATTCAACATATCCTTTCCGACCCGCAATGAAAAATTTAGATTTAAAACACTTATATGTATCATGATTGGTATAATATTGGAATTCTGAAACCTATATACCTTAATCATCTATCTTCATTCATAAAACATTACTCATGAACCACAATCTTAGTCATTCAAAAATTATGAATCATTTATTAATATTAATCAATATTAATCAAACCATAATTTTTAGGTTTAATCTAAAAAATAATGCTAGAACATACCACACCTTTCACATTTCATTTATAACCTATTTATCCTAAGCAATATAACCAATACCCATCCCACTTTTATAATTTTATTTATGATATTTAAAATTAGGAAGTATGTTTTCATAATTCTCATAAATTCCACATATGAAACATTAAAGGTTAACTATATTCTACATAGTTTTGGCTATGGACTAAGAATATAACAAAATTTTTGAGAAATACATATTAGAGATAAAAAATTCCCAAGTAAGGTAAATTAATTATATTGTTTCAATCAATTATATCATAGGTTTAATCCTAGATTATTCATGATCAAAAAAAACTATATTATTGTAACCTATACATAGGCTTATCATTTGGTACTTCCACAGACATACATTATAAAAATATATAAGGATCACACTAATGTTTATCATCATAGTTTCCTAAGGTTAAATGAACCTTCACTGTGATACCAACTGTAAAGACCCAAATCTTAACATACATGGAAATTATATTTCTCTTGTGAAATACAATATACATGAAACAAACATATTCCCAAAGTCCATATTAGTATAATGTATTTGGTAACTGGGAAACATAGACAAATGGTTCATAAAACTTCTACATCATCTCCTTCATTTTCCTTTATAACTAGAACATCGTTTAGACACATCTTACTTACTAACCTTATTCATTGCCTGGAGAAAAGGAACTTAAAAAGGGGTGAGATAAAATTCTCACTAACGGTTACCATGTAAAATATCAAACAAAACATAAAAATAAGAATATAAAAACATGAACATACCTTTTGAAAATCATACCATGTATAACAAATATCAAAATATTGTGTCATGAAATAAATATTGTTAGTTCATAAGGCATAAATAATAAAGGAACAATATCCATGAGAAAATAACATTAGTATAAAACATGGAATCATGGAAAACAAGTAGGCATTGAAAATAATTTTTATATTAGCCAAGACTCATTTCAAAAACCATCACAGCGGACAAAGTCTATTATTTATTTGAGATTACATGTCGTTCTAGCCCTGTATTACTGAACTAGATTTACAAGCTATTCTAGACCTATATTACTGAATCAGATTTAATTTCATTCACATTAATGTCTATCTCATAATATATAAATTTTTACATAATGAATTAGAGGTAATATGCATCCCACCCATCTCATAATTAAATCATTATTACATGTTTCATAAAATATAAACCATTCATCATAGCATAACCCAAGGAATAAAATGATTTTCTTAAACAACATTCCATTATAAAATAATCCATATAAAACAAATGGATTTCATAAATATAAGTTCATAAAAAATTAAAATTATAGGAATAATAGGGATAGTGTACTAAAAACAGATCCCTATTAAATAATGTCATCTTAGAAAGAAAATTATTTTTACTAAACACTTCAAATTAATTATTGAGGAAAATGTACTTTATTATTTAAATCAATTTCCTTTCTCAAAATATCGTTAAATACAAAAATAAAATAATTAAACTGAACATAAACTTTAAATCTTATAAAGGAATATTCATGTAAATTAGAATGTGTCACAATAAAAAAATACATTCAATCCATATGAATTAAATGAGAACATTCTTCTCATTATTTTATTAGAAATTCATATATTTCCTTATAGAAAAAATGACAAAATATTTATTTCATATTGTTTAATAAATATTTTATAATGGGTGAAATTGGATTTAAATAAACTTAGTATGATAGAATGGATATTTTAGGATCCATATTTAGGAAACATGGACATGGATTACAAATAAAGAACAGTAAATAATTACAAATTAACAACTTCAGATTGTAATGAGATTGAAAAATTATACTTTACTAATTTTTAATCATTCAAAACATAATAATCATACAATAAATAATATTATATTCATATTTAAATATCAAAACCTTCATAGTAAGAATCAAGAAAAAAATCATGGGAAACTTAAAAATAACAAAAATGAAACATGCAGTGTATAAGTCATATGTCCCATAGAAATAAAATTGGGAAAAAAATAATCCATTTCCTTAGGTTTGGGTTCTTTCGTACATGTCCAAATCACCTATATGAGAGTTTAGATAATTTTATAAATTATTACAGAATCATAATCACTTTATATAATATCATAAGTTATAATATGTTTACCCGTTTATTAGTAACATTATTACTCTTCCATCGGGTATTAACTAATTTATTATCTTACAAATGTTTCATTGGATATGTTCTTGTTAATTTTCTTATATTACTGTAATGTAATTTACCTAATTATATTAATATAAGATATATAATATTTTTTCATTCAATACATTTATATAATCATGCTTCAATGGATATCATGTAGTATGACTCCCATCACCCTGTGGAGATGGTATGTCGTACGTACCCACAAATGATGATATCATTCCCATTATTGTGAGATGATATTAAAGTGGATGGTATATAGTTTGTTCCAAAATAAATATCTTGTTTTACTAATCATATATTTTTATTATTTCCAACCTTATACCCATCCATGTAAGATGGTGTAGAAATACATATTACACCACGATGTGGAGACAATAAGCCGTACATATGCAAGTGTAGTGATTTTTGACTTCCAGAGGATAGATAAATGATGGAATATGTTTATTACATAACCATAATAACATATCAGAATATAATTTATAATAGAGATATTACTTTATTATTGAAATAACTCATGATTCAGAAGTAGAAGAAGAAATAATTTGAAAGAATAAGTAGTGGAAATTTACACTTATTTGATGTGGTCCCTCTAGATCTCCTCTTAAAGGCACTGGAGTTGGTCTTTTTAGTAGAACTGAACTTCTATAATGTGACTAAATATGTTGTTATCGTAAATGGTCAGGGTATAGATGATATATAAATATTAATGTTAATTTAAATTATGAGGTAGAATGGGCCCTTTTTAATAGAGGTGTGGGGGAAATTTGGAATCTCTAAAATTGGTAATTTTTAATAAAATAAAAACACATAAAAAAACTACAAAATATCATATTTTAAAATATTATAGCAGAAAAAAATTTAATATAATCATCCAATAAATGCTTGAAATGTTTTTCTATCAATTTACACCTTATATTTTTAATTAACCCATAACTATTCTATTTTAAATTTGACTAAGGTAACAAATTATTCAATATTAAATATTGTGATTTTTACTTATTTGATCACAATTTGTACATAAATAAAAACATTAGAACATATTAGAGAATATCATAAATATTTTATATATTTATAAATTTTTGAATATATTTAGATAATTTGATAAAAAATTATTTTGACAAAATATCAATAGTTTCAATTTTGACACTATTAATTTCTAGGTTTTTAAAAAATATCAAGATAAGATGTTATCCCTGAATGAAATATTATTTTATATCCCTAAGGGGTCAAGTTCTTCAATAATATTTATTGGATATATTAATTATCAATAATAATATTTATTTTAATAATGTTAATCAATTTAATTTTATTTTTCCCTTAACAAAAGATTGTGGCACTTATAATATTTTATTTAATGTAATGTTAATGTTGTAATATTCATGTTTTCATACATATAAAATCTTTTCTATAGGATATTATAGAAAAAATACTCGACTATAAAAATTATAATGAAATATTGAGGATTTATAATTGTCTTAGTATTTTATTTTTTATTTTCACTCAACATGTATGAATATTAAATAAATACAAAATATTGATGTCGTAATTATTTTATTAATGGAAATATAAAATTAATGTTACTTAAAATAATAAAATAAATATAATTTTTGATAATTAATATATCCAAAAAAATTTATACATTACCTTGAACCCTTAGAGATATAACAAAATATTTTGTTTGAGGTTTACATCTCAACATGATATTTTTTGAAGACCATTATATCAAAACTATCAAAATTACACTATTAATATTTTTTCCAAATATTTTTTTCTTAAATTATTTTAAAATCAAATAATATTTTAAAAATTATAAAATAATTCTAGTTTTATCTAAAATGCTCTCTATTGTTCATGAACAGTGTTTTCAGAATGGTGAGGTTCCCATGGTAGCCTCTTTCCTTTGCCAAATTTTGATTTCATGAACAATGTTTCTAGAACTGTGAGGTTCAAACCGTAGCCTCTTTCCATTGCCAAATTTCTGGTTCATGAATAGTGTTTTGAGAATGGTGAGGTTCCAAAGGTAGCCTCTTTCCTTTCCCAAATTTTGAGTTCATTAACAGTGTTTCTAGAATGGTGAGGTTTAATGGTTTCCTTTTTCCCTTGCCAAATTTTGAGTTCATGAACAATTTTTCAGAATGGTGAGGTTCTAACGGTATCCTCTTTCCTTTTCTGAATTTTGAGTTCATGAACAGTGTTTCCAGAATGGCGAGTTTACAATAGTAGCATTTTTTCCTTTTCCAAATTTTGAGTTCAAGAACTGTGTTTCTAGAATGGTGAGGTTCCAATACTAGCCTCTTTGCTTTGCCAAATTTCGAGTTCATGAACAGTGTTTCTAACTTCAAAATGATCACCCCTTTGACATTTCATTTGATATAAAATGCATTTAAAGACTTGTTTTAAGGACTATGTGGCTGAATCAATGGCCGTAATTCCTATATAAATTTTCCTTAGGATCGAGATGTTTTTACTCTGTCAAACTACATGGTTTAAAGGGATCTGATTTTAATGAAAATTAAATCCTATCTTAAACCACTACTCCATTAAATCTTCTAAAGGGAAGAGATATCTTCTTCCCTAATTCTTCATCCTTTTTCTCAGCTTTCAGACACTCATGGCTTTCATTCCATCTTGTAGGCGTTGTGCAATCCATCTTTCCTACTTGGATTTGTTCCCTTCTCTTTTGATGCAACCAAGATTTATCGATCAATCTTCGATATTAGGTATGATATATCACCATTATTTTGTGTTCATCTCAATATATTTCTCCTTTCCCATTTATAGAATGTTATCTCCATGTTTATAATGGGATTTTCATGGTTTTTTACCGGTGTGGTGGTGTATCTGCAACCTCAGGTGGATGCAATTGTCGCGGGGGAGGATATCGTAACCCGTTGTGTGTCTCATTCTCATATAAAGAGCATCAAGAACCATTTAAGGTAGGGGATTCATTGCTTCTCTTTTGTTTTATGTGAAACTGTATAGTTAGCATGTTTTATCTAACTGGATCACAATGTAATTGAAATAATAAATATTCGAACTGGATAAATTAATTGATATGGATCGTATGTTATTGCCTATTGTTTTTCTATATATTGTGATATCTATGATTTCTTGTTTATATATTCATTCATGATGGAAATTTATAATGAACATAATGATTGAATTAATTGATAATCATTTTGCTAAAGATAAAGAGGTATGTGAATGAATCATATTGTTGTTTTTGTAATTTAAGGTTAATAAAATTGATGCAGTAGGCATGTTTAATAAATTTGTGATAGCTTAATCATTAGGTTTCTTGATGTTGGAACCTAATAATAATGAATTTCTTAATTCAATATAGATTAAAAAACTAGTTATTTGATAAAAGAAAACCCCTTTAGGGTATTGAGTTTCCATCTTTCTTGTTTAAGTGCCAAGATCCCAATTGATATGATGTTTATTTTCCTACTTCCTGTGTCCACATTTGAGCCTGGATGGTTGTTGTGATATGTGGGGGAAGGGAGGCCTAATGGTTGTGGAAATAGATGATTTCTAGAGTTGTGAGATGCAATAGATTATGGATGAGGGTGTCAGGGAGGGCACTGGGGATGATGAAACGGGTTGGATGTGAACGTTTGGATGCTTAGTGATTCTTCTTGGTTGTTTATTCTCTTTAATATCCCTACTACTCAAGGTAGCTGGTTTTCTTACCCTACATCCAAAAGGGGCGAAGACAAGTAGGGTATGCCACATGATTTCTATGTTTAGATTCTCAAGGGCGAATGGGTCTAGGCTATTTCTATAAGCAACGGAGACTCGATGGGTAGTTCATCTACTCATCGTGTTGAGACCCCTTGTGTTTAGTTGCATATAATATTTTTTCTAAATTGCATGGGAATATGGGAAAGTAATTTTGTAAATCAATAATTGAATAAATGATATTAAACCATGGGGTTGGAGCTTGTAGGGACGTACTGTTGAGGACAACAGACATTGGCTGTTATGCTAATAAAATATAACGTGGAATTGTAAATGGTTAATTAATGTTTAAAAATGTAATTAACGTAAAGTGAAATAGATAAAAAGGAAATTAATTAATGTATTAAAAAGCATTAAATGATTGTGTTATTATATTATATGTAGTCTTAGAAGTGGCATCTGGGAGTCTGATAGATGTTAAATGCAGTTGAGTTTAAGACTAGGTTATCCCTATTGTGTGGTTGTGAGCTATAGTATATTCTATAATTTTTTTGTTTCTATATGATAATCTACCCTGACTGTTAGGGAAATTGAATCCTTGGGGATTCTGAGCCCTGGGGGGGGGGGGGGGGGTTCCCCACCATTCATGTGGGAGGATGGATGGTTAACTCCACCCTTTGGTTGTGCTCTCTTCTCTTGGAAATTACTTGTGATAGTAGTCACAATAGTTAGTATTCCCCATATATGTGTGTAGAGGACTGTAATGACTTGTGGTTAGTCACAAACCTATATTATGGATAGATTTTTCTATGGACTACTACAAGTATAATGTGTATAAGCTGTGACGGCTTGAGGATTCTTACACGGTGTGTGGGCTGTAATGGATTGATGTATAATTCCAGACATATGATACATGTTATGCGAGCAGTGATGGCTCCCAAAACCTACCTTTTTACATTCTTGTGTGGATGTGGTGGTTTTTTTTTGCATGAGGTGCATATTGTGGTGCTTCACCAAGGTGTCTACCGGTATTCCATTTGGAGAGATATGCTTCTGACGTGCGATGTTGGGGTAAAGTAGAAAACTAGTGGGGAAGTAGTATCATGGTACCCTTGATTTTTTATTATATTATATACTATTGTATGCGATTCTTTGTTAGATTATGCATGGTGAGGCTGTGAACATTGTATACCTTTTTAGGCAATGAGTTAGTTTCACTGGTTGTTCACTGTACTTTAACATGCCTTCTTTACATTTTCATGAGAGGTTTTGGGGAGGATCCTACTGAGTATACTGTTATACTCACCCTATGTCAATATAAACTATTTTTCAGGTAACATGGAGTAGGTTGGAGATCAAGCTGGTTTCTACTAGCTTGGGGATGTATGAGCTATTCGGGATTGTGGTTGTTGTTGTCCTTACATTCCTTTGATACATGAAATTTTCCCCTTTCAGTTGTAGTAGTTTTCATGACATTACATACGTGTACTTTGTATTTCATTTATGTTATTGTCTAAGAAGGAATTGGTTGGTGTCTGTTGTATCTCTCTCTTTTGTATGTGTTCTCTTAGAGGGTAATGCCTCCCATTTGTGTGTTTAATATACCCTCAGTGCTAGTCTCCATCTCCGGGACTAATGGAGGAGGGACTCGGGGGTCATTATATCCCTTCTCACATTATCGGCCCAGGATGGGTACACCTTGTAGGGAGGGGTTCGTGATAGAGTGGTGTAAAGGGGGGATTGAGGAAGAGAATGAAGTTTGGTGTTCGGCACAGGTGAGGTAGTATGGGTTGTTAGGGAAACATTTTCAGTCAAGTTTAGAATGTGATGTAAACACTGGAGACCGACTAAGACATAGGCGTTTAGGTCCCCCTGTGATTTGATGTATGAACCTTTATGTTTACATTGTCTAATAAATGAGGTGATACTAGATTTAGGGTAGAGACATATGAAATGATCATGCACCATTCTACCTTTTCCATTTGTTTGATTGGGTAGACCTTGGGACAGGTTATCCTAAAATGAGTAAATGAAAATAATTAATTAATTAGTGCTATGTATTCCATATTATAGGTTTATCTGCCCTAAATATTTTAGGTTGTGTAGTTATGGTTCCAGGTTGACATCCTCGTTAGGATCCCATAGAATTGGTCTACCAGGCAATGCCAGCAGATCGCCACCAGGTAAATTTTGACGACTACGCCACTTGGAGGAGGAAACTCTAATAGTTTCAGTCCCAGTGTCTGAAGAAGTATGAGGGGTCCATTTCAGATGAAGTCATGGAAGAATGGAAGAGGAGTTTGAGATAGGCTTATGTTCGATCCATGTTCGAAAAGAGAACTCGGTGTCCTTGGTTGTGATGATGTTGAATGGAGTAGTGAGGAAGTGGTGGTTCTTGTTCATTGGGCATCGTGAGGTGTCATCGATCTTATGGTAGGAGTTCCGAGGAAATTTTATATTCGAGTTTATTTCCTCGACTATGAAGGTGTCTAGTCACCATGATCTTCTTACCCTTCAACAGGGGATCTCCAGTGGGAGAGAGTTTGGAATCTGTGTCATGAATATTTTACGATATTCTTTGGACATGTTTCCAGATTCAGAGGTCAAGGTGAAGCATTTTAAGGAGGCTTTGCGTCCAGATATCTGTCACCAGGTCACCCCATTTGGGCTAAAGATATATCTTGAGGTGATGTCCAAGGAAGAGGTTTTTGAGAGGACATTTTCTATAACTAGATCATCATGAGAGGGGAGTCCTCATGATTTCTCATGAAGAAGAGCTATGGTCTGGTGTTCTTGATTTTCAGGGCAGAAGAGTTTCTGTTCAGCCAGGGGTAGGTCCCAGCCCTCATCATCTTGTTTCATTGGGGGAGGAATCTTTCAGGCCTATACCAAGGGATCAACTGCTTGTTTTTCATGTGATTTTCAAGGTCATCAGCTGAGATAGTGTCTAACCTTTCAGGGTAGTCATCATGCACTAGGTTTTCAACTCAAGGTTCCCCTACTGAGGATTTTCCTGTCGAGGTAGCTACAGTAGGTTTCAATAGATTTAGATCAGTAGATGGAAGATGTGGTAGGCTAAGGATAAACCTGTGATGCTCCTTGTCCTTAGGGAGAATGGAACAACCGTGGTGGTGGTCATTATCATAGTCTTAGAGGTCGTAGAGGAGGTAGTGTAATGCTTTATGCTTTAGCTTTCCAGCACCAGGTGAGCTAGAGGCTGTTCGAGGTACCCTTTGCTTGTCTTCTACCTTGGTGTATGCCATGTTTGATTCAAGAGCAACACACTCCTTCATATCACCTACCATTGTCCATGAATTGGGACTTGTGGTAGAGAGGAATTTGGTGACCTTGTCATTGACTACGCTAATTGGAGGTCGAGCTGACTTGTTTGAAGTATGTAGAGACTGTGAGCTAGTGCTGGGGAAGCACCGCTCTTGGGAAGATTTCATATATTTATTGATACATCCATATGTTATCATCCTCGCATGGATTGGGTGTATTCGGTGTAGGATATCATGGATTGCTTTAGGGGGTATGTTGTGTTCTTTAATGCGGATGGATGGTCGGTGGTGTTTGTTGGTGATTGAGACACTCAGATGGGTCAAAGGCATGTTTCACCCTTATCATCCTTAATGGATGAGCTGATGTTGAGTTCTTTAGTGGTTTAGTAGTTGGTGTTTCCTAGGGTCATAGAAAAGTACAATGATGTCTTTTTAGAAGCGGTTTTAGAATTAACCGCTCGATGAGAGATCATGTATGGGTTCGAGCTATATCCATGAGTGTATCTTATCTCTTTGTCTCCATATTGGACGACCCATTATGATTACAAGAATTATGTATATAGCTTTATGGTCTATTATAGTACAGTTTTGTTTGGCCGAGATTGTTATCGTGGGTCAAGGTGACTTATCCCCAAGGCGACTTATCCCCAATACTTTTCCAAAATTTTAGTTCATGAATAGTGTATCTAGAACGATGAGGTTCCAACTGTAGCCTATTTCTATTGCCAAATTTTGAGTTCAAGAATAGTATTTCTAGAATGGCGACGTTCCAACAATAGCCTCTTTCCTCTTCCAAATATTGAGTTCATGAACAGTGTTTCCAAAATGGCGAGGTTCCAACTGTAGCCTCTTTCCTTTGCAAAATTTTGAGTTCATGAATAGTGTTTCCAGAACAGTGAGGTTCTAATGGTAGCCTTTTTCCTTTTCCAAATTTTAGGTTCTTGAATACTATTTCTAGAATGGTGATGTTCCAATGGTAGCCTCTTTGATTTTCCAAATTTTGAGTTCATGAACATTGTTTCTAGAATGGTGAGGTTCCAACGGTTGCCTCTTTCCATTCCCAAAATTTTGAGTTCATGAACAGTGTTTCCAGAATGGTGAGCTTCCAACATTAACCTCTTTCTTTTTCCAAATTTTGAGTTCATGAACATTGTTTCTAGAATTTTGTGATTCTAACGGCAGCCTCTTTCCATTTCCAAATTTTGAGTTCATGAATAGTGTTTCCAAAACGGTGAGGATCCAACCTTGGCCTCTTTCCTTTTCCAAATTTCATGATTGTGAATAGTGTTTCCAACTTCCTACAGTTTCACCACATTGACATTTACATTAACCTCAAATTAATTTAAATCCCAATTTATTTAATCTAAGGCCAATTCAAAGGCTGTAACTCCTATATTAATTTTTCTAAGGCTCAGGATGTTTTTTCTTGGTCAAACCGAATAGTTTACTATTATCCACTTTTAATAGAAAATCCAACATATCTTAAACTACTGCTCCATTAAATATTCTAATGAGACGAGATATCTTCCTAACTAATTAATCTTCCTTTTTCTTATCTGTGAGATGCTTGAGCCGTTCATTCCATCCTGTAGGAGTTGTGAAATCAAACATTCCACCTTGGATTGAATCCCATCTATTTTGATGAAACCAAGAAGTATCGATCAATCTTCGATATCATGTATGATGAATCACCATTCATTTTTTTTCATCTCCTTCTGTTTCTCCTCCCCCCTTTATGGAAAGATATCTTGATGTTCCTAATGGGATTTTATTAGGAGTTGACCAGTGTGGTGGTGTCTCTGCATCCTCAGGTGGATATAGTTGTCATGGGGGGAGGAGATTGCAACTCGTTGTGTGGCACTTTCTCGTATGAATAACGTCATAAACCATTTGAGGTAGGAGATTTGTTGCTTCTCTTTTCGTTTATGTACAAACTGTATAGTTATCCTGATTTATCCCACTTGATCACAATATAATTGACATTATAAATATTTGAAACAATTAAATAAATTGATATCAATCGAATATTATTTCCTCTTGTATTTCTAGATAGTGTGAGATCTATACATTCTTGTATAGATTTTCGTTCTTGTTGGAAACATATAATGTACATAAATCCAAAATAAATTTATAATCAGTTGGCTAAAGATATAGAATCTTGTGAATGAATATGATTATTGTTGTTGAAATTTGATTTTAATAAAATTGATGCAGTAATCTTGATTTATCAATTTGTGATAGCTTACTCTTTATGTTTCCTGAAGATGGAACCTACGAATAATGAATCGGTTATTTCAATATATATTAATGAACACATTGCCTAATAAAAAAAATCCCTTGTTGGGTTCTGATTCACCCTCTTTCTTGTTTAAGGGCCATGATCCCAATTGATATGACATTTTTTTTCCTACTGCTTCTATTCTGATGTGAGCCTGGATGGATATTGTTATATGCGGGGGAAGGGAGGCCTATTGGTTGTTGATGAAGTTGAATCCTAGATTGGATAGATTAATTGGTTTATTCATGTGGGTGTCTAGGAGCACACCATGGATGATGAAACATGTTCGATGTGAATGATTGGATTCTTGCTGATTCTCATTGGTTGTTTATCAAGTTTACATTCCCCACTGCTCAAGGCATGTGTTTTTCTTACCATCCTTCCAAAAAATTGCGAAGACATGCAGGGTATGCCACATTAATTCCATGTTTAGCTTCTCATGGGAGGATGGGTCAACTCTCTTGTTATAGGCGGAAATCTCTGGACAAGTAGTTCATCTACTCACCATGTTGTCCCCCCTTATGTTCAATAGAATAGAATGTTTTTTCTAGAATGCTTGGAAATATCGAAATGTAATTTTGTAAATAAATAATTAAATAAATGAAATTAACCCATGGGGATGGAGCTCGCTAGGATGCGATGATGAGGACAGCAGACTTGGGGTACGATACTAATGTAATATAATGAGGAATTGTTAATGGTTTATTAATGTTTAATGAATTAAATAATATAATGTGAAACTGATAAAAAGCGAATGAAGTAAAGTATTAATTCTATTTAAGTGGTTGTGTTCTTATAGGAAACCTAGTCTTTGAATTGGAAGTAGGGAGTCCAAGAGATGTTAGATATACTTTACTCTAAGAATTGGTTATGCACATAGTTTGGTTGTGAGATATAGTATATTAGGTACTTTTTCTATTTATATACGCTACTCCACCTTTTCTGTTAGGGAAACTGACACCCCGGGGTTTCTGAGACCCTGGGGGGGGGGGGTGTGTTTTCCCAAACATTTCTGTGGGAGGACGGATTGATGACTTCCCCATTTGTCCATGGTCTCTTCTCTTGGTAGTAAAATGTGCTGGTAGGCAGAACAATTAGTTTTCCCCATATATGTTTATAGAGGGCTATAATGGATTTAGGTTATTCACACACATATATTCTAGATGTAGTGTTCTATGGAATACTATAGGTTTAACGTATATAGGCTCTGAAAACTTGAGGATTCTTACTCGGTGTGTGAGTTGTAATGGCTTAAGGTATAATTCCAAACATATGATACACATTGTGCGAGTTGTGGGGCACTCAAAGACTACCTGGTTACTTTCTTGTGTGGATGTGGTGGTTTTTTTTCATGAGGTGCATGTTGTGGTGCTTCACCAACATGTCTGTGGGAAATATTTTTTGGGGAGAGATGCTTAGGACATGTGATGTTGGGGCAAAGCACAAAACCAGTAGAGAAGTAGTAGCGGGGTACCCTTAAAATTTAATATTATATTATATAATATTGTATTCAATACATGGTGATAGTATCAATTGCGAGGCTCGAAACATAGTATACATGTTTAGGTGAAAAGTTAGTTTCACTTGTTTTTCACTATGCTTTAGAATGCTCTCGTTACCTTTGCACAAGAGGATTCAAGGAGGATCATACTGAGTATATTGTTATACTAAACCTATGTCTATATAAACTATTTTTAAGGAACATGGATCATGTTGGAAATCATGTTGGTTTCTACTTGCTTTGGGTTATAAGGGATGTTTGGGCTTGTGGTTGCTGTTTTTTTGTACATTCTTTTGGTATTTGTAGTTTTCCTATTTCATTTGTAGTAGTTTGCATTAAATTAAATATGTGTACATGGAATTTAATTTATATTTTTGTATAAGATGGGTTTGGATGGTGTCTAACTTATCTCCCTCTTTCATATGTGTTCTATTAGAGGGTAATGCCTCACATTTGTGTCTTTAGTTTACCATCAGTGATAGTCATCAACCCGAGGCATACTGGAGGCAAAAATCAGGGGTCAATATTTCCCTTCAAAAAGTTTTATCCTAGGAGGGATACACCTTGTGGGGAGGGGGTTGTGAAATTTTTAATGTGGTTTGAGTATATTATAAATTAATATTTTTGGGGTTTCGAAAAGTGACCCTAACCTCAATTATTAAAGGGGATATTCTCCCTCATCTCTCAACGTCACATTTATCCTTAAATCTCTGTCATATCCTACCCATTTCCCTTATAAAATTCCCTAGTTACATTCAAGAGGTTCTCGTCTTCTCTAAAGACCAACTCTAGTACCTTTAAGGGGAGGTGTAGAGGGTGCATTTCAACAGAGAGGTAATCTCCTCTACCGATTCATTCTAACATATTTCTTCATCTACTTCCTATTCCTGAGTTTTTTCCAGTATGATGTAATAAATCCAGTATCAATAATATAATGGGATGTTATTATAATTTTGGAACAATCATATTCAACCTTCTACCCATTGTATGAATATAGAAACCACCACCTATGCTTATGTAAGACTTGCCGACTCCACACCGCAATGTTATCTATTTTTTACAAACACATTACAAGGATGGGTATAATTATGGACATAATAACTTTATATGATTATTATAGAATGATATGGATTATGGAATAAAATATATATCATCCACTTCTATTCTAATTCATAATTATGGGAATGATATCATCGCTTCTGCGTATGTAGGACCTATAATATCCATGATGTGATGCGATTAATTCTATATGATATCCATTAAATCATGATTATATAAATGTATTGAATGAAAAAATATGATATATATGATATTAATATAATTCTGGAAATGGTATAACTATATTCTAAGAAGAGGAAGAAGAACTTATTCGATGAAACATGTTTAATAAAATAATGTAGTTAATACCTGATGGATGAGTAACAATGTTATTAAAAAACATATGATAATATGACCATACATGATATCATAAAAATGACTAAGATTATAGAATAAATCAATGCTATTATTTAAATCGTTGTATATGATCTTTAGAGACATTCAAAGGATATCATACCTATGTTGAGGGATTATTTTGTCTCATTTTTATTAATGTAGGACCTATGTCTTATACGCCACCTATTTCATTCAAGTTATGTTTATACTATCTGTGAATGTTTTTATGATTATTTTTATGAAGGTTATGATATTCATTTAATTTTAAGTATTTTATGATTTATACGTATCAAATTATTATAAATCAGTAATGGATAATTTTGTAATCTCATTAATATTAGTGATATTTTGTACATAATAATATTATAGTGTATATTTATCATCCACATCCATGTTTCATAAATATGTATTAAAAAATATTCATTATATTCTAATAAAACTATTCATTTTTAATTTTAGCCATTAGTGAATTCTTATTAAATGTTATGAAATGAATCTGTTGTCATTTTCGTTACGAGGTACTTTTTTACATTCTGGTAAAATTATGAGTACACTGTTTTCATTTAACTTATATGACATGAACATATTCTTACATATTCATAACACCATTATTCCATGAATAATCCTTTAAAATATTGAAGGATTATTTTAAATGAAATTATTTTGTTTTAATTTTTTTTTTTAATTTTGAGAAAAGAAAAAAATTAATAAGAAAGGATATTATCCTCAAGAATTAATTTCAATTGTTTTATCAAAATTATATTTCATCTATGATATAATTATTTAATAGGGTTATATTTAAATTATATTACCCCTATTGTTTCAATTATTTGATTATGTTTATTATGAAATTCTATTTATATGATCCGTTTGTTTTACATGGATTATCTTATGATAAAATGAGGTTTTAGAAATACATTTTATTATTTATGTCACGCTATGATGAATGATTTATGTTTTTATGTAACATGTAAGAATAAATTAGTTATGTGATGTGTTGGACCTAAATATCATTCCAATACATTGGTTAATGATTAATATCTCATGAGATTGACATGAATTGAATTAAAAGTAAATCATGTTTAGTAACACATGGCTGGAATGATAAGTAAATCTGGTTCAGTAATACAGGGCTGAAATGAAGAGTGAACTAATTTTAATAATGGAATTTTTCCAGTATGGTGGTACTATTAATGAGCCTTAACTAATATTAAATGATTATCTATACTTATGTGCATTCCATTAATTACATGTCTTATGTTAATCGATTTGTAAATGTGATGACTGATTATTTATGATCTATTATGATTTATTGCATGACATGATATCAAGATCTATGATATGTAGGAGACTCTTTCCAATTGTTATGTTCATATGTATTATGATTATGATATGATAGATATCTCATTAGTATAACGTTACAGAGCATCTGATCTCACTGTTTCCATGTTTATTTTCCCCCATGTTATGTTAAATGGTATTAATTAATGTTTGAAAAAATGGGTTATAGTTTTTAAGGAAAAAGTAGGAGACGATGTATATATTTTATGAACTAGATGTTTATGTTTCCATGTTTCAAAAGACAGTAAACTAATACTACCATTGGGTGTTTGTTGGTTTCATGTGTTAAGTATTACGAAAAACTAATGTAATGTCCATGTATATAAATATTGTGATGTCCTAAGGATAGAGCCACATTTGTGGAGAATTTGTTCGAGATATAGTATCAATAGAAGATGATCCTATATTTATGGATCATCCCCTTGTTTTGTGTGATGTGGTAGCACATGACCATTCATGAATTCTCCTGGGAGTGGGGGATATAGATTTAAGGTTATTATCCCCATATTTTTTCTTATTATTTCCTTTTATAAAACTAAAATCTTGAATGAGGTAATAATTTATATACTGTTTTTCCATTATAAGACATTAAAATATATGAAGGAATATTTTCAGAGTGAGACCCTCAGACGAAATGCCATATTGAGGACGTATGATCTAGAAATTAATTTTATTAAAATATTAAATATATTTTATATCACGTGCATGTAGTGTTTTTATAGAATGTAAATAATCCTAAAAATAGTTTTAGATCAGAAACATGAGTCCATAATTAAATTCAGAACATGAGAATATTCGAGGAACAATATAAAGATGGCTAGTGCATGATATCCGATTAAGGAGTCCATTGAAAGGTGCATTGAATATGTTAATTATTTAAATTAAATTATTTAATATCCAAGCACCAAATAACAAAAAAATGGGGACTCAGATAGGAAGTCTAATACTCGCCATTGAGTCTAAAACACGAGTTTTACCAAAAGCATGACACAAACATGGTTGGTGTTGGGTGATGGGATCAAGTGACATTGTGGGAGAAATAATTAAATAAATTAAAATATTTATGTAATTATTTTTCTAACGACCTATACCTAAAATGTTTTTTCTATAAATATATTGTTATATCTAAATATTAGGTTTATCCACTTATCTATTGTATATGTGAGGTGACATTCGAGGATAACTCTTAGAAAAGGGATGGACAGATCTTGGATCGGCGATCAATGTACATCGGTGTTGTGGATATCACCAATGACTATGGAAAAAAATGGTCTCTATCAACAATTAATCCAATTTGAGGTACGGGGTTTTTTGTGTCGATTTTATCCCCATATTGTTTTATTCTCATATAATCTACTAATTTAGCTTATTAATTCAGCACATATCTCATGGTTTGATCAAGATGAATAATTGTTTTAGATTTTTCAAATTTATAGGTCAATGTATTGAATCTCATCGATACTATGAATCCTCTTTTTTGATCTTATAATTTTTTTTCTAGATAAATTATTCTTCCAAATTATTCTTTATCTTGATCCCCAATCATTTATCCTATTAGGAGACCCACCAAACCTGACAATGAAAGATGATTATAGTAGGGAGGTGTTTTGATCACTTGAAAACAACCTAGAAGATTGGGGATTCACTCGAGCGAGAAGCCATAGTAAATTCAACATGGGGCTATCACATTTTTCAACGTGGGAAGCTCATGTTAATGGTTGGTGTAACTAGGTAATCCATCCACAATCGATAATGAGACTCATTCAAAATAGATAGAGGATATATGTCCATCTGAAAAAAATTTATATGGAGCGACAAGATTTCTAAGAAACCTCATGCAATGGGAGGTGCTACAATGTGATGAGATTGCATGGTCGAGGCTAGTTTCCAGTGTGGTTAAGTGCTACATGTGAGATGATGTTTTTTTTGGTGAGATTGTGTTGAAACATTGTTGGTGGGAAATTTAGTGTTTCCACATGATTTGGGGTAGGGGAATATATTAGAGATAAAATGAACATAATAATTCCTTATAAAAAAATGTAAATTCAAATTTCGTGGGGACACTGCATGCATGAGGAAGCAGTGGGTGGGGGTGAGGCTAGCGTTCTCATATCATATCATTAAAATATATTAATAAATAATAACATTATTAATATTTTTATCGCCATTATTATTACTATTGTTATCTAAACATTTGTTTTCATTATGAATCCTCATTACGACATCAGATTGATGTGATATTTTCTACAATGTGACCCGAACATTGAGATAGTCATTTGAAAACCAATGATTGATAGTTAATTTGGGCTCAAATATTGGGACCACAGAGATCCAAATAATAATGAAAATAATATTTTTATTTTTGTTGTTTTGGAATATTGATTCTTACGTATCTTCTTTCATAAGACGTTAGAAAGAAAAAACTAATATAGTATCATAACCCAGATATTGGGGAATATGTTTTGAGGATAGTGTCAATTATTTTATTCAATCTTGTGAATGGGGCCCATGAAGTTCCCTTCATGCGTTATATAGTGAAATTCATTTTTCTTCATTGAGTGTCTGATTTGGGAAATTAAAAAGAATATCACTAGATTTTTTCCCACATATTACGTTATAGTGTCCTCATAATGAATTTTGAGATACAATATCAGATGTTCCATGTGTTGTGATTTTTTAGGTAGTGATGGATGATGACAATGATGATGTAGGATCATTAGAAGCTAGATAGAGGAGGTACTCTCCTATGACACTAGGGCGCATGTACTCTATTCAGGAAGATAGTACTTCTCTTTGATAACAGGGTTCCTATCCTACACAATTGTTATAAAGATATTGAGATGGTACTCCACTATTGTAAAAATTTGTGAGACCTATATTTATGGTGATAATACTCTTCTATCATATTATCATGTGGGTCCTCTATACTTCTTATCATGGAGATGGTACTCCACTATCTTATCTGTGAGTTGGTCTTCCATACTGCCTATCATGGAGATGGTCATCCACATTCATACCGGCATGAAGGTCCTCTACACTACATATTATAGAGGGTGTAAACCCATTTCACACTAGGGAATGGGTTATCTATACATGGATATGGTACTTACCTATTGCACCATTGCGTGGGTCATCCATATGACTTTTATAGATAGAAACATGAGATGATGGGAATCATTGATGGAATATTAGAATTATTGGATGAATCATTGTCCTGGGTTGGGTTGTTAGATGTTGATTGCCTTTATCTCTCATATGTGCTTCCATTATGATCATATATGAATTTCTATGCATTGGAAATCATTCCTCTCTTGATATGAATTGATATGTATACTTCTATTTTGTCTCATACTGCTCCCCCTTCACCTTTCAGGGAATCCAAATAAGTTGGTATATACTCACCCCTATATGGGATATTCCCTCACATTAGGTCTATTATGAAGAATATGGATAGTTCGGAAATGTTTATAGAGGGGGTAGGGGTAATCAGCGAAATATAACACCTAAAACATTAGTCAGAGAGATATGTAGTTGGGTTCTATCATATTTTTACTTTTTCGAGTGATTGTTAGGTTAGGAAATCCTTTTTGGTTGGGTGTTTATTTTCTCCCTTTACTTTTTTGAATTACGATGTTATACTCATTTGTATTCCCTTGAGGTTTTTTATGTATGGTTTTGACTCTATATGTCACATATTTTTTTATGACATCTCTTTAATTCGGCATGGTAATGATTGGGTGTGTGTTTGTACATGTTCATTAGAAAATGGAATCCCATTTTTGTTATTCCATTCAGTGTCAATCTCTATACTATGACCTATTAAGGCAGGTATGGTGTAGTTATAGATATGTTCTCCACTATTCAGGTGGTCCATGGTGGGTCAGGTTGTGCCACCCATCACTTAATAAGTCTAATTAAATCCTCATATGAATAAACAATACAACATAATCAAAAGTACTTAACAATAAATAACTATCCATAAAGGAATTACTAGAATACACTATTTAAACAAATACTCTAGTTGAAATAATCATAATACATCTAGAGAATAAGACTAGATGGTAACATTAGATAATATCCCCAATAAAGAATAATATTTAATGTATGTCAACATAAATGAAAATATCATTAAAATGTCGATCTTTTATGACAAAAATAACCATTTATTTTTATAACATTATAAATAAAAATGTATACAACATTGTGGAAATACACTTCTATGAAAATAATGATTGAAATTTTTAATGTATTCTTCAAATAAAATATTAATCATGAGGGTGGGAAAACCCATTCATGTGGAATAAGTTAAATAAATATTCCAACCACACATTTTGTAAAAAGAAATTCTCTTGTGAAATGATAAGAGATCTATATTTAATGATTTTTATGTAATATAAAATGTGGGTAAGAATAAAATTAAATAAAAACTGTAGAATATTAAAAAATTCTTAAGAATATGTTAATGATAATATAATCATGGAAGAAAATGATTCCCAACCGAATAGTGAAACAATATTAGTTTTCTATAAACAAATTCATTTCAAAATATCATTAAATTGAGGGAGGAAATTAATGGAAAAACATGTAATATATATATATATATACAAATAATATGAAAATATGAGGATTTTAATAATTTAAATATCATATTAATTACTCCTATGAAAATTTATACATAACCAATCCAAAATGAAAATGAGATTGTTGATTAAACCCTTAATATATTGGAAATGTTTGAATGATAACCCCGTGAAAGAAGTACAATAAAACATAACATTAAATACCGTATATATAAATAGATTCATGACAATAATTATCAATAAGTAATTATAAACACCACATAATAGAGACAATTTGTGAGTATGAAATATGTCTCAATGTAAAAAAGTGAGAGGAGAGATCCTCACTAAGATCATAATATTGAATTGAGAATTAATATATGAATTGATTATTTGTAACAAATATAAATCTAGAAAAAATGTTTATATAAAATATAAATGTATTATATTTTATTACTCAGACAATCATGGAATTATATATATAGTGGAAATAAAATTTGACCATATAAAAAGAAATTGAGTAATGAAACCCCTTATATTGAGTCTGTCTCACTGCGTACGAACATTATATAGAATACAGTAAACTTATATTAAATTTTTTTCTCATATTATAACATTTTTAATTTATATTATCTTATTAATATTACATTTATTTCATTTATTATAATTCCAATAATAGGTACTAAATTTGATAAGTTTACATCCGACATTTTGAGGATTTTTGGTCCACACTATAAAAAACAACTTTGGTAGGTTAACTATGGTCAAATGGGTCACAGTTCCACAATATCCATAATATTATTAATGATATAATTATAATTTTTATGTTAAATAAAATTTCAAAAGCATCCATGAATGGAGTACATGAAAAAAATAACATTGCTTCTTGTAGGTGGTAGTACAAATGTATTCCCGAGAGACATTATCATTTTTAAGGGGTGTAAGGGTAAAAAGGTCCAAAATATTTCATATTAAAAAAATAATAATTATTTACTTGATATAATTTATATAGATTAAATATATCATAATAAATATCCTTTTGAGGGATTATGGAAAAATAGAATACATCACTTTGGATAGGTGATAGTCCACATGTACACAAGGGTGATGTTTTCATTTTCCATAGGATGGAGATTCAGATGACTAAGGGTTATAAAATAGATATAATAAAATCTTAACGTAGTAGGTATACTTATTTTTATATAAGTATTATTATGACATAAGTGAATAGGTAGAAAAAATGTACTCGGTTAAGTGTTACACCTTTTTTAAGAAAATCCTCCATTGGATTGCGCCTTAATCCTTATTAGGAAGGTATTATGTAAATAATATGAGACATTAAATTAGGTTAATGAAGTTATAAATGTATCACAGAAGGTATTTTATAATATACAAGGTTAAGACTTTGAGAATAATAGGATAGAGAATGTTCAATTTTATATGTAAGGGAAATGATTCACTTTGAATTACATAAAATATTTAACTAGAATATATGTCATATTCATGTCATGTGGAACAAAATGGAAATTATTTAAGTATTAAGACATTAAAAGGTAAAAAAAACATCCAAAAATTAAATTTGTGTAGTTTTAAGATTCATTTTAAACGTTATCTTCTAGTTTAACCTCGTCATTAATGCTTTTTATCCTAAACCATAATAACAATTTTGTTGGCCTTTTTGAGTCATAAATTTACCTCTAAGGATACAAGGGTCTCAAAAATGTTCCATGGATGAAATTTTAGACCATTTAATATCCCAATTGTACTATTTCAATATATTTTTTATTTTTAAATCATTTAATAAAATATTTTTTATCATAAAATATCCTTAAAGACATTTTTGAAACTATTAATATAATTTGACAAAAAATACATCAAGAAAACATTGGATTTCAAATTTAAATACATTTACTATAATTTATAATTTATTATTACCTATTAGTTTTTTTAATACCTTAATTTATGAACATAATAATAATTTTATAATTCATAAAATAATTTACATTGATTTCTCGACTAATGCACAAACACTATATCGACGTCTCATAATCATTTAAGGAAATTGTATCAAAAAAAAATTATTTAACAAAAAAAATTATTAATATTAAAAATAACCATTCCTAAATGATCATAAATTAATTTTTTCTAAAGGAAAATATATTATAGATTTTAAAAGGAGTGACATATTGTAATGTTATTAACCTAAAATAATATAAATGTCATCATCAAAGGAAAATGGTGTTCAAATTCCTTGTATTACAAGTTATGATAGTAATGGTAAAATTAAACTCATATAATGAAATAAAATTATGTTTTGAGTTGATTTTATACTTTATCCCATAGTTATAACAATAATAACATGTCTAACCTATTACTATAGTGACTTTGTTTTACTATGGTTACTTTTAATTTTGTATAAAATTGAAATAACCTTTTTTAAAAAATTTAACCTCTTTTTTAAAAATATTTAAACCATTTTTATGATTATATTAATATAATTTTCAGAAATAAAATTCAATATAAAAAAATAAAACACAACAATTTTATTTTTAAAAATTATTTTTTTAATAATAAAAAAGATCTTATACCAAAATAAAATACAATGTAGATTAATATAAAAAAATTATATTTTCTTAGATAAACTATATATTATGATAATTTAAAATTAAATCCAAAATATATTTATAGTTTTAAATTACTTTATTTAATGAAAATAAATTGTATTTCAAAAATCGGAATTTTTTACTATTCACTAGAAAATAATTTTATTAGAATAATACAAAAAATGTATCCTAAAAAAATATTGACATTCAGATTTGATAATTTTTATTCAAATTTTCAAATAATATATTAATGGCATTTTAAATTAACTATAATATACATGAAAAAAATTCAATAATAAAATATTATTAATGAAAACGTGTTTTTGATGTTTTCAAGACATTTTTAAAAATTGATTATATATTTCTTAGGATTTAATCAATATATTTTTATTATTTAAAACTTTTATACATGTTTTTCATAATGTAGTTATTATTATTCATACCTCTCAATTTATTTAATATGTTATAATATGTCATATTTAAATAACCATTTCACTAGAATACATACTAAACAAAAGGGTTGTATTTCAATAAATTTATCTGAAAATATTCGCAATCCTTTTGAACTACCATCAAATAAATGAATAATATGAGTATATTTTCCATTAATCTAATGATCTACCTTCTTCTTATCAAATGATGACACTTGGGATTTATCCCATATTACTATGTCATACCTTATGTTTCCATAAATTAGATCGTCTTATTCATTATAATGTTTTATATTGAAAATTTGTATTAACACCAACATAACACTCATGATTGTTTATGTAGGTGTGTATTCCAAGACATAGTCATCATGCATTTGTGATGATTTAGTTAATATCATATCCAACCCTTTCCATGTTGTTACCCCTTGTTGTATCTGTTCTAGAAACTTATCCACTTCCCATTATCAATAAAGGGATATATTTTCGAGGAGAACCCCACAATTTCTACTTTACCAAATATTTTTGATATTACCCTATACATAATATTATACCTAGAATCTAAAGTAGGGTTATGTTATCTAATATATATTTTTACAAATCTACCTCCAATGGGTCCAACTGAACATCATTTGATACAATATATAACACTTTGAATCTAGTAACCCTGATGCAGTAATTTTTTTACTAAATTGTAAAAATATATAAGAAATATTATCATGAATTATCTTATAATTCATTAGGATTGGAAAACTAGATACATGATCGAATATCATAATATATTTGAAAACATAAATTAAAACATAACATTTTAATTGACAATATTATTATTAGCACTAGAATATCCTATCATATCAATTATAATACACTTCCTTGCTAAATAGTTAATGTAAATAAAATAATAGGGTAAATAAAGATTCTTAGTAAGAGAATCTATATAACAGATAATATCATAGAATAATTAAGGAATGAAAAATATGGTAGGAACAAATGATGATCAAATAATTCCATATAAATAATCACGTGAACTTTAATCGTATCCATGTATATCATAACTATTATAATAATAACATGTACATTAATAACTATTTTAATAATTATGGAATGTATAATGTCAAATATCATAAACATACCATCAAGGTCTCATTTGAATACATCATACATAAATGTGCAATACATATGCCTAAATACCCAACATATTAAGTCTCATGCCATATATTTATGTATCAAGAAGCTATGTAATTTTGAGCATTAACTATTACTTAAATAAGACTAATTCATTCTGTATATGAATAAACAAAAACATATTTTAATATGCCTTAATAATTAATGACAATATTCATTGTATGAACTAGGATATTAAATGTCAATAAATTCCCTAGTAAAAATTATCATAATCAATCCATAGATTAATGGGGGATGGTAATATTTTATCATATACCATGTATAGCTTAACATTTAAGTGATTTTGTAATTGATAAAAATTCCTTTAAAAAACATACGAGCCTTTTTTAGAAAAATATAATTACCTTCAAAAAAATATTATATATAAATTCCAAATATATTAATAAAATTCATTTCTTTCAAAAAACATAATGAAATTTAATGTATGATTAAAATAATATAATTTTAATGATTGTTGGAAAAATAATTTAAGTTATATATTATAGAAAAAATATTCTATTCAAACCATTGTTATATAGTAATACATTCAAAAAATTGATGTGAAGATTATTTTTATTTTTTTACAGAAAACAAACATGGGTTAGAATAAGTTTTAAAAATAATTAGGTAATAGTAAAAAAATTGACAATATTTTAAAGAATAAATTTACATGACAAAAAAATATTCTAGATCAAATAAAGAAACATAGTCAGTCCTCCTTAAAAATATTATTTCGCACTGTTGAGTACATTGAGAGAGAAAATTGAAAATAAAACATAATAAATACATATATAAATAGGTAAAAAGAAAATATTTGGAGTTACAGAAGGTAAATATCTTATAATTTATTTCTATAAAAATTAAACATAAACAATTTTGAATAAAAATTAGATTTTTGTAGAAAACTGTACCACTTTAGTAACATTTGAATGTAAACCCCGTTGGAAGAAATAAAATTTATTGAAAATTTAAATATAATTAATATAAATATTTTCATGATATAAATTATAAATTGGTTATTATAAACATCACATAAATTAAAAAAGTGGTGAATATGATATATAATTGATAGAAAAAATAGTGAGACGAGAAACCCTTACAAAGACTATGAAATTGATGTAATAATTACTCTATGAAGTGATAATGTTTATCAAATTTAAATCCAACATAAGAATTAGAAGGAAAACATAAAAAAATTATAGTTAATTGATAAAATAATCTAGTAATAACATATATAACACAGAAGTAATACATCCTAATAAAAAGATGCTTCAGTAGTGGAGATGTGGCGATGGTGTGGAGATGAACAATGATATTCTTGGGGAGGTATAGGGATCGATTAATAGGAGTCAAATCTTGAGGAGAATTTATCTTATATATCCACTCGTTTGGATGGTTCACCCAGTCTTGTCTGGGTGGGTGAAATGAGGCGTGGCCCAACTGTGCGGATGAATTATTGTGTCGAACCATCGTCGTGTGGGTTGTCACCCTCCAGGATTCTCTTCCATCTCAGCTAGAAATGGAACCTTAATAAATGGGGATCTCAGTTGAGTTATATATTCATGGGGATCCAATCCCACTATGTGAATGTTTCAGAAAGTACACATCATAGGATTCCATTTGTAACGAAAAAATAGCACAGTGAAAAGAAATTTATTTAAGAAATCCCTTACCTCACGCCCAACTAGCCACATACATACTTTATCTTCAGTATAATAAGCATGTTTTAGTTTATACCACATTAAGATAATTTTTATGTGTATTAACTTATTATTATCAATTTTAGATAATTTATTACCATGCATTATATATTTATTAAACCAGTTCAGTTCATGTCAGAGATTTTGAGGACATTCAATTTCATAAGCACAAAATAACTTCGATAGGTTGGCCATGATAAAAGGGGTCAAGATTACATATTTTATATTATATTAATAAAGATTTAATTGTAATTTTTATATATTAAATAATATTTTATAATAATCGATGAAAGGAATACATGATAAACAAATCACATAGCTTCATGGAGGGGGTAGTCCGCACTTACACATAGGCGACATTGTCATTTTTAACAGGTGTAAAAGTAAACAAGATAAGTATATATTATATTTATAGAATTATAATATTTTCATTGTTATCATATATATTCATTAAATATATTTTAATAATTGGCCTTATGAGGTGGTGATGAAAACTGAAACATATCATTTATTTTAGGTGGTATTCCACATGTACACATTAGTGATGTTTCCATTTATCGTTGGATGTAAAGGAAGACGAAAAAGTAATATATTATAGAAATAATAATATATTTTTATAGTGGAGATAGATATCTCAATATATAAATAGGATTATGATATAATTTAATGAGTTATAAGATAATATAAGGAATAAACATTTTTATTAGTTATATGTATTGTTTGGAAATCCTCCTTTGGATTACAACATAATAATTATTAGAATGGTCTTAGAACATGATAATAAGATATAGGATGAAGGTAACGAATCTAGGAATTTATTAATGTAGGTGTTTATGGGTAATATTTTCAACCATTTTGAATAGGGGAGGAGATAAGGTTCCATTTAACAAGTGTGGAAAACGACACACTTGGAATTACATAATTTTTTTAAATATAATATATATCTTAATCATGATATGTTTTATAAAATGAAAATATTTTGATTTCAGGCCTTGATAATGGGAATATTATTTCAACCAATAAAATTTTTACATGTTCAAATTATATTTTAAACAATATGTTTTCGTTTAAACCCATCATTTTCCATTTTAACCTTAAATATGGTAATAGATTTTTGAAGCCTTTAAGGGACATAAATTTAATTCTAAGGAGATAGGAGGCTCAGATATTAGTATATCAGTGTAATTTTAGTCTACATACCCCACTAATTTTTCATTTTTTTTTGGAATTTTAAATCATTTAACAAATTGTTGTTTATTATAAAATTTATTACTATCATTTTTGATACTATTGAATTAATTATACTTCAAAGGAATCAATACTGTAATGGAATTAGAATGTAAAAAAATTTATTATAATTTATAATTTATTTTTACTATTAAATTTATTTAATAACACAATTAATTATATAAATATTAATTTTATTTTTTTAAAATCAATTACCTTTATTTTTCCACACTTTGCATAATCATCATATTTGTGTTACACACAAATTTAAGGTAGTTATATAATCCATAAAAATTATATTTAAATAATTATAATAAAAAATGTATCCATATATAAAATAAAAATTTATAATTGTTCAAAACATCACTTTATCCGAGTGACTAAATACTAGAGATATTAAAATAGAGTAACAAATTGCAATTTTTTAACATTAAAAAATAAAAATGCCATTAAAAAATGAAAATGGAACAAAAATTACATATACTAGAGGTTTGTATGTATATGTTTTTATTAGTATCATAAAATTAAATAAATAAATGTGTTGATTTTATTTTGATACCTTATCCCATAGTTTTATCCTTAATTAACATGTTTTACCCATTACCATAGTGATAAACTGTTACCATGGTCACTATAATTTTTGATTAAAAATAAAATTGGCCTATATAAAATATATGTAACTAATAATTCCAATCAAAAAATAAATTTTTTATTATAAAATTTAATTATTTTCAAAATAATAATTTTTAATATAAATGCATAATACATAACGAAATGTATCTTTTTCTAAAAAAATGTCCATAAAAATGAACTTATACAAAATTTAAAAATAATTTCAGTTGATATAGAATTATTTAAAATATGTTATATAATTTGGATCTTACAATACTTTAAATTTAATTATAAAATAGAATGAATCTTTTAAATTACTTAATATAATGAATGGAAAAATTTTTTATAAAAAAATTTATTTTAAACTATACATAAAATAATATAGATTTTATTTAAAAATAAAAATAAATCACCCTATGATAATATAGAAATTTTTATTTAAAAAATTGTATTCATTTTTTGTATACTATTTATAACAGTGATATAAATTAATTAACAATGTCAATATAAATAGGATATGAAACAAATTTTTTAAGAAACGTCTTTTTGAATCATAAAATTAATAACTTAAAAATTAAATATATATTAAGATTTAATCAATAATTTTTTTTTTAAAAAAAATTTCTATATTTTATAATAACGTTGTTATTAATATTCCTATCTTCTAATTTAACATCTTGATTATAACAATAATATTTTAAATAGAATATTTTTTATAGTACATCATATTTCTCATAAATCACAATGTTTCTTGTTAAAAAAGAAATCAATAAATATATTTTTTAAATTTAATTGTCAGGGTGCTATTGGGATAGATCATGGCATGACTGAGTATTATGAAATGATTGGGAGATTTTGGTAGAAGCAATCCACTGTGAAATTTAGCTTTTTAACTAAAGTCTGTTTAAGCCATTAGACAAGGATATTTCTAAACAATTGAGGTATAGAAAACATATATATGATTCCCACCAAAATTTCATTTAGAATTATTTTTTATAACCAAGGTTGTGCAAAGGATTCAGAAAAACATAGAGGAAACTTCCAAACATGTTTCTTTTTTCGTTATAATGGTGAAAACATTTTATTTCTCCATTATGATAATGATAATATGAAGATTATTAAATGTTTAAATTATCTCTTTAAGGAGAAGGTTATGGGGATACACCAAAACAAAATGGGAGATAGATTTGAGAATATGGAATCATCAGAACACATCTAGGATTATTTGAATGGATGTTATTGAAGTCTAGAAGATTATAAATGTTCAGATAGAATGTAAATTCTAGTATAATCAATATTGTTAGAGGATTTACCAGAAATATGAGGAACTATATAACCCCTATACATAAATCCAAAAGGGGAACTCTGGAAAGTCCTATTTCAAGAGAGAGTAGAACCATAAGTTTCTTATGGTGGTCCACATAGACCAAATGACAAATTTAGTATTTTAGAACTGATCTTCACTAAATTCTTATTATGGATGGTGGAGGAACCTATATCTTGAAATAAGTGGTGAGTCTTAGTGATTTCAAATAGTGGGATTCAATGATGATTGATGAAACTGATTCAATGTATGAAAACAAATCCTAGGTGCTAAAGAATTATCATAGTGGAAGAAAGCACTGATAAATAAATAAATTTTTCTCTTGAATGATAAGTGGATTATATATAGAGGTACATGGGGAGGTTAGTAATTCAAAGGTTTCAAAATAAGGAATTAATATACTTATTCAATATTTTATCAACCATTTCTAATAACCCAACCATCTATATAGTGTTAGGTCTGGTTATATCTAAAAATTTATATATAGAATTTTAGTATGTGAATATATAGTTCCTTTATAGAGTTTTGAAGGAGAAAATATATATAATGTAGCTTGCGATTTTCATGGTAAAATAGAATGAGGGTATAGTGTGTAAGATGAGAATAATACATTATGATTTGGGGAATGATACATGGAAATTAATCTAGAAGTATTATTACTCTATGATTGAGATGGGATTCATATATAGATGATTGACTAATTTTTTATACTATAAGGTTTTTTAGGATGTTAGTTATATCATTCTTCCTTTATAGGTGGATATCATTATCATGGATGTTCAGAACATGAAGTTTATTTCGGAGGTGAAGACTGACATATTTGAAAGGTTTGAGATGAAAGACTCTCGGAAGCTAATACAATTTGGCGTATGTGTGTTAAAAAGGATAGATAGACTAAAAAATTGTTTTTTATGATTAGAAATATATGTATCGTTGGATCGTAATATATTATGATCGCTTTCAGGTGTAGGGTGAAATGTAGATTAAAAAATTTGGACTAACATAAAACCCAAAAAATATTTTTTATAATTATAGGACTTAGAAATCTTCATATGACTAGAGTATAAGTATCATTCTCAGATATCTTCGAATAAGTCAATGTTTTTAAATGGATATCAAACAATACTATTAACCAAATATTATGTAGATTTATTAAAAAACATTCTAATATAAATTTCAGAGTGGAATACGAATATTGTTGAAAATATCAATATAAATTCTTATAATAAAGTTGGAATGTGTTACAATATTCATAAAAGATAATATAATCTTTTACATTAATATTTAAGGAACTCAAAAATCATAATAGTAGATAGAAACAGTATTCAACCTAACAATATGTTTTGACTTTATACACATAGAAAGTACTTCATATGAATATTGGAATAGCATTTGATTTCATATAAAATAAACACCACGATCTGAAGATTGATAAAACAAATTGTCTTCGAATACCCTGTATTCCCTCAATCAACATGACTAATATAACCCATCATCATATCATCAAAATCCCTTGATCACTTCCTCGATCCGTACAACAGAATACAAATAGAAAATTTTCTATGTTTTTTAAAATTTATAACTCATAATCCATACAGCAGAAAATCTCCAAAATATTACAAATTTTAAGAATAAGAATACTAGGCATGAAGCTCACAATACTTGTGGTGTTTAAGATACATCCTCTCCCTACTCCTTAAATTCACTCCAATTTATAGGAATCCCTCCAATGTTTATATTTTTTATGAATATTGGAATTTTTTGCAATGACTTAGATGATCTTCACGAGGCCACTCAGCAAAAGGTATCAATATAATGTTGTTTTATAGAACCATTATAATGCTTTAAGAAATTCCAGTCATTATAAAGAATTCCAACACTCCGATTATAAACTTTTTATAGTCCGATGGACTATAATTTTTGTCATTTGGATGAACTAAATAATGGTGAGTCTAATGGATATGAAATTTTCAGTCTAACAGTGATAACACTAGTCATTCCGATATATAATAAATTTTTTATTCAGATGGATTATACTCCTAGTCACTCCTATATATCAGAATATAAGAATATGAAGTTTATAATTTTTTAGTTAAGAACTCTTTTTACAATTGGTAAATATTTTATCTATAAAAACTATGTAAAATACTTTGGACATTCAATGTTAGTAAAATATGGTTTAATTTTTTTTATGAAAATGATATAATGTAAAAGAAAAAAGTAAAAAACTTTGACTCAAAAAATACCCCCCTATTTGAAAAACACAAAACAAAACAAATAAAATAAAAAGCTATAAATTTTGAAAAAATTACAACACTTTGTATATTTAATAACATCAAGTAATTTATTCAAAAGAAATATCTCTTATTTTCTAAAAAAAATCCCCATGAATGAAAAATATATTTTGTTAAAAATTTCACATCTAGTAGAAAATATTATTATTTTGGAATAATAAGAAAAAATATCCATTAATATAATATCCCCATTAAAAAATCCCCGCCTAAAATAACTTCTCCTCCATTGTGGTTCTTAAAAGGAGGTAGGGGAAGTAACATGTTATCCTGAAATGTTTCCAAGTATAATAAGAAAAAACTGTGTTTGAATATAAATTCATCAAAGATAAAATGAAATAGAATAAAACCAACAAAAATTAAAAAACGTTAAAATAAAAATTTAATTGGTGAATAATTAATTAAAATCAGAATTCATCCATATTTTTTTTTGATAAATATATAATCAGTTTAGAAAGAAAATGTTCATTATTTATTATATATAATATTGGAATTTTCATTTATATTTTGAAAATCCTGCTGATTCTTCTCAGTCTCTGCCACTGTAGACACGAGCATCAAAATTGTTTCCTCCATAACTATAAACATTGTTTCTGTAATTTATAAATTAGTACCTCTTATTTAAGAAAACTGATCTTCTTTGTTTTCTTACTTTAACCATAGAATGTATTGTTGAAAAGATAATGTTATTGTATTTTCATATTTCAAATTTTGAATATCATCTTCAAGATCCAATATTTCATGATTTTGAAATTATGAATGATGTTTGAACTATTCTACAAACATCAATCTATTAGAGGATTCTTGATGATAACTTCTCAAAATATTTAATAATATAAAAAGATACATTCATTATTTTTTACACCTTCCAATCATGATCTTTCAATTCTCCATCCACATGGCTTGACCATTTTATAATTTGATTGAGTCTCCTTTTCTTTTAATTGGATTAAACTTAAAAACATGTGATGTCAAATTAATTTTAAACAACTCATTCAGTCAACAACATTAATGTATCTAATATCTCAGTAATTTTTTTTATCTACTTGACCTATGATTCAATATTCAGAAGATAAGGAATTTAATCTATAATTTGTTTCAACAATTAAAAAATAAATTCTATTCTATTATGAGTTTTAGAAACTGAAGTATCATATGAATCAAATAAATCTTGAAGAATATATTATCAAGATGGTCCGACATCTGTATTATCTTTCTATTTGATAGTTACATAATCCAAAACTTTTATTATATCAAATTTTTTATCGGACTATTATATACCAGATAGTTTGTTATGGGAATTTTTTTCTTCTTATTTTTCAACTCATAATGATAATTCCTTTTAAAAAAAATATAAAAACAGATTTTTATCATAATGTCTTCACAAATATGTAAAATTTGACGATGACTCTAATGAACTTCCTTATCCTTTTTTTCTTTTTTCCTTATTATTATTATTATTATTTATCAATCCATTTCTCTATCTCCTTTGCGGTTAATCTATTTCATTTTTGGGTCTTCTAAACTAATTTGTTATCTTCATTAAGAACTGAATTCCTAAGTGATTTGGCAATCAATTTCTAAATTACCATTTTAAGTTGTGGTTAAACATAAATTTTTTTCTCATTCCCATAGGGTTAAATTCTTGAAATATCATCAAATTCTTCATTTTTTGGTGCCAATGGATCCAGAAAAATGTGATTGGACACATATTTCTTTCTAGAACCATGAACTAGTGGAATATTTATAATGGTAAAATTGATAAATATAGATTTCTTGATTCTTTTACTACATTCACAATAATTTTTTCCATCACCATTTCATCAGTCTGTATTATTTTCTTTTAATTATTCTATGGATCATTCTTTTCATAAGATATATTTATCTTTGAATCAATGTCCTCAGCAATATAATGGTCTGAAATATGGATGTCCTAGATTTTTTTGGATCCTTGTGTACCTTCAACATCTTGATGTCCTCATTAAACATAGCTGTCTATTTATTTTCTTTCCTTTGGTGGAGAGGAGTTTGATTTAATTTTATCTTTTAAACAATTTAAATAATTAGAATAAAATACTTCCTTGCATAATTTATTCATGATATTTTTGAGTTTTTAATTGAATATTATTTCATTATTTTTTGTGGTTTCTTATCTAATTAATGAAAACCTATCTTGAACCTCATAAGTTTGATTATTTAATTGAATGATTATTATAGAATTATACAACATTTAATTTTTAATACATTAAAAAATAAGAATCCTCAACATCAGGGATGTTTTCTTTATATATTTAGTTGATTGAACCAAAACATTTACCAGTTTTGTCATCCCCATAATGATAAGGTAATATATTATGATGATGTCATAAAAATTAAAAGTATCACTATCTCATGTTATCTAAATTAGATATCATTAAATCCTAAAAGTAACTACTCTTGCATCTACTATCAGATGATACTCTCCTAACCTTTTTTAAAAATGAAAAAAATGATGTTTCTACATTGAATTGTTTAAAACTCCCAAACTTTACTGAAATCTTAAATGGTGGAAGGTAATAATCTCATTCCAATGATACTTCAACTAAATCAGTGAATTAATAAATTATAATTTTAAAATTTCACAAAAAATACTCAAAACTGCCACATTAAATCATCTTGTACAAAGAATTCCTACTTATAATAAAAATATTTATTAAATTTAATTATATATAGATTGAAATCATCTTTTTTCTATAAAAATATTCTCCTATCCTTTAAACAGTATAAATTCTTTTAAAATAAAATCACACTTAATGTACCATAATTTCCTTATAAACAATTACTTAACTGATTATCACCTTGAAAAATCATTAGATAATTCCATAACAATGAAACAAATTTTGAGAAGATAAAACCATACCAATAAATAAAAATGGAAGAGGGCCAAGACTTCTGAACAATGCCTAAAATGGAGATCTGAGAGTCGAGAGAAATTTTTTTTGAATCGATGTGAGATAGAGTGGAACATGATCTTATATATAGTCTTGGGGAGTGACCATCCATATTCTAGATATCTAAGATGTCATATTATAACTATATTTCGATCCAATGGTTTCAAATAATCCTATAATTATTTATAAAATATTTTGAACTCTTAACGATTTTTTATTGGAAATCTTTTCATAAGACTATTGTATAATATGATTACATAATCCTTAATATTTGTAACAAATTTAATGCTTATAAAATTTAATAAATATTTCAAAAAACATATAAAAATAAATTTAGTGGATAACGGAAAAAACATAAATATTAGAAGAATACATATCAGTGTAAAAATTATAATTTTGAATGAATGTTTTATCCCATAACTAGTTATTCACGGAATTTTTAACAATATTCCAATAATAAATTAACAAAAATAACATCTGAAATAATCTTGTAAGAAATTTTTGACTCTAATAACATTGAATAATAAATTTTATTTGAAAAACATGTAGTAATTAATTTTATTTTAAAATCTGTCCCTAAATTTGTGAATTCAAAAAATAATAAAATATTTCTTGGGAAACAAAAACAAATAGTATTCAATTTTTTTGAAAACCACAACATATGTAACCCAACATTGAATTTTTTTAATTAATTTAAGGAGTTTGATAAAAAAATGTAAATATGAATGATCATTTATTTTTGATCATTATTATTTTTTCTTAATATAACAAAATATATCAGAACATAGAGGTTTAGTTAAAATGTCATCAATTTATTATTTCTTTATAATGAAATGTAAAATTATAACTCGTTTTGGTGTGTGATTATGATGTAAATGGTCCCTTATATATGTGTTATTTCAATGTGGGTTATGTAAATGAGTTTTAATTAATTTAATTGTACTTGGGTTGTCACAAAATATTTGATTTTTACTAAGAATCATTCCATATTCAGTAAGTGTGTGTTTCACACACTGCACTTGAACACAAAAACATCTTTCTAAAACATATTCAGATTCAGTAGCGGAATGTGATACTGAGTGATGTTTCATACCAGATGAAGACATTTACATTATCCTAATAAATGACATGTTCGAGGTGTACTTTTTCAATATACTCCACAACCACCAAATTTGTCATCTGATATACTATTTAACTCAAAATTATTTCCATAATAGTAAAATAATCCTAAAATATTTAGATCCCTAAATATTATGGAAAAATAATTCTACAACATTATAGTGGGACTCTTTTGTATTTTCATGATATCTTACTCATAAGAATACGAAAAACACTAAATCCGAACGATTGTCTATTAATTAAATTAAACATAATATTATCCCTATAAGAATAAATTGATCAATTTGCATCTTAGATTTATCAATATTTAATGTATTGAAGGATATAATTGGTGTTATCATTATTTCAGTATTATCATATCAAAATTTCATAAGTATATATATATTATATACATTTTTTGGGATATATAAGATCCTTTTTTTTGAAATTTGAAAACCTTGGAATTATGTATGTTCCCACAACATTCTCATTACAATCCCAAAATTCATAATATCCCCAAAGAATTATGTTAAATATTATTGATTTGAAACAAATATAATGTCATTAACAAAAGTATTAATAATGATGATGTTTTTAAAATATTATTTTATAATGAGTTAGATCAATATCTACCTTAACAAATTTGTATTGTAAATACATCTAGTTATTATATTAAAAACAGATATAAGAGATTTTTTAATTATGTAATGTTCCTTACTATGTTTAAAAATTATTTTTCATGTTTTCTATTTTAAAAAACAGGAGGGTTTTCTACATAAAATTCCTCCTATACATAAACAATTATGAATGAACACATTTCATCCATTTGAAATAGTTTGAAATCAAAAAATTCTTAATATTATAAAAGTATACATATATATTATACTATAACATTATATAAATAGTTTATATATGTTGTGTTACGCCCTTTTGGTTATATCCTTGTACATCATGTCTAGATTTATTTCTAACTCTTATTAATTTTTTCAACACATTTGTTCTAGAAATCCAATTCTACTACAATTATATAGATATATTTAGGTAATTCATCCAAAGTCTAGATTTTATTCCTCTAAAAATAAGTGAGTTCATTTTTCATGGATTCAATATAATACTCATCAACTCAGTCCTTTTTCGGAATTATTAGGTTCAAATTGAGATGAAAATGAATCATGTTCAATTTCATTTCTCAAAAAACAACTAGTTATAAATGGATTATCAACTTAACAAATTATGTTATCATTTGGATAAATTCTAAGAAGAAAATAAACTATTTTATTTTAAAAAATATATTCTTCAGTAACATGTTGAATTTATTCTTGATGTATAAATTTGGAAACATATTCTTCCATTTTTTCCTGAGAAACAATTTCAAACATTGCTTGAAAATTTGTTTTTTAAATAACAAATGATGTCGTAGGTTGAGGTTAATAAAAACATGATCAGTTTCATAAATATTAACTTTAACTATTCCCTCAATAGTACTTCCTTTTTTATTAAATAAATTATATGCCATAATAGGTATCAAATAAACCAGAATTGTTCTGTCATCATCTTTTGGAGAGTTTATTTCTATGTTATATTTACTATTTAACATGAATTATTTTTATCAAAAGACATCAAAGTTAGAAAGTTTTGGTTTCCTTGGGGTCCATAACTAATATGGAATTTTATTAATAAAAGGTCTTATCAAAACTATAGTTATATTATAATATACAGTACTATCTTTATCAACACAAATCTTTTTTAGAACTGAGTATTCACTCATTATGGTTCTAGTAACCAATTTTAGAATTCTATACATTATTTCAGCTACACCACTTTACAATAGAGTAACATGATCAAAAAAGTTATATATACTAACTTTTTAACTAGAAAAAATTTCAAAATAATATTTCACAAATTACCCACCATGATCACTATGAATATATATCAAGTAGATGTTTACTTATTTTTAACTCTGGAAACAATAGTTAAAAAACACATCAAACATATTTTCTATAAAATATACCCAATTTTATCTAGTGAGTTCATTAATTAATTATTATAAATATTATTTTCCAACAATACATCTAGTTCGTGTTGGACCAAAGAAGTCCATGTAAAATAATTTTAAAGCATTAGAAGTTGTTAGTTCACTAACATACAAAAAATAAACATGTGTTTCTTTCCAAATTGACAAGGATCACCAAATTTTAAATTATCAAACATAAGTTCTGATAGATTATTTACTTTTCCATTCTTAGATATCATAGTTTAAGTTCTTACATTATAGTGTCCTAATCCTATATTACATAACCAAAATTGGTCTTTCATTTCACTAAGCCAAGGTAGATCATGGATCTTATGGTTTGGATTTTAGTTTTTAAACATCTTGATGTTGATTGGAAGAAATAATAAATTCTTCTTTATAACTCTGAAAAATATAATTATCATTCCTAAAGATTATAAGATACCCCTCATCACATATTTTTATTATAATAATAATGTTTTGGTTAAGTCCAATAATAAATAAATCATTTACAATTGATACTTTTCCCAAAATAATATTGTTACATATTCTTATAATTTCTCATTGATAATTATCTCCAAATGATACATTACCACCTTTAATCATTATAATCTTCTCAATGAAGTGTTTTTTTTCTAGTTATGGTTTTGGATAAAACACTATCCATCTACCATGACATCCTAAATAACCAATGGTGCTCTAAATCTAGGTTAACTAAATAACCAACCACCAATGATAGCATTTTTTCATGATCCAACCTCGGTCAACCCCAAACTGATTATCCAAACTAATCTGTGGCAAAGTCATAATGGAATTCTAGATCCTCCATGCTGGGAAACTAGTTACTTGCATCATCAGAGTAAACAAAGGAAATATTTATCCAAATAGAAATAAATAAACGAAACAATAGGGACAAATAATGAATCATAATATATAGAAATAGTCAAACTGAACATCATTTACACAAAGCATAAAATAAAAAAACAAAAAAATCAAAAATAAAGTGGACAGAATGACCAAAACGTCTCCATGTGATCATGTTGACCACTCTCTGATACCAAAATCCAAAATCACCCATGGTGATAAGAACCAAACTAAACCCTACACGATAAGATAAAAAAAGAACCAAATATAAGTGGGAGTACTAAAACCCAGTAGGTATGACTGAAAGAATATATTCTCAATAAACATCCTTTAAAATTAAAGAAAAATGTACTACAATTATTGAATTCAATATACAAAAGTAAAACTTTAGACAGATTTTTTACTTTAAAACAAACACGATCCATTTCAATTTTTACCATTTTTAACCAAATTCTGTTAAAATAAGGCTCCATCGCCATTTTCAATAGTAATGAAAAAAAATTATTTATAATTGAGAGAATGAATGTAAAACACATCCAAAATTGTTTTCCACAAAGACATGAAAACAATCCATAATTTTTTGTCATAACGCCACACTACTAAATAAGTGACCTCAAGAATCAATAAGAACTAGAATGGGAAAACATCACATAAGATTATCTAACCAACAAGGAATCACAATAAAATTCCTTAAAAAATATATTACAATTACCATGGGATAACCCTAGGAGGTTGTTAATAATACAGAAAATATTTTGCATATTGACTCATCCCGAAAATACTTCCTCAGTCGATGCCATAAATGTTATTCCCACATGCTTGATCACTCCCGAAATGGTCTGACGGAGGTGTACTATCCCATGGAAATAAAAAAACTAATTATATCCCCTACTATGGGATACTAGTAAGAGCACAATCCTTACTAGTGAAACAATCATTCATGGAATATTAACTAGCTATGCCAAGTCTCCATGCCAATAGTAAAATTGAGGAGACATAAATGATTCCATCAGAGTATCCAATCACATGTACATATATAATATAAAAACAATTCACATAATAAGCATCACATCGAGTCACTAAAAGAATCAATCCCTTTCTATAGAACAAATAGACCTTAAAAGATTCCACACAGAAGATATCTCATTCTCATCATTGTAAATGGGTCCTGAGGAGTCTACAATAAGGACATACAAACTATTAACCAAATGGGTCATGAATATTATATAGTGAGGATATCCCATCCATAAAATATAAATAATTAAAGTAGATTATCCAAGTATATTGCTCAATAATAAATATTTTCACCACTTTTACACAAATTAAAAACTGTCCTCAAACACTTCTTTCCAAAGAATCAAAACCACATTTCCACAAATGGTAAAATACACCATTTTCCATTTCAAAAATATATTACAAAATATCATATGAGTTCTCGCACCACATGGGGTATCCAAAACCATTTTCATTTATGTTCCAAACGGTCTATAAATCATTATCAAATGAAAACCCATTTTCAGGAGACAATACCATTTATTAATCTATTTGAGAATCCCAAAACCACCATTTATATGTGAAAAACAAATTTTCAAATGCACAATATGATTTAAATTTCACAAAATACTCACAAAATCCCACCATGCATTTTATCAAACACTTGGAGAGAAATATTAAAAAAAATCTTCTATAAAAATCAATGTATAAATCACAACTTTTCAGAACAAAAAACTATTCCAAGGATCAAGAATAAATATTAATCATATAAGGATGGTGATAAAATAATGAAACTAATTTTTTAAAATTTAATGGTATGTTAAAAGGGAATCCTTTCCCATCAATGTTGTTCTTCAACAAAACACACCTGAAACCATTCTACTAAAGTTCCAATGGCCTAGGGAAACCAAGATAAAACCTAAATAAACAAAACACGTAAAAAATTAACCCAATACATTAGAGAATCAATTATATATATACAAGGAAGGAAGAAGTATGTTTTAATAACTATGTAAGAGATAACCTATGATTATATTAACTAGAGGAAGGTATACATAAGGGTATTTGGGATAAAATAATGAATGGATATAATGGACATTTAATAATATTTAATGACATGGGAACTCACATGGTTTGTCGCAGAGTTTGGTAAACCATGTGATGACCATGAAACATGGTTATTCCAGGAGATAGAACATTTCTACATTATTGCCACATATTTTGACTAACCATGCCCATGTCGTTCCCCATATGTCATCCAATAACATCTCAATAAACAATTTCCTAGGTAAGGGTGCAAGGAATACCTTACCCATGCACCCCATAATTCCCAGCTCAAAAAAGTCAAATATTAATATAGAACTCATGAAAAAATATCCACATAAAAATATATGAAAAATATATGACCAAATAATTTA
Organism: Viscum album; assembly: GCA_963277665.1. Lineage (NCBI taxonomy): Eukaryota > Viridiplantae > Streptophyta > Magnoliopsida > Santalales > Viscaceae > Viscum > Viscum album. The sequence continues at coordinate 1,370,586,903 of OY728136.1, forward strand.
AAAGATTTCACAATTGGAACTCGAGAGGAAAATTGAGATAAAAAGGGCTAGAATAAAGGGTGAAAAAAACCAAGAGTGACAATATTACTTATGAAAACCATTAAAAGAATGTAAAAATAGATATATAATATACATTATCGTTAATTTATGTATATATAAATAAATTTATTATGTAATTTTATGAATTTTTACATGGATGAAATTGTTTCAGAAAATAAAATTTTAAAACATTTATAACATGGTTCGTAAGGTAATGTGTCCCTTACCTCAATTCCTACTCTTCTTGTAAATTATTTATCTTCATATATTTTAAACATATTTAAATTATTTATTTTTTTAATAACCTATTACATGATTATTATTCATTAAATTTTATTTATTATCATGCTATGTATAATTATTTAATTATTTATATTTACGTAATATATTTGGAATTTATTTGGCTAACATGTCAAAAATCAATTTTTAATAATGACCATGGTAAAAGAGACCATTATAAAAAAAATATCCTGAATAGTAATCAGGGAATTTTAAAAATGTATATACAAAAATTATACCTTCAAAACAAACCATTCATGATTTTTATGAAAAATTATTTAAATTTAAATCATGGATATGGTCAACCATTATATGTATGACTAACATTTCAAATTTTAAATTAACATGAGTGAAAGATAAAAAGTATTATGTTAATTTTTTAGTATTATTATTATATCATAAATATAATATTATCCCATTAAAAAATAAAAATATAACAGCCATGTGATGACGTGATAAAAAATGAAACACTTTACTTTGTGGAGGTGGAAATCCACACGTACACACGAACACCAATATAATTCTTTCAATGGAATGAAAGATAATAAAATAGGTGAGTTATAATATTTTTTGATTTGATGATATTTAATTAATATGTGATATATAAATTATATTCATAATTATACCATTCCTTAAAAAATTGTGTTTGAAAAAAAATTACATTTCATCGAGAGACAATAATCTGTTGTATAGACGAATGATTTTTTCTTAACATTTGTATAGAAGATGGAGATGGATATCAATTATTTCATTTAAAAAATATTAGTATATTTAAGGTACTATTAATATTATTTCATCTTGTTTGAATAATGTTTGAAGGAGGTAGATGAATAAGAAAAATAAAAACAATCGGTTAAGAACTATACCTTTTCTCCCCACAACCACTTTATGTTTATAACTAATGCCTTTGTAGGATAATTTTATGATAAAAAATGGGACATTGGGACAAGAGTATGGTTCTAATGATGGGATTTGGGTAACTATTGAATGAACCAAAAGTATTCTCAAGTGTTTATAAAATATAATATAATGTGACCTTTTATAAGTGGTGGAGAGGAAACACTTGACATTTTTATAATGATTAAAATATATTAGTTTATTACATTATCCAGATGGATCCAAAATAGTCCATTTATGAATATATGATTATATTGTTTATAAATATAGCTATAAATATAATAAATAAAATTATATATTTTATATTAACCATTGTCACATAAATTAAAACCCAGGTAATCCTATTTTAATCTTTATCATTTTAAATTTATTTTACAGGTTTTATTATTAATTATGAAAGAAATATAATGTCAACTTATTCCATAAATTTATTTAGTATAATTTAAAATATTGAATTGAGTTTATAAAATTCAATTCATATAAGTCTAGAATTTGAATTTAAAATTAATCCCACAAAACAAAACGGAAAATTGTGTTTTTGGAAAAATTGTTTTTAGGTATAAAATGTTTTCAAACTAAAATAAAGAGTTAAATTAGTTATAATAACATTAATTATATTTTTAATTATAAAAATGGAATAATTTTACCATGGAACCATTTGAAACCAAATATAAACCTTTTTAATTCTAGATATGAAATAATATTTTTAATGGAAATTAGTATGTTTCACTGTTCATTGAAGAATAAAACTTTTTAGAAAAATATCAAAAGATCATCCTAATATATTTATGACAATATAAATTTAAAAATATAGTTACTTTTTTAAAATTAAAATTATATAAATTTAAAATTAATATTTTAAATTAAAAAATATATTTCATGGAAGCCCAATATGGTTAGAAATATAGTTTTATCCATTTCAATGAAAAATTTCATAATAATATTAAAATACATATTTCCTAGATAAATAAAAAAATTTAATATTAATAAGACATGAGATGAATTTCTCTTAAAACAAGCTAAGTTATTATATTACAAACATTTTTTGGGAGGCTAAAATGCTGGTTTATGTAGTGCACATGCATGCTATAGGGGAAAAAATATTCTTCTCTTCTTATTCCCCCAATGGTGCTATTAAAAAATTTCATATTTCTATTGAATTATGTGATGTTTACACTCAAATTTAATCCTCATGTTTTTTATTTTCATTTTTTGATCAATTTTTTAGAATATGTCTTTTTCATATTTTTTTAATACCTATTAGATTAATCTTTATAGAATAACTTATCTATATTGTTCTTTTATCATATACCCATATCATTAGTCTGACCATTATATATATTTTCACAATAACTAGTTTTAAACATCACAAACTAATATTGGAAAGAAAAAATTTACCCACTGAATAAATCAACATTCTAGGCTGATAATATTATCTCTTTTGATTAAATAATTATGTTGATATATTTATTTATGAAAAAGAGATTGAAGATATCCAGAATCATTGGACTCACCATCAGAAAGTAGTTCCCCAGTTCACCAAATCCCACTAGCCACTCTATTTTGAGTCATACCAAACCAGAAAAAAACCATCATAATTCATAAAAAAATTAGCACTATTCAATAAAATCTCACCTTATTGAAATCGAAATTCTACATGATCATAACCACATACTCATACCAACTAATCATAGTAAATTTAACACATTCCCTCATCATCCACATTCGTGTAACCAAAAATATTTTATGTCAAGACCTTCAACATGTAGATAATAATATCTAGAAGTTCCATTATTTAATGAATCGTGTTAATTAAATGATTTTTCCATTACCATTAATTCATCTTTTATTGATAAATGATACTGTAGAAAATGTAATCTTTCTATAAAACCGATTCTTTTTTATATATGAACACATAAAGAAGATAACCTCTTTCAGACTTCAATTTTGAACAAGATGGTCATATTTCATCATATCAAACCTCCCAATCCTAGTTTTGTATAAAAATTAACCATCCTGACATAAAAAAAAGACCAAACTACCAATAAAACCATATGACTTATAACACAAGGCTATAGAAACTACGTCTCAATAATTAATATGTACCAACTATATGATAAAATAATTTAATAACTATGTTTTTAATTTTATTTATTATACTCAATCTCATCAACGCCCAATATTCTGGAATAAAATATACAAAACCATATTAATATATGAAGCCTAATCGATATATACATTTTATGACTCAAAAACCTGGGTGTAATATTCCCAACTGATGAATATTGTACACAATACACAATAGTTCCGAAAACCCCTCATACAGATCAATTTTCCTTTTTTAAATTTGGGTATATCTTTTCATTATTGTTTATAGTAGTTCATTGAAAATCATTTAGCTATGGAAAATATTTATTATGATTTCATCCACATGGAAGCACTAAAATAAACTTTTAGATAGATATAATTCGCCCACTATAAATTTCTAAGGATTAAAGTAAATTTTGTATAAATATTCTTTTAATTTTGGTACGAGGTCTTCTTTTTATAAAGAGGAAGAGAGGTTTTTTGTGTTGGATATTTATTCTATAAACATATAATATTTCTTATTTCATTATTATTTCTTAATTTTTTTAATTTTTCAATGTGAATTATCTATTTATTATTCTCATACAACTATATTTTCTATATTATTATTTCACTTTTGTTTTTGAATATTATCTAATCAATTTACCCTTCTCTATAGTTGTGGAGGAATAAATAATTTCCTTCATGGGTTCTTATAACTGCATTCTGAATCCTAAATTTTAATTGATCATTATTCTGTACTTATTTATGATCTAGGTCGTAGTGATTCATGATGATAAAATGGATGGGATAAAACATTTTTACTAGGATATTTCATGGTAGTGGGTGTGAGAATGTATAAGTGGAAGGATAACACCCTATATTTTTTCATATATTGAATTTATCAATTTATTAAAACAACTAGTTTCTAATAATTTAGAACATTTTTATATGGTTAGACTTGAATATATGGTTTGGGAGTGTAATATGAAGATCACAAGAAAAACGTAGTGACATGTGGGTGTAACATTTCCCAAAAATATAGGAATCTATTTCATTAACAAAAACGGTATGGTTGAATGAATGACATGAAAATTTTTGTTTCGTGAGTTTGGAGATGAATTATTTTATATTAATATTTATTTAATATGATTGGTAGTTTCATAAGATTGAAAATATTTAATTTCATATTCTTATAATGATAATTTTAATTTCATTTAAATTTTACTATTTTTTAATTAGTCAAGTACACACCAATCTTCATTAAATTTAATCTTATTTTCTTAAAAATTAAAAATAAAAATAACAAAATAATATATTAATCTTAAATGAAGAAAAATTGAATAAGTGGACCTCTTAAAGGCAGTAAGTGGTCAGAAAATATGTTTAATCCCATTGAGAATGAACTTTTATTTACATGGACATAAAAACAGACCTTTCATTAAATCATCACCATTTCTTGTGATGGTTTACTAGTAAGTTGAATTCATAGATCAAACTTGTTTATTTTTTTAATAAATTAATAATATTTATTATATAAGAAAAAACTTTAAATGACCCTTGAAAAATTCAATGATTCCTGGGAGTAGGCTCTTTTCCCTCTCCCACAAAAACATATCCAAATAGAAACCCAACCCTACACACCACATCATAGATAAACCATGAAAAGGGGGAAATAAAAACCCATTTTTATAAATAAATAATCTCCCTAGTCCATCACATTTAATCCAACTAAGAATTGGGGAAACACCAATAAGAAACTAACTATCACCAAGGGATAAACTATAACCAAACATAACCAACCATCCAACCCAATATCACCATGTTTTCATAAGTATACACAACTAGTACAATAGTCTATAAATTTACCACACTCAACCCGAGGAACCTATATATCCCCAATTTCATTTTCTATACTCAGGAGGCACACTATCCTCATTATATCATCGGGGTACAAGCTGTAATAAATTTATAAAACCAAATCATCACCACCAATCAGAAACATAGAATCTCAAGAGTTAGCTAAAAATTAAACTAGCAGACAAACAAAATTAATTAACATATATTTATCTCAAATCGAATCATATCTAACTTAAAAATATCATCACATTATATAAAAATGGAAACATAGACTTCTAGAATAACATTATTCCCTTACTAAGCTCTTGATCTTAAAAAAATAAACCATACCACAAAGAATTATAAGAAACCAACCAAGGATAGCCACAAATGATATCATAATAAAAGAAACCAAAAAAATCACATCATATAGTAGATAATATTGTTTTCCTTATTTTTATTTTCAAATAGTTTCCTTTTCATTAATTTATTTATTTTAAAACTATAATGAAAAAACTTATATGAGATTAATCAATAATAGATAAAAATCTCTTTAACCAACTTCAAAAATTAATAAACATAATGTAATGTTTACAAAATAATATTTGAACCAATATTATAACCACTCTTATATATTCCTATAGGTTACCATATAATAATTTTTGTTTATAAAAACCTATAAACCAATGTTTACAATAATCAAATGATGGAAGGATTATACAACAATAAAAATAATAATCAATATTAAAGTCAAATCCCCCAATACCAAGAGAGATAATAATAGGACAACACATAGATAACCTTTTTATCAACCATGATCAATTAGAACTGAATTGAGATCAATCTACTAAGGGATAAACTAAAAATGATTAATTCAGACATCAATGATTTTATAGTGCATGGACCCTATCCATAATAGGAGGAAAAATGATAATGGACTTCATTAATAAAGATTTAATGTCCTAGATTTGGTTCCACTATATCTAGTTCATCGATATTGTTCTCCACATGACCACAAAATGCAACTCCCTATATTCCAAAGGTTGAAAAGTACATGTGAGGGTCTAATAGATATTTTGCTGAGAATATTACCTATTTACCATAGTAAAGCAATAACATAAATCAAAATGAACACTGACATTAAATAATAATAAATACCAGAGATATCACATACCCCATTCCCAAACCGAGGAAGTACCCATGAACCAATATAATGAAATATGCCATGATAGATGTGTAATGTTCCACAAAAAACACCAAATATGGAATGATAAAAAATCCCAAAATAGTTTTAAATTTAATTTTTTGTTTGCCTCATTAATGATTTTTATGAAAGCAAAATTTAATCATCTAACATTATTAATTTTTTCATGTCTTAACATGTAATCATGAAGTCTGGTCAAGTTCCCAATAGTGGCCCAAGCATGGTGTGATTACACCTCAATAATCCACCATGAACTATGTCTATTAAAATATCTAGAATAGTAAAGTTTATATAATATTACAATAGATAGTAAAGATTACAAAAAACCATGTTCTATCATTTAACATTATTTAATCCATCCATTCCTTTTATTAGTTTGATGTTTTACCCATATTCCTGAAACCCGATTCCACCCATTACAGTCGTCCGAACCATGTTTCAAATGTTTTAAAATTATTTAAATAAGGATAATCAATTCAAGTATCCATATAGGGTCTTAAACATCATGTATGACCTTCCCACACATGATATTGAACACCATCTACACAAATTTGGTGTTTGGAGTATCAATAATTTCTATGACAAATATTTTGCATAAGGGAACCTAGAGCATCAATCTAGACATCCCAATAAAGCAGAGTATTAGTCTCAAATCCAACGAACCATTAGTAAAATTTTTAGGAGGTCAAATTTAGTGATCCTTTTTATTAAAAATATAACATAATTCAACCTTTTCACTTTTCAAATTTCCATGGTTCAATTACACTCAACATGTTATTAGATCCCTTATTTAACCCATTTCATCACCCAAGCATATTATTTTCGACCCACTTCATGTAATTTATTCACAAGGCCAATCCTTTTTAACCATTCATCACATTTACCCCATTTCAAGAAATATCTAATTTAACTCGTTCCTATTAAACAAATATCCTTTTTATACTATTTCAACATACTTACATCATTCATTTTTTTAATTTCAAAACCCATTTATTTTATTAATTTAAAATTAAAATATATTTTTCATGGTAGTGAATCAACCAATTAGTGACCATAAGTATTGAATAATCATCCTCAACTTGTCCATCATGGATTTTGGGGGATCATCAAACCATTTAGACACCCAATTTAACATTTAATACAAAAGGCACAAATTCACATCATAACAGAACCAATGAAAACCCCCATAAACATAAATTAAGGAATCATGACTATGGGATACACTTATTGACTGCCTACCAAAAGTTCATAGAAAAAGACTCGCATAACCCCACCACTTGATTAATACTCGACCAAACATCAAATACCACACTTATAATCTAATTAAAAAAAGGTTTTATAGTCATTAGAATGAGATGTACAATTATACAAGGAATCTTAGAAAAAATTGAGTAATGAGGAGTAAAAAACTCTCTCATAGATTTGATTCAAACCCAACATCACTTCAAATGACTCAAAAATTGAGGGAGAATAATCTTTGGAAATAGATGAGGCTCTTAGTTCATCGCTCAAGATGATTGAGATGGATAAGCGAGGATAATCACATATTAACCCTTTAATGTCATGGGTAAATAGGAAATTACCTCTTGTATTGAGGTGCATTGTTTCGCTGCACATTTTTCACATCCTTGTGCCACCCTCTATCTAAAAGGGGGACTGGGATGCATGGTCTACTTGGGAACCTTCATAATTTTCCATACTAGGAGGAGGCAAAGCATTTAATTTTTCCAAAACTAAATGTTTTTAGGGTACCCTTTCATTGTTTTCTAATAGTGAATCCTCTCCTATATTTTACATTATTATGGTTAACATTTTGTGATAACTATTTTCCAACTATGATCCATATACATTATAACCTTTTTTTTTATTTTCATTTCTTATATCCCTAGGAAACCCCTGAGTCCCATTATATTATTGGGAAATCATTCACTAACCTTTATAAATGGAGGTAAATAATAATATAAGAATGGATGTACCCCTCTAAAAGGTCAGGATATTACCCTTGATATCACGGTGGTTAAAGAAAACATGCATATTCCTTCACTCCCTCACAATTCTTGTTTCCTCCCCAAGTCCTTACAAAAGGATCAACCACTCCAAAATAAATATATAAAGGTAGTTTTCTTTAGTTTAGATTAATTTTTAATTTTTTTATCAATCTAAAATGATTAAAAATCCCCTTTATGACATTATAGACATAGAACAATCCTTATCTATTTTATAAGATTAGGATGAATAATATACTTGCCATGAGGTGGTGGTAAAATTTTATATATAAATTTCTCAAATATAATTTTAATATGATATATTTCCCCCAGTCATTATATTAACAGTGGTTGAAGTTTAGTTGAATTATTTTTTATTTAATTGTTTTAAATTTTAATTTTTTACTGTCCTAGTTTTTATACTTCAGAATTTTATAATCCATTGATTTACATGGAGTTTTAATAATAATAATAATCCAGTATCGAGGTGATTATGATGTTGTTTTATGAAGAAATAGTGTTACCTATGGTGATTTCACTACATGCACAACATTTATTGTAAAAATAGAGGAAGGAAACAATAATGAATGTGATCCCCAATTTCGTATTTTCTCTTACAGTACAAATTTACATTCCATTATTTAGTTAAGGGATGTGGTGTATTTATTTATTTTTAGGGTTCTCTAATGAAAATTTCCTATAATAGGAACTAGAAAATATCACATGGTTGTTTATAAGAAGGAATACATTCTTTAAATCCATCTAAAGATGACCACTGGTATTTCCAGGTGGTATGAAATATATCATTAGCACATGTGGGGTAAAAAACTTAATTTTATTTTTCCCCATTAATTTTATTTTCCTTAATTCTATTTAGAATAAACTACTAATGCATTTTTGTTTTTATGACTAGAAAATAGAAAAAATCTGACATTAGAACCTCCATGAAGATCATGTAAATCTAAGCAAAGGGAGAATCATAAAATCATATTATCTTCCATTAGAAATAAAATCATCCAGGTTATATCCTTAATTTATATTTTTTATATACAGTACTATATAAAATTTTAGATGCATATACTATAATTATCGTTTTTATTAAAGATTCAGTAATAACTAATTGTGTGGAGAGGGTGGAAAAAATAATGTTTAAAAAAAAATCCCCTTTCATTTTTTATTCATTTAATTCTCTTAGAGAGAGTTTACTAATATTTATTAAAAAAATTATTTGTTTCATATTTTGATTAAATTTATTTATACTTTTTTCTCTTTACTTTTGAAAAATTAAATGAGCTGAATTGAATAATAAAAATATATTTTTGAACTCAAAGATTATTATGAAGAACATGATATAATTATTCAAAATTCATAAATTAAAATTTCATAATATTAGTTTTTTCATAGATTTGTTATTTTCAATTATTTGTATAAGATTATTATTAAAAATTAAAATTCATGCTCACTACGGACTAGAACACAGTTTATTCTTTATCATAAGAGGTTTCGATGACTATTTTGACTTATTATTTTCTTACACCCTCTCCTTAATGATTGAAAAATTTATTTTTATGAGTAATATAACTTTAATTATAACTTTTCCAAAACCATGGACTCTATAAAATGTTTTGAAATATAATTGTGACATTTTATTTGGCTTCTAACACATTTACCTTGGGACCCTCTTTATTATAAACCCTTGTAAGACTTCAGAATTTGATGAAAAAAATTATAAATTTTAGCAATATTAAATTACATTTATTCATTACCAACCCCTATGTATAAATATTTTTTAATATTATTAATGTTTTGAGTATGAGAGACAGGATTAAATATTTTTTCTTTGGGATAAATTATATGATTCAGTGAACATGAATGAGGAATTATAGTTATTTCTATCTAATATAGGGAAATGGGAATGGTTTATATCACTCATTATATTTCATTATATAATCCTATTATCTTATAAATTCTTGAATACAAAGATGATAAAAAATTAAATGAAAAAAATGTAAAAAAATATTTAAATTATCAAAAAATGAAGAATAAGGAATGAATTTTTAACATTACACATCAACATGACCGTTGCAGAAATGAGTAGAGTTTATGTGCACTCCGTGGATAATAGAGGTGAGTGAATAGTATTGTGGGTCTAAGTACATCAATTTGGGCATGATTTTCACTTTATCTACCCATAATATAAAAAACCAAATATAGACATACAATAATAATAAGTACAGGAAAAAACATTAATAAACTATTACATCTATATAAACATTTACACAAATTTCCTAAAACAAAATGATAATAAAAGATAAAATCCAACTCCCATAGATTTGATAAAACAATATTAGCTGATTAAAAATAAAGTATCCATAACCCTTTTCCCGCAACTCCATAAGAATTAAAAAAACCCAAGTGTCTCTAAGCACTATATCCCAGATACAAATGCTAATTTAAATTTTCTAAATTTTCACAAATATTATTTTTATGAACATCAGATATGGATATATAGTATGCTAGAATAAATTCTTAATAGAAACATTTTTAATCCCTTCCATAACATTGAGTAAAAATCTTAACATATAAAATTATTTTTATCATTAAATTTTCATCATGTAATTAAGTATTGGGTTAAAATCAGGACACCTGGATAAATTATTTCTACCTATTTTAGTTTGATTTTACATAATTCATAATATCCAAACATGTGGATCAACATCACCTCACATATTGAACTCAAGCATCACATTTTACATATTTCAGACATATGGAATTTATATATTCCTAGATCCAACCTAAGGACAATCCAAACACAAGGAATTTCAACATTATCAAATTTTTATCCTAACCCAATGCCCATGCAATTTAACAAATTCATGTCAATTATCACAACATAATGATTTAGTGAAAATCACCTAAACATCAATTAATTTTTTTAAAAAAATTCAATTATCCCATTGTTTTCAATCATTTAAAATTCATTCACTATTCAAAACACATGAAAAAGAAAATAATATTCACCAAAATGTAGTAAACAATATATGTTAATTTTTTCACAAATACACACAAATAACCCCCATTTTAAGAATTAATGATACAATTTTCAATATATTGAATAATAGATACCCATTTATGTATTTTATCTAGACTCTTACCAATTTAACCACAAATTCTGCCACCAAAAAACACTTAATGTCAAAGAAATCCTTTATGGAACATCACCCAAAGATATTATTAACCCATATCATTAATCAAATTTATTTACACCTTTATAGTCATCATATTAGATATGAATATTGTCCTTGTATTAGAAAACACTTAATTAAATAACTTATATCATAATCAAACTCATTTAATAATAAATAAAAATTCATAAACTCATCTTATGAATGTATATATTTTTAGATAACATTTAACAATATAATTAAATTATTAAAGCAATGTTTATATCCCATATTATTCAACCTTTAATCATTACATTTGTATCAAAGTCAATGAAACATGTTAATTATCAGTAAAATCATTAATTAATCACGTTAGACATTATTATCCATGTCTTAAACCCTTGAGAATCTTATCAATATGAGTATATAAATAAAAAAACATAAGAAATAATTATTGAATAATTGAACAAATTTTCTGTATCATTTAACTCTTGAGAAACACTAAATCACATAGAATATAGAAAACATCCCATATAAACACATTATAAAGACTATAAAGAAGGAAATGGTCACATAGTAAACAATTGTTAAATAATTTTCACTTTCTTTAGATCATTAAAATATCTATGAAAATGATGTAATAAATAAATACCAAAATATAAAATATACATACGTAACATGGATTAAAATATTTATCCTTCATAAAAAATAATATTATTTTAATTAAAATACAACAAAATTTAATTACACTCAATGATTATAAATCTAAACTTGAGGGAGGAAAGAATCATTACCAAAATCCAGAGGTTGGAAGCTAGAGTTTATAGCCTCTTATAATCATAAAAATTGCTAAATAAAATGAGAAAACCCAAATTAATCCTTAATTCCCATGTTATCAAAATGAAATTATTTTCCATATTTTATAATACATTTAATAAAAAACATGTACCCATTCACCCACCAATGAGTACCTAGTGGAATCTATGGTGCTACAACACCTCTTCCACAATCACCGAGTACATAGTATCTATCGCTAAAAACCTATTGACACCTGGAAGTTTATTTCACTAGGGATTACAATGATTCCCTTTTCTATTCTCTACCCATCACCATAATAGCCCCTTAAAACCTGAAAAAAATAAACAAATATAAATTCAAAGATTCATATTAAAATAAAATACATAACTTAGTGAATATGGACATTACAAAATCCTCAAAAAGGGCTTCTTGTCATTAAAAATCATTTTCTCACAACATTGTTTTTAAGGAATCACAATCAAGCATCCTTCGTGGATTTTTTGAATCAGTTCGAACCTAATTTAATAAGGTAGGTAGTGTATAAGAAACAACCGGTGACATGTTACAATAAAAATTGATCTATAGTGTGGGATTATGGGCTCATATGCACCCTGTGAAGGGGAATACTTTTTATTGTATATCTATCTTAATAATTTTGGAAATATTCATCCATTCTTCCCAAATCATAATGTGGGACTATTTACCCATGTGTTATTGATTGATTGTGGACATGTATTTCCATGAATGTCTATTATGTATAAGAGGCTCTCCAAAATTATGAACATCTCTTTTAATTATTCCCTCTCTATCATTAATTTATTAGTTAGTTATTATCTACTTATTACACTTAATATAATTCCAGTGCGATGGGAATATAGTGTGTAATGTCTTCAAATATTTTGTTATGTGTTTATGGTGTTGGGATTATGCTAATAATAAGTTATTCTTAGGTATCCATATAAAATTAATAAAAAACCACACAATTCAATTATACATAATGGGAAACATTTTACATTTTAATATCACGTGACAACGACCACATCAAAGTAGTTTAAAATAATTAGGAATGGATTATTTGGTAAAATATACCCAGAAGTGGGTTGAATGAAACATGAACATGGGATATAATTCCGGGTTGACCTCAAAGTGAATTTTATCTAATGAGGTTGGGTTTATTCATTAAGTAATATAAACAAATGGGATTTTTGTTCATCTTCTCTTATAGGGATACGTTTCATTGAGTAGGATATGGCCTCATAAGGAACATATCATAATGAGGATGATTTTGGGGAATATACCCCCTATGAAGGGACATTTGAGAAGACATAGACAATTTTCTAGAGAAAAAGGTTGTGGGTGATTTTATGGGGAATATGGCTCCATATATATTGGTTTATAGGGAATATTTCCCAGGTGAAGGTATATGGTGTCTCAGAGGGAATATGTGCTAACGAAAAGGGATATCCAATTTCATGGGGTAATTTTTCCAAATGTAGAATCCAAAAAGTGATCTCATAAGGAATATATACCATTGATAATGGGGGTTGTGTTACATTTAGGATAAAAATATAAATTTAAGATACAAAATTACTAGAGGGGGTGAATTGTAAGTTTAAAAACATTCATTTTCACTATCACGGAATCATTTTTTAACAATGTTTAACAAACAAGATTGAAAAGAACATATACTATCATTAACAAAGAGATCTAAAGGGACCATGGTCGGGTTACCAAGATATTATAATGAAATAATGAAATAACAATACTTTAGTAAGATTCTGCTGTAAATTTCATATAATATTAAATTAGAGTAATTACAATAGAGAAAGTGTAATAAAGTTACAGTTTCTATCTCTAAAAAAATTCGGTGTAATTTAATGAATGCATAATTAAACATGTAATACATGTATAATGAAATATTTTAACCCAAAGATAAGGGTATCCAAAAGTCTTGAATAAATTTTACTTGATTTTTACTTTCAAGAAAGCATGTCTTACCCAAACCAAGATAATCCCTCAATATGAAGATCAGAATATGTCTTGTTATCCCTTCAAGCCCATGATAAGATAGCTGATCGGCACCTCTGTCTTCCTTCAAACAAGATGTCCTCAATTAAGAAGGTAATAAGTACACAAGTCTTCCTTCAGTTTGGAATCCCTTGATTGAATACCACAATAATCAAAATCACACTTGGAAAACAAATCTTGTTGAAGATTTATGTTTGGTAAACAAGTTATTCAGTACATAAACTCTTCAAGGATTTTACAAAAAGAAAATCTTGAATAGCTCTCACAGAGGGTCAATTATCCCAAAAGTTCATATCTTATAAAATTTTCAAATGTCTATGTATTTATAGGTAATATTTTTAGCCATCACATTCTCTTATAATGGTCATATTTTCTATGAAATATCAATGGGACATGGAACTATGGAACTCATAACCGTCACTTGGTCACTAAAAAATGACATGGTTTAGTATAATAAATTAATTGTGACAAGTAACATTAGATTTTTAATAACATCTAAGAATATGAATGTAATAAATAATACATTATAAAAATATGTTATCTTTAGGAAATTTATAAAATCATAACATTAAGGAAATATATTAACTTAAAGAATGTTATAAATGCATAATATTAAGGAAATATAAAATATTTATGAAAGATATAAAATCATAATGTTAAGGAAATATAATAACTTTAAAATTTTATGAAAAAATTATAAATTATATAAAACCATATCCTATGCATGTTAGGAATCATATCTGGAAATTATTGAGAATCATAATCTAATAAAGAGCACGATTAAGAATCAGTTTTTCTGAGCGATTCAGAATCTATGAAATAACTTGATTCTGAATTCGTTTTTATTAGTGATTTGAAATATTAGAAATGCGCTGATTTGGAGTGGAAAAATTGTGTGAATTGGAATGTAATAATGTATACAATTTTGAGAAAATATAAGATCCTGAGAATATATAAGATTTTTAGAATTTGTAAGAACATTAGAAAGTGTAAGATCATTAATAATCCCAGCAGCTATTAAATCTTAAGGATAAGATGGTCAGAATTATCTAGAAAACATAATTTAATATGTATGAAATAATGAGTATGAGTTTAGATATTATTTTATATAAACATACATAATGATATAAGGTATTATTAAGGTTATATGTTTGTTATTTCCAAAACATAATGGAAGAGAAAATTGATAAAGAAACATTTGATTCAACATTCTCCCCAATTTTTTATGGCATAAATAAGGGTAAAAATACTTCACATTTGAATCTTAAAATAAATACTTATCTATCCCCATTCTATTTATGAATTAGATTGAATATGACTTACACCCATTATGTTATGAAACCCCCAAATGATCCTATTCTTGACATTATGAAATTGTTATCTTTTCTTAAAGATATAACCCCCTTACTTGAGGTTGTTTTCTACAAGTAATTTCCCCATTACATAGAAATTATCTTATTTAGATTTATATTCTTTTTACAATATATTATCCCTTATAACTTTTGTAATGTCCCATGTTTTTGGACCGGGAAAAAATATGAATGTTTTTGAGCTTTTTCATTTACTAGAGGGTTCACTTTTAAAACCATGATTCAGAAAGAAGTTTTATGAGTTGGTTTCTTTTATTGTGTTGATAACAGACATGGGTAAAGGCTTGAGGGGTTTCACAAATGGATGGAAGGGTTTCAGAATAATCAGACCAGGCAGTGATGTTCGCACGGGCTATGCATGGTTAGTTAAAACCATGCGGGTCAATCATGCATAATAATACATGTGTCAAGAAGTGGAAACACAGTCTACACATAGTCTCTGAGACCATGAATGTCAGACCATACGGTCTACCCAGTTTTGATTTTTTTTTTCAAATTAATTTAATTAAATTCATGGTTTAATGGAATTTAATTAAATGAGTAGTGGGGGGGGGGGGGGCGTTATTTTAAATAAAGTAGATATAATTTAATTAAATTAATTTTATATGGATAAGTTACTTAAATAAATTAATACGAAACTTATTAAATTTGTTTTAAATGATGATGACATGGAGTCTTTATTTTATATAATTGAGATTAGAGGAATTCAATTAAATTAATGATAAATGTGGATTTGGGGTTTTATCAAATTAAATTAAATTTTAATATGAATTTAATTATTTGATGGAAAATTGGGGTTTTATTTAATTAAATTTTATTTAGAGAATTTAATTAAATAATGATAAGTTGGAGAATTTATATAATTACTTTTTTTAGAGACGAATTTAATAAAATGTGCTGTAACTGGGGAGTTTTGGGTTTTATCAAAAAATAATTTAATTAAATGAAAATAATAATAATGGTTATTATAATGACTATTTTATTTAATTTAATTTTGTTTGGGAAATTTAATTAAATGAGGTGATATTTCAAAATTAATTTAATTAAATTTTGTTAAGTTGTATTTAATCAAATGATTTGATGAGGGGTTTTTATTTAAATAAAATTATTGAGAAGAATTTAATTAAATGATGTAAAAATGGAGAGTTTTGGGTGTTATGAATGAAGTGTTTTATTTAATAATAATAGTTTAAGTAGTTATTATTTTTGATGGTTTTATTTAATTAAATTGAGGTTGACGAATTTATTTAAATGAGGTGAGATTGATAGTTGTATTTAATTAAATTGAGTTAAATGGAATTTAATTAAAGGATGTGAAATAAAGGATTTATTTAATTAAATTGAAGCTTTATAAAAACCCAATTAATTGATGTGAAACAAGGGTTTTAATTTAATTAAATTGAATGTTGAGAAAATTGAATTAAATAGTATGAGTTAATGAATTCATTTAAATAAATTTAGTTGAGGAGAATTTAATTAAATAATGTGTAAATGGAAGTTTGGAGTTTATCAAATGAGTGTAATGTTAATGGGTAACAATAATAATACGATGGTTATTATTATTATTATTATATTAATCCATTTATTTTTAATTTAGAATTTTAATTTATTTAAGTGAGAAATGAATTGGGTGGTGCACCTCGCCCTCCTCCTATAGGGGGAACGACACACCCATGGTGTGGCACCCATGGGTGGAACACTACCCTCCACTTTGGCACCCACTATGTTTGGATATCTCCTTCGAGAGTCTTCATAGAATTTTTTTTATCTCATCAAGGTAACTCCTTATCCACATGTTTAGTTATTCGTATTGTTCGTCTTGGTTCTCCTTCACCCAAGTTCTATTGTGTCGAGACCCTATGATTGGGATTAACTAGGATTTCTTATTTTTTTTATCCTAGGTGGTGTGAAAGATGTATCAGAACATGATGGGTTGTAATTCGAAAACCACCACATAGGACGTGGAAGTTCATCTTGATTTAGTTCACCACCATCATTTTTGGGTAAGACTACAAACCCAATAATTTTTCTCTCATCATTTGAATTATATGCTTATGGTGTGTTTGAGTTGAGGTGAATTAATTGGAGGTGTGTTTGTCCTCACCACACTAATTTTGGGTTCATGTTAATGGTTTTTAGGTGGGACAAAAAAATTCCAGGTGGGAGTGAGCTTTTTTAAGGTGTGTGTATTCAAGCAGGTTATGTTTTTAGTTAGAAAGCATTGGTCCGACTAATTCATTGAAATAAGGTCCTCAACATTTATTAATTAATAAAATACTGTTGTTATTTAATTTATGTTTTTGGGAAATTTGGCTTCAATTGCTGAATAAATTTTTTATTGGTATAAAAGAATTTCACTGATTACAAAATCACATTTTTGTGATAAAACCCCTCCAACGGAGGTGCACTGCCTTCAAGATTAAAATATAATGATTAGACTGATATGTTCATTTAGTTTACTGATATTTGTTTTATTATTTTTTCCCATACATGTTGACATGCTTTAGTTAAGTGGTAATTTTGAGTATTGGGTGGGATAAGTTGAGAAATTTAATCATGAATTAATGTGTGGGATATATTGTTATAATTAGTTGTGAATTAATTATGGGATATGATAATAGCAATTAAGATAATTAATCGGGGGATTAGTTATGAGATATAAAATTCGATAGTTTTAGATAATTAATGGTGAATTAATTTTGTGTCTTGGGATTTTTAATTGAGATAATTAATCATGGGATTAGTTATGAGATATAGAATTATCCATGTTGAGATTAATAATTGTGAATTAATTATGATCTTAGAGAATTCTAATGTAGATAATTAATCAGGGGATTAATTATGAGATATTAAATTCTCTATGGTGAGATAATTAACTGTGATTTAATTTTGTTTTTTGAGATTTGTAATTGAAAATATTAATCAGGTGATAAATTATGAGATATAAAATTGTTTAGGTTGAGTTAATTCATTATAAATTAATCATGTGCTTTGATAATTGTAATTGAGATAATTAATTTGGTGATTCATTATGAGATATTAAATTGGTTGATATGAGATAATTAATTGTGAATTAATTATGTCATTTGATAATTTTAATTAAGCTAATTAATTGGGAGATTAATTATGAGATATAAAATTTGACTAAGTTGAGATAATTAATTTTGAAATAATTATGTTCCTTTTATATTAAGATCTAGATATTTAATTTTGGAATTTAATATCAAGAGTTGAGATTTAAAATGATATAATTAATTTTTTATAATTAATTACAAGATTTTGAATTGTGTTTTTGGTTAATTGATTTATTAACTAATTAATGGGATTTGTGTACCTAGTTAATTGTTTAGATATCTGATGGATTTGGGTATATCCAATGAGAATAATAAGAGGCCCCAACCTCATCTATTTTAGTTGAATGTGAAGACCATGTTAATGTTTTAATTGAAATACATAAGATGGTTTTCTGTATGTATAAATTTTAATATGCTTTATTATATGTAATGGAAATGTGCTAATGAAATTAATTAAATGTTAAATGATTAATGCATTATATATTGTGAATGGTTATGCCTTTTATAGGTAGGGGAGCCAAGGATTGTGAGATCCCTTGGGGAGAAATAATATGTTAGTTTTTATGAAAATCCTCCAGAGACCCTGAGAGCTCATGGATTTGAACCAGGGGATAGACCTGGTGCGGTACTCTTGGTGATGTATGTCTCTGTGTTATGTACAGATCCATCCAACATTGTTTTCTGATGGACCCTGAGAGCCTGGGGAAGGAAGGTCTTGTGAGCCTCCATATTGATTTCCATGGTACAATGAGAGCTCTTGGAGTTTGGACTAGGGTCAAGACCATGAGCGCTTTCCCTAGTAATGAATGTCTATGCATTATATCTTGGTCCAACTAGAACTAGTATTCAGGGCATATGTCCGTTTGGCATTGGTACAAACTTGGTTCATATAAGAGGATGCTAAAAATATATATCTTTTTAGAGAGAGATATATATATATATACATAATTGACATGATCAGAAATACCAGTCATAGGATGAAGAAGGTATCATTGTCCGGTTTCCCTTAGGAACCTGGAGAGGTTATTTGTTATTTATTCAATTCTATTATTTATTCGATATACATTCATGATATTTAAATTTTATTACATTTTCTAGATTGATACATACACTGTTGGTCCCGATATACTCAGGTTAATATCTCACACCCCATTTGGGATGCCATTGCACTGGGGTACCCTAGTAGACTCTACTTGTTTACATATCCTTGGACATTGGTTGTTTTTGTTTTCTTGTACATGGGAGTTAAAAGAAAAGGACTGAGTGAGAGCTGGGGATACTCATGGAGATCTCCCTTTGGGATCTGGGCTTCATCATTTTTTCTATACTGAGATGTAAATCATGAGGATTTGATTACTGATTTCAGATATGTCCCACCGTGACATGCATTTATTGTATAAACTGGTTTTGGCCATTTTCTTTATTGAGTTGATATTATAATTGACTTCTAATGCATTAGTAATGTTTTTATACTTCTTCTCATGTTGTATGGATTTATTATTTTTTTAACATTGGGAACTCTAAATACAAGGGTATATTATCCACAATGACTATCCATAGACCCTCACTGTTTTTCGAAGCCTCTATAGTATGTGGTGGAATTCTTGAGGTCAAGTGGTAACGGGTTCATCTTCCTGTTCGAGGGTAAGATGGGTCAAGATGTCAGACCACTTGTGATTTTAAAAAAGAAATCAAGGGATGTAAAAGGAACCTGAAAAAGTTAGGAAACATACAATACCAAATAATAGATAACAACATTTAAAATTATAATCTTTTTTAAAAAATAATGGTTTATAAATAAATGAAACTAGGAATCCGTATTTGGCATTATTTTTTTGAGCATAGCCTTTAATTTTTTAATCTCTTTCTGATCAACATGGAACTTTGTAATAATATCTTCTAGCTAATTAATGTTATTCTCAATAAACTCAATATTTTCATGATAAATTTTAATATTCTCATACTAAGACATATGATTTTCTTCCAATTCATTTCTCTATGTTATTATTATTTCAAATACAAGAGAGACACAATTCAATTTTCCATTTAGATCTCTAACTTCTTGAAATTAGATATCTTGATCTTACATCATATTCTATGATAAACTATTAGAAAGATATTTAATATTGTCCATTTACTTTGTGAAATCTTCATTAACTTTTCCAAACCAGTCATCAAAAACCTTCAAATCATGGTTGAATTTCTTCTACCACATTGTGATTTATTTGTATGAATTCCTATAAGAATCATAGTTGATTACAATGGTTTTGAAATCACCTTCACGATTAACCATTTTCTCCATGATAAGAGTTATAGATTCGGACATCCTGTTTTCTGATTCATGAATAATCTAGCATCTAGACTGATGATTTTGAAAATAAGGAATGGAGTTCACCAAATTCTTCAACCATTGCAAAACAAATTATTCTTTTATGGAGGAGGAAGGTTGTTCTGGTTTTATAGAATCTTCCTTAATGTACCAACATATACTTTCTTAACATTATCTTTTGTATGGATTGGATTATCTATTTTTTGAACTACATTTCTTTCTTCAAAAACTTCACCTACCCTTTCAACATCATTATCATCATCATAATCATAATTAATACTAGAATTATATTGACAAACATCATCTTTTGTATCAACAATATCTCCATTAACATCATCCTCATCCAAAGGGATTTTATTAACATCTATTTCATAATCATTCCCTTCATTTTTAATAGATTTTGTAACTCATTTTCTTTTTCATTGAAACATAGAAGAGGAGGAATGGGATGTTCTTATCAATAACTGGTTTGAAATACTTTTCTTGTTATTTTCATAATTTTTTATAATCTCATCATCACTTTCCTTATCTTAATTATTTACTTCTTCTTATTTAACATAAAAATTCAATAATTATTTTGAAAAAACATATTTCACTTATTTACTAAAGGAGTTTCTACAACCATTTCATGATATTTTTGGTGAGGATGAAATTCATAGAGATGGTATTTTGGGACATGAATATTTTCTGAGGCCCATTATACATCTCTCATCAAAACCTGAATTATCTCTTATTCCAAAATCTTTTTCATAACTATCTTTTCCTTAGTCCGCCTCCCATATTTTTAGTAGATTGAATTTGTAAACCCTTATCTTTAGCGGGGTTTGTCCTAGGAATTGGAACTCTTTATTGTATTTTCTATATATCTTCTTTACAATTATCCAAGAATTCATTAGGTTAAAATTTTTGTTTCTTATACTTCAAGGGTTTAGAAACATGAATAGTTGGTGGTTATGATACATGATATTTTCAATTCATCAGTTCGAATTTGGAACATCCTCCAACATAGCCATATTTTCATTTAATATCAACGAACTCATTTGTCTCAACACAGAAGAAGTATTTCATTCATTTCAAAGTTTCATCACTCAAGGATTTGAGATGCACTGAACATTGAAAAAATCTAAAGAACTCGTGATGAGTGTCAACAATGTTTCCATAAAATAAGAATCTGTGACTTGATTTTCTCATCCATTATTTTTCTAATCCTAATAAAGATAAAATTAACCAGGTTAATCTTCCTTAGATTAATCAAAACAAATATGATGATATATTTTATTTTCAATGTATCCTTATCAGTTTTCCATGGTATTAAGAAGCATTGTAACCATAAGGCAACAATTTAAAATTTAGCTGATCGATTAGAATGTTTGGGGTTATTGAATCCCTTAAGGCCTTAGGATTTAAAATCTTTTACTATTTTTAATGTAACGTCAATGTATGTAATCTTATAAGAAGGATAATATGATTCTACATCCAACGGTATTGGATGAATGTTATCAGCAATCTTATAAGGCATCTAATAGGTCTTTCTATAACTCATAAAATGAATTTTCTATTTCCCACCTTCATGTAAAACATAAACTGAATAAAAGTATTTGATAAGAAAATATATATACCCTAGATATTGTTCATTCTTATTAATAGAGAATAAATAATTCTCCCAACCTTGAATCTAATGGATTTTTATGATCAAAGAATCATATTTGAGAAATAAATATTGATTGACTAACCTTCATTTGAATATTACCCAATCTTTATGTTCCTTATGAGTAGGATTTGGTGTCTGGGAAGATATCTCTAGAGGAATTCAAGACATTAAGTAAAATCAGCTAAAAATAGAATGGAGGATTTTATGGGTGACTGAGATTCGCGGAGAAAACTGTGGAAACAAATTTAGGACATGAAGAAGGGAACAATTTATGTAGACCTCACGGTGGCTATTCCTATTCCAGACAAGATCAATCTTTCGATATTGATCTGATCTGATCTGAAATTTCAAAATGTGTGGAACAATATTTATTGGTTCTAATCATTTTATGTTTTTGGTAAATAAAATGGATTTAAGTAATTTTTGAATCCATAGTGTTTTTTCTTAAAATATATATTAAATACCATCAAAATGAAGTGTAATATAAAATAATAATAAATAAAAAAGTACTTCTGTAAAGACCCAGAAATTTCAAGGAAATTTTTTTCTTAAGTTTCTTTGGTATTTTACAAGAACGCAGTTTCTAACATCACCTGATTCCGAGGCCCGGTGTGCCCGGAATCAATTTCCGAAGTTTATCTTGGGTACGTTCAGAGAACGAACGAGCGGGAATTTCTAAACTTTTGAACCGATACACAGAATCAAATTCCGAGGGCACCGATGGAACCGCAGCGCCGGTATTTGCTTAGGAACGCCTATTCCGGAGTTGCGTTCACACGAGGGAAGTTGTTAAAAAAAATTTGAAAGTTAAAATCAAAATTTAACTTCAATTTTTATTTTCCTTAAGTGTTTTTATCCATTGGATGGATGTTGGGTAACTACCCAACTTCCCTTGGGAGGTTAAGAGGTTGGTGGGGCCCACCCAATCCCCACCACTTCATATCCTCTAACCCCCTCAACTCACAATTAATGTTGTGAACTTAAGTTATAACTTATGACATTAATGTAGTGAGTTTAATGTGAGTTTTTGAAATTCAAACTCTTGAATTTCAAAGGTTTATGTTGTGTTAATAAATTAAGTGTGGGCTTAAATATATTTTTGGTTAGTTTCTTTGTTGCTCGAGAGGTTTGGGAGAATCGTTGAGAAACATGAAGATATTCTTCGTCTTCGACGAAGAACGTGAAGAACGGTTCTTCTCCGATGAAGAACATCGACCCCACGACCTAGAAGACTCGGCGTCCCAGATTCTTCCATCTTCATCTTCCTCCACGATAAGGGAGAAGTCGCTGACCGTGGTGATCATCGCCAACGACAACGTACCTCCCATCTTCATTACAGCAACAAGTGAGGAGACGTCGTTTCCTCCTCAGACGCACCCCGACGTCCACGGAATCTACGTCCGACGCCGCGCCGCCATTCTCCACGATACCTGACGTGTGACCTCAATTATCATGGTAGGGGTTCGACTATTTTAAGTTGGTGATTCTTTCCTTCGAATATGAAAGATAAATCTGACGGCCATGTTCCAATTTTTATTTAATTTAAAAATTGTGAAGTTTAAACGATTTGGCCGATTGTTATCATTTTTAATGGGAGGGGATCAGATAGCACGAACACCGCCGATTCCCCACCCCCTTTTTTAATCCTTGGTTGAATATCAAAGACGACATAGTACCGTCGCACCATTCATGAACGGGAGGAAACGCGGTATGAGCGGGCCACAATGAAGAAACGTGGCACCGTCGCACCGTGCCGAGGATTGCGAACAATGCCGCGGCCGGATTTGGGCCGCGGCGGAAGGTCCCGGCACCGTCACGCCATGCCGGACGGATTTACGGCCATCTTGGAAGTGGCGGCTGGAAAAACCAGCCGCCGGAGAACCTTAAGGAGGCGGCCCGAACCACGGCCGCCGGCACCGGTAGACGCGGGATTGCGGGGTCCCGCGGTGAGAAACCGGCCGGCCCCGCGCGGGCCGGTCATTACTGGAAGAAATCCGGGGGGTTACACCCCCCGGTGTTACAAGGCGCGGCCCCCTTAATGGGGGCCTCCGTTTTCATAATGGAGGGGCAACACCGCTCCCTTGGCGCATGTGCGGTGCAAAGGCCGTGCTGGCCGTGCGTGCTGGCCGCACCGCCGTGACGCTGTGCTGGCCGCACCACTGCACCATCGGCCGGGTCGCATCCCGGGCCGGGTCGACCCGGTTCGGCCGACCCAGGGGGTATTGGGTCGGGCCAGGCCAGGCCCAGGCCCCCTATTTTCGAACTACTTTCGGTCAAATGCCCATATCTTGGGCTACAGACCTCCGATCGACGCACCATCAGTGGCGACACAATCCTTGGAATGAGAAGGTCATTTCAGTTTATCGCACTCAAGGTTTCGGAATACTTTGAGCTCAGCCGGTTTGGTTCGTACACGAAACCAACCGGGCCCTCGGAGCGGAAACGCTCATATCTTGTGCTACGGATGTCCGATTGACGTGCCCTCAACTTTGTTGGTTTCCTCTTAGTGATACAGATCTTTTGGCATACTCCTCCCGAGGTTTGGACGCAGGTGGAGTACAGTCGTGTTGGTTTTACCTTAAAAACCAACCATGCCCCTAGGACGAATAAGCCAATAACTCTCAGACCATGCGTCCGATTGATGCGCCATCTATGACGTTGAGTTCTTGTTGAAGATACAGAACTTTTGGATACATCACCTCTGGACTATGTGTCAGTTGATGTATCAGCCTATCGTCTCATGGAGCGGACCCTCCTGAACGAGCTTGCTGTGTGCGGGAACCCTAGAGCTGGCTGCAACTGCTATTGTGATGAAGACTGGCGTACTGGAATCCTAT
The DNA here is from genome assembly GCA_963277665.1 of Viscum album. NCBI lineage: Eukaryota > Viridiplantae > Streptophyta > Magnoliopsida > Santalales > Viscaceae > Viscum > Viscum album. The sequence continues at coordinate 1,370,612,464 of OY728136.1, forward strand.
GTGGGTTTGACGATGAAGACTGCCGTACTGGAATCCTCTGTGGGTTCGACGATGAAGACTGTCGTACTGGAATCCTGTGTGGGTTCGATGATGAAGACTATCGTAGTGGAATCCTATGTGGGTTCGACGATGAAGACTGTCGTACTAGAATCTTATGTGGGCTCAACGATGAAGAATATCGTACTGGAATCCTATGTGGGTTCGACGATGAAGATTGTCGTACTGGAATCCTATGTGGGTTCGACGATAAAGAATATCGTACTGGAATCCTATGTGGGTTCGACGATGAAGAAAATTGTTCCGGATTTTTCTGTGGGTTCGATGAAGATGACTACAATGCTTGAATCCTACGTGGGTCCTAGAAGATGAATCAGTGATTACATCTGATCATCTCTCTTACTTTACGAAGAAGTATACCTGTGTGAGCTGAAATCATGTTTGCTTTCTTGTGTGGATTGTGTTGTGATATCCTGTGTGGATTACGTTTTAATTTCCTATGTGGAATACGTATACTTTCCTGTGTGGACTGGGTTGTACTTGGGCTCAGATGTTGGAGCCGAATGAGAATTGATTACCTAGGTATATGTATGGGCATATTCCTAAGTAGTGTCGGTTGTTACTTCGTGATTGTATCTTTCCATTGTGGTTTCTCCTTTGTGGATTTTGGGAGTCCTTCGGGGGTCTTTGGGTCCCTACTGAGTTGCTTATACTCACCCCTGCATGGGTTGTGCCCGCACTACGTTGTGTTGGTTGCAGACGACAGACATCATTGATCATGGTTGAGGCTTGCAGAGCAGGACGTACCTGGAGGTAGACCACTGGGCGGGACGTACTCAGAGAGGACGACGGGACCCGAGGAGCAGTGGAGCTATCAGTACCCACCCTTCAGGTTGGATTTCTAGTGGACAGCTTGGCGTAGCGGCATTTACTTTTCAGTTGTTGTTTTCCCTTTCGAGTTGTACTTTACTTTCTGTTTGGGTTTGTATACTGGCCCACTTACTTTCCGCACTTACATTTTTACTCTATTTTTACTTAGTGTTTTCTTTTTTGCTTGCATAATCTGTGGTGATTGTTTACTTACAAAGGCAATGCCTTCCCTTTTTACCAGGATTTACTCCTTGGTGCTAGTCGCTAGCCCCTGGCCTATTGAAGGTGAGCTTGGGGTAGTCACAGCACGGGCCCCGAGGATGGGTCGTGACAAATTGGTATCAAAGGAGTTCGGTTCTACCGTAGAACTCAGGACTCTAATCTTTCTCTATGTGATGAAATAGTGTTAAGGGTACCGAGTGTGGTCTTCAGTTCAGGGAGTCCAGTGCTGGTGCGACGTCCGACGTATCCGTACACCAGGACCCTGACTACTGATTTCCGACTTTGTACACGAAAACACTGATTGAATGTGTGCTTCCAAAGTATTAAAGTCAGCTCAAACCAGGTCAGCTCACGAGGTATAAATGTTGACCGTGTCGCATCTGTTCAGGATGTCTCCACGTAGACAATCAGTTGGATTTCCGAGAGAGTAATCGATGATGGATCACCGAGTGACGAGGCTCTGGTGCAGGACCCTTTTTTCTATGTTGGCACCCTCGGGTGGTGTACCAGCAGCACCACCACCTGTTGGGAAGCAGATGCCAACAGCTATACTAGCATACAATGCACGCTGGCAGAGCACGTTGCATGAGTTCCAGCAGCATCATCCTTTGAGGTTACGAGGCGAGATAGATTCCCAGACATCAGAGCAGTGGCTGGAGGTGATTGCTAGATTTTTCGGCATAACTGAGACATCTGTAGAGTGGATGGTGGACTTGGCCACTAGTGTTTTCCAGTGAATGACCATGAGGATGGTCTGCATAGTGATGAGGCTTCGGTACGTGGACCGATGCCTGAGATAGTACCTTTGGGTAGTGTGTCAGCTATACATCACTAACTATTGGTCAGCAGTTACAACCGGCAGTACCGGTAGGTGACACATGTAATCTTACAGCCTTACATGTGTTCTAACATCAGATACACTCAAGTTATGAGGCAAACCTGACTCACAGGTGGCTGAGGACTGGCTTGAGGGGGTGACATAGAGTTTTCTAGAGCTTATACAATTTCGGCGGGACGACGTGTTGATAGATGAGAATTCATCGAGGCATACCGAACATACCAGGTACTCGATGGATGCATTTCGATCAGTGAAATAGAGGTCAGACCTCTGAGCATGGTATGTTTAAGGGATTTCGAGCCATCACCTTTTCTCTATGCATTCCTACTTAGGGTAGGGTGATAGAAGGAACCATTGTGGTTGAGAATTCTTTGCTGAACAAATACAGCCAGGGAATGATAGAGGTTTGGAAAGTAGGAAACTGGCGCCAGTCTCGGGGACATGGGCGTGTAAAATGCTTCAAGAAGAGGAAATGTTAAGGACATATGAATCTTCAGAGCAGCAGACATGGAGGCAGAGCTAGGAGAGCAGCTTGTGGTGGTGTACATTTCAACATGTTACCATCACCCACCTCTGTAGTCCCCACTAGAATCAGGGAGTTGGAGAGTAGGGGAAGAGATTAGCTGCTTGCGGTCATGGAGTGCGACCAAAAATGGATCTAAGGATGATTCGAAGTGCAGACTTTGTCTTCTACTAGCTGTCATAGCCACATACATCGATACGAATTTTCCCTTCCTTCCATGAATCTAGTCCCAGACCTAGAGTTTCTGGTTAAGCCGTTGACTTGACCCTCACATCTAGAGATACCTTTGGGAGGAGACTCGATAGTCACACTTACACCGACGGTGTGATCTGACCCTTGAGGTGAGTGTCTCGGTTGGGACCTCCTGGTGGCAGCGTCGAGGCCTTACGAAGATAGTTTGAGTATGGATTTGGAAATCACTGTTCATACTCAAATTATCGGTATTAGGCAAACGTCGGAAGGGGTTTTCCTTGGTCGGTGAAAAGGAAACCCTGGGCAGCACAAGTTAAACTATTGCATGGGAGGGTGAGACCGATCACTCTTGAGTTGGCAAACCGTACCCTCGTGGAAGCAGTCGTTTGAGTTCCAGTTCTAACAGGAATTGGAAACCACTGGAGTTCGTGGATGACGATCACGTCCGTATACGGGTCTCACCTCGACGAGGTTTACGGAGAAGTGTCCAAGGCGGAAAGTTATCTCCGAGGTTGAACGGACCTTTCTAAGTCCTCAGCTGGGTAGGCGAGGTGGTTTACCGCTTGAACCATCCACCTCAGTTGCACTAGGTGCACAACGTCTTCCATGTATCTCAACTGAGAAGATACGTGCTTGATCCTTCAAACATCATCGACCTCAGGGAGTTGAACATCGATGACAGGGAATCATGCATGGTAATTCTAGTGGGGATTGAGGATCGACGGGAGTAGGTCCTACGAGGACGGTCGATTTCTCTTGTGCATTTTCGTAGGCATCACAGAAACCTCCAGGTGAGCACATGGGAGCGGAAGGCTCAAGATGTGTGCTCTATACCGCTTTTGTGACCCTGGTTTGTGTTGAAGCTTTACGGGGACGAAAATCCATGAGGTGGGAGTAATGTAATGACCCGGAAATTTCAAAGAAATTTTTTTCTTAATTTTCTTTGGAATTTTACAAGAATGCAGTTTCTGACGGCGCTTGATTCTGAGGCCCGGTGTGCCCAGAATCAATTTCTGAAGTTTAGCTCGGGTGCGTTTAGTGAACGAACGAGCAGGAATTTCTAAACTTTTGAAGCGATACTCAGAATCAAATTCCAAGGGCACCGATGGAACCGCATCGCTGGTATTTTCTGAAGAACGCCTATTCCGGAGTTGCGTTTACACGAGGGAAGTTTTTAAAAAAATTGTGAATGTTAAAATAAAAATTTAACATCACTTTTTATTTTCCTTAAGTATTTTTATCCATTGGATGGAAGTTGGGTAACTACCCAACTTCCCTTGGGAGGTTAAGAGGGTGGTGGGGCCCACACGAACCCCACCCCTTCATATCCTCTAACCCCCTCAACTCACAATTAATGTTGTGCACTTATGTTATAACTTATGACATTAATGTAGTGAGTTTAATGTGAGTTTTTGAAATTCAAACTCTTGAATTTCAAAGGTTTATGTATTGTTAAAAAATTAAGTGTGGGCTTAATTTATTTTTGGTTAGTTTCTTTGTTGCTTGAGAGGTTTGGGAGAATCGTTGAGAAACTTGAAGATCTTCTTCATCTTCGACGAAGAACGCGAAGAACAGTTCTTCTCCGACGTAGAACATCGACCCCACGACCTAGAAGACTCGGCGTCCCAGATTCTCCCATCTTCATATTCCTCCAAGACAAGGGAGAAGTTGCCGACCGCGGTGATCATCGCCAACGACAACGTACCTCCCTTCTTCATCATAGAAACAAGTGAGGAGGTGTCGTTTCCTCCTCGGACGCACCCCAACATCCACGGAATCTACGTCCGATTCCGCGATGCCATTCTCTGCGATACCCGACGTGCGACGTCAACTATCAAGGTAGGGGTTCGACTATTTTAAGTGGGTGATTCTTTCTGTCGAATATGAAAGATAAATCTGACGACCATGTTCCAAGTTTTATTTAATTTAAAAATTGTGAAGGTTAAATGATTTGGCCGATTGCTATCATTTTTAATGGGAGGGGATCGGACCACACGAACATGGCCGATTCCCCACCCCTTTTTTTAATCCTTGGTTGAATAGCAAAGACGACATTGTACCGTCGCACCGCGCATGAACGGGAGGAAACACGAGAGGAGCGGGCCATGATGAAGAAACGTGGCGCCATCTCGCTACACCTAGGATTGCGAACAAAGCCACGGCCGGAGTCGGGCCGCAGCGGAAGGGCACGACACTGTCACGCCATGCCGGACGGATTTGCGGCCATCTTGGAAGTTGCGGCCGAAAAAACCGGCCACCGGAGAACACTAAGGAGGCTGCCGGAACCCCGACCGCCGGCACCGGAAGACGCGGGACCGCGGGGTCCTGCGGCGAGAAACCGGACGGCCCCGCGCTGGTTGGTCGTTACTGGTAGAAATCCGGGGGGTTACACCCCCCGGTGTTACAAGGCGCGACCCCCGTAATGGGAGCAACCGTTTTCATAAAGGAGGGGAAACACCCCTCCCTTGGCGCATGTGCGGCGCAAAGGCCGCGCTGGCCGCACCGCCAGCCGGGACGTGCTTCCGGGCTGGGCCGGGTCGTCAGGCCGGGTCGACCCGGTTCGGCCGACCCAGGGGGTACTGGGTCGGGTCGGGCCGGGCCCAGACCCCCTATTTTCGGACTACTTTCGGTCAAATGCCCATATCTTGGGCTACGGACCTCCGATCAATGCACTGTCAGTGGAGACACGATCCTTGGAATGAGACGGTCATTTCAGTATATCGCACTCAAGGTTTCGGAATACTTTGATTTCGGCCGGTTTGGTTCGTACACGTAACCAACCGGGCCCTCAGAGCGGAAACGCTCATAACTTGAGCTACGGACGTCCGATTGACGTGCCGTCAACTTTTTTGGTTTCCTATTAGTGAGACGGATCTTTTGGAATACTCCAACCGTGGTTTGGACGCAGTTGGAGTACAGTAGGGTTGGCTTTGCCTTAAAAACCAACCGGGTCCCTGGGACGAATAAGCCAATAACTCTCAGACCGGGCATCCGATTGACGCGCCATCTGCGAAGTTGAGTTCCTGTTGATGATACAGAACTTTTGGATACATCAACTCTGGACTATGTGTCAGTTGGTGTATCAGCCTCTCGGCTCATGGAGCGAACCCTCCTGAACGACCTTACTATGTGCGGGAACCCTGGAGCTGGCTGCAATGGCTACTTTGATGAAGATTGTCGTACTGTAATCCTATGTGGGTTCGATGATGAAGACTGTCGTACTAGAATCCTATGTGGGTTCGATGATGAAGACTATCATACTGGAATCCTATGTGGGTTCGATGATGAAGACTGTCATACTGGAATCGTCTATGGGTTTGATGATGATGACTGTCGTACTGGAATCCTATGTGGGTTTGACGATGAAGACTGTCGTACTGGAATCCTATGTGGGTTCGACGATGAAGACTGTCGTACTGGAATCCTATGTGGGTTCGACGATGAAGACTTTCGTACAGGAATCCTATGTGTGTTCGACGATGAAGACAATTGTTCCAGATTCCTCTATGGGTTTGACGACGATGACAAGAGTGCTTGAATCCTACGTGGGTCCTAGAAGATGAATCAGTGATTACATCTGATCATCTCTCTTACTTTACGAAGAAGTTTACCTGTGTGAGCTGAAATCCTGTTTTCTTTCTTGTGTGGATTGTGTTGTGCTATCCTGTGTGGATTACGTTTTACATTTCTGTGTGGAATACGTATACTTTCCTATGTGGACTGGGTTGTACATGTGCTTGGATATTGGAGCCGAATGAGAATTGATGACTTAGGTATATGTATGGGCATATACCTAATGAGTGTCGATTGTTACTTCGTGATTGTATCTTTCCTTTGTGGTTTATCCTTTGTGGATTTTGGGAGACCTTCAGGGGTATCGGGGTCCCTAATGAGTAGCTTATACTCACCCCTGCACGGGCTATGCCCGCACTACGTTGTGTTGGTTGTAGATGACGGATAGTGCTGATCGTTGTTGAGGCTTTCAGAGAAGGACGGTACCTGGAGGTGGACCACTGGGCGAGACGTACTCGGAGCGGATGGCGGGACCCGAGGAGTAGTGGAGCTATCAGTACCCACCCTTCAGGTGGGATTTCCAGTGGACAAATCAGCATAGCAGCTTTTACTTTTCAGTTGTTGTTTTCCCTTTCGTGTTGTACTTTACTTTCAGTTTGGGTTAGTATACTGGCCCACATACTTTCCGCACTTACAGTTGTACTCTGTTTTTACTTAGTGTTTTCTTTTCCGCTTGCATACTCTGTGGTGCTTGTTTACTTACAAAGGCAATGCCTTCCCTTTTTATCGGGATTTATGCCTTGGTGCTAGTCGCCAGCCCCTGGCATATGGATGGCGGGCTTGGGGTAGTCACGGCACGGGCCCCGAGGACGGGTCGTGACAACCTCTCAGAGTTTTCTTAAGATTTTTTTGTATTATAAAATATCATTCATAGAAATATTAGATTCTGAAATGTTTTCCAAGAGTTTGATAACTTTTATTAGGTTCCAAAAACCTGTTTTTAGGTTATAAAAACATTTGTTTAGGTTCCAAAAAAACATTATTAGGTTTTGATTTTTTTTTAATATTAGAAAAACGTTTGTTATGGTTGAAAAAAATAAGGAAAGCATATGAAATCCCCATATGAAAATTAGTATCATAATATTAGAATATAGTTAAAAAAGTATAAATGAATGATTTCCTTATAGTTATCATACCAACCTTTTTTTAATGTATTCAAATCCACTGAAACGTAATGAATTTGTAAAAAAAAATAAGTTGTTCTTGTGTTCTAATGAACCATAAAATAATACTTCTTTTAATTTTGTGAACCATAAGAATGTGATGCCTAAAATCTATGTGATATTTATGATAGTGAATAGCATGGTTTTCTCTTAACGATATGTAACTATTGTTTTCCCATCATATTTGATTTTTAGTAAAACTCATGCCATAATCTATGTGTGTGTGTTGCATCCACAACAAATCAACACAATAACATCCACCTACCACATATTCATCTTCTGTAATGGATAGTGATACGGAGAGTTGTATCTTACATGAACAATATACTAATTAATCTATTAAGAAATGAAATATTCCAGACATACTATTCCTATCCAATCTACAACCAGAAAATACAGTATAAAAAACTTTTAAATCGAATTCTTTTCTGGATGAATTGAAATGTACCATGTCCATAGTTCCCTTTAGGTAGAGAAAATTCACTTCACCACATTTAAACGGGGTTATTATGGATTATATTGATATCATTCATATAATCATACTATAATCATTAAGTCTGGAAAACTAGATATAATGTATTGTAAACTTTTTATCATACCTCTAAAAGATGTTTGATCTTCTTGTTTCCCAACATCATCAGGATCAAGAGTGTTTGAGGAACTGATTGGAGTTCTTATAAATTTATTGTTGTCATATCCATATATTTTAAGAATTTATTTAATTTACTTATGTTTAGATATATAGGTTGTTTATATTTTTTATTAATTCAAAAACCATAGAAAAATTTTAACTGACCCATCCTACTCATTTCAAACTCAGATTTCATAAAATTTGAAAATTAATCAGTTTAGGATTTCTGATTTGACCCAAATATGATTTAATCACCATATATTTTAAAAATTATAACATATTTCTTTTCAATAATTAAAAAAATTATTGGATCATCAATCACATAAACATAATTTTTTTGTAACAAAAATCATGTAAGTCTATCATACTAGGCTCTAGTGTCTTGTTTAAGACCATATATTGCTTTGGTATGCATAAAAACACGTTTATGATGTTTTTTCTCTTAAAAACCGGGAGGTTGTTCGACATAAACTTCTTCTTGATCATTTATATTGAGGAAAAAACACTTCACATCCATTTGAAAAAGATCTAAGATAAAAAATGCTACAACGGCTAATATAATTCAAGTAGATTTAAGCATTGATACAAGAGAATAAGTTTCTTGATATTCTATTCATACTTGATAATTATATCCTTTATCAACTAATCTCTCTTTATTTCTCACTATGATCCCATTTTCATCATATTTATTTCTGAAAACACACATTATTCTAATTATATTAGTTTTTTATGTATTTTAACAATGGTTCATACATTTTCTCCATTTCAATTAATTTTTTTATCTTGCATAGATTTATTCCAAAATTAGTCACCTAAATCCTCATTTGTACTTTGAGGATTTATTTGGGAAAGAAATGATAGATTCTCAACTTAATTTCTTAAATAACATGTAGTACATACTAGTTTCTATTTATTTCCAATGATACTTTTACAGGGATGATTCCACAGAAACAACTATATTAAGATTTTTAAAACCTTTTCATTAACATAGGGTAGAAAATACATTGTAGTGAATACTTCAAAAACACTTTCTCTGGTAATCACTTCAATATAAGAATCTTCTATCAATGATTTGAAATAGTTTTTTGAAAACACATTCAATGATATAGGAAGAAGTTGTTTAAAAAAAGGGATTAGTATCATGAAATTTAACATGTACTATATCCCCAGCAATACAAGAATTATTATGAAATAATATATATTCCTTAGAAGTGGTGGAATAGCCCATGATGATTCCATCATATGAATTGGGTGTGAAATTCCATAAGTCATCTTTGGTATTCAAAATTAATACTTTTCATCCAAATAATCTAAAGTATGAAACTTTTGGTTTTGAGCCACTCCATAACTCATAAGGTATTTTATTAAGAAGAATCCTCATTCAAAATCTATTTATAGTATAACAAGAAGTACTTAAATAATTATCCTAAAATTTTATATAAATTGATTATTCACTCAACGTGGTTCTTATTATTTCATAAATAATTCAGTTTCTTCTCTTAACAATGCCATTTTTATGAGGTGTTATCAGAGATGAGAAGTTAGGAGTAATGCCTCTCTTACTAAAAATTTATCTAAATCTGAATTTTCAAATTCTCCTCCATTATCACTATGAATAGTTTTCAATGGAAGGTTTTCTGGGTTTTTATTTGGTAGAAAAAGTTTTAAAATACGAAAAGGATTCAGAATTATTTTATATAAAATAGACCCATATAAATCTAGTGTAATCATCAACTAGAAGAAATGAAAAGTATTTTACTCTAATACTTACATTTTTTGATGGAATTATTGATGAAAGTGCTATATATAATTTCTCATAAGTTTATACTTTACTTATTGATTTAAATCTAGACTTATGTTACATTCCATATTGACAAAGATCACAAACATCTAATGAATTAATTATTTGATCTAGTAGATCCTTAACATGTATTTTCATAGATTGTTTACATAAGTTCCAAAGTTTATAGTGTCTTAGTATTATATTCCATAACTATGACTGGTCTTCAATTTCACCAAGTCAAGGTAATTCATGGATTCTATGGTCTTCTAAGTTAAGTGTTTAAACATTCTCTTGCCAATGGGATGAATGAATGAACTCATCCTTACAATTGTTTACTAAATAGTTATCATTCATAAAATTAAAAAGGTAAATTTCATCACATAATTGGATTATTCTTATAAGTTTGTTATTAAGGCCATTAAAAAAAATTTGAAATTAAGGCTTTTCTATGAAGAACAATGTTACATGTATGAGAAAATTATCCTTGAGTGTTTTCTCTGAAAGTGATTGTTAAACCTTTCTCCTTAATAATCCTTTAAAATATGTTTTTGTTACCTATAGGGTGAGAGGAACATCAAATATCCATGTATTATGTATTGTTGTCAGAACTTCATTTATTTTTTTTGAAATTGTAATTGTTATACTTTTGAAATCCAAACATTCTAGTATCTGAAAATGTTTGAAAATAAAGTCGTAGGTTTCTACATTTTTTAGAGAATTTGGCTTTATGAAAACCTAAGGATTGTGCTTTATTAGGAGAAAAATTGTACTCCTTATTTCCTCCATATATACACTTAGTGAAAAATTGGGTAATTTGGTGAAGAAAATAATTATGACTAAAAAAAGATCTGAATTAGATAACCTAATCCAGAATTATTACTAAGAGCAAAAATTTGTGAATAAATTTTATAAAAACATTAATTAACAGAACATAAGTATGAAAAATGTTTCATTAAATAAAATATTTTATATTTTTTACTATTGATTAAATTTATATCCTCAAAGTCCTTAATATTATAGTTTGAGGTTATCATTAAAACATATTTCTTAAAAAAAACTTTTTCACGATTCATATAAACATTATCCATCTTAGAATTAACGTCATCATGGTTTTTTTGAAATAGAATCAATTTCAAAGTATTTTTCATCAAGATATTTAGAATGATATTATACTTATTTTGTTTGAATATTGATTCTGGAATTTTCCTCATCATGTTTCTTATTGATCATACTATTTTCAGTCTCATGTAACTCGAAAACCCTAGAAACATCTTCAAATGAATGTAATGTATTATCTTATGATATGGTAGATTAATCATCTGAATATTCATAATTTTTCTCAACATAATAATTATAAATTTATGATATATTGGTTAAAGATTCAGTTTTGTATACCTTATCCATAATTCAATTATTCTCAATAAGAATTTTGGGGTCAGACCAATATTCTATTTTCTAGTAGAATCAATATAATAAGATTCATCAAATGATTCTCCACCACATGAACACTATGAATCATTTACCTTCATTTCATTCTTCCCCTAGTCACAAAATATCTTCTTTGATTCCTTTCAGAATGCCTATCACCATTTTCCTTTCTTTTCATCTTACGACAAATATGTCGGATATGTCCATATTTCTTGCATTCATAACATGTATGTTGTGGATATTTCATATCTTTCCTATCATTGATATTATTAATGTATTAAAAGTCCATTTTTCCAAAAAAAATTGTGTTCATCCTATGAGAAATATTGGAAATCTCAGTATCAGATTGTTCATATTTTCTTGAGTATGTCTGAATACCATATTTTTTAGACTTTGTTTTCTTATAAGCATTATTAGGATTCTTGTCTTTCATATGATTTTATGCAGTTGTAAAATCACCAATCCATTTATTATTTTTCATTTTATTAGCACCCCTCTTTAATATATTCTCATGATTAAAGAGGGACCCAAACAACTCATCAATATAAACTATCATAATTTTCTTGACTCATCAATTATAGTTATCTATAGTTCTAATTTATTAGTCATGATTTCAATAATCATATACACAAAAATCACATAATCTAAACCATTCTACCATTGACTATAGACTTTTTACAATATTCATAAATCTTTTTTGAACATTAAAAATTGGTTCCACATAAGGAAAAAACAAAACCATTCTAATTTACTCTAATCAAATATCTTCTAGTTTCTATAACTTTTTATGATGGAAAATGTTGAACTTATATTTTCATAAAAATAAAATTTTCTGCTTCACAGGAAGATATATGGATGTATATATTTCTGGTAATTGATCAGAGAAAAAGTATTCTTACCTTTTAGTGATGCTGATATTCTCATTCTTCATGATTTTTAATGGTTATGAATTTATTTTCTGGTATCCTATAAGCTCTAGTAAGGATAATAATGTTTTCAAATTCAGTATTGATAACAAATTCCTTCATTGGATATATCCAGAACTCATAAGCATTCCGCTAAAAAATGGTTTCCTTTTAGTATTGAAATTATCCAACGATCCAATATTCATTCCTACCAGCTTAAAAAACAATGCTTTTCCACTCCCCACGTTAGTGTATTGTGTATTTATAAACAACGATTTTATCAATGAAATAAATATAACTTTTAAGGTAAAACAAGTTTAATAAAAACAGTGGATTCCTCTTCTAATATAAATATATATATTAGTAATTCAGATTCCTCTGATGATATATATTTGAGGATCAAAATAAAAGATTTAGATACTCAATTACTAGAGGGGATGAATTGTATGTTTAAAAACATTCATTTTTATCTGTATAATTTTTTTAACAAAGTTAAACAAACATGATTCATAAAACCCTATACAGTATTTAACAAAGATATTGGAAGGTCCCATGGTCTAATTACAAAGATAATATAAAGAAATAAGCACACAACAATACTTAAGAAAGATTCTACCTTAATGTATATAGAATCTTAAATAAGATTTATTACAATAAAGAATGTTTACGAAAGTTATACCTTCTATCTTTAACAAAAAAATCATCATAATTTAAAGAACATGTAATTAAAAAATTAATACAATTGTAATAAAATCTTTTAATCCAAAGATAGGGGTATCAAAAAACAATTGATAAAGGTACCCTGATTTATAATTTCAAAAAACAATTTCTTACCCACATCAGGATCAGACCTTGATACAAAGATCAATCTCTGCCTAGCTATCCCAAGAAGCCCTATAAGTATATGGTGATCAACACCTTTAACATCCATAAACAGAGATGCCCTATATCAAATAGGTAATTGGTACATCTTTCTTCCTTCTTCATGTAAGCCCTCGATTGTATATAGTAAAAATCCAAATCACGCAAGGGAAATAAATATTGTTGAATATTTATAATTGTGGAACAATTTTTCAACAACATAAACTCTTCATAGCATTCACATGAAGATAATAAGGTAGAGATCTCACTGAGTGTCAATTCTCTGAAAAAATCATATCTATGAAAATGTTCAAATGTCAGGGTATTTATAGGCGAGATCTACAAGAGTCAAATTCCCCTCCAACGGTCATATTTTCCAGAAAATCTCATAGGGACATAAAAATGTGGCACTCATAATGGTCATATTATTACTAAAACATCAACACTGTTTAGTATAAAAAATTATCTGTCACAAGTAACATTATCTTTGAAATAATATGTAATAATCTGAATTTATGAAATATGATGTTTAAAAAATAGGCTAACTCCATGAAGATTATAAAAGTGTGACATTAAAAAAATATATGAAGTTATAGAATGTTATCAATGAATAACATTAACAAAATAAATAATCATTAAGAAAGATATAAAATCATAATATTAAGAAAACATTGTAACTTTAAAAATATTATGAAAACATTATGAAATATATGAAATCAGATCCAAATAAAGATAAGAATCCGATATTGAAATTATTTAGATTCAGAATCTTAGAAAGTGGATGATTCTGAATTAGTTATTTTGAGTAATATGAAATATAAGAAACTACGTTATTCAGAATTTTTTTTCTGAGTGATTTCAAATCTAACAAATTCACTGATTTAGAATTGAAAAACTATGTGAATCAGAATGTAATAATGTATAATATTTTGGGAGATTTTAATATCTGGATTAAGTGTTAGATCTTTAGAAGGTATAGAATCTTTAAAAAGTGTATGATCATTAATAAATCAAGCAGCTACTCCATCATAAGGAAAATATGATTAGAGTTGTCTAGAAAACATAATTCAAGATGTTGTATAGAATGAGTATGACTTTAGAATTTATTTCATATAAAATTCATCAAAGATAAAAAGTATTATTAAGGAAATGTGTTTGTGATTTCCAAAACATAATGGAATAGAAAAGGTCATAATAAAACTTATGACATAACTTTACAGAATGACATTTTTTGATATATTTCTTTTCGATTAAAATTAATTTCATTGATATCTTTGATACACAAAACCATGATTTTAAATAATACACGATATACTATTGAAAATTTATTATTTAATGTTATAGTTACCACATAGCTACTGGATTAGTAATTATAAATATAAGAAAAGAAATTATGAAAAATATATGTCTTAAAAATTTATAAAATAAATTTTTTAGTCGTTAATTGATTATAAATGAAAAATAAAGATCATTTGAATGCAATGGTGGCATTTTTTTCAAAAAAATGATTCTATGTGAAACATATTTTTTTTATCTTATTAAATTAATTAATTAGTATTAGTGAATGAATATAATGTAATGCATATATTATATATTCAATAAATTTTTTTAATATTAATATAATATTTCTTGGATGAATGGGATAATAATAGTTTAGTTTTACACATAAATTTGTAGTTTACAAAAACTGGGTTTTTTCATGTTTTCCCCAAATTTTTTAAACTGAATTTTTCTTCACTTATAGAAATTGAAACACAAAAAATAGATCACATTTTTTGAATTATAATATTTTTTTGTAAATAGACCCCTTTTAATTTTTTCATTATTAATACTAACCTTGTTATATTTTTGTCACATTGGTAAGGGTAAAAAGGTAAAATAGGTTCAAAACATTGGAATCAATTTTTTAATTTTATATGACACAATAACATAGCCAATTGGATGAGTTTAGATTTTTCATTTCCTCCCATGACATAAATAAATTGACAGTTGGTGAAATTTTTATTTGATTATGAAGATTATTTTAATTAAAGAAAAGAATACATACCAAATTTCATTATATTGAATTTAAGAACAAAAAATATATATTATAAGGATAAAAGAGGTTGAGTTTGGTTCATAATGTCAATTTGAATATAATTTTTTTTATCTCGTGTTATTTTATTTTTATATTTTAGTTATTGAATAATTATAATAAATTCAAACTCAAAACTGAAATACAATTTATTTATATAAAATAAAGTTAAAATAAATAATAATTAAAATATTAAAAGTAATAAAATTTAGACGAATTATTTTGTTACATGAGTTTTTTAGATAAATATCACAATTCCCATATTTTGAAATGGTTTAGATTCTAACTTTTTTTTAATGTTAGTTCTAATGAAAAATTAAATGATTTATAAGAAAAATGTAATAAATATAATTTTATAGTAAATAATATTTTATCAAATGATTAAAAAATCCAAAAACTATTATTTATAACCATTTAAATGAAATGTGGATGAAAATATCTATTATCATCCATTTATGGGTCACTTGTCTTTTTTTTGTTAATATTGTTGAACCTTAATATGTCAAAAGAATTTCTTTGATAGTGATTGCAGAAGTGTTAATTGGGGGGGGGGGGGGGTTAAGGCCATAAGATAAGGGAGAAAAGACATCTATTATTGTTCACAATTAATTGAACGAGTATATTTATAATAATAATACTATTATTTTTAAATTATTTCAATTTTGAGTCTTTTGTCCCAGAAAATTAACTTATATTAGTTTAATAATTTTGGAAATTCTATAATTTACGATCTCTTCACTTGTTAAAGGGATCCACATTTCCTTCATTATTAAGAATTTTTGTGTTGTAACCAAGTATTTTGATTTTTATAAATAGAATCTATTATTTGGTTATTGTAAATCTATACATGTTTGATTAAGGAGTTCTCAAGAAAAGTGATCTTATAGTACATGATGACTACAGTACCAACGGTGATGTAATTTCCTTGTGTTTGTGAAATTTTTTTGCTCAAAATTAAGAGGACTGATTTAGCTTTTTCCAAAAGGTAGATTTATTGAATTAACATTTATCAAATATCGTAATGGTATTTATTTCATGATAATTGGGTTTTGTGAATACTAGTGTGACGTCTAAGACCCAGATGCTAGTTAATAGGTTCCCTAAGCCTGGTGGACCACATGGACTCAAGCACATCACCCCAAATTCCAGAGGCTGCTGGCTAGAAGAGAGGGCCTAGGGTGTGTCTATGAGAATAATATTCCCACATTACAAGAGTTTAGTGTAGTGGATAAACATAAATAAAGGTAATGAGTGGAAGAAATACAAGTAAATGTTAGACACATTGAAAAATGGATACAACATTAACAATAACTAGAATAACTAGAATAACATACAATAATACAACAACTAATGATGATATGTCATGTGACTAGAAAATTGTAAATAAATGAAACAATAAAACATTCATATCGTGTTTCAAAAAGTATAATGGAATTAAAATACTATCCCAAGCATCCCGAGTTCTGAATCTATCATCTCCTATCAACCACCATCCCAAATAATAAGAAATCAAGTGTTTGAAGCCTTATGATTTCCTTAGTTAACACCCACATTCCTGTAATCTACTTTGGGTACCAAATGATTCTCAGAGAGGGTGCAGAATAAATCGTAATGGTCCATCACCAATGGTGTCATTAAAATTAGGCATGGGTAATAGAAATGTAACAGTGTGCAAGCATTCATATATAAATTCATGTAGGGAAATGTTTCTAAATACTGAAGTACATTATTCGGTGATAGGATGGTGTCTAAATGTACATATTCCATTAATTTGTTATTATCGGTTAATAAAGGAGGCACATGTTAGAAATAGTTATGATTCCATGTAGTGAGAAGGAAACCAGTATGGAAATTTTATAACGAAGTTTGAAGGTAATAATCAAGGCAACATAGACCGTAAAGGTTAGTAACTCAGTAATAACTATAGCTTGGCTAAGAATAAGAGTTAAATCGTAGGAGCATGTTCCAAAGAATTCCACAATAATATTCCTTCTGAATCGAAGGTGATCATGCAAAGTAAAATTGGGAAAAGCAGTTATAGGTCTCTATGGGCTATAAAGATGGAACCATCTATTCGATGATGGATCAAATGAGTGTATAGAAAGTTATCCTTTAATACAATGTGAGGGATCCTAGAGTGTATTATTGGGAATGAAATAATATAAAAGGATTATGATCCTTGTGGTTATCAACCTATTTAAGCTATATCATTGAATTGTAATGGGGTTCCAGAGTGCCCAAGGAATTCCATGATAAGAATCTAATGTGATATTGAGTCAGGGAACTCCTATTTAATTATGAAGTCATGTAATATTTTAGTTGGTTCAAATGTTACCTTTAATTTGTGTGATAAGGTCATGTAGCATGAAACCTTTTAATCAAATCATAATTAATCAATAATTCCATTTGGTTCATGCCCTACCTTTCATTAGTGTGAAAAAGACATGTATTATGCAACCATTATTAGTTCCATTTATGGAATATTCAATAATTAATGTTTATTATGATACTTTCCATTAATGTTGTAAGGTGTTCTATGGACATGAAACCTATTAATCATTCCCATTTAATCCGATCAAGTCACATACTTAGTATAAATGCCAATTTCCCTAACACATTTAAATATCAATTCAAATAAATAACCTAAGGATGGACTTGTGGAAGTGACATGGTATATTCCATTCACCATTACATAATTCAGTATGAATTTATTAAAATGAGTCCTAACATTACTGTTTTCAAGCTCTATCACATCATAATAATGGATCAAAAGTGTCAAAATAAAAAAAACTCAACTATGGAATATCACCCTATATGTGATGCTGGGAATTGTGGGCATAACCACCAAAAAATAACATATATGGAATGATCATAATAATACTAATATAATTACTATAATAATGACATATAAATTCAATAAATGACTCCCGTTGAAATCGGTGGGCACCACATGACAATTCCACCAATCTACGAATGTTATGGATGAGTTAATGACCAAAAACCTTAGGGGTATATGATCCTTATACAACAATATCATCCGATATTATTTCTTATAATGGATTAGTTAGGAGAAAAATAGAAATAATCTCACACCTTGACAACTATGTCAGATGAAAAAGAGGAGAAGAAAAGGAAAAAAAATATTGGAGTACATACCATTGGAAATCCAACATGATAATGGGAAGCCCGATCAGATCCTGGATAAAGGAAATATTTTAATCTCTGCCTTATACCTCTAAATAGATAAATATGGGAAGAAAAATAGGTCCATCAAACATAAACTAGTATTAGGAAGAAGGAAGATGCTTAAATAGATCATTAAAGAAAGATTACTAATATTAACCAAAATTTATCCTATTCATGGTTTTTTCACACGATTTCAAATGCCATGAACATATCATGAAAGGGTACGTGGGGTAGATGGGAACTTTCATGGTTAGGTCATATAATCATGCGATAACCGTGTGCTACAATTCTGCCTAAAAGTATACCATATTCATGGATAGGAAAATCGTGTGTCGACTATGAGCCAACTATACACCAACTATGTGACATGTCCAGTATCCTAAGTAGATGGGTTGCAGGCCTGGAATAAGCCCCATACATCCTTAAGACAATTTATAACTCATTAGGCATCCACATTAGGTGCAAAGTAAATAATTAGACAAACTTTTGAGTGATCCATACCTTAGTGAAAACCGGTTTCTTAGAGTCTTCCCCTCACAATAAAACACATCTCTGAGATCAACTTCCAAGGGAGTAGAAACACTATCTAAGAACTATTATTTCCACTGAGAATGTATTTCATCCTCCCGCACCCATGACACATTTTTCATGCATCCATCCTTCTGTAGCACCCAAACTAGTGTGACATACCATCTATAGAGAACCTTCATGATCAAGTCGATGTTGCATACTAGAAAGTCCTCAAAGATAGAATCATCATCTGACAAAACTTCCTCAGGATCAAATGTATGAGATGGGTCTTCATGATACAAGTGAAGCTGTGAAACATGGAATATGTTGTATATGTCATGATACCTATAAGTTGGTTGAAACCGATAAGACATCGGCTCGAAACTCTCTATGATCTCAAACGATCCTATGTAACAAGGTGAAAACATCACTTTCTTCCATAAACCTCTATTCCATTTCATGGGAGATACCTGAAGGAAAATATGATCCCCAAACTCGAACTCTAGAGTTTATCGATGATCATAAGAATATGTTTTTTTTTCTAGACTCAATAGTATTCATACACTTTCTAATTAGTTAAACCTATTCCAAAGTATGCTGAATGATATGGGGACCTAATGGGGATGCCTCACCTAACTCTATCCATCATAGAGGTGAATGAAACGACCTAAAATATAATTTCTCAAAAGGATCCATCGGGATTATCACTTGAAAGAGATCATTATAGGTGAACTCAATAAGAGGGATATGCTTTTCCCATGAATCACTGAAATCAGGGTCACATATTTGAATCATATCTTCAAGAACATGTCGTTACCATTATGATTTTCCATTAGTTTGAGGGTGAAAATACATTCACAGAATCACTACTGTTCCCATACCCTTCTATAACCCCTACCTGATCTGTGATGTGAATCGAGCATACTAATCTGAGATGACATTACATGGGACCCCATAGATACATATGATTCTACAGACATACAATTTTCCCAAAATGTCTTCGTGGAAAGTATTACGAATAGGAATGAAGTGGGAATCATTAATTAGTTTGTCAATGGAAACACATAAAGCATTACTACCTCTAAGATACCTAGATAAAATCAGTAAAATGTGCATAGAAATATTTTTCCCATTTTCCTTTCTGGGACTTGATATTGATGAAAAGAGTATGCAGGTCTCTCATGCTTCACCTTCACCTACTAATAGGTGGAACACCTAATGATAAAACTTGTTATCTGATGTTTCATCTGAAGAGACCAGTATGTGCATCACATGTCTCGATACATCTTTGAGTTGAAATGATAAAATTCCCAATGAGAGGCACAAGACTATTTCATCAACTTCTATATGATATCTATAGGTATCGAGACACGACCATGATTATGAAATATGGAATCTCTATCTACAAACCAATCCAGAGGTGGGTTATATCTTGATATAATCTCATGGAGTAACAAACCATTTGGATCTGAATATATGTTACAAGGAGGGAATAGGTACCTGAAAAATATGAGAGATAAGCCTAATCATGACTATCATGAAACTATAGGAGTAGCTCAGAGAAGAGGGACATTAACTTCCATTCATCATTGGCTTCTCGTATTTCTTGTGCCTGTGTTTTCTGGCTCAGTGCATTTGCAACCATATTTCCCTTAACATGCATATAATAAAGCTCAGAATCAGAGGATTGTAGATATTTCACCCATCTCCAATGTATGAGGTTAATTTCTCACTCAGTAAATATATATTTAAGGCTCTTGTAGTTCATTTACACCACATAGAGCTCACCCAAATGATAGTGTCTCCAGTGACGTAAGGCATGTACAACTATAGCTTGCTCAATATCGTGTGTCAGGTAATTTCTATCATGAGGCCTCAAATACCGGTAAACAAATTAAGTGTATCTATCTTCCTAAATCAACATTACTCCTAGGCCGATGTATGATGCATTAGAGAATTTAGTATATCCAACACCCGGATCAGGAAGAATTTTAACATGTTTTTTGACCAGCCCCCCTTGCATCTATAGAAAGGCTTTCTCAAACACTTCTGATCAATAGAACATTGCACACATTTTTTTAAGGCTATAAAAAGGTGAATAATGACATGATATTTCTTGTTTTAAATGCATGTAATATCCAGCCACCCCTAAGAAACTCCATTGATCAAACACATTCTTGGTCTTCTCTTAAGAAACTACAACATTAACCTTTTTAGAGACAATAGATACACATAATTTTGAGATAATATGTCCCAAGAAGAGAACTTTTTCAATCCAAAAGTGTAACAAAAAAATATTTGCATAAATTTTATTCCCCCTCAATGTAATCTAAAAAATCTCATGATGTTTATCATGGCCGTTAAGAGTATAAGAATACAATAACTTTTCATCCAAAAAGACCATGAGAAAATAATGAAAATAGTTGTGGGACAACAAATTCATCAGATCCACAAAAATTATAGGAGTGTTCGTAAGACCAAATGACCTATCAAGGTACTCATACATACCATACATGCAACCAAAAGATGATTGTGGTATGTCTGACGTCCTAACTCTCACTCGATGATAACACGGTCTCATATTGATTTTAAAAAGAACCCTTGCTCCCCAAATCTGGTAAAGGATATCATCCATATGATACAGTGGATATCCTTTCATTACCATAAGATGGTTTAACCTTATGTAATACACACATATATTTATGGTTCCATCCTCCTTCTTGTAGAAAAAGAACTTGTGAACCCTACTAGAATGTACTGGGCCGTATAAAACCTTTGGCACCAAAATCCTCTAACTTCTAAATCAGATCCTGAAGCTCTGTAGGTGACTTTTTGTAGGTAGAAAGGTTCATTGGTGAAACTCCCAGAACAAGATTAAATATAAAATCCACCTCTCTCTTAAGAGGTATGCTAGAAAAATAATCTCGGAAGACTTCATTGGAATGATCCACTACTAGAGAGACCAGAGAGGTTCCATAAGAGGGGATAAATATCTACCTCAATGGGTTCATCCCTATACAGATGTATTCCCTCTGTTCATACCCCTAATATTGTATATACAGTCATTAAACCATTCTAATACTATATCTCTAGTATGAGAATATCTATGATAGAAAAAGAGAAATAAGAGTTGAAACCACCATTATCAAATAAGGATAGTACTATAGAAGATCCAACAAGAATAGTTCCTCGTACATTAGATGGTCCCATAGGCTGATCATCAGGTATTTTCGATAGTGAATTCAATTTTCCATATCTATGTCCCTATCCAACAGATTGACAACCATGATCATAACTTCTTTGTTGGAATTGATGGTGATCAGGGGTCTGGCTTCAACAGCCACGACCACCTCCTTTTCTAGTTCTACTGGTTCTATTCCAACTTCTCACCCGACATAGCATAAAATAACCCACTCATCAAGGTTGATCAATAGAGGATAATTTTACACATTAATCAAGTGAAAAGGTCCTGCAGGAACAATAAAGATGCCCGATCTGACTGCATGATCAATATTCAATTAGAACTTTAATTAAATTAGGCTTTTGGTTTATCCTTCTTCCACCAATGATGTCACACTTTGGAGGAATCCAAATAATCACTATGGATGTATCTCCCTTGACATGAACCCGTGATAGTATGTTTCCGTTCATTAAAAAAACTACTACCCTGACAAGGCATTGATCTTAAAAACATGGTATTTTTTCCACACATCAGGTTATACTATGTGATTAAAGCCTAATTTACTATTTTAGAGAAGGTTGAAATTAAAAATGAATTCACCTACATACAGATGGTGTACACAAGTCCATCCTCGAAGCATATTGCTCATGACAACTAATCCCAGGAAAGAAGCGGTGCAAAGTGCTTAATCTCTGTGAATCATACAGAATATTTCCTAACTAAAATAGTGCCCTTTTCGAGATGCATCATCTCTTCAGCTCTATGATATTTCAATGTCTATAGAAATAACTGATCATATATGTCAGTCTGTAAAATCAACCCATAACATGCCCTAATGAAAAATAGAATGGGTAATAACATAATAATAATATTTTAATAATAAATATCAAACATTCAAAGAAATAGTGATAATGGTATCCTTGTATAATACCCATTGTAATGAATAATTAACATCAAAGGATATCATCTCCGATGGAAAAATATTTTGAAGGAAAAATTATTTTGAATTCTTCCTGAGGAATATAGACATTCCTCTACTAAAAAACATTTTAAAATATAAAACATGTTCAATTTTTTTTGAAAATATACATTTAAAAATATAAATTAATGGCTAAATGGTTGAGTGTTCCTCATGGTATAAAATACTATTAATAATACATGAGTTAAAATAATAATTACTTCTATAGTTTTGGTTAAAACAAAGATAGCATTGTTTTTTAAAATTAATGTGATGATTTCCTTTAAATTGTTTGTCTAAAAAAATATAAAATAGATAAATATGTCATTAATAAATTATTTTGAAAATGTAATATAATTTTTTAAAAAATTTAGAGAACAAGGATATATAATAAAAATGTGTTTTGACCGAAGATATAATTATAGATTATTCACTTTAGAAACAACATTTTTAATATCGAGTACATAAAGAGATTAAAATAATGGAAAATGTGTATTCTCAGTAAATAAAAATTTTATATGAATGTTATTTAGTTTCTCTATATTTATATAATAATTTTTTTTATCACATGAATAAATATAAACAATCCCAATAAATTGTGATGTTGTTCCATAAAACCATTACCACTTTTGTAACATTGATTCATATGACCCATAAAAGAATAAAAATAAATTAAATGTAATATATTATGATAATAAATATATTCTTGATATTACATGTCAACGGGGATTTATATACACATCCGAATCGAAAAAAGTTTCATAAAATAACATATTTCCTAAAGAAGTAAAATTGAGACAAAAATCTTTAACCACTTTGGAAAGTTTTTTACTGTAAACCCATCAAAAGAGAGTTCCTAAAATCTGAATGTAAATAGAAAAATAATTGAAGACAATAATCATAAAATAATTCAATGGGATTTATATAGCTCACATAAAAGGAATATGAGGTGTATATGAAATGTCTCATGGAAGTAAAAAGTGATACTAAAACCCGTTATCATAAGACATGACCTTTTTCATACAAGTTCAATACTCATATATAAAATGTATATGTTTATTATAAATATATTATAATAACATCTATATATATATATAATTTACTTAAAACCATTAATTATCCATTTTTTGACAATTACTTGTTAGAGTAATGTTTCCAAAAATAACTAATTTGTTTTTGTGTATGTTTTGAATTTATTTGTCCCAATGAAATTGATCATGGTTATACATATCCAGAATTTAAACCATTATCTAAATAACATTTAAATTCAGTATACATGAATTTATATTGATCCATAAAAGTTGGAGAAAATAATAAAATATAGTATTCATGGAGAAGGTATGTCGTACGTACTTATGAACATATTTTCCATTGTATTGTTGGATGGAAAGAATGAAAGGTATAAAATATATTACCATTAAAAAATAATATTTATGTGATCTATTCCACATATTTACATTAAAACGATTATTATTACCTTTCAATTAAAACATGAACAAATTATATCGATTCGAGATGCGGTAGTTTGCCGTACACACGAACGAAATTGTCAAATATACCATAGAATGGAAAATAAGAAGACACATGTAATATCATGATTATATAATAACAATAAAATAATATATCCTATATAAAATATTTAAATAAATCATTATATCCATCTTTTATAGGTGGTAATGGAAAGATGAATGACTTCGGTTCACGTGGCGGTAGTCCTCCAATCAGAATAATGATGAGTTTGTAACCCATTTGATGGAAAATGAGTGGGATTTAGGTCATTATCGTAACATAAAAAACGATTTGTATTTGGGAGATATTTAGTTTATTTTTTCAACATGTTTTAATCATAATTTAATTAGGTGGAGGAATAAATTTGTAAAACACTTGATTTGGGACTTCACCTCTTATAAAAAATAGTTCTTTTGGTTTGCAGCAAAAGGATTATTAGGTTTTATTTTTTTATAAAATTAAAGATTCTAAAATGAAATAATGGAATTAGTGTAGTTATTTGGGTATTTCGTGTGTGAACCAAATGGTTTTAGATATTTTCATAGGAGATAATAGGGGTGGCCTTTTTACAGGTGAGGTGAATGGAACACTTGTAATGTTTTAGAAGAAAATGGTGTACAAATGTTTTTCACTTGATAAAAGGTTCCAAAATGTATTCTTATAAAAAAAATAATATATAATGTCGATATATGTCCATATAATGGTTTTTCGGAATATTTGGGATCATTACTAACACATCTACATTTAGATTAATACATGTTAATCATATTATTACCTTAACCGTAATAAAATATTATTACTATATGTACAATTAAATGTGGCATAAATTTAGTTGAACATTTTAAATAATAAAATGTATTTTTCCAATAATTATTTAATCCATTTGTATAATTTTATTAACAAATGTTAATAATTTTTATTTAACTTTAATCAACCATACATGATTAGAAAGAGGGTTTTGAAACAGAAAAACATCCAAAAGATTTAAAAGCTTTTTATATCCAAAATAATTTTTTTTAAAATGAATTAAATTAGATTATTTATTATATATTTTTATTTCATTTAAATTGATTTAAAAAAACTGAAGTTATGAATTCATTTAATGGAAATTCTATTTTTAATAAAAAACCTATATTTTTACTATTCATCAAAAATTTATGTTTTTAGTAAAATCCCAAAAATACAAATTAGGATAATATTGATGTTATGACATAAAAAATTATGTTTATCATTTAATATAAATTTTCTAAAAGTGGCAAAAATTAATTTTCAAAATATGGGTGAAAAATGATCAAAACAATTATTTAAATAAGTTTTTATCTATAAACTTGGATTTATTTTTATATATTTTGTATAAAATACATAATAAGAATGTGAGAATTTTTTTGTCGTATATTTTAAATAGTTTTTTAATAAAATTATTCACTAAAATTTATTTATAAAATTTGTTGAGAGAAAATATTTTTTTCCAATAACGATAGTTTTTTAGAAAATCATTCCATTTATTTTAATTTATAAAAAATTGGTCAACGAGGAATTAAATATATATATGTGTGTGTAATAAAACTATTTTCATAGTTTATTAAATCATATTCATAACCATTATTCCAACAACCAGATAACAAAAATAGTATTAAATAAAATTTCTTAATAGTAAGTCAGATTTTATATAATCTTAGTGTTGTGTGTATCATAAGATAAACATGGTGTTTCATATAATGTAAGATATAAAATGGGTGGCATGTATCAAAAAATATTGAAAATATTAAATTTATTTTAAAAAAATATTTCCAAAAATCATGTATTGTATCATTTCTTCTTCAATCATCTGTCTGCAAATAGATAGGTGGGACAATATTATCTAGACCTTTAGGGTTTGGAATGACTCTGTCTCATACAAAATTGGATATGGGGTAATTTTTTTGGAATCATGAGCTGTGATGCGATATGGTCACATGGAATGATGTAGTTTTCTGAGTCAATAAATTTTATCATTTTCCTCCATTTTCAATAGAATATTAGGAAATAATTTTTAAAATCATATATCTATTCATTAATCACTACATGGTACTGAGAGGGGTGATTTAAATGAATAATGTGTTTTCGATATAGCATTTTAACTATAGTGGAATAGAATTTGTAACCATTTTAATCCAATATTTTGTTATGGACAAAAAATATGGTAATGATTGGGGTCGTCAAAATATTTTTGATAACCTTTTTCTTAACCTTTGTGAGTGATTTTACCTCAATTTATTTTGGAAAAAAGACTGTTTTAGTAAAGATGTACTTGAACTTTCTGGTTATGGAAGGGGGATATACCCCCAAGAAATACATTCTGTATAAATTAAAATTAAATGGGTTTTATGATGTATGCAATATATGTGGGGGTTATAAGGTTATGTATTCATGTGTCTGGATGGAACTAAGATTCCATGTAAATTCCAAGAAATATTGTATCACATATAGATGTAAATATCCAAGTCTCATAATATTATTGAAATGTTTGGATCCTAAATTGTGAGTGATGAAGTTCCTACATAAATCTCCAATATAAAAATATTTGTTTCTCATATGTTAATTAATTTTAGGACGAATCGCTTAAATCCATATTTGAGGAGGAGTTTCTGATAATGAATATTATCATAAAAGAAAACAAATTTCTTCCACCCATTATATTTGTTCCATATCTTCTTTTTTCGATGAGTGATATTTACTCTAGATTTAGACAGTTATGGGATACGTCCATCCATTTTTTGGTCGGAAATGTTGTTGGATCACCTTAATAAATAGAAGGGGTTATTTTATTGATTTATTCTTTTTCATTTCTGATAATTGGAGAAAACAACATATGATGTCTCATATTAATGACTGAATGATTATGGCCTGGTCTAGATTGGGAAATGGTTGCATTATCCATTGTATCCAATTAGGTATTCTTTGATCTGGATAAATGATAAAATAACTTCCTAGAATGAAATTTTTCTAGCAACGCATGAACATAATCAATTGGGAAGTTCTAATATTCCATTTGGATGGAATGTTTACTATTGATTTTATTGTTTAAAACTCAATCTATTCCTAGAAATTTAATCAGGACACTAGTATTTTCAAGGATAACTACAAGCCTTTAATGAAGGCATAGTACTCCTCTTCACCATTGGTGAATACATCTGACCACAACAAGAAGTAGGCCAGAACAGCCTTTGTGGGAGTGACAAGAAAACATCATAAGAAATCATTTCTAAGATTGGGGTATTCCATTATAATTCCCATTATAATATTGGTGGTTCAATCAAAATATATATCATTTATCTTAGGTGTGATATAGATGGGGGAAAACTTCTCATTAAAAAGTTCTATATCTAGTAGCAACTTCACAAACATTGGGTGTGCTATAAGGATGTCATCCAATTCCTTTCATTTAGCCACCTTTTCAATAATGAAGTAGTTTTAAAATTTCTTCAAACTAACCACCCACCAAGATAGCAATCCATTTAAAATTTTGATAATTGTGATATATTTTACTTGGACCATACCAAAATTTAGGTATACCTCATGTTGATGAATGTAATACCTTATCTTTTTTACATTATAATTTAAGTAAAGTTAACTATTCTATATATTATTGTATTGAGTCTATGTACCTAAAATTATTATACTAATATCATAGAGGGGTTCTTTCTTTACACACATCATTATTTTGAGTGAGAATAGTGCAATGATATTGATCTGGAATTTTCACATATTAGATGAAATATTCCGTTCAACTGGAAACATTTAAACATATAGATATAAGAGGTGTTTCCTGATCTCACTTAATGGATTTTGGATTCTCTCGTCCAGATAAAATTAAATCCATTTCTTCATCATCCTTATAAATATTAAACTTCCATCAATATGATTTTAAATTTGGATATTATTATAATAAATTCATCCATAAACTATTTTAACATTTTTTTTTATTTAGAGTTAGGGAAATATCCAGGATTTATCTGGTCTTATTGGGATTGATTTAGATACCATGATTAGATAGTATGAATCTAGGAATCATTCCCAATGTCACCCACACTATAATTTTCAGCAGTTCATTTTTAGAATGAAATACTATATCTTAATAGATACAACTATAGTGTCAATAATTTTATCACAGCACCATTGGGACTTAATCATCAGATTGTTAGAAAATCATTATGTTATTTCCTTCAAGAAGGAAATGAAGATAAAAAAACAAGGAATTTTGATATATGGAACTAAAATTCATTAATGAAATAGTAAATACATTTTAACACTATACACATTGGGATATACGAAATAAAGTTTCCATATCATTAATGAGGGATATATTGATTTGATTATATCACTAATACCCATTCATGAAATATGGCTCCACAAATTCATCTTTCAAATTGACTAAGGTATCTTTAATTTGGTCTCAAAGTCATCTTTTGAGAAATTCCAATTCATATCCCTAAAATAAATTTAAATATAATCATTACAATCTTTTTTTATAGGGATGTTGTTGGAAATTCATATTTGGTATTGAACTTCCCAAATAATGTTGGATTTGATAAGTATATACACATTGGATACAAAATTAGATATATGAGTTGGATATTTCTCTTAGACACATATTTGATGGAATTACAATCCTTTGGTAGACCATAATGAAGTGTTCTAAGATTAATATTATGACAGTTCACCTATTTTTAGTTTTTGGAAAATACATCATGATGCTACTTCATGAAAAAAATATAATTCTCATACTCCATAAAGGTCATAGTGGCACTGATCAATGTGGTTCATGAGTCCTCTTCTATACCTAGATTCAATTTTTTTGTTCTTATATAATTGATTAAATTCCCCCTCAAATGATTGATGTAAATATATAAGATCCTTTTCCTCTCCAAAAACTATACCAATAATGTCTGAAATGGTGAATGGGGTGTATACAATGATTTAGAAGAAAAATGGGGGTATTTGGGTGTTTTGTGAATACGTAGGGGTATTTAGATCCTAAAGTTTTTGATTAAAGGGAATACTAGGTGGAGATGTCCTACATATATTCTCTATCATCTCAACAATCGTCTAGGGTGGAAGATATACTAACATCCTAAGATTGGGAGGATGGTGTCAGGGTATTTTCACGTCTTAAATTCCAATGTGAAGTATTTTTATCTGTAGAATTTTTATATTCATCAATTTCACATCTCTTCTACGCATATCCATATTGGGTGAATGTTTCCGATATCTTGGGGACTAGAGTTATTTCCCTCTGGATGATTATAGAGGTTGTTCTGATTGATGTTCATCAACAGTGTAGTTAGAATATTTGTTGGATAAACAATTAAATAGGGTTATATAGGGGTGAGATTGATTTTCTTTTATAGAATGGTCTCCACTCCATCCGTTGGTGGAGACTACTCTATACGTTATTTAATATAGATATCAAATTATATGATGGTGATTGTATGTTATATCCTTTTAAATGAGACATGCATGACCGAATGATTTCAAAAATAGAGATAAATTTCTTCAATCTCATTAAAAGGTAACTAATAATACAAAAAAAGTTCACATAATGGGTTTATTTGAGTTATTTACAAGATATTTGGAGTGGAAACGTAGAAAACATTTTCTAACAACAAATTTTCCCTTATCTATTAGATAATCAGGCTTTTGTATATTAGAATCACAAAAGTCAAAGGGAATACTATCACCATCCAATAATATGACTTTTGAATTAACAGTGTATTCAATGTATTAGAGGTTTGATGAAGTAACCCTCATATATGGATAGATCCATGGCCTTTCCAATAATGCATTGATGTCCATGCCTTGAAGAACTAAAAGAAATTAAAATGTGAATACTTGGTCATAAAAATAGGATTTGACCATAATCCTTTAAACAAATTTATGGACCATTAACTCATATAACCAAATTTTTAGGTTTGAGGGTGGAATATCATCATAAATATATCTAAAATGGAGGAGCGTCAATATTGAGGTGGTATTGATTTGGGAGATGTAATCAATGAGGTCCCAAGAAAATTGCAAATATCCTAACATGATGTATTTAGAAAAAATTTTGGTAATTTATATACCGGTCTACTAATCATTATATATGAATGATATAGTAGCAATATGTTTGGTAGTACTAGTATCTACATTGTATACATCATCCACTCTGACATTATCCTTAAAAATATTAGAGAATAAGAGTGCATAGATAAGTGATTTTTATGTTTCTTTTGAGAAATTAATTGCATAATGAATGGATAGTTTGGATAAAATTATATAAAACTACTTAGGGATTTAATTCTTCTAGTATCTAAGCCCATGTTCCCCCCTATGAGAATACTATCTTGATGGGTTCATAGAGTTTGAGACTACATATGTTGAAGGATTGCTATTTTGACTAAAATTTAGTGAATTTTTCATTATAGGTAGGTTAGGTTAGGATTTATTCCCAATGAATCTTTTAATTTAAAAAACTATACATTCAATATTCAATCCACTAAAATATTTAGATTCAAATATGATCTGGATGATTCAATGGAATTTCCCTGATGCGATTGAAATTGATGTAATAATTATAGTCTCCTCTACATATATAGATTCAATGGAAATATTTATTAAATATTGGGGACCCTAGAGACCCCATCATTATTAGAATTTCGTTCCTCATTTACCTCTCCCCCTCTTCCTTGATTCTAGAAAGTGGACATCAGTTTATACATATCCTCTTCATTTATGAAGTGATCTATTTTATAGAAAACATTGAAAGATGTGTGTTGGTATCCTTCATATGTTGAGGATTTAGTTAATTGTATTGGTCCAATTGAATCATTTTATAGGGAAACCCCCATGCTTACAATAGTAAAGTAAGGATTTCTAAAAGTGTCCAGATCATCTTAAGCACCTGTAATATCTCATATCATGAATTGTTTAACTGTTTGAGATTGCACTAACTCTTGGAGGAATATGACGATGAAGGTATAACCTAAAGTACATATAAGTGAATCTAGTTTCTCAAAATAGTTCATTTTGTTGAGCGTTGAGTCTATTGTCTTCGATATTGACTATTTCCTAACCCGTCTACTTCTTGAGCTTATGAATACCTATGCGTGAAATCATATTCCATTCCTATTTTTCTTTTGATTGGATTATAGGAATATCAGTCACTCGATATGAGGGTTTCTTAATTTACAACCGACAAATATACCATATATTATAGTATTTTCTTGATGATGAATAATTTCTAGATACTATTCCCTATGATTTAGTAGATGGTCCATCAATTATGGTTATCCCTATGATTGACCTCATCAGGTTTTTAGGGCTCTCACCGCTTCTACATTATAATTTCCATGGTCAAGATGACGTAACCTATAAAACATTATTACTAAATGGGTTAAACCTTATTTATTCAATCCTAAAATAATAGACACACCTTATATCTCTTCTATTCCTTATGAGGGTGCCCAGGTTGCAGTTTCTCCTGGGAAGGCACAACATGAAACTATTTAGGTTTAAGTACTAAAGCCCGAGCTAGTGTTTGTTTAATCATGATGGCTACAATCCTTACTTTTTTAGGATTATTTCATTTTTATAAAAACATCACCTAATTTCTGGATTTTATATTCTGAATATAATCCTTATAATAATATTCTATAGCATTAAAATGACAACTCCCCCAATGTACATTAGAGGAAACATTGATTTCTCTGTCTTATTATAGATAATTTCTACAGTTATCTTCAACAACTGATACCGTTGATGTTATATACAAATATAATATTTTAAGACCTTTGACTAAATTATGAAGTCAATGAAAATATATTTTTCTCATTATTTACTCTGTGAGAGGTAAATGATTTCTTCTTATTCATTTTTAGTCTATACTGGTGAGGAAACATTCAGTATGGGCCTCCAAGGATGTTAATGACCATGGTGGAAAATGTCTACACTAGATAAATTACAGATCCTATAGTGTTTAAAAACACACATTAATTAATCTACCTATTATAACATGAAAATTACCATGATTAATCCACACTATGATATAAAGTTAGTGACATGTTTCCCTAGGTAACCCATTCTAACGAATATAGGGAAAGTGGGTTACCCAAAATTAAATCCAAGTTGCCATGGAATCCAACCTATTAGGGTAAAAAATTCTCTCTGAATATATTAGTTCATATTTTTCCCACATAATCACCAAAAATGAACTATTGTAATCACTGGAAAAAAAATATTTTGGATGAAAAAATTCACTGGTAGAGGATCTCGTGGATGAAATGGGTAAGACCTAGTGTGGATGGTTTGGCGATGTTAGTCAGTGATGTCCATCCTAGATTGGCATGTGGTGAAAAACATGAAATTGGGGTTTCAACTATCCTATAGGGAGGATGTACTAATATTCATCATCAATTAGATTTTTTAAAACTGTTATTAATGATACAAACATGGTTTGGAGGTCATATTCGTCCCATATCGGATGAGTAGTTCCCTCCAGTTTGATATGTATAAAAGGGGAGATATGAAACCCTGAAAAGAAATTATACATTATGATAAAACTTCCTATGATTATTTTTCTTTAAGTATCATTATATCATCCCGAATTGACTCATATTTTTCTCCCCTTTAATTGACAAAAATATATTCACCTTCCTTGGGTTTATGTGAGAGGTGGATATATCCACAACTTTTCACTAATCTTAAAATAAATAATGTTTGATGAGTTGTAGCAATACATTTTAGGGAGATCCCTTATTATAGTTCTATCTCTAATTCCAGGTGCACATACCTTCTTCTTTAGCATGGAATATGTTTTGGGTGGAATTATCTTCATAAAAACCTTCTCCATTTTGTCAAAAATTACAATCATTTATAATGACAATTCCAATAAAATTAACATAAACATAACACACAGCTAAGATCATATCCCCATCCTAACTAAAATAGTATGGAAATTATCCAGTATTTGATAATCTATCGAGGTGTTCGTCAGAATTCCTCCATGAATTCTACTTTTTGGAATGTCATTTATTCATTCATGACATATGATATTTTAACATCCCACGTTGATGGAAAATGACCCTAAAAGAGTTTCCTATTACTTTCAATGAGAATTCCCCCATGGAAGGGGACAAATAGCATAGGGAAATGAAATGTGAATTTGATTCATCTTATGGATCTTCCCTTATCCAAGAGAATATCTAATTTTAATTTCTAGGGTTGATCAAGCAATATAAATGCCTAAATTTATATATTATTGGGTTTTATTGTATCCAACACCCTTATGTCCTTAAGCTTCTGATATTATGGTGACCCAAGGTGTAGTGGACGTCCCAAAAATTATCCCATCCCTATAATAGGTGATTATTCCTAAAAGTTTCTAGAATAAAAACCATCAAAACCATTTTTTAATTTTTAATGAATGACCTGAGAATGTACTGAGTGTTGTTCCATTTTTTCGTGAGTATGCTTGGAACTTTTGGATACATTGTGGCTGTGATATTTTAATACCATTGATGGAATGTCTACTAAATCATCATAGATTATTTGAGAAAGGTTGAATTAATGTCCCTCTATATCTATTAATGCAACTTTTTTGTCATTGTGAGTAATATATTTTCATTTTTTAGAACACCATGAATATTAAAATCTTTTTTGAATGTTTTCAAAATAGGTAATAAAATTTTAGGTTAGTCTCCACTCCCCCTTATCTAGTCCAATAAGAATGAAAATTGAATTTCAAGGATTATTATTATCCCTTCCCTCTTATGTGGATACTCTATGGAGAATTTGAAGTTATTTGATGGAGATCCATTACATTGTTGCAACAATCTTGTTGGATGACTTATTTTCACTATCCTAAATTTAGATGTTAGATGACTGAGAGTGTATCTGTGTCTATTTGATCATCGAGTCCATCAATTACCCTAGAATGGATAACAAATTCCACACAATAGAAGTTTTTTTCCCTTGAGATGGATGGGGGGTTCCCATATGTTTGTATGTAAGTTATGTATGAAATCCTCTCTTAATTATTTAATAATGTCATATTATGAAGTATCGATAGGATAAAACATGATCAGTATAGTACCATTGGCCAGATCCTTCTATATAACCTTGATGTACTCATCATCCTCATTGAGAGACTTATCATCCTAGTCAAATCACATGAGTAATTTCCCTACCTCTTTTGAAAAGGAATTACATCAATTAAATGATTTTTCAATTTCTTCAAAGGATAGAATGTATAAATGTGTATTATAAAAATATAGTTTCGTTGGGCAATCCAATAACATAGAAATAATATCACCTGTAACGGACGATGAAATTGTTAAATCTGGAACTGACCATTTCTGTTCCTCTCAGTCTGAGTTAATCCATTGACAGACATGAAAAAGTAGAAGAAAATATTTTCAAATGTGAGATATTACCAGGTGGAGGACCGTTGTAGAAAATTACATTTGGAATATTTATACATTCATATTTATATTATAAACTTTTATGAGTATTTCCTCCCTATATTATTGTATAGTTGTAGGGAGGACCTCTACAACATATTCCCTATAGTGGATCACTAGGGTGGAATCTGTTTTTATAATGTGGATGAACAATATGAACAATACTATAGGTATGACTTCCATAATTATTGATACCAATACCTCAATTTGTATTTCTAAATACAGAAATAATTTCTTATATGAATGTATAGTCCCTAGTTTTGTAGGTCGTTATTGAGATCTATTTTGGGGCCTTATGGATTTCAATGTTGACAAGGGTAGAGATATGAGAATGCATATTATATGGTCACTATCTTGAAAAGATATTATTGATCATCATTGTAGTTTGTCTAGTGTCTAAATATCCTGATGAATTTCATAGGGGGTTACAAGAATAGGTTGACATTATTCATAATTTTTAGTGGGATAGGGAATATAAGCCCATTTTTGTTGTTTAAAATTCATCGATATATGTCAAAATACATTATTAGATAGTTATTTATTGTAATTACACTCCTAAATAGGTTCCACGTGAATATATCTATGAGATTCGGGTTAATTATTATGAATATGGTCCCAAAATAACATTGATAAAACAACCTATTATAGTTTTTCATTGGTGAGTGTAGGAGTATTCACCTACTAATGGGTGACTTCAAAAATATGCTAACATTCTCTTGTTATATTGGAAGGGGTATGAGACTAACCTGAAGTGACTACCAGGGCTTGTTGGAAAAATCTAGTTGGAATGGGAATATTACCAAAGTCTAGTTGTTTTTTCATCATTTTTATTGGATGATGATCCTATAGAATGAGAGTTAGAATATGATCCCCCTCATTGGTTTTCACTAAAATAAACTATTGAAATTCACTGATGGTTCAAATAAGAATATGGGAATATCCTTGGATGTTTTGATGGATTATGTAAATGGTAGTCCTATATTTTATTTATTCAAAATGATGAAAAGCCAATAGATTGTGAAAAGGAAAATATGTTGTCCTTTAAATAAATTATCGGATACATGTTTGGGATTATTTTATCATAATAGTAATATAATCTATAATTTTAGGGGGATTGGGTATATAAGCCCACTCACATTCTAAATTTTCCACAGTGATTTGTCGATGAGATTTTCTTGTGGAGTAAATGATATGATATTTCTCCAAGGATGCTTTCAGTATATGAAATCTATCTTCCTTTGATTATTATAGAGTGTGGTAACATTAATTAATAGTATGTCTAGGGATATGAACATTATCTCCATCCTCTATCTTTATTTGCTATCAAAACCAACTAGGGGTACCAGAATACTAGCATATTCCTATTATAGGTTAATTTGTCATCCATAGATGGAGTTACTCATGGAAGACCTTGCATGAATGGCCTAGATACGCCCATTTAAAGAAATATTCAATTCATGACCCTATAGAATTTGGTTCGTATTATGTTGATAATCGTGAAGTCTAGGAACAAGAGTCATACTCAGTTGATCCTGGATAGTGGCAAGGCCATGATCGACCTGTTGATCTACCTCCCAATGATAATTGTTGTGTAAATTAATATTCTCCTAGGTGAGTATCCTTAAGAATTTAAGGCAACAATATGTTCCACTATATTGATCACATCCCCTCATTGAGCAGACAAATTATGTGGTTTCATTTTCATTACCTTCGGATGTGACAAATAAAATTTTCTCATAATACCATTTAAATGACACTCCTAGATTAGTGAGTTTATCACCTAACACTATAAGTGATGAGTGGGTGAAACCATTTGTATAGTCCATTATACCACAATATTTTTCATGTTTTTGGAATTATTTTAGAGCCTCAACCATTCATGAGTATCTTTGGATGCACCACAAATAATTCAATATTATCCTAAAATCTTCTCCTATGATTATGACGAACTAGGGGATTCCATTAATTTTGAATGAATGGAATCACGTGTGAGATTTTAATGTTCTAAAGGGTAATGAAAATACATAAAAAACTAATTTTCATTTATTACCCAAATTTAATAACATATTCATTCAATCACTACAATAATTAATTTATCCATGTCATGTTCACCTTTTTTTATGAAACATCTCTCCACATTTACTGTGACAATTTTGAATTGGTGAAGAACAGATTTACAAAGGTAGGTGATCAATAAGACATTACAAGATAAACTGCATAATGATAACTATTTGAGAGGATTAGTGGTTGGGCTCATGTAGCCATTTTTAGGGGAATTATTAAATAATATAGGACACTGTTAATGTGTAAATATAAGTTTATCAATCCTTCTAAAATTCAACTGTATGATCAATAACTGTAATACTATTGATCAAAAATTGGTATTTATTGATATGAAGATATATTATTTATAAAATGATAACCACATATGTGTAAAAAAGTTATATAAATACCTATACATCATTCCCATTATAATTAGTGGTGATTTGGTTATTATACTATGGTTTATATCCACATAGATGGTAAATCTAAAGTGTAATACCATCATGGAAGGTGGAAGG
The DNA here is from genome assembly GCA_963277665.1 of Viscum album. Taxonomy (NCBI): domain Eukaryota; kingdom Viridiplantae; phylum Streptophyta; class Magnoliopsida; order Santalales; family Viscaceae; genus Viscum; species Viscum album. Next base: position 1,370,649,907 of record OY728136.1, read on the forward strand.
TGTTTTTGGTGATGAGAATAGATGCATGTATAAAGCTTCCTATATATCCACATAGAATGAATCATAACCCTTTTAGTTTGGTTTCACATAATGAGACATGTCACACCATTACTATCATGTAGAAATGGATACTTCCTAGTTGATTATATTTAGCTGAACTAGAATACTAGTTGAAAGATGTCTAGAAATGAAAATATTGTGACTTACTCATTGGATACCCTTTTTGGTTGACCTTAAAGGGAATATGGGTCAATGAAGATGGGTTTTTGACACATGGAATATCTCATGGTGACATACATTTTTGGTTTGGATTGTGGGGATTTTATCCACTTAGAAGGATATGGTGTCATCGAGAATATAGACTAACAAGGATGGGTCCAATGTAATATATCCCTAGATAAAGGAAATACAATATTATGAGAAATACAGTGTATAGTGAAATGGGGAATATGATTTCATGGGGGATGTCACCCTATGAAGATTTGTTCACTAGGAATATATACCAGGTGATGATATATAGGGTCTTGGAGAAAAATGGTCCAATGACCAGGGAAATCTGGTATCTGGGAGAATATGTTCTAGTGAATGAAATAAGTTATCTCATGAGGTTTATGGCACATTGAATATATGTTTTTTATGTTTTGTTGTATAGGGGTGTGGTCTAATGGAAACTTTATTTATGACATTGGGATTCCACCTCAAATATGTTTCCAATGTATCCTACTAAATTGGAATAATGTGATTAAATCTCATGTTATATAGTTTAAATCCGTTTGATAGGTCTAGAACTATGTATTTTAATATCATTTGGCTATGATGTTGTCATGTTGTTTTATGTTCTGGGACTATGATTTTGTCTTACAGTTGATGGTTATGTCACTTGGATGTTCATGTCATGATATGGGAGAACATAGAATACTGAATGGGGATTATTCATTGATGATTCCCTTATATAGATCTCAAATTACATGTCTTGCTGGGACCATTAATGATGGAATACAAGATTAGGGCCTACACATAGGGTGGATGCTGAACTCCATCAAAGGAAAAATAAATATATGTGTATGGGACTTACAGAAATGTATCCCATGATAAAAAGCACAGATCATTGAGTTAACCATTGTTGTTTCCCCCAATAAACATGTGATTGAAAATTATAAATAGGAGGAGGCCAAAAATTACTCATAGAAACATGGAGACCTTTCATTAAGTTTACATGTTGATATGTATAGCTCAATAGTGGTGGTTATTTACTGATAAACATTTCAAGGGGATGGAATCCTGAATGGGAACATAGTTGAGGCCTACACCTATAAAGGATTATCTGGTCCGAATAACTCATTTATTTGAATCAATAACCTGGATGAGAATGATGATCTAAGATAAACCACTGTAATGTCCTCACAATAGGGAACCTCATTACCCAGGGAGTAGGGAATCATTAATACATGGATAGTTATACATATCTGAGGTGAAAACACATGATAATACTTTTATCAATGTGATACATTCTTAAAATTTTGAATGATAGTGTTCAATCCCTAATCATGTATATATGGTGCATTTTGAGGAGGAATTAATAACCATGTTATAATACATGGATGAAGGGATGCTTCATCGTGGAAGTTATAATGTATATGATGACCTAATATAGATATAATTAAAGGATCCTCACCCAAGTAGAGGGATTATAAAAATGGACCATGTTTTCCATGCTCTGAAATTAAGGTGAATTGGACGTGATTAACCCTACTTTGTGATTACATTGAATTTGGTTTATCTACACTCAATTCAGGGAAAATATATTTTGTTTCTCTATACATTGTGATTCTGGTGAATTGTTCATGGTTCATCCTAATAGAGGGATTAATGAAGTGATGTTTTCTTCCATATAGTGGAGGGATAAACCTACTGATCAGAATTATAATGGAACGTGTTCAAGTCCTAGTTATAGTATAAATTACTCTCTATGTGTTCCATTGGGTGAATGAAATAATAATATGGAACCCAATAGTGTTCTTTCACACTTGTTTTGAAGAACTAGATCAAAAGGGGTAATCAATGATGGTTTTAGTTTCATAAAAATTCATGTAAGATAATTATACTCATTTTTTATAATTATTTATGATTAATGCATAAAAGTAAAACTAATATAGGGGAGGGGGTTGGAGACAAACGTGATGAGATATATGGGGTTTTAATTGTCTTACCCTAAATGTTCTAATTGGGGACACGATGGGTCATATTTATTGAGGAATATTGGGGTCTGAGAGCATATTTTGGTTGAGGAATGTAGGAACATAATAGATTATTGATTTGGGGGATTTGGGGGTGGAACTAATGGTGAGCACATTGAACCAGGTCATTAATTTGGGTATCAAAACACAACCATTGAAGACTCTTGAAATGGGAACCTAACCTAGCCTATGACATACAAAAATTTCATCCCAAATCCACTTTTGATTACGATTAACATCAAATTCATCCATATAAATATGGCTTAATGAATAAAATACACAACCTAACATAAATTAAAACCACACCCAAGATGTAACCCTCTACATAGGGTCTATTCAAAAATAGTACAATATATGTATGACAAAAATACTAATAGGAAATCATAGGATTAGGGAAATAAAGGACATACCATAAAGGAAACCACCAACGAAAGAATAATTGAATCTCAAAATTTCTGGGATGAGGGAGGTGGATACCTCAAATTTTTCACATAATATGAATGGTATAAAGAGTGGTTAGAATGGATTTAATTTCATGGTACAATTGAATTTGAAATTTATGTCATAAGGAATATGGTAAGGTTGAAAGGTTTGGCCTCATGATTTACCAAATTGTGTAACAATCATGTGACCTCTAATTTATAGACCAATCACACTTTCATGGATTTTATATAAATATTTGAAACCCTAGAAAAACCATGAAAAACAATGATATCGTAAAATTTATAAAATTTCATGATTTCAAAATTTTTTAAACTATCCATGTATAAGACGCGTTACATCACCCAAATGCATGAAAGGTCTTGTATTTTTCACATTGGTATTCTATAGTTTGAACCCAATAATGTGCTAACAAATATAATAAAATATACATTAATAAAACTAAAAAGATCAATTCATATATTTAGTCTCATGGTTTCCACAAAAAACATTCACACTAACCATGTAATGTTAATAAAAACTAAAGAAACATAAAAAATTCAGAAATTTCTTTGAAATTCAATTCAAACCCCATTGACATGATTAAAATTAAAAAAAATAAGTGACATATTAATATAAAATATGGTCAATGTTTAATATAACTCCCCACTATAAAACCATTTCCCATAAAAATTAATCAAATATTAAAAAAATTATAATAACTCACAACCCAAATAGAAGAAACATTTCAAAATGAAAATCGCAAAACCAATAAAACCAAACATGTAAATAATAAATCATAATTAGAAACAAAAATTAAAATATCAATAAATAGAGTCACATGGTGAGCCTTCCCACCATTTACTAATTCAACTAACATAATAGTTCACTAAATCAAAACACTTTGAAAGCCTTCAACTAAACATTATAATAGATTCTAACCAAATGATTACTAACAAAATATTAGGTCAAAACATGATCCAAAGTTCCAAAAAAAGATAATTATCTTAAAAATTATCAAGAAAATAAATTAAACCAATTAAAAATCATAGTGAAATGATATATAATGAAATATAAAAGGAATGTTAAAAAATGAAGGATACTATGGGTAACCAAATAAGTTTTAGTGAGACTACCATCATGATTCCAATGTTTGTGAAGAATTTATTTTCTTTAATTGTTATCTTAAACCAAAATATTTTTGAAGGATACCTATCAATAACAATTATGGAAGGACTTTATAAACTAGATCATGAGTGATTAGAATATATGAACTGACCACACTAGAATGTCATAAGAGGGTTATTCCTCTCCGATGAAGAGATAATGAAAAATGATTCATCCAAACAATGATCATATCATTTTATATATTTTGAATACTGGGAACCTTTATAATCAACATATAAATAGTGACTCCACACATCATGGTTATCCATCTAGAATCAAAAATGGGTTTAATTTTCTTATCCAATAATTACATAAATGAAAGTAGCCTTGATGGTGGAACACAATCACTAAGATATATGGAATACCATTGAAAACATATCAGCCATTAATGATTCACTCGACACGAACTCCATATAAAAATTAATCATCTCATTAAAGTGGTCAATTTACTCTTCCACCATTCGATCACCCTTCTGAATACCTATAAGATCCTATGAATTCATTATCTCCCCTTCCATAGGAAGGAACTAATAAATAAAAGAATTCTAAAAGAATTACCACATGACCCCATCTTTTCATGATAATGTAATTAATCATCTCCAATGATCTCGAACCAGTCCCCCAAATAATCATGAGATATCAGTCATCCCAAGTCCTTCAAATGTGATAAAGAACCTGAATATCTCTAAAGTTTTTTCTTGAAACATTAAATTTTTTAACAAACATGATCACCAAAAAAAAAGGAAAAAAAATTATAAGATTATATCTCTACCAATATACATGGATTCTTGATAGAGTCAATAAATAGGAAGAATACATTAAGACTATTGGAAGAATACCCCATGTGATTATTTTACAGTTTTCTAGGTGGAATACTAAATATAATGTGTGAATATAAGGCTCAATCACTAATAATTAAAACTAAAACCATAACCAATCTGAAATGAAATATTATCTAAAAACACTAATTTAATAATATAATTCATAATTTCTTCCCTAGGAAGAACAACCATAAAAAAATCAAAGTCCATTTTTCAAAAACAATTAATAAAAAAAATTATCGATTGTTTTAAAACAAGGAAATCCAAATTGAATATATTTTTAAATTCAACATCTTCAATCATAAACCCATTTAGTCATATTTAATCATAAACCCATTTTGATAAGCATTATAAATAATCTCCCCATATATAAATTATACCTCAAATAAATTTTTATTATAAAATGCGTTTTAAATACCAATTTTCCCTTTAAAATCCCTAATTCATATATAAACAACTTTCATACTTCCCAAGACCCTTTTGAATTACAAAATACACTTTTTCATTTGAAAACTCTATTTTATCTATAAAACCCTATTTATTAATGTTCAAAACATAAATCCTTCCACATTCTAACACTAATTCACTCCAATCAAAACTCAATCAATATAAAAACATAAAAAAAGAGATAATAGTTGTTGTACAAGAATAGAACACATGTTTTAGTAGATAATGTACCACTCATGTAACCACCACTAAAGTTATATCAAACCAAACACCTAATATTCACATGGTTTTTTAGTTCATTTGATCTCACCTGGTGATGAATATTAAACTCCCATTATCATCCTCTAAAACGTATAAATATATTAAAAAATTTAATATTCCATAAATCACAATCCATAACATGAAACCTGAATTCCCTAGGCAACTCATTGTTTAATATGATTAAGAGTTGGTAATACTCTTCAAGAAGATCATGCTTGATTGTCAACTATTTTAATCCAATCTACCAGAAACCTCAAATAACCAAAGAGTGATGTATGAACCTAGAACATCTTAAAAATCTAAAAATTAATTTTATTTTTTGTTGAACCATCATGGGTTTATTCTAGAACCAAGAACTCAATCAATCCTATGACATACACAAGGGGTTCCCTAAATCCTTTTAGGATGATAAAAAGAATCTAAGTCATCCAAAGTAATAATTTATTTAGATTTCATGAAATATATATTATTTAAGAAGAATCATAATACATTATAAAATTCTTTCATGACTCATCCATAAGTTTGATATTCACTCCAAACAAAATTTACATTAAAAAATATAAATAATACTAAGTAGGGACTAATTATAAAATATATAAAAAACAAATCAATATAAGATAAACATCACATAATGAAACAAAATCATGGAGTATTTTAGAAATATATTATATATAAGTGGAAAATATGGAAGATACATCTAATCAAAAAAATTAAAAACAAAACAAAAACCATGACATCGATTTGATATCTGGGTCTCTATCCATCCATAAAACAAGCCTTATCATAGAGTAAACTAAAAACATAACCTAAAAATACAATAAATCTCAGGTCTATTGATCCTATGTGGCCCAAGTAGGGTGGGGGTATAATACCTCCCAGTAATTAAGCACCGTCATATCCATTCATTTCCAAATAGAAAACAACACGTGCATGCTTTTTCGGAAATACAGGTATAAAATAAAGTTTCAGAATTTTATAAAACTTCCATATTCCATCTTTTAATTTGTATTTTAAAACCATTTAAAAAATTAATAATAAATTCCTATTTCATTAAAATCCACTTTCAAAACCTAAATAAAAATAATGGCTTCATAAAAATTTAGAAAATAAAAAACAACATAAAATCATAAATAAGAGTAACTATATTAAAAATATAAGAATTAGGGAATGTGAAAACAAGACATAATAAATTGTGAATTAGAACAAGGTTTTTAGTACATGTAAAAAATAAGGAATATAAAATATATAATCATGGGAATTTAAAAAACATTTTAGGAGGACACCCTATAAATTCTCATCTTGGAACCATATTCGTGCCAATTAATGAATTTTCTTTATATATAACAAGTAATATTCTCAAAAATATCCTAAAAAATTGTACTCCCCTATAGCAAACCTATATTATAAAGTATATAGTCAGCCTAATGTGTACTTGGTAGTACCCGTCTCCCATTCCTAACTAATACTCATAACATCCCATGATAGTAATAATGTGGTATACGAGGTAACCTCAACATAAAACATATCAATATGGTATAAAAAAAATAATAAAACATATTTTATTAGTACACCTCCCAAAATCCATCCATGAAAAAACCTTTTTAATAATAGGGACCTCCATGGATGTATGCTTTATTTCAATGAAATCATTTCATGGTTCAAACTAGACCTTTGATTGTAAAACTGATTCCATATTTATATGAAATGATTACATTCATTAAATTTCAATTAAAATTACAATGAATGTTTGAAAAGTACTTCTAAAATATCTAAATGGGCCTTTAAACCATGTTTTTTTTAGAAATATGGAGTCTAATCCCCTTTTATTAAAATAAATTAATATAAAAGAACTTATAAGAGTATGTGAAAACAAGGAAAACCCCAAAGAAAAAATACATGTTTATATTTATCAAAATTTGTGCTCTTATTCTCCATTACTCCACTCGAAATACATCAGATTCATCCCTTTCGTAACCGCACCCCCGACCTCTCGATCTCCCCTACTTGAAGGAAGATATTGAAACCTTTAATGAAGTGTCTTATAATTTGTGCAATCAAAATCAGAGCTATCGTTTTTTTCATGCATTGAATTCATCCAGAAAAGTGTATATTGTCACTACCGTCATCATCCCTCTTCCTCTATTGCTTAATTCGGGTCCAAATTAGAACCATCAATAACATTATTATTCCCTACAATCGATTGTGATCACACCACTAGAGTAACAACTGGGAAATTTATATTCTTGTAAGATAATTGCTATAATCCATTATTATCCATAACATACTTTCAAGAATCAGGGATTGGTTTTGAAATGAATAGAGGACCGTATTTCATAATTTTCACACCATTTCGGTCACCTGAAGTAAGCATCCTTTCCTATGAAACTCAGCTTCCTCTCCAGTCACATGGTCAGCTATAAAGTAATCATCACAAATTTTAATAGTGAAACAAGAATGATATTTCTTCCATAAAAGAAATTTATCATCTTCATAAGAATAAATAATATGAGAATTCATCACCTCAAAAAATATTTCAACACAAGACTACATCTTATTCGTAGAGGTATGGTGATGCTCACCATTCCCATGAACTATTTTTGTGGTTTCCCCCCAAAGAACAGAACCCTACAACTCCTTCCAATGGTTGAAATTATCAACTATAATTTCTAGTCCATCATCAATCTTACAATAGTATTTTATATCATCGTTCTGATTCAACCGAGGAATATCATATTTTTTACCATGAGAACTATTTCACTTCTTGAGATACCTTCTCACGTCATGTCCACAAAATCCCCATAATCTACAAACTATGGAGCATATACAAGTAGATGAATCATAGAAAATAACATTTCATTCCTTGCAAAATTTAGTAATATTTTCATAAGTGTTATGTAGCTCAATAATATCATCCACTATTTCAATAATTACATTTTAAAAAAGAGTTGATCCCAGTTCAACCACAACCAAGAACATGGGGAACTTCCCAAAGGGAGCTGTTTCTGTTTCCTTCTCAATTTTGATCGGGATGCTGATAGATAGACCAATATCATACAATATTTTGGATTTCTAGATTATACAATTCAATCCATATACCCATACCCATACTTGAGTAGTGGTGTTACCAACCTCAAAGTGATTAAATTTCCCATTCCATTCTCTAAAGTGAATAATCCTATGTTTGAGAGAAATGAAACTGAATCCCAGGGTAAAACATTTAATTAATCCTTGGGGAAGAGAATTTAAAAGTATCCCCATCCTAGAAAGATAGAATTCCATGATGAAAAACCCAAAATCATCAAAATTAACTTCTTGAGTTCCTCAACTTTTAGTGTATAAGGGACTTTAGTATGAAAAAATGAATAAATGATTGACATCTCACCAATTTTTAGTATAACTGAGACTATAGGGGTTTCATCTTTGATATGGGCATTGCTCCCTTTTCCTAGAATGGACGAATAAGGAATTCCTTTTAAGAATGCTCAGAAGAAACAACCTCCTCTAACCGCAAATTTTTTTGTCACGCAACCACCAGTTGAAAAGTCTGAGAAACCTTCACTGAGTGATCTGCACCACTCTTATAGACCACTGTGTCATCGGATCTGGGAATCCCAAACATAAAACTCAGAGAATCACACCTCATAACCAATGAAAGATCGGGAAAAACAACCTCCTCCCTCGACGTTTCATATGACACACACATCTCTACCAATGTACCATCATAAGATCGTGAAACATGCTTATGGATGATGAATAATTAAACCATCATGGGTCTAGGATTAAAACCCTATCATGTTGTGATGCCATCAGATAAGGAAACCCAAACACTCACCATGATACTCTTCCTATTTAAACATTGTTTTAGTGAACTCACTATTGGAAAATTCATATGAATTATTATTGGAAGTAATTGGACAATTTCAAAATTAATATTATATAAAAAAATATAAAATTTCAATATATATACATACATTTACACACATATATAAAAAATATATGTATATATGTATATATTCACTTATACATATAAATTCATAAATAACCTAAAAGGATTCAATGATTAGATGAATTTCGGGCCACACATCTATACATAATAATTTCCATGTCAAACTATCAAAAACATAGAAATTCTAATTACCCAAACCATCCATAGTGAAAAAAACAGATCGTATAATTTTTTAAAGGATAAAATCACATAAATTAGTCAAAATCCATTCAAAAACAACCTATAAATTTTATAATTTTCATAACATAATTTTTTTTCAATACAATGGAACAAACATTTGATAATATAATTATTAATTTTTATTATATCTTTTACTCCCATAGCTTCCAAAATCATTTTTTGGATTTAATATCATGAGAAATTTTAATTAAAAAAACATTTTATAAATATTCATGCATTCCATGGAATGTTTTATAATGTAATGGGATAGTGAAACCTAACTCAGATGTTTGTGGATATAGTGAAATAATTGAAAATATAAGGATCATGGCCTAATAAGTCAACCACACACCCTAACTTCAAGAGAAACCACACACATGATTCAAACCACAACCTAGGGATCAATCAATAATATAACAAGACTGTAAAATTAAATAAATATATAGGGTAAGAGTGTACTAGGAGAATATTTGCAATACATTATGGTAATTGACTGAAGAACAATAGAAGGAGCATCAAAATTAATGTGGCGGGGGTGGGGGAGACCACTTTGGGTGGGCCTCAGAAAAATGGGAGGTAGAAAGATGGAATGAGGTAAAATTTTAGAGGAGTGTATAATACAAATTTAAAGTTTTAATAAATCATCGTACGTTGTATGGTTTGGCTACATAGGTTTCCAGACTAGGGAACAATAAATGTACCAACCCCCAAATAAACCAACCACTCTTGTGTGCTTCAGTAACACAATTTATAAATTTAGAAAAAAATTATATAAAATACTATAGAAATTAATTTTATTGTCACATAGTTTACATAAACCGTACACATTAAATTCTATTAGTCTATTACATAGTAAATAAATCACATGGTTTCCCATGAGTTTCATATTATTTTGACCAAAATATTTCTTATTTATATTGGATAACCATGCATAAAAAATGAACAAAAAACATCGCATGACTATGGTATTAATATGGTTTCCCATAAAATAATTTCACTAACTGCATAAAAGAGATAAAAACTACCATAAATTCAAAATACAATTTATCCCTTGGTATACAAATCAAAACCCAATTATACGTAAAAAATACAATTGTTATGTAGAAAAATAGAAGGAAGAAGGTTCAGGGTCTAATGAAGGGTGTGTGCACAGATCTAGGAACATAATATAGGGAAAATTTCCTAGAAATTGGGTAAACTATACATCTTCTACCCAAAACCATTCGCTTTCCCAATTTTCTTCCTTTTTTTATTAGAATTACCATTAACAGTCTCAGGTGAAAAATATAATTCCATTGGGACCTCACCTCCCCTTTTCATTCACATGCCTCCTCTTACACTTGGAACTTCTACCATAAAACACACACAAGAATTATAAATTTACCTATAACCAATTATTGTAATGATAAAAAAATGAAGTGGCATACCAATAAAATTATAATTCATTCCTATATCTATATCATCAAAAATGTTAAATGTGCGATGGATCCAATTATTACATACATATTTACGATACATGAAAAACATCACATGTAATTCCATACTATGACACATTTTTTATTCCATAAATTACTTAGTTATTTTTATTTTTTAATAGGGTGTGTTAGGGTCATTCCATTATATATTTTTACTTTTTTATAAGATAATTCAAATTTAATGTTTACTTCATAGTTAATGAAAACCATACCTCAAAAATGTATAGGGGGTCTGTAATGGGACATAACCCTTCCACACATTTGTAATATGGTTCCCCAAATTATCTCATCCAACCATGAAGGTGAAATGTGCTCCTAGTGAAAGGAACATTCATGGAAAACAATTTAGTTAAATCAAGTAGAAACCATGAGATATACCTAAATTTAAACAAAAATGTAAATTCCTAAAATACCCAAACTAGTTTTCCCCAAATCACAACCCCTCTCAATCACTATCATCTATTTCATTACATAGTCTATGGGATCCTATATTTTAGCTCCTCCCACACTTCACTCTTTCTTGGTGATTCTATATATGATTTGTAGGGAGATCTTCTTTGGTAAGGGATTCATTTCATTTATTTGATTCTTCTTATATTTTCTTGACTTTTCTCTCCTCGCTCTACACAAATTTCCCAAGGATAAACCCTATGTGGCTTTTAGGTTATAAAACCATGTTTAATTGGTTCTTTGGTTGTTTTATCATCTATTAGGACATTATATTTGCTATTATGGATGGTTTTTGTCATATGTTAATTCCCTAAGAAGGTGTTTCATGGAATCAATTATTACACAATTTTTCTTATATGATAGGGTGTTTAAAAATGATTTCATTAAAATAATAAATTCTATTTGGGTTTAATTGAATTTAAATAATCATGTTTTTTAGTATATATATATTGTTTTAATATATTTTCAATTTTCTTGTTAATTTGTACCTTCTTTTTTATCTATCTTCAAAGAATAAGTTATCATTTTGGACAATAAAATATTTATGACTCATTTCATAAATTATATAAGTGTTTTATATTTGTTTTATATAGTTTTTGAAATCGCAATTGGTTATGCATGAGTTAAAGAGGTGAAAGGTTTTTTATTTCCATTATTTAGTAATGTTATATTGTTTATTTATTTTTTCATTATTTGATTCACAAGTGATTGACTTTGAGACTATTTTATATTATGTTAAGAGAATATATACATAAGTGCATGTGTATATATTTATATAGTGAATTTTCAATATATTCACATGTTAATATGGGAATATATTAATTTTGACTTTTTTAAAAAATATATATAATATTTTATATGTTCATACATTATTAAAAATTGAATATTTGTAACATAAAGTCAATGTTAAAATATATATTTGGTATAATATTATAAAATAATTGTTTTTAATTTATTTTAATTTCATTTAAAAAAGGTTTTGATCTAACATTATATTTGTGTAACAGACTTATGAAAAATGTTCGTTTTAAAGTAATATTGAAAAAGAGTGTTTTAATAGGAGTCATGGTTAAAAACATGTGTTTAGATTGTGGGCTACTATTTTTGGTGAAATGAATGATTTATATAATATATGTTTTATGGTGGGATTGTGAGATATCATAAGTAGGAGGGTAACATTATGGCTCATTTCATAGGATATGTATGTTTAAATATATGTTTATGGTTCTGGTGTCCTCAACAGGCCCACTGTGTATTTTTAATTTAGGTCACATAGCTAATTTGGATTCTATAAGTGGGTATAAATATCTTAGGAACCTATTGGTCAGAGATAATCCAATTCATTGGTTATTATGATTTTATTAAAACATTATAGTTGGTGACGTCTATCAATTGAACTAATGATTTTGTGATTATGGTTTACATATTTTGTTAATTTTATTTCTTACTTATCTTATATATTAGTTTGTTATTGAGAATTTTTTACGTATTGATTATATTTTCACTTCATTTAATCATAATTGGTTTTTTTGTTTCATTTTTGAATTATGAAAAATGGATTTCATGGATTGGTTTATATGGGTTTTTATTCATTAAAAATGAATTCTAAAAAAATTCACTATTGATTAAATAAGTTTAGACTGAGAAAATGTTTTTGAATATGGTGTTTTCATATAAAGAATAAGATATTTATGTTTTAAATATTTTTGGCTTTTCCTTCCTAAAAAGGAAATAAAATTATATTTTTAATATTTTATTTCAAACTATCAATTTTGGATTATTTTTGAAAAATAAAATCTTGTATTATTTTAGGCTTACCTACTGAGATATTGATCTGAAAACCAACTCAAACCGCTTTGTGTTTATAAACCAAGGGGCCTTTTTCATGTTTTTATTGGATTCTGGGAATATATTATGGGATTTTGATATATACTGACTTTATATCACATATTATAGCTTTATTAGTTTTTTTAGTTTTTATTTTTAGTGTTCTAGAAGATTCAACCACATTGGACCTTTTCCCTATTTTTTGTTGCGGTTATTAGTGGATGATTAAATCTAGGGATCGTAGTGGGACTTTGAACTAGCTATAGAGTAGGGTTTTTTGGGTCATTGGGGGGATCTATAGTTTATATTTGATATATGATAATTTGTTTATATTATTTATTCTAATTATTGGTGTTTTGGATTCTAAATCTATCAATTGGAATGGTCATTCCAAAATCAAAGTATAATTCCAAAACATGTTAAATTATATTTATCATGGCGAAATAATTTCTATTTACTATTTTCTGATGCACTGGTGCTTATATCCATCATATGGGGATCATGAACAAGCATAATGTTTGTACCGAGTCTGGTATTTTTTTTTTGTTTTATGAGGTAGTCTGATCTGGTTCCTTATGTATGGTATCAGAGCCTATGTTTTTTTTAGAGCATAAGTTTTAATGTTCCCATTGTTATTTGGTAATATATCATAAATGGATGTAGGATTATCATAACATGATAGGTATGGACATAAATAGTGTCTAAATGTATTTAATGTTAGGACACACTATTCTGTAAGGGAATTTGTGTTTCAATACATCATTATGGTTTTTGACAATTTTTTGTTTTATGTTGATGTCATTTGGAATTTTATTGTTGTATTGGGATGATAAAAAATATGATTTTGTGGTAGAAAATGATATCACATATCTAGATAACCTATTTATATCCCTTACACATGGTTCTTTATTACTCTCAGATTTGGTTGGGTAATTGGTACATAATGTACAAAGTCACATGGCCAAATCATGCATTGTCACAAGTCCCATTTGAGATGGGCCTTATATTGTGATATTTTGATAGATTTAATATCCATTTGTTAATAATAAATGGTATTTTGTATTGAAAACAAATTTCAATCAATTATTTTATATTTGAAAATTGAAGTGTCTGTTTAAAATGTTTTTTAGTGATCATTCAATTTTATAAAACATGAACATGAATTATTTTATATATTTTTCGTAATAGGGTTTCGCAAAGAATATTATATTCATGTTCGATTTAAAAATGGATTAATAATTTTTAAATTTTAAAATATGTATTTAAAATGGATTTAATGTTAAATAGGTTGGTGTTAAATTTAAACTATTGAAAATCAATTTTTCAAATAGGGTTTTCTATTGGGAAAATGATTTATTGATACATTTTGTCGGTTCTTGGAGATTTATAAGTTTTATTCATATGTAAAACCAAGGTTATAAAATATATTTATAAATGGTAATTTGGAATAAAATTTCATGTTTTTGGCTCTGAAATAGTTAAAAGGATGGACTTTTGTTTGTCAAATGACGTGACCATTTTATAGTGGTGTTCATTGTTGGTGTTCTTGATTTGATATTTTGAATTAAGATTTAATTTTATTTGGAAGTTGGTGTTTCCTAGATATGATTGTATTATGTATTCTAAATTCCTCTATTAGTAAAATCACACTCCCAAGAAAATTATCTGCCAGATTTATATTTGAGTGATCGTATATTTTAAGGGTACAAAAAATCAAGTTAAATGTGTAATTATTTTTCATGTGTTCCTTTATAGATATTCACTTAGTTTTTTCTTGTGATATGGCGATATTTTGTATTTTATACTATATTATTGTAGTGGATGGTTCCTTTGGAGTTTGATGGAACCTTTAGTTGATGAGGTTTATTTTTGGTCCCCTGGTTATTTTTGAGAACCTTGTTGGTACTTTAGGTTCCTAGGATAGGTGTTGAATGTGTTGGGTAATGTTCCAAATAGTGTGGGAATTACCTGGTGGGACTACCGTGTGGGGTGTCCTAGGTATAGGGTAATAGGTTACCAATTATTTATTCCTTATCCATTGATTGAACCCATTTTATTTAAGAATGAATGTTCATGGGTCTAATATTATTCGATTTGTTCTTGGACAATAGATGTCGATGAGTTTCGTAAAAGTACTTTGTCATGGTACATTATCCCTATTAGAATGTTATAATTTTTTTTCATTCTTTTGGGATGATCAATGATTTGTATCCATTTAGAGAGGTGATTTTTGTGGAATTATGAATTTGTTTTTTGTTTGGGTATACTATTTGAGATCCTTTGTGCTGTGAGATATTTATTCAAGTATATTTCATTAGGGTCAGGATCACTTTTCATAAGGTTCACATGGAAATATTTTTGTTTCATTTGATCCACCATTGAATAGAATTTCTCAAAAGGCGGGGAGACCCAAAATTGGTATTAATTTTTTGATTTATATAGTATCATTTACATGTTAGTTTTTTTCATGAGAATTATTAGATTATTAGTAATTTCTGAGATTCTTCTATTTTATAAGGATATATTTGATGTTTTGTATATCATAAATTATGTCAATGATTTTCATTATTCTCTGTTTGAAAAGCCTATTTGATCCTCTGTTAGTTCAATGTATTTCTGGAGTAATAATGTGTCTTGGTGGGGAGGACATAAACACTGTTATTTTTAATTAATAAATTAATTGATCAAAAAATGGGTTATTAATTTTTATGATAAATTTCAAGACACGTAAAATTTAATTTTTAAAATTTTAAAAAATTAGGCCATAGAGTTGGGTAGCCCACAATTAGTGCTTACATGGTGGTTACCATGTATATGTGGTTTGTAATGGGAAAGTATTATTCCACATGATTAGAAAATGGTTTCAAAATACAAACAACTAAAAAATATGGGTTACATATGTGCCCATTGTATGATTTATTATTTACGAATAGTTTTGGTAAATAGTGAACATAACTGATAACATAAACATATCTTAAAAAATAATATTTCAAAATTGCCCCTCTTAATTTATTCAATATTAAATAACCTATCCATTACTCTTATATATCAGATAGATATACCAATGGGCCCCCAAAACATTCCTTCTCCATATCTAATCCCTTTTTTTTGGGTGATTTGTTCCATGGTTTCATGTGAGATCATCTCTAGTAATGGGTTACATTTCATGGTAAAATTTTTCCCTCTTATCATTGTTTATTTTTTTCTCAATGCTTACTATATGTCACCCTTCAGAAATTCATATGTGGTTTTCAATTTCTAAAAAATTGTGGAATATGTGTGATGGGTGTGTTTTCTTCTATCAAGACTTTCCAATCCCTTAACGTGAAATATTTCTGTCATATATGATATCGCTAAATAATTATTTTCATTATTTTTCATTTCCATAATTTAGTAAATATTATTTTTGGTTTAAAATTGATTTCCATGAAGTGATAAACACTATTAAGGTATAATTATATTTAATTAATCATATTTCTTATGGTCCAAAAATGATTTCTATTGATTTCTAATACGTTATTTATGATTTCTCCCTACTCCCTGTCTTACTTCAAGAAATAAAATATAATCTTAGATAATGAAACATTTATGATTTTTTCCTAAATGATTTGGGTGTCTTAAAGTCACTTGATATAATTTATGAAATTTTATTAATTTATATGTTGGTTAAAAAAGGTAAAAGGTTTTGGATTACCACACTTTATAATTATATCTTGTTTATTTATTTTATCCTTGTGTGATTCACTTATTATTGATGTTGGGACTATATTATATTATTATAGTGATTATATATATTTATGGATATATATATATACATTTGTGAATATGCATATGAGAATATGTTGACATGTTCATTTTTAAATGTTCATAAATATATATGTATGTACATATGTGTACATTGTTTTAAAAAGAAGATATTTTAAAATTATACCCTTTGTTTTAATTTTTTTCCCAAAATGTTTTTGAAAAAGTGTTTTAATAAAAAAATTTATAAAAAAAAGGTTCAAAAAAATAATGTATTTTTTAAATGATGTTATGAAAAATTGTTAGTTTTAAGTAAGAATTAAAATGAGTTTTCTTTAAAAGTGTCAAGGTTTAAAAAAGTTTTTTATTATGGGATTTTATTTTAATGAAATTTATTATTTCTATATTTCATTTTTTTTTGTTGGAACATGGCAGAATGTTGGTAGGTGGACAACTGGATTAGTAATGGTATATCCTTAGGCATAATTCTTGCTAATTTCCCAGTTCTAGTCTCCTCAGGATGTCTACAATGTTCTTTTTGATTTGGTCACATAGACTTCTTGTGATCTATAAGAGATTGAAATTATAGTTGTGTCCTATTGGTAAGAGACCATCCCACGTGTCTAGGATTATTATTATGTTTTATCAATCTATTTAGTGCCCACTCTTATCATTAAGGATGATATTTTGACAATAGTTTACAACCCTTGTTCATTTTATTTATTAATTCCCTTTTACATTAATTTGTTATTGAGTATTTATTTTCTTCTTTCTTATGTTGTCACTTAATTTCATCACCGTGAATTTTCATTTTAGTGACCATTTTAATGTAATGAAATATGTGAATTTATTGAATGATTTACATGGATTTGTTTTCTATTAAATGTAATTTCAAAACATAAGATTTTTTGTAGAATAGGATTGGGATAAAAAAATATTTTCATGTGAATATTTTTAATTAAATATAAATAATATGAGGTTTTATAAAATGGTTTCATGTTTTTTTCAAAAGAGTAAGAAAATATTATTCTTAACATTTTATTCCAACTTTAAATTTAGGAATAATTTGGAAAATATTATCATGTACTACATAGTGATTATGTACTGGGATCTAAATCTCACGCCCTAATAAAAAAAATACTATTTTTATATATTGTTCTCATTTTGAATGTTTTAACTTGATCTTTTTCAATAAATTAAAATGTTTATTTGGAGAGTAACCTTGGATCACATGATATAGAATGATCATGTATGGGAGTCTTTATTTTTTATCATTAAAATAGTTTTGATCATATTCTACATCTTACTACTTTAAATTATTATTATTGGTGTTGGATTATATCACTGGAGGAAATGGTGTGACACATAGATGGCTATAGGTGAGGGATATCGAGGTGAGATAAGGGATTTATTTTTTATCATTGATATCTACATATTTGTTTTATATTGATTAAATTTCTTATTTTATTTATTTTTTTGGGTGGACTTCCAATGTACGTAATAGACATGTCAGAGTTCCATTATAATTTATTATCTTATTAAGTATAGTTTCTTAAGAATTAATCATTCCCATTTATTATATTTTTATAAAGTGGTCCTTAAAATTATCCCATGAGGCTAGAGAATTCCACTCAAGTGACTTGACAGTCAGGTTGGATGTTTGTTCATATAGAATACTATTTCTATTCATTAAAAATACTTTAGAGGGACCACCAACTAGTAAGTAACCTCTTTGATCCTATTTATAATCTCATATGGATAAAAAAATTGGACACCACTTCAATTATTTATTAATCCATTAGTGTCATAATGGAGGTGATATATGAAGAAAAACATCACCCCTGACAGTAAAATCATGTTGATGACACATAAAATCCCAATAACATATATTCCTTAGTTGAATTTCATCCAAATAATTCCAAATTGTTTAAAAATTATTAGATGTAGATTGCAGTATGCCCGGCCCCATAAGAGATGCCTCAATTGATTTCATCATGAAAATTGGTGGCTTAAAAAACATTATAACAAATCCCCATTGGGTATAATTGGAATATAATCATGATACCTATTATTAAAAAAAACCATCCCAAGAAACATTAATTTCTCATAAACCTCTAAAATTTTGAATAAACACTCAAAGAACATGCTTGAGGATAACAATTTTACACTAAAATTGTGCATTTAGTTATGGATAATATGTTTTACTCAACATCACTTTTTAAACCATGGCCTTTTAAAATCCATTCAATAATTGTGATGTGAATCTCATAATATGGTCAAATATTTTGTTTTTGGGTATACAATAAAACCTCAGAATCAAATAGAAATAAATATTTACAATCCCCTCAAGCATGCAAGTCTCCATGAAAAGATGGAAATGGGAAAAAATTCAAGAGATTAATGATAACCTAATATCAATATTTACACATTAAAAATATTGGGATACATATCATTAAATCTATGGTTATAAAATACCATTTACATTCTATAATGATTACTACTCAAATTCATCCCACTAGCCTTTAATTACTGTCTTTATCCCACTAATGAGTGGAACACATCAAAACAAAACCTACCATATCATTCTTCATACCTATCAAACAAAAGTATCATTTAATACTATGATACATTTTTTTGTTAAAACTAAAATAAAATTACCATAAATACATATGATAGTCTCAAATATATTTTTCCCAGAGAGACATTAGGAAATAAATCCTCCCATAAAAATATAGGAAGAAATCTCCTTCAAGAACCCAACATAGTATATTCTTTACGTTATGTAGATTTCCTTTATGTTGTGGCCCTAGTGTATTGACAGGGTTGTTTTTTGTATATTTTTTTAATGCTTTATTTTCTATTTTATCAATTTCACGGTGTTGAAGAAGAAATTTTATGATAAATTATGTATTTAACCATTTCATGAATGATAAATAAGCTTCCACTCAACGCTTGGGAATTATATGGGAGTTTTATAGTATGAAACATTATGGTTGAACATCAACTGAGTTATAATATCAATGATTCGGGGCATTGAATACTCATGGTGTTAGAGAACCTATATTTGGGTGATGAAACATGATGAATGGTGAAATAAATATTGAACACTCATAGATGAAGGTTCATATTGAATATGAAATTTCAAGTGAATTAATGATCCTAAATATACAGTGACATGAGTATTATTATGTTGTAAAATGTCGTGGGAATACATATAATGTTTTTTAAATGGAATGATAAATTACAAAAAAGTGTTTAATATTATTTGAAGATATTGATGAATACTTGTGATGTATTGAAGTAAATATGTTCTAAATATATGAAATATTTAATATCTATGATATAGTAGAAAAATATAAATGTTTATATTTCAGAAGATCCACTTGTAATCTATTTATGATTAATCTACTTCAGTGTAAGATTCATTTTAAACTTAATATGAGAATTTTTTGTCACATATCAACTTAAATATTCCATGTATTAACTTTTTAATCTGTTTTTAGTCACCATTCTTACAAGATACCTACTCATTCTTCTTTTGAATCTTATGACCTTTTGTTTTTGTTTCGAGTAATTAATAGTCCCTTTGGTCAGTTTATATGTAATTTTCTATTTTCACAGAATTTTCATAGTACGGGCTCATTTATCCATCTCACCATTTCATCCATAACAATTTTTAATGAACTATAAAGTGGATGTAATTTTTTGAGCTATTAAATAACATATTTTAAAGCATTTAGTTAAATCGGAGGGGTGATGCATGATAACTAATCATTATCAAAAAAATTCATCCCTACTATATATTCTAAATACATGGATTGTTTGGACAAAATATAATGATAAGATGATAAATAGTAACTCAAAGATCCAAATTTGATGAATGTTTTTGATATGATGTTTAAGGGGATAAGAATAATTTTCATTAAAGGTGGCTACTTGAGATTAGGATATATCTAATGTCAAAATTTCAAGGACATTTAGTGCACTGAATATGGAAAGAATTCCAATCTAGATTACATTATTTTATTAATTTTCTAATTACCCCATAAATTCATGTATAATAATGATTAAATATTGAGTATTAATGTCAACTGATTATAGATTAAATTATATGAAATAACATTTGAAGATATTACATTTTTTACAAGTTAAAAAGCAATAAATACATTAGAAATAAAACTTGTTGAAATTTATTTTATGAATTTTAAATTTCAATATACAATAACCTCCACATTGGTTCTTATAACTTCTCTACCATCCATTTCATGACCGTTTCTACTCCTGGGAGACCCTTTTTCTGATTTTAACAGCTCCTAAAGTCTTCTTTATTTGATCAATGTGACATTATTGATGAATTCCATTAAAGGGTAATGTTTTTGCCTCTATGGGTTGATTTCTCCCATCATATTATGAAAAAATTGGTGATAGAGACTCTGGTTGATAATAGGTGGTAAATCATTATATTATCCTAGTAAATGTATTTTTTGATTGATTCCAGATTTTAAATTAGTGATTATATCTATGGTTATTCCCCCTCTTACATTGAATGTGATATTATATGTTATCGTTCTCTTATCCCTTTATCTATTTCTTTCCTTAGCTTGTAGGAACATGATCATTGAGATATTTATTAAAAGATTCATGTTAAGTGGTTTCATATTGGGTATATCATTCTTAAACAATGTTTTTTCACCATAATCACTTTGAAATTTATCAAGGAATGAATCATTAAAATTTCTAATTTTTAAATTCTTTTAAAAGATGGATTTTATTTTCCATTTGATAAATGGCTTTCAAACATACAATTTTTATAATATTAATTTGTTTTAAAGGATGTATAAAAAAAATACATTTTTATGGTGTTTAAGTATTTCAAATATTATTCACCCAGATTTTAAATTTAATTAAAATATCATGCTTTATTGAAAAATTTATTTACAAAATAATGATTTTCTTCAAGGAAATTATTTCTCATTGGAAATGATCTTCGATGATTTTGAGCATTATTTACTAGGTTGGATTTCAGAAAAAATATGATTTTGTAGTTTTTTATTCAGGTCAAACTGGGTTTTTTGGAGAGTATGGGTAATATGGTTTGTTTAAATAAATTTCATAGATAAAGACACTATGAAAAAAGCATTTTAAGGAAACATAGTACCTCTATTTTGGGAATCTTCCACACCTGATGGTACACCTAGGGTAATGTTCCCCACCTGCCTATTTCATCATGATTTTTTACCTACCATTTTAAACTCCACTAGAGCTCCCATACCATTTTATATTTCTATAATATCACATTTTACATATTTAATTGTTTTCAATTGTATATGTTCATAAATACATTAAATTTTCTTTATCATTTTTTAATATTCGAATTTATTTGGTTATTAGGTATATCAAAAGTAATTTAAAATCTAGAATTTATAAATAGGAAAATAAAAATGTATACATTGATAATTTTTAACACCAAAAAGACATGGTTAATATTTTTTTATCTTTTACAGTTTATCTAGATTATTTTATTCAGGAAAGAAAAATGTTTCTAACTATGTTTTTAATCCATGCCAAATTTTACAATATCGTTCCATATTTTATTTCATTAGAGAATTATTTGACTATTTATTAAATGAATTTATATATGAAATTCTTAGTGGGGCCCTATTTGGATTCAGGTCATACCCTATACACACACACACCCTTAGGTGAATGTAGACATTTTTATTATGATGTAAGTAAAAGAAAAGAGCCATTGGATAGTGAAAATTCCATTCATTACCATAGTGTGTGATATTGGTGGTGAGATGGTGTCATACAGACTAATTATAGAGTAATTCCATGTTTCCCTTGTATTTTCTCTTGTTTGGATTTGTAGTTTTATTTATTACACCCATTATACTATAATCCCTTGTGGCTTATTATTTTTTATACCAAATCTGTTTTCTGCAGATAAATTTTTTTAATTATTTATATATGGTAGAATAATTCTTAAATTTTATTCATGATACCTAAATCCTACTCACCGGAAATTGAGGATCCATAAAGTCAATCATTACATGTTAAGGCTAGTTTGGGTATAAAACATTTATGGGTTACCCTTTTCTGTTCATGATAATTTGGTATTTAATTGGGTTTTCTTCCATTTCCATGGTTGTTGGTATTATTTAAAAGCTATTTTCATAGACAATAAACAAGATTTTCATGATATAAGGATTCATTATGAGTTAGTTCCTAGATGAATCTCATTACAATGATCTTTATGTTACAATGGGTAGTCCCAGAAATTTTCTGTAGTGTTTGAATTAATAATTTACCTAACCTTTTATTTTAGTTTTTTGATTGAGAATATTCCTTGTCATAGTCTTTGGTAATAATATTTTATAAATTTTGTTTATATAGTTCTATGGATCCAATAAAATTACGAAATGAACACTATGGGGTAGCTAAAAATGTTCCCCAAAAAGTTGAACCTCCAATTCACAATAGAATCATAGAAATAGTGGTTTGTACAATTCATTCCATTTTCCCAAGAGATTTGTGAAATCTAAAACATGAATCAATCATAGATAACCTAACCTTATTGGCCAAATGGCGTCAAGGGACCCTCACGTATTTCTGATTCTTCCAATTACTAGTGGGGGTCTATGAGTTATGGTGGGAGGAAACTACCCTCTTAATAATAGTGAAACATAATGATAAATAAAGAGTAAGCATTAAAAATAATATAAAGTAATATTTATATGAATAATGATGATTAAAAATAAACATACAAGAAATAATAAATTTAAATAATAGTAGTAAGATATCATATATAG
This sequence comes from Viscum album, assembly GCA_963277665.1. NCBI lineage: Eukaryota > Viridiplantae > Streptophyta > Magnoliopsida > Santalales > Viscaceae > Viscum > Viscum album. Next base: position 1,370,673,733 of record OY728136.1, read on the forward strand.
CTAATAATTTCATGATGATAAAATATAAAAGTAAGTAAAACTTATTATTATCCTTTAATAGTACTATATATACAAAAAAGTATGAATAAGACTAAACATATATCACTAAAGTATTTATGAATACTTATTAAATAATTTAAAACCAATATTCTAAGAAAAAACAAATCATGTTTTCATAATTGGGATATTCCCTTTATCCTTAACGATATCTATGAAGCATGTCTATATACCAATCAGTGTCCGGAATGTGGTGTGATTAAAACTCAGTAGTCTGGAACAAATAGTGTCTAATACAAAACTAGTCTTTGAATATAAGGTGCAATAGTGTGCAATATAAATGTACATTATAATGGATAAACTATAATGTTTAATTCTATTGAAATAAAATATAAAAATATAAGTTGTGTCACTGTGGTATACAAATGAGTAATGTTGTAGAATGATGGTGATCTAGATAAATTGAACACAATCTTCAAGTTACCATGATATCACTGTGTATCAAACCATTAGAAGTCCTAGAGCCCAAGGACTATGGATAAGATGTCATCATCGAGCCCAATGATCTCATCTAGGGTAAACTCGATAGAGACTATAGTTGATCCCAAGGAGATAATACATGGTGGCCCATGATTGAGGATGTCTTGAAAAATCAAAGGGTATAATCCAAGGAGTTATAGTTTCTTGTATAATGTAAGTGAATAATTAGTGTCATACCAAGTTATTTACATATCTAAGACATTATCTGTGTCTAAAATTTGGTGTTCCTCTTGGATGTTGCATCAACGAATCAGGTTGAATTTAATGAGTTCACTCAAAGAATTCCACATTGGGTAACCAAGTCTTTGTCAAGGAATGACACACATATATACTGATTTATATCTATAATAATAACCGTACAATATATTTATTAGTGATTAGAGGGCCATGTAACTATCCATTCCCTTTATTAGTGATTTTTTCTCAATTATATAATTTCATAACAGGAAATCAAGAGGATCAAGTGATGTATAGTTGTCAAATAACAATTTAATTGATACAATTAACGCTTCCACTTATATGAATAAATATCAGCGCACCAATGGGTTGTTTTGGCTAAAATTTAAGATTGATAATCATTATAATTTAATTGAATTCACCCAAATTTTGTTTCATATTGATGTCATCAACCTCAAATGTTTTCAATAGGTCCAATGTTGGGTGTAAAAATTTAAATAAAAGGGTTACAAATGAACTAGGAAATAAATGAAATGAACAATGTGTTTCATAATGTCCACAAACCATAAAACCATGATTTTTTTGGAAAAGTAATTGTACAAATTCCTTATATTTTTATTACACTCATTTTATAATATTTTCCTTAGATATGGGGTGGGAATCAGATGAAAAGTGAAACAAAAAATAATCTTGTAATAGGGTGTATTATGTGTTTCAAAGATAACACCAATGATGGAATGTAAAAATTATGAAATTTGGAAATAGAATGTTCCAAATGTCAAGGTGGATCCAAAATGAAAAAAAATCATTAAATTCAGAGTCTAAACAGATTATATATCTTATTGTAAAAGTAGTGGATGAAAATAGGGATATCTAATGTGTGTGTTTATAGGTAGAATAATGTGGAGAAATAGAAGAGGAAGGATTAATGTATTGGACAATGACATGGTAATTTCACAGTTTTTAAATGGGAGTATGGTTTGGAAGAATGATTAGAAAAATATTCAACTAAAAATGGGAACCTAGTTTCCAAGGTACAACACCTCACATTGTTCATGTGCACAATTAGAATAATTGTTCACTAACCTTTCATTTGGAATAATATATAAGCACATAACATACATTCTCTAGGATCCTAGTGGTAAAAACCATATGAGAATAATGTTTAGTGCCATTGTAATTGTATAGTGGATTCACATAGTCATGAATCCTATGTTTCATGGTTTGAGAAACCATTATCCTTTTTATCTATCCTGTATGGTCAAGTTACGCGATTAGTACTAACCATGTAATAACTATGTGCATCATCCAATTCACTAAAATCAAGAACATTGAGCACCAAACAAGAACAAATGATCTTGAATACTCCATGATCCCATTATGTAATTGCAATAAGGTAAAATAACATATATCTACATAATTAAATATGTTAATAAAGGAGAAATTTATATCTTCCAACCTCCCCTCATTAAAATAACTTTTCTCCAAGTTTCCCTTATGTGGGTGGTTGAGTTTTATCAAAAAATAAATCCCACTATTAAGAAGGTATATCAGACTCTCACTCCAAATTCTCATCTTTTTCATGGACATATTTTTGTAGAACCCAAAGAAAATAATTTTTTTACTTCATATATACATCATGTTATGTTCAATTATATGAAAAGTATACATCTAATAGGAGACATCAACATCTATCTCAACATCTTTGGAAATAAATGAATGATATGGGTCAGAGCAATAATAGGGACAATAAGAATCATGGAAGTATTCATTCATGGACTAGTAGCTCAGAGTTAAATATATCCAATAGGATAACAGTTTGACTCTCTATTCGATATTGAATGGTCAAAAAATAATTTTTTTCTTCCCTTGTCAATGAATCAGTTGAAGAAAAAAATCATGGCGATACATGATCGAATTACCTATCTCCCACAACAAACTCAGAATTTCAGAGATGATGATTGGAATATGATTTAAAACTAGAATAATTTATATCCATACATTTCCTAATCATTTTCACATACTTCTATGTCTCCTTAATGATACGAGGTCCTAGTAGATATGCCTCTCCCACCTCTTACTAACATATTTGTGAATGACCCAACCTACCATAAATAATCACAAGTGGATCCATTGAAATAGTATCTTTGAAACTATTCCTTGTATTTAAACATAGAAAGAGGAATGTCCAATTCCAAAAATACTATAGATTTAAGGACACATGCATGGAGGATTTATTATATTACATATGTATTATCATCTGACTGGCCATCAGATTTTGGGTGGTATGTTGTACATAGAAGTAAATATGAACCCATATTATTCTCCAACCCATATTAAAACCGATAAGTTAACCAATCATCAATATATGATTTGATAGTATGTCTAACCCCATGAATGCGTAATAAATCTTCTTCATAAAGCCTCCCATGATCATCCACCTAGAAGGTCTCCTCGATTGGAAAGAATATGGAGTCATTCATTAGTCTTTACAGGATAACCAGTACAACATCACTACCTTGAGGCTTTCTGGGTAAACCCAGCACAAAATCCATAATGACATCTTCCAATTTATGTTTTTAAAGGGGTAATTGTTTTAAAAGTATAGTGGGTTGATGGTGTTTCCACTTAATATGATTATAGGTGGAACACAGAGTAACAAAACCTTCATTTTTATGTTACATTGCATGCCACAAATACTGACAGTGTTATTCAAGATACATAATAGTGAGTTAGGGGTATAAAAACCATTTTGACGCATGATATTATCATATAAAATATTCTCAAAAGTATATTGGTACACAAAAATTCTCATGAATATGCATAATTTAATCCTCATCAACATGAAACCTAGGCTATGGGTTTTCACATGATAGACATTCCATATGGACTAAAAGATATGAATCTAAAAATTTCATCTAGTTAAATCTATCTAGATGAAATAATAAATCTTTTATATTCTATAGAAAATTATTCTTGAAAAACTCTTGAATATCCATATGGATTTCCTGAAACAAAATCGATAAACTTCCATTAACTAGTGCTCACCCAGACAACTTGAATTTGAGTCTTATCTATCAAAGAATTAGAAATATTGTTAATATTACCTATTGTGTAAGAAATATATAATTCAAAAGACTGAAGGAATATTTCCCTTTTTCCTTTAAAAATTTATGCCACACCGATTGAATATGTATTTGAGGCTTTATGGTATGTGTATTCAACAAAATATTCTTATATCGTGTAATGTATCGGAATATCTAAATTATATAGTACTCCTACTAATTCTAGATCACCATGATCATCATGTAATTATGACCATCAGTCCTAAATTGATGATTCATGTTTTCCATGACTCATTATAATTAATCAAAACTACACCCAACCCAACACCTCATGTAAAAGAATAAATTTTATAACCATAACATAGCTTAGGTATAATCTAGACTTTCACTAAGGTCAACCTTCATTTAAACTCCCAAAAGGCCTTTTCAAAAGCTTCATTCCATGTGAGATTTACATCTTTTTTCAATCTTATATGTGATTCTAAAAGTCATTAAAATATCTGTATGAAACACTGATTGTTATCTGATAGCCACTAGAAAAACCATATATAAATGAAATTTCTGGTCTTTCCCAAGGAAAAATGGATCTCCCAATTTATTTAACAAAATATACCCCTTCTCTTGATATAATATGACATATAATGTTAATTTTTTCAATCATAAATTGTAATTTTTTGAGCATAACATATAGATGGTGCTTTCTTAGTGTACTCAATTTTATTCCAAGGTGTTCAGAATGATCTTTTGAATTTTTATAATATATTAAGTTGTCGTACGTGAAAAATATCACAAAATAATCAACGTATATATGGAACACCAAATTCATTAAGGCCATAAAAGTGGTGGGTGCGTTGGATAGGCCGAATGGCATACCCAAATACTCGTTAAAGGTATACATACTTTAGAAATTTATATAAGGTATATTTGACGATCTAAATCACACTTGATAATATCCCAATCTAAAATCAATATTTGAAAATAGTCTAGTTCCTCATATTTAATAATAGATATCGTATATATGAGAAATTAGGGACCTTCTCTTAATAGTACGTTGATACGACCTCTAATAATCCTCACATTACCTTAAGGTACAATTTTGATTTATGGGGAAAAGAATAGGTGAAAACCAATTATTTGTATGATGTTTTATATTATCTTTAGCTTTCATGTCCTCGGAATACCTATTGATTTCATAAATCTCAGTAAGATCCATCAAATATGAATTGCTATATATGGTTTCTACTCCTAGAAGAAACTCAGAAGTGAAATGAAACTTTGTCTCTCTCCAGAGGAAACCAAAAATATGTTTTTACGAAAAATACTAATAAATCAATACTTAACTAGTGGAAAAACAGATTTTTATACTCTCTAATCATTAATAAAGTGACTGGGTATCTGGGATAACACTCTTCCCATCCCCTGACAGTTATCTCCATCTGAACATACATATAAATCCCATTCTGCCTCATGAATATAGCTACTACACTTAGGTGATTTAAAAGTATCCATGAGGTGATAAAATTCAATATGGGATCCATAAATTGCTACCAAACCCTTCGTAAGAATTTTATAAAAACCATTCATTTCAAGGATAAATATTTTCCATGTGAAATTGTAACATTTGATTATGAGGGGGAATTCTATGAATTAGTGTACTATTTTTAACCATATTTCAAATTAAATATCAGGATTCATTTCCAAAAAAATGTTCTAAATCTCAATTCCAAGAATATATGTTAATGAAAATTATAATAATGAGAATGTAGTGACCCTATCAAATAGATTTTATACTAAAGTTGAGGCTATTATGATCATACATTGAAGTATAGATGGACCAACACTCCAATAATTAGGGTAATGATTCATTACATATAATTGGCCAAATTAATGACCCAGTGTCACAATATAACACCCATAGAGAGTTATATTTTTTAGAACTACACATTATATATTTGGATTTCCCTACCATTACCACAACCCCAGTCTAATTGACCAATAGTAATGTAGCTTCTAGCCTGGTGCAAAACTACTAACCCTACTCTACAATTTGTAGATGGTGCATATTCTCTCCAACATGAAACTAGGAGAAATGTCATGAAGAATAATTGGAAATGAAAAAATTAACTTCATAATCAACACTCTAATGGGTCTCATTTACAAAAAATATTCATGTAACATTTCCCCCTATATTAATGGAATATAATATGACAACTCATGTGTGAACTCTGAATACCACAATCCTAGAATACAATTTTGATGTGATTATTCCTACCATGAGATAATTCAATACCTATATAAGAATATGAATTTCCATTCATTGTATATTGAACTCCCATTATATTTTATGAAAAATTTGGTTACTGGTTTATTATATTATAGGAGGTAGTAAATCAGATAACATTCTCCTTAGATCACATGGAATACCAAAACCCACCCACAAAACATCCAACCCTAGATAGATCATCCCCATCATGAGTGAGTATAAAGAGTTGAGACTCGGTGAAATATGATGAGTAATCCATTACTGGTACAACAACCTATAATATATTGATTAACATTCTTTCTCAATCATCCCTCATCAGCTCTGAGAAAATTTAATCATGGAAATAAGTTTGGAACCACCACTACACCATAACCTGATATTGTTATGTCTTTGTAATAACTTCCCACCAAAATATGGGAGATCTACAAAGAATATAAAATTTTAGCTTTATCCTTCATTATAGACTTTTTTCTATAATATCAGAGATGGTGATTGTATCCTTCAATTGAGATTCAGCTGCCCGAGTTAAACCATCCATCGAAAAAGTTGGTTAGTGCTGCTGTTGGAACTATATTTTCAACTCAGACATAGTTGGTGAATGTCACGAAGCTCCTTCAATAAACTGAATATGTTTTATGAAACTGTCTCTGAGTTGAGTATTGTCTCCCAGTCAATGTATAATAGGTGGAAATAACAGTGGTTCTATAGGTGTCACTAATGTATTGTTAGGTAGCACCACCATTGGAAAATAGTTGTCACTAACTTACTTATTATTGACCAAATGCATTTGTGGAGGCATAAATTCTTAATACCAAGAACATGCCTTATTATAGATTCCAAGGATAATTTATTTCAATTATTAAGCTATAATAGGCTGCTGAACTGAATAATAGTGATACACAAGGAAAATACTAGATTCATGGGTCATGTTATAGGTAAATATTAAAAAAATTAATTTCAAGGTTCAGTTATATGTGGTTTAAATTGAAAATTATTGAGAAAATACACATTAAATTGTAATAATAATCCCCATTTATCGAAAACTATTTCATTTAATATTTATAATTTTAATAATGTTTTGATTTATAATTGATCAGTTTGATGTTGTTGCATTCTCATGTTATAAATTTCTAATCATTAGACGTTACAATTAGTATTCCAGGTAACTACAACCAAACCTTTTTCATTCAGTTTCAAGATATAGAAATTATATTTATGATTGTCCAATTATATGGATCAAAATTACCTATTAATAGAGGGGAAACATTATAAATTAAATTTGGAATAAATTTATCCATAAATGAAAAATGTTTTAGGCCATGTAACAAATGTTCCATTAAATAAACATGTTAAAGTATATTAGATAAGGTGCCACCATCATGATATATATGAAACACCACTTGGGTTCTTGAAGAAACTATAAGTAACTAATTGTTTCCTCCAATTTACTACAATAATTGTTAGAAATTTTATAGTTATAACAATCAAGGTACACACAAGGAGAAAAAGGCCCTAAAATAAAGATGGAATATCATAATAATGATATATAAAAAAACGTATATGCCTATTTTGATGTATGAAATAATGTTATTTTTTTCGATACATTTCCAAAGGTAAATATTAATAATAAATTACATCATAAATCATGTGTGTCATCCAATGGTGAAGTCATTATGATTGTAATAGTAGAAATCAAGATTATTAATTCTCAAATATGTATCCTTTTTCCCCCTAAAATTAGGTCAGCAACTCCCTAACATGAATTATTACCAAGTTATGACATTTCATAGACATTTTTATATCATTAAAAAATAAAAAGATAAATAAAAATAAAAATATTTGATACACTTCATTAAATCCCATACGAATTTCAATCATAAGTAATTGAACGTGGTTGGCCATATGGCCTCAAGTACACCTCCTCTTATGGTAGATGATGTAGAATGGAAAAGAGGGTCTCTGATGGTATGGTGTAGAAACTATACCTTGTTTTTCAGAGTGCATAATATCAGTAAATAATGTTTATAGGTCAAAAATAATATATAGTAATTTTGAAATATCTGAGGCAGAGAAATAATAAAAATCCATTTAATAATAAATTGATTTTATATGAGTAGGAATGAAAATATAGATACTACTTCCATGATGATAAAAATATAGGTAGGCATATTATAGTAGACCATATAATATGAAAACCAAAAAGGAGAAATTATATCTCCAAGGGTATCCTAAATACATGCTCGGTAAATACTCCCAGACTACCATACTAAAAGAAATAAATCATCCATTACTGTCATCTTCCATTTATCCTTAAATGTATCCATGGAGCCAGTCAGGGAACTAATCAATGACCCAAATTGGGTGTCAATAAAACAATGTAGGCCAACAATAATTATTTCTAATACAGAATCCTTGTGTGAAAATAAGATGTATAAGTGTTCAATATAAATTAACATAATAATGGATAAACAATAATGTTGAAGTCTAATACAGTCATGTGTAAAAATATAATCACTGGTAGTGTAGTATAATAATGAGGAAAATAATACAGTAAAGGATAAATATATAAAATAAGAAATGTATTTGTCTTATGGTTGATATCACAGAGTATCAAACCATTGTTAATATATGATTCCAAGAACCGTGGCCAAAGCCCATGGCCAATGCATCCCAATTGAGTATAAGGAGCTAGTCCATGATAAACTCATTAGAGACTTGATTCATAACCTAGAAGATAATATATCCTAGTATATCTGTGTGTACATCTTTTTGAATACAAATAGGTAAAAAAAGTAATTATAGACTCTAGAATAAATTAAGTGAATCATCAGTATCATATCGAGGAATTCAATAATTTGATGCATTGGATTAGTCTAAGGCTTTTGTTCAACTTAAAATATTCATAAATGAATCGTGTGTCCTCTAAAGAGTTTTTCAATGCATTCCACTCCTAGAATTGAACTCTTACACTATTTATTTCACTCATAAATTGTGATACTAGACCATAATCATAAATAAATAATATATTTGAAATTGATCAATGATCCTTGTAATGATACATACCATTCATCAATTCATTTTATTCAATTGGATCATCTTATTATGGGTTATCAAGATGGTCAATTGATATATAAATATCATCAAAAAAAATTATTTAATTCCATCTTGGCTTCAAATTATAGAAGGAAAGTTCAAAACAACCAAAGGGGTGGTTTGGTTATAAAGAAATAAAATTAATCATTAGAATTAAATTTAACCCACCCTAATGGTGTTTTATGTTTAGAGATTCAACCTTGTAACGTCTCGACCTGGATACCACTAACCGGGGCTCCGTGCCAGTTCGCCACAAGGCCACAAGCGCATTTTCCCAAACGCCAGAGGCTTCCGACTAGCAGCAATGGCCTTGGGTGTGATAGTACGAAAAATATGCCCTCATTGGCAGAGTACACAGTAGAAATAGATAAACATGAAAAATCGGAAGCAGTGAATAACCTATAATAATAAATAGCCGAAGACCAAATCAAAAAACTCAACCACATAAGTATATATGAAATGATACAAGGTATAAATATAAGAAAGTAGCCAAACAAGTCACAATGCTAAAAACACCACAGTACCAAAACAAGTAAAAAAAAGTAAACAGCTCCTCAGCATCGCATACTAAAGATTGGTCCCATGCTCTCATACTCCAAGAAATCAAGTACCATAAGTCGAGGGGCACTTTCCATTGTCTATACCAGAAACATCATAGTATGCTTGGCCCTAAAAGCATGGCCCAAACAGGGTTTGAGATAAAATCCCAGTAGGCAATGACCCGAAGATCTGTTCCTAACAATCAATGGGTATATGGCAGGTAAAAGTACAGTAATCAGTAAACAACAACATCAAAGAAACATGTAGTAAACAGTAAGCAGTAAAGCAGGATGATACACAACAGTAATCAATCCACAAGCAATAACAACAGTGAAGAAAATAGCAAACAAGCAGGAACCCTCTGGATGTACTCACAACCATCCCCTATGTTCATATCCAAGAAGTTCCAGAACCCTCTGGGAAGTGCACTCAGCCTAACCCCTCTGGTTTGGTCATACAAATTTATGAGACTCTCTGGGGAAGCTCACTCGGTCAATTCCCCTTATAGTTTAGGGTAGTCAGGGACTCTCTGAGGAAGATAACATGGTCTAACCCTCTCAACCCCAAGGTCTAGAGACTCTATGAGGAAGCTATGTCGATAAATTCCTCCTATAGCCTCAGGTATACCACAGAATCTCCGAGGAAGATCACTCAGTCAATTCCTCCTCTAGCCTGGGAAGGGTCTTAACGATATTAAAACAAGGTAATACTCTCTAAGGAAGATCACTCGGTCTACCCTATTGTAGTCTATAATATCTAAGACTCTCTGGGAGCTCACTCGGTCCATCCCCTATAGTCTAATGTCCAAGACACTCAGAGGAATCACTCTCGGTCTACCCTCTTGTAGTCTATAATAACTAAGACTCTCTGAGAAGCTCACTCGCACCATCACTTATAGTCTATTGCACCAAGTTATCTCAATACTATTCCAGGCAGTGCATAATAATGCTATAAGTCTAGAGTACACCTATATAGCTACATGGATATCAGTCTATAGGGAAACAAGCATGTTATAAAAAAACACTCCATTCTAAAAAACAAAATGCATTGAAACAGGGGTAAAAACCACAGGAAAACAAAACCCGAAGGTCATAAACAGAGAAAAGAATGGGAAAAACATCCAAGAACAACAAATTATCCTCTAACATGATTAATTTACCTCTACACAAGCATAAAAGCAAGGTAGGAAAACAATACGGGAAAAAAGGTGGACACATAGTACCCCGCTCAGGGGTATTAGAGGAATTTGCACATAAAACTCAATGACAATGAACGGTCAGGAACAAATAACCTACCTCAATCCTAGGAGATCAATATACTTGAACCACGACAACTGATTCTCCCCCAAATGTTGTAGATCTGAGAAAACGTCCAAAATGTTCAACCCATGATAACTTGAGAAGGAGGAGGAATTGGAAAAGAAGGCTCAAGGAGAAGGGAGAAATCACCGCTGCGATTCCAACGCAATTGACGGTGCTCGAAATGGAGAACTATTGGAGGAATTGTGGATCGTCGAATATCCATGGATTCCCAGAATTCTCGGACGAACATGACCTAGAAGAAGACATTTATGTCGATCAAACGCGTCCCCAGTCCGTTTAGTGAAAAAAAGAATGTACACAGAATCTATTTCTAGAGTACATGGTGCGTACTAGGTCATTCCGTACCTGCCAAAATCGGCCTCCACGTCACCCCTACACACTATGTGTGTGGACCTGACACGGCGATTACACGGCCTCGATTGGGAAAATAGTACACTATGTGTACTCAGAAAGTACACGGCGTGTACTTCATGAATTTCTAGAAATATTACTTTTCTCAAAAACTCCAGAAAAGGAAATAAATACATAAAATGATGATTCGGGTTATTAAAAACTTTCTCCATTAAATAAATTCATCCTCGAATTTCCCTATTGAGGTGTAGAATAAGGATCCCCGAACAACTCCGGCTACTGGGATCGCAAATTGTCCTCCCTCTCCTTGGTCTCATCATGTACTCGCTCATGCTGCCAACGCACCAGTACAAAAGCAACAAACCAACCTCAGAGAACCTTCGTACTGCGATCGACAACCTGGATGAGATGCTAATCAAACGATGCCTCTGCTTTGAGCATATCCTCCTTGGGTTGGAAGAAATGAGATGGGTCTGAAATGTAATGTCAGAGCTGAGAGACTTGGAAGACGTCGTGCATGGCCCGATACCTCTGAGGTAGCTGTAACCGATAGGAACCCGACCCAACTCACTCTAAAACCTCAAACGGCCCGACGTTCTGCGGTGAAAGTTTACCCTGTCTCTGAATCCTCTTCTGTCCCAGCCTCTGTGCGACACGTAGGAAAACCTGATCTCCACCCTCGAACACCATAGGTCATCTCCCCTGATCAGCGTAAGACTTCTGCTGAGACTGTGCCGTATCCATCGACTTCCGAATCAGCTCTATCTACTCTGAGGACTCCTGAACAAGACGAGGTCCCATCAAAGATGCCGCTCCTGCCTCCAGCAAGCATAAGGGTGATCGAAATGGTCCACCGTACAAAGAATCATAAGGTTCCGTTGGAATGGTCGCCTGAAAAATATTGTTGTATGAGAACTCCACAAGAGGTATATGTTTCTCCCAAGAACCGCCAAACTCTAGAATGTAATCTTGGAGCATATCCTCAAGCTCTTGTATCATGCACTCGGACTGGCCATCAGTCTGGGGATGGTATGTTGTACTCAAAATAACATTTGTTCCCAAAGCCTTCGGATTTCCCTACCAGAACCGAGAGGTAAAACATGCATCCATGTCTGAAACAATGTAGTGTGGAACTCCATGTAGACGTAAAATCTATCGGATGTAAAGTCATCCCGGATCATCAACACTGAAGGTCTCCTTCATCGGCAAGATGTGTTCATCCTTCATAGGCCTATAGACAACAAACCAAACAACATCACTTCCCCAAGGTGACATTGGTAACCCGATCATGAAGTCCATCGCGAAATCATTCCACTTCCACTCGGGAATGGGTAACTACTGTAAAATACCCACTGGTGGTTGATGCTCGGCTTTCACCCGCTGACAAGTAGAACATCTCATGAAAAAACCAGCAACAACTCTCTTCATACCTGGCCACTAGTAGTGGTAGTTTAGGTCACGATACATCTTGGTGATGCCAGGATGAACTCCCCAAACTGAGTAATGAAAATACCGCATCAGCTCCTCACGTATGTCTGCATGAACCCATACGCGTCCTTAGAAATGCATGATCTCATCCTCGCTCACTATCTATCCAGGAAGAGGGTCCCCTCCTGAAACACTCTCCCGTAGGACTACGACATCTGAATCTGATAGCTGCCTCATCCGCACCCAATCAAGAAGTGTAGAGGTAACAGAAACCGAGGAAAGGAATGTCTGCCCCTGCCAGTCGCGCACCTCTAGATGCATCTCAGAGAATAGATCCATAAGCTACCACTCACTACTGGCCTCCTGAATTGCATGAATCTAAGTTCTTATTCTCAACACATCTTCTACTACATTGCCCTTTCCGGCGTATAGGCGTGCTCGAAGTCAAAGGACTGAAGATACTCGACCCACCTATGCTACCTCAGATTCAGATCACGTTGAGTGAAGATATAATTGAGACTCTTGTGGTCGGTGAAAACCAAAAAGTTCTCTCCTAGAAGGTAGTGTCTCCAACAGTGTAAGGAATGAACAACGACTAACAACTCTAGATCGTGCGTAGGGTAATTCCTTTCGTGTGGCCTCAACTGCTGAGACCCATACACAACGACTCCATTTCCCTGCATAAGCACAGCTCCATGTCCGATACCTGAAGCATCATAGTGAACAGTGTAGCTCTTTCCTAGATCTGGAAAGTATAGTATCATTGCTGATGTCAACCTCCCCTTCAACTCCTGGAAGGCGGACTCACAAGAATCTGACCATAAAAACCTTTACCCCTTCTTTGTCAGACCTTTCAATGGTGATTCTAGGCGTGAGAAGTCCCGTATGAAATTCCTGTAGTATCCAGCTAGCCCTATAAAACTCCGTACCTCAAAGACGTTCTTCGGCTGCTCCCAGGAAACTAAAACTCTCACTTTCTCTGGGTCCACTGAATCTCCTGTCTCTGAGATGACCTGACCCAAGAAGTGAATCTAATCCATCCTGAAGTGGCACTTCGAGATTTTAGCATACAGCTGATGCTCTCTCAGTGTACTCATAACGATCTCATGGTGTATGGCATGGTCGTGTCGAGTGTGAGAAAACACCTTAGATCAGGATTAACAAGGACTGAAAACACAAGAGTAGAAAATGGGAACATGGAGAAGAAACTATCAGGTTTTACAAAACACGAGTACATAGAGTGTAAAAAAACTACACGACGTGTATTCTTTAGCCATTGACATGGGAATGTACTCCTTCCACTCCTAGTCATGTAACACCCCAACTACACGATGTGTTGTTCCCACACACGACGTGTACTTGAAATCTAAACCCCTACCTGAGTCTCCTTACACGACTAACCCCCATGGTCCAAATTAACCACAGACTACACGGTGTGTTCCCTAGGGACACTGCGTGTACTTGAACTGGTCTCGGCAGCCCGTGTTGTTAGTTACACGGTCGTCTACACGGCTACCATTACACGGCGTGTTCTGAACAAACACGGCGTGTATAGGAGAAGATAACTTCGACCCATTTTTTTCGTGACACAGCCAGGAACCTGGAACAAAACTACATGGTGTGTCCTTTACCCACATGGCGTGTTCTACTCGAGCTTCCTCGATCCATGTTGTCAGTGACACGGCCTGGTACGCTGCTCTAAAATACATAGCGTGCACCTACCGTACACGGCGTGTTCCTGAAGTTATTCTCACAACACCGTGTTTCTGTTCACACGGTCAGTAACACGACCTTAAAACTACATTGAGTGTATCCAGAAATTACACGCCATGTATTCAGGGTTTTTCTGGGCAGTAGCTCCGAAACTTCACAGAAGCCCAGAAACACTGAAAACATGGCAAAGAGGTGCCAAATTCCGATCCGTGAGGGCCCATACTCCCCAAAAATCAATGCTTGGCATCTCCGATAGTCATAGACAAGAGAAAACAGTGTCATGATCCACCAATTTCTGATTCAAGAGGGCAAATAACACCTCAAGAATCAAAATTTTGTGCTCATTTAAGCAAAGTAAAATACAAAAATCGTATAACAAAGTAGCATAGATTCTATCAAGAATCTATCACAACAGCATGCATAATCTACACAATGTCTATCACAACAGGATGAAATCGTTAATACACCCTAGATGGAATGGGAAGAATGCATGGCATGTGTTATCTAACAAGTTCCTATATGATTCATGAGATGGAAAACCCTCATCTCATCGGGTTGCGAGAGAAATAGAACCGTAATATCAAGCAATAACAACACAAAGCTTGTAAATCAATCTTGGTGAAATCATATCAACCGTAAAATCTCAAACCCAGAAAATTACAGTAATGAGGTAGTATGGATATTCCATGTACACGGGTTAACTACTCCCTGGAACAGCTCATTACCAAGTATTGAATCCTTCCTATCCCTGGATAAAGTATCCAAACAGTAAATCAAGAGGAAAGGACATGCCTCTGATACCACTATGTAACATCCCGACCCAGATACCACTAACCAGGGATCCGATCCGGTTCGCCAAAAGGCCTCAAGTTCATTTCCCAAAACATCAGAGGCTTCCGACTAGCAGTGAGGGCCTTGGGTGTGATAGTGGGAAAACTATGCCCTCATTTAAAGAGTACACAGCGGAAACAGATAAACATGCAACATCAGAAGCAGTGAATAACCAACAATAATAAATAGTGGAAGACTAAATCAACAAACTAGAGCACAAAAATATATATGAAATGATGCAAGGTACACCTCTAAGAAAGCATCCAAACAAGTCACAATGCTGAAAACACCATAGTACCAAAAAATGTACAAAAGAAAATTAAACAGATCCTCAGCATCACAAGCCAAATCTTTGTCTCATTCTCTTCTACTCCAAGAAATCAAGTATCAGAAGTCGAAGGGCGCATGCCCTTGTCTATACCTGCAACAACATAGTCTTCTTTGGCCCAAAAGCATGGTCCAAACATGGTGTGAGATAAAATCCCAGTAGGAAACCACCCGAAGATCTCTACCTAACAGTCAGGGAGTATATGGAAGGTAAAAGTACAGTAATCAGTAAATAACAACAACAAGGAAACATGTAGTAAACAGTTATAAGTAAGGTAGGATGATACACAACAGTAATCAAC
Organism: Viscum album; assembly: GCA_963277665.1. Lineage (NCBI taxonomy): Eukaryota > Viridiplantae > Streptophyta > Magnoliopsida > Santalales > Viscaceae > Viscum > Viscum album. The sequence goes on from OY728136.1 coordinate 1,370,689,682, forward strand.
CCACAACCAGCAACAGTAGTGAAACAAATATCTGACAAGAAGGAACCATCTGGAAGTACTCACAGCAATCCCCTATGGTCTTATCCCAGAAGTTACAAAACCCTCTGGGCTGTGCACTCAGCCTAACCCCTATGGTTTGGTCATACGAAGATAATCTATAGGGATGATCACTCTTTAAATTCCCCTTTTAGTCTAGGGTAGTTAGGGACTCTCTAAGGAAGATCACGTAGTTTAACCCTATTATCCCCAAGGTCTAGAGACTCTGATGAAGTTATCTCTGTCAATTCCTCCTATAGCCTTAGGTGTACCACATACTCTCTGAGGTAGCTCACTCGGTCAATTCATCCTCTAGCCTGGGAAGGGTCTTAAAGAGATTGAAACAAGGTAAGAATCTCTGAGGATGCTCACTCGGTCTACCCTCCTGTAGTCTATAATATCCAAGACTCTCAGGGAGCTCACTCTGTCCGTCCCCTGTAGTCTAATGTCCACGAATCTCTGAGGAAGCTCTCTCGGTGTACCCTCTTGTAGTCTATAATAACTAAGACTCTCTGGGAAGCACACTCGGTCTATCCCTTATAGTCTATAGCACTAGGTTCTCTCAGTCCTGTGCCAGTCAGTGCATAATAATGCTATAAGGCTAGATTACACCTATAGATCTACTTGGCTATCAGTCTACAGGGAAACAAGCATGTTATACAAAAACAATCCATTCTATAAACACAAGGCAAGGAAACAGGGGAAACAGCAATAGGAAAATGAAACTCGAAGGTCGTAAATAATGAAAAGCATGGGGAAAACATCCATGAACAAAAAATTATCCTCTAACATGATTAATTTACCTCTACACAAGCATATAATCAAGGAAAGAAAACAACAAGGGAAAAAAGGTCAACACACAGTACCCCGCTCATCGGTATTGGTGGAATTTGCACATAAAACATAAGGACATTGAATGGTATGGCACAAACCACCTACCTCGATCCTAAGAGATCGATATACATGAACCACAATGACATATTCTCCCCCAAACGTCGTAGATCTGAGAAAACATCCAAAATGTTCAACCCACATTAACTTGAGAAGGATGAGGAATTGGGAAACAAGGCTCAAGAAGAAGGCAGAACTCACCGATGTGATTCCAACGCAATTGACGGTTCTCGAAATGGAGAACGGATGGAGGAATGGTGGCTCGTCGAAGATCTGTGGATTCCCGGTGCTCTCGGACGAACATGACCTAGGAGAAGACGTTTATAGCGATCAGACACGACCCCAGTATGTTTAGTGAAAAACAAATTACATGGCGTGTACTTAGAGAGAACACGGTGTGTACTAGGTATTTCCATTCTCCGCCAAAATCGGCCTCCACGTCACCCCTATACACCGTGTGTGTGGCCCAGACACGACCAGTAGATGGATTCAAGCGGTAAAAGAGTACAGGGCATGTACTCAGAAAGTACACGGTGTGTACTTCAAAAAAATTTGCAGAAACATTACTTTTCTCAAAAACACCAGAAAAGGAAAGACATACCTGAAATGAAGATCTGGGTTCTTAAAAACCTCCAATGATGTCAACGGGTAAAATTAACAGTATAAGTTATTAAATTAAATAGTTAAATATTTTAGAATAAATTCGTTGAATGTTCTATATATGGATCAATGTTAGAAAACCATAGTCACCATGACATTTATGTAAAGATAATAGATAACATACTTTATATAAGTTGTAGACTCTTCAGCAAGTATCTACGTCAAATCTATAGGCTGGTATCAGAGGAAATGATAAACCGGGAAAAATCTCTTGAAAGAGGGTACAATCGGTCACATGAAGATATCAATTTTTAAAAAAATAAAGAAATTAATGTAATAGATTTTTAGAATTAATGAGGTAGATCCATCATGAAGAAATACATTCAATTTGAACTCTTAATAGTGGAGAAATATCAAATACTAAAGGGAGTCAAATTGGTGAGGCCTATCTTTTATGGGGAAGCTGTTCGAATTAGAATGAGAAAGTGTGGAGAAAGGGTTAATGTATTATAAAAATTTATCATTTTTCATTGTTAATTGGGAGAACATTTTGGTTGCATCATTTTAAAAATCGTGCACAAAAATTGTGAACCGGATATCCAAGGTTCCAATCCTCACATGGTTGATGCACACGGTTCGACTAACAATGGAAAAATATTTTATTTGGTACTATCTAGATGCCCACATCCCACATAGTCTAAGGTCATGGTCAGATATGGAAACCATCCTCCTCCCATTATTGACCACATGGTTCAGATATCTATTCAATACTAACCATGTTCTAACCATCAGGTTTAACTCGTTCCTCATATAAAATAACTCTAGTCCCCAAACAAATACTGAATTCTCCCAAAGACACTATTGAAACATTTAGTACTTCCATTAAATTAAAATATATTTTTATTCCAATTTAAAATGTTTTTTAACTCCAAAAAAATTGGGATCTTACACACAACACCAACACTAGTTCAAGAGTAACCTCCCAGATATAGTGACCAGTTTGAGGGATGAACATATGATTTCATATGATAGCATAAACCGACATTATATGGAATGTAAGATGATCAAGATGATAATTATTGTGTAGTAAATGTTGAAAACCCCAAAATTATAGTCTTTATTAAACTAGTTTTCAACAAGGATTGTTTTGAATGAGAATTTAAAAGCATTAACATCTCATATGGGACATTGATCAGATATTAAAGTGATACCCTTTTTAAAAAAATTACATCATATAATGACGTGTTGGATAAGGCACTTATTGATGATCATGAATTGTTATGTAAGCCTGGCATGTAATAAATTATTTCTACACCTAAAAGTGGATCCAATATCTAATTTAAGGAAAAGGGGAAGAAAAATGATTTTCATAGGAGGAACTATAGAAGAGGTTTAAAAAATTACTATTACACTCAATCAAACATTCCCAATAGCGTTCCTTTAACTTTTTACTAGTGTCAAAGAATGGTCCTTGTCATTCATTTCTATTCATAACATACTGTGACATATATCTATAGTGGATGTAATGGTTATATGGTGAATTTCTATCTGGATCTCTCTACTCTATGATAAAGAGATGGTTTTTTAGCACCTATAGTAAAAACAGGGAGGTGAAAAAAATAAAATATTCATGGGTTACAACCATAATATTTCATAAAAAAAAATTAAATGAAGTTGAGAAGCATCTGATGGATATGGATGTGGGTCCTTATACAATGAGAGGTACCATATCTATTGATTCTTTACTAGTGACTGTTTTATTTGACACAAGAATCTCACATTCCTTTATTTCTACACGTATTGGGAATATCTTGAATCTTCCTATGGATATCATGCCATATGTGTTAGAGTTAGGGACAAATCTTATTGTGATGAAGGCGTATGTCTTTTTCTTCCCTTCATACTCATTGTTGTTGTAAGATGTTGATATGGATTCATAATTATCCATTATTGACATCCAACTATTAGATGTTGGCATTGTCATAGACTAAATGTTTACCCACAAATCATTTGTTGGATGATATTAGCCCTATGTAACTTTCATAACATTCAATGGTAGTACTTATGTTTTTCAGGGTGAAAGGGATATAAGATCTAACTGGGAAAGATATCATCTATCAAATATTGGAAATTTTTATCCTATTTTATAGTTGATTATAATCGTAATTTTTCAGGGATAGATATACCATCTATTTTCATGGGAATTTTTAATGTGTTCTTAGAGAATTATTTTGGTTTACCTCTAGAGAGGGTGGTGTAGTTCATAATTGATCTAGTATTGGGAATATAATTATTATCTATTCCTTCATATGGTTTGACTCATACAAAACATAAGTAGCTAAATATTCAATTATACAAATTGTAGGTGATTGGTTTCATTCAAATTAGTGTATAAATGTTGTCGACACCATCCCTTTTAAAAAATTAAGCATAATTCTACTCTATGTCTAAGTTTCAATTATCATAGGATGAACTGAGATAAAACCAATAATAATTATCCCTTTCTTCTTAATTAAGGTTTGACAGGCCAGTTGAAGGGATATATGTTTTTTTAAAAGATTTATAATTGATCTAGTTATCCCCAGCATAGATTTAGAGAATAATACATCACTAATTAAACTTTTATAAGTTGTTAGGTATACTTTGAGTATCTAGTGAGGACTTTAGAATTGAAAAATTATCCCACCGTATTAATTAAATTAATAATATTATTTTTATATTAGTATCTCTATATCATCATCATTATATATTTTTTATGATATATTATTTTAAGGAAATAAATAATAGTATCATGTGAATCACATAGTGTATTTTGGAATCTTCATAAATAACCGCTTATTTTATTTACTCTCGGAATTATAGTCATGTTTTTTGTAAATGTTGTTTTATAAAACATATTTTTTGTTGATCATGAGAAGTTGATCCTTGTTATATCATTGTCGGAGCCATGATACATATTTGAAACTCATATCTTCATTGGTTTGGATAGATATTATCATTTATATGTTATGTATTTCTTGAAGGATGATTCACCTTGGACTATTCTATGAAAATTGAGTTTGTGCTATATTGGGAGTTGAATTACCAGTCATCATTCAATGATATAGTTTTTTTATTTACCAGAACACATGTCATAAATCTTTAGAGGCAAGACTTCATTATTTATTTTATTGTGATGTGTCGATTGAGGGATAGGGATCTGTACTAGTGTATGAAGATCACATGGTGGAATATAGTTCTCATAAAATTATTCCACTTGAGAAGAATTACCCCATTCACAACCTTGAACTTGGTTTGGTTATGTGCGCACATATAAATTGGTGGAAATATATTTTTTGAGAAAGATTCATCATGTTTCTTGATCATTAGAGTTTTAGATATATTTTTTCCCTCGAAAGACCAGAATCGTTTGAAGATTCAATGGGTGAAATATTTACAATCCTTTAATTTTGATATCACATACATTCTATGGAAAGGTCATGTTGAATATAATTCTCATAATAGGAAGCATCCTTCCCAAGATATTATGTAATATTCAGTTGGATAGAACCTGGCTAGACACATTTGATAGCTACACCTCAATGTGAAAGAGGTGTATTATAGTGTTGTTATGAAGTTTGTTCACTTGACATACTCTCACTATTAGATGATCCACTGAGTGCAATAACTAGATGGAGTATTCTAAAGAATCATGAAAACCATATACAATGGGAAGACCATCAATAAATGTTCTACATCTTAAGAAAACATTATTTATTTTAGAATAGATATGTTCTCCCCTTACCTATGAGGATGACTGTGTTAGAGGATTTTAATGGATGCATGTGGCCTGTATCATTGGAACCATTATTAATTACTATGATATGAAAAATAAATAATGATTTCTAGGTATATAGAGTGATATCAAACTTTTTCTATCCAATTGTATTACCTACTAATAAAAAATATAGTTTATTATAATCCATCAAATTGTTACATACACTCCCTATGTTGATGTGTAAATGGTAAGAGATATTTATAGACATAATTTTTGGGATGATAAGAACCCCTCAATGAAATAATTTTATCTATGTGGGGATCCACTGACATACCAAGTCATCTCATTTCATCCCAATACATGATACCACTAAGCTGGAAGTCCTAATGAGAATATTTGTTAAAAATATTGATCGGTTTCATTTAATTGCTTGTATTATTTTATTATATATAGACACTTTGTTTACCTAAATTTTATTAAAATTGGTTTAGGAGGCTATTGGATCTTATATTCTTTTGATAATGGTGTACCATGCACATATTGATGGGCTAATTAAGCAGGAAATTTAGATTCATGAAGACATGCTCAATTATTTTGTCTTCGATTTCAATTGTTATTCACATAACAATTTCAAATTATTCTATTTATCCTATAATAAAAATTATTGACATTTTATTTTTGTTGAACCCTTTGAAACTATTTATATACAACCATCTAAATGGCCTCTCTGTTGGGACGATGCCAGTGAAGAATCCCTTATTAGACCGAATTATTTGATGAGACCATGACTATAATTAAGTTGATATGATAGAGAGTGGTTACATCCTAGATCTTATATAAGTCCAATTTAGATCATCATTATTCCCCAGTAGTTTTTTTAGTTGGGGGTCCTGTGTTTTTGAAAGGCACACCACAGATGGGTCATCGGTTCACAGGTAATAAATGGAACCAAGATTATCAATGTATGTGAACTATTTGAGGTCATCAAGTTAATTAGGAATATATCATATTATATATCTTTTCTACGTAAGTATTCTAACTAATATTTTTTATATATTTCGCAACTGAAGAATTATATCTCTAATCCATCTCAGGCCATGAATTGGGAAGAGTTATATATGTTGGTAGATGTATAGGTTGTTGAGAACCACATTCAGATTGTGGATTCCAATGTGAATGTATTGTATGGGAAATATGTAATACTCATATGGGTTCATTTGGAAAATATAAAATACATATAAGAGGTACATGTGAAGGATTTTGTATTCGTGATAAATAACCTCATCTATTTTCATAGAATCCTTCAATGGTAATTATTTCTGGGGGCATAAAACCTTATGGTGAGAAGAATAGTCCCATCCGGACAAAAATATTTTGTGTATTACCTTTTCATTGTATTATTACTCACAATTCAAAAAATTCAAATTCCTTATTATTTTGTATCTTCTGATTTTTTTTGCTTTTTTGGGTAATTTTAGGGGTTACATTAGTTACTTTTTGTGTAATACTGAGTTTTATAATAAAGCACACTTGTTGTCCACAATTTTCTACCTCAAAATTTTGACCGTAAATTATTTTTTTATGAACTAAAATGAGGGTGAAAATTTTAAATATATGTAATAACACAATTTCATTAAATTCATCAAACTGAACAGAGTGAAGGATCATGACCTAACCTTATAAAACATTGGTTCAATCTCAACTCTCTAAATTTCTTGAAATTTTGGATGAAATTTATTCATCAGATGACATCTATTAAAAGTAATGATATTATTTTATTAACATTTGTGGTATGGTAGATAAGAGAACAATGATTATATTAGTTGATTGTGTCTACTAATGTTTTAACCATCATATTTGTAAAAAATGCATTGACATGCAGTGCATTCAAACAAGAATATATGTATTTATAGATTAATTTATTTATGGATTCATCCATTACTACTTCAATACAAGCCAAATAATTATAAAATTTTTCATTTAAATGAACAAATGAAGATAAGTAATTTTATATTACACAATAGATTTTTTTTACATCACTTACACAGTTGAAAAAAGAAATTTTTTGAGGAAAGAAGAGATTTCATAATTTTTAAGGCATTTTATTTTCTTTAATATAATAACCACCACCTTAATAATTATAACATATCCACCAACCCAGGATCGACTATAGAGACTCATGTTTTCCCATTATGATGATTTTAAAACCAAATAATATGATTCATGGTTGATCAATGTTCCATTCATTGTTCATTTCACTAATAAGTCCCAACCTTCCTCGTAATGGCGATTTCTCTAAGCAGTTTAGGGAACCATAACAAATAGAGAATCATATTGATCATAGGTCTGTAAATATTTATCTCTTAGACAAGAATTTAATTTTTTTTCATTTATTTCTCACTATCAATTGTTAATGAAATTCAAGGTTATTCCTCATATTACATGGAACGTGAGATTTTAGGTTGTATCACTCCTACCCAGTGATGTTTTTTTATTCGTATATAGTTGGGGTGTCATCATTGGGATTATTCATCAGGTATTTTTATATTGGTGATTTAATATTTGGTAATTCATTTTTGAACCATTGTGGTCTACCGTAATTATTTTGAAATTTAGAAAGGCATCAATGAAGAAATTTATTATTTATCAAATTATGAAATAAATTGGGTTTCATTTCCCATTTGAAATCTGTTTTTTAAAATATAAACTTTTTATCTTTTGAAATAGTGTTTATGGTTTTATTTTTAAAAAATATATGTTTATGGGGTTTATCCATTTTAATGATAATTCATCATGACTTTATATTTAATATAATATCATGTTGTATTAATAATGGATTTATTCAAGAAATGATTTCCTCGTATAATTTATTTCACATTGGAGACAATCATTCAATATTTTGATCATTACGATCTATGTTTGATTTTAGATAAAAACCCATTTTTATGTTATTTAACATGTTAATCATAGGGGTTTTAGGTTGGTATGATTAATGGTGTTTGTTTAATTACATATCCTCAATTAAAAAATTTACTGAAAATATTTTAAGGTAGAATGAGTACCCCTATTTTGGGACTCTTTCCCTATATTCCATACACATATGGTTTTGTGAAATGAGTGATAATTTCACCAGGACTTTTACCCAAAATATTTAACCACCCCATGATCTTTTTTACCTTATTGTGGGTTTATATTATAACATTCTATATATTTAAAATTATTTAATTTGTTGTGTTCATAATTTCATTGAATACGCTTTATTTAATTTTTAATATTTGAAATGATTTGATTGTAATGCATTTGTATAGAGATCTTCAATATTGATTTTCTAAAAAGTAAAATTTAAATGTATTCCCCAGTAAAATTTTACACCAAAAAACAATTTGAAATGATTTTTTACATCTAAAATGGAATTTTCTATTATTTTATTTATGTAATAAAACAATTTTTGAAATAATTTTAAATTCAATGTATAATTTTTTTTTATCATGACTGTTTTATATAAATTGAGCTTCATTATATTATATTGTATTAGAATTTATAAATTAATTTCTTATTGAGACCCGTTTACACTTTATCTCACACCCTATACACACCCATTTGGTGTTTGTAGACTATTTTTATTTTGAAATAGATAAATGATATGCACATTATCATGGTGAAAAGTTATTTTTTTCTCTTATAGTATGAGCCTAGTGGTGAAATGGATTGATATGGTGTCATTATTGTAGTCTAATGATTTTTTCTGAATTTTGGATTATTTGTATTTGACGTTTTATTTATGATTCCCAATTTAATTTAAACAATTGGAAATTAATTTTTTGTATACTATATGTTCTTTATGCTGATTAGTTTTAATTTTTAAAATTAATATTTATCATTCCCAATGGTCAACTATAAAGCATCGATGATAGTCCCTAGCCCATGAGGATCTGAAACTCCCTTCAAGACCTCTCAGGGTAGTCTTGGTAATTAATTTTTAAGGGTTACTCAGGTCATTTTATAATCGTTTCATAGGAAAATTTATCCTACATACGATTTTACATATGTGTAACTGGGTTTGTGAATGAGTCATGCTCCCCTACATGCCAGCCATTTCAGACAGTGTACGAGTTATTTTGAGTTGCGTATGAGTCATCCAAGGCTTCGTATGGGTGATTACGCAATATGTGATATTAATATATAATCTATATATAAGTGTTATTGGAAATACAGTTTATTCACCCCTTAGTGAGGTTTTTTGAAATATGATAGATCAAAAATGATATTTCCAAAATTAATTTCCAAAGAAATAAATTTTTTGGGATGATTGATACACTTTCATTTTTTCATATAAACATCAAAAACACAAAAAGGTTATGTGATTCAGGGCATCTAATTAATGAAATATTGTAGAGACCCGTATCTTGACGTACATGGACATTACATTACTTTTGCGGAATACTTGGTACATAACAAAAACACACACACAAGGATCGTAATTGTTTAGTGTCTTTGGAAACTCGGAACGTAATCTTCTAAACGTGGTGAAAGATCTTCAACATCTCCCATAAAGATCTTTTTTTTACCTAAAGCCTATCTTTATATCCTGGGGAAAAGAAAACATAAAAGGGTGAGCTCAAATGCTCAGTAAGGGTAAAAAAAAGAAATATCAATCACATCATATACATAAGAACATAGCTTTTGGAAATCTTAACCTGCAAAAGAGCTCATAATATCATAACGTGGGATAAATCATAGAAGTGAAAATGAAATCATAACTTAAAACATTACTCATTGTGGCATACACACATAATCATAGAGAATCATTTCTTGTTAGTCAAGACTCATTGCCAAGACTATCTTAGTGGACAAAGTCCCTTTCTGAATCGAGTAATCCTCGTTTCAGTCCTGTTTCACTGAACCGGTATAACCTACCATTCCAGCCATGTCTATCTCATGAGATATAAAATCTTTACCCAATGCATTGGAGGGAGATATAGGTCCCACCCATCTTATCATGAATCCTTTCTTATGTGTGCCACATAATCATAAAACATACATCATCGCATAACACATGTAACAAAAATGGGATTCTTGAAACATCATGACATCATAAATCAATTCATATAAGATAAAGGAATTCATAAAAATAATTCCATCACAACATGATCAAATCAATTTAATAATATGGATAAAAACAGAACCCTTTATTATCTTAGATGGAAAATAATTTTGATAAAGCACTTGAACTCCATTCTTGAGGAAAATATCCTTTCTTGTTCAAAAACATTTTTCCTTTCATAACATGTCATACAACGTTAAAATAAAATAAGTTGATTAAAAATAAACTTGAAAACTTGTAAAGGAAGTTTCTTGGAAATAATGTTTTAAAAATCCATTCATGCCGTATAAGTTAAAAAAAACATTCTTCGTACTTTTGTCGGAAAAGTCAAAAAGTACCTCGTATGAAAAACGACAAAAGATTCCTTTAATATCTTTTACTAAAAACTTACCGAAGGGTAAAATTGGATATAAACTATTGTAGAAGGATGGAAATAATATTACATATTGAAGGAACATGGATGTGGATGATAAAATACACCCCAGTAATTACCAAAGTAAAAACAATCTCGGATAAAAGTGAGATTGTGATATTTCCCTTACCTTAGGTCCGATTAGCTTTGTACGTGTCCGAAGATCCTGTATAATGGTTTAAATAATGTTATTGACTTATTCCAGAATCATACATATTTATATGATATCATATATGGTCATATTATTAGCTTCTTGTTAGTAATATTTCATTGTTACTTGTTACTCGGGTCTTTATAACTTTTTGTTCTTATGCGTGTTTTGTCGAATAAATTCTTATTCTTATCTTTAGGTTATAGATAATTCATTTCCAGAATGGTATTAGTGTATTATATACCATATTCATTCATTCAATTCATTTATATAATCATTATGAAATGAAGATCATGTAGAACGAGTCGCATCACATCGTGGAGACGGTATTCCGTACATACGCACGAGTGATGATATCATTCCTATGATCGTGGAATTGTATTGGAGTATATATATATTATTTCAGTATCAATATTACTTCATAATAATCATATTTAGTTACTCATTACACCATTATAACCATCCTTGTATGGTGATGGTGGAAAATAGATTACACCACGGCGTGGAGACGGTATTCCGTACGTACGCACGCGTGGTGATTTCATTTTTCCGTAGGATGGATAGAAGGTGAAATAGGGTTGTTTCATATTTATAATAACATATCAGTATGTAATTAATACTGATGTTATTACTTTATCATGAAACAACTAAAGAAGAAGAAGTTGAAGAAGAAAGAAATTGAAAAGATCGGTAATGGATATTACCTCTTCTTTGGAACGCCTCTTTGAATCCTCCACTTAAGGAACTAAGATTGGTCTTTGGAGAAGACCAGGACCTCTAGGATTATTCTAGGGAAGTGGAGAGGAGAAAATGGCAGGGGTTGGCCGAGCTTGAGTTCTCAATTTGGTGTGAGGAGGAGGGGGAGGAGGTGTCCTTTTATAAGGGAGGAGAGGGGCACCTTAGGAATTCTTAAAAATATTAATTTATAATAAATCTAACCCCACTTCAAAACCTCCAAAAATGACTCATATTCTAAGCTTAGATGAGATAGGGTTGTAATCTCATCAACCAATCAAATTTAGACATGTTTGGATCTTATTTTAAACCTTATCAATTAGATTTAACTCTAAGTTAAATAATTTAACTTTTACCATGTCTTTTTGTTTTCTTTCACTATATGGTTAATACACTTACTATAACATGCCAAACGAACCCAAAATTGTTTATTATTAATATATATATCCTTATCTAAGTCATTTGGCCGAACCTTAGATTTTTAGGAATAAAATAAAAATTAATAATATAATATTTTATTTAAAAACTATTTTGTGTCAATTTTGACACTATTTGATATATGATTTTTTTGAAAGTCATAACAGAATTAAATGTTCGAACCAAGTAGATTAAATCAACATTAATATATCATAGTAACCTAGAAAAATAGTGGAATTCATAAAAAATCTCAAATTACATTTATTTTGGTGTTTATAACATCAATTATGTCAATATTTCATAAATAAGATAATTACTGCATCATCTTTGTATCATAAATTAATTAAATTATTTGATGTCTAAAAATTACAAATAAAATACCATTATGTAGGAAATCTGTTTATCTTTCTAATGAATATTTATAGTCGAATTTATCTTATGTATAACCCCATATTAAAAATGATTTACTTATTAAACTTTGATTTTAACTATTTTAACCCTTCTTTAAATAAATTAATAATAAATGTCCTAATCTAATCCAAGTGGGCCTAAATGGTCATATTTTATTCCTAAGTTTGTTTTTGGTCGAATTACACTTGTCCAATAGAATTAGGACATGTGTTAGGGTAATATTGATATCATATTTACCCTTAGTTACCCTATTTACTATTAACCGCGGTAAAAAAAGTAAAAAGTTACTATTCACCAAAAAATTATTTTCATCTCATTGAACCACATTTTAGTCCTTGATATTAACCGTGTCTCTCGGATTTTCGAAATTCCATTCACAGAAGCGGAAAAATTAAGTTTTATGAAAAATTCAGTTTTTTTTAACTACCACTTAGTAGTTTCACTATTCATCAAAAATTGATGTTTTTCAGAACAATGCCAATATTTCATCCTAAGCTATATTTCATATTCCGAATTCAAAAATGAAGTCTATTTTACCAAATTCATAACATAAAACTTGCATTAATTAATTTTATAATTAAATCCCGCTGTTAAAACAAATAGTGTGTTTTTAAGAAACAATATCTATCAAAAGATTGACACTTGTTTATGTCTGGTTTAAATGTGAAATTACATCCAATGACCAACATTGTATTAAATTGTAAAAATATATTCTAAATATATTTTAAAACCACTCAAATTAATAATTTATCACTATTAATTATTTTGATTAAAAAAGTTGTTTTTAATTATAATTTAGTAATTTTCACTATTCATCAGAATATGAAAGTTATCCGAAAAGTACCAAAATTTCACCTTAGGCTAAATTCGATACTCCGAATCCAAAAATGAAGTCCATTTTGAGAGCTAAAATTTATAAAATTTAAAAAGTGGTTATTACTATTCATAACGGCTAGTTTTAATAATATTTTAATAGCATATCATTGTTTCGTGAAACTCAGTATTACGTACTACACACGCTATCGAGGAAGGTTGCGATTGCGTGTAATGCAAGGCTAGTCAAGGATGTGTGTTGTTCAAGCTCCTTTTGGAGTAGCGTACAACACAAGACATTAATAAAATTAAAAAGAATATTTTTTTTTATAAAATCTCGGGTTGTTACATTCTACCCCCCTTAAAATGAATTTCGCCCTCGAAATTCGTCGGGGTTATAAATGGTTTACTATTCTAAAGTTTCTTTAATAGAATCCCACATCGTAAAAAGGAATACCAAAACTTGGATTTAAAAACTAAAGTATGAAATGTAACGATTACCCAAATAAACTAATCGTTGGGTTTCCACATAGGTAAAAATATGGATATGGAAGAGAAATCTAACCATCATGTTCTGATGGAGAGTGGTAGAGAACATGGCTATGGAAAAGCCAGTAATCACAAATCCATAGATTTGTGATGATATAAGGTACCATCTGATTCATCAGGTATAAGATCACTAGGACAACATTTTTGGTTTTCAAGATCATTTCCCTAAAGTTGAAAATTTGAATTAGAATAAATACTTAATTTATTTTGGTACAATATCACTGTTGTTCGTGTCTTGAACAATTTCCACTTCATCTCTTAAATAAATGAAGTTGAATTTGTTATTCGTGAAGTGTTATCAGATTATGTGATAGAACGACGGGTCATTCCATCTGTCTCAAACAAAAGGTTAGCAAAAATTATATGCATAAGTCGATCTATAGTGAGATTAATCATATATGGTTCCTAAAATGGACTTATACTTCATATATCATACTGCTTAATATAATAAAACTAGTTTCTACTAAACAAGGACTTCCTGTAGGTCAGTGGTAGGCGATAAAGGCCAGTCGCACTTCGGTTGTGGGTTCGATTCCCACAGCCTTGTCCGAAGCGATGGGCTGTCGCCCGTCCTGCAGGTTGTCATTTTTCTAAAACTATAATACTATAACATCCCATCAATAATATCGAAAAAACTTCTATCCTTAAACAATACTAACTTATATCCAACATAATCCATTCCAATATTTAGACTTATCCATAATACTGCAGTCCATTCTCATAACATAGTGAAAATGATTACCAGAGATTTAATACCATCGTTGATCCCCATATATCATAAGATATATCTTGTTGGTCACATTCCAAACATTCAAAGGCCTTAATCTTGTACTCTCTTGAATACCCATTGAACCTTAGTGAAAACTTGAATGCAGTTAAAAGTTAACACTTTTCACATACCGAAATCCTCAAAATTCTATATACTCAAACCATGATATCACTTAGTCCTTATATCAATCATGAGCTCATGAATGCTATCAAACATTTAATTTTCTCCTTATCCCTTCATTATGCGCATATCATCAACATTTCAAAAATATCTGAATAACCTTTCCTGGATACTGGTAACATTAATCATACACTTTCAAAACACAAGGAAAGACAACAGTGTAACAATCCATAGATGTCTCTTTATTCCAAAATTACACATGATAAACATGTAATCATTCCACTACATTCTCAAACCATTGACCGAGCTTCAAAAATTCTTTCATCTCACATATCATTTGTAGTCTCTTCATTATCATCCACATAAATACTACCCATATGACCATACTGATTCTCTTCATGAGTCTTTCCCTTAGGGCATTTGTTTGCATAATGCCCATACATTCCACATTTAAAACATTTAACCATTGTTGATGTCGTAGCAATACCATTATCCTCATCCATGGTGTTAACTGAACCTTTTCCTTTGCACTTACTTGCTTTGTGTCCTTCTTTTCCACACCCAAAGCATCTTCCAGTTCCTTTGAAACATTCTCCTTGATGCCTCTTCCCACATGATTTACATAGGGAAAATTGAACTTTCTTTCCTCTATGATCATCATGAAACTCCATCTTTCTCTTATTAGCCGAGTCAGGAAACTTACCAAATTTTACTTTATTGATCATATTATGAGATTGCTGATTTGGCATAATATTGATGCAAACACTTCCAAATCCCATTTCATTATGAAGAATATCATTCCATTGTCCATCATATCCTCCATTATCGTGAATCATCTTGTTTCCAGCCATTTTCTAAAACCCAGAAAAGAATAGTGTGAGAGGTAAAAATCATGCTAGGGAAAACAACATAATAAAGGGGGAGTACCTTCAATATCCAACATTTTAGGTTTAATTCTATGATCGTTATCGTAATTCTATTACTATAACCTATACGTATACTTATCCCTAGGTACATCCCTAGACATACCTTAGAAATATCTCTAGGGATCTCACTAACGTTTTCGCATCCTAGTTTCCAAAGGTTGACTAATCCTTTCCTCTGATACCAACTGTAGAGACCCGTATCTTGACGTACATGGACATTACATTACTTTTGCGGAATACTTGGTACATAACAAAAACACACACACAAGGATCGTAATAGTTTAGTGTCTTTGGAAACTCGGAACGTAATCTTCTAAACGTGGTGAAAGATCTTCAACATCTCCCATAAAGATCTTTTTTTTACCTAAAGCCTTTCTTTATATCCTGGGGAAAAGAAAACATAAAAGGGTGAGCTCAAATGCTCAGTAAGGGTAAAAAAAAGAAATATCAATCACATCATATACATAAGAACATAGCTTTTGGAAATCTTAACCTGCAAAAGAGCTCATAATATCATAACGTGGGATAAATCATAGAAGTGAAAATGAAATCATAACTTAAAACATTACTCATTGTGGCATACACACATAATCATAGAGAATCATTTCTTATTAGTCAAGACTCATTGCCAAGACTATCTTAGTGGACAAAGTCCCTTTCTGAATCGAGTAATCCTCATTTCAGTCCTGTTTCACTAAACAGGTATAACCTACCATTCCAGCCATGTCTATCTCATGAGATATAAAATCTTTACCCAATGCATTGGAGGGATATATAGGTCCCACCCATCTTATAATGAATCCTTTCTTATGTGTGCCACATAATCATAAAACATACATCATCGCATAACACATGTAACAAAAATGGGATTCTTGAAACATCATGACATCATAAATCAATTCATATAAGATAAAGGAATTCATAAAAATAATTCCATCACAACATGATCAAATCAATTTAATAATATGGATAAAAACAGAACCCTTTATTATCTTAGATGGAAAATAATTTTGATAAAGCACTTGAACTCCATTCTTGAGGAAAATATCCTTTCTTGTTCAAAAACATTTTTCCTTTCATAACATGTCATACAACGTTAAAATAAAATAAGTTGATTAAAAATAAACTTGAAAACTTGTAAAGGAAGTTTCTTGGAAATAATGTTTTAAAAATCCATTCATGCCGTATAAGTTAAAAAAAACATTCTTCGTACTTTTGTCGGAAAAGTCAAAAAGTACCTCGTATGAAAAACGACAAAAGATTCCTTTAATATCTTTTACTAAAAACTTACCGAAGGGTAAAATTGGATATAAACTATTGTAGAAGGATGGAAATAATATTACATATTGAAGGAACATGGATGTGGATGATAAAATACACCCCAGTAATTACCAAAGTAAAAACAATCTCGGATAAAAGTGAGATTGTGATATTTCCCTTACCTTAGGTCCGATTAGCTTTGTATGTGTCCGAAGATCCTGTATAATGGATTAAATAATGTTATTGACTTATTCCAGAATCATACATATTTATATTATATCATATATGGTCATATTATTAGCTTCTTGTTAGTAATATTTCATTGTTACTTGTTACTCGGGTCTTTAAAACTTTTTGTTCTTATGCATGTTTTGTCGAATAAATTCTTATTCTTATCTTTAGGTTATAGATAATTCATTTCCAGAATGGTATTAGTGTATTATATACCATATTCATTCATTCAATTCATTTATATAATCATTATGAAATGAAGATCATGTAGAACGAGTCGCATCACATCGTGGAGACGGTATTCCGTACATACGCACGAGTGATGATATCATTCCTATGATCGTGGAATTGTATTGGAGTATATATATATTATTTCAGTATCAATATTACTTCATAATAATCATATTTAGTTACTCATTACACCATTATAACCATCCTTGTAAGGTGATGGTGGAAAATAGATTACACCACGGCGTGGAGACGGTATTCCGTACGTACGCACGCGTGGTGATTTCATTTTTCCGTAGGATGGATAGAAGGTGAAATAGGGTTGTTTCATATTTATAATAACATATCAGTATGTAAGTAATACTGATGTTATTACTTTATCATGAAACAACTAAAGAAGAAGAAGTTGAAGAAGAAAGAAATTGAAAAGATCGGTAATGGATATTACCTCTTCTTTGGAAGGCCTCTTTGAATCCTCCACTTAAGGAACTAAGATTGGTCTTTGGAGAAGACCAGGACCTCTAGGATTATTCTAGGGAAGTGGAGAGGAGAAAATGGCAGGGGTTGGCCGAGCTTGAGTTCTCAATTTGGTGTGAGGAGGAGGGGGAGGAGGTGTCCTTTTATAAGGGAGGAGAGGGGCACCTTAGGAATTCTTAAAAATATTAATTTATAATAAATCTAACCCCACTTAAAAACCTCCAAAAATGACTCATATTCGAAGCTTAGAAGAGATAGGGTTGTAATCTCATCAACCAATCAAATTTAGACATGTTTGGATCTTATTTTAAACCTTATCAATTAGATTTAACTCTAAGTTAAATAATTTAACTTTTACCATGTCTTTTTGTTTTCTTTCACTATATGGTTAATACACTTACTATAACATGCCAAACGAACCCAAAATTGTTTATTATTAATATATATATCCTTATCTAAGTCATTTGGCCGAACCTTAGATTTTTAGGAATAAAATAAAAATTAATAATATAATATTTTATTTAAAAACTATTTTGTGTCAATTTTGACACTATTTGATATATGATTTTTGTGAAAGTCATAACAGAATTAAATGTTCGAACCAAGTAGATTAAATCAACATTAATATATCATAGTAACCTAGAAAAATAGTGGAATTAATAAAAAAATCTCAAATTACATTTATTTTGGTGTTTATAACATCAATTATGTCAATATTTCATAAATAAGATAATTACTGCATCATCTTTGTATCATAAATAAATTAAATTATTTGATGTCTAAAATTTACAAATAAAATACCATTATGTAGGAAATCTTTTTATCTTTCTAATGAATATTTATAGTCGAATTTATCTTATGTATAACCCCATATTAAAAATGATTTACTTATTAAACTTTGATTTTAACTATTTTAACCCTTCTTTAAATAAATTAATAATAAATGTCCTAATCTAATCCAAGTGGGCCTAAATGGTAATATTTTATTCCTAAGTTTGTTTTTGGTCGAATTACACTTGTCCAATAGAATTAGGACATGTGTTAGGGTAATATTGATATCATATTTACCCTTAGTTACCCTATTTACTATTAAACGCGGTAAAAAAAGTAAAAAGTTACTATTCACCAAAAAATTATTTTCATCTCATTGAACCACATTTTAGTCCTTGATATTAACCGTGTCTCTCGGATTTTCGAAATTTCATTCACAGAAGCGGCAAAATTAAGTTTTATGAAAAATTCAGTTTTTTTTAACTACCACTTAGTAGTTTCACTATTCATCAAAAATTGATGTTTTTCAGAACAATGCCAAAATTTCATCCTAAGCTATATTTCATATTCCGAATTCAAAAATGAAGTCTATTTTACCAAATTCATAACATAAAACTTGCATTAATTAATTTTATAATTAAATCCCGCTGTTAAAACAAATAGCGTGTTTTTAAGAAACAATATCTATCAAAAGATTGAAACTTGTTTATGTCTGGTTTAAATGTGAAATTACATCCAATGACCAACATTGTATTAAATTGTAAAAATATATTCTAAATATATTTTAAAACCACTCAAATTAATAATTTATCAATATTAATTATTTTGATTAAAAAAGTTGTTTTTAATTATAATTTAGTAATTTTCACTATTCATCAGAATATGAAAGTTATCCGAAAAGTACCAAAATTTCACCTTAGGCTAAATTCGATACTCCGAATCCAAAAATGAAGTCCATTTTGAGAGCTAAAATTTATAAAATTTAAAAAGTGGTTATTACTATTCATAACGGCTAGTTTTAATAATATTTTAATAGCATATCATTGTTTCGTGAAACTCAGTATTACGTACTACACACGCTATCGAGGAAGGTTGCGATTGCGTGTAATGCAAGGCTAGTCAAGGATGTGTGTTGTTCAAGCTCCTTTTGGAGTAGCGTACAACACAAGACATTAATAAAATTAAAAAGAATATTTTTTTTTATAAAATCTCAGGCTGTTACAAATATAATATCTAAATTTTTAAATAAAATATTAATGGAGGATGAGATGACGAATTATGAAATTAATATGTATTGACATATTATGAAATCATAAAAGGAAGATAAATTTTATGATTCTATTAGTGAATCTCACTGACAAATAAAAATCAAAAAATGATGTGTTATCCAAAATTTGATTATTGAGAAGAAGATATTTTGGAAGGCTGATAAATAGATTAATGTATTATTAATGTATGATATACAAGTGAATCCTAATATAAATATTTATGTTATAATAAATCTGGAAATTTATTATGATGATGTCAGTGTTGATTTGATGAAAATTTTAATTTTAATTTTCTTTATTGATTCATTAAATAAATGTGAGGATTTTGATATGGAGATATATAATGTTCCATATGAATATATATATATATATATATATATATATTAGGATAAAATTTCATGATAAAAATAGATAATTCATGCTTTATGTTGATTCAATATATGGTTTTGACACAACTACAGACAAGGTTTCAATTGTATATTTCAATATAAATATATCATTTAGAAAAATATATTAACTAGTAACCTATTTATGAAAGAGAAAAAGTAGGATTCAGTGTTGTTTTTTTTTGAGTTGTGAATACTAAGATTTGGGAGATACGAAATGGAACGAATAAATCATGAAGGTGAAGAATAAGGATCTGATATATAATCAAAGAGATGATTTTATGGGTATTGAAGGTGAATGAACAAGTGTATCTAACTACATGAATTATTATAGATTTAAAAGAAGACAAAACCGAGTAAATAATATATTAATTTGATCATTTATATTCACTGGATAAAATAATTTCATATGGTTTAGAGATGATTTATTTGAGAAGATGATATGACCTTCATTAATTGAGAAGCTATAAACTCTATTTCATTATAGATATATAGTTTTATAGGAAATAGATATTGATCTATAATTTGTTATTCTTGAAGAATATATGGTAGTAAAATATTATACTATGAGTGGAAGGAGAAATATTATAAAGATGTAGATACATCTCTATACAGACCAATGTTCCACATCAAAATTTTAAAAAAATACCACATATATATAGTTTGGTAATCATTATAACTTATGGGACTCAGGCTATGAAAGGGAAACATGGTGTTATGATATGATTTTATTGTGAAGATGAATGTATGGATGTTCGTGAGGAAAAAAAGGGAGTATAATCTTAGTGATACATCGTATAGGTTTAGGAAGCACCAAACCATTTTTTTCAATGATTTATTAATATGGGTAATATATGGTTGTGGTGAATAACTAATCATAAAATGGAGTAGGTCTTAGAAATGATCCTTGAAAAAATAATTTATTTCATATTTAATTTCATTACATAAATTTCATGTGGATGATGATTTCATAATAAAACAATAAGTTATCCACTGATATTAGCCACATATATAAGTTCATAACCAAAAAGGGTTATCATTATTAAAGTGATTTTTTATTAAAAAGTTGGGAGAAATAAATCAACCCCCCTAGGATTATATAGATATACTAAGGGGAGTTTCATGTAGTAATAAACAATATGTGAACTTTGGTTGGATCCAAATTTTACTTATACTGTTCCTTTCATAAGAAGATGATGAAGTGGTTATTTGAGTTATTTAAATTAGAGCCTCATATAGAATAACTAGATTCTATTCCCATGAATATTGAATCTGATATTTCTTATAAAATATTTCTATATAAGATAAATACATTAGTAAAGAAGATAATTAAATTCTTAATCATTTTAGAGATGATTCCAATTGATTATGGTATTTAGAGGGGTATGAATATAGATAAACCTAATGGTTGTTGTTCATATAATGTATAAACACCCCAATTTGGGAAATATTAGTTAAAAGATAAATAAATTTTTTCTTTTTATTATGAAGTTAGAGGTTATTTGCAAAAACACAAACTATTGTAAACCAGAGTCCATGTCTACTTTATTAAATTGGCATAGATACAATGGATTTAATCTTAAAGGATCAATTATTTTATTATTTTTTGAGATTCAAATACATATATGATACCCATTTTAAAATTGTGGTAACATATAAAACATTACAAAATTAAATATTCTACACACTTGAAACTCATGCTAATTTTTATTCTTAATAATAAGGGGAAAGGAAACAAAAGAAGGTAAAGTAATATTTTTATTAAGGGTGAGTAAAATAGATTCTATTATAGTTAATTAACGAATAATCAATATTCGTGTGTAAATATATATAAATGTGTTCCATTTAATAAATAACTTGAGAAAAAACTGAATCGATGAATAATATCAATGAAATAATTTTATAGAAAATAATAATTGTATTGTTAAATAAGGAAATGAATAATATATTACACCATGATATCTATACAATTAAATCCTTCTTCCAAAACTGTTTTATCATTTTGTAGGTATGCAAAAGAATCCAATTTAATTTGGCTAAATTATTTGTCTCAGGATGCCTGTGGATGCAGTGAGGGGTTATATAATTGTGGACCCAACCTTCCAATACATATCAAATGCCTTCCTTATATATTTAATGATCAATTAAATACATAAAAAATATTCCTTACCAAATAAATATCCATATTAATTAATGAATATGGAATATAAATATTTCTCTAGTCAATCAAATAACATTCAAAATAACACTATACGTATAAATGGTTTACTTTTTATGAAATAATAATATATATGATTAAAATAATGTGGTTATTTAAGAGAAATTTATTTTCTAATGATCATATGAATGTAAATGTTCAATGATAATGTTATTGAGCTAAAAATTAATGAGAGGTAATATAAGTTATGTGATAAATTCGTGACTTTTGATGGATAAAAGAAAATAGAAGAGTAAAATTAAACTAATATTCATTAAATAAATTCTTTTTGTAAAACAATTGAAACATAGTCCCACAATCAAAATATCATAAATATAGTAATAGTGATAGAAACACTCTTTAAATATTTATCTCTTAAAATGAAGCATTATTTTTTACTTCTTATACAAAAATTTGAATATGTACCTTTTGTAAAACATTATAAATATTCCTTAAAATAGTAAAAAAATTATATTACAAGATTAAATATGATTAATAATATTTTCTTAAATAAGGAGAGTTTTTTTAAAAAACGTTTGATTAATATTGATATGAAAAAATATGTAGCTAATCAAAAAGGGAAATAATAACATCATTTCAAATAAGTATTTTATTACTTGATTATGGAGGTAATGGGTTAAAATTTTGGTTATAATATTTATAATATTTAAATATATATAGTACAATAATATATATATATATATATTACGAAGAATAGATTATAAATCCCTTTAATGGAAAATTATGTAATCCTAGAAAAAGAGATTCTAAATCTAATCCTTACATCTTTGGTAAAATTTAAATTATAACCCCTTTTAATAATAATGAAAAATTTAAACATTAATCATAATTAAAATTTATTTATTTATTTTAAATATATAAATGGTATAGTATATACACCACCTAAAATTAAAATGGTTCATAGTATTAAATGTCTCTTATTAGAATGGAAATTGAGTTGAAATACATTATATCACTCTCCCATTTAGTTAAAAATGATTTAAACTCATATATAATGGATTAAAATATGATATAAATTGCTAAAATATCGATATTTATATATATAATTTCATATATCATCCTATTATAACATCTTATCTCCCCTTCATTAATAACATTTCATTATTGCCATTATTTAGTGGTTACCTGCTTGGTTTTCTCATGCATGTATGGCCTTGGATATTCTATATTTTTTTAATAGGATATAGTCAATTCATATATATATAAGGATATTTAGTTTACAAATATAATATTTATTCACTAGAATCGTGTTTATTATACTGCTTCAATTTTAAATTTGGAAAATGAATCACACTGATATAGTAGGCTATACAAACACACGATGGAATTCCAATACCTTAATTGGTGAAATAGTGTAGAAAAAGGTGATAAATTATATTTATAGAATAAATATTAATTCATAATAATCATATATATATATTCATGGGATTCGTAATTTTTTCTATCAATGTGATATAGTGATGGAAAATTAATTTTATCGGTTCGCGAGGCGTTAGTTTGGTGAACACATGAGTAATGGTTTTGTACTCAATTAGAAGAAGAATGATATGGATAAATATCATTACATGAACATAATAACATATTAGTATCTATTATATAGTATTTTTATTATATTAAAATTAATAATACATAATTAAATTTGGTAAAATAAAAAGTAGAAATAAAGATGTTGGTGAAGATAATTATCTCCGACAAGAGAAACCTCCTTTATACATCTTATTAAAACAACATGAGATGTATTTTGGGAATAAAAACAGCTCTATATTGAATATAATGATATTGTTATGATAATTTTTTATTTTATGGTCATATTAAATGGATTTTTTAAGGTTAATAAATAAGGGAGGATGTTTCCATTTATAATTAAGTTTAGTTATTACCTTGTAATTTTTTGATGTTTTAAAATAGTGTATAGTCATTTTAGAAGAAAAATTGTTTCCAAATTATTCATATTCAGCTTTTATAAGATTATGGTATAAATAAAACCTTTAAATATAGTTTTATAAAATCTTTATTCCATTTTAAGCATTACATTTATAGGTCAACCCCTGATAAACTTTATTTAACCTTAATAATTTTAATTAATATTTTTTATTTATGACAATTTTTTTTGAAAAAAAAGTACAAATTTTAAAAATTATGAATTATTAAGATAAAAAATATGAATATACTTTTATAAAATTCAGTTTATAGAAGTCCCTTAATATAATTTAATAATAAACCTATTTAACATGTCCAAAATGAGTTTTCCAGAAATACATTTTTCAAGCCTAAGATGATATTACTTTAACTATATGACTAGTCATCATCATTATATGAATTTAAATTAATATATTTTGGTATATAATACATTAACGTTTTTTAATTAATTCATCATTAAACATTATTTTTTTAATTTAAAATATAATGACAACATACATTCTAATCATTGTTATCGGAAAGATATCCATTTTCCCTTAAAATGATCTATTTTTTGGTTCTATCATACTGATAATAACTACACAGTTATTTATACATATTATAACAGATTATTATAAATAAAGGTTTTATATTTTAATTCTCCATTTTCAATCATTCATAAATCTTATTTCTAAGGGAAATTTAAATAAATTATTTTAGGTTTATTTTGACTAGTTAGTTCAAAATCTATTTTAATCTTATTAAATTAGTGTTTTTATTCCCTGATATATGAAAATTGTAGTCTTATTACATTTTTAATAAAATATAATGTTCACTTATTATATTTTAATCATGTTTTTTACAATATTTTATCCTATAAAAGTTTCATGCTCAAAATATTCATGGATGATACTTTAGAAACAAATGAGGTTGGTTGTTCATTATAAAATACTCTTATTCCCATTTTATTTCATCCATTTTACAATTTCTATAAAATAACACTACCAGATGAGTCATAATATTTTCCAATACACACACTCTAGTGTTAAGATACTAGTTTCGATATTTTTAGTAAGATTAATATATTCAAATAATATTTCTTCATAGGTGAGGAAGGGTATTCGGTCTAGCATATACATATTTAATAATCATATGTTGAACACATCATGTTCTTGAGAGATACACGGTGGAATTGAAAAATGGTATGACATAAATCAAATTATTTCCTAAATTTTAATACTTCTAGTGTAACTATGGATACAATTTCCTTTTCTTAATGAACATTAAATACACTTCCAAGGGGGTACTTTCTGGAAAATGTGATTTCCTTGTTGAAATTCCAAATATATCCAATAATCACATGAAAAACAATTTTTTATAATTTTAAAAGAATTAATAAAGGTTTAAATAGCCTTTAAATTTTTTTATATTTTCCTCAACACATTATGTTCCTACAAGTGTCTCTGCACCAACATCATCCCAATATGTTTTAGTATGATATCACTTACCATAAAATTCTTCATACGACCCAATTTCAACACATTAATGGAAAATATTAATATAGTACAAATATAAAATTTGAAATTAAGGATCCCATATACAATTAATGTTAATGGTTCATGATTTTAACATGTCTAATAATGTTTTTATTTTATTTTTAGACATTCTATAAGTTTATGGATGATTGGAATTTTGAAAATGATGCTCAGTGTCAAGTTCCATCAATTTTTTTTTGAAATTTCAATGTAAATAATGAATCTAGATCAAGAAAAATTGAAAGGGGTGAACCGAAAAGTCTTACAACTTAATTAATATAGTGTATTTCAAGGAGATAATGAGGAAAATATTATCTAATATATAGAAAATGCGCGGATTTTTTGAGGTGATAAAAAATAACACATGTTGCATCATTCATTGTAAAAGTTTATGGTAATCAATCTAAAACTTACAAAATAATGTTATACCAATTCTACGTCGGAAGAGATACAAGATTCATGAATCTTCTAGGGTGCTATGTATCAAATTTTTACTGTTGAAAAATATAGCATCATGATATATAATCATAATGTTACCAATTCATATTATCTACAATAAATAATCCATAAAATCTCTATACATATTGGTAGTACTAGGAATTATAGATATATTTGTGCTATATTAAAAAATTCCATTATTATATTAGGAATTGATGGAACACATATCCATTTTCCAAATCATTGAATTCCATTTTCCTATATATATTTTGATAGTGTCCCATTATTCATATAATTAATTTAATTTTGAAAATACTTATCACAAAATTAATTTTTTTAATCATTTAGAATAAATATGGTTTCACTCTCATTTATCGAAGGAGTGATTTCACACCTTTTTTAATAATTCCCATATCCACCATTTCTATATTTATGAATATGGGATCCCTACCAATCCTCATGTGCAAGGAAATCCATGATCTTTCATTCTCAATTCACGTGCTAACATATTTTTATTTCTTTGTTTGGTAGTGAATTAATAAATTTTAATCCATGAGTGTCTTGAGGAATTTACTTTTCCTAATATTGATCTATTTTTATGAATTGGTCTATTTTATTCTATTGGGGTCTATGAATGTCTCAAATATTACACCATAGAGATATTTAATCTATATATTCAAAGTGAATATTATAGTTACTAATTTAATATATTGAGTTGTATCGTTATATTCATTAGTATTTAAAAATATTGATTTATATGAAATAATAATCTCATTTTGTATAACGACACAATAGTTTCTCTTCTTTAATGAATCACTGTATATTTAAATACTTCAATTTTTAATGGTAGAATAAAAAATGAATCATTGGATAGTTTCCTATAACATTATTCAAATAATTAAACACAGTCATTTGTCTATATGATTATACAACATTTATATATAATCTTGGATAATAGTTTACCCATTAATGAATCTTTTTAAAAAAATCACGGATTGTAACCACCAAAATTAATGAAAATATGTACATCAGTTATGTTCATTTCAGAAAGTATTTCTCTAGTATTCTTTTTATTAATTGGATCAAATGAGAGTCTATTCCTAGAGAAAATATGTTCGTGAATAGAAATTTTATCAATCTAGAATTTACCCATTTAAAATTTCATATACAACTCTTTTCTTCTATTACTCTAAATAATTGTTTTCAATTGTTCTCTTTGTACTAACTGATTTTATAATAAAACACGATTTCACATGTAAATACCACAAAACTAGTCAAGATATTCCATGAATACTCCATTCATTTGATCTATAAAAATATAGGGTGAATTTTACAATCTAATGAAATTACTATAAAATATTTATGTATATTCCTCATTTAAAATATTGTCATTGAAATTTATTCAATCTTTAATCAGAATTGATGATTTCTAAAATGAAGATCGATATTTGAAAAAAAAATTAGCTCCTTATAGAAGATAAAATAATTCATCAATTTGAGGTAGAGGGTAATGTTTATTTTTCTTAATAGGTTTTATTTAACAATAATAAATTCATGGACTTATGGATCCATATTTATTCTCAATGAAAACCTGTCCCCCTAAGGTGAAATAGTAGGTTGTATAAATCCTTTATCACAAAAATACTAGAGTTTTTTTTTCAAATAAACTAATTCCAAGATGGATGTTATATAGGGAGTTTTTTATATAGGCCTTTCATCAGTTGTTAAATCAATGAAAAACTAAACATCATGCTCTAGGGGATGTATAGATAATTCCTCATAAAAAACATTTATATTTTCATATATAATAAGAACATCTTAAATTTGAGGATTAGCGTTTCAATTTCGTAGATTGGTATGTTCTTATTCCAATATTGCCTTATTTAGAGGAGCTACTAGGGTGTATTTGGACATGACTAAAAAGACTCAATTATCCCAATCAGGATATATAATTTTACATCGTCATCACAAATAAAAAATTTCTTTTGAATTAAATATATTTTTGTATAATATTTTTAAATCCAGTCCATACCATAGAATATATAAAAGATGAATGTGGGTATAATAATAGAGATATACAATGGGGCATATTTATGTGTCATAATGGGAACATCCAAACACACAATTTCTAAAGTAATATTTCCATGAGTAGTATTTTTTGATAACTTACTTCTCATGGTTCGAGGGAAATATATATTTTTCTTAGAAAACATGGAAGATATGGAAGAGTGTAATGATCCTAAATCAAATAAGGCATTATATAAATTTGAAGATACTAATATTTTACCTCAAAACACATATATTGGGACTCAACCATAGCTTTAGAGATCACATTATCTTGTCCATATCCCCTTTAAATCTTCTGTAGTATGATCCCCTGAAATGTGTGTCATTGGTTTGAATAATACCCCACTTCATTACAGTTCATTAAATGGGAATTAGTGGTCTCTTTATTTCCCATACCCTCATTATCTAGATGAATCTTTTCTACAAACATGTAGAAAAATTCCAGGCACTATATCAATTTTATAAAATGTTTATTACCATACATTTCATATCATGGAAATTTTTTCATTTTATTTTTCTTTTTTGATGAACTCTATATTTCATGGTGATCACCCAACATATTATTATATTTATTTCCATTGAATATATAAAAGATATTAAATTCAATTTCATTTCTTTGCAGCATAAAACTATTTCATCATATGATTATAATGTTTTAGAAACCAGTTACCTTTGAAGACTTAGATAAAGGCCTTCAAATAAATGGTCAAAATTACATTCTATATAACATATATATTCCATATAAAGCTAGATAGTCTTATAAATGAATCTTTATACTCTTTGAAGAATTTCTCTTATTTTTTATTCGTGATTAGAAACTTTCCCTTCATTTTAATTTTTTTCCATTAGGGAAATCTTTTTTAAAGAACGCTATATTAACATATCTCAATTCCATGTGTTCTATTTATTCTTCCTCCCTAAAAGTATAGATCAGTGAACAATAGTGCTCAAAATCACCCATCATGAAATTTACTAAAAGTATAATATTTTCACTATTACCACATCCCAATGTAAGAAATATTATTCTAGGGACTTAATCCATTATTAAACTACTAGATTAGTAATTCCACTAATATATGGGGTATTCTATTACATAAAATTATCCAATATAAGAGTATTATACCATAAATTATAATGTTTCTCTATATGGTCAAGGTTATTGGTCATAGCTTGAGCTAGCTTCCCTAAATATTTCATTAGTCTTCATAGCTCCAACAAAAATTGTATTATCTTGCTTAGAAGAGAAATTTCTAAATTTCTTATATGTATGGAAACCATTATTTCTATTAGTCTAAACTTTTAAAAAAATGAATATATATAATTATTTCAAAAAAAATAATTTTAAATCATAATATATAAATCTAAATCAGTTTCAACTATTAACATAAAATTAAAATCAACGCATTATTTATATCATAATCGTAAACTTTTTTATTTCAGAATATAATTAAATCAAAAAAAAATTCAAAATAAAAAAAATGTATTTAAAAAAATTTAATTATCCTAATAATACCTCTTAGTATATTTAAACCATGTGAAAAATATGGGTCCAATCACCATTAAAATTAATTATGGAAGATATTTTATTGACCAACTCCTCTAACGTATATTACTCCGAGACGAATCTATGCCAAAAACATTTTCAATTATAATATATAGACCATGGTTTATTTCCAGTAAAACCACAAAAAACATCCTTAAAAATAATTTGTGGTATTATGATATAATTATAAATATCATAAAATTCTATCATATGGTTATGATCCCTAATCAACGTTTCTAGAAATCTAGTTCCCATAATTTATTTAAACTACCTCTGACAGTAATTATAACCTCCCCATTTCTAGAAACTCAATATTAGTGTATAATTTATTACATTTTAATATATTCAATGGAAAAAATCCCATAAGACTGAGGATTTTAGTAGTATTGGAGAGGTAGATACATACATGATACCCATTTCATTTTGTGAATAAAATAGAATGAATAAAAAAATTGAACATTCTACATCTTGGAAAATCATTCAAAGAATAATATTTTATATAATGGCGATTAGTTTCAAAACAAGTGTGATCCAAAATTCTTAGTATGTCTCCTTACAATAGAATAAATTGTGTATAAATATTACATAATCAATATGTTATGTTAAATAACTAGAAACACATTCCATTTAATTAATAACTTATGCATGAAATGGATCCGAGAACAATATAATAGAAATAATTTCATGTATAATAAAAATTGAATTCTAAATTATTGAAATGAATAATCTTATATTTTATTATAACATACACCCTGATATCTATACTGTCAAAACATTTTTTGAGGATATTTTTATTGATTTGTAGGTATAAACTGGAAACCCATATACTTTGGCCAACAAATTTGTCTCACGATTCATATTGATTAATCCAGGGAATGTATAATTAAAATCCCCAAAAGTCAAAATTTTTGAACAATTTCACCATAAATTGAGTGATTAATTTAATTCATAATCATTATTAATTATCAACCAATATCTGTATTGAGTAAATATTTAAAAAATAAAATATTTCCCTAGTAAATAAAATAACATTCAAAGTAATCATAATATATAGAAAGGGTATATAGTATATAAGATAATCATATTCATTACATAAATTATATTGATATTCGATATAAATTTAATATCCAACAACCAATATAATCTTAATGATTCAAGTGAATATTAACCATCACAAAATTAAGAAGATGAAATATTGTTTTTGTGGTAAATTTTTACCTTTTAGAGGATAAGAGAAAATTGATGTAATGAATTTACTTTTTTCATATAAATGTTTTACTTAAAACAATTTTAAACTTTTAGAATAAAATAAATATCATAAAATGGTAATGGTGTTTTTAATTTCCTTTAACACCATACATGTTAAATTGAGGCATTTATTTTGACTCTTTTTAACGAAAGATAAAAATGACCTTTATAGAAAACATTATAAATATTCAATTAATACCTTGTAAAAATCTTGTAAAACATAATGTATCATTAATAACTCATTTGAGGATATAAAAACAATTTTAAAATTATTTGGAAAAATATAAACATTGATGGAAATTGTACCCGATCCAAAAGAATAATAATATCCACTTTTCATTTAAACACTTCATTGCATGATTTATTTCGTAATGGATGAAAACATTTTAATAAAATATTGAAACATATTAAATATCAATTTGATGATAAAAAATATTTATTTTAGGAATAATAGATTATAATATCCTTTCAATGAAAATTAATCCAGTCCCACAAAAAGAGACTATTAAATAAATCATCACCTCTTATATATCATTTAAATAATAACACTATAAAATAATTAACATGAATAAAATAATTAATCCTAAATTATAAATTTTTAATCATGTGAAATATATATAATGATTATTATATAAAATACATAAAAGTAAATTAGTGAAAAATATCATTTTTCTTAGTAGAATATAAATTGAAATGAAATCCCTTACCTCATGCATGAACATGATTTACCATGAGTAATTATTATTTTAATCATGTCACTAAATTATAAAACAACTATATTTATATTTAAAATATCATAAATTATCCTCGCCATACATTTTATCACCCATTTGTTAAGAAAATTTCATTATTACCACAGTTTCGATTGTTAACAGCTAGGTTTTCTCAATCCTAATTTGTCATCAATGTTCATATTATTATAAATAGGATATAGTTCCATAATAACCAAAATGATATTAATCATATACATGTAATATTTTTTAATTAGACCTATTTTTAGAATCACTTTTTAAATTTGAACATGGAAAAAAATAACATCACTTCCAGGAGACGATAGTCTTTACACATGCACAGGGGACATTATCATTTCGTCAATTTGTTAAAGGGTAAGGAGGTAGAGGATATATTAAATTTATATAATCAATATTATTTCATAATGATCATATAAATATATAAATTAATTCAATTACTATTTCAATCTATATGAGTTGGTTAGAGAAACCAAATTAGATAGATTCGTGAGATGGTAATCATCTCTATACACAAGCGATAGTTTTGTTTCCTATTTAATGGATACATAGACAGATAAATTTAATAGAATAAATATAATAATATATCAGTATATTCTATATAAAAGTTTTATTATATTATAATTATAAAGGCATAGTTCAACATGGTAAAAGAAGAAGTAAAAAAGTGCTTGGTTCAGACAATTACATATGATTAAAAAAACCTCCTTTGAATATCTTATTAAGAACTATTAGGATGAGTTTTTAGGTATAAAAAATATATAGAATGTGGAAAATGATGTTTCAGAAATATATTTTTATTTTTTGGTATAGATAAATGGATTATGATATGTGATGATGTGATGGGTGGATGTACTCTTTTATATTTGAGGTGAGTGGCACACTTGTATTTTTTCTATGTTTTTAAATAATATCAAGTTAATTTCTTGAAAAAATGGATCTAAAAGGGTAATATTTAAAAGTGATAATGGTAATGTTGAAATAAATTAGACCAATAGGGTTAAAAATTCTTTTATGAAACAAACCAATATATTAAAAAATATTATTTTGAAAATAATTTTATTTGCTAACATCAAGTCTTAACAAACATGACACTATTAATAATATAATTTAAACATGATCACCATAACCAAGATGTTCAAAAAAGTGGTATGAATTAGAATAAACAAATTTATTTAATTACTCATAAAAGTATTAGATAAATAAAATAAAATCATAAAAGAGTAATTAATTTTTGTAAAGTAATTTGTTCTTTGACAATATATTTCCTCTAAAAAATGACAATCATGTCTATTCATGAAGAAATAATAATTTTTTTACCATTATTAGAAAAATTACTATAAAAAATATTTTTATATTTTTAATCCACATATCAAAATTATCATCGAATAAATGTTGGTAATTTTCTAAAGATATTAATATTTCAACGATTTATGACAAATTTAGATTTTCATTAAAAAAACTACATTTTTTATTAAAGCATTAAAAATTATAGATCTTGTTCTAAAATATTATAAAATTTTAATTACCTAGAATATATTTTTATTAATAAAATTTATGTCATTAAAATAAATTTCATATTTATTTTTTATATAAAAACATTTTATACATTTCGAAGAATTTTCTATGGAAAAGTAAATTTTCATCACGTGTGCAGGGTTAATTTTAAATAAAACATGTTCATATATTTGAATAAAATATGATAAATTGGATTCCATATTAGTGATTTCCATAAATAATATTATAAAATATGACCAATATAATTTTTGGACATAATAACTTTTAAAAACGTTAAAAATTAATTACCATGGGTAATGTGATAACTGGTTTACTAGGGGGAGGGGTTAAAGTAAAATGAAGATGTATAAATCAAACTATAACTTGTCAAATTTGAATTTTTTCCATATTTAAACCCTATCAGATATAATATTATTTAATAATCAATTTTAGATCCTTTTTAATGTGTAAAAGTTGGGAATATC
Organism: Viscum album; assembly: GCA_963277665.1. Taxonomy (NCBI): domain Eukaryota; kingdom Viridiplantae; phylum Streptophyta; class Magnoliopsida; order Santalales; family Viscaceae; genus Viscum; species Viscum album. The sequence continues at coordinate 1,370,723,673 of OY728136.1, forward strand.
TTTTTGTTTTTAAAACATCCGTGTGTGTCCTCTCCACCACTTTAAAAAGGACAACCCCCTATCCTCTCCACTATACCACACCATTGTTGGTTCAATAAAAAATAATCAAATAATTTCCATAATTCAATTATGATATAAAATATTCCTTTATTTTATTAGTAAACCCCCCAAATATGTATTTTTGTACTCACATAAAAAGGTTGTTTGAAGAAGATGTATCATTTTAACCGTGTGTTTTTATTTTATATCATCTTAGATATCTTTAAAATTATATTCAAATTTTATGATATAATTTCATAAATATGCACCATATTGGAATATTATTATACATTAATTGAATAATATATATCCATATCATCTTCTATCAAATGGGAAAGAAAACCATCGATCATGTGTATGATGGACTACCACCTCATTAGCAGATATAATTCATTCTCAATCACCACATCTCACAGGTGGATGCAATGATGGATTTAATATATATATATATATATATATATGCATGTATGTATGTATGTATATGAAATTTATAAATTAATTGTACTCCTGTAACTATAATGTCACATATATATTCTTACATTTTAATCTATTGGAGAATGACAACAAATCTCATGGGTACGTTTAGACTACCACCTCCACAAAGCAATGTGATAAACTTTTCATTATATTTTAATATGGATGGTAATAATGGTATATTTAATATATATATATATATATATAATACCTATTATTTAAAAACAAATCTTTATAGGTGAATTAATATTAACCTTTAATTCATTCTATTTTTTTGATAAAATTGAAACAATATTCTTGCTTTGTATGGCCTTTCATCTCAACTAATAGTGTAATTAATTTTTCTAACTCTATTTTTTATGGATTTTTATAAATATGAATATAATGAATATATTTGATATTTTTTCATGGTGACAAAATTTTATAGTTAAATAATAAATTTTATAATATATATATTTGAACAAAGGTATGGAAATGATGAATAATAAATATATATTTATTATACCTGACGTTCTAACTAGTAAAAGTTAAGATGGGAGTTGAGTTATGGGACATTCATCTCACATTTATTTTTGTGTGACCCATGAATTATTCACCAAATGTTCCTTTTATGTGGTGTATATAATAACCCATAATTCCTTTTATGATACTTATTATGAATATAATGGGATATACATATCTGTCTAATGTTCTCTTTTACATGGCTCTTACCAGTCAATGGTTAACGAAATGTCAAATGTTTTTTGTAATGATATCATTGTTTTTCAGGATTGTTTATTATTAAGTTTTTGATGATGAAATATCATTATATAACTCTAAATAAACTCACTAATTCTCTTCTGATTTGGTTATTGGTTTCTAATTCATATTTTCATTTAATTTGTCTCTCTTTGAAAACTAAATAATCCAAATGAATGTTTTTGATAAAAATGTGGCTACTTTATTTCATAAGATGAAAATTATTTAACTTATATTCCAATTTTTTATTATAATAATTTAAATAGATGTTTGGAATGTTCTTTAAATAAATTTGAAAGTCCATTTTACCATTTTTTTAATCGATAAATAATGGTTTCAATGTAATGTTTTTTTTTATTTTTTGTACCTAGGATCTTTTGAATTTTCACAATAAATATATAAAGAATATATGTTTTAATGTGTGAAACATGATTTTTATTTTCAATCATCATGAATGATACATGATTTAATTCTCCCAATATATGTTTCTGAGGTTCAATTCAATGATATTTTTTATTTAACATTTGGGTAATTTTTTGATTATAAATATGGGATTTCAAAATAGAAATTACATTATCGTATATAATTTTTTTAACTTTTTATTGAATTTAAAATCTCAAAAAATTAATTTATTATGTCTTATATTGGATATGTTCTAATGGTACCATCCTTATTCTTTCATCATATGGTTTATAATTATAATGACTAGATGTTTTGAAACCCATTTTTATCCAATAAGTGATAAAATGATGAAATGATTGTTAAACTCAATTTCCTTTCAGAGGGTATGATATAATAAATGTTTAATGATCTTATTTCAAATATATTTATGGAGTATCTGATAGTTGGTACCTATATATCCCTCAAAATCATTGGGTAATGATGGATAGATCATGGATAAATATTTTATTCATGAACTGATTTCATGATCAAAATTTCATATGTGGTCCTTGTTTTTTTGTCTATAGAATTATGTATGGGAATTGTTGTCATTTATATATGTTTATGAATGTACTTGTCTTTCATGTCTATATAATTATATGTGTACATGGTTTCAATTTCATAATTTTATGAAGTGGATTTATTCAATATCCTTATCTTAGTGATCGATCGTATTTCTATTTATACATGTTAACAATGTTATAAAATTTCTTTTTTTTCAAACTGATATATCTTTGTTATGGTCTCTCGTATCATGATAATTGAGTTTCTTTATGATTTTTATTGGTTTAACTACAATGATTTATTCCATCACCCATGTTTGTGTTCTTCGAAATGTACAGTATGATTTTCAAAATATATTTTGATGTTCTTATACACTTATTATCATGTTAGGTTGAAATCTACATTTTTTACCCATATTGAGAATATTATATCACAATTTATTTTGTAACCGTTCACAATGTTTGAAAGAAAGTTATTATGTATGATATGTCCACGAATGGTCATATTTATGAAAAACATAGTGGGAGATGGTGTAGTTCTTATATGAATCAGTTGTTTATATATCCATGTTTCCAATGATATTATCACAATATGATTCTAGGGTAGGCAATTATTTTATTTATTTAATATTTATCTATTAAGATGTCATATCATTGTATGATAATTGTATGTGTCAATTTTTTAGGTCATTTTAACCCTTATCGTTTTGAGGTTAACCCCCAATAAACCCATTTTAGCATTAACCATAATAATTAATTTTTGTTGGATTTATTATTCATTATAAAAAATTAGATGATATTATTATATAATATTAATTATTTTGATTAAAATTATTTGATCTATTTTAAAAATCACAATTCACATATGTGGAATAATTTAATTTAAAAATAACCCCGCAAAACATGTTGAAAAACAATTTTTCATAAAATCCATTTCTCAGGCATTAAATGAGATCACATAAACTATATGACTAGTAATACTAAATATATAGATTTATATATATGTATTCATATATATAATCTATTAATTTAATTTAAATCATTCATAATTAAAATTAATTTTAATTAATTAAAATGGAAGTGCGTTGTCCATTGAAAAACAATTTTATGAAAATATCCATTTTTAACCTCAAAATGATCATATTATTATTTTTATATTAATTACAACAAATAAATAGTAAATTAATTTTAATATAACACATTATGATAAATAAAATGAGTAAAAATAAAATATTATACAATCAATCATTCATAAAAAAATTTATACAGGAAAGTCATAAAAACTCATTCTAGGATTGTTTGGATCAGTTATGGTCAAAATCCTTATTCAAGTTAACAAATTAGAATTTTTATACAATGAAATATCAAATGGTGCATTGTATCATTGTTTTATTAAAATTTATGGTTCAATTATTATAATTGAAGCTTGTGGGTATCATTGTTTGATGAAATTTCTTACTAAAGTTGTTTCATATACATTATATTTTATCATGTGAATAAAAAATAAAATATATCAATTTGAAATGGAATAAAATACAATGGATCTACGAATATGGGTTGTTGGAACACTATACCAATACTAGGGAAGGATAATGTAGATAGTTACTCACTTTTAAAAGATCATGATTCATTGATTAATGAAAAATTGCACAAAATAGATATACACAAATAATTGTTTAAATATATAGTTATAGAAGTAATTCGTGATTAGAGAATATTCTCAATGTCACAATAAATTTAAAATATACACAAATATATGTGATGAAAATGTTTCAATGAATGTTACCTTTCACTATAAGAGATCCCCAAAGATGCATGAGGAACAAAAAAAAGATGTAGAGTTATTTGGATGATTCATTTTAATGATCACAGATCTAGAATCCAAGAGTAGGTGTCCACTTTATTACATTGGAATATGGTACATGGAATCATATCCTTATAGACATAATATTTTATAAGAGTAGGTAAAAAGATACATATTTTTAATTAAATTTTTACTGAAATAATAAAATAAACTATGTGTTTTCTATAAGAACCATGTTATTCCCCACTGTGTATCCTTGAATATCAATCACACAAAACATATTGGTATACTAGGGAAAATAAAAAATAATAAATGGGAGACTAAAAATGACCGGTTATAAGATCCCTTCCTTTTTATAGAGTCATATTAGGATCATTCTCATGTACTTTTTGAAGCTTTTGAGTACCTTTAACTTGGAGTAGTGGCTTGGGTGCATTTGTGCGAAATTTTTTGGAAAACAAAATGACAATGGGTTGTGCATGATTTCCGAACTATTTGAAAAACCATGCAAGAAAACCATTCTGTAACACCCCTAGCTTCTACGGTATGCTTCTCTTTGAATAACATAGTAGCTTGTGTTGTCCGCAACTTTGAGTTCTAACACACACCACAACCAATGAAACTACCAGTTATGAATAGTAATACCCACGTTTTAAAATTTTATAAATTTTATCTTTCAAAATGGACTTCATTTTTGGATTCGGAATATTGAAATTATCCTGGGGTGAATTTTCAGTATTTTTCTGAAAACATTCAATTTTTGATGAATAGTAAAAAACACTGAGTTATAGCTTAAAACCAAATTTTTATTTAAATAATTATTTACTTTATTTAAATTTAGTTTAGGTAAAAATAGATACATAATACCTATATAATTTCACTATAATTCATTGGAATCGGTTTCTAATAATTTTAGATATATAGAAATTGTATTGAACTTTTCACCGTCTTTTACCCACCTCCTAGAAGAATTTGGAAATTCACATAAAAACTAATTTTACCGCTTCTATGAGTGGAATTTAAAATTTTTTAAAGGCATAGTTAATATCAAGGAGTAAAATGTTGTTCAATAAGATAATAATAATTTTTTTTGAATAATAACTTTTTACTTTTATTTACCACGGTTAAATGTAAATAGGGTAACTAAGGGTAAAAATTATTTTATTATTACCCTAACACATTTTTTAATTCAATTGTCAATGTATAATTCGACCAAAAATAAAATTTTCAATAAAATATAAACCTCTTTGGTCCACTTGGATTAGATTAGAACATTAATTATTATTTAATTCAAAGAAGAGTTAAAAGAGTTAAAATCAATGTTTAATAACTAAAAAATTTGTAATAAAGGGTTATACTTAAGATAAATTCCATTATAAATATTCATTAGATATATAAAAATATTTCATATATAATGGTATTTTATTTATAATTTTTAGACATTAAATAATTAAATTTATTTATGACACAATGGTGATACAGTAATTACCTAATTAATGAAATATTAAAATAATTGATATTATAAATATCTAAATAATTGTAATTTGAGACTTTTTATAAATTAAACTAATTTTATAGGTTAATATGACATATTAGGGTTTGTTAGATGAAATTTTTTCTAAGTAATAATGTTATTATTAATTTAGAAAAAACAAAATACCAAATATTGTCAAAATAGACATAAAAGAGTTATTAAAACAAAGATTATATTATTAATTAATATTCTATTTCTAAAAATCTAAGGATCGGCCAAAATAACTTATATAATCATAGGTGTATCATTAAGAAACAACTTGGGGTTCACTTGTATGTATATAGTATGTTTATTAACCATTTAATATAAAAATACATAGAGACATGGTAAATGTCAAACTATTTAACTAAGAGTTAATCTAAAATATAAAGTTAATATAGTTACCCAAAACTGTCTAACACATATTGGATGAGTTATTTTAGACTCATCCCCACCTTAGACTTTAAATAATCTATTTTGGATCCATTTGAAACCGAAAATTAATTTATTATAAAATAATGTATCTAGCTTTTCCTATGGTGCCCCTCACCCCTATTATAAAAGAGAACTCCCCCTTCTCTCTATTTCACACCTACAAAGCCTTTTGGATCGGCCAAAATCAGCCCAAATACCCTCTAAACTATCCTCCCTTCATCATATAGGCCTTACTTTAGTCATAAAGCCAATTTAAAAAGCCCTTTTGATCAAATGAAAAAGAAGAACTCGAAATAGAAGTAAATATCTCACGACCTCTAACAAGTTCATTTCTCCTTCCACTTCCTTTTTCTTTGTTGTTTCCATTAAAAACAATAACTCCAGAATTTTATATATAATTTTCTGTTATTATAATTATGGTGAAACCAAATTCATTATTCTATCCATCCTTGTAATAACATGTCACCATACGTGCGTACACACAACATACCAGCTCCACGTCGTGGTGTAATTGTTATTCAATACATTATTATTTGGATTGGTATAATAATGATGTTTAATTGATGTAAATAATACATATAACATGATAATGATTATTTTCATATGATATAACTTCCAATTATATAATATTTTAATACCGAAAGAATGGTATTGTCGCTCGTGCGTACGTACGGATTACCGTCTCCACATAGCGATGAGATTCATTCCCCATCATATAAATTAAAGAATAATTTTTATTTGATGATTAAAAATAATATTTAAAGTCATTTTGGATATTAATAAGATACATACCATCCAAAACAAATATGACTCACATAACAAAGAATATAAAGGAAAATGAATCCGTTAACACCCAAAACGACGATAATACTAAGATATTATTAACAAAACAAAGTTAAATGATCATATATGTTATCATATTAATGTATATTATACTTGTATAATTTAATAAAAATTATTTCACCATTATAAAGGAGGTTAACCTACCCACCACCAAGGAAAAGTACAAGGTAAGCGTTTATTTCACAATCTCATTATTATCCGAGGTTGTTTTTACTTAAGTATCTACTGGGAAATTTTTCTCATCAACATACATGTTTCTTAAATGTATATTATAAAACATTATTACTATTTTATAGACTATGGGTTAATGTAATATATACAATAGTGTTACTTTTTATAAGATGTTTATAAAGGAATCTTTCCGTCATTTTCCAAACAAGGTCCTTTTTAACCTCTTCAACAAAATTAAGTTAAGAATGTCTTTTTTAACTTATACATTGGGTGAAGCTATTTTCTGTCTTTATAAAATCGTCCAAGCTTCCCTTACAAGCTTATAAAAATATTTTAAAAGTAAATGTTTTCTTTTGTAATAATGTGAAATTTAAATGATTTCAAAAAAAGAGATATTTCTCTCAAATTGTTTTGATTTCATCTACATCAACATCCTCTGACGAATTTTAAGCTTATTTGAAGTTGATTTATTATGATACAAAACTTAATATTTTATTGAAGGTTTTATGATATGTTTTACTATGGATGTCTTATTTTTATACAATTCATTTTTTATGGAGAGAGTATTGACATTTCTTATACTAGTTTTAATACAAATGTTTATGTCATGTTTAAACCTGTTCTAATGAGTAATGCATTTGACTTAGTAAGTGACGTGTGGAGCCCACTATATCTCCTAGATCAATTGGAAGGTCTCAATGGACAAACTATTTTCTTGGCACAAGGCCATGACAAAATCTTATTTGTAGTCATGGCACAAGGCCTTGACTATGTGATTATGATAGTCTGGCATTATGCATTCCATCATTATGAAAGTTGTTATTGATTTTGCTTGTGATTATTCGACTAGTAGAATATCTATGTGAATAAGTAAATGGGATTATTTCATTTCATTTTTTCCATATTATTCTAAATTTCATGTTTAAAAGTATTTTGTTTTAGTTATAAATTTCCTTAAATGTTTATTCTTATTTATGAAAGATTATGATATATTGTTATTCTTACTGAGCATCTGAGATCACCCCTTTCTATGTTTTATTTTTCATAGGATGTTATGAAGTATTTTATGACTGACCTATACGGATATTCTGAGGGGATATTAGTGTGGAATATGGAGAATATATTGTTGTAGTTTTTCACTTTATGATGTAATGTAAGACTTATGAATGAATCTAGTGTTTCCAATGCTACTAAACTAATTGGTCTTTAGAGACTTGATCTTTTTTTATCATGCCACTATTATGTAATAATGCTTCGACTCTGGGTAACTAAGGTTGGGGCGTTATAGTTGGTATCAGAGAAAGTTTAGTACAATCCTTGAAAGGTAGACTTAGATAAACTCTGATTAGAGTAGATAGACCATAGATGGACTTTGAGGATTAGTATAGAAGAACTTCCTAGAATTTTGGTATTGTAGAGATAATGCGAGTTTTGCAAGAAATACATCCATTTCTGTACATGAGAAGGTAGAGGTGGCTCATGAACATATGTACCTAGGGGTAATACCCAAAGACACTGCTTTGAGCTAGACTCGAAATGGAACTGGTGAATGACAACGGGCCTTTCCGCACTCTTGGTTACGACACTCCTGAGGGATATTCTTAGGATAATTCTCATTTTTTACAAACAATTATAAAGGTTAAATGAGTATATACTTCCTCAATGAATAGATTTTTATTATTAAGGATTATATCTATAAACTGTTTAATTTGTGTTAGGTTTTTTACAAGTTTTGATTTATGTTTTGCGATTTATAAAATAATCTACTGAATGCTATTTTTTAGAAATGGAGCCTAGTTGAAGGAATGGAAACCATATCAATGCATGTAATACATGTAGGTATTTCCCTTCTTCTCAAAATAATTATAGTGGGGATGGTGATGCAACTGGTGCTGAACAACTAATCACTATAATGGGACAACTCACCCCGGTTATGAATAATAACTTTACCCATATAGAGTACCCTGATCCGCAGCATGTAGGATAAATGTTAGATCACTTCATGAGGAAACAACCTCCAACATTCAATAGGGGTACAAATCAACTAGTATCTGAGCAATGGATAAATTATTGGAGAAAATATTCCAATCCATGGGGAGTAGCGAAAGGGAAAAAGTTGTCATGGCAGTTTACCGCCTCACTGGAGATGCTGATCAATGGTGGTCATTAATTCAAAACATGATGGAAGATGATGAAGTTCCCAATATGTAATAGAGGGAGTCTAAGGATATTTTATTAGAAAAATACTTTCATCATTACCATTGGGCGTATATGGAAAGACAATTTCTGAGTCTAAGGCAAAAGGAGGATGAGAATGTTGCAAAGTATGAGTCTAACTTTACATGGTTAGAAAGGCATGCTGCAGATTATATAAGTAACCCAAGAAGTAATATTGATCATTTATTTAATGAGTTATAACCATTTCTCCATCAAGTATTACTCTCACAATCCTTCACGTTGTACGAAGATATTGTCCCATGTGCTATCAAGACAAAAAAAGAGTTTTATAAACCTTACGACTTTAAAGGAAAGCAAGAGAAGATGAGATCTTCTGATCACTCTGGAAATGGAAATAAGAGGAAGAAGGTAAATGTTGAATATCCATCCTGTAGTAAATGTGGGATGAGACACCCTGGTACTTTCTTGAAGGGAATGGAAGTTTGTTACAAGTGTGGTGAAAATGGCCACCAATCTCATGATTTCAAGGGGAAGAAAGAAGCTAATGATGTTCAATGCTAAAATTGTAGGGATATGGGACATTATTCAAATGAATGTCCTAAGAATCAACGAAACATACCTCAAAAAAGGCCAAGGGATCAAGGCCAAGCTTCTATGATCACTATTGCTGAGGATGAAGCTGCGAAAGATGTGGTGGCAGGTAATTTAATGGTTTCCTCATGTTTAGAAAATTATTTATTTGATTCTACATCATCAAATTTTTTCATTTCATCCATGTTTGATAAGAAAATTAAATATTTTCAATTTTATTTAACATGGGAGTTGTCTGTAAAAACTCCTAAGAGAAGTATCATTGCTACAAAGTTCTGTGAATCAGTTCCCATTCAGGCATATAAATGTTCTTTATCTGATGACCTCACCATCATACCCATGATTGAATTTGATATAATCTTTGGTATGGATTGGATTTTGGAACATGATGAAAAGATTTATTATATGAAGAACAAGGTTACCATTTTTGATGTTGATGATAAAGAACAACTTATCTTTATAGTAAAATCGTCACCACCTAATTCTTATCTAGATCCACCCCCAGTACCTCAAATTAATTCAATTATTGGGAAGGAAGATAATGAAATGATTGTGGGTGAGGAAAGGAATGTTAAAATAGAGGATGTACCTATTGTGAGAGATTATGTTGATGTGTTTCCCGAATATTTACCTAGACATCCTCCAGAATGAGAAATTGAGTTTTCTATTGATTTAATTCCTGGTTCAAGGCCCATATCGAATATCCCTTATAGAATGGCCACTATGGAATTAGTGGAACTAAATAAAAAAAACTAGAGGAATTGATTAATAAGGGATTTATTCACCCTAGTTTTTCTACATGGGCATCCCATGTTCTTTTTGTTAAGAAGAAAGATGGATCTTTGAGGTTGTGCATTGACTACTTGGAGATCAACTCTATAATAATAAAGAACATGTATCTCCTACCTCGCATTGATGATTTATTAACCACATTAATAGAGATCAATATTTTTCAAAAAATGACCTTCGATCTTGATATCATCAGTTTTTTGTGAAGAAGTAAGACCTTCCGAAAATAGCATTTCGAACAAGGTACGGGCATTACAAGTTTACAGTAATGCCTTTTAGGATGAATAATGAACCCTCTATTTTCATGGATCTAAGGAACAAAATTTTTCATGGAATATCTTGATGACATTGTAGTGGTATTTATTGATGATATCTTGGTATACTTAAAATGCTACTAAGAAAATGAAAATCACCTCCGCATTATCCTGAAGACTCTGAGAATACATTAATTATATGGGAAGTTCAGCAAGTGTGAATTTGGTTTCAGAATATTTCTTTTCTTTGTCATTTTTTCTCTAAGGATGGAGTCTCTGTTCATCCTTCTAAGATAAGATAAATCCAAGAATAACCAGCACCAACGAGTGTAACTGAGGTAAGCAGTTTTATTGGTTTAGAATTTTATTATCGACGTTTCGTCCAAAATTTTTCCCCATTGGCTAACCCATTAACGAAGATCACAAATAAAGGGGTTAAATTTGTTTGTACAAAAGAGTTTGAAGAATGTTTCAAAGAACTGAAGGGAAGATTAATCAATGCTCCTATATTAAATGTACCATCGAGGAATATTGAGTTTGTTATTTATAGTGATGCATCTAGGAAAGGAAATGGTTGTGTCCTTATGAAGAATGATTGGGTTATTTCCAATGCATCACGACAGTTGAAATTCATGTGAAAAACTATCATACTCATGATCTTGAGTTTGTTGTTGCAATCATTTCTTTAAAGATATGGAGACATAATCTTTATGGTGAAAAATGTGAGATATATACCGATAACAAGAGTTTGAAGTATACTTTCTCATAGAAAGTACTAAACATGAGTTAAAGTCGAGGGCTTGAACTACTCCAGGATTACGATTGCATGATACACTATCACCCGGAGAAGGAAAATCAGGTGGCAGATGCTTTGATAAGAAAGGATCATGTAGATTTGAACAAGATGCGAGTTAAAAGGGATCCTATTTTCAGGGATCAAGTAAAGATGGATATGGGAATAAACATGGAAGGTGAAACATCAATACTTTTCAAATGGTTTCTAAACCATCTTTAATAGAAAGCATACAAAGTTCTCAGGGTGATGATGAGGAGTTTCAATAGAAGATTAATGCTGTGAATGATGGGAGATTGAGTGACATAGTATATGAAGATTGAATTTTGAAATTTGGGATGAGACTTTGTGTTCCCGATATACATGATCTAAATAGGGAATTGTTGGATGATTCTCATAGATACAATTTATCTATACACCCTGGGATCACCATGATGTGTAGAAATTTGAAGGAAAATTTTTGGATGGACAACAAGAAGAGGGAGATTGCTTATTTTGTGTCAATATGTATGGTTTTTCAACAAGTGAATGATGGAAGCCAATATCATAGAGGAGTCATGCAACATCTTCCCATACCTATGTGGAAATGGGATAATATTATGATGGACTTTATCATGGGACTACCAAAGACTCCTAGATGGAATGATGCAATATGGCTCATTGTTGATCATCTTACCAAGACAACACATTTTCATGCTATAAGAGAAGATATACCACTTAACGTCTAGAGAGACTATATATTAATGAATATTCAAGACATCATGGAGTACTCCTATCGATTGTTTTAGTGCGTGATCCCCTTTTTACATCAAGATTATGGAAAAGTCTTCTGAAAGCCTTGGATACTAAACATCATTTGAGCACTGCCTACCACCCCCAAACTGATGGACAATCAGAACAAACTATTAAAACCATAGAAGACATGTTGAGATCATGCTCACTTGACTTTAAAGGCATGTGGGATCAATATTTACCTATGGTAGAATTTTCCTATAACAATATCTTTCATTCAATAATTTAGATGGCACCATAGAAAGCGTTATACGAAAAGAGATTTCACACACCAACCTACTGGGATGATGTTGGTGAACGAAAAATTGTTCGCCCAGAACTTGTGGAGGAAACGATGAAAACGGTGAATGTAATTGAAACTCACATCAAAGCATCTCAAAGTAGGTAGAAGAGCTATGCTGATAACTGAAGGAAGGATTTGTAATTTTAGGGAGGATATCATGTTTTCTTGAAGGTATCGCCATGGAAGGGTATTATACGTTTCGGTAAGAAGGGAAAATTGGGTCCCAGGTAAATCGGACCTTTTGATATTCTAGATCGAATTGGGGCTCTGGCTTATCGTTTGGAAATGCCGCCAAATCTCTCCAAAGTTCACAATGTGTTCCACATATCATGGTTGTGAAAATACGTTCCTAACCCAATGCATGTACTCACCTATGAAGAATTATAACTGGAACCTGATCTATCTTATTGCGAAGATCTTGTCAATATTCTTGATACAAGAGACCAAGTGCTACAAAACTGGATGATTTGTCTGATAAAAGTTCTATGGAGAAACCATAAGATGGAAGAAGTAACGTGGGAACCCAAGGAACTTATGATGAAGAACCACCCGAGTCTTTTTATGCCGTAATATTGTAGAAATTTCTAGGAAAAATTGTTTTAAGGAGGGGAGAATGTAACACCCCTAGTTTCCACGGTATGCTTTTTCTTGAATAATATAGTAGCATGTGTTGTACGTATCTTCGAGTTCTAACACACACCAAAACCAATCAAACTAGCCGTTATGAAAATAAATAACCACCTTTTGAAATTTTATAAATTTTATCATGAAAAATGGAATTTATTTTTGGATTTAGAATATCGAAATTAGCCTGTGGTGAAATTTTGATATTTTTCTGAAAACATTCAATTTTTGATGAATAGGGAATAAAAACAAAGTTATAGTATAAAACCGAATTTTTATTTAAGAAATTATTGAATTTTTTAAAATTTATTTTAGGTAAAAATAGATACATAATAGTTATATAAGTTCAATGTAATTAATTGATGTCGGTTTATAATAGTTTTAGATATATAAAAATTTTATTGAACTTTTCACCATCTTTTACCCACCTCCAAGGAGAATATGCAAATTCACATAAAACATAACTTTAGCACTTCTATGAGTGGAATTTCAAAAATCAAAGAGACACAGTTAATATAAAGGATTAAAATTTGGTTCAAAAAGATAAATATAATTTTGTGAATAGTAACTTTTTACTTTTATTTACCACGGTTAAAAGTAAATAGGGTAATTAAGGGTAAGCGTGATATTATTATTACCCTAACACATGTCTTAATTCTATTGGTTAAGTATAATTAGACCAAAACCAACCTTAGGAATAAAATATGAACCTTTTTGGTCCACTTGTATTAGATTAGGACATTTATTATTATTTAATTCAAAGAAGAGTTAAAAGAGTTAAAATCAATGTTTAATAACAAAAACATTTTTAATAAAGGTTTAGACATAAGAAAAATCCGATTATAAATATACATTAGAAATATAAAAATATTTCCATCATAGTGGTATTTTATTTTTAATTTTTAGGTATTAAACAATTTATTTTATTTATGACACAATAATGATGCAGTAATTACCTAATTAATGAAATATTAAAATATTTGATATTATAAATATCGAAATAAATGTAATTTGAGAATTTTTATAAATTAAACTAATTTTATATGTTAATATGACATATTAGGGTTGGTTAGATGAATGTTTTTAGAAGTAATAATGCTGTTATGAATTTAGAAAATACAAAATACCAAATATTGTCAAAATTTACATAAAAGTGTTTTTTAAAAAATGTTATATTATTAATTGATACTATATTCCTAAAAATATATTGATTAGAAAAAGGACTTATATAATAATAGGTGTATCATTGATGAATCACTTGGGGTTTTCTTGGAAGTATATATTATGTTTATTAACCATTTAATATAAAAATACAATGAGACATGGTAAATGTAAAACTACTTAACTAAGAGATATATAAAAAAGATAAAGTTAATATAGTGACCAAACCTGTCTAAAACCAATTGGCTGAGTGGTTTTCAACCCATCCCCTGCTTACCCCGTAAATAATCCATTTTGGAGCCATTATAATCCAAAAAATATTTTATTATAAAATAATATTTCTATCTTTTCCTGTGGTGCCCTTCACACCTCTTATAATATGGAACTCCCCCTTCTGTCTATTTCATACATTCAAAGACTTTTGGCTCATCCAAACTCTTCTTAAATACCCTATAAACTATCCTACCTTAATCATAGAGGCCTTCCATTTTTCAGAAAGCCAACCTGTGGAGCCCTTTTGATCAAATCAAAAGGAATAACCCGAAGAAGAGGTAAATATCTCACCACCTCATTCAAGTTACTTTCCTCTTCCACTTCCTTTTTCATTGTTGTTTCCATTCTAAAATAATAACTGCAATATCCTCTATATACTATGATGTTATTAAAAATATGGTACAATAAAATTCATTATTCTATCCATCCTTTGAAGAACATGCCACCATACTTGCGTACGTATAGCTTACCGTCTCCACATCGTTGTGTAATTGTTATTCAGTACATTATTAGTTGGATAGGTATAATAATGATGTGTATTGATGAAAATAAAAAATATAACTTTATAATGATTCTATATATATGATATAACATCCTGTTATATATTATTTTATTATTAAAAGAATGATATTGTCGCTCATGGGTATGTATGGATTACCGTCTCCACATAGCGGTGAGATTCATATATCATCGTATCAATTCAAGACTAATTTACATTTTATGATTATAAATAATGTTTAAAGACTTTATATCATTCTGAATATGAAAAAGATACATCCCATACATAACAGATATGACTCACATAACAAATAATATAATGGAAAATGAATCTGTCAACACCCAAAACGATGATAATACTAAGATATTATTAACAAAACAATGTTAAAATATCATATATGATATCATATTAATGTACATGATTCGTGTATAATTTGATAACATTTATTTCACCATTATATAAGAGTTTAACCTACCCTCGACCATGGAAAAGTACAAGGTAAGGGTCAAATTCAGAACCTCTTTATATCCGAGGATGTTTTTACATGATTATCTACTAGGACCTTTTTATCATCCACATCCATGTTTATTATAAATGTATTTCAAAACATTATTACTATTTTATAGACTATTATTAAATGTCATTTATACCTTTGTTTGACGTTATATAATATGTTTATAAAGTAATCATTTTGTCATTTTCCAAACAAGGTCCATTTTAACCTTTTCGACATAATTAAGGAAATAATGTCTTTTTTAACTTATACAGAGGGTGCGACTATTTTCCGCCATTATAAAATTCTTGAAGATTCCATTACAAGCATATAAGAAAATTTTCGAAGTAAATGTTTTCTTTTATAATTATGTGACATTAAAATCATTTCAAAAAAAGAGACATTTCTCTCAAATAGTTTTGATTTCATCTATGTCAACATCCTTTGATGGATTTTAACCATATTTGAAGATGATTTATTTTGATACAAAACATTCATATTGTATTTAAGGTTTTCTGATATGCTTGACTATGGATGTGTTATTTTTATACCAATCATGGTTTTTGGAGAATGTATTGACATTTCTTATGAGTGTTTTAATAAGAATGTTTATGTTATGTTTAAACATCTACATGTGAGGAATGAATTGAACTTAGTAAGTAAAGGGTGGATCACCCTATAGCTCCTCGATGCATCAGTAGGTCTAATGAGACAAACTAGTTTTTTGGAACAAGTCCTTGAAAAAATATTATTTATAGTCTTGGCACAAGGAATTGACTATGTGGTTAGGATAGTCTGGCATTATGCATTCCATCATTATGAAAGTGGTTATTGATATTTCATGTGATTATTCAACTAGTAGAATTTCCATGTGAATAAGTAAATTGAATTATTTCATTTCATTTTTTTCGAAATTATGCTGATGTTAAATTTTATAAGGCTTTTATATTAGCTATACATTTTCTTAATTGTTTATGATTATTTATAA
This sequence comes from Viscum album, assembly GCA_963277665.1. Classification (NCBI taxonomy): domain Eukaryota; kingdom Viridiplantae; phylum Streptophyta; class Magnoliopsida; order Santalales; family Viscaceae; genus Viscum; species Viscum album. Next base: position 1,370,740,352 of record OY728136.1, read on the forward strand.
AAGTTTTCGCTATAGTGTTATCCTTACTGAGCATCTGATCTCACCCCTTTTGATGTTTTATTTTTCCATGACCTGAAGAAGTATTTTATGACTGACTTTCAGGGATAGTTTGAGAGGATATGAGTGTAGAATATGGAGACTATGTTGTTTTATTTTTTCAATTTATGATGTAATGTATTACTTATGAATGTATCTAGTGTTTCCTAGGCTACTAAACTAATCGGTCTTTCGAGACTTGATCTTTTGTGATCATTCCAATGGTATGTAATAATGCACCGACTCTGGGTAACTAGGGTCAGGGTGTCATACATTCCATGTGTGTGGAACATGATAGAGAGTTATTCATGGTTTTTTCACTTTTTTACAAACGTTGTAACCAAACAATGCCATCTATGAAAAAATTGATAGAGTGGACTTCACGTTTGGTGCATGGTTTTCCCAAACTCTGCGCCTCTTCCCAAGAAACCATTCATGTGGGATTTTAATATAGAAAAACCTTTTAAAAACCACCGCAACCCACAAGACTTCTATATTTTCACCTTTGGATCAGTCTTGGGGAATTCTAGGTGTTTCCAAACACTATCGGGGAGATTATAAGGAAATATGAGCACTGTTGTTTGAGATTGAAAGCCCATATTGAAGATATGATCTCATCCTAGTATGTGGTTTTCATCCCAATGCTTCTTCCATTCATTCTCTTATCTTTTCTAGGTCTTTTCATTTATGATCTCCACCTTTTTCTTGGATCTAAAACTATGAGTTATGACATATATCTAGGATTGTAGATATAGATTTATATTTGCAGGATGTTGATGTCTTTAATCTTGATTTTGGTTTTAGGGATTTAGATTTGGAGTTTGATCGATGTCATTTTCTACTCAGATTTTGGGGATTTCTGTTGGGCTAACTTCCATCAATAAAATGATGTAACTGGTCTAAATAAAACTCCCAGAGTCATGTTTTTTGTTATGTGAATGCAGGTTTATGGTTTATTAGATTCATTGGATGATTGATTTCCTATGTTGAAGAATTTAGGAATTTGTAATATAGTTGAGTTTCCTGGGGGATTTAATTGGTAATTGAGCGACAAAACAAATGATGGGGAGTTTCCCAAATTGATCTTTTGAAGATTTTATATTGGTAAATATATTATAATTGTGATATTTAATTGTTATGATAAGATAATTAATTGGGGAAAATAATTATGTAATTATGTGTTGTTGTGAGAGATTAGAAAATGTTAGAATTAATTATGTGACATGATGTTGACCCAAGATAATTAATTGAGATAATTAATAATTTTTCATGATGTGATCAAAGATAATTAATATTGATAATTAATTATGTATAGTTGAAATTTTATATGGATAATTAATGATAAAGATTTAATTATGGAATGATAATTTTTTGGATTTATTAAGTAATAGATGAATTAATTAATGGTGACGTGCTTTGTTAATTTTCGAATTAACTAATGGAATTTTAAATGTTTAACTAATTGATGGATTAGTAAAGGAATAATGTGGAAAATTATTATTACTTAAAGAATGAAAAAATGGATGAGATTTTGTTGTGTTAGGCATGGAATCCAAGACTGATTAGAAGTTGGGACTTGGAAATGGCGTTCATCCTCAATAGTTATCCAAGAATGAGAATATGGGGTGTTATGATTGATGACCTACACGGATTGAGAAAATATGTATTGAGCATGACAACCTATGCTCAATGAGGGTTGGGGTTCTAGGAATGATGACCTACACCCATTCAAAGTTAATAATGAATGAGGTTTCAACTGAGATTTGGGGTGCGATGCATAAAGAACTACACCAAATAAATGATAATAATGAATGATGTTTCAAATGGGAAACATGAATTGAATTGGCATCATGTGATAACTATTGATTAAATTATAACTTGTTATCTATTTAAATTATGCATTATATTTATTGCTTTATAAATCTCCATGCACTATGTTTTGACTACACATGTTTTAGACACCATTGGTGGTGGCCAATTGAGTTGTACTGACACCCAATTTAGGCCTCCTGATCAGCACCAAAGTAGAATTTTTTGTCGTAGGACATGATATGGGAAGGGCCCTAATATATATTGATGTTTGGGATTGGAGAACGGGTGAAGGAACTAGATACAGTTCGGGACCTGTTTTGGAGTCATTGTGTCATTACATTGAGTTTCATTGTAGACGCTTGGAACATGAATTTTAATAGCATGTTTCACCTTTCAGTTGAGCATTTTATTTTCTGGTTTGACTATCATATGTCATGGTTTAGTTATGGTTATTTATAAGCTTATGTACTTGGTTATTATTATTTTCTTCTACTACCATTTTATTCTGATAACAGAGGGTACAGTGTAACTAATACCGCCTTACTGGACCCTTTCTACTTGTCGACACACTCTGGAATACGGGGAGGCGCTCTTGAGAAAATGTGGCCAATCGGCTCGGGGCACCATTTAGTGGGTCCTTGGTAAGGACGTCACAAATTGGTATCAGAGGATTACTATTTTATTTCTTATTCTTTTGTCTTACTATTTCGGGAAATGTAGACATGAGACTAGGAAGAGTTGAGGATTGGTAATTGGCCCGTGCGTGGGAGTTACAAACCCATGTATGGGGGAAAATCTGAGCACATAGGCTTCCATTGTTGTGTTTCTTGTTTGTTGTTACAGTTGACTATTATTTATCCTTGGGTGAAGCACATTTGGTGTGATGTTGTATTAGTTTTTAAAACTATTTAATTTTTAGTCATGGCCTATGGGGGCATGATATGTGAGTCTGCATAAATCGTTATTATCACTCAGGGTTGCTGTGACCTGCATCATTCAAGGTACTCATGGGAAAATTGGTTATGTGTATGTTGATAAACATGAACTATTTTCCTTGCTGTGAGATTGTAATAATGTTGAAAATGTGAATAAATCTGTGTCATCTGAGATCTTTGATTGTTGAATTAATTAATTTGAGATAATGTAATTAATTAATGGATTAATTAATTAATGAGAATGAATATACCCTTGTATGAAAATAAATAGGAGTGGGATAGTTAAGGGTAGTGATAAGGTATCGGTGTTGACTGTGTGGTGACAAAAGGGGTAAAAAGACATGTTGAATATTGTCTTGTTATTTTCTCCTCCAATATATATGTATAAGGTTTTATTCTGAAACGTGATATGTTTGTTTGGATTTGTAGGAGTATGCATCCACAACGCTTGTTGAGGGATAGACTGAGGGGTATGACCTATAACCTACTTTTAAACAGAGAATATGAGGCACCATTGGTAAAAGATGAGGATGAAAGAGAGCAGTTTGAAGATAAATTTTCTCATTTCATGCAATTCATGGATAGAGATCCATGACGGATTCAGAAAATAATGTTTTTTATGTCAAGGGAGTTTTCTGTTTCAACAAAATTCTACATTAATTGAAGAGGGTGGACCTAAGGGAGCTAAATTCTAGATGGGATCCATAGAGGCAATACTTGACCATTGGGAGACTTCAGCTGAGAGTAGGGTCTTGTTGGCAGCTTATATGCTACAGGGTTCTAGGAAGCACTGGTGGGAAATTTTGGTATGATCTAGACAGAATGAAAATATGTTATGGAATTAATTTTTAGAGAAGCTCAGGGAACATTTCTATCCTTACACGCTGAGGCAAGTGAAGGATTCAGAGTACACATCTGATATAAGGAATCATGTTGATAATAGAGTATGCTAAAAATTTCATAGATTTACAATTTTTTCCCCTAGCTTTGGGGGAAGATGATATTTCTTTGGAAAACATATTTTAGGACAGACATAAGTATGAACTTATATGCCAGATGAATATCTTTAGGATAATGAAATTTTCAGATGTGGTTAATCAGGATCTCATTTTAGAGGTGATCCTGAAGGAGGCTTCTACTACTGGACACGTAACAGGATGATTATAGAGTGTGCCTTCAGATAGAAGGAAGCACCATCAAAATAATCTTAGTCAGGAGAGTGGAATGAAAGGTGGATAGTTAGAAGGAATAGTCACACAAAATATTTCTCATGTACTTTGCCAGAAGTGCGGTCGGTAGGGGAATTATCGTACCCATTATCCTCGACAATCAGTGGATTGACGGTTTTGTGGGAATATGAGACATCTATAGAGGTTCTTCTTGATGTAGTGGTAGGTTGGGGCTAAAGGATCAACTTCTTAGAGACAGAGTGTGGGAAGGGGGTCTTCTACACCATATAGGTCTCATAGCCAGAGTTCTACAGGAAGAGGGAGTAGAGGAAGTGTGCATGGTGCTCCGTGGAATGAGTCCCTATAACAGCAGTGTGGTTCTAGTTAGGGGAGTCATATGACACCACCAGAAGGAGGGGAATGACAGTTACATGCAGTGCAACAAACAATTGTTGAGAGCGAGGTTGTTCCATCAACAAGGAGATGCACTATTCTAGTTGCAATGTGTTTGGCTACCTCTTTGTTTGATACTGGTACCTCTCCTTCATTTATATCTGAAAACCATGTTAATGTCTTGAACCGGGAGGATGATTCCATAAGCGGGGTGATGAATATTGACATTCTATTGGGAACAAAGACTAGGGATATTTTTTATGCAAGGGATGTTCACAAGATATCGGAGATTATTGTTTCCTTTGGTATATATATGTCCTTGATATAACAGGCTTCGATCTGATTATGGGTATGGAATGGGTAGTAACATACCGAACTCACATATATGGTTATCACATGAGAATGACCTTTGTATCTCCGTAGGGCCACCAATATTTTCTTTTGTGAAGAATATTATATCCATGAAGGCGGAGCTGGGCCAATTACTCAGCAATCGTGGGAGATCACTGCCCAAGTTGCATGTCTTTTCCTAAATGATGGGGGGTGGTTGGAAAGACATGCTTCCAATAGTAGTGTAACTTTTTTAGGATGTCTTTCCTAATGAATTTTTTGGTTTTCCACCTGAGAGAGATGTTGAATTCACTATTGAGATCATGTCGGGGGTTGAGTTGATATCTATTACACCCTACATAATGGAACCAACTGAGCTTCATGAGCTCAAAATGTTGTTGGAAGAGTTTGAGAATAAAGGGTTTATCCATCCATGTACATCGCCTTGGGGATCACCTGTTTTATTTGAAAAGATGGTCGACATGAGTCTATTATTGTGTTTTGATTAACTAATGTGAAATAAAATGACTATAAATAGCTGACAACCTCTTCCTTGTATCATTGATTTGTTTTACCAACTGAAGGGGGATAGTGTGTTCTCAAAGATCAATATGAAAATAGGGTTTCATTAGGAGTGTGTTCGGACCACTGATATAACATAAACTGCTTTCATGAGTAGTTATGGCCTTTGTGTGTATGTTGTAATGCTATTTGGGTTGAATAATTCTCCAATAGTGATTATGGCCTTGATGAAAAAGATCTTCCATCCATACTTAGATCAGTTTGTGGTGGTGTTTACGGATGACATGTTATTGTACTCTAAAACAGTTGACAATCATGCTCAACATATTGACATCGTCCTGGGTGCACTGAGAGAGCATAAGATATATGCCAAGCTACCAAAATGTATGTTTGGGATTGACATGGTACACTTTTTGGGGTACATAATCTCACAAAAAGGTGTGGGAGTGGTCCTAGAAAATGTGCAGGTAGTTATTTCATGGGAGTATCCCATGAATGTTTTTGAAATTTGATGATTTTTATGATTTGATGGTTTTTACAAAAGGTTTATTCATGAATTTTCTCGAATGGAAGCCCCCCTTAATAGTTTGAAAAATAAAGGGAAAATGTTTTTTGGATAGAATCATGAGAGAATGAATTCCATAATTTGAAGAAGAACATGACTTTGGTACCAATTTTGATCTGACCCAAGTTAGGTGAGGAGTACATAGTGTATTGCGATGCTTCTGGGATCCGACTCAGAGCTGTGTTGATGCAAGGGGGTAGAGTTGTTACATATAGATCTAGGAAAATAAGGCCACATGAAAAGAATTAACCTACGCATGACCTCGATTTGGAAGTAGTCATTTATGCTCTTATGTGTTGGAGACACTATCTTTTGGGTGAAATGTTTACAGTTTTTATATATCACAAAATCTTTTATTATAGATTTTCACATCGTGACTTGAAAATTCAATAGAGAATATGGGTAGAGTATATGCAGTCCTTCGATTTTGAATTGGAATATACACTCAGAAGGGGTAATAGTGTGGATGATGCCTTGATTCGGAAAACTCAGACTCAGTTGGTACATGAGTCGAGTGCATAGTGGAAGATGATGATGCTTCCAGAGCAAATGAATGTGGAAGGTAAGGAGAGTCTGGAGAGGATGACTATGGTTTATGTAACAGTGGATCCTATGCTCTTGAGTTAACCAGGGGCATACAGTATGAGGATCTATAATTTTTAGCCTTGAGATGAATCCTTGAAGGTGGGGAGAAACCTTCAGACTAGAATACAGATAAGGATGAGATCGTCTAATCGAAAAATCATGTTGTTATTCCTATAATTATGCGAGAGGAACTCATGAACGAATTTCATGCTCTAAGGTGGGTGGTACATCCTGGGGTGAAAAAAATGTACCATGACCAATGATGATATTTTTGGGGGCCTGGCATGAAAAATGAGATAGAAGGGTTCCTAACAATATGTTTTGCCTGTCAACAGGTGAAAGAAAAACATCAAAGACTATGAGGCCTTTTGAAGCTGTTACCTATTCCGGAATGGAAGTGGGATGACATGAATATGGACTTCATATTAGGATATAAAAATACTCTTAAGAAGCTTGATGCTATTTGGGTCATTGTGGACCGACTAATGAATGTATCACACCTATTTCCTATCCAATAAACATTTACAGTAGAGCATTTGGGAGAACTGTACATGAGAGAGACAATTCGTTTGAATGTGGTGCCACAGACTATTGATTCATATCGCGATTTTCGCTTTACTTCATGCTTCTGGAAGGGTTTACAGAAGGAGCTTGGTGCATATGTTTAGTTAAATATGGCCTTCCACCCACAGACAGATGGGCAGTCAGAGCATACTATATAGGTGTTATAGGATATGTTGCGAGCGTGTGTGCTTGACTTTGGTGGTTCTTGGGAAAAGCGCATGAATTTAGTGGATTTCTCCTATAAAAATCGTTATCTGAAGAATATAAAGATGGCACCATGATTGGAACCTTATTTTAGACCTTGTATATCACTACAATTTTTTTAGAGGTGGGCGAGTCAGAGTTGTTGGGACCAAGTCCCATTCAGGAAACATCAGAACAGGTGCTGCTGATTCGAAAATATATGGATCCGGCTTAGAGATGACAAAAGTTTTCTGTGGAAAGACGAAGATGACCCCAAGAGTTTACAGAGGGTGATCATGTATTCTTTTAGGTGTCACCTAGATTGGGTCACAACAAGATATAGAGTCAGAGCAAGTCAGCGCCCAGGTTTGAGGGACCATTTGAGGTGTTGGAGAGAATCAGAAAGGTGGCATACAGATTTGAACTTCCACATAAGTAAAAAACATTTCATGATTTTATCAATGTTTCAAAAGTATGGATGTGTCACCCCTACCCATATCATGTGATTTAGGTAGAAGGGGTTGACCTCGATATAGATGCATCCTTTGAGGAGCATCTGATATGTGTTTTGGGTCGCAGTGAGAAAGGGTTACGGGGAAATACTGTGCTGTTAGTTCATGTGTCATGGAAAAATGGAAATATTAAAGTGGAAATATGGGAATGGTAAGTAGACATTAGGGCTCAATGGCCCAATATTTTTGGCTCATAATCTTAGAGAAGTTATGGAGTGCATCTCGAGGATGAGATTTTATAAGGTAGGGAGATTGTAAAATCCTGACCTTTTTAAGAGTCATCTCAAGTGCGTTATAAAAACTTTTTTTTAAGAATTTATGTACCATTGACGTGGATTAGTGGTTTGGGGTGAATTTGGGAGAACATTTCGGGAAAAATAAGGGACATTGGGATGTGAATTTTTTGCGAACAGATAAACAGCTCGTGCAACGAAACTGTTCCAAGCATGCAAAACTGGACAGAGAGTTCCACATGGTTTGACAAACTGTGAGACCAAATAATGACATCAATGAAAAACTAAACATAAGATTAGGCATGGTTTTTGCGTGATTTTCCTTAATCATGTGCCTCGTCTCTGGAAACCATGCACCCAGGATTTTAATTCCAAAAATCATTTTTAAAACAACCCATACCCCCAAAACTACAATATTTTCATCTTTTTCTAAGGGTTAAATAATTCTAGGTGTATCCATAGCCTCCATGAAAGATTAAATGGTGATTCGAACAATGTTCTTCGAGATTGAATTCCCATATTGAAGATCTTCTCTCCTCCTAGTAAGTGGATTCCATCCTGATGCTTTATCTATTCTATCCATTATCTTTTCAAGGTGTTTTCATGGAAGATGTCCACCTTTTTATAGGTTTTAAATCCGTGAGTTAAGATATATATCCTGATCTATATTGTTAGAATCTTGATACATTTTATATTTACATTGGTTTTTTGGATTAATATCTGATGATTGCTCAGTGGTGTTGCATCTCTCGGATTTTGGAGATTTCCGTTGGGATAACTTCGGTCAATAAACTGAGGTAGGTGGTCCAAATAAAACTCATATAGTCATGTTCTATGACAAGTGAATGTGATTTTAATATATTAAAGATTCATTTTACTCTTTATTTCCTAAAAAGAGTATTTAGGAATGTGAAATTCAATTGAGTTTTCTTGGTGATTTAATTGATAATTGAACCACATAACAAACGATGGGGGTGCCCAATAAAATATTTTGGTGAATTAAAATATGTAAAGATTTATTATTTGAGATATTTAATTATTGAGATAAGATAATTAATTGGGGGAAATTAATTAAGGATTTTTTGGATGTGATAATTAATTAAAAGTGATATTTAATTATGTGTTAGGATGTTGAAAAAAGATAATTAATTGATAGAGTTAATTAATTGTCATGATTTTATAAATGATAATTAATTTTGAGAAATAATTATGACATGTTTTATTCTGATATGGATAATTAATTATGAATAATTAATTATGGAATGAAAGGGGATTTTATTGATTAATTAATTGATGAATTAATTAATGGGTATGTTCTTAGTTAACTATGAAGTATAGTAACGACCTTTGAAATGTTTGACTAATCGATGGATTAGAATAGGAATAATGTGGAAAATTTTTATAACTTAAAGAATGATTAAATGGCTGATATTTTGTGGTTCTCGGCTTGGCATCTTAGATCGATTAGATGTTGGGACACAGACATGGAGTTCCTCCTCAATAGTTTTCCAAGATTGATATTTTGTGGTGTTAGGTATGACGACCTACCAATATTGGTAAAATAAATTCTTGGAATGACAACCTACACTCAACGAGATTTGGGGTTTAGGCATGATGACCTACACCCAATGAATGATAATACTGAATGATGTTTCAACTGATATTTGGGGTGATATTTATGACAACCAACACGAAATCAATGATAATAATTAATGACAATTCAAATGGGAAACTTGAATTGAATTTTCCCCATGTTATGATTAAAGATTAAATTAAAATGAGATTACTATTTAAATTATGCATTGTATTTATTACTACATAAACCTGCATGCACTATATTTTTACTAGAATCGTTTAGAGATCATTGGTGGTGGCCCACTGAGTTTTACTCACAACCAATTCAGGCCACCTGAACGACACCTGAGTAGAAATTTTTATTGTAGGATGGGATAAGGGCAAGGCCCTAGTATAGGTTTCTGTTTGGGATTGGATCATGGGAGAGGGATCCAAATGCAGTTCGAGACCCATTTTGGAGTGGTTGTGTATTTAGTTTGAGTTGAATTGTAGACACACGACATTTTCATTGTCAGAGCATGTTTTACCTTTTAGTTTAGTATTCTATTTTCTAGTTTTGACAATCATATGTTGTGGAATTGTTCAAATTATTTATATGTTTCCATATTTGGTTATTTTTTATTTTTTTGGAGGCGTTTTATCCAAAAAATAGAGGGTATAGTCTCCCCAAGACTGACTTACCAAACCCTTGAATATTTTTGGCACCATCAAGCATACTGGGAGGTGCGCATGAGGGCTTGTAGCCAACCGACTCAGGGCAACATTCTGTGGCTTTCATGTCAGGACATCACATCAGTAAAGGTATGGGTACATAAGAATCTATAATTAATAAGTACTAATAATCGACATGTTAAGAAAAATACCTGAAACACAGGAGATTTAATCAATAAACAGTTCACAATACAAAATAAATTGATGATGACCTAATAAATTCAAATAAATAATCACGCAATCATGAAACTAAATTATACATATTATTAATAATTGTATTATCAAATGGAAATAAATTAATGATATTATAATAAGGGAATTCATAATTTTTTGAATCTAAAACATATTATCATGACCTTTCACAAAATAGTTTTTATCTATTAGTTGATACCCTCTAAATTGACCCACTTATTTATCTCACGAGGCCTATGTATGAATCTATGGTCTTTCTATAACTAGGCCCCACCTGCCACATAGTAAGTTCAATTCATTCCTTATATGGAAGGGATAAATAATAATTTTATATGAATATTCATATTTATAAACAAACATATGAAATGTCAATACATAACTTAATCAAATAAACATAATCATCAACCATCCTAAACAATATGGTGTATTTTAACAAAATAATACATTTGCAGACATACTGATCAAAACCCATAGAAATCAAGAATAATTTTTTTTATCAATACAATATATCCATAGTTGATCATATGTATCATAAATGGATGATTTTTTTAATAAATTGAAATTCCATATTTTTTTATTTAAAACACTAATGAGGAATATAAAATTATCACAATGAAATTTAGTTTATAAAATAAAAAGCTTGAGAAATATTTAATATAAAATTAATTTTAAAATAACATTTTAAAACTTGTAATATAATATTAAAAACATTTGGTGGTCATGATGGTGAAAAATTATGTTCACCTCGTACACATTAAAAAATATTCCTTTCACATTTTTAATTGATGCCAAATGAGAATTTCTTGGATAATTTAATGAAGATTCATTTAATTTTATAAAAAAATACAAACATCAGATTAAATTTATTTACTAAATTATTTTGGTAATTATAAAAACATTTTTAGAAAACATTTTTTTAGAAGAAAAATGATTTCCATGCGAAGAGATAAATAAAATAATATTTTATTAAAACCATTTGATCAATCATTTTAATTACCATAGGGGGAGACATGTTAAAATAACATGATAATTTAATGAATAACCAGATTAGAGGAAAATTAATTGATTTTTATATAGAAATATCAAATAATTTCCCAGTGCGGGATTGAGCATAAACAATCCTGAATAATGATGGCATTGTGAAATGAATACTTAAAACTTTAGTAACTTTTGAAACATAAGACCCGTGAAATAAATAACTTCAAATGAAAAATAAAATACAATTATTATAAATAGATTCATGATATAATATATCAAATGGTTTATTATATAGACCACATAATGTAATAAGTGGTGAATATGGTATATGTCTTATAGAAGTAAATGTGAGGCAAGAAACCCTTGACTTAGGTTTGATTACCATCATACATGTCTTAATCTCTAATATAATAAATAAAGTTATATTATAAATGATTAATACAACCATATTAATATATATAATAACATTTATGATTCAATTATAGAGTTTTATCACCCTTTTGATAACAATTATTTTATAAAATCCCCGATTTAGGTTATTATTGCAACATTTTTAGATATGTTTAAATTAAATAATTTAGATCCTTTTAATTTTATCATGTTTAAAACATATTCATAATTTTAAAAAATTTATAAAGATAATATTTATTTATTAAATACATATTTAATGAAATATAATAAATTTTGATACATAAAATGGATTATACAGTTCATGGAGATCTTATGCCATATGTACATATAAACACTGTTACAATTTTTCATGACCAAAGGAATGAAAAGAAATTAAATCCTATATAATCATTTTAGAATATTTATTATGTCATATATATCATTTATATTAATATAATATATCCTTATTATCGTCAATAAAAAAAATAAATGAAAAATATTTCATATCACTATGCGGAGGCAGTAGTCCACACACACGTAGGAGTGACCTTATTATTTAATAATGGATATGAAGGTAAGAATTTATATGTGATATTATATTTATTTAACTATTTTTAGATCATACATACACATATATACATTAATTTTATCCTAAATATCATACATGTAAAGCGTATGTTAAAAAATGAATCGCATCGCTTTGCGAGGCGGTAGTCCTTCAAACACTCAAACGACGTTTTTGCATCCCTTTCATAAGGGAATGTAAGAAGGTATATGTGAAATGACATTTAAAATATCATAATACTTTCCTAAATATCATATTAACATGGAAAATGCATCATTACATTCATCCTCGATAGGTTTTGATGGAAAATAAACTACTTCAGTTCACGAGCTGGTAGTCCACCATACAGACGATTGAAAATTTAATTTTCCATTTCATGAAAGTGTAGATGGATATAAGTTATAAAATTATCATAAAAACATATAAGAATATATGTTTTTACATAGATATACTATTTTGGAGTATTTGAAAAATATTATAAGGGGTAATAAGAATACATAAAATGAAAACGCGTAGTTAAGAACATTACCTATTCTTTATAAAATCGTTTTATATTTAACCTAAAGAATTCAAATGTTGTATTTATAATATAAAAAAGAATCTGAGATGACTGCGTTCATGTAAATAATATACATTTTAAGTTATTTTCTGAACCAAATGTCTTTGTGAATGTAAGGGGGAGTCGAGGTCTCCTTTTATAAGTGGGGAGAGGGCACACATGGTATTTTTGAAAAGAATCAATTACATCCACATTATTTTCAATCTAAAAAGTATAAAAAATAAGTAATTATGGAAAATTATATCTTATAAGGTTTATATATGGAAATAAAATTGTTTTTTTGAAGGTTGGTAGGTGATTTTTTCTATCATCATTTTAGTTAACCCCTCAATAAACAAATTTATACCTTAACCATGGTAAACAGTTTCTACAGTTTTCTTTAATATTATTGTAAAAATATTATGCTGAAATTATTAAATAATATAGATTATTATAATTCAAAATATTGAATCTATTTTATCCTATTTAATACACATAATTTAAAGAAATATATTTTAAATTAAATCATAGATGCAATGAAGATCAGTTTTCCAAATAGAAAACTATCATTAATACATATTGTTTTAATATCAAAAATCAATATGAAATTGATTAAAATGACCAAATTTAGGTAAATTTTAATAATAGTTAACTCATTTTACATTGAAACTAGTATTAAATATAATTTTACTTTGTTAATAATTTAAATCAAAAGGCAGTGTTCAATAAAAACTGTTATTTTTAACAATTCATCAATAATTTAATATTTAATGAAATATATGAAAAAAATCACCCAAAGATAATTTTTACAAGTATATTTCAAAAATTAAATTTATTTTTTCAAATAATATTTCTTAATTTAAAAAAAATTAATTTTAAATTATGTGTGAAAAGTGTGACTAAACAGCTTTGTAGAAAAATATACTTTTTAGAAAACAACTATTTTTCTTTCAAATGAATCTTAATGTATTTCAAATAAATAAATGAAAATTGAATTTATATTATACCTGTGAAAATAATATAATTATCAAAGTTAATTTATTTATATTCACACCTTTTAACATAATGTCTAGGTTTTAATGGTAATGTTTAAATTATAATATTTTAAAAGTGTATCGTGTATCATTAAATTCTGGTGTTTCTTGTTTCAAGGAAATTAAAGAAATGGAATTTATTTAAAAATAATTATACCATTGAGTATTTTGGTGATACATTCTACTCCAATATCAGTATTTTTTGTCCCATACACTATCATATATGATATATATCTCTTAAAATATATGGGTGCTACATAGGTTGAGATCTTTAAAATATCAAAAAACAACCTATAGATTATGTTTATATAGATGGAGGTTAAATTAATTTATTTGAATAGACACATGTCTAAAATTTTCAAGACTCTCAATTAATATTTGAATCTTCTAAAACTTCTATATAACTATAACTAATATGTTGAAACATTTTGGTAGTAAAATTATTTTGATTGTAGGAAGAAAAACATTTCATACATAAATACTACATATTATTAGCTATATTTTAATTTCATGACATAAATATATATACAAGCACCATAATGGTTTACTTTCTTTGCAAGCTTGGATAAGTAGGAAACTAGTGCATAAATAAATCTATATCATCAACTAGTTAGTTATTCACAATCAGAACCCTTATTATACATACCCTACTTAAAAGGCATCTCCATAACATGGTGAATGTAAAAATTATATAGGGATAGATCAGATTTTTAATAAGGGTAAACATTAGATACAATAATATATGATCACAAAGGATCATAATACAGTCATAATGTTATGATAACATGAACATAAAATAAAAAAGTAATTCATAATTAGAAAATGATGTTTAATAATGAACCATTGGATATTGTTTTATCATATAAAAATACAGAAGTCATAAGAGTGAACAATCATCATTAATAAATCATGTATAATGATAAAATAAAAAATAATATGTTATATGTTCATAGAATACACATAATCTTATAAAAGAATTTCCTTACCCAAGGATCAGTACCAAGACTATCATAATGGTTTGGTTCATACCTCATGTCATCAATTCCTTAGTCAAGAATGACTTTGAAGACTATTTTTAAAAAAAATCCCATATTGAACTAAGTTCAATCCCCATTATATTCTTTATTATCTCATGGGATATAAATATTTAAAAAATTCATTGGATGGAAATATAATTTACAACCCACCCATCCAATAATGATTACCAAGTATATGTTTTTATATGATCTTTAAATGACTCAAAACCATTTCATATCAAACCCAATGGAAAGGATATGAGTTTTATAAACAATTCATGATAATAATAATAATAAACCAAATATAGAAATAACAAATATGGTAATATTGGATCATGTCCCTAGTAAATCATAAAAAATATCAAAGGATATTATTATATAAGAAAACACTTTTAAACTTTCCCTTGGACAATTCTTTAGGAAACTACACTTCTCATTTGAATTATTTTATAAAATATTAAAAACTAAAAAATATTAAGGAATATATGGCCCAGTGAATTTATAAAATAATAAAATTGTTTTCAATAGTGTATGTTACAAGTACAGTAATTATAAACAACCAACAAGATATATTTCATTAAATTTATTCTCTTTGATAATTTGTGGAACATGTATCCCCGGGTCTGAATGAACCATAATGAATTATACCATTATAAACAATATATAATATTTTATTTATTAATAATAATATATAAATTATAAAATCTATGGTTATATATTTATTAAAATTAAAATATTTATTCTTTGAAATAAATTTAAATGTTTTCTAGAAAACTGTATTTGTTTATAAAATATAGTTTAGGCTCCCATTTGACAAATAATTTTTAATTAACATTTTAAAAACATTGAAAATTTATTTTTTAAAATGATCAAATTTTAATAATAATATTATAAAATTATTCTTAGGGTGAATTTTTGGGGTTTTTATGAAATATTTCCTTTTTCGGAGAATATTGAGGAATTCATATTTTAATTGAATACTTCCTTTTCATCTAAATAATTTAAAAACATAATTACATTTTATGTTTTATTAATAGTTAAATTTGATCATTTATATTACCATTTTACTAGTTTATTTAATTTTAATCAATATATTGATGAATTTTTATTTTAAAACATTTTATTCATTTGCAATTTTTCTCTTTAAAAAACCACATTTACATCACATCAGTGGTTATAATTTTAAACTGTATTCAACTAATTATGTGAATTTAATATGGAAAAAATGGCTTCTATATTTGAAATCATTACAATTTATATTATGCGATAAGTTCATCTTAATTTTGTACCATCATGAATAGTAAAAGATGCTAAAATTAGTTGTTGTGGTTAATGTAAAAATTCGTTTTCTAAGTGGTTAATGTAGGGACAGAAGGATTAAAAATTACCCAAAAACATGTAAAAGAAAATTTAATGGCCATATATCGAGATTATAATATATAGGGGTTTATAATGCAAAATATTTAAGAATTTTTTCACTACAAAAACATGGTTGAAAATAATTCTTTTCAAAAATTCCATGTTTTCTTCTCCTCCACTTTTAAAAGGCCACCAACTCTTTTATACTATTCAACCATAAAAATCCATAAATCAGAGATAATACATGAAAAAAAACTTCCATAATTACATTATTACTTATTAGATTCTATTTTTTTTATCATAATTCCACTATATAATAGATTTTGGTGAAAAATTAATGATTTTTTTCTTTGAAGAGGGAACATTGTTAAACAATAATTTTTATTTTATTTTTTCATACCTAACATTTAAATATTAATTATACTTTTTAATAACATTATTATATTAAATATGTGGATTTACTATTATTTTAGAAGAATTGAATTTATCTACCAGCTCTGTTATCCAATGAGAAATGAAAAAGGTAATTGTGTGTATGATAGACTACCGCATCACGAACTGATGTAATTCATTTTCCATCTCCACCCTTCGGGGCTAGATATATAGAAGGATTTAAAACATGTATAGGATATTTATGATATTATTATACTTTTTAATTGTTATATGATATATATATTCAGACATTCCATGCCGTTTAAAATAGATTTCATCGTTGGTGTGTATGCCAGACTACCGTCTCGCGATATAATGTGATTTTTATTTCACATACTCATAACAAGGAAAGAAATATGGATAAATATAATGAATATATATGATATATATATAATTTTAGTGATTCTAGAAGATCAATATATGTGGCATCCATAGCTTCAGGTAATTAAACCTTAATTAGTGAATTTTAATTATATAATGTATTTGGGTTGGGTATCATGAGGTTTGCATGATATTTTGAATGTTTTTGGTGGATTTTATTAGGGTGAATTATATGAGAATTGTTACTATAGAAATGTAATTAATTTTCATGAAACTATGATATTGATAAAATGGGAATTGTGTAGGTACATGATTAAGCTCATGGTTTGGAGAGACCATGTGAGCACCCTAGAGAAGCCATGCATGGTTGGATTATGGTGTTTTTCCTGGTTGATGCATGGTTTGTCTAAACATGAAAGACAATTATTTGAGTGGTGTATAGAGGTAGTGGATAGTTCTAGGTTAGCACATTATTTCCCTAACCATGCGACCTAATCACGAACCATTAGAGACATAATATGGATTTTGAGGATCTAACTCTATTTACACACTCAATGGATCGTTTGTTCCTTAATCCAACCTTAACTAAAATTCCATCCTTTCAAAAGGGTGCAGAGATAATCTTATTGATTAAATAGTGATCAACTGTTGAATCTATGTGAATTTTATTTCTATATTCATTTTTATGTTCATGTTCATGGTTATTTTACTTTGTTTTCCTCATCTTCCCTCTATTGGATTCATGAATCTTGTCTATTGAGGATATATTCATGTTGTGAGATGAAAATAATGATGATATACTGGTGTTTTTTTAAGGTTAACATTATCGAAATATTTGTTTAATGAGTTTCAATCAAGATTTTTGAAGATCCCCCATCATTCCTCATTCTCACATAAGTTTGTGAGGTAGGTGGATTCACTCTTGACACTTAAAAGTTAGAAATTAAAGGGTTGATTTATAATCAATTGAGTTTTTTTATTTAAATTTCTAAATAATTTTCAAAAAATAAAGTCCTTAACAACTGTAGTTATTTTTTTTGTTAGTGCTTCAAAAGTGATGATATTACCAGAAATGTTAGGGGGTTTAATAGCACAAAAAAGAACTATTAAACTGAGCCTTTAATAGCACTAAAAATCGCAATTAGTGACATCCAGAATCCATGATTTTAGAGCTATTAAAGGGTACCTTTAATAGTATATTTAGCACTATTACAATGTTCCTTTAAGAGTTATTTTAGCCTTGTTAAAGGTTATATTATAAAAAGGTTAAATAAGAACTTCAAAATATATGAAAATAATTATTACATTTTCACACACCCCTATCACCCCATTTCATGGATCTGACATACCCTTTATCGGATCTTTCAAATAGCACATCCTATGTCAAGCACCACACAGCCATCATCAGCACTATAATGCTACTGTGAGTACCTTCACACAACTAAATTTGATCATTTGACCTCTCTTTTGCGACTGAATGTTTTTTACCACAATACGAAGCATATTTTTTTAATATTTAATTACATTTCTTTTTATTTGTATATATTGTTAAATGTGTGATATATCTATATATGAATTATTTTTATTTAAATATATTATAAATTAATATTATTTTATATATATTATTATACATATGATTATTAATATACCCACATATGTATATATAAACATTATATCTAGTTATTATTGAATTTTCATAAGGTAAATAAAAAGCATAATTTATTACAATAAATAAAATGAATTATAAATATTTATTTTTTATATTTAAAATTAAATTTTTACGTAAATATGTTGATTTATGTATCTATACAAGTTATTTAGTATAAGTAAATATATTTAAATATGCATATCATTAATTATAAATAAAATGAGATTGAAAAAATGATAAAATTTCAAAACCATAATATGAATATGATTTTAATTCATAGGAATAAATTTAGTCCACACCCAAATATGATAGTAAAAACCCCATAAATGGGGATGAAAATACATTGAATATTAAAAAAATCAGCATACCCTGACTAACAACTCAGTTATGGATGCCTTTTGGGCCTTTTATGACCTAAAAGAATTGTGACCATGGTCCCCTGGTTAATAAGACTTAGATCTCGTTGCAATATTTTATTTAATATGTGGTAGTGCCCAAACAAACATGAGGATCAAATGTTATAGATTTTAGAATTTCAACTTATGATTTATACATATTTTAGATTATATAGTGATTTTATTGTTATCAACAAATTTTTACTAAATGACTATTAATCAAAAATAATTATCGATTTTTTAATTAAAAGTGTTTTTCAATTAATTTATAAGTTTTTTTCACTAAATATATTATATATTGAGTGTAAATTCTTATTTAAATGTATCTAAACATAATTAAGAAATATATATTATATTTATATAAATAAAAATATATTTATATATTAATCTATTTTTTTAGTTATTATTTTTAAATATATACATTATTAGCCCTAGTAAAAAGACACTGATATTGGGGGACATTATAATTAATTATAAAAATGAACTAATATTGGGGGGGTGTTCCATTGGGGTATAATGACGTGCCCCTATAGAATATAATTTGTCCATTAGAGCACCTGAGATATGGTTACCTTATGAAGAATCGATATATTGAAGAGTAACATATCATGACTATGGAACATCCATTTGAGCATGCATGTGTGGGTGTATGTGGATCAAGTTTTGGGTATTTTAAATGAAAAATGATATTATTTAATGACTATTATGGATTATTTATATTTAAATTTATTGGTTTTGAAATTTTTTTCTGGAAACCTATTATGACATTAATATAAAGTGTTTTAAAATATTTTAAATTTTTATATATAAATTTTATTGTGTAACTGTATTAACATGTTATATCCTTATTCCTTTAGTAAGGATGTTATCGTGGAAGTCCTAATTCATTTTACATTGACCCCCTACTTGGGTTCATTCATGAATTTGTAGATGTTATATATCAGTACATAGGTATAGAAAATGTATTCTAGTTCTTCACTTTCTAGTGAGTCAGAATAAATGTACACTCCATTTGGATATAAAAAATGGAACCAGTTAGGGATATAATAAACCAACCAGAATTGTACACTAAGAATTTGGATTCACCTGATCCCTAAGTGAACAAATAAACGGTTAAAAGTTTTATCTAGCATTTTCATGATGTGGATATAGGGATAAAAAGGATGAAACAATATATGTGGATCATTCCATTTAGTTCCAAAAACCAAATTCACCCAATTTATAGGGTGATTTTGAATAAGAAAAAAGTTGATGCAAGGATGAATAGGTTTTATCAAATCATCGTTTTCCTATGAACAAAATATGATCTAAAATATTGGATAGCGGCATAAATGATGAACGATTAGGAATGCTAGTGGTGGGATTTGGCAGTTCATGCTTAATTAAATCAAATAATTTTATGGGGATATTTTTAGCAGTTTCAAAACAAATAACTTTATCCTCTCTTTCTTATAATTTATAAAAGAATTAAATTATTCATGTTGATGAATGATAATATAATTTTGATAGTGTATATGGTAAAAATTAAGAATTTAGTATGATTTTCACAGAATTTTTCATCCAATGTGAACATAAAGGAATTTATTTTTGAAATTGTGTTATGTAAATAGATTCTCATGATGACTCATGTTATTTTTATAATGTATTATAAAAATAGGTTTAATATAGAGAAAAAAAATGAAATATATATCTTAATAACTATGGTAATATGAATAATGATGATACCTATGGTAAATGATGAGAAATCTAATGATGGTAATAATAAGAATAGGGAAACGAAATTCCATAGTTGAGGTTGGATATAGAATCATATTTCTAGTTCTGTTAGTCTCCATAAGACAATAAAGATAAATTTGGGTTGTTTTCAAAATGGGGGTTTCGATCATATAATGTAAGATTTCAATTCACAACCTAGAGAATGCCACAATAAAAACCAGATGGGGAATATTCACTGCTATTGTCGTGGTGCTCTAAGGTCATGAAATAAAGGCCAAAATAATGATCTAAAGATGTCATATTCTTGGACACGATGAGGGTACATAAATTATTTTCTTCAGTAAAACCATGATTTCAATGTAGATTCTAGGAATTCCCTGACTTCTCAACCAATGAAATCTCAATAGTGTAATAATGAAAAAAATTCAGTGAGTAAAAAATTGTATGGAGAATAGAAATTGATTTTGGATGGATAATCTTGACCACAAAAACTGATAGAGTTGATTATTTTTAATTATACCCTTATTAAATATTGTATTTATATAGTTTGATACCATTAATTTATTGATTCTCATGCTACTTAGCAGTTGGGTTTTCATGTTGAAACAATGCCTTCTATTTTTGAATCATCAAACTCATCAAGGACTAAGAGAATGTCAAGCCATTTGTGCAATGAATGTTTTATAACTATTAATGGGGATGAATTGATATGGTATTTTATTATTCTTGAGATCTATTCCTATGAAATAATATGGGTTATTGGATTCTATTCAATGTTTAAATCTCAAATCGAATGTTATACCGAAAGGGTTAGTTCCGAAACTCATGATGGCATTGAACATATATTAAGGGGATATGAATAGGTAAAGGAAGGTTCATCATAAATTTTTGAACCAGTAGATAAAAATTTTTCATACTAATTGGATGCTTTTGATATTGTCATCGATGAATAATTCTATTTTTCTTAAGAATATCTCTAGGTTTTCACAGACATGATAACTGGATTTTATGATTGATTTTTTACAAGAGGATATTGAAATCTCACTTGCATATTATCAAATAGTACTGTTATAATTATGGTAATTAAAAGTCTATATGGAAGATATGTAAACCAAAGGGTTCATTTTTCAACGTCTATCTCTATGGGTTGTACCATTCTTTTTTGTGAAAAAGGTTAATGTAAATCTTTTTCTCTGTGTGTATTATCACAATCTTAAATAAGATAAGATAAAAAATTAGTATCCACTTCCATGAATTGAAGATCTATTTGATCAATTTATAGGAGCCTAATGGTTCAATAAAATGGAAATGTGATCAGGATGTCTCAAATTTTGGGTTCAGAAGTAGGATATTCTAAAAATTTCTTTTTGGTGTATATATTTACAGTATGAGTTTGTGGTTATTCCTTTTAGTCTTATTATTGTACTATATATCATTATGGAATTGATGAAATTGATAGTTCAAATGTATCTGGAGTTTTTTTGGTTGAATTTGGGGATGACATATATGTATATTCAAAGGAAAAAGATAAGTATATGAACACATAGCGATAGTGTTGGGTATCATATAGGATCATCATCTGTATGCCAATCCTTAAAAGTGTGATTTTTGGATACAATTCCTACATTAAATTGTCCATGTAATATTTGAAATATATTTTTATATAAGGGAATAAATTTTTATTTGATGTGATCTCTTGAAAGCTTCCAAATAATTTCTCTGAGATATGCAGTTTCCTTGGTTCGGTTTGTTATTATCATTGTTTTGTTCATTAATTTTCATGAATCACTTCACCAATGATAGAATTGAAAAAGATAAGTGATTCATATTAATTGACTGATGAATTATTAAATAAATTTCAATGATTTAATGTTCTCCACACATCTTCGGTATGGTTGATACTACTAGAATCAGTACAAGGCTGTGTAGGGTATTTTGATGCTTTGGGATCTATGTTGGGATGTGTTATCATGATGTGAGGTCATGTTGTTTCTTATGTATCATGGTTGTTATAGTTCCATGATAATAAATAACCAAACCGTGATATGAAATTAGTTGTTATATTCTATGCATTGATGATTTTGTGTCATTACCTATTTGTTTTTAAATTGACAGTGTTTAAAAATTATAAATTATTGAAACACATTATCTAATAAATTCATTTGAAAATGAGAAAAAGAATATGGATGTAGTATATTTAGATGTTCAATAATGACTTAATGTATACAATAGGTAATGGAAATAATGTAGAATATGCATCAAGTAGGATGTTATACATTCAAATAGTAAAATAGGCTTTTGATCAGCAGAAGATGATGTCAATGATAATCGATATGCATTAGGATTGTGAAGAACATGATTGTTTTTTTAATTTTATTTCTAATATATTTTTTCATGATTTTGATGAGAAGGATAAAAAAGAACAATCATTAGATTCTAAATATTTGACTTCGATTTCAGAACATAATGGTGGTGGGATCATTGTGGGAAAGATTCGTGATAGAGGATCCATGATTTTTTTTTGAGATCTAATAGTTGTATAATTGTTTTCAAATAAAATTCATTATTCTTACCACCAATCGAGATGGACTTATTTTTCTATAATAAAAAATTCATATAAGGCATTGCTTGAAAAATTTGATGGACAGACACGAAAACGAAAGGTTGAAGAGTTTGTTTCTCGATTTATCACCTCTCAATAGGTTAAGGGATTACATCAGTGACCAGCAAGTATGATGTAGCATTTTCGAAATCTTTTTTGGAAATTGGATTGAAAATCCTTGTGTATTGTGATAGGTATCCCATGGGTTGTTCAAAAACATTATTCTATATAGGTTATAGTGGTTCATATCTTAATGTCATCCAATGTCAAACCTATTAATGAATCTCATAAATTAGAGGTCATTTGTATATATATATTTGAGAAGTTGTAAAGGGGATTTGTGGACATGTTTTGATAGTATCAAACCAAGACATGAGGATTAAATATATATATTTTTTGAAATCATGAGAACAATCCCTTGAAACTCAGTTGAATATGATCATGGTGTATCACCCTTAGTTGGATGGAAAATCTAAAATTACGATTCAAATGTTGTAAGTCATGCTTTAGGATTTTGTGATGGATTTTGGTGGATAATTGGAGGATATCATACCATTAGTAGTGTTATTATAATACAAAATTTAATAAGCCTCAATACGTATAGATCATTTCTATGAAATCTATGGGTGTAATTTTCATTGTCCACTTTTTTTAATGGAAATAGGTGAGACATCACTAGTGGAAAAATGCATGGTACATTAGATAATGATGAACATTCATTTGATCAGGAAGAAGATATTGATGACATTGAGTTTCCATACATCCTATCGAGATCACTATCAATAGATATTTATTTTAGGTGAGTGATCACTTTTCTTGAGAATATCTCTAAAGACTAGGAATCATAGTTTTGGTTATAAGTCCATGTTTTACCCTCAATACATAAGACCTTTTCAGATACAAGAATGGGCTGGTGGGGTAGAATATCGGTTGGCTTTACAACCAAGTATTAGTTTAGTTAAAAATGTGTATCACATATATCAAATAAATAATTAACAACCAGATACTGACTACGTGTTTCAATGGGAATATGTTTATCGAAAGACAAATGCTACGATGGATCATGTGTTAGTACAAATTGTAGATTGGAAAGAGAATTTATTGAATGAAAAAAACATCATTATAGTGCATATATTATGGAAACATGGATGCATTTAAGAAGAAACGCTATTATATGCGAAATAAATGGTCATGAAATTTCCTAAATGCTTTCTGGGAAATTTTAGTTGTCAACTTTTATGTGATAAAGAGACCAATGGTGCAGATAATATAGCACCCCCAGTTTTAGATAATTAGACCTTTTTTATATAATTATATAAAATATTTGGGTCAGGAATTCATATATTTGGATAATATTAGGATTGGTTTTGGTTCATAAATAGAGGTAAATGTTTTGATCATAGTTTCTATAAACTGTGTAGAACCTTATAGAAAATTGTGCAACTAAAATAGTTGGCAATGGGTAGGTGCGCAGTTCGGAACACGGTTTTGAATACCAATGAAACATCCTAGGAGAATCCATGAAATGGTTGATAGTAAAGTTTATAATGGTTTATCCATGGATTTTTTGACTATGAAATCCAACCATTTGAAGGGTTTATGGAAGTAGTGGCTAGTGCACTGTTAGAAAACTGTTTTCCTAAAAGTATACCGTTAAAAACAAGATATAAATTTTGTGGATCTAAGGAAAATTTCAGAATTAATATATTTTCCCCACTAATCTAACCCTAACACAAATTACACTCATTCCAAAGGCTATATAGACCCATCATTTGGATCTGGGTGTGATCTATTAGAGAATCTAAGTGCATTGTAGGCCCATATTCCTTGGTAACTTCCCTTTATTGGTTTTATTCCATGTTATATTCTTTTTCCCTCTCTTGGATTCATAAATCTAGTTAATTAGGGATATATTCATGTTGTATTTTTCCAATAATAACGATATATGGTTGTTTTGTTTAGGGGTAAAATTATATAGGTAATTTTTAAGGAGCATCAGGATGTCTTGTTTATGAGTTTTGGTTATTCATTATTTTCCACTATATTTGTGTGTTAGGTGGCATCACTGTTAAATCATTTTTGTATGAACATTAAGCACATGACCCTAACTCAAATTTCACTCCTTCTAAAGTATGGAGATTCGCTTCCTCTTGATCCAATATTGATCCATTTGTGAATTTAAGTGCATCGAAGGACTGGATTCCATAGTATGATCATATTTAAGGCAGTTTTTATTTTTTATTCTCCTTATTCCCTCTCTTATATTCATGAATCTAGCCCATTGGAGATATATTCATGTTGAGTTATTCCAGTAATGATGAGATATATTTTTTAATGGGAAAATAATCTTTGGATTTTCTATGGAGATTCATAGAGGTTTGTGGAAGACATTGTGTCATTCTATATTTTAACTAATGTTTGTGATATAGGTGGCTATACTGTTGAAATATATTAGACATAAATTTATTTCTTGATTTTAGATAAATTGAATTTATTGAATTAAATTGTGAAATTAATGTTAAATGATTGATGGAAACCCTCATTATTGAGGATATGTTAATATATATAAGTTAATGGTTTGTGGAATCAACAATCGGTTTTAATAATTTTTAATTAATGAATTACAAATTGTAATTGGTTTTAATGCATATAAAATGTGTTTAAAAATGTTTTCAGTAAAATAATTTTTTTATTAAAATGACTTTGAATTATTATTTTAGTGTGTTATTTGGCATAGATGGTTGGTTTGAGGTTATTTCCATGATACGACAATATATAAAGGAAATGTAACATAGGGGTACAATTACCTGAACCTGTAGAAGAGGCATGTGGTAGTAGGGTACTTGAGATATGGTATTCATGTAATTACTTTGTATAATGATGATATACCACTAATGTGTATGGAAATTATACCAAATCATGCATGTGTGGGAGAGTGCTGATCATGTTCTAGGTATTCCAAAAGAAATCGTGAAAATTTTTTAAAGACATATTTGTTTTCTTTTGTTGGAAATGGTTTGGTTTTAAAAAAAATTGGTATGGCAACTATTTTAGACTTCATATAAATTAATTTAAATTTTTTAATATTTTTTATATAATTTTTTATGTAAATGATATAACACTTTCTTTCCTAGTGGTGTGAGCAGGGAAGACATTGTGGAAATCCAATTGAGTTTTATACTCACCCCATTTTTGGGAAATATTTCTGTTTATAGATGTCATATAGCAGGAAACTGGTAATAGAAATGTATCATAGTTATTTATTAAAACACCAAGATACCTTGGTAAGGGACTATTGAGTTAGAGCTCAAAACTTTTTGGGAGTTGCTGTTAGATATATTGGTTTTCCTATGGTTTTTGGTTTTAACTTCTACATATTAACATGATATGGTTCAAGGTTTAATTTATATATTTTTTTAGTTGTTATTTCATTGATTTTTATTACATTGTTCTCATGCATCATATAATTGTATTTTTATTAATTTATTCTTGAGTTGTTAGTTTATTATCAAAGATAATATCATCCCCAAACTATTTATGAAGCACTTGGTATTTATTTCACCGCATTGGTGTCTAGGGGATTTCACATAAGGCCTAGTAAAATTCCACCAACACCCCAATAAAATGGTATGTGGTAGGGATTTAAAAATATTAAACCCACTTCCCTATCCATTCACATGTTAATTGAATTATATCATCACATGTGCGTACATATGACCTCTATATCTATGAAGAGATGCGATTTATTTTCCATGTCCAGCCTTCAAGAATGATAAAAATATATATATAATGAGTCAAAATTATATTTATTAAATTAAAATCATTATGTAGATAATGTATCTATATCATATACTGATGAAACCGAACATTTTTAACAAATAATGAATGAGAAAACAAGGTAATTATACCCTAAAACAATAAAAAAAATGAAATATAATTAGAAAATTAGTGGTAAAATTTTATAAGAGGATCATATATGATATTATAAATATGGTTATATTATAAATTATAAGATGATTAATACCATTATGAAGGTGGTTAAGGCATGTTCAGCCAAATGGAAACATGAGGTAAGGGACTTCGACTAAATTTCTATTCGTTGAGGAATATTAAAATGTTTTGTACGCAATTTCATTTATAGGGTGTATAAATATTCTCTCGGATATCAAATATAATGATTAAATAATAATTAATGATTTTTATTTCCCAATTTAAATTATTTCATCCAAAGGGATATTAACCAAAATGATACCATGTGTTGAAAAGTTTCATAATTAAATTTCTTTTCATTGGGTTTTATTTCTTCTTCATTGTATTTTGACATTCATTGATTATGTGTGTAAACACTTTTGAATATATTATATCTTATTTTCACTTAAATTATGTGGATTTACATTTTACATAAAAAATTAATAGATTAATTAGTAATAACTTTAATTGAAACTACTTTTTTTCTTAGCCTTTGAGCAGCAGGTTCTCTCTCCTTCGACACATCCAGTGTTTCTTCTCGTGAGTTCTCTCCTATCCTCCTCCAGCATGGCTTGGTGGCTCTGTGAAGGTGTATTTTAAATCTGCGATGTGCTCGGGGATGATCATCTGGATGTCATCTCAGATTATCAGTGCTCAGGGCTCGACTTGGTGACCGCGAATTTCAGAGACTATTCGTCCACCGTCGCTGATCTGGGTTCATCCCAGTCCCAGCAATGACCTCATTATGGTGGGTCAACAGATTTGATGAGTTCTTTGTTAAACGTTGGTCAGTTTCGGATTTGCGTTGATGTTTTCCGGATAGGCTCGGATCTGGGGTTATTCTGCTTTTGGGCATCAGCTCTAGTAAGGGGTTGGTCTGCGGCATGTTCTGGTGACAGATCTGGTGTGTCTCGATTCAACTTTGGCTTCAGACGGGTGGTTTGGTGACTCTTTTTTCACTGCTCAGAGGGGGAGGAATTGGTACATGTTCAGATGTGGGGTTTGGCATCTATGGAGGTTTTGATTCTTTTTCAAGATGTAGTTGTTTCTTTTGTGGATGGCGTTCTTGCGGTGTCTTCGTTACCGGAGCAACCCCTCCTTGTTGGGGATTTCACTTCCTGTGGTTGGACCATTATAGAATCAGTTGAGGGTTCTTCTGCTGTTTTGAGATGACCGGCTTCATTCCCAGAGAAGCACTATTGGTTCGGACCTACTCGGTCCCCTTTAATGGAGACACTCCATTAATGTACATTTGGGTCTTCCAATCCTTGGTGATGAAGAGTTGGCTTCATGTTCTTGGTTTTTATTCCTCTTCGGGTTGCTGTGTGTGGTGTTAGAGGTGCCACGTTGGTCGACAAGCTTCTGTATCTTTGATTCTGGATTTGTGTTTCTCATTTTTTCATTTGATGATGTATTTTCTGTTTTATTCTGCGCATGGTCCATAGGAATGAAGATGCACCCGGGCCCGATCTCAGGAGGCATGTCCCAGAGGAGGTGTTAGAGATTGTCTTTCACCGTTGCAATGATTTATGGATTTTGAAGTTGAGAGGGTATGGGATCAGCCATCGGATCTGGCATGTGATTTGACATAGGACACTGTCTTGTGGTATAGCCATGCAATGGTGGAGGGTTTTTCATGATCAAATGCTGGGGAGGGGAAACTCATTATTGTCAGGTTGCGTTGTATCTCTTGACTTGCGGGACGTGATTTGTCCTATGTCCTTGAAGTCTGTTTGGGTTTCCCCCTTTATCCCTTAAAAGGTGGTTTTGTTTTAAAATAAAAATTTGAAGGCATGTGGGCCGTTGGATGGATTATTCCACAACATAACATTTTTAAAATTGTTAAAGTTTAATTCACAATCTCATTCAAATCTTGAATTTCTTTACTTGAATTTCTATTAGAGGAAATTATATTATAACTAACTAATAAAACCATTTTATTCTATTCTCAATTGGTTCTATATTTTATTTTCAAGTAATAGTACTATTTTTTTACCTTTTTCACTTAAAATTATTGAGAAATGTTTTTAATAAAATCCAACATTATTTCTGTGTTTGGTCAAAAATCATTTTCCTTCCAAAACCATGTTTTATAAAATTGTTTTCAATAATATATCTATAGTTATAGAAATTATTTATTAAATAAATTATCAAAAAAATTAAAAATATTTAATATTTGTTTTAAATTGACTATTCATGTAATTTTCAAAAATTGTACCATTTTAAGTTTACTTAAAATGTGAAAGGAATCATAATTTCAATATGTACGACATGTGTGGAACTTACTAAAATCAAGAACACTCAAGGTTCTAAAGATAAATTTATATGTATAAAATGTTATTTGAAAAGAAAATTATTTTAGAAATATTTTATAAACAATTTTTTTTAAAATATTTTCATTGTAAAAAGGATATTTTAATCAAGAACATTTTTAAATAACTTTTGTGGTATTTATATTCAAAAAAAAGACAAAAAAATAATTTTACTTTCTATAAAATGGGGACAAGTTTTATTTATTCCATTAAATTTTAATAAAGATAGTTAAGGATCATTTTAATGAAATAAATTAATGAAATTCACTTTGTTGATTTTTTTGTAGCCATTAATTTCCCCTTAAAATATTCACATTCCTATAATCTATGGATATAAATTTTTTCAAAATATCAATATTATTTATCATGTATATTCTTTTTTTAAAACCATATAGAATTTCTACATAAGGTATTTTACGTTGAATGTTATATGATTAATCGGGGAAATTATTATCAATATTCATTCCTTGCCTAATATAAAAATTTACTAGTAAGGTAATTTTTTTATGAATGAAATATATTATTTGATATATGATGGATGTTTTTTACATTAAAATATGGTTGGATTCCAGTTATACAATTCCCAAAATGCATTGGTAGTCACATGATACTAATTAATTGAACTACCTTAGTTAAATGGGTCTCTAGTGTACACCATCCAATAAGTTTTAAAATGTATAGTGAAGGGTCCTGATAGTAAATGTATGTTGATTCACAAGATCATGACAGTTAATAAATATGATTTTCCTTTATAACCAATTCACTTGTTATTACCGATTATATTTTCATAGTAAAATTTTCAGTGGAAACATTTAATTATTAGTTTATTTATTAAATGACGTATGGTTTTAGTTATTTACCTTTCAATGATGATTATTCCTTGTCAGGTTATGATACTAATGTTATTGGTTAACTGGAATGTGTTTTAAATTAATTACCATTTTATTAGGATTATTATTATGGATTCAGGATATATTTTGTTATCCCTAATGATTAATGATCATTTGAGAAAGGCCCTTTTTTTCTTTCATGAGAATCCATGAAATGTACTGTGAAATGTATATAAGTTTATATAGGATGGAATAAAGATATTACTAAAAATCGTATTTGTAATTTTTTGTTTCTTTATTCAATATTTTAATCATGTATTGATCTTGTTCACTAATACTAAGAAAATATTATTTTCCTTCTAAATTAGATTCATTATTTTTTCTTCCAGTTTAATAAAGTTTGAAACCATCTCTAGGTTAGTAGAGTCAAAATAGTTATGGTTTTTACCAGAGTATGGTTACTAGAACACTTGGGAAAGAGTTTTAGAAAAATATAGATTATGGAATAGAAACCTGTTATAGAATTTGAGTATAATTATATAAGAATATCCTAAGTATTTTCTAAGTAAAATTATATATGATTATTCTAGGAAATAAATCAATGTATGGATACTACAATTTAGTGTGTTAATGGCATAATTGTTCCATGGGATTATAAATCATAAAAGGGAACATTGGTCCTCCCCCGATCATCACCTCATTCCAGGAAATCATATTCAATATACACTTGTTAAGACCATCATGATGGATATTCTAAGGATAATTCACATTTTAATAAAAAACCATTTTGATGGATTAGAATAGATTATGACAATGAATGAATAAGGTTATACATTAGGGGGAATTATATTGAAAATAATTTTTAATTATTTATATATTTTATAAAT
Organism: Viscum album; assembly: GCA_963277665.1. Taxonomy (NCBI): domain Eukaryota; kingdom Viridiplantae; phylum Streptophyta; class Magnoliopsida; order Santalales; family Viscaceae; genus Viscum; species Viscum album. The sequence continues at coordinate 1,370,771,661 of OY728136.1, forward strand.
GATTATATGATTTTCCTACAATGATTATTGTTTCTCTGTCTATGTTCTTTGGTTGAAGTCAATGGTTGGAACCCAAAGGAATCATGTTAACAGAAAATATAGTGAAAATTTGGTGATTATGAGAAACCAAATTGGATTTTGAATGGAGTAGTAGATATCATTATTATGAATAACCATTTATCATGAAATATTATTAATAATCTACACCTTATGAAACTCCCAAATTCTACAAATAACATTAGGATAGATTTATCTAAGAGCTCAAATGATGGAGACTATAGAAAAAATAAGGATGAATTTCATTAATGAAAGAAGTGTGGATAGAAATACACAATAAGGTGACAAAAAAATGGTAAAATGCTCTCTTTGTGGAAAATGAGTGTATAAATCACTATATTTCAAAATAGAAAAATGTGTTATGTTGAAAGAAATAAATATTATCATAGGGATGCATTTATAGTTCATTGTCAAAAATGTGGGGAACCTATTATCTATCTGAGTTAGTTATCTATTATAAATATTTAACCCTATATGAATGAAGAAATTTGATTGAAATAAAATGGATGAAGAATTTATATATTGGGATTAAATAATTTAATAGAAAAATTATTTTAACCATTTTTATTTCTGTTATATTAATCACGAAACGTCTTTGGATTATGTTAAATTTTTGAAGGATATATGTCATACATAACTGAAGCGTTATGGATACCATGATTGGTTTACGAGTTTAAGTTTGATAATACGATCAATGTATTAAACCAACCTTTTGAAAATTTTATAGTATGAATATAATAGGATTAAGGTATGCTTTTCAAATAAATTAATGGTAATACAACCTAATAAATTTTTATATGAAAGAGTTTTTTTATTAATAATGCCTATATATTTTTGAAAATCACATTAAAGGTATTGCTAAAATTAGGGGTTATATTATCCTTTACTTTGAGGTGATTATGGGTTATTATAATTTTGTAATTTTATATGAATTATATTAATAATGATATAGAAAAATGTACAACCTCAAATCAGGTGACAACCTTTCTCATCCAGCAAGGGCGTGGGGTAAAAACCCACATCTGAAGGATGATAAGGATTCAATTCCTAACACTAATTTATTTGATTTTTTCCTTAATATGAAATTGCTTTTAGTTATATTTTTGAATAAATTAATATTATTAATGAACAAGTGGTGTTACTATACCGTTCCAAATGATAATGTTTTAACCATATTTGTTTGTGAAAATATTAGAATATACATATAATGTATTTTCACTCTTTTCATGAACTTATGGTTTATTTATTGTAAATTTTACTACTTTATGCATAATAATTTAATTTCCAGATATTCATTTCATAGATTAAGTGATTAATTTTAAATTTATTAAATAAAAATCAAGGAATGATATTGTTAATAATAAAATAAAATTTATAAGTATATTATATAATATTATTATACAGTAAAATAATTCCTCAACATTAGGACAAGGATGTTGAAAAAAAAATTATATTATCTACAAATATTATTAATTAAATAGATGTTTATGTCATCATATATTTAAGGTTTTAATGTCCTTAACATTCTAATAATCATTCACTTTCTTGTGACAAATAACCACTATCATTCTCTATATTTATTTACGATATTTTCAATTTATATATCATAAATTGAAAAAAAATGCTCAATTACATAGAAACCTATAATTTTGTTATAAAATATGAAATCTTAACATACAATTATATCTTATTAGAAGTATTTTTTTATTAACCATTTTTATGATGTGGGTTTTCAACAATGGAATTTGAAATTATTAGACCCTTGATTTCTAAGAAAAAGATCATGTTCGGTTGATTAATTTTTTTTATTGATGGGAGAATGAAACATGTAATGATTATAAAATAATAAAATTTTATTCTATATTTTAAGTGACTTGTAACACTATGCTTAAACAGCCCATGCTATATATTTCATTGAATTTAGTCTCTTCGTTAGCCTGCAGATCTCACATCTCCAATTCTAAATGAGCTATAATATAGTATAATGTTGTAATTTAGATATTAAATTGGAATGGGAAAAATAGAACTAAATAAATTATGAAAACTATAGTTATCTAATAATTATAAATAAATTAAGAGTCATTTAAAATAAAAAGAAATATTTTTGATAAAAATTCCTTTTTTTAAATAATTCATTAGTCGCGCTTGGAGAAAATTTTTAAAAAATACATTTTCTTACCAATGAAACAATATTTATTTGATAAAATGATAATATTTTTTAAAAATTATATCTTCAAAATTATATAATAGTGAATTTTTGGGATTTGTATAGAAATTTTCATTTGTTAATAAATAGAGAAAAATAATAATTTTATTGAAAACTACATTTTTATTTAAATAATTCACGAGGTTAAATTACATTTTAAATTGGTTTTAATGATAAAATATTTAAATAATATTAAACACCAAATATTTTATGTTAGTAGAATCAATTTAAAATTCAATTTTGGAATTAAAACCCTATTTAATCATGATATTTTTCTATTTGAAAACAATATTTTTCATAACGTCTACGAATACAATTTTAATTTCGATTCATCCAATACAATAATATTTAAAAATTATTTTCAAACACGTATATTAATTTTTTTTGAGAAAAATAACATGAAATGGTCACCCAATTCATGCCCAATGGAATTTAATTACATATCTTTATTTGAATATTCATTATATTACATGTAAAAATTCCAAAGGATCTTATTAATTTAGAGACTTTGGAAACCTTTATCACTTTAATTTAATTTTTGGAGTGATATTATAAATCTATTATTAATATATTACCCATTTTTAATCCATGTTAAAAACATTCAGAATATTCTAGATAATGTAAACAAAAGAAGGGGTGATATCATATTCTCAATTAGGGTAAGCAAGGGTGATACGTAAGCATTACATGAGAATAAGGTTATGAGAAAATGAGCATCACACTCGAAATGCATACCCTCAAAATTATCAATCGTAATCTTGAATCATGGAATTAGATATTGGTATTTCATTAGACATGAATCATAAGATACAAAAACATGATCTATTATAGTATAACAATGAGATATGATATGGAATTTTTGGCATAAGAAATGCAATAAATCTTTTTGATAAGGCTACCTACTTGGAAGTTCATAACATGTTATTTTTATTTTATTCACTAGTGTAACTTCTTTGGTTTGGATATGACCTACCGTGTAACATATAGTTTTGGACTTAGGATGAACCCAGGGAACCCTATTGTATCTATATTTTTATAACCATATATGAACCCTTTTTTAGGTCATGGGTTCACCACCCATGATCCCTTTCAACTCAAAGAACAATTATCATAACCCAAATGCATTAGAGGTATATATAGGTCCCACCCATCACAAAATGAAATCATAAACATGGGTTATTGATGATCATAGATCATTAATCATATCATAACACATAAAAAATTGGTTTCATATGAAATTCATCATAACATAACTCATGTAAAAGAAAGAAGAATCATACACATACTGAAATAATAAACACAAACCATTCAGAGAAGGAATAATAATGGTAAATAAGGATACGATCCTTAATAAGGAATGAGTAACCCAAATAGATTTTATCTTATATAGGAAAACATTAAAGATATTTTTATAATATTTCTTAAAGAAAATATAATTTCCTTAATGAATAATAATATTTAAATAATTAAACATTATGGAAAACATTTTTTAGTAAATATAACCTTGATAAACTATAAATTATGCTTTTGAAACCAATTTTAAAAATCACAGAAATAGTTTTCCTTCAGGTTTCATAAAATTGAATTTAAATGCATTTTTTTATTATTTTCATAAAACTGTGTTTTTGAAAAACAATTATAAGATAAGAGAATTTAACATGATGTGAAACTTATAATATCTCAAAAAGAAGGATAGTCATGATACCAAATTTCAAAGGGTAGTTTATACACCTTGTATAAGAATACTGGTGCATAACATGTCATGTGTCTCAAAGAAGCCATATTGAGGTAAAATTGAATTACTAATTTGGTATGTTTTGAAACGTATACCACATTAAAGAGATATCCTAAAAATTATATGAAAATACCCACAAATATATATATTAGTATCATATAATACACTAATGTTTTTTATATAAACATAAAAAAATTATTTAAAAGTTGAATTTGTTATAAGTCTTGCAGAAATAAAAGTGAGACTATAAATCCTTTTAGCTTCAGTCATTACTTCATTAATATAAATTAAAATATAATATATAATAAAAATAAATTTATCATACAAATACCACTTTTCATATTCATCAACATCATACCATATATTATTTACTTATGACTTAATTATTTTTTTAAATTCTTGATTAATGTTATGTTTTAGGTAATAACCATTCGTTCTCACTTGTTTTGGCCGGTTATTCTTAGTCCATTAAATTAAATCATTATCCCATCATCTCTAGAATGATAAAAATGATATTTATTTCACATTTATTATGTATATATGAATTTTTATTGATTCATAAATTTCATATATAGAAAATAAAATACTACATTCAGGGAGACAGTAGGTCGTACATAAAGATTATTTCATTTTATTTTCAGATTAAATAATCTAAATTTATATGATATATTATCATAAAGTAATAATTTTCATTTAATATATATTAATTATTTTAATTAAACCCATTCCTAATAAATTGAATGTAAAATTTGAATGAATCACTTCGCTTCTCCAGGTAATAGTATGCCGTACACACAAACGATATTATTGAATTCCTAAAAAATGTAAGGAATAATGGTATGTGTGATTAAGAAATTAAGGAATCTTAATAAAATCATAAAAATAATATATATCATATAATATATATTAACACAATTTTATTCCCAAAATTTTTAGGTGAAAATCCAAGAATAAATGACTTCGGTTCTCAATACGGTAGTCCTCCGTATAGATGACAATGATTGGGTATCCTATTTGATGAATGTGAATGAATTTTTAGGTATTACCATTAATATAAAAACATATTAGTATATTTATAATACTATAGCTATAATATAAAAATTTAAAAAACATTAGAGTGTCAAATGAACAAATTACATAAAAATTTTCCTTGGTGAACATTACCTCTTCTTATAGTATCTCCATTTTTGTTTTCACCAAAGGAAATACGTGGTTGGAAATATCACCAAATAATCTCATATAGAATGAATAGTGGGAACGCAATTGGTCATTTTGGGAAGGTTTAGGAATAACCAAATAGGATTTTTTTTGTGATGAAAGGAGAATAATGGGTTACCTTTTATAAAAGAGGGGATGGGAGCTCTTGGAATTTCTCAAAATATTATATTAATATATATTAAATATCCATTATAAAAGGATAAAAAATAATCTATTTATATGATATAATTATAATGGGGTTATATCCATTAATAAAATAAAAATTATATAAAATATTGACTATTTTTTAGTCTATATGTTTTGGTTTGAACCCTTCTTTAACCCATCTTGTTATAACCCTCAGAAAAAGGATTCTAACTCATTAAGGGTTAATAATGTTAATATAAAATGAAAAAAGAACCATAAATAGATCATATATTACATTTCAAAACATATCGCAATAATATTTTTGAAATTCAAATTTTTATGAATTTTATATCATAAAATATAATATTATTTATAATAAAATATAATTAATGTCAATTTTGATTCAATTGATTACATTTAATTTATAAAAATTCATTACAATAAGATCTATTTGAAAAAAATAATTTAATACATATATAATTTATCAAGGTAATATTAAAAACTCAAGTGTGACATTAATTACCTCAAAATTAAATTTATTTTAAAAATATTAATATCATTTATTTGATTTTCCTTATATATAATTTTTATTGTATCATCGTTTTATAATAATTTAAGGTAATTATTTCTTCACTAAAAAATAAATAAAAAATCGATTTTGAAGATAAGTCTTTTATAATTCAAATGAATTTTTATATTCGATTGTATATTCTAAATGACCTTAAATGTTATAGCTATTAAAAAAAGATTATGTCATCTTCGACTTTTATTTAAATATAATACTATAAGGTGATTGAGGTCATCCCTAAGTTTACAGGATGACAGAAATTCATGAAAAGTATTATTTTAGTCGAAAATTACTCATAAAAACTTACGAAAACTGTTATGTTGTCTTTATCATATTTATAAAATTATTTTTACACTTAATTTCCCAATTCAATATTTACCGTGGTAACAATATTAATAGGTTTACAATTAATAATCACCAAAAATAAAAGGGACCTATTTACTAAATATGGACCTTATGATTCTGAATATGAAATAAATTTTTAAAAATTCAAAACACATAATTTTATAAAATTATATTAATATTAATCTCAAAGATGTGGTGAGAAAGTGTGTTTTCATAGTGAGAATGTTCAAAAGATTCTACTTTTTTTATAACAAAATTCAATATGAAAAATATCCCGATGAAATTAAATGAATGAATAGATTTATAATTTATCTAATTTTAGTTCTTATACAATTTAAAATATAATAAAATTTCATAAATTATATGTATCACAAAAAAATTCCAATAATTCAAACAAATTAAATTTTTATATTATACATTAGAAATGCTAGTTTATTTTTTCAAATAAAATATATAAAATCATAATGTTTAGCTTTAAATTTAGTGCACCATCAAATGTCCGTACAGTTGACTTTAGAAAAACACAACTTATATTGTATAAAATTGGATGTATTTTTATACCATATCTATTATCTTTTAGGGAGAGTGTTAAAAATTAATATTATATATAATATTTATATTTAATTAATATAATTATACTTGATTGATTGTTTTTATTATATTAGTATAAAACATAGTTGTGTGCATTTAATGTTTTTTCAAAAGATGATTTCCTTTTATTTTTGAAAGGGTTTGAAATGTGTAATAAAAAATTTCATAATTCAGATAAACTTGTTCATTCACACCATTCTTATGGATGTTTTATAATTTAACTTTTTAAATAATTATAAAAATTATATTTCATTTATTAGGAACTAATGGTTATGTGTTACAAAATCGAATATGGTGTTGTGTTAAGTACATGTTATACCTTGTTTAGTGTGCAATGTAAGACATAAAAAAATAATTTTTTAAAAAATGGTTTCTAAAAACTATGTGTGTTACATTCGACCCCATATAAATGTATTTCTCCATTGAAATATCACACTATAATACAAAAAAAAATATTTATACTTATACTTCATAATATCCTAAGGTTCTAACGTTGCATCTTCAAATTGGTTTTTTTCTCAAAATATGTTAACCAGGTGAGTGGTATTATTTGGTGTACATTTATATCATGAATCCAAATTTTATTCCAGTTAAGCTTCAAAATATATATCATTCTCTAGAGGTATGTCCTCTGATTTTAAGTACAAGTGAAGGATTAGGTATATAATTTCTCATAAGAGCTACATAGAACACATCATCAACATTAGAGAGACTATGTGGATTCATTAGTTAATAAGATACCATCCCAACACTTGATAATTTCAAAATGAAATCACATCATCAAATTTGACATTTCACTTCAAAAATCCAAGGTTGGTGTATGAAAATTTATTTTTTGGAAACAGACATATTAATAATGGGAAATAAAACATCCTCTTAAATAATTGGAAAGTTAATGGTTAAGATCACCATATTAATTGGATTTAGATTATGAGAATATTTAATAGAAATTGATAACATATAAATGAAAAAATAACTGTAATGTCCCGTCTTGGTAGCCACTGAACGAGTTCAATGAACCAGTTCACCATAAGACGTCAATCGCACCTCCACATAAGCTTGTGGTTGCTGACTAGCATGAAGTGAATAAATTGGATCTCTCAGGAGACTATACCCCCATATTAGAGTGCACAATAATAAGTAAATAACAAAACATCCTACAAATCTTAGTAATGAAAATGATTAAATTAACTAAAATTGAATGTTTCTATAATAAAATGAAAATATAGAAAAGTCCCAAATAGCCATGTAGTACATATAACTATTATCACCCACTTGTCCAATCATATAAATTAATATAAACTATTGAAAATTATATACAATGGTCCTTACTTCCAACTATGGGTTGTAACATATACCCAATCTCCAATACCCTATCTATCTTCTCCAACATGACTAATAGACTCCACGTGATCATCCCACTCAATCAATCCACCTGAATCCTCAGCCCAATCCACTGTGAATATGTACTCAACATTAAAGCTGGAAAAATGTTTGTATGCAAGCCTAGGTTCACATACAAGGGTGAAAAATAAATCCGAGTATCCCACCACCAATGGTGACCCTATTAACTACTTCTATTACCGAATGATCATGTAATATTCTCATCCATGGTGATATACAATAGGAAAAAATATATAAATAAATAAATAATGATATGTATGTCCGATACCTTGATTGACGATACCTGCTTCGACCAATTATGAAATATCTCTGAGTTCGTCTCAAGGATCGTGCATCACAATCAACCTGTGGGCTCCATACCCAAGGAATCCAAAACTAACATGACAATACCAAGAACCCAGATTTTGATTGTACATTCACCCTTGATACTAATCTAAGTCATCCCACACCATGTCCTCATATCCATTCCTTTTTTATACCTAGAACCTAGACACATATATCATTGTTTCCACAAAAGATTGCTACCAAACCCAGATCATCATCCTGAAATCCACCTCATATATCACAACCATAGTCCATGAAGCATACGACAATCTCCTAATCCATATATATTAAGTAAACTATCCATGGATCATCAGTATAGAATCTTAACCATATATACCAAATAAACAATGCATTGATCACAAAACTTGCATCTTAACCATCAATGAAGTGGGACAGTCCACCATCTATCCCAACTGGTGAACCATTAATGTACAGAGCCTCAGTTTGGAGAAAAGTCCCCCATGTAATCTACTAGTGTCTAGGGCCTTAGTATGACAATCTACTAGTAGTATACTATCAATTCTCGAAACCTCCATCTAGAAACCATAACATTGATGAGGCCTAGAGCATTAGTATAGCCCAAAACTAAGGAGAAGTATCCTCAATTCTGCATCCATCATCACATTGAATTCAATTATTTCCTAGAGCCGAAGGCTAGCGCACTATCCATAATGAATACTATTAGTTACTAGAGTCTCAGTTTGAGACTATCTCAATAGTTTACTTCATATGATCAAATCATCAGGCCAACACCAAACCACATATATGTAAATTCACATTCACAATACACAATTGTATAACAAAGCATGCTAGGATCCTCAGTCCAACACTCAATCCACAAAAAAATATCATTACTGATATAGAACATCAAGACAACAATATCAATAAAGGATATCCCAAACCATACATATGGGTCGTCTGCCTATCTATCTTTTCCATCTCATCCCTTAGTAAAAAACTAATTTCCAAGAAAATAGAAACCAAATGATATCAAATTTCTCCATGGGGGTAATACAGGTCTCAACCTCAATAATCAGAAACATGAAAATGAATGGATATACATCTACCTCATCCAAGAAACATCTTATCCCTATCAGCTCATACAACATCATGGGTCCCAAAGAACAACCATAACTCAAAGACATAGTCACACATTCCTGCTCAAGGACTTTATATAATCCGCCCCACACATAACCCTCTAAATCCACACATAAAATAAGGAATCCCTTATTAGAACCTCATAACTATGACTAATGAAAACGAATCCCATATAAACCCTAGTAAAAACTAGACCATCAGGACAATCCCTAAAACATGAAACATCATCAAGAAGCCCTCAATGGCCCCTAACTGATCATTGATCAATGACATGCCACATTGGTTTCCAAAATCATTCCCCTTCCTTGATGTGATTTGCAAATGTCAACGACGAAAAAATAATCACATAAATGGAAATCATTCCATAATGGGAATAATCAAGTGTCCCTCAAACTCATCTCAAAACCCGAATGACACTCTTCCATCACCAAAATCCATGTTTTCAGACAAGAACCATGTATCCATCCACCTTGTTCCTCAAATATATGATATAATCATCGAATCATATATCATCGAGTCAATCATCCTGATATTTATCGACTACAAAGGTCATTCAAAAGAAACTACAAAAATATTATCTTCTATGATATAAACTATAATCCTCATGAAAAATACCATGAAATGATCATTCCATATCAAACACTGAGCTCACACCCCTCACACGGGACACCTAGCTCAAAACACAACCCACAAATGGACTCTAAATCCAAACCTAAATGAGATCCTCCCTCTAAACCAATTTTTCCCTAAAACTATTTATATGACCTTTATATGTTTAAAGGATACCACCATTCCAATATACAATGAAAAACACTCAAATGGACTCCTCATGAGCCCAAATATGACTTATATCAAACAAAAAACCCAAAACCTCCATGATCAAAAACTACACCGAGTGTAAATTAGAGAAAAATGTGTGATATAACAATTACCCACATGATGTGTACTTTTACATGTCCAGAAAAACTTGGGGTCTTCATGTGTACTACTACATGGCATGTACCGAAAGTACATAGTGTGTACATTCCAAAATGCATCTTACCATGGACTTTTTCACACAGCCAGACACACGACCACGTACTACAACCTGAAATATACTTTTATTACATGGTGTTTACATCTAAAAATATATATATTCCCTAAACGGGAGGATCACACGACATGTGTTCATATAACCACAAGCCAGTTTATAATGATTTATCAAATAAAAATCCTTACAACTCCCCGAAAAACATCGTTTGCCCCCAACAAGAACATATCGATCCCCATGGGGTCTGTCGTAGTCATAATAAAAAATTAATATTAAAAAAATAATATATCGGTATTGGTAAATAAAACACCAAACTTGGAATACATTTTGGTGTAAACGCTGATGCTTTTGGTTCAAATCCATTCCTAAAAGCTGTTGCACCTCTTTCTTATCCCGATATACGCAACAGAAGAAGTCCAAAAACATATATCATCTTCTTCCCATCTTCTCTTTTCCATCGTGCAAGAGGAAGGTTTTCGTCATTCTACTACCATGTGTAGGAACCCCAAATATTGGGGGAGACAATTTTAATTTAATTAGTTAATTAATTTATTGATCCCTAGTTCACACATGTCTATGGTCCCAGAACCTGAAGAGAATTTATATCTTACCTAGGAAATACCCCCATTCTTGACTCAACTGCAAAGCCAAAATATCAATATGATTCTCCAACCAAAAGATAAATCCAACCAAAATCACATGAACAATTCACTATTTAATTAATTAAACAATAAATATTCATCCAATGATCAAACTGCTTAGAATTCCACCATACTATTATAGTAGAGAAAACACCCTATTACTTGAATAATGGAGTGTTCAGAAAAATTATTTGAGACCATATACTATGGTTAAATGACCATTTTACCCATTAAGGACACTGAAGAACAAAAATTTAAAATTCTAATCAGATTTCATAATACTAAAAACTCAGGTCTCTACAAATTCCCCACCATAAACCATCACATCCTAGAGTATCATCGATGGTATTCCAACCAAGAAACCCTACCCACATTGGTCATCTAAACAATCTCAACATGTTTCATTCTACACAACGAGAACAATCAAGATTCTATTTATAACTTAAAATATATGTCATACTACCCATCAAAGGTCATCACATTTCATTATAGTTGAAAAAAACAACTATAATAGTGCCTGACTACACCTGTCCAAATTGATATTCCACATCGCCATATAAAACTATTCATCAATCTAACGGTTCTCTTAACTATAAAACTATACCCACTTATACAGATTCTGATCCATGAAGGCAGTGATCATTGTATTGTACAATCAAACACACTCTCATTAGTCAACCAACCCACTTGACATGGTTGTCACTACAATCATGACTCTACGCACACTAGGGTCACACCACCAGGCATGACCTATAACTTCCCACCTTGGTTGTATTCTTATAACCCCCACATAACTAAAAATCCTTTTCCCCAGACCATTCCATAACAATGACCAAATCTTGGGTCAAGAGATGGCTACCCTGATCCCATAAGTGAGAAAAAACAAAAAGATATTATTTCCCATTCATAAAATCTAAGAACAGAACCCATGGTATTCATCAATATTTGATCCATCACAGGGACCTCACCAAGAGAAATATAATGGTCCACTCACAACCATATTGATTCACACAGACATCTCCTTGATCGTAACCGCCCAAGATGCCCATTATCAACCCAATAAAGAAACTATATAGCTTGGAATAATGCTTGGTCTCCCTAAGAATACTCAAGATGATATTCAGATATTAGGCAGTTTTTTCTCTAAACGGAAAGTATACTTTGATGACACGATGAATAACACCAAAACCTCATCTATCCACGATAATCATAGTTTTAACTCATGGACTTTGGTCATAATACCCACAAGCCTCTTATCACACAAGAAAAAATTCTTATCCCACTCACAGCCACCCACCCTACTAAAGTATCTTGTTTCTTGACTCCTATAACATCGTATCCACAACATAAATGATAAAAATCATCACTAATACTCACATCCCATGTGGTCCACTAAAAATAAACTATCACATGCATTTTTTAAACCAACCATTAAACTTACACTGAATCCTGTGAGTTAGATCTCATGAAAATATAGCTTAGAAGCCTATAACATGAAATCTTGACCATGTTTTTCTTTCCCGATCCAACCCAAATCTACTAGGCTCAACTCACCAACAAAAAATATTTCACGGTATATGAACATGAATGAAAATAACCATCTCTAAACCAACCACATAGATGAAACACTAGCACACAAGAACCCATCACAAATCAAATGTCATCTAACAAGACTAAACCTCAAATGTAACTGCACCCTTTTTGCACCATTGTCACTAGTCCAAAACACCCATCTATGGCTCACACACCCAAAGGAACTCATACTATATTCAAAACCTCTCATGGGTGACCCTAAATCTCAAATAGATCAGAACCCATGTTGTTGAGTTACATAAAAAGGGTCAATATGCACTCTCACCTATCCCTACTGATCGTGTCTCCAATCAATCCATAAGGTCCAACCACCTAGGTCTAGGACATCCTTTAATATTAAATTAATCACATGGCATCCAAATTCACCCATATCAAAATCAAAAAACATATACTAGACAAAAAACCCATGTGTATGTCTCACACTATAATAGTGTCCTACACCAACAAACATCCCACAACTAAGGAAATTTCCACTCCAAGAATCTACACGTCATAACGCTCTTTAAAGGACCCTAACATACTACTTACCTTAACCAAACCCATCTACAATTGGTCCACCTCCCTCCACATGTACCATAATGACCCACCAGTGTCACTACACCAACTACACAAATAATTAAACTAGCGTCATCTCCTTCGAGAATGTCGTATAAGATCTTCAAACCCTTCCCTAATAAGGAAAACCATAAAATCATAAACTCTAAAGACTATAACATGGGGATCATACATGCCACTCATGATGAATGAGATGCATTTTATGTCTGCAAGACAAAAGTCAAAACCTACCCAGATGCCTCTTTCCAACATTCCATGATTCAGAAATACAATATAAACTATCAAATCTAAACAACATACTGGTCTCTCAAGGAGAAAATCAAATACAATCATAACATCAAAAATACTAAACATCAATCCCAGTCCCTAGTAACCTAGACTTCATACCGGAATTGTTGTTCATGACACAAAGACAAGGTATCCATCACATGATTCAAAAAATTCCTATATCTCTTGTCTACCCACCCTAAATAGTTAAATAAACGGAATATAACTCCTATAATACTAATATGTAACATCCCAGCCTAGTATCCACTAAACCTGTTCTTCGAGATGATTCTCCACAAGACCTACAACATTCCTCCTCTTATGTCAGAGGCTCATGACTAGCATCAAGGGTCTAAGGTGGATATGTGAGGAGAAATTAGACCCATATTAATGTTCCCAAAAAGAATTAAATAAATAAAAATCATACACATCAGAGTAATTCAGAGGAATAAATAAACAAAAAAATTAATGGTAATGTAATAAAATGAAAATGATGCTAAGGAACAAACAACCATGTGATACATAAAACCATGATCTCCCAATATAGAAATAATATATACATAAATGAACATCTAAAATCACAATACAAGATGATAAACATCCAAATTCAGGCCATTACACATGTCTGGTCTCCAATATCATTCAAAGATACTCTAGCATGAACAATAGAATCTACATGACCATCACCCTCAACCAGACCACCAATGTCCTCAGCCCGATCCATTGTTCTTCATTGATCAACGTAGATGAAGAAAGAATGCATGTACACACACTGAGGTTATTGTAGAGGGATGATACATTAATCTTAGTATGCCCCCTCCATTTTTGAACCTAAAAACCACTGACATAAGTGAATTTACACACAATATGCCCATCCTAGCCAATATAGAATATGACAAGAATATAAAAATAAAAACCATTGATCTGTTGGTCCAATACCTCAATTGACCATATAGACTTCTGAAAATTCCATGATATCATGAATATTGTCTCAAGGAATGTCCATCTAAAAAACCATGCGGGCTCCATACCAATGGTCGACACAACCAACCTGACAATACGAGGAACCCATCCAATGATTTTCCATTCACCAAAGATAATAGTCTACATCATCCCACACCAAGTCATCATACCAACACAATTTCTTATACTTGGAACCTCAACATATCTGTGCCCATTTCCAAATAATATTACTACCACGAATAGAACTTCATTCTGACATCTAGCTCATGTGTCCTAACAATAGTCCAAAAAGAATTAGTCGAACCCATAATCAATATATATCAAATAAACCATGACTGGAACGTCAGTCTGACATATTAAACATATACATAAAATCAACCATTCATGTAGAATTAGTCCAACATCTTAACCTTAGATTTTGAGCATCAGTCACTCATCCATTCCAACTAGTAAACCATCAATGCTCATACCATCAGTCTATAGCACTATCCGTGAAGTATACTATCAGTTTCTCAAGCCACAATATGATACCTTCTAATTATTATAACATAAATTCATAGAACATCAGTCCAAAAACTATAACATCATAGGGTAATAGAGCATTAGTCGATCCCAAATCCTATGGATAATGATCCTAATTCCAACATCCATTATCACATGGTGTGGCATTATTTCCTAGTGGATCATACTTCCACACTATAGATAAAGTATACTATCACTATCTACAACCTCATTATGATACCCTCTTAGTACTATACATCTTAAATTGAAACCAATGTCCAAAATCAATCCATATATACGTGATTTCACATTCTCTATACTCAACTATATATTATAGAATTCTTGAAACCTTAGTACAACACTCAAAACACAAACTTACTATCAGTACTGATATATATAATCTAAAAAAAACACAATCACTGATATCTATATCCATACATGTGGGTTATCATTCTATCTCACATTGTCATCACAACCCTTAGAAAATGACTAATTTCAAAACACATGAAAACCCAACCATATAAAATTTCCCCATGGGGGTGATCTACATCTCAACCTCAATGAACTAAAACATGAAAACAACTGGCTATATTTTCCACTCATCCATTAACATCTTAGTCGAATAAAATCATACATCATCATGGGTCCTAAGGAACACCCCTAACATAACCTTATAATCACCAGTACCCACTCAAGATCATCTTCTCAATCAGGATTGTACATGACCTTTGGGATACACACATAAATTGAGGAATCCCATCTTGGATCTTCAAAACTATCACTCGTGAAGAGGAATCATATCTAAACCACAGTAACAAAAAAATCCTTAGGCCATGCCTTAACACATGAAATAACCACAGGAGGCCTTCAATGCCCTCCATCTAAACCATGATCAACTTCATGACACAATGGTTTCAAAAATCAATCTAAATCCATGAATGAATTCTCAAAAGTAAACCATGAAATACAATGTTCACTATTCAAAAAACCGTCCTACTATAGGAAGCATCAAGAGTCCATCTGACTCATCATAACACCAAAACCGCACTTCCACAACCACCATCCATGGTGTCGACCGAGCCACAATGCTCTATCCACCCCGATCCTCAAATGTAGGATCTAAACCTCAAATTATCTATCATCGAGTCACTCATCCTAATATGAAGGGACAACCAAGATCAACGTAGAGATACAACAAAAATCCTATATTTTGAGATTCATCCTTGATGCCTCATCCAAAACACCATGGTACACTCATTCTCGAACAAATACTGAGCTCACACCCATAACCCATGTCTCCATGATGAAAACCCATCCCACTGTCGGATTTTAAATCATAACCTCAAGGAAATACTCTATATGAACCAAATTTGTCCCAAACACCATTTATATGACACATATATGTCATAACTATCCAAACATTTTGATCTACATGAAAAACACTAAAAATGGACTACTCACGAGCCCAAATCAATCTTCTATGGCACAAGACACCCAAAATCTACAAGAAGGAAAATCGGGTGGAACTTAATTAAGAGTGCATGGAGGGTAATATAAATTCTCATCTTGGATGAGTAATTATACAAGGTTAGAACAACATGAGGTCTTCCTATGTACACAATACAGATTGTACATCCCAAAAATCATCTTCCCGTGTAAATTTTCACATGCCTAGACACACAACCATATACTACTAAATGATTTTTAAATTCTATACATGGCATGTATTTTTAGAATTCCATATTCCCCAAAATGGGAAGGACCCAAACATGTGATCATAGAACCATATGCCATATAGTAAGGATTTTCTAATGGGAAATAGCTACAACTCCCACAAAACACCCATTTCCCCCCAAGAAGAACAAATCAACCCCTTGGCATATTTAGAAGCCCTAATACTTAAATGAACTAATATATAGGGATCGGGGAATACAACCTAAATCTGGAAAACCTCATGGTGTTAGCATCAATGCTTTGGGTACAAATCCTTTCCTCGAAGCTGCTACACTACAATCTGGTCCAAATCTATGCCATGTAATATGGTTGGACCCATCTCCTCTCTTATAGGCCTCTTGGTCCATCCATTTAATTTGAGTGAGTCTCCCTCCCCACTACTATCAAGTATATGAATCTGAAATAAGGGTAATTTCGTTTAATTTAATTTAATTTTATTATTTATTTATTTATTAATCCCCCATTTAACATATGTCCTGAGTCTCGAAACCCAAAGTGAATTTGTATATCAACTAGGACTGCCCCACCCACCCCCCATTTGGCTCAAATGTGGATCCAGAATCTCAATCAGTCACCCAATTCAAAAGACACAGCATCTCAAAACCACCATACCAATTCAATATTTAATTAATTAGTCCTTAAATATTCGGCCAAAAACCAAACATCTTATAATTACACCAAACCCTTATCCTATGGTAAACACCATATTCTATGACTAACAGAGTAGTTAGAAAAGTTATATGAGACCATATACTATAGTGAAATGACCATTTTACCCATAATGGGATCCCGCGAGCAAAAAATTTAATTTTTGGTCAGATTTGAAAATTCGGAAAACTTCGGTCTTTACATAATTACAAATATCATGTTATTATAGATAAGGGTATAAAATATGATCATTAAGAGTTCAATGACCAAAAATACCAAAATAATTTTCATTAGAAAATTACTTTGATATTATCATAAATGATACTAATATGATATTAATTTATTTAAAAATAAAGTCAGAAGAAATACATAAAATATGTCAAATCATAAGTATAATAACACTCTTTGGTTTTTCCTTTATTAATCTTATACTCATTTTATAATACATGAAATTAAGGGTAATTTGTAAGACCAATAGAACTAGTGGAAAATAAGATCCATAATGGGATGAAAATTCTTTCCTCATTTCTCCAGTTATCATCATAATAGAATGGTTAGCATATGATATAAAACACAAATAAATATTCATATAGTTAAGTAAAAAATAAATCTATGATACCTCATCCAAATTTAAACATTAATTTTATTATATTTTTTCCTTTAATAATCATCCAAAATAAAATTAAAATAAAAAACAATAGGAATAATATCATTAAAATTTAAATCTAAACATATCACTAATCCTTAAATACAGAATGTAGCTCGTAATTTTTACACACCAAAAAAAATATTATCATTATCATATTTTCAATTGAAACACGACAATAACCATAATTTCCATAATACATAGTAAAAACAATCATGATTTCAATAATTAAATTTTTCCTCATAATATATATTCAAAAACTCTATAAACACAAACCATTAGCCACATTTTCATTATATTACTAATTAGATCCATGGTTATCAATAAAATCCCATTTATTTTGTAAAAAAACCTCTTTATCTCATTTAAATCATAACATCATGCACAAATTAAGGGTTATACTTCCACAATCATATGTTCTCAATAAATATCCACTTACCAAATCAACCACATTTCTGAGATACCAGTACTAATAATCATATAAGTTTTAAATGTTATGAGTGAAACAATCCTTTGATGTTTTAATATTCCATAATACAATAAATGTACTTATACGAAATTATTCCAATAAATAAAGAAACAATCATTCCAATACCATATTAAACCAATAACTAGGATTATGTGTTTGATTCCTTATCACTTATTTCATCTCATATTTCATTCATTGTCTCTTAATCATCATAATACAAGATTTACTCATAAAACCTTTCTGATTCTCTTCTCTATATTATCCCTAGGGAATCAATTTTCATAATTCTGATACATTCCAAATGTAAGACACTAAACTACATATGATGGCTTAGGATAAACATTGACATCCTCCATTCGTTGAACTAATCCTTTTAATTTTCATTGATATTCTCTGTGACCTTCTCTTAAGCACCCAAATCAGTATCTAGTCCATTTGAAATATTCCCCTCAATACCCCTTCAGACAAGATTTACCTAAGGAAAATGTATCTTTTTTCCCCTTTGGTTACCATGATAATACATCATTCTCTATTTATATGGGTTATTAAAATCATTATGGATGATATTTTTTTTATCATATTATCATAATAAGTATTTGGAATAATAAAAATTTCATTTAGTGTAGTCATTTGCCTCTTTGCTTTCATATCAAAAAAATTCCATCACATTCAACCATAACATAGTTACTTCTGGTTCCCACCATCGACTACAACCAAAAATTATATTATGATAAATACAAATCATAATAGGAAAACCACATATCCAAGTAAATTTTATTATTAAATTTCAATCCACAACACAATAAGTTTAACACAGGCAATTAATAATCATTTCCAAAATTGTTGGACAGCAACCTTGACATATCCTTATGGTTATTACTAATGTTTTTTCATCCTTGTTTCCAAAGATTAACTAAATATTATCTCTCATACCAATAATAATGACCCATTATTTCCAAACAAGGAAATTACATATTTTTATGTGAATATCCATTATATTAAAAAAACACAAGACCAAGCGTCATATGTTTTTCATACCATAATAAACCTAGAAAACATTTATATAATATTTTGAATGATATCGATATATCTCATAAAGTTCTTCCCTTGTAGTAATCCAACATAAAACCTTTATTCATAACTCGAGGAATGGAAACATAAGAATGGGTGATCTCGGATTCTAAGTATGGGTAAACATGGGATATATATAAGAATAACCTAAGTATAAGGGTATGAGGACATGATAATATTATTTGGGAAGAATAAAACACATTTCAAATATCAGAATCATAAGTCATGAAAATAAATATTTTCATTTTATAAGATGTGAATCATAAGATAATCAATGAAAATGAGCCATGACAGTATACCAATGGAATACGACTTGGGATTATCTATATTCAAATAGGTTTGAAAATATTATGTTAATGATACCTAAAAATACATTAATAACATGTTAGGATTTCAAAATTAACCCATTTACCTAGTTTAGTAATGGGATATCCTCCCAGGTAAAATTTATTTTCACGCTTAGGACGACTTCATGTGTACCGGATTTTTGTGAACTTGGGATTACCATCATTGTACCCTTTTGTTTCCGGTTTGATCTGACCACCATTATACCCATTAAGATCATATAAAATTTATCATTAACCAATTAATAGGTCCAAGATATATGTACCACCCACAAAAAATTGAAATCATACAAATGTATTCCATAATTACATAAGTCATTCATCATATCAAAACTAATAAAAAATGGGTTTAATAATCATTTTATCATAACAAAACTCCAATAAAAGAAATATAAATCATAAACATAATTATGTTAGATAAATAAACCATTTAGAGAAGGAATAATATTGGTATCATATGGTCATACCCTCATCAAGGCATGTGTAAAACCAACAGACTTCATCTAATATATGAATCATTGTTGAAATATATTTTTACAACATTTATTGAAGAAAATATCTTTTCCTCTTTGAACAATTCTGTTTAGATAACAAAAAATTTAGAAAAACTTTTTTCAATGTAAATAAACTCTAAAACCTATAAATTTATTTTGGAAACCAATTTTAAATAAATTTTAATTATTTTTAATCATAATTTATTAAATGATAATTTAGAAACATTTTTTATTTTATTTATGAAAACATGGTGTCTGAATATGACAAATTTCTGACCAAAGAGAGAATCAAAAAATGAAAAACATATAATATTATTAAAAAAGTATATACATGATAAAGAATGTAGAAGAATAGTATATATACCTTCTAACATAATATTGGTTCATAACATAACATGTGTCTCAAAGAATGCACATTGAACCAAAATTACCTTACTTATATGGTAACATATGAACTATAATACACATGAAAGAGAGATAATACAATGAATTTGTAAATGGACCAAAATTTCAAAATAATTATCATATATTACATTAATTTTTAGTATATACAGCATATAAATTAAATGAGTGGTTTGTATAGAATAAGTCATGTAGAAATAAAAGCGATATTAGAAATCCCTTTACCATAATTCATTATTTTATTTTTGCACGATCAAAATTACTATATATAAAATATAATTTTATTGTATACCTTGAATATATACATATTCATATAGTAAATATAGTATATGATTCTGTTATATCTTTATATTACTGTTTTATTATAAAAATTAAATGTTTTTTTGGGTAATAACCACTTTTTTTCGTACATGATTTGACTTGTTATAGTTGTTCATTTTAGATAGATAATGACCTCACCATACAAATAATTATATAAAATTTATATATATTTATTATCTATATATATATGTATTTATTTATTATTATTCCTGAAATTTATAGTTATAAAATAATATACATTGTTCATTGAGATAGTAAGTTGTATGTACACATGAACACTATTTTCATTTTCTTATAATATTAAAAGAAAAAAATGTTTATAAAATATTATAATTAAAAAATAATATTTATTTAATTTATATGACTTCTTTTTTTCAAATCTTTTTAAATAAATTCGATGAAAGGTGTGAATGAATCAAATGGCTTCGTGAGGCGGTAGTTTTCTATACACACTATCAACATTATCCAATACACAAAAAATAGAAATCATGATGGTATGTGTTATATAATTAATAATTAATAATAATAATAATCATAAAATTCATATATATATATTATATAAACTATAATTTAATCCTTATTACCATCCTTTAATGGTGGTAATGTAAGAATGAATGACATCATTTTGTGAGGCAATTTTCCACTTTACACCTGAATGATGACTGTGTATCCCATTTGATGGATGTATATGAAGTTGATGGTTATAAAATAAAAATAAAAATATATAAGAATATTTATTGTACTTAGGTTATTAAATAAATACTAAAGAAAAACAATATAAGGTGTTTAACGATGAAATAAAAAAAACCTTTCATTGATCAATGTTACTCTTTTTGCGGGTTCTCCTTATAGTTTTCACTAAAGGACTTCCTTGGATGAAATTATGTCCAATGTAAGGAATCTAGGATTAAAGGAGGGATTCATTTAGTATATTGGATGGTGCATAGCTGAACTAAATAGGTTTTAATGTGTCATAAAAAAGAAGAATATGATTTCTTTTATAAGAGAGGGGTGGGAGACTGTTGCAAATTCTCAAAATATTAAATTAATATAAAGTAAATTTCTATTTTATAAGGCTCAAAAATAATTTATTTAAAATATAGGATTATGGTGGGTCTTAAAAATCTTATACAATAAATATTAGTCATATTTGGATATCTTTTATTCCTTAGCTTTCAGTTTTAACCCATAATCAATCCATTTTTTCTTACCATGTGAATATGTGTTTTTATTCTATAAGGATTAATACTATTACTATAAAATGAATAAGGAAATATAAATATACCATGGATAACATTATAAAATGTGTCCAAATAAACATCCTGAATTTATTATTTTTATGGATTTAATATAATTTAAAAAATTATTATTTATTTTGGAATATCAATAATGTCAATTTTGTTACTATTCAATACATTCACAATTACAGAAATAATTAAAACATGATATATTCATAAAAAACATTTTACACATCCTTCACATTTAAAGAAAATATAAAAATTATTTTAATACATTATTAATATGAAATTTTATTTATGATAATAATGATAATTTCATTTATATGTTTTCCCATTAATTAAATAATTACTGCATCATCATTTGATAATTATTTAAGGTAAAAATTCATTCACTAAAATTGAAAAATAAATTTAAATTAGGAATATAAAAACATTATATTTTAAATGAATATTTATGGGCTATGATATATTCTAAATAAATCTATATTATATGTGTTATAATTATGAAAAACCTCAGAATTACATCCTTCACATTTCATTAAATAAAATTCAATAAGGGGATTTGTAATACCCCGACCCCAGTTACCCATAGTCATTTCATTGTTACATAATATTGGAATGATACAAGGAATCATGTCCAGAAAGACTGATCAGTTTAGTTGCCTTGGAAGTAATAGATACATACCTATATTTTACCTTACATCATGAAATAAAAAAAAAATTGTCCCCTTTGAACACTCTTATATTACTTAGACAATTCCTGAAGGTTAGATGTAATATACTTTTTTTCATCCAGGGAAAATTAAAACATAAGAATGGGGTGAGCTCAGAGGCTTGGTAAGGATATCAATATAGAAGAAACTATCATTAATAAGAATAAACATTTATGGCAATGCATAATACTAGAACACAAGCCTTTTTAAACATAAACATCATCATAATATGGAAAAGATAAATCATATAATTGCATTTACTTATTTACATGGATATTATAATAGTAAAATAATCAAATGTAAAATCAATAACCAATTTTATAATCATGGAATTCATAATTCCAGGCCTCATAACTCCATATTCAAGGCCCAGTGCGAAGACTACAAATAAGATTTCGTCAATGCCTTATGCCATGATACTAGTTTGTCTAATGGGAACTACTGATGCATTGATGAGATATAGAGGGTTCCCCCCCCATCACTAACTAATTCCAATGACTTCATCTTATTAAAGGGTGAAACATGATCTCAACATTCCTATTAAAACTAGCATACAAAATGTCAATATTTTAACCACAAACCATGAATGATCTAAAAATTACAAATCCACAGTCAAACATAACTCATTCAATAAAATATGGATGATTGTATTATGATAAATCAATCTCAATAAATAATTAACTACCATAATGGAAATTTACATAGATGAAAATAGCAATTAAAACTATTTGAGAGAAATATCCATTTTTTCTTGAAATCATTTAAATGTCACACAATTTATCAAAATAGTCATTTAAAATATATTATTTAATCATAGTGTCCATATCACTTTGAAACAGTTAAATGAAATTTTAATTTCAAAAAATTTACGTCCATATAAATAAATACATAAAACCATTTTTAAAACATGGACATTAATGAGAAATATTTAGAAGAATAAATACTTAAAAAATTTAAAATTATATTTTTGTTAAAGATTTCCTAACCAAATAAGAGATGATTGAATACAAGTAATTGAGGAATAAAATTAATAAAAACATTATTATAACTTCAGAATATAGGGATTCATGATATAATAATACAACAGACAATATTTTCACCATATATAAGTGAATTGGTGCATAACGACAAAGAGGTGTCAAAGGAATCTAAATTGAGATGAAATACCTTATAAAGACCATATCCATAGATTAAGGATGAATCAATTAATTAATTATGTGTGAAAAATATAAATAAACTCAGTATAATTGGATATTCAGTGCAAATCAATCATATTACATTCACACATATTCTTTTAAAAACAAAACTATTGACCTGGATGTTTAACTTAAAGAATGAAAATTGAGTTATGATTTCCCTCAAAATTACATAGAAATAGAATGTGAATTTATTAATAGAGTTATTATGTGTGTCAATGGTATATCCATATAATGGGGAGTGGAAATTACTACATAAATAATAAATAGAGATTACACACATATTCTTGGAGTAAAATAATCCATGAACTATGCGTAAAGCCCAATAAGTGGAAATTGAAATTTGAAATTCCCTTACCATTTTGGAAACATACGAGACTCACACCCCATAAAAGAAGTATAATAAAATGAAAATGTAAATTCCTAAAAATTAAAGTATATTACAAAAATAATATAATCATGGGAAGTACATACACAACAGAAAAAGAAATAGTGGCAAAATAACATGAAACTCACGGGAATAAGAAGTGAGATGAAAACCCCTTACCTTGTACTTTCCTTAAATTAGGGTATTTTATCCTTCTGTATAATAGGTTAATAATTATTATTAAATTATAAATGAACCATACAAATATATATTATATCAAACATTATCTTCTTAATATTGCTTTGTTAATTATATTTTTATAGTATCATTGTTTCGGGTGTTAACTGATTCATTTTCCTTTATATGACTTGTTATGTAAGCCATGTTTGTTATGGATACGATGTATTTGATTCCTATAAAGAATGATATCATGTATTTAAAAATTAGTATTAATCATAAAATGAAAATTTGTCTTAAATGGTAACTATGGGGAATGGCATCTCATCGTGTCATGGAGACGGTAAGACGTATGTATGCACGAGCGACAATATCATTATTTTGATAGTGAATTAATTTATAATTGGATGTAATATCATATATAAAGAATAATTAAGTGGTTTTATTTATTCTTTAAAACATTTATACTCATTATTATACCAATCCAAATTAATGATGTTTTTGAATAACAAACTACACCACGACGTGGAGACCGTAAGTCGTACGTACGCACGTACGGTGACTTTATCATCTATAGGATAGATAGAATAACTAATATGGGTCTACAGTTTTTATAATAACATCACAATATGTAGTAGGAACTAGATTTATTATCTTGGGATGGAATATAAAAATAATGGGGAAGTGGAAGAAGAAATGAACTTAAAAGAGGGTGTTGAAATTATTACCTCTTTCTTCGAGTGCTTCATTTTGATTTAATAAAAAGGGTTCCTTAGGTTAGATTTATTAAAGAGAACTGTCGTGGGTGCCCTCAAATGATTAGTGTGATAGTGTGGTACTTAGCTGCAGCAGAGTTGCTGACCAAGGTCATCTCTCAAAGGAGGAAGTAGATTTAATACAAATTTTACAAGTATTCTAAAAATAAAATAAAAGAGAATAAAAACACTACTTGAAAGGATGTGTATTGGTTATAGTTTATTAATCTATAAGAATTTTCCTGGAAGAAGATTGTTCTTTTTTTATTTTTAGTTTTGAAATGAAGTTAGATTAAAATGACACAACAAAAATATGTTTTTTAGAAAATATTTAAAAGACGTAATCGATCTAACTCTACATCTTCAATCATTTATTAATAATTATAATTTAAATTAGTATTCATTTAATTATGATCCCTTAATTTGTTAACCCCTGAACCCTATGAGAGTTAACCATACCACAAAGATGAAGTGAATTTATCCTTATGCTAACTTTGTAACATGCAATCGCAACACCCTGAATTGATTGATGTTATAAGGATAGCTTATGGTAAGTGGTAAATTAAGGAACATATCCATTTTTAAAATGAAAATGAATTGTGTTTAGGTATTATATTTGAACTCTACAAATTTATCTGGTATGGTTTGTATTATCGATTAAGATCGCGCTCTCACAATTTACACAAAATCCTGACATCGTGTGTTTTTGTGTTAATTGTTCAATTGCTTGCTTAGTTTATTACAATTTAAAAACAAAATTAATGGAACGTATTAAGTGAATTATAGTAGCTCATTGATTAAAAATAAATGAATGAATAAGGATAGAGGTCGATTGATTACTAAAAAGAACTACTCTTCCATGGGTGGCGTAATCATCGTAGAAGCAAATTGCATTTGCAAAGGTTTATAATGGGTATAACCCAATAATGATTCTTCTCAAGAATTGAATCACAAAGAGGAAGATTAATAGAAGAAGAAATTTAAATAAAAGAGAATAAAAGAGAAGAAATAAAATAATAACAATGATGTTTATTAAGAAAACACAAACATTACAACATAGGGAAGAAGAATAGGGCTTCAACGAAGGGATCCTTGCTTCAAGAGCTACCCTTATTGAATTTCTTGGATAATTGGAGTGGAACTTCTTCTCTGCTGCCCTAAACTTCCTAATTGACTTCCCCAACCAGAAAAAATGAGAAAAACACCAATTTATAGAGTGGTGGGGAGGCTAGGTTCAAAGTGGTTTGAAGTGTGAATGGAAATCTCGGCCAAATATTTTAGTCCAACTTTCACCGACCATTTGACCTCGGAAATGCATGAATTAGCCAGCCTTTCAGAAGAATACTATTTGAGGATATAAGGCCTATATCGCCTCTCAAAATTTGGGCTTAGGCCAAGCCCATATGAAGGTGTTATGGCTGAAATACAGAAGCTTATGCATTCTGGAGTGTCTAGACCACCTTTAACTTGATGGCCCAATTACTCCATCCAAAATCATTCTTTTGATCTAGTGTCCTCAATCAAAGTTGTATCCCATGAATTAAGTAACACAGTTACAAAATATTATGTTCAAATAATTCAAATAAAAATACTTATGATGGAAATACTACCATGATTTTAGAAGTGTAAAACTAGATTTTTCATCAAATATTCAAATGAATGATCTAATCCCAAATACATTCTAATTAAACATATTTAACACAATGTGAGGAAATTATATAATTTATTTAAAATATAATATTCAATAAAATAGTGATTTATCAACTCCCTCACACTTAACCTTTTTCACTCCTGAGCAAAATCTCATATCAAGTAAACATCAATATCAAATCAAAACCAATTTTAAAGCACATATCCTTGGTATCAAACAATTACACACCAAGAAAAAACATATTTCATGCCACATAAAAAACCATTATTTCAAATTCTTCATTTATATCATTCAATATATTTCCACTTTATTTATCCTCCCGTGCACAAAACACTGACCTCGCTTGAATTTTCTCTTATCACACAAATATCAATTTTTTTTGCAATTTCTTTATCATCCAAACTCATACAAGGGTCACCATAGGCTTGATAAATTCTTACATCACCACCCGATGTGAGTCAAGGACGTATTTTTATCACTATGACTTTTTAGGGTTGTTCTGTGGCTTTCAGTTGGTAGGATTTAGATGTGAAAAATTATGAGGCTGAATGAGGAGGGATTGACTCTTTTTGAAGAAAAATTGCATTAATCTAATTTTCACTTAAATATGGTCTTCTCCTCAATATCTATAGTATCAATTCAGCTCCATCATCATGAAAAGTCATGAAAAGTTAATGCCATTCATCATTTCAGCATCAGAAATGTCAATCTTCTCAAAAATGATTTTCTTGAAAGCTACAGATAGGCACAAATTTCAACCTCAATTAGAAGCTCCAAAAAAGGCACAACTTCACTTGTCATGAATGCTCCAGGAAAGGCCCAATTTTCAATATAATGACTTTATTCAGCAGTAAACACATCTCTTCAGAATTTAATTTCCAT
This sequence comes from Viscum album, assembly GCA_963277665.1. Taxonomy (NCBI): domain Eukaryota; kingdom Viridiplantae; phylum Streptophyta; class Magnoliopsida; order Santalales; family Viscaceae; genus Viscum; species Viscum album. Next base: position 1,370,799,991 of record OY728136.1, read on the forward strand.
CCCAATGTATCACAGAATGTGGTATCACAACACAATATAGATTCCCCCACACATAAGCTCTACTAGATTATGCAATTTCACTTCAAGATATGGTTGGATAGGGAAAATTGGATTGTAATGTGGCTAACCTAACAGGTTATGCAAGGCTTATAAGGGATAAAAGGATTTAATGTTCAAGGTTGGACATTATAAAAAAGGATTCTTTGAAATAGGGGATTTAATACAAAACAAATGCCCCAATCATTTAAACATATGTACCTCAAACCCTCATGTTTTGACAAGAAGAAATCAAATTTTGGTTAAATCAAGCATGGTTTGGTTCTCTCAAGAAGTGAGGTGAATGTAAAAAATATGAAAATAATGGTTCAGAAGCCTCACAGGAATGTGATTTCAAATATAAAGATAGTGAGATATGGAATGGGATTCAAAATTTAGTGTACTTTTCATGAAATTACGAAATATTGGACCTTGAAACAAAGTCATTTCTACATTCATTTAAGCTTAGTTTCATGGGGTAAATTGTTTCACTAATTTATATGGATTTAGAAATTGTGATGAGAATCATTTCAGCTCAAAAGATTCAAAAAGACATAGAAAATTGTAAAATAAACACACAAAATTTGAAAAACAAACATTTTTTTGTTTTTTTTAATCAGGAAAACAATTTAAATTACTAAACTAAACGGTTCCCTCCCCCACACTTAAAAAATTACATTATCCTCAATTTGAACCCATGCGATGTATATGCACATGAAATGCATAATTTTTAAATAGGACAAATAATATAATAGTAAAAGGGTTGGGAACAGCTTGATTTGCTCAAGTGATGATGGGGTCATGTAGTGTGATAATATCCACTGCATTAGTAGGAAGTACCACAGTGTATCTCTTCAAACATTTCCCATTGTCTGTAATGGTCCTTCCAGTGTAATCTTGTGTGATCTCCATTACACCATAAGGAAAATCATTAGATACAATATAAGGACCTAACCATCTGTAACACAACTTACCAGGTATCAGCTTCAGTCGTGAACTGTAGATAAGGATATTCTCTCCAACAAGAAACTCCTTTTGTTGGATCATTCTATCGTGAGCTGCTTTTGATTTTTCCTTATAGAGCCTTGAGATCTCATATTAAGACAATCAAATCTCCTCATGCTCTTGAATTTTTAGCTTCCTATGGATTCCATCTTGGGCCATATCCATGTTTCATTTCATTATAGCCCAATAAGCCTGATTCTCACCTTCCATGGGGAGATGACATGCTTTCCCAAAAACAATCCGAAATGGGGACATACCAATGGGTGTCTTTTATGCTGTTCTTTAAGCCCACAATGCATCATCCAAGCGCCAGATCAAATCTCTCTTATTTGGCTGCACAGTTTTCTCCAAAAATTGTTTCAATTCCCTATTTGAAACCTCAACCTGGCCATTTGTTTGAGAGTTGTATGGTGTTGATGTTTTATGTGTCACCACATACTTCCTAAGAAGGGAATAAAAATTGCAATTGCAGAAGTTTGTCCCTTGGTCTCAAATGATGGCCTTTGGTACTCCAAACCTGCAAAAAGTTTGAGCATGGAAAAAATCCACTACAACACGAGAATAGTCAGTCCTAGTGGCCTTAGCCTCCACCCATTTACTCACATAATAAACAACAAACAAAATATAAAAAAATCCAAATTAACCAGGAAAAGGACCCATAAAATCAATTCCCCATACATCAAAAATCTCACAGAATAGTATGGGTTTTTGGGGCATCTCATGTATCCTAGAAATTTTCCCAGTGTGTTGGAAATGAGAGAATGACTTACAAAACACATGGGCATCATGGAATAAGCTATGCCAATATAATCCAGAGTCCAAAACCTTCCTAGCTATCCGTTGGGGTCCAAAGTGTCCACCACAATCATGTGTATGACAAAAATGAAAAACGGACTCAAACTCATGATCAGGAACACACCTCCTAATGACTTGGTCACTACACACGTTCCATAGGTAATGATCATCCCACACATAAAACCTAGACTCACTTTTTAATTTTTGGACTTGATGATTCTTCAAATTTGCTGGGATTACAGAGGAAACAATTTAATTAACTAAATCAGCATACCTAGGATACGTACCTAAGATGGTATAGAGATTATCATCAGGGAAAGTGTCTCGAAGTGGTACCTGGTCCAAGGTGTCACCCTCTAGTGTGTGAGTAAGCCTACTCATGTGGCTCGACACCATTCGTTCTTACCCCTTTTTGTTCTTTTATCTGAATATAAAATTCTTGAAGAATGATCATCCATCGGATCAGCCTGGGCTTTGCATCTGACTTCTTCAAGAGGTACATCAGAGTTTCATGGTCAGAAAAATCATCTATTTTTGAGCCAAATAAATATGAATGGAATTTATCAAAAGAAAATATGACAACAATAAACTCCTTTTCTGTGGTTCTGTAGTTTGATTGGTTTGAATCCAGTGTCCTCGATGCATAGGCGATCACATGTGAACGTCCCTCCACACTCTGAGATAAGATAGCTCCAACCGCGAAGTTGGAGGCAGCACACATATACTCAAAAGAAATCTCCCACAGTGGGGGTTGTATGATAGGTGGAGTGTTCAGAAACTTCTTTATCTCATCAAAGGAAGTCCTATAAGAATCATAAAAATTGAAGTCAATATCTTTTTGAAGCTATCGAGATAACGGTAGGGCGATATTACTAAAACCATTGATAAAGCATCGATAAAATCCTGAATGTCCAAGGAATGATCGAACATCGCGCACACATGTAGGATATGGTAGGGATGAAATAATGTCTACCTTAGATTTATCAACTTCAATGCCATGTTGTGAGACTATATGTCCTAACACAATTCCCTTTTCAACCATGAAATGACATTCTTCAAAATTTAAGACCAGATTCTTCTCAATACAACGATGCAACACATAACCCAAACTAGAGAGAACTTTATCAAATGAGGATCCATAAACTATAAAATCATCCATAAATACCTCCATGCAGGTCTCAATGAAATCTGTGAAAATAATCACCATGCATCTCTGGAAGGAACCTGGGGCATTGCAATGTCCAAATGGAATCCTTCTATAAGAAATGTTACCAAATGGGCAGGTGAATGTCCTCTTCTCCTGGTCCTCTACTGCAATGGGAACCTGAAAATTGCCAGAGAAACCATCCAAGAAGCAATAATGTGTCCTACCTGCAAGTCTCTCAATCATCTGGTCAATGAATGTAATTGGGAAATGGTCCTTACGAGTGGATTGATTTAGTTTCCTATAATCAATACACACCCGCCAACTGTTTTGTACTCTCTCATGAACTAACTCATCATTTTCATTTTTTACAACAGTGAAACGAGTTTTCTTTGGCACAACCTCGATAGGGCTAACCCATTGAGAATCTAAATTGTGATAGATTATACCTGCCTCGAGTAAATTTTCCCCTTCTTTTTTAACAACCTCCAAATGTGTTGGATTGAGTCTCCTTTGTGGTTTCCTCCCCGGTTTAGCCCCATTCTATAAATAAATCCTATGCATTCAAATGGAGGGGCTAATACCTAAGATGTCAGCCAAGGTCCACCCAATTTCCCTAATGTTCTCCCTTAAAAGATTCATAAAAAATTCTTCATGTGCTAAAGGGAGATTCTTAGAAATCATAACAGGTAATTTCTCACCACTTGACATGTATGAGTATTTGAGATTTGGTGGCATTGTCTTGAGTTCTAGTGTAGGGGGTGGTGTATGGATGGAGACATAGAAGGAACTGAAATATGTGCTCAAAGAGCATTAGTATCAAAATATACATCGTCAAAATCAGAGAATAATGCATCAAATACATCAGTATACTCAACAACCATGTCATAATCAGAGTTCACATGATCAAAATCATAGTATTATTCCATTTCAAAATCAAATATAATAGAGAATTTTACATTATAAATAGGTGTGTATGTACTCTTAAGCATCAAACTAGAACCAATAGTCATAATCTCCCTATGCATAGAACAACAAAATTCCATGGGGTTTTTATTTGGTGGTTCAAAATGGGAGATAACAAATTCAGAGTGATCCTCTGAGGGGTAATTCATGGAATCCATAACATTAAATATCACAACTTCATCTCCAAACTCCAAGGAATGTGTACCCTCATTGACATTTATGATAGTTTTTGCAATTTTGAGGAAGGGTCTACCAAAGATTATGGGAGCATGAGAACTTAACTGATCGTCCTCCATGTTAAGCACGTAATAATATACTGGGAAGATCATGTCTCTTACCCGGACAAGTACATCCTCAAGGACTCCCCCTGGATATGCTGAAGCTCTATTGGCCAACTGCACCACTACTCTTGATGGCTTTAACTCACCAACCTGCAAGGAAGAGAATATAGAGTGAGGCATCACATTTATTGAAGCTCCTAAATCACAATGTGCATCAGGGAAGTGCAACTCCCCTATGGTACATGGGATGGTGAATGTCCCGAGATCCTTTCACTTTGTTGTAATTGCTATAGTTGGTGTAATTAGTGCTGAGACATTCTTTCCAAGATTGATCCTCTCATTTCCCTTGTGCCCTCTTCGACTGGTGTAGAGTTCTATTATGAATTTGGAATACCTTGGGATTTTCTTAATGGCTTCAAGTAGTGGAATGTTGATCTCCACACGGTTGAATGTGTCCAAAACCTCCTTTTGCATTGCTTCCTCAGCCATCTTCTTGGTTTGAACAACCCTATTTGGAAAAGGAACGGGTTTAGGAGGAACATCATCAATCATTTTTATACCTTTATCTTTCTGCTTGGATTTCTCATCAGTTGTTATGGAATGCGGTTACTCTGGAGTAGAGGTGAATCGTGGTGGAATGGTAGGTACAGATGTATCGTTCATTTTCTTCCCACTTCTCAATGTGATGGCACTAACATTACCCTTTGGATTTGGAGTTAGTTGGGAAGGTAGATTTCCGAAATTCTTACTTACAAGTTCATGGAGGGCGGTGCCATTCTAGCTCATTTGAGTCTTCAACTCCGCCAGCTACGAACTTTGACTCTTCAGATCATTCTACTGATTAAGAACAATTTTATTCAGAAGATCATTTGTATTAGAATATACCTTTTGTGGGGGATTCCATTGTTGTTGGATTTTTGATTATTGGGCTTCAAATCTCCATTGGGGTTGTTGGAAACCCTGCTGGTAAGGTGGAGGCTGCTGGAAGTTTGGTTGAAAAGGGGGCCTTTATTGTTTCCCAGAGCCATACCTCGTGTCTGATTGATCCTTACACCCTTGGTTGAATGTTGGTGCAAAGGAGTCATACTTATTTTGGGGATGCAGTTGTTGTTGTTGCTGATATGGTCTCACAGGGAATACTGCTACACAATCTTCTATTTCTTGTAGTTGGGGGAAAAAGTCAGTTGGGTGGCTTGTCTCAGTGCAAATGCCACAAGGCCTTGAAGGAGGGGGTAGAGATGTCTTTTGTGCTAAAGAAATTTTCCCCACCATAGTTTTCAATTTTTCTAACTTTTTATCAATCTATTGACTCTCAAGAGAATAAGGACATACCTGTTGTTCTCCCCTGACATGTGGTGTTCCACGATCACAAAATTTTTGGGAGTTTTGGGCCATCAGGCCGATCAATACACGTGCAGCTACTGGTGTCTTTTCCACCAATGCTCCTCCAGCCACAACATACACCATTCTCCTCTCCATAGGTTTGAGTCCTTCATAGAAGTACTGAATGAGTAGTTGCTCACTGATTTGGTGATGTGGACAGCTTACACAGAACATCTTGAATCACTCCCAGTACTCTTATATTGACTCCCCTTATGCTTGCTTGATCCCCAATATCTCCTTTCTAATGGATGTTGTCCTTGATTCTAGAAAGAATCGTTGCAATAAAATCCATTTCAAATCATTCCAACATGTTACATCTTCAGGTTGCAAATAATACATCCAATGTTTTGCAGCTCCATCAAGTGAGAATGGGAATGCTCTTAGTTTATTTGATCTTCAGAGACATTTCTAGGTTTTAGGGTTGAGCAAAACACATTAAACTCTTTCAAATTTTTAGTGGGATACTCACCAGAGAGGCCATGAAGCTTTGGATATAAGTGAATTAACCCGGATTTTAGTTCAAAGTCTAATTCAAGATTTGGGTATGCAATATAATTCAGTTGATATTTTATATCTGGTGCAGAAAATTCTCAAATGGTTCTATTAAGTTCACTACCATTATTTTCAACCATTGGTTCTTGTTTTAATTTGGACATAGAAGTTTTTCCAATTTCAAAATTCATATAGTGTAGGAAACCCCCAGTTGGATAATTGTTGATACTTCCTGTAGACTGAGACTAACGGATTCGCGCCCTAAGGCTATGTTCAATCTCAGAGTCAATATCTAAGAGATCCTTGGGATTAGTTCATGTCATATATCAAAGAAATAAAAAAATGAATTGATGAAAAGTGGACCATAATAGAATGATATGAAGTTTGATTTGATGGTCCCAAAAAAAGACAATAGAAAACCAAAAAGATAATTGAGAAAGGGGAAAGAAGAAATAAATAAGAAAAGATAAAATATTAAAATAAAATTAAAAAAATACCTCTAATTAGATGAATAAAATACATGCCCCCCCGGAAATGGCACCAATTGGAAGAAGCGCTGTCTTGGGTGCCCTCAAATGATTAGTGTCATTTTGGGGTACTTAGATGCAGCAGAGTGGATGAACAAGGTCGTCTCTCAAAGGAGGAAGTAGATTTAAAACAACTTTTTAATGGTATTCTAAAAATAAAATAAAACAGAATAAAAACACTACTTAAAATGATGGGGGTTGGTTATAGTTTATGAATCTAGAAAAAGTTTGCTAGAAGAAGATTGTATTTTTTTGTTTTTAGTTTTGAAATGAAGTTTGATGAAAATGACATAACAAAAAGATGTTTTTAGACAATATTTAAAAGACATAATCGATCTAACTATACCTATTCAATCATTTATTAATCATTATCATTTATATTAGAATTCACTTAATTATGATCCCTTAATTTTTTAACCCCCGAACCCTACGAGAGTTAACCTTACCACAAAGATGAAGTGAATTTAACCTTAGGATAACTTCAGAACATGCAATCGCAACACCCTGCTTGGATTGATGTTCTAAGGATAGCTTATGGCCAGTGGTAAATTAAGGCACATATCCATTCTGGAAATGAGGATGAATTTTATTTAGGGATTATATTTGAACTCTACAAATTTATCCCGTATGGTCCTCTATTACCTATTATGATCGCGCTATCACAATTTACCCAAATCCCGACATCGCGTGTTTTTGTGTTAATCGTTCAATTGTTTTCTTAGTTTCTTACAATTTAAAAACACAATTCATAGATCATATTAAGTGAATTAAATTACCTCATTGATTCAAAATAAATGAATGATGAAGGATAGAGTTTGATTGATTACTAAAATGAACTACTCTTCCACGGGTGGCGTAATCATCATAGAAGCGAATTGCATTTGCAAAGGTTAATAATGGGTATAACCCAATAACGCTTCTACTCAAGAATTCCATCCCAAAGAGGAAGATTAATAGAAGAATAAATTTAAATAAAACATAAGAAATGAGAAGAAATAAAATAATAACAAATAAGTTTATTAAGAAAACACAAACATTATAACATGAGGAAGAATAATAGGGCTTCGATGAAGGGATCCTTGCTTCAAGAGAAACCCTTATTGAATTGCTTGGAGAATTAGAGTGGAACCTCTTCTCCTCTACCCTAAACTTCCTAATGCACGTACCCAACCCCCCAAAATGAGAAAAACACCAATTTATATATTGGTGGTGAGGCAAGGTTCAAAGTGGTTTCAATTGTGAATGGAGAATCTCGGCCAAATATTTTATTCCAACTTGCACCGCCCATTTGACCTCCCAAACGCGTGAACTGGTCAGCCTTCCAGAAGGATCATATGTGCGGATATGGGTCATATATATCCTCTTAAAATTTGGGCTTAATCCAAGCCCATATAAGGAGTTATGGCCAAAATACAGAAGCTTCTCCATTCTGGCGTGTCCAGCCCACCTTCATCATGATGGCCCAATTACTCCATTCAATGCATTCTTTTGATCTAGTGTCCTGAATAAACGTTGTAGCCCATGAAGTAAGAAACACAGTTACAAAATATTAAGTTCAAATAATTCAAATAAAAATATTTATTATTGAAATACTATAATGATTTTAAATGGGTAAAACTGGGATTTTCATGAAATATTCAAATGAATGATCTAATCCCAAATACTTTCTAAATAAACATATTTAACATAATATGAGGAAATTATATCATTTATTGTCTATAAAATATTCCAGGAAGTAATTTTTTTAACAATTTATGATCAAGGGATGCGATCTAGGATGTATTTACAGTAGTTGGGAGGATATTTGGGTAGGTTTCGGTAGAGAGAAATGGCTTTGTAGGTGTAAGATTAAGAGAAGGCGAAGTTCCGTTTTATAAGAGAGGTGAGGGACACTTTAGGAAAACCTTGAAATATTATTTCATTATAAATAATTTTCGTTTTCTAATTGATATAAATTTAATTATTTCTAAGAAGAGGTGGGTATGGGTCTAAATACTCTCATCCAATAGGTGTTAGACATGTTTAGGTCACCATATTGACATTATCTTTTAGATTTAACTATTAGTTACATAGTTTAACTTTTATCGTGTCTTCTTATATTCTTACACTATATGGTTAATAAACATACCCGAAAAATCCATGAGAACTTCATGTGATTCATCCATGAAAAATATTATATTATTTAAGAACTTTTTCTGAAACATAGATTTTTAAGAATATTATATCATCCAATAATTTAGTATTTGTTTTAAAAAAATCATTTAGGTTAATTTTGACAATATTTAGTATTTGGTTTTTGTGAAAATCATACAGACATGATTATTTTGAAAAAAAAATTTAATCAACACTAAAATGTCATATTAATGTATAAAATTAGTGTAATTCATAAAAAATATAAAATTACATTTATTTGGATATTTATAATATCAATTATTTTAATTATTCATTATTATGGTAATTACTGCATCATCATTTTGTAAGAAATAAATTAAATTATTTAATGTCTAAAAATTATAAATATTATGGAATAATGATGGAAATATTATTAGATTTATAATGAATATTTATATTCGAATTTATCTTATTTATAACCATATATTAAAAATAGTTTTGTAATTAAACCTTGAATTTAACACTTTTAATTCATCATTAAATAAAATAATAATAAATTTCCTAATCTAATCTAAGTGGAACAAAAGGATAATATTTTTTTTCCTAAGGATGTTTTTGGTAGAATTACATATATCCAATATAATTAAAACATGTGTTAGGGTAATTATAATATCATAATTACCATTAATTACCATTTTTACATTTTATTGTGGTAAATAAAAGTCAAAAGTTACTATTCACCAAAAATTATTTTTATTTTATTGAACCACATTTTTCTTACTTATTTCGACAGTGCCTCTCAGATTTTTGAAATTAAACTCAGAGATTCTGTAAAATTATATGTTATGAAAATTTAAAAATGCTCCTAGAAGTTGGGTAAAAGACGGTAAAAAGGTCAATAAAAATTTATACATCTTATTTTATTCTAAAAATTACTCCAATGAATCAAATTGAACTAATACAGGTATTATGTATCAATATTGACTTAAACGAATAAAATAAATAATTATTTAAATAAAAAGTTTGTTTTTAAACAATAACGCAGTGTTTTTCACTATTCATAAAAAATTGAATGTTTTCAGAGAAATACAAAAAATTCACCCTAAGCTAATTAAGATTTTTCAAATTCAAAATGAATTTTATTTTACCAAATTAAAATCATAGAGGTATCATTAATTAATTTAAAAATAATTCTCTTTGTCAAAACCATATAGCGGGGTTTTATGATGTAAAAAATATCAAAATATTGAAATGTGTTTATGTAAAATTTAAATGTGAAATTACATATAATGAACTAAATTTTATTAAATTATAAAAATAATATCTGATTATACTTCCAAACGATTCAAATTCCTAATTTAACACAATAAATTATTTCAATTAAAGAAGTTTTTTTCGATCAAAATTTACTATTTTTCACTATTCATCAAAATATGAATGTTATCAGAAAAGTACCTAAAATTTATCCAGAATAAATTTTTTTTCCCAATTATAAATAATAATTTAATTTCATTAAATTTAAAATATAAAAGTGTCAAATATTTGTTTTAAAAAGGTTCTCCCTTAAACGGTGGTAATAGTGCATTTTTTGAAAAATACTTCTTTTATCTAAAAAATGAATTTGTTCTTATATTATGTCTATGAAACAAGTAATACCGATTTTAAAATTATATGGAGTATATAAAATTCAAAATATAGTTAATAATATTCATAGCCGCATTTTGAATGGCTAGTTTGGTTAGACGTGGTGTGCTTGATCTCGGTGTTGTGTGTAGTGCAAGCTATTTAATTACTTTAAAGAAAATAACATACTATGAAATCTTCAGGTGTTACTTTCTTCCCCCCCCCCCGTTTGAAATTCTGTCCCCAAAATTTTAAAATCGGGCTTGGTAACTTAATTGAAAGTCCCACATTGGAAATAAAATTCTATAAAACTATCAGATTAAAATTAAGAAAGAGAAGTACATAGGTCACCCAAGATAACCCATAATAATATTCCATGTAAGAAATCATGGATATGGGAGATAAAATATGTGTTATGTTTTGAGGGAGAGTAATATAAAACAATATTAGGAGAAATTTAACAACATGAAAACCACAAACTTAGGAAGGGATAAAAAGTCATTAGTTTCCGAGTAAGAAAAGTAAACGGATAACGTTTTTGTCTGAAGTTCTATTTCATAAAGTTGAGGAATTTATTTATGAGATTTATTAAGAACAAAAAGATATATACTTTCTTTTTAAGTAGAGTTTCATCCTTTAATAAATTTCTACCAGTAACTCTTCTTTTCTTCCAAACGATGACTATTGAAGATGACTTGGTCACACATGAAGTACTAGAATATATTTATAGGGAAACAAATTATCCAAAAAGGATAGACTATATATTTCCCTTGTCATTAAAGATTAACCAAAACCAAAATTCGTAGTAAAAGATCAGATGGTCCCCAAAAAGGATAATCCTTTAGAGAAATAAATAATAATCTTAATTTCTAAAATTAAACCTACAATACCCAAAGATTAATAAATACCATTCAATAAACAATTGTACTTAAAATATTTCAATATAATCCAAACTAATATTGAAACACAAAACATAGAACAATTTTATTACATAGTCTTCCACATTAAATTGTATATCCAAATAACATCGACTACTATTAAAGTCAAATAATTAAAAGTAATTAACCTAATCACATATTCTCTATGATGGGTTAATCATTTCCATAACTAACTGAAATCGTTATATATCCGCAAAAAAGACATTGATAAAAACCCCCCATCACTCCTCAAATGAAGTCCCATATTATTATATTTTTCACAGTCATATAGTGTTCCCAAAAGAGAGAATGTCTTCCAAAATAACATTTATCACCTAATCAACAAATCGTTTTCCTATACTAAGGATATCAATTTTATAAGACGTAAGATCCCAAATCTACATATTATTGATCAATTAAATCATTTAACTAAATAGAATTAGACATAAAAACCAGGGACTTCATGTAGTCTAGTGGTAGGTGATAAATCCCAATCCCACACTCGTTGTGGGTTCGATTCCCATAGCTTTGTCCAACACAACAAGATGTCACAAGGTCTGTGTATTGTCTTTTTTCAAAATCTGCATTTCATAACATTACAAAAATGAGATAAATTCCTCAAAATAACCGTAAAATAATTTAACCACAAATGTTATCTCATACCATTCATTTTCATCCCAAAAATTAATAACCTCTAATTACATCAAATTCAAGGATCATATAAACCCAAATGGTTTTTATAACTATAACCACAAATGAAAAATAATTCTTCATCAAATAGAATTTTCTCATAACAAACTACATGGTTACAAATACAATATAATATTCTTCCAAAGTAATCCCATACTTCTAAACATTTCTCCGTCTTTTTATTTCCACATTGGCTCTTCCATGACTTAAAAGTTATCCTATAGAATAGGGGATTGAATAGTGTAATTCCAAGGTCCCTTATATTTATGATAAATGATAGTAATTGTATTCCTATGATAATTTCAATTTTCTTCCATAGTACTCTTCATTTTTTATCTGGAATTATTTACTTTATGACATTATTTCCCATACATAAATTATTTCATCATTCCATTGAGACACTTTCCTAGGAATTATCTTCCACATTCCCGACATGATGGAAATTGAGATTTCTTTTCTACATGGTCTACACTACTGGAGCTCTTATCATTCACCACCTTTCTCTTCTATGTTGAGTTTCGTAGTTGGTTAATATATATTTTGGTGATAATAATTTCGGAAAACCGATTCGGCATGAACATGATATCTTGTACACCTATCAACATTCTATTTCGCAGATCATTTCCACCACCATGCAAAACTTTTACATCATCTTCAATGTCACTATGACTTCCTTGAAATCCATCCAATTACTAGCACTAGAAAGAATAGTGTGATTCATAAAATAATTTAGAGAATATTATAACAGTTTATTTTCAATCTATAACACAGTAGTAATACTCCATGATTATTTATTCTCAACTTATATTAAAATGCTTCAAATTTTTTTTAAATAAAATTTGAATTATCCTAAGAATATCCCCCCGTGAGTTTCATAACCAAGAGTGAAACAATGCCTATTGTCGTGTACTAGGATACCTCGGGTCAAGCCCAAAACACTTTGTCAGGGTTTTCACTCTTATGTAAATCTATGCCAGAGCCGCCTATACCTTCTTGTATAGGGACAATGATGTACTTCATGGAAAACCCACATAATATTTACATTACCAAATTTTTTTGATGTTCTTATACACTAATGCTCAATGTTCATCATATGGTAATGTGCTCTAATTTGAGTTTATCAAAATCTAGTTTCTAAGGATTTTTATAAACATCTATGATACCAACTGTAATACCCCGACCCCAGTTAGCTAGAGTCGGTGCATTATTACATAAACATGGCATGATACAATTAATCATGTCCTGAAAGACTGAGCAGTTTAGTAGCCTTGGAAGTACAAGATACAAACATATATTTTGTATTACGTCATGAAAAAAAACATGGTGTCCCCTTTGAACACTATTATATCTCTTATCCTATTCATGAAGGTTAATCGTAATATAATTCTTTGGATCCTGGGAGATATAAAACATAATAAATGGGTGAGCTTAGATGCCCAACAAGGATAACAATATAGTAGAAACTATTTTATATAAGAATAAAAATTTAAGGCAATGCATAAGAATAGAACACAAGCCTTTGAAACTTAAACGTCTGCATAATATAGTAAAGATAAATCAAATAATTCCATTTACAAATTTACATGGATATTAAACTAGGCGAATAATCACTTGTAATATCAATATCAAATTTCATAATGATGGAATGCATAATGCCAGACATTATAACCACAGAGTCAATGCCTCGTTCCATGACTAAAAATAAGAATTTTTCAAGGCCTTGTGCCAAGAAACTAGTTTGTCTCATAAGACCTACCAATGAATCAATGAGATATAGTGGGCTCCACCCATCACATACAAAGTCCAACACATTCCTCATATGAAAGGGTGAAATATAATCAAAACATTCGTAATAAAACTAGCATATGAAATGTCAATATTTTAACAACAAACCATGAATGGAATAAAAATAACACATCCATAGTCAACCATAACTCATTTAATACAATATGGTTTATTGTATTATGATAAATGAACCTCAATAAAGAATAATATAAAATAATAGATATTTACATAGATGAAAATATCCATTAGAATTATTTATGAGAAATATCCCCTTTTCATGAAAACATTTATATGTCATACTATTTATCAAAGAAACCGTTTAAAAGAGATTATTGAATCAAAGTTACCCATACCACATTGAAAAATTTAAGAGGAATTTTAATTTCAAATCATTTATGTCCATATTAATAAATACTTTGAATTTTTTTTAAAACATGGACATTAATGAGAAAGATTTAGAAGAATAAATATTTAAAAAATATAAAACTATATTTTTTTTATTGAGTTTATAACCAAATAAGAGACACTTGAATATAATTAATTATGGAATTAAATTAATCAAAACATTACAATATCATGAGGATAAAGGGATTCATGACAAAATATGTGAAAGGATAGTATATGCACCATATAAAAGTGAATTGGTGCATAACAACAAAGAGGTCTCAAAGGCGTGTAAATTGAGACAAAATAGCTTATAATGACCGTATTCATAGATTAAGGATGAATCAATAAAATAATTACATGCGAAAAATATAAATACAAACAAAATAATTGGATATTCTGTGTATATCAATCTGATTACATTTACACATATTCTTCTAAAAACAAAACCAATGACCTGGATGATTAACTTAATGAATGAAAATTGAGTTAAGATTTCCCATAAAAAGTTCATATCAATGGAATGTGAATTTATCAATGGAGTGATTATGCATATCAAAGGTATATATATATAAAGTGGAGTGGAAATTACTACATAAATAATAAATAGTGATTGCACACATAATGTTGGAGTAAAATAATCAATGAAATATGTGTAAAGCCCAATGAGTAGAAATTGGAATTTGAAATTCCCTTACCGATTTGGTAACTTATGAAACATACACCCCATGAATGAAGTATCATACAATGAATATTTAAATTCCCATCAATTAAAGTATATTTCACAAAGAATACAATATGGGCAGTACATAAAACACAGAAAATAAAATAGTGACAATATAGCACGAATCTCACAGGAATAAGAAGTTAGATGAAAACCCCATGCCTTGTAATTTTCCTTGGTCGATGGTACATTAAAATACTGTATTATAGTTATGTAATTGATATTAAATTATAAAAGAACCACATATATAAATATTATAACATACATGATCTTCTAATATTTCTTTATAAATAATATTTTAGTTGTATCATTGTTTCAGGTGCTAGCTGATTCGTTTCCCTTTATATGTTTTATTATATAAGTAATGTTTCTTGTGGATAGGATGTATTTGATTCATATGCAGAATGATATCAATTTTTAAACATTATTTTTAATCATCAGATGAAAATTATTCTTGAATGGTTACGATGGGCAATGACATCTCATTGCATCGTGGAGACGGTAAGCTGTATGTGCACACAAGTGACAATATCATTATTTTCATAGTGAAATCATAAATAATTTTATGGTATATCATACATACAGAATCATTAACATTTTATATTTATTATTTACAATATTTATACTCATTGTAGGATTGACATAAGATGTTGATGCTTAATATACAAGAGGGGGTGAATTGTATCCTTTAAAAATTACTTTTGAAGGATTAAACATGGTATAAAACTTTTGTTTTTATCCTTGAGGAAAAAATTGTTTAAAAAAGATAAACAAGTAAAATTTACAAGACATCATATTTCTACAAACATGTTAGGTTCTGGAAATATGGTTCTAGAAATTAAACCAATGAAAAGACTACAAGGAAAAAGATTCCACCTTAATGCGTATAGAATCTTTCTTATCAGATTTTACAAATACATTAAAGTATAAGATAGTTACAAATTCCTTATTTATTAAAATGAAGCTGAAAATAAACATGAAACAATACATTTAACAGCTATTAAATCTTTTAACCCAAAGATTAGGGTATCCAACAACCATGGATAAATGTCCCATGATTTATACTTTCAAAAAAGTTTATCTTTCCCACACCAGAGTAAGCCCTCTATAAGAATATTGGTATCTATCATGCTATCCCAACAAGCCCTCAAAATTCATGGTAGTCAGCACCTCTATCTTTTTTATCAAGGAAGACCTCAAAATTTTAGGTAGTTATCACCACTGTCTTCCTATCCCCAGAAGTCCTCAATTGTGCACTTCAATAATCAGAGCCACAAAAAAGAAAGCTAAACATGATGTTCAGTATGCACAAGGCCTGAGAGTCTCTTTCTCTAAAAATCACTATAGAAGCATGTAATCACTAGATTTAGAGATCAGTTGTCATGATCTCATTCAAATGATATCTTATTTATAGGATCTTCTCCAACAGTCGGCTCCATCCTCCAACGATCATATTTTTCCTTGAATCACAGAGGGGCATGTTCACGTGTCACTCAAACAACGTTTTGTTAGAAAAAGAATGTACAACATCGTTTCATAACTAAAAAATGGGTAAGAAAAATATGGTTTCTTAACAAAGTTCATATTTCGGAATCTATGGAAAAATGAAGTTCAGAGTCTAAGTAAATAACATTTTTATTCTATATTAAATGGATATTTGGATTCTGGTTTTCAAGGAATTTGGTAACAGAATTCTATAGACTTCAGAGTCATAATTTTAGAGGAATTCAGAGTCTAAATTTTGAAGAATTCTATGTCTGAATTTCAGAGTAATTTGGAGTCTGAATATCAATGAATTCAGATTCTTAATTTTAAAGAATTTGGAGTATGAATTCCGAGAATTCTAAATCTAAATTTTACAGAATTTGGAGTTTGAATTTCAGAGAATTTTGATTCTAAATTCATAGAATGCATAACATTCAATCAAAACATGAAAACATAATACTCTATAGCCAATTATTTTTAAGATTTCTATGTTTTTTGATATCAGACCAAATTTTACACTTTGAAATAAAATGAGTTAGATTTAGAGAAACTATAACATGAATAATGAAAACAAAGGTAAGGATAAAATTTCCTTCAGGAAGGAAAATTTCCTTATTAAGATAAATTTACGGGGAAATAAAATTTTCCTAGAGATAGAGTGTCTGTGATTTTCAAAAGATAATGGAATGGAAAAGTCGTAATGGACCCTTATTGACTCTACAATCTCCCCTTTTTGGAAAGCACAAACATCTTTACTAAAAAGAATATAAAGGCATAGAAATTTTATGGAATTGTAAAAAAAAACTTATCTCCCTTTTACTTATGGATCACAATGAATACGACTAACTCCCCCTTAGGATTTCGAATCACTAATGATAACATTATTGATTCCCTAGATGAATTTTTTTCATTTTCTTGCATTCAAAAAACATCATTGATAAGATCATTCGTCCAGATAAACTCCCCTTTACTTAGGGAAATATCTTCTTTACTTTGTATTCTTTTTATCATTCTGTTCTCCCAATTTGTGATTTTGAAAAAGCAATAAAGGGTATGGAAAAAAATTAGTACCAGAAAAAATTAGTACTAAACAACCACAGACAAAATATATAAATAACAACAAAAATTTTATTAATGTTGAATGAATCTGTACAAGGGTATGTACAACAAAATATCAGAATGGAAAGAAACGATCATTCTTTCTCCTTCAGCATCAACATCTTCACAATGCTTTTTATCTTTTTGAGCTCCTTGTGATCTTCTTCCATATGCTTGAGCTGCTGATCTTGATCTTCATTTTTCTTCTCCAATGATTTAAATTTTTCTTCCTGATCCTTAATATATTCTACTTTGTATTTCAACACTTATTTTTCCATAAAAAATAGTTTCATCAATCTCAATTCTAAGATCCCTTTCCCTATTCCAATTCATGACCATAGAATTATGCATTCCATTAAGATCCTTAAAATCTTGATTTTGAGAAGTCTGTTCAAGGCTTAACTTTTCCTCAAAACATTTTGTAAGATCCTTGGTCTTCCCATCTTCAGTTTCAAAATAATCATCGACGTTATCAGGAAATTCATCAAAGATTCTCATTTCTTCGATTGTCTTCATTGATTATCTTTTAATCATCTTACACGATATTTTATGAGCTTCATAAACAATGAGGAACGTTTTGAAATATGATTCTAGTCAGACACATTTTCCCATAAAAATGGAAACTGAATCTGATTTCTGATTTATCATATACTGAGGCATCTGACATCTTGAGTCTATGCTTCAGAATAAGGGAATTGTACAAGCTAGATTTTTTAATGACTGAACATAAAAATCATTTCCAAGGGAAGATGATTCTGAATCCATGTTTTTGGTTGGTGAGGATTAATTTTTTATGCCTTTAGTTTTCCTCTTTGATGAAGCACCAACATCTTTCTTTTTCACCATATATTTACTAGGTGTATCTACTACCACCTACATTACCTTATTATCTCTCGGAATGATGTCTTGTGCTTTGGGAGATTCATGCTCACTATCTAATAGCTGAAAAATCTTATCTTCCTCAACTTCTTTATTCTCCGAATTGGCCACGTGATATTCCAGATTAATGATATAATGATTAATGCTTTCATCATTTGATGGATTATTCACTTCTTCCGGACCCATCTCTTTATTCCTTGGTGTAGAAATATTTGAGGATTCATCTTGGGTTGTCCAGATAGACAATTTTTCTGAGGGGATTTCCTTCTCATAGTATTCTTCCACTTTCATTATGGTATCATCAGTTTCATTCCCTTATTCTTCCTCCACCACTTCTTCATCTATTTTCAATTCCTATTCATGAACAATTGCTTCTTCTTTTGTGGGATCTGGAATCACCACCTTCCTTCGTGGAGTCTCATGATGTGATTATATTAAATAAAGTAGGAAAGGAAACATACCATTCTGATTACATAGGGAAAATTATTCATAATGATGAAAATTATTCGTGAAGAAATTTAGAATCCTTAAATAAAATTACTACATTATATTAAATGTATTAAAAATTTAGATTACAAAAAATATAGACTATGAAAAAAATTAACTATGAAAAATTTTAACTATGAAAAATTTAGATTACGAAAAAAATTGATTATGAAAAATTTTGACTATAAAGAAAATATACTCTCCCTATGAAATAGAGTGTCATACAATTCGGATATCGGTTTTAACAAATAGTTAATATAGAAGATTAAATTACATATATCATTCCTAACATAAGTTTAATGTATTAAAATCTATCAGAGGTAAAGATTTTTTTAAAATATGAGAAAGTTGATCTTGCATTCTGATAAATTAAAGAATGATATCTTTTTTGGGGTGTGATCCCTATGAAATTGATACCTAATGTCTATGTGTTTTTCAAAAGAGTGATGTGAATGTTTTTTTACTTAAGGCAATTTCACAAGTATTATCATACATTATTTGTGTTTTGGTAAAACTCATACCATAGTCAGTGAGTGTGTGTTTCATCCACAAAACATGAGCACAAAAACATCCAGCATCTATATATTCAGCATCAATAGTGGAAAGTGCTAATAAGTGTTGCTTTTTCCATGACCAAGAAACTAATGAATCTACAAAGAAATGAAATTTTCCTGATGTACTCTTCCTATACAATCTACCTCCACCAACGTCAATATCTAAAATACATTTTAAAACAAAGTCATTTCCTGAAGAATGAAAGAGTCCTAAATCCATGGTTCCCTTTAAGTAGCGAAAAATCCATTTCTCTTCAATTAAATGAGATTCCTTAGGATTGGATTGTTATCTTGAACATAAGAATACTAAAAACATTAAGCCTGTATGACTAGATGTCATGTAAAGTAGACTTCCTATCATACCTCTAAAAGCGGTTTGATCTACTGGTTTCCCAGCTTCATCAAGATCAAGTGAATTTAAAGTACCAATGGGAGTACTTATACTCTTAATGTTGTACTATACATAACTTTAGAGAATATATTTATTATAAATGAGTTGGGATATATAGATTCCTTCTGGTTTTTGAGAAATTTAAAAACCATGGAAAAATGTTAAATGACCCATCATACTCATTTTAAACTTATATTTCATTAGATTCGCAAACTAATCCACTAAATATTGCTGAGTTGAACCAAATATAATGTCATGAATATAAATTTGAACAATCAAACATTTTTCTTATCTTTATTCATAAAAAGATTCAGAATATAATTTCCTTTAACATAATTATTTTGAAGAAAAAATCTTGTAATTCTATCATACCAAGCTCTAGGGGATTTTTTTGTCCATATAAAGCATTGGTATGTTTGATAACATTTTCAGGATGTTTTGAATCTTCAAAACTAGGATGTTGTCTAACAAAAAATTCATATTTAACATAAACATTAGGGAAATATCATTTTACATTCATTTGAAATAGTTTAATATTACAGAATGTTGCGAAGGCAAGTAAAATATGAATAGATTATAGTCTAGCTACAGGAGTAGAGGTCTCTTCATAGTCTATTCCTTCTTGTTTATTGTAGATGTTAGCAACTAATATGGATTTATTTCATACATTGATTCTATTTTCTTCAATCTTATTTCTGAAGACCCATTCTACTATAATTACAAAATTTTCCTTGGGTCTTTCAACCAAATCCCAGACGTTATTCCATTAGAATTCATTTATCTCATCTTGCATGTCTTTTATCCAATCATCAACACATAATGTTTCATCAATGCTATTTGGTTCTAATTAGGAAAATATGCTATCTATTTTTATTAATTTCATAAGGTACTTCTAGTCCTTATAGGTTGATTTTTCATCACCAATGATGCTATCACTGGGATGATTCTTAATAAACAATAGTTTTGGGATTTAAAACCATTTCATCAAAATATGGTAGGAAATATTCTAGGGTAAATACTTTAGAAATGTTTTCTTGGACATATTTTTATCAGAATGATTTTCTATCAAGGGTTGATAATCAGTTTTTGAAAACACATCCGAGGATGTATGTTGAGGTTGTTTAAAAACAAAAGTATTAGTTTCATCAAATGTAACATGTACTATTTCTTCAATAGTAAAAATATTTTTACTAAAAACATTACAAGCCTTAGATGTTGTGGAGTAGCCTAAAAAAATTTCTTCCTTGGATTTGGGTATGAATTTATGTAAATTATCTTTAGTATTCAGAAAGAATAATTTGAAACTAAATACCATGAAATAAGAAAGTTTAGGTTTTCTACAATTCCAGAACTCATAAGTGGTTTTTTAACAAAATGCCTAATCAAAACTCGATTTATAGTATAACCAGTAGTACTTACAGATTCAGCACAAAAATGTTTGGCTGTCGAATATTTACTCAACATAGTTCTGGTTATCTCTTAAAAAATTTGATTTCGTCATTCAGCAACACCATTTTTTTGGAAGAGTTCTTGGTGATGAGAAGTTATGAATAATACCTTTTATATGACAAAAAGTATCAAAATTAGTATTCTAAAATTATTTTCCATGATCAGTATGAATATTTATCAAAGGTTGATTTTCTCATTTTTAACATGAGTTATAAAAATTTTGAAATTAGAAAAATCATCATATTGATTTTCTAAAAAATAGACCCATGTAAATCTACGGGAATCATCAACTAAGAAAAATATATAATATTTGCCTCAAATGCTTCCAGTTTTTGTTGGCCCAATAGATCCACATGCACCAACTATAATGAATCAGTTATTGAGACTTCACTAACTAATTTGAAACTTTATTTAGGTTTCTTTCCATATTGAAAATGATCACATACTTTTGAAGAATAAAATCTATGTTGCAGTAGATCCTTAACTAGTCTTTTCTTAGAGATTTTTCATAGGTTCCTAAGGTTACAGTTTCATACCATTCTATAAGATAACCAAGATTTATCATCCATTTCACTAAGAAAAGTAAGGTCTTGGACCCTAAGGACTTCTATGATTAGTGTTTATACATTATATTGCCTATTGGAAGAAAGAGTAAACTCTTCCTTTGAATAGTGTACTAAATATTTTTCATTTCTAAAATTCACAAGGTAAATTTCATCACATAACTGAATTATGATAATAAGGTTGTGCTTAAGACCCTTATCAAATAAAAAATTTGTAATCAAAGTTTTTTCAAGAATAAGAATGTTACATATACCAATAATTTCTTCCTGAGAATTATCTCTAAAAGTTAATTTTAATCCTTTTATCCTAATAATATTTTCAAAGATGTTTTTGTTACCAGTCATGTGCCAGGAACATCCATTATCCATGTACCATGTATTGTTGTTGTTACTATCTTTACCTTCCCAAAAATAAGAGTGTTAGACTTTCAGAACCCAAACATTCATGGATCCGAAAACATCATAAAACAAAATTTTAAGAATCCACATTTAAAAAAAAATTAGATTTATGAAAACCTAAACACTGAGTTTTTTTAAAGAACAAATTATTTCCCAATTCCCACCACACTAACACTTAGTGCGGAAAGGATCATTTTAAGGAACAAAATTATTTTTACTAAAAACTGGTTTTGAATGAGTATAACAAAATCCAGAATTATTCCTTAGAGGTCGAATTTGGGAATACATCTTATCAAAGCGTTCATTACCTATTGTAATGTTTGACAAACAATTACTCAAGGAAAATATTTCTAACTTTATTCTAATAACAATGTTTTTATCCTCAAAACAATAGTTTTAACACTAGAGTTAGTCTCTAAAAAATCTTTCTTAGAAATTACTTTTTCTAGATCCACATAATTTTTATCCTTCTCCGAATTAACTTCCTCAGGTTTTTTAAAATATATTCACAATAATAAATTTTGTTATCATGATATTTAGAAAGATATGATACTTATTTAGTATGAATATAAATTCTAGAATATACCTTTTCATGATTTTTCATGACATTAGAGTTTTCATTCTCAAGAATCTTTTTAATCCTTGACACTTCCAAATAAGTAGGAAAAGTATTATCTTCATCAAAATAAGATTCATCATCCAACGATTCATAATATTTATTATCACTATAATGAGCATTAAATGATGCATTGGTTATAGATTCAGCATTGTGTACCTTGGACATTATACAGTGATTTTCAATGGGTAAGATGGAAATTGAACCAAGATTCTTCTGACCTGAAGATTCATACTATAATGATTCATCAGAAGAGTATCCACCATTGGCACTCTATGTGTCATTATATTTAATAAAATCTTAGATTTAACTTTGTAGTACTTATTTATATTCTTATAATATTTTTTTTTTCATTTCTATCATTTCTCTTATGTATTGTGAACTTTTTCCTTATATTACCTTCTCTTTTGCATTCATAACAAGTGACTTCATAGAATTTATTTTCCTTCATTTTTTTTCTTCTTATATCTATACTGATATTATTTCTTCCCAAATTTTTTGTTCATCCTTTGAGCAAGATTTGATAACAATTTCTCATAATGATCACTTTAACATGATTCAAATAAAACAGTGACTTTATTAAACGTAGATATTGTAACCCTTTCAGGAGCATTTTCTTTAGTAGTAGTAAAGGCTACACTTCCATTACCATTCTACAATTTATTCAAATTAACATCTCTTTTAATTTTTCACTCATGTTGAAGAAGAGTTCCAAAAAGATCATTAAGAGTAATCTGAGATACGTTCCAATTCTCAATAGATGTTTTCTTAGATTCCCACTCATTAGGAATGATATATATAATCTTTTCCACAAGTGCCTCATCATCTAAACCTTTCTCACCCATGGATTGTAAACTATTATCAATAGTGATAATCCTTTTTTGTACCTTGAATGCTGGTTCTTCATAAAGAAATAGTAATCCATGATATTATCCTTTAATCATAGATCTTCTAGTTTCAGTAACTTTGGATGTACCAAAATCAGTAACTTCCAATTTCTCCCAAATACAATTTGCAGCATCACAAGAAGAAATATGACTATATATATTCCATGTCATGGAACACAAATAAGTATTTTGTACCTTGTATTTTAGTTGATATTCTGACTTTTCCTGATTAGTAAATGTTTTGACTTCTTTATCAGGAATCTTTTAATCTCTAGTAAGCATAACAATGTTTTCTACTCTAGTATTAACAACAAAAGTCTTCATATGACCGCTCCAATATTAATAATCATTCCCATCAAATATAGGTGGACTAATATGATATATATTATCAATCGAACCAAAATTTATTCCTTCCATATCAAAGAAAATATCTTTCCATAGAAACTTGTTAATAATAAAAGTTTGTAAACAATGATAAAAATCCGCAAAAAGGAAAATATATTCAGAACAATGAAAACATGAGCATGAAAACATATATGTGAATATAAGTATTTCATAGACTTAATATTACACCAATTTTAGGATAGAAATAAGATTTAGATGTTCAATATACAAGAGTGGGTGAATTGTATCCATTAAAAAATACTTTGTAACCATTAATGTTGGTATAAAACTATCGTTTTTATCCATGGGAAAACAATGTTTAAGAAAGTTAAACAATGTATATTCAAAAGTCCCCGTCGTTCTACCAACTTTCTAGGTTCCGGAAATATTGTTCTAGAAATGAAACTTAGGAAATGTTTACAAGGATAAAGATTCTACCTTAAAGGTATTGGAATCTTACTTATCAGTGTATACAAATACAAGAAATTATAAGATAGTTATACATTCCTTATTAATCAAAATGCAGCAGAAAATAAACTTCAAACAATAAAAGTAACAAGTATGAAATCTTTTAACACAATGATTAGTTTATCCAACAAACTTGGATAAAGGTCCATTGATTTATAAATTCAAGAATTTATGTCTTTTCCACACTACGAAAATCCCTTGATAGAAATATCAGAATCTATCTTGCTATCTCTACAAGCCCTCGAACTTCAAGGTAGTCGGCACCTCTATCTTCCTTATCAAGGAAGTCCCTGAACTATAAGATAGTCGGTAGCTATGTCTTCTTATCCCTAGAATTCCTCGATTGTACACAACAATAATCAGAGTCGCATGATGCAAGCTGAACAATATGTTCAGTACGTGCAAGACATGAGAGTCTCTCTCTCTCTAGAAATAACATCAGCAACATGTACTCTCTAGATTGATTGATCAATTGTCATGATCTCGTTCAAAGGAGAATCTATTTATAGGCACATCCCCAATGGCCGACTCCCTCCTCCAACGTTGTATTCTTCCTGAAATCATGGAGGGACCTGTACACGTGTCACTCAAACAATGGTTGGTTAGAAATAGAACATACGACATCGCTTCAAAACGAAAACAAGGGTAAGAGAAATATGGTTTATTAACCAAATCCATTTTTTGGAATATAAGGAATAATACTGGTAGGAGTGTAAGAAAATAAACATTCGGAGTCTATATTACATGGATATTTGGATTTTTTTTTCATTGAATTTAGAATCAGAATTCCATAGACATCAGAGTCTAAATTTTAGAGGAATTCAGAGTTAGAATTATGAAGAATATGGAGTCTGAATTTCAGAGTAATCCAAATTCTAAATTTAACAGAATTCAGAGCCGAAATTTTAGAGAATTCGGAGTCTGAATTTAGATATTTCAGACTCTGAATTTTATAGAATTTAAAGTCTTAATTTCAGAGAGTTTGGAATCAGAATTCCAGAGAATTAAATGTCTGAATTTAGAGAATTCAGATCCTAAATTCAGAATCTGAAAATAGAATACTCTATGTATAAGTATTTATATTATTTTGAGGATTTTAAATATGAAACCGAATTTTACACTTAGAAATAAAATGAGTTAGATTTAGAGAATCTATAACATGAAAAATGAAAAAAAAGTTATTGAGAAAATTTCATTGAGGAAGGAAAAATTATTTATTAAGATAAACCGTTGGGAAAATAAAATTTTACTTGAAATAGAGTGATTGTGATTTTCAAAACATAAAGGAATAGAAAATTCATAAAGAACCATTATTGACTCAATACTAATTTTTTACCCATCCGAATAAGGATGTTTTTGAATAACAAACTACAACACGATGTGGAGACGGTAAACCATACGTACGCACATATGGTGACTTTATCATTTATAGGATTGATGGAATAATAAATATGGTTTTATTATATTTATAATAACATCATAGTATGTATGAGTTACTGGAGTTATTATTTTGGTATAGAATAAACAAAGAAAAAGGTAGTGGAAGAATAAAAAAACTTTAAAGAGGGTGGTGAAATTATTATAACTTCTTGAAGTGGATTCTTTTTGATTTGATCAAAAGGGCTCCTTAGGCTGGCATTATGATTAAAGGAAGGACTCTAGGATGTAGTGACTGTATTTGGGAGGATATATGTCCCATGTTTGGCTGAGCCAAATGGATTTGGAGGTGTGAAATTAAGAGATGGGGAATTACCCATTTACAAGAGAGGTGAGGGTCAGTTTAGGAAAACCATGAAATATTATTTTATTATAAATCATTTTCATCTCTTAACAGATAATAATTTATTTTTTTCTAAAAAAAGGTAGGTATTGGTCAAAATACTTTCAACCAATTGTTTTTATACATGTTTAGGTCACCATATTAACCTTATCTTTTAGATTTAACTGTTAGTTAAATAGTTTATCTTTTACCAAGTATTATTATATTCTTACAAAATGTGGTTAATAAACATACTCTAAACATAAAATAGAATCCCAAGTGGTTCATTAATGACATATATTATATTTTTTACACCCTTTGGCCGAAACATAGATTTGAAAGAATATTATATCAACAAATAATAGAGTATTTGTTTTAAAAACTCATTTAGGTAAATTTTGACACTATTTAGTATTTGGTTTTTGTGAAAATCACAAAAGCGTGACTAATTCAAAAAAAAATTAATAAACCCTAAAATGTCATATTAACATATAAAATTAGTGGAATTCATCAAATGTATTAAATTACATTTATTTGGAAATGTATATTATCATTTATTTTAATCATCACTAATTAGGTAATTATTGCATCATCATTTTTTCATTAATAAATTTAATTATTTAATGTCTAAGAATTATATATAAAATACCATTATGTATGAAATATTTTTTTATTTAAAATGAATATTTATCGTCAAATTTATCTTATGTATAATCCTATATTAAAAATAGTTGTGTTATTAAACATTTAATTTAACTCTTTTAACTCTTCTTTAAAAAATATAACAATAAATTTCCTAATCTAATCCATGAGGACCAAAAGGATCATATTCTATACCTAAGTTTGTTTTTGGTCTATTTAAACTTATTCAATAGAATTATCATATGTGTAAGGATAATTATAATATCATTTTTACATGTAATTTCCCTATTTATTTTTAACCGCAGTAAATAAAAGTCAATAGTTACTATTCACCAAAATTTATTTTCATCTTATTGAACAACATATTACTTACTGAGGTGAAATGTGTGACTTTTATTTTTGAATATCAACTCATGAAAGCCGAAATATAATGTTTTAAGCAAATTTTCAAATGCTCTTAGAAGGTTCTTAAAAGATGGTAAAAGTCCAATAAAATTTTATACATCTAATTTCATTAAAAGAATGACTCTTATGAATAAAATTAAACTAATATAGGTATTATGTATATATATTGACTTAAATAAATAAAATATTCAAATATTCAAATAAAATTTCGGTTATTAATCAACAAGACAACGTTTTTCACTATTCATCAAAAATTGAATGTTTTCAGAAAAATACCAAAAATTAAACCCTATGATAAATTTGATATTCCAAATTCAAAAATGAATTCTATTTTAACAAATTAAACACATATAAGTATCATTAATTATTTTAAAATTAATTTCCATTGTTAAAACAAAAATGTTGTTTTTTAAAAATTAAAAACTATAAAAAGATTGTCATGTGTTTATGTGGAATTTAATCATAAAATTACTTATAATGACCAAAATTATATTAAATGATAAAAATATAATCTGATTATACTTCCAAACCATTCAAATTTATAATTTAACACTAAATTATTTTGGATTAAAAAGTTGTTTTCAATCATAATATAGTAATTTTCTGTATTCATCAAAATATGAAGGTTAATAGAAATGTACAAAAATTTTATCCAAAATAAATTAGTATGTACCGATTATAAATAAGATTTTAATTTATTAAAAATAAATATATAAATGTGTCAAATATTAATTTTAAAAAGAGTTCTCTATTAAAAGGTGGTAAAATTGCATTTTTTTAAAAATACTTCTTTTATCTGAAAAAATTAATTTGTTCTTATATTATGTCTAAAAAACACATAATATGGATTATAAAATTATATGTAGTACATAAAACTCAAAATTCAGTTTAAAAAATTCATAACTGCTTTTTGAACAGCAAGTTCGGTAAGTCGTGTTGTGCACGAACTCCATGTTGCATGTAGCGCAAGCTATTGAATTACATTATAGAAAATAACTTACTATGAAATCATGTTGTGTTATCATATTTAAGTTATATATAATGATAAAATAGTCCATAAGATCATATAAATCATTATTTTTTCCTAAATAACTCATATAATAAATTTATAATTATTATTGGGGTAATTTTCTAATAATTATAATATTACGTATACCTCTAACTACCCGATTTACCATTAAACGCGTTAATAAAATTAATGTTATTACTATTAAAATTAAAAAAATGGAATACTTTTCTAAATTTGGACTCTATACATCCAAATATGCAATCAATTTTTTCTAAATTCAAAAAAAATAAAATTTTACAGTTAATTTAAAATATTCCTATAAATGAGATCAGAATGTGATTTTTTAAAATTAAAATAATCAGATGTTTGAAATGTTTTTATATCAAAAGTCAATAAAAAAATGAAAATGAACCAATTTATAATATTAATATGAAACCAATTTAATATGAAACCAATTTAATATAGAATTTAAAATTAAAATTTATTTAGATGAAAAGTCAGTTTGAAATTAAAATGTAGTATTCTTTACTACTCATCAAAAAATGAATCATATAAGAAAAATACCAAAAATTCCACCAATGTAATTTTTGATATTATAATTTCATGAATAAATTTTCTTTTTTAAAATTAAAATTATATATTTTTAAATTTTTAGTTTTACAAAAAGTTCATCGTTAATAGGATAAAAAATGGACTATAAAAAATTCAATTTTTATACATAAAATTCGATTTATATTTATATAATGTCTTAAAAACACATAGGATGAATGTGAAAAATTATAACGAGTAAATTATATATATTTTATTAATATTATATAAATAATAGTTTTATTATATTTTCTGGAATAAACACACTTTTTGAAATTTAAATAGTTTTTTAAAAAAGAATTAGTTTTATTTTTAAATACGGATTCACATGTCTAAACAATACATTCATAATTCAGTTAAACCACATTATAAAATCCATAATAAAAAATAAGTTATAATGTTTTTCTTTAAATAGTTATAATAACATAATAATGTTTCATAGAATCTTAATTTATACTGTAATATTAGCAAAGATCATGTAACGTGAAACATAAGCGAAACTTAGTGTAGCGTGTAATTAATGAAATCTATGAAATTTAATTTATTCATAAAATTTTTTTATAAAAATTGAAGGGGTTAAATGTGGGATTTTTTTATTAAAATGGATTAAATATTTCTAATTTTCATAATTTAAATTATCTAATATGCTCAATTTTTTTTACCATTATAATTATAAAATGTAGTAAGAATTTATTATGGTGGTTAAGGTATAAAATAAATTACAAGGGATTAGAATAAGAAAATAAAGTTTAAAAACTACAATATAACTTTTCCAACAACAATTTTCTTTAAATATTTCAAAATTATAAAATATAATGGTTTATAATGACCCATTATAGAGGCTTCTAACATTATGTAGACATTGTTGTAATTGATTATTTTAAAAATTATCCATTTTGTGATTTCCATAACCTATAAAATGATTCCCCCTATCCACACATATTCACACATACAAGTCCCTAGAGTTCAGATAATACCTACCAAAATATCTTCCTTACATACCTCGCAAAATCATATATCCATATATAAGATAAAAAAGAAAACATAGAAAGTCATTTAATGACATCCTAAAGAATCTTTCTAAAGAAGAGTTAAGTTTGACACAAATTTTAGTTTGTTTCATATTCTTCCTCATTAAAATATTATTAACATTATTTATATTATATCCTCAATATCTTCCACATACATATATATTATTATTTTAAGGTAATGAACTATATTAATCTCATCTTCCATCATTTGGGAAATGAAACCATTGATTGTGTGCACGGTGGACTGCTACCTCCTGAACCTATAAAATTATTTTTCAATCATGAAATTTCATTAAATGGAATAAGGATTGATTTAAAAAAATTATAAGATATTTATGATATTTTTATTCTTATATAATTATAAAATGACATATAACATCAGACTTTACATGATGTTTAAAATATGACATGACGCCTGTGTGTTTGGTAGACTACCTCCTCACGAAGGAATGTAATTCATTTTTCACTAATTATTTACATGGATGTTAATAAGGATAAATTTAATTCATATATGTGATATAAATATAGAATTATATTCATTTTTTAACATCAATTTATCACCCATATTATTATCAATCCAGTCGTTAATGGAATGATATCGTCACTCGTGCACACACATGATCTGTAATCTCCATGAAGTTATGTGTTTCATTTTCCTTGATTGAAGTTAAATAATGATTGATAAAATATTTAAAATGATTATATATGATATTTATTACATTAAAATAAAGTTTGATATGTTTGATAAAAGTCATATACCGAAGAACCATGACATTCATGATAAAGGATGAATGAGAAAAGGAGGAAATTGACAACTAAAATAATGAAAATAATGAAATTTTATTAGAAAAAAAGTGGCAAAATGTTATTAGTGGATCATATATTATATATTAAATATTATCATTTTATAAATTAATCACATTTTTAAAAAAATTATAGATATTTTTAAATCATGTTCAACCAAAATAATGCATGAGGTTATGGACTTCGTCTCGATTTCTCTTCATTGCAGCATTTTGTAATGTTATTCACCTAATTTATTTTATATGTTGTATATAATACCCCATTGAAAAGTAATATAATGATTATGTAATAATTAATGGTATTTTATCTTTTAATTTTAATTAATTAAACCCATTTTATTTGTAATTAAAAGTTATCATGTGGAAAAGAATTTTATAACGTAATTTCCTTTCCTTGGGTTAGGTTACTTACTGATTATCTTTTAAATTCAAAGATTAAGTGTGTTAATACATTTGACTAAATTATATTATCTTTACACTTGTTCTATATGGTTTTACATTTGATAAACACAATAAATTAATTGATTAATCCTCACATCAAAATTATGATCTTTATTAGGGGTTATTTCACAATACCATTTTAATTCGTATTTTTTATAAATGAATTTCCATTGAAGGAAATTATTGTAGAATTGTATAAAATACCATATAAAATTTTTCTCATATATTTATTAATAATGTTTTAAACTATTATTAAGATTTTACAAGTCATTGGTACTTATAAATATTGATAAAAGATTTCAATAATATCTATCATTATTTCTCTCTTCAATAAAAAATTAATTTCCATTTATTTTAAATATATTATTTCTAAAAATATTTTCATATTTTTTTAATATTATCAATATGATTTCGTAAATACATTTTTACCCATTTTTTTATTTTTAACAATCTTTTTGAATGGAATCACCATGTCATTTTCTAAACAAGCCCCATTTGGATTTATTATAAAATATAAAAATTATAATTTTTGTAACGTGTATAGAATGTAATTAATTTCACAGAATTATAGCTAATAAATGTTTTAATGATTAATTTATAAGATTCACAGTTTATTTTCAATGAAATTTATTTTCAAAATATTTCATTAACATTTAGTTTTAAAATGATTTTTAATGTTAAAATGATATTTCCATCAAGAATGTTTTTAATAAACTTATTATGGTGTTTTAATTCATAATTGAATACTACAATTTATTTTAATTATAATCAAATAGGGATATGTTTTATTTACACCATCATTAATATTTATTTGGAGGGCTTATGATCATCTTGAATAATAAATTTATTGGAATTAAATTTATTTATTTATTTTTCATGACATTTACATCACCATAAAATATATACTTTCTTGTGAACATTGAAAAATAAATTTCCCATAAATATACTTATTATTTATAATATTTATGTTTATTTCAGAAATAATATATCATACCTTCAAATGTTATTATACATTGAATGTTATATGAATGAATAAGGAAATTATTTTTTATCTATATTCCTTACATGAAATAGAAACCTTTTAAGTAATGTTTAGGATTAGGAAAATGTTGGTCCAAAAATTATTAATAAAAACTGAATTTAAATTATAAGGCATTAGAAGGGATATTTTTGAACATGGGAGTGAGTAGATCCTCTCATGACATCATCCAAGAAGGACACACAATACTTCGAGGCTTGGAAGGATAATAGTGTACTATTCACTAAGATATCCCTCTAAGATAACACATAAACCTTCTGATTGGATTATCTATATCAATGTTAGAAAAAATGTTGAATATGAGAAACCTATTTCATGGATTCAATCCGTTGAGGCTGTAGTTTTGAAGGAACATCCCTATATTTCACCTTGAAATCCATGATAACGGTTTCAAAATCAGATTCCATCTATAAATAAGTCCAATTAAATACGATACAATATATAATACCATGCATCATCACCCATAATTCAGGCTCACAAGAAATTTCTATTCTAATATAACGATGGAAGCGGCCCTTGATATTTACACTATGGGATCCAAAAATACCTCCATAAGGCGAAGACCCTAGAATTTCAGCAACATCCTCATCCACAATGACATTTATAAATTAATCGATTTTTGGAATATATCTTACATATTTTTAAAATTATGGGATATCTAGATCAACATATAATTCCTATCTTCTTTGGGGTATTCATTCCATACATAATGTTATTCATTACACCAGCATGAACTACTATTGCAACATGGACATCCTTTTGCAAGAACACTACACCAACATAAAGGGATGAGGTTTTATCATGATACAAAATTTCATTCTGGTCCTTCTCGATTGATGATAAGATGGAAGCTATAGCTACCAAAAGGATATGTTAGATCCAGTCACTATACATATAATTGGCGATGGAGACCATATTTTCTTCAAGCTATCCATGTGCATCCATTTCAAGACTGAATAGCCACCTTTCATATCCCAAGATCATCCTATAAAATTCATAGGGGAATATATGATGTAGCATGTTATCTTCAGCCTTTAAATATATGTGGAAGTCCAATATAAAATATTTCTCAGACCTCTCCATTTGGTCATGTGTCGGCAACCATTTTTTTTCAGATTCTCCATAGCAGAATGTATCAAGAAGGGTGAATGAAATTAACCTTGAATATATCTAGAAGTTTTTTGATAATGCTTGTTTTTCATGAATTAAAATTATTTTTTGATAAATAATGATTTAATTGGACATGAATATATGGGTGATGCCATGTTATATATACCCCCTTGATGCTTTGGGAGTCTCTTGAGGTGAATATTTTGGATAGACATAGATATATGGTCTTATGGTTTATACCTAAAAATCAATTTTAAACTATATTATTGGAGTTCAGGATACAACATGTTTTATTATGCATGACATCAGGATGAATAATAATTATGCATTATTTCAGAAATTTATTATTCATATAATTATATATCTGTTTTTTATAATGATATTAACTGTAGATTCCATTCATTAATTGTTTATTGATTAAATGAAGTGTGTTTTCAATTATTTACATTCACATATTGATTATTCACTATCTTGTTATGAAATTCATATTAATGAATAAATGGAATGTGTTTTTAGTAATTTACCTTTCAATATATGTTATTATTAATTATTCATGATAGATTACATTATGTTTAATCCTTAATTGGAATTTTCGATCATATTTTTCCCCCATCCAAAGAATCCCTGAAGTATAAAGTGAATGTTATGTAAGGATATGCAAGAGGGAATATTGATATTCTAGAAAAAATATTATATTTTTTTTCCAAATTTAATATGGGAATCTTGTATGTATCTATTTTACCAAAACTACTAACCTATTCATTCCTTTGGGTTATTATTCATTGAATCTTATGAAAATGTAATAATGCAAGACATCGATTCAAGGTTACATGATATGGTGTTTTTATAGAAAGAAAATTAATTTAAAATAATCAGGTAAATCTATAAAGGATATTAAAATGTAAATAAAAGTCAGGATGGTTGTAAAATACATTCATGTAGGGTATGAGAAAAATAAATCATTTCACATTTTCTGAAGAAATTTATAATTATCTCGCTAACAAAATGATAAAAATATTAATATTAATTTTATTTATAAAAATAAAAACACATGTAGAAATGAAATTAATAATTTTTTAAAAAAATATTAAAACATTTCTTGACTTCTTTTTACGGAAAACACGGAAACAAATGTAATGATACAGAAAAGAAGTAAAAAATAAAGACAATTTTTTATAAAACATTATTTCAGATAGATGACTACATACACATAGGAAAATTATATGAAAATATGTAATTCCCAAAATAACTATATGATATAGATCATATAGTTTTAAAATTAGAAGTTAAACCATAAACAATAATGGTAAAAATGAGATCGTATCATAAAACCCTTAACACATTGATAACATTTGAATCAAACCCAGAATGAAAATTATAAAAAAACATGAAACATTAAATATCATGAATAAAAATAAATTATGGATTTAACATATTAGTGGTTTTTAATACAATGGTTCTCGTAGCTGAAGATGTAGCTTTTAGTGTGATGGAAATAAAATATTATTTTTATTCAGAATTTTTAATAACTCGAGAGACGATCTATTCTTGTTAAATTTATAATTAATTTATTTAATATTTGGTAGAAATGGTTAGATAGTATTATGAAATTTATTCAATGATGATGTTGACATTATGATAAACCATTCTCATATTACCTTTATTGCATTAGGGGGGTTCCAAGTGTAAAATACCTCAAATAGTGATGCACACCTGCTTGTATTATCTACGAATGATTCAAATTGATTTCTGTTTTCAAGAATAAATAATCAATTATCGTTCATTGTATGTTTTGATCTTTTTTAATTACTTCATGTTTTAAGGATCTTATTTAGCACTTCTAATTCTTGAGATGGATAAAAGTGTAAGAATGTTTTGAGAATTCTGGTAGTCACAATGATTCTTAAATATTGTATAACACTACAAATTAAAAATAACCATTTGTTTATATAAAGAAGGTTTAGGTTAAAATATCGTTTAATTACATAAAAACTACTTTAATTATATATTAATCATTATTACAACCCATTTCATAAAACAATTACAATATTATTGTTTTTGATGTGCTTTAACTCGCATGATGATAAACATTATTTTCCAGCTTGCTAATAAATATTCATCATTAGACACAATCTTGGTTTTCTCCAATTCCATGAAATTTATTTAATACATGGACATGTATATAATTTAATCATTAATTAGTAAGTAAATTAAATTAATATTTCATTCACAATCCATCGAATAAATATTTATTATATACCTATATAACAAAATAAATTATTTATTAATGAATATATAATAATTTATTTCTATGAAAATATTAACGATCATTAAAACATGAATAAAATTGATCCTTAGTCTTGAGAATAATATTTATTTAAATATTTAATTTAAAATAAAATTTAATCAAGATAAATCAAAATACATAGTGGTTGACCCTCTAGGATTTTACCTAATTGAAATTATATTATTTTTCATATTTTTCAAAATTACAATCTAGAAATGGATCAAAGAACCAAAGAGAGTAAACATAGTTCCAAAATGTTGATGACCACATATGAGTTGTCACTATGTAATAATCCATTTTTCACAATATCTACCCATAAAGGATTCACATATCTTCCGCCATCCTATATGGTTAATAATCCATTCTATGGGTGCTTGAAATAAACACATCGTCTCCCCATTCCCATTGATTATCATTCAAAAGTACTGTTCCAATCAATGGGAAGATATATGACCTTCTATTAAGTCAGTTTGGACAAATACTTCCTCGACTTCTTCATTAATAACATGTCATTCTTGAAATTCCCATCACATCCAACTTCAACATGTACTATTATCAACATGGTTTATGAAATAAAACTAATCACATGAGTCATAACATTAGTTAATAATACTTATAAATTCTAATTACATTATATATATATATTAATGAATATATGATAAATAAAATCATGATGACTTCATTCTAGTGGATGTGTTCTCATAATCTCTAATTTTAGAGATTACCAAGTGACAACTTCATGAGAAAAATCTGCATTCACTTATGAGTACATACACAAGAGAATCAAATTTTAAAATTACCATCATAGGGGATTATTTGACAAGAGAACTATATTTAAGAATATCTTCAGAAAATTTCAATGTCCTAATCATAGTATGGAACTAAATTGAACATGGTAATGTGACATATTCTTTTATACATTAGTATATTAATGTCGTTCAGAATAGTGAAAAATTTGTGAAATGTTATTTTTTTAACATTCAAATAATCTGATTTACATGTATCTAAAGTATAAACAATTTTTCCTAGGACACCCACTCCTATAACATCCCACATGGACAACAACCAATTTGCAATGAATCTTAATCAACTAGACCTCAAATGATAGTCATGTGTAGGTATTGGGGAACCCAACTAAAGCATTTGGGCTGGGAAATTAAAATTTTTATCATCAGAGTGACAAATAAAATGTCTTCAACAACGATTATAACTCCGTTATAGAATGAGGATATCATGTGAATTAAAAAATTACAGAAATTAAAAATAATCAGTACCTCATTCCAATTATAATAAAACACATATCATGTATGATATTATCAGTTATTTCTCAAAGGATATGTAGTCAAATACTTCTAGATCAACTACACATGCGTCTAGAATCTATTCTCACTTCGTTCATAGAATTCATGGTGCTATTGTTGTGATTTTATTATTAATTTAACATCACAACAATCTACATGATCCATTACCATCAATATTGAATATTTTCTGGGAACAATTGATCAGAGAGAGAATTTTTCCTCTATGATGTGGGAGAAGAGAGATGTTCTCACTCTATTAGCATGAATACAAATGAAATTACCCCCCAATTGTACATATATATTGGATTATATAAAATACTCAGACAGGGTTCTTGACCACGAATTAATTTATTGTCTACTAAATAAGTAATAAATAATAATCAGGGCAAAATAAAATGTGTCATAAAATGTTATTTATATTTTATCAGATAGTTGTAATATATTTTACATGATGAAACTAAGTCATTTAAATCGACTCTTTATTCCCGCAAATATTAAAAAAAATGGAATATCAAAACAATATTCCTTATTATATTATTGTTATTATATATTTACATAATCTCATGTAAAAACATTTTACAAATAAATTGAACATAATTATTATTTAGTTTAATAATAATTTACGGCATTATTTATTCGTGATCAATAATACATAGAAAAAACATTGAATCCATTTTATGGAAACCAAAGTTATATATACCAATTCACTGGAATAAGTAATATTATTGAATACGCTATTATTTGTGACCCTCTAGGTCCTTATCTCAATAGTAATGAATAGTGTCAACAAACATAGAGATCATACTAGAAACCCACCGAGGACCTTATAGGCATAAGAAGTAGTTACAACAGCATCATCCAGACTATGAACATCCACAGTGTAATATAATATCTTTGTATTAGATATTTCATAATGTTTGACACAATATTATGTAATCACTCTTTGTTGATTTTTTATTTATTGATCTCTCTAGATTGATTTACCCCAAACCACCATGTCCATCAATTTATGAAGGAACATGAATCTTTCCCAACCTGGTTAAGGATATTATTTCCCCAACATTGAAGAAAAAATTATATTTTTATCATTCAACTAATTCCATAATACTAACTATTCTCCCAACACAAGCTACCTCACTTTTATTTCACTATCATCATTTTCTCCGTGTATCAATGTACATGATCAAATGGGACACATTTATATTGACATCAAGGCTGGTTACCGAACAAAAGTTTCTGTATATTAAACATCTAATGACACAAAAAACATGTGGCATTATTATAGAAGAGTATTTCCTCATGATCACTAATACTAGATATCACCAACTGAAAAAATTCATGTGAAGAAGTCCCAATTCTTATGGTCCCCCAAGACATGATAGTTAGACATAAATTATGTCTATATAGTATACTACATCGTGAATATAGAATCTATAGTTATAATTAATATCATATTATCTTAAAGTTCTCATTATAGTGTTTAATTTTCTAAAAACATTAGATACGGCTATTAGTCGATGGAAATTACCATTAAATAGTGGACATAGAAATTTCTACACTATAATGGTATGTAAGAAAACATACATATCACATTTTATATATGATAAGGTAATTAGATGTATAGATAAATTTAGGTCTAGTGAACCCATTTTTAAAACACTCCCACTTGCACTAGAGAAAACATGGAAACGGTTACCGTTATCTCATAGATGATTAAGATCATGTTTATACTGAGTCCTAACATTAGTTACTAGGTCATCCATGATTCTTCTCCATGGTAGTTATATTATGTGTGACCTCATCTCCATATGTAAATATCCTTAAGAGATGTCAACCCCATCATTATTTCTTTTTTTCCACATTCAAAACATTACATCTTTTCTTATACTAATAATTGAATTATCATAATGATAATTTTTTACTTACTAGGTGTGATTCAATGAACTAAAAAATACTTCATTCAATACATTGCTTTGAAGATACCTAATAAGATACAAATTACATGGTTTCTTATAGATATGAATACTACTAGATTGAATGTGATTTTCTTTCTTATTTACATTTTCTTTAAAGCAATATTAGATCACATTGGTCTAAGGAGGACCAATTTATTTCCCCTAAAATCAATTATCCATTGCTATGGATATACTAGTTATATATTCTTTGTACATATTTATGTTCAATAGGGTAGTTCTGACTACTTTTTTTGATGTTCTCATAATATAACTGATATTTTCCTATCTTAATGTTAATGCTGACAATATCATTTCTTATATATATGATGGAATTCATTTCTGATCCATCTCTAAAGTGTATGGAATTTAACACACTATATTAATATCCTATAATTACCATCAATGTATTATTATATATATTTATTCCATGTGAAATCAGTTTCAATTCCCTCTTGAATTTTTCCACCTTGTATTTCTCAGTAAATTGTCTATATATGTATCATTGACTAGGTCTAAGAAACTATTAGATCCACCTCATTAGTTTTTTTTCCTTATGTAATGAGTTATAAATTAATTTAATCTCTATAGTATTACATTTATTCTAGTCTTAAGTTACTAAAATGAAAATTCTTTTTCCCATATTTTATCAAACATATTTCCCCATTAAAACTATTTAACTCCCAATAACCTATAGTTGACACATGAAAAAAACTCATTCCAAATGAATATTCTATGATCATGTTGCTTACTATAATCCAAAACAAAATTTCATTATGATGCATCCCTTATAGTAATTTCATCTTGTCACCCTTTCTTTTTAGTCACATCCTATAAGAACCTTACATGATTGGGGTTGTTACATATAATTCATAATAATATGATAATATAAATTATCTTTGATAGGTATAATTATAATGGATTTAGATATAATGAAACGGTATTTCCAATCAAGCCTTATTGGTACCATGTTTTTACCATCCTTGATTCATGTCACCTGAATACCCACCACAATATTTTAAAAAAATAAGCTTATTTAATCTTTAATACAGGAAATTCATTATTAAATTTTAATTTACCTTGAAAATTTCAGCTAATTTCCATATACTAATTACATATAAGAATTATTATTCCAAATGAATAATTTATCATTGGCCATGGTGTATATAAAACAATCCAAATGGTTTTAACCTTCCTTTGTATTATGTATCTCAAGAAAATTCATACAAAACAATATCTCGTGGTAAACATTCCTATGAAAACAACTTGTGAATCATTAACATTAACGAAACCCATGTGAATCTTTCACCCACTATCTCAAGAAGATAAATGAACCCATTTATAGAAATTCAGTTTATTAGAGTACTATATAGTTTTATATCATTGTGATTTATGTAATATCC
This sequence comes from Viscum album, assembly GCA_963277665.1. Lineage (NCBI taxonomy): Eukaryota > Viridiplantae > Streptophyta > Magnoliopsida > Santalales > Viscaceae > Viscum > Viscum album. Next base: position 1,370,840,284 of record OY728136.1, read on the forward strand.
TAAGAAACATTTAGGATAATTTCATTATATTCACAATGTGTTGTAATTTATGGATGTTTGTTTATATAATCAATGAAATAATTTCATATAAACACATGTTCTTATGAAATATTTTATTTCCATCACACTACAACATATATGATATTCAGTTTTCATGATAGTTGGAATATTTTAAAAGGATAGCTATATTATATTAAAACATCATTTTGATATATAATGTATGCTTTTACATAGTATATGAGTCTCAAATACTACACTCCTTTAACTAACCTCATGTCTCTGATGTGTGTAAAGAAATCATCATTTTTAAATTACTCCATGGTATATTTTTTTTGAACATATCTCTCATGCCTTCTTACCATGCATATAACAAACATTACCCTAACATTCCTTACGAACATAATGGGATATAATGATGTTAAATTACAACTAAATTTCCCTTCTAATAGTTTATTATCTCTAGGGAAACTAGTTTCTAATGATTTTTGGATTACTTTTATTTGTAAAGGTTTATTTTTTCAATCTATGTAAGTATATACGTCGATAATACCTAAGTTCATTAATTAATCTGATTCTAAATACCATATTTGAAATATACTTGATTTCCACTTTTAGTTTTACTTGATAATGAATTATCTTATAAAAAATAGGAATATATGTATTTCATTATATTTTCATCAGATATTTTATATGATTGTTGTGTCACTGAACAATTGGTTAGCCTACAAAACACCATAAAAATTAATTCTAAACCAAAATAATGTATCATTGTGTCCAAAGGAAAAGTGAGATAAATATTTTGGCAATTATTAAGGAATGTTCTACTTGAATCATTGACATAGAAATTAAATGTTGTTTTCTAATCACTATTGAATTAGAAAACACCCATTCCCAACCACTTGGTGAATACACATTACTTCTTATAATGTTTCTATTCAATTAATAAGTAAATGTGTTTGATACCCATATGTGAATGGAATATTGTATGTAGTAACCATGATGTTTGTATGAAAATATTCTTATAATTGAGGGATATTCCTGAAGAAGAAGATATTTATTGCTTCATTAATTTTGTTAATTGGTTTCGAAATACCATCAATTAATTTCATGGTATGCGATGAAAATGACCTCATATTTTTTACCTATTTATTTGAATGAAATTTCGAATGATCCTTCATAGTTTCTCCTACCGTTTTCCTTGTCACATTTTCTTTAACCATGTTCACCATGAGAACTAATGACTAATCATTTTTTATGTTCTTATTTAATAGAGAACCTTACCTAGAAGGTAAAAGAAAATTTTCCCTATAATATTCATTTTGTAACCCAAAAATAAATTGGACTACATGGGTAAAAATAATATGAAAATGGGTTCATATTAAAATCATGATCCATCATTCATTTTAAACATATTCAGTGTTATTTTCCCAAAATTATATCTCAATTCACCTTATCCATCTAGCATTACAAGAGATGAGACAACATGTCATGTCATGTACTAATGTGGTATCCCCGAATAACATTGGATGTTGATGATACCATCATTAAAGAAACCATCACATTCATTAAACATGAGTCTCCTATATTCATTTTTATAGCCTCTCTTCTTGAGGTGGCTCAATGGGTATATAGGGTACCAACACCATAAATTTCAAATACTGTAATACTATTTTCATGTGCATGCGCAACTCATTGGAATCTTGTGCTGGATAGAAAATTGAATTTTGTTTAATGAATATCATAGTATGTCATGTGGTATTACATTACATTTTCTTTGAAAATAAAATTTATTAGATCATTACTTTTATCTTGATTACATTTTTGAACATAACTGATTATTAAATTATTAAATGTATCTCACAATTTTATCAAATTATAGGAACCCTTGGTACTAGAATCAGAATATTTTGTCAATTTTATTACATCCATTATCATTATTACATATTAAATCATTATTTATTTCATAATATGACAAAAAATACAATCCAGAAGATTGATAATTATAATGTATTTGGGAATCTGGTATATTACATAGTATATTGTAATATGGATACAACATCTATATTGAAAATTTCCTTAACATACTTAATGTTATTCATTCATACTAAAAACTACATGGGATTACCTAAGGATATATATATAAAAGGGGTTAGATAAAAAGCATGTAAGGGAATAAACAAGATATAATATGAATAAACTAAATCATGGTAAGAAATAGCCATATCTATGGGGTGTAAAATGAGTAAGAATAGAAAACATGGACAATTAGGTGTGATATTGTAATATAATCATAAAGGAAACATTGGAAATGTTGAAACAACTTAAGGCACTAGATCATAAAAATATGTCTAGGATAACATCAAAGACATCATGATACTAATGGTATAGTGACATATTAGGTACACTCCATAATCCTTGGAATTATATCCCATGAGACTAAAAGTTTAACCAATGAATTAGAGAACAATATAATTCCACAAACACCTCTAACATTCATTTCATTATCATTCTTAATTGTTCCCCATAGATAATACAACACAAAATAATTCATCATCATATTTTATTCCATGATCTATTATAATGGAATAAAAACATGAAATACCACCAAATATAATTATAATTTTATAAATAATAATAGTACTGATAGGAAATGGTTTTTGTTATTCACTATACAATTATTTTCCATGGGAAGTCACATTGAAATTTCGAGAGAATAACAAGATAATATGAATGTTTATGTGAGTGATTGATGAGATTTAAAGGTCTCTCTCAACATTTATACACAAAATGGATACTTAATGGATATGTAAGAATAATCCCCATAGTATGAAATAGATAGTCAATACATAAGAAAAAGAAGATACTAGAATAAAGAAGACGAGATGCTCCCTAACCTTGAGAGGGTGATTCTAATTTCTTTGGAGGAGTTTGTTGAGAGTTTCAGGGATTATAAGGAGGATTGTATTTCTATTAGGGACAAGTAATGATGTTATAAAAGCGTTTTTTGTGAAGAAAAATTGGAGATCTATATTGTTTATATAGGAAATTATGTGGTAATTCTCAATCATTTCTCAAAATAACGTTTTGGACTATATATAAAAAAATAACCAAAACCAAAAATCATTCCATGATTTCTACCCACAGTTTCTTCCAAATATGAGTTAATTTCATTATTTTTTAAGTCCAGTGGACGAAAATATAAAAATATGACCCTTTCTGATGTGGAAGTGAGTCATATCCTTATTGAAATGATTTTAAAACCTCAAAATATATTATCAGTTTTAAGGATTCATAATGGAGTTATATAATTAATAAAATAAAATAAAAAGAATAAAATTTTAAAAATTAGAAATATAATTGGATGTGGAAACCAGATATTGTATATATTACATCATTTTTTGTAATTATGATGTCATAATACAAATTGTATATTTCTACTATATTTAAATTTTATCTAAAAATTAATCTCTCCCAAAAATTATGAAAAAATAACTCTTGGATAATTTTTTTGTTCTATTTCAAAAATTAATATTTATTTTATGTAAATAATTTTATAAATATGTATGTTTTTTATTTTAACTGTAATAATTTATATTTATTGAGTTATGTTTGGTTTCTTGATAATAGAAGTTTTCAAACCCCTATAAAAATTACATTTGACTTCATAAAAATTATATGATAATATATATGAAAAAACTATTATTTAATTTTAATATTTAAATATAATATTATTTATTTTAATAAACAATTAATTCAAAAAAATAAATTCCTTAATTAAATTTTAATATTAACCAAAATTAAAATATATGTTTTAATATATCAAAATTAAATTCATTTATTTAGACACAAAAATAATTTGAAAATATGTTAACTATTCTATTTACTATATATATTCATATTAAAATGGTCTTGATACATAACCCTTTAATTAAACAAAAACCCTTAAGATTATGGTGTGCAATGATGTTACATTAATGTGGTGGTTTTCTATCATGGTTTCATCCATGATCTCGATGAGCTTGAAATGTTCATGTAAATGGTTTTTCTAAATCTTTAATTATTGGATTTAATCTTATTCTTTGTCAATGGAAAATTATAGTGATGATATATCCCTCATATAGTCTGAAAAATGAGCATCGTAGTGTTTGATCCTACTGGTTAAAGGCATCACTTCCTTTGCCTGTGTGAATTGGGTTTATCAAAACCCTTAATTTATAGTTTTCATATGATTATTATTCAATAGAAATATTATCAAAAGTAACGATTCTTAATGATATTTTAAATACAATATGATAAAATGAAACTAAATAATTTCTTTTTTTTCTATATCATTAATATATATTAATTCATCTAATTAAATCATATAGAAAATTTTATTTATAAATGTTATGGTGGTTACAATATTCCCCCCATCAGAAATTCCTCCACAATTTTTTTCATTTCAGCCCCTAAACTAGATTTGGGTAATTCTATTTCATCATTTCATCTAGTTCCTTTGTTGCTTCTTCATACTTGGGGTTTCTCCACAGTACACTGACCAGGTGTATTGTCTAATTTCATAGATAATTTTCTCTATGATCTAACATCTTTACAGTCTACTCCTTATATAAGATATCATTCTCTAATGGTGCCACATATGTATTTTGTACATGTGAGGTTTATGGTATTTACATACTTAATAGGGATACATGGGATACACCATGTAGATGAGATAGGATATGTGTGAGTTCTAGTTGATAGGCTCCCGCTAAAATGTAGTCTTGGATCTCAAAAGTGCAGATGTATCTTGGACTATGATTTTCCTTCCTCCAAAATCTCATGATATTATTCAATGAAGATATATAGTGTTATAACTGGTAACTAGTTAGAAACTCTAGGTCTCATTAATGATTGTCTACATAGCTCTTTTGTAGACTATACAAAACATTGATGTGTTTTGGAATGGTCTTGACATTTTAAACTGTTTCTTCAACCATTCGAGGACCTCGTAGATTGGGTTCCCCAACTTTATCCAATAATATATGTATTTTTCCTCACTTACCCTAAATGATTTTATATGGGAACATTTGGATTCTTCATTAGAAACAATTATTGTATAATAAATTGATCAAAGGAATATGTTGATCATATCCTCCTCTAATGACAATTTAGAATGCTCTCAACATATCCTTGTGTGTTTGGATTATCTACTATGATGCGTCATCATTTTGTGGGAATCAAGCAGTGGTGATGTTCAAAATAGTATTTAATGAGTTTTGGAGGCTCTTAAATAACATAGAGGTAAACCCTGGGACTCGGTCAAATAAAATCGATTTTTGTGTTTCGTGAATCCATAAAATATCTCTAATGTATATACTTTCATGTTGATCGGGTGAGAAGTCCTCTTAAATTTCAATGATGTTATTAGTCCATGTAAAACGATCCACCAAAACCCATATATCATTATTTATTCTGGATGTATTTTTAATACTAGTGAAATGTTTCATGGTGATGTTTTACAATTTCCATATAGGTATGGATAATGTTTTCATCATCCACATGGATTTCTATCTTTCACCCTTCACTGACTCAAATACAAGACATATTGAGGTGTATTACACAATCTTTTTCTTTATAATTTCCTGAAAATAATTCTCTCCCAGACCTAAATACATTATTGTGTGTCTTGGATGGGAGTGGATGGTCGAGCAATTTGTATCATCCAAAAAATCCTTCTTCAACTCTATATTTTATGGTACACATAGTCGGGACCTAGATCTCACAACAAATACTACAACATTAACATTGAACATTGAGGATTTACCTTTTAATATAGATTACACATTCTTTTGAATTCACAAATTATATCTTTGTTAATACTTTATTCTTTTGAGAAGGTATGCCTGATCAATCATTTGTGAGAGGATTGATGACGTTCCATCATTCATCATTTCCATGTACATCCTTTACACATCTATGAAGATCAGATCCTTCACAATTATAATCAATGAAAAATTATTGGATACATTCTATATAGATCATTTTTAAACATATTTATTTCCTAGAATGGTATTGTATTGAGTATTCATAGTCCTCGATCATATCTAACCATCGTCGTTGGTGAATATTCATCTCTTTCTATATAAATATATACTTGAGGCTTTTACGATCCGTATGTATTTCACACTTCTCTCCAAAGAGATAATGCTGCCATATTTTCAATATAGAGATCTATGTAGATAACTCCAAATCATATTGTGGTAGTCCTATTCATGATCTATCAATTTATATGAAAAATTGTCTATCACATTTTCATTTTTCAATAATATATATCCTAATTACTTCTTAGAATCATTGCTGAAAACCATGAAAATGTATCCACTCATTGGTACTGTGAATACATATATAGTGATAAGCCTCTATTTGAACACATTTAAGATCTCTTCCATTTCATCATTAAAAACAAACTTGACTCATTTCCGAGTTATCTTTATTAGACTATTTGAAAATCATGATAAATTTCTCATATTACAGTGATAATAATCAATTAACCAATGAAAAATAAGGATTCTTTTTATAGATGTTAGCCTTGGCCATCTTCTAATTTCTTCATTCATGGAATTGTCAAAAAATATCTCATTATATGTTATAATATAACATATTAATGATACTTCCTTTAATGATTACTCACATGTTTTTACTTTTAATGAAGATTCTCCTTCAATAGGGGTTTTAACACAATGTTTAGATTCTAATCATGATACTTCGTTCTATTAGAGTATAATAAAATATCAACTATAATAACTACCAAAATCTTGTTGATTTAATATATAGAGATTATTTTTATCATGTCTATTAAGATTACTCGATCATTATTTATTATTAATGGCTTTACTATGAACTCAGATTGTGCTAACCTGGTAAAAAATGTAGTTTTGGGGATATCCTCCATATTCAAAATTAATTGTTTATATAATGACCAATTATCCACCACGGAGAACAATCATGCTTTTCATTTTCTGATAAAACAATTCCTTAACAGGCGGAAGATGATACATATTCATTATTGTGATCTTGTTAAGATCAAAATAACCAATGAAGTGGTGCATTGACTGATTCTTCTTATTGAGGAAAAGAATTGGTGCACCCCATGGTGAATAACATGGGTGTGTGATCCCTTTATCAATATTCACATGTAGTTGTTTCATCATCTCTTTAGGTTCCACAACATTCATTCTATATGTTGTCTTGGATAATGATAATTCCCCATGTATAATCTTGATTCAAAATTCACCTCTCATCTATGAGGAAAACAGTGACATTTTTTAGAAAACAAATCTATATACTCCCATTCAATATTCATGTCTTCAAGGACAATCCTTTCCCTAGATTAAATCATTATATATATATATTCATACCTGTAGGAAAATAATATCAATTCTTGAGATGTTAGTTATAAAGAAGATCCTTGCACTTGTTCAGAATCGATGGAAAATTAGTGATATGTAGAGTGATTTTTATATCATGAAAATTTATGTATTCCTTATATAAGGAAAGTCAATCCATTCAAATAATTTAATAAAATTCACGAAGAAAGAGTATCATAATGTTTTATGATAAATTAACCTCACAAATATTTATATAGGAGGAGTTATGTACTCAGGATGAAATAATTTCCCCATTTTCCATTTTAATCGACCACAAAATTCCATGATTTGTTGTGGTGATTGAATAGTTCCATTAAACATGTTTTATATAAAATAATTTTTAGAACTAGTATCAAAACATACATTCTCTATTATTTAATAAATACATAGTGTACCTATCTCAACATTGATGTTGGGATCTACCTTAGTGGTTTTGATTGAGGAAGTTATCTTTTACAACCATGTAGGTTATTGGTAGTCTCCAAAACCCCATTTATTGGTTTATTAGTTTAAAAAATAACCCTATTACTTATAGTTGAAACAATGATCCATGCAGTCTGGGTTGACCTGATCATTCCTTTCCCCATCACTTTAGGGTTTTTCTCATGTTGGTTATTTTTATCTAGGTCTCCTTCATTACTAAACGTTAATCAATGTCTCTTTCCCATTAGGCAATTATGGGGTCCTTTTTTATACATTTTTGAGAAGTGGAATGTTGAAATTTCGTTGCACTATGAGATTTCTCCGGCCAACCATGAGAATCAAAATCAACTTTCCACTTCTTATCCTCATGTTTCCTTTGATATTCAATAATCTGAATTTTGTATTTTAGGTAACATTATATAATTTCCTCACATTTATAAATGTCTTGGATCAACTGGGCTTTGGTATAATTGTTTTTATTCCATAAAAGAAGTGGTAAACATTGAATTCATGGCTAATGATAAATCTATTGGTGTATCATGCAAGTCTTGTGATGTTTTCTGGGTACATCTAGATATATTAGTCATCGTTTTTCTTGAGGGAAAGATAATCTCTTTCGATTTTAAGTCATAGATTATGAAGAAAATATTTACCAAAAAACGTATTCTGGATTTCCTTAAACCCCTTTGCATTGATTAAATCCTTAGGATTAATATTATTGATCAATGTCCAACACTGATCATATTATCCATCCACATGGTCAACAACTAGTAGAACCTTCTCTTTCTAATAACATTGATTGATGGAGAAGATATTATTAATTTTGTTGATACATTATTATATGATAAATAGATCATATGATCAACTAAAATCTGTTACCCTTTGTTGCATAAAGGTCTTAATTGTTCTATATCTCTTCATAGGGGTATTTAAAAGCTCCACATAATCCATATTTCTATTCAGAACCTAAGTCATCTAAGGGATTGTCATCCTAAAGTTCACTAATCCTCCTCTAATCTAGTTCGAATATCATTTGGTCAGTCATCACATTTCCACTCACCAAAAATGTTAATCTAATTCATAAAATTTTCTACCATTGACTAAAATAATGAAAAAAATTAGGGATGATTATTTTTAAACTATTAAACACAAAAATGGTAATTTAGTTACATTGAAGGGATTACATATAAATGACATTTATTTATTGACTTATAAATTTCTAGGTTTAAATATAAGTTATCCATTATCAATTTCCTAACATATATTCTTATGGTCAGTTTGGTTTCCTTGATAATGTTTTTTAATGATCTTGTGAATTTTACAATTCAAATCCTTAGGGAGTGTCATACTAGGTGTGCATCAATGACCATTTTCGTGCACCAGTTCCTAGTTGAGTTAGATCCATGTGGTTTTTTAGGTTTTACCCCAATGAACATTTGTTCAATTGCCACATCCACTATTAGTATCCATAAATGGATGTATTTTATTGGAAACCAATTACTATATAGGTTTATCAAATATAGGGATGGTATACTATTATTAGTTTAATCACTAAGTCATTAATGATTCTTTTCTAATATTAATCCCAAAAAACAACTAATATTTTCCATTTATACCAAATATGACAATCTAAATGTTATTAATTATTTATTCATGATTTATTACATAGGGAATCACATAATACAACCCATAAGATCAATAATTATAGGGTATTGTGGAATTAGTTACATTACATAAAATCATTAAATGGGGAATACATTATATTTATTGGAAACATCCTTAAAATGGTCATATTATTCCAACAAACATAAAATTTCATGGGATAACCAGGAGACATACATAATAAATGGTTGATCTATGAAGTCCAATAATAGAATAAACAAGTAATATCATGAAGAAAGTAATAAAAGTTAGAAAATACACATTTCCATGGGGCATAAAAGGAGTGATATTGAAAAAATATAAAAAAAGGCATGGTATAACATGATAATAATTAAGGAAACATGGGAAACATGGAAAACACATAAAACACTACATCATAATCATTGTTGAAGGGTAAAATACAAAAAATTATGGAAGAAGTCTTATGATGGATTAGGTTCACTCCATAATCCCTTTCATGATGTATCATTATACTAAAATATTACCCAATGCATTGGAGTGCTATGTATTTTTGGGTGCAACCGTCACATTCATTTCCTTACTAGGAATAAGTGCACCACATAGATCCTAAAACATAGATTAATTAATGAAAAAAATTTATTTTATGGTCATGGAGTGGGGATAAAATACATGTATGTCCCCACTGAAAAAGTATGAGAGCATAAATTTGAACATCCTTTATAGAAAATAGGTACAAGTATTCACTATTAAATTATTTGGAATAGAAAATCCTGGTGAAATTCTGATAGTATAAAGGGGGAATATGATTGTTCATGAGAAGAATTGAAAACAGTTAAATTGGAATATCATAATTTAGTAATATAATGGTTAGTAATTGTGATATGTTAGAAAAAATACCAACATTAGTAAAGGGAGATAAAATACATAAGATAAATAAGATAATTGAATGATGAGTATATGAAGAGGATCCCTTACATTGAGAGGGTGATTCCAAATTATTGGAAGGAGAGTATTTCGAGATTGTGGGAACTATGGGAGGACACTAAATATTAGAGGGATGGGTATGGAAGTGCTCTATATTTTTTAGTCAATATAAAAGGGATATTTCTTGAGTTTATATACGATATTAGTGGGGAATTCATTATCATTTCTCACACTTGGGATTTGGACTCATTATAAAAAAAAATAGAAATCAAAAATCCTTCCATGGTTTTCCCCATCGTTTTTATCAATGAGGGATGGATTTCATTATTTTAATAGGTCAATGTAAGAACATATTAAAATATCACCATTTTTTATATGGGAGTGTGTTATTTTCTTAATGAATTCAATTTAAAAAATTTAAAATATATTGTAGGATATGGAATATTCATAATGGACTTAAAAAATTAATCAAATAAGCTAAACAGTTATATAAAAGGGAAAACAAATATTTTCTCATATAAGACATTTATAATATTTATTACATCATTTTTTCATTGTGATTTCATAATACACACCATATATTTATACCGTATTTAATATTTATTAGATAATTCAAATGTCATGGAAAAATATTAAAAATTTACCATTTGGTAATATCTAAATTCTGATTAAAAAATTAGTATTCATTTTATTCAAACTAACCTTCTAAATATGTGAATTTTCACTTTTAAAATATGTATCTACATTTATTTAAAAATGATCGGTTTTTTAAATAATTTTTTTTTCCATTAAAAAATTTACATTTTACATCATAAAAATTTTATGGTAATTTATATTCAATAAATGTTAATTAATAATTATATTTTAAAAAAATTATTTAAAACATCCATAAATTCATCAAAATATTTTTATAAATTGAATATGAATATTACCCAACAGTAAAATTTATATTTTATTATATCAAAATAAAAATAATTTATAAAGTGACAATAATAAGGTAATAATATTTTCATTATTGTATAAAATATATGTGTTCATATTTTCAATGTTGTAATACATATACCATTAATTCACCACCAAATTCGCTAATTGTAAGGTGTGCGATGGTGAGAATTTCTTGGGGTGGATCAACGTTCATGGTTTGGACCATTATCTTGATGAGAATGAATGTCTCACGTAAATTGTTTTGATTATTCTTAATTTGCTGGAACTCATATTTTGATTCATCATGGGAAACACCCCATGATGTTATCTCCCTCAGAAGGTCCAAAAAAATGGGCTATATAGGGTATGATTTTACTAGTTGAGGTAATCACCTTCTTTGTCTATTTCAATAGGATTTATCAAAACCCTATATTTTTAAAAATCAAATGATCAATGGTCAATAGTTATATTATCAATTGTAATGATTCTTAATGACATTTCAAATATTATTGTATATAATTATACAAAATATTCTCATGTATTTTTAATATCCATAATCTATAGTAATTCGTTTAATTAAATTAAATGTGTAATTTTATATTTAAATACTTGGTTCATTATAGCTTGAGTATCCTAGTTTAAAAGATCCCTGAAAAGCACATAATAATATATAATATATGGATACACCACTAGTTGGAGTGCTCATGGTATTATTTTGACCGGCCAACCATATTATCTTATGGTTCCTTAATCTATTGAGTGAAGTCATATCATCAAAAATCATTAAAATTATTTTATCAACACTTGACTCTAATTTTGAGAAATATAGATATGGATAATCCATTGATTTTAACTTTAGTTAGGTCATCATATATTTTTAAAACAATATCCATAGTAGTATGAGTCACACTCAACAATGGATGACCAAGCACCCCTGAACACCTTGTTTTTTCCAAATGTAAATGATTTTTGGAGTTTCGGACTTAATATTTAATTGATTATTTTTATTATTTTTTTGTCAATTTATGAAATCAGTTTCTTTCAGATATGCATGGTCTATGTGATCACACTTACAATTGATTTTCTAATAAATATAAAAAAATCATCATGTCATAAATTGATTTAATATATATGTTTGGTTGTTTACTATTTTATGTGATTGCTTAAACATGCATATTCAAAAAAATAATAAATAATTCATAAATTTAATAATGAAAATTAATGATAATTAGAATATTATATTTGATTATCTATATAAATGCATTGGAAAAAACCATAACGTATGTCTGTAATAGATAAGTTAGTTCTTAACTCATATTGCATCCCACACCATGACCCAATGTGCTAGAATCGCATCTAAAATACAACCATATCACAACATTTTCAACATCATAATTTTTCTTCATAATAATACATACACACCCATACACAGGTGACGAGGTCTTGGTAATGCGTAATATACAGATAAAAAACACTCGTCAAAACACATTCCCTTATACATATTAAAAGATAAAAATTAGTGATTTCATTTAATTAATTACATGCGTCACACAAAATAAAATAAAATAATTAAATAAATAAATTTCTAGACATACATTGGTCAGTTTGTGCCCGAGATTAGTCATCTCAAATTTTAAACATTAAATTTCTATAAAATTATATAATGATTTGAAATAAAATAAATTAAATGAATTATTAGATTCAAATATTTTATATTTATTTGGTCCTACGAATAATTTAATTTTAATAAATTAATTAATTAATTAATTAATTAATTTAGCATATATAATTAAAATAATTTATTTTTTTAATATTTAATATAATATTTTTAAACCAAATGTGATTTTTAATTAATTTAATTTAATACCTAATGGTAAATTAATAAAATAATTTAATTTTTTATTTTATAATAAATTACCAAACCCCAAAACCCCTCACAATGCTTTTACTGGTTAAGAAGAACCTGCACGTGCCCATTTTGCTCCATGACATGTTCGTGCATGGATTTTAGGTGCTATACTGGTCTGGCCATATCTATTCTGAGTTGGGTGGACCCACCCGACCCACAATGGGAACCTGTAGTCTTGCTGTACCTCCTAAACTATATTTTACAACCAACAAGATGTACCTCAGAGATCACTGGAGTGGGATGATCTACTATAGGTATATTGGCTAAGGATTTGGGGTAACTGACTATCATGAGGGAGGAAAGATGGTCTCCCAAGCTAGCCTATGGTGGTAGAACCATGTGGCCATCTCTGGGTTACATTATAGGGGCAAAAGATGATTTAATTTTACCAACATGGTGGCCAAAGACATGGTCAGGGATATCAGACCCCTGCAGATGAACCTAGAAGGTGGAAGAGGGCTACAGACTATGGTGGGTCTAACTAGTGAGGGGAGATGGTCTTGATTGAGGTGGGTTCGAGTACCAAGTGTTTGAGGACTAGTGATGTAGAAGATCTCATCTTGGGAGAGGCTATCGAGACGAGGGTATGACGCCATAGGACAGTTCCCAGGAAGGAGTCAGATTGAGGCCTTTGGGTAGATGTGGTATGAAAATAAGATCATGTTAGGGGAGAGGCCCTGTGGGATGATCCGATGGTGGCTGCGGGTGTAGGTCGGCCTACAAGGATGGTCGTAGGTGGCAGATTAGGAGGGAGGGTAACACTCGTTCTTTCATGGGAAGGTGGATGGGGATGTACCGACATGGGTAAAAGGGTGTAGTAGACCAATTTTGGATCCATATAGACAAATAACATTATTTAGTTAATTAATAAAGATTGTTTCTTCTTTATATAGTGGATTACATAAAATATTCAGAGTGGGTTCCCAACCTCCGATGAATTTAATGTCCACTAGATATGGAATAAATAATAATTATGAAAAATTTCATCATGTCACATATATTATTTATCTATTATCACATAACTAAATATTTATATTACATGATAAAACTGAATCATTTAACATGAATCATGATTCCCACTAATACTAATCAAACATAGACTATTAATATAATATTCATTCGTACAATATTATTCTTTGTATTTACAAAAGAAATTATAATCACTTTTAATACATGAAATCAATCTAATTGTAATTTTCATAAATAAAAATGAGTTTATTTATATTAATCCGATCGATTATACTTGAAAAAATGTCTAACCCCATGGTGCATACCACTATGTCATATATACATATTCACCAAAATATTAAAGATTCATGAATACACAATTGTGTGTACCCTATATGACCCTATCTTAATATTAGTGAATGGGTTACAAAAACTAAGATGATAGTCTAGAAACCCATAAAGGCACATAAAGAGACATGGAGTAGTCATTGAAACAACAACCAACCCAAACACACACTCTGTAATATAATTTATTTTCCTATGATATATCATAGAGTCAAATTCACTCTTATGTAATAGTCCATTATTACGTTACTAGTTTTTTGATCTATTTAGATTTATTTACCATAGAATATCATTTTAATGGATTTATGAAAAAACTATCATCCTAATCAACCCGTAAAGAGTTATTATGTCCTCATCCCATAAGTAAAAATATATATCTTGATCATTTAACCAATTCCATACCACCAAGGATGCATCTAACCTAATCTACCTCACCATGATTATGTTACCATGGTCTTTTGATTAAAAAATGTACACGATAAAATTACATATATTTATAATGATCTCATGTCTGGAGGCTAATACACATGTCCATATATGGGAGCATAAAATGACACCAAAAACATGATGTGATCTTATTGGTAGGTCTGTTTACATGATCTCAACTACAAGAGATCATAAAGATTCAATTTCATGGGAATATGTCATAATTCTTTTGAATCCAAAACACGTGATAGTTGGACACCTACTTTTTCTAGTTAGTGTTATGTATATAGACCAAATGATGCATGTTTAATATTAATATCATTGTATCTCGAGGTTTCCATTATAGCCTAGGATCCTCTATTGCCTTTTGATATGAATTTTACCTGATGTAAAATATCATTAAATAGAGAACATAGAAACATCTACATGATAATGTTATGTAAACATCATGATTATATAACTTTTTACATGATATGGTAATCAAAATTAAGGATAATGATCGGTCTAGGGAACCAAAATTTACTACATCATTATTCTATTGAGAAAAGAATATTATTTAAGGGATTGACTATGTTTTATTCCATTGAAACTACACTCATTGAGACTTCACCAATTTCATAAAAATTACATGAAATATGATACTGATGATGTATGTTCTTCATCCATATATGTGACGGTAGATCCATTACAAGGGTCACTCCTATTGTATAATAAAAATAGAATGTTATATACTGTTTACTTCTTGAAACACATCAATATTCTGGATTAATTTTCTTATAAACAATTCATCTTTGGATTTCTCAGAAGCTACAAAATATGTATACTCTACTGTAGAATCTATAACCATAGTCACTTTTAAAATATTTTATTTGAAAAAAACCTCCTTTCAGACTAATGATGTACCCTATTTTCAATTTCATATCACCTAATCTATTTGACAAAAATCACATGCATATCCTCTGATGACTCGTTCCTCATCACTTCTATATACATGGAACATATCCTCAGCACACCTCATATAATTAATAATAGACTTGGATGTCATACAATGGTGGTCACCATGGTCAGCTTGGTATCTGAATACCACTATTATAGAATAGGCGATAACTATCAAAGTACATGCCAAAACATACAAGAGATTCCCAATCATCTATCCATATGGAATCCTTTACATTATTTATCTTTCATCATGTTTCTAAAGACACAATTCCCTAAAAAGGTGAATTTCATGTGGAAATGGAAACAATACCCTCATGGATAACTCCATAATAAACTTCATCAATATCTTATAAATGTATGTACATAGGTTTAGGATAATAAGTCAATTAGATCAATCAAGATGGATCTTTATCCCAATAAATTTTTCTTCTTTTGACTAATTCCTTCATCGAGAATCATTTGTTTAAGAAGGATTTAATTTATTATAAGACCAGTATTCCATTTCCAATAATTAACACGTGACAAACATAATTGTTTTTTAAAATAAAGAGACACCCACGAAACCATTTATAGAGAGACGTCTCATAGTCATTATTTATGAAACCATATTCCATTATGGTCTCATCAAAATGAATGTCCCATGAATTGTATTCTTACTTTAATCCATAAATGGATCATTGCAATTACCAAACAAAAATAATTCTTTTGGAGGCACAAATACTTCATGTTGTTCCATATAGTCATCTTCATAAAGATTCCCATTATAGAATGATTTTTTAAAATCAAATTTTTAAAGAATAAATTATGGAAGTCCATAATGGTGTGAATTATTAAAATGGGTTTCATTATTTCAACTAGTGAAATGGTTTCATCTGATCCAATTCCTTCCCACTGTTTATACAATTTTTAAACCAATCATGCCTTATAGGTACTGACAAGCCCATCAATGACATTTTTATTCTTGAATACCCATTTCAAAATAACATAATTTACATCAACTAGATGATCTACAAAATTATAGAATTGGATTTGGTTTTTCCATCAATTTTAGAATTCATGGATTCCCTCCACTTGGAAACAAATATTAAACTCATTACATACTTGTATGTTATGGAATACACATTATTAATTAATAATTTTTCATTTTCTTTTGTTACAAAGACACCATACTTTTCAGGTACTCTAGACACTATTATACTCTAATATAGTACTTGTGTCTCTAGAACATTTCCTTCCATGTGGATTTGTGAAATTTTTTCTTATACCAACTCTTGTGGATATTCAGCAATGAATTCATTAATGTCTATCACACTCCCACTATATCTTTTAGATATATTATCCAAACTAATAAATTTGGGTTTTCTGTAACTGATAATCAATTTTCCCAAAGGATTGTATAGGTAATATCCCTTTGTTTCATTGGAATATCCAATAAAGAGACAAATTATGACTCGAAGTAACATGTTGTTACCTGAGTAGGACTTAAAAAAAACATCACATACCCATATAAGTATGTATGAAAAAATGGTTTTCTTTCAATTCATTAATTGGTATGGAAAACCATCTATCACTTTAGATGGCACTCAATTTAGTATGTGTTCAACTATTTATGATTCATATCTGCATATGGACTTTGTAATACTCACATGATTCATCATTAATCCTTCCATATCCAATGGGGTACAATTCCTACATTCACTTAAACCATTCTATTTATCTGTATAAAGAGTAGTGAGTATATA
Source organism: Viscum album (assembly GCA_963277665.1). Taxonomy (NCBI): domain Eukaryota; kingdom Viridiplantae; phylum Streptophyta; class Magnoliopsida; order Santalales; family Viscaceae; genus Viscum; species Viscum album. Next base: position 1,370,857,893 of record OY728136.1, read on the forward strand.
TATAATCCCAAAATTCCATAACTAATCATTTAAATCATGAATTATATATTCTCCACTGTGGTATGTGTGGAGTTTATTTTTCATGAACCAACAAAGATACAATGGTACCAAATACCCGAACTAGGTCTGACATGGACCGAAGGGAATTTCATATCCCCACGAGTTATCTAATATCACCTAGCATAAATCCATATTTGCAATGGAATTATTTTTCCTAATAATTATTAAGATAATATATACACATTCATATGATCTACCCTCTAAATAGAGAAAGTATCTAAATCAAAAATGTAATGAAATACTCAAATAATACATCATCAAAAGAGACAACAGCTTAGAAGATAATTCTTAATGATAAACCAATGTTGCACGTAGATCACATCTCCACTGGTCACCTCCATCTCTATGGTTCCTGTGGAACAAGAATATCCACCACCTAAAATTAGATCTTTTCATTTTCATGGACTTGGAACAATATAATATACAAACACTTAAAGGAAAACGTAAGGTGCAAGCTATAAATCCTAGAAGGTCTCACCAAGTGGTACTTAATAAATTACATAACAATTAAATAAAAAATGATGTTGAATTAAATAAAAGGATTCATGTCATCAAAATTACATAGTTTCCACAACCCATGGTTCCATAATCAAATTATGTAAGATATATAAAAATTATCATTAATGAATATTTTATTAAAAAAATTATATAAAGAAGCAGGAATTGATAATATAGTTATATAAATAAAATCCATGTAATAATTAAATCATGTATACCATAGAACCAAATATCAAGACATGATGTTGGAAATTTTTGGGTAATAGCATCCCCTAAAAACTTAATTAGTGTTCTAGAATCAATGTGTGAACCCATCACAAAATTAAGGCCATTTTGAATAAACTCCCCATCAAGTCAAAAATGATTACCCAGTAGGATTATTTCGGTCTTATCAATATCAATCCAATTCTAGGGGTGATAAACTTATGCCCATCTCCTAACCAGGAACTAACTACATAGCCTCACATGTTTTTTAGTCAATAAATCAATCATATATGGGAAAAAATTATTTGAAATTAGTTCAAAATATAATTTCCCAATTTTAGATTTCTACATTCCTCTCTCATTTCAATACTAAATCATTAGTTTTAATCAATTACAATATTTTCAAATAATATTTCAATTCAATCCATTTATCACAAAAATCTATTTACAATTAAATCCATACATTTTAAAAAAATCCACCAAAAAAATCAAATTCCATTTAAATTAGGGGTTTTTCAAAATTTCTCTTATTTGTTTTAAAAATAAGACACCAATCGTTTCAAATAAAGATTTTTAAATCATTAAAAACCTCATATCAATTCAATTATATAATTAAAGGTTTATATTTTAGTGAGAAATAATATGGAAATACCTAATATTTCATAAATGATCAAATTTAAATCTGCAATTCGAATAATTAAATGAAGAATGATGGTTAAAGAGACAAGAAAGAAAATCATAAATAAAAAATATCAATATCAATATATGATTAAGACAAAAAATATTATTTGATTATACTATCAGAGAGGTTTATAAAATAGGATGACAAAACTATAGAAAGGGAGTTCCATGGAAATAAATGCAAAACTGAGATGTTTGAATGGGAAGAAATATCCCTCTACATATAAGAGGAAGCATAGTGTACTTGGGGGTCAACTTGTAGATGTATAATGAAATTAGTTGATAAAAAAAATAAACCCACTAGGAATGAGGGATTTAAATCATAAATATAATGTTTAGATCATAAATTCATCCAATTTAATATACACCAAAAAGGGATAACCTTAGATGAAAAACACACATAGTGAAGAATTTATTATGTATGATTATATTTTACAATGTAAATAAATTTATGTAATATTCCATTCTAATAATTTTGTCCATTAGACAATTCACATCTTAAATAATGTATATATGGTGTAAATTCTTTCTATAGATAATTCTATGAACAAGAATCCATTAAAAACACACAACAACTTCCAAATCACCCTGGGCCGAAGAGTGATCCATCTAAAACCCTTAAAAATCTTATACCCAGAATCATATAATTGAAACAAACATAAATTCCATTTTATATTATTATATCACCCCAAACATATCAATCCACAATAATATATAAAGAAACCAAACAAAAAAAGCAATAAAAAAAGAATCAAGAAGTATCTTAAATAAGGTTATGAGATGTTACAACCTCTCCACCGTATACTATTTTTATCTACATAAATACTATCAAGATGGTTTAATACCAAGGTGATAGGGACATTGATATCTAATAAATTCCACTTTCTCCCATGTATCATGTGAATTAGATCCATGTTTCAATTTCACATGGACCAATGGTATTATATTCATTTGAGGAATTATTTTCATAGAACCAACAATCCCTACTGGATGCTCATTCAAAGAAAAATTAGTATTAACACAAAGATCTTCCTAGATTAGAATATTATTATATTGTTAAATATAGTTCTGAAACTTTGATATATTAAACACACTGTGGATTTAATTCAACTACGGTAGAAGTTCCCAATGGTAGGACACTTTCCACTATTACTCAAAAATATCAAATGGACCCAAAAACCACATTATATGATTTACTAGTTTTTAAAGAAACATGTGATGACAACGAGTATAGACTCTAAATAAAACATTATCACTAACTATGATATCCAAAAATCATCGTCATTGATTAGAATAATATTTATAGAACATCTATCCAATTGAATTTATCTAAAAAATCCGATGAATAGTCTTCGACATCTCTTAGAGAATATTTGGTCTATCCAAGGAACATTGACCAATATTTAACCAAGACAATAGATACCTAAAAGGACTTCTATTAAATGCCTAAAAAGGATTTATCCTAATAAAGGACTCAGAATTATTGTTATTGAAAAACTGAACTAGTCTTAAATTGTCATCCAAATTATACCAAATCATGAATGCAAGCACAAAAATTGTCTTCAATAATCTGTATATCTCACAATGTTTGGCCATCCATCTATGGATGATATTTCATTATCTTATTTACATAAGGTACCATGGATTTCTGGAGTCCTCTATAGAAGAGATAAGTGAAACATGGATCCCTATCAGATGTTATATATTATGAAACTCCACATAATCTAAAAATCACAATCATGTTTATATGTCCCAATTCCTCAAATTTGGTAGTATACTAAATGGGAATAAAGATACACAATTTTTTATCCTACCAATCACAATCCATAACACATTATTCATTAAATTGTTATATGAAAACCTATAAATGAAATCATTCTATATAATCTCACTTACATGTCATCACTGTAGGTGGATGAATAAAACCATAAGGTCTTTGATACCCAACTTTATCTTGTTAGAGGGTATAAAAATGAGATACATTGATAGTGGTTTCTCATATTATACCTTGAAATGAGAATCATTATAATGTATCAAAGAATATCTTCATGGTACTATGGTGCACCACCCACCATGAATTATGGAAATATCTCAACACATACATTTTAACATGAAAATCCACAACGTACCATTTCATAAAATAGTAGATACTCCCTCAACAGAGTTAACAAGCACCAAAGGTCTCCCCACCAAAAATAGATTTCATGATTCCATGAAATTAATCATCAAGATATTATTCCTAAAAAATATCTCCATAAGAGAGGAGGTCAACTACATGCTCAAAAAGACAACCTCAGACTCATTATCATGGAATCCAAAATGCAACTGAGCAAAGAGAACCAACAGATTGAACTCTTATGACGTGTTCTCGAGGATAGGGTAATAATTTTTCAATATAAATCATCTTAATGACATTTCCCATGATAGGGGTTTATGAACTGTTGAAATCAAAACAATGTGGGTTATACACCCAATTGCGCTGTCAAATATTTAAATATTTTTTAGAGAATCTAACAAATCATGCTTTTATGGTTATAAAATATCATAAAAATTTCTCCAAAAATACAACGTCTTCTACTCTTAATAGAATAAATCGCAACTACATGTTCGATATCATGGTTCATATAATTCCTTTCTTGTGGACTAAGCTATAAGGAACAATATGATACCATGTGATCACTGTACATAATAATACAACCCAATCATGAAACTGATGGGTCAGAAAAACCACGTAGCCCTGACCATGCTCTAGAATATTCAACATTCTCATATAAGTAAAAAGGAATTTTATCCTAAAAATAGTGACATTTATCATCGAAAGTGAACTTCACTCACATATAATTTAGGGAAGTCATTAGAAAATCCATTATCATCAATTCAATGATGAATCTATATTAATATATCAATAAGACAAAGAAGTTCTATTTCTAGAAAGTATTTCGTTGTTTCTACCATTTCATAAAATCATCCAAATTATATCGATCAACTGAAATACCATATTCTGAGAATATATTTTATATGAAAATCACTTCCCAAATCTGGAAATTGCATTTGGAAAGCTTCGTGTATAATAAATGATTTTTTAGAGTTTCTAAAATTACTCTTAAATGATTGATATGGTCCTCCTCATTCTTTGTGTAAATGAGAATATTATAATAACATACAACCAAAAACAATTCAATGCACACATGAACATTCATATTCATCATTAGATAATTTTTTAGAATAGATGTCATAATAAGATACTCTTAATGGCCCTAACTACTTACGAATGTTGTCCTTACAATGTCATATTCTTTAGTTATCAACTGTTGATAACCATATTGAAGATTGATCTTTGAGAATCCTATCACCCTTTTCTATTGGTTAAATAATCATCAATATGTGGAAATATATATTTATTCTTTACTGTGACTTGGTTGATTTTCTGGCAATAAAAACACACAAAAATTCGTCTATTATCATTCATCATAATGAAATTTGGTTCATCCCAAGGTGATATGATTAGAATTAAAAATCATTCCCCTTGAATATCCAAATCCTAAATCTTTAACTCTTTCAACTCGACAGGTTATATACATTAAGAAGTAATAGACACTAGATGTGTACTAAGTACTAAATAAGAAAGAAAAATCCACCTCAATTACGGGTCTAATGATAGCGAAATTATAACAAAACACAATAGGAAACCTGTTGAAAAATATGGAGGTATAATAACTCAATGTTTCTCAGTCTAATTAAAAGGAAAACACTTATATTACCCTTCCCAACTCCAATAAAATTAGTTCTAAATCTACTTGAACAGTCATCCAATTCTCCTTGAAGAACACATAACACCCCATCAAGTGTGGTATTGAATACCAATCAAAGATAATAGTCAATCCACTCGATATGAGAAATCATCCAATACTTCAAAAAAAAGACTTCAAGTGGTTTCATGTTGAGATCTAGAAAATTCTAGGTAAGATTTATCTATGATAATGTGATAACACATGTAGGAATGTGATGAACCTACTCTCTCATCTTTATGTGGGGCGTAGTAATATCCACCCAATAACAAAAAATCTCCATTGGAATATTCATCAAATTTAACACATGAGTTGATATAAATGATTGATATTTAATAATATCAAAAAAAAATATTTACTAAAGATGATGATATAGTGATAGTAGCTCTATCCGTCACTGAACCCACATCATATTCCTCTAGAGACACTTACACATCCTAAATGAGCATCATTCTAGATGCATGTTGCTCGTACCCCATACATTATGATGTACCTTATTTCGATACGGTGATTTTTAGTAAAAATAATTGTGTTACACTATTTGGATAATAAAATCAATCGATGAACTTATGTAGTTGTCCAGAGAAGCTGTATGAACAACAATTCTTGAGTACCTCAATGCAAAACCATTTATAATTCCCAACCATTACCCATTGGAAACAATTTAAATTACACATAAAAGAATCTGTGAGAGGTCTAGATGAAGAATACTATTGATGACCATCAAGGGACTCATCAAAATTACTATTATATTTATGAAAACCAACAAAACTACCATTGGGAGAAGAAAAGACTATCACAAACCCAAATTTACCAGCCACTTCCTGGTCCAACATCATTTCTATTTCTAGTAAATCACTATAAGATGTGATCATCATCATAAAAATCCACAAAACAATATTAGGTCAGAGACCCATCTTGAACCTCCAATCACTCATTCTCTCATAGGATACAACCTCATGTGAAAAATCAACTATCTCATTAAAATGGATCACATTTAGCATTGTGGTCTTGTTTCCACACTGAATGTTGAAAAACTCCATGTATTTCTTTAGGACTATCGAATATTGTTAGAGATGACCACTTCAAATAACCATATGTTACTTTCTCTCAACACCCTCATGCTTCATTTGCATCACCATCAAATCTGACCATCACCTACAAGGTACCACAAACATAAATGTAGAACATTTAAAAATTATATATTCTGGTATTTAAAAGAACTCAAAAATATTTTCTATAATTTTCATCAAATACATATCCTCTTGATGATCATTAATATCGTAAAAATTTTGTGATTTACATCAAATAAAATCTTCATCCTGATCTATAGACTCACCCCATATAGGTTTCGCTATAGAATCCTAAATAGGAACAAGTGAGGGCAGTTTTCATAAATCATAGTGCTCATCAATATCCATCTCAATAAGATTCGGGTCCTCCATAGGATTCCCCTTCTATGGTTCACCATTTTATTCCTTCTATGGCCTATTTGAATTTATTCTTGGAGGCATGATGCAACAATAACAAATAACATAGAAATAATCAGCAAGGATACACATATGATCAGCATAAATTATATTCACAAGAATATAAATTCAATCAATCAGAATTCGTGATTGGAGTTTCAGCATACACATATCAGAAGCAGGAAAAACTCTAGAATCAGATCAAAATATTTCTGAAGACACTTTTACCAAATTCCCATCGTGATAGAATGATCGCTATGATGATTACAAGACATTAATTCACTCATAACTACATTATATGTATTATCTAAATGGAAACATATCTAGAAGGACAACCCAACTACACACATAGTACATGGAATGGTACACAACATAACCTAGAACTCTGATACCATGTTATCATGAACCATCCAGATTACATCAGTAAGATAATACCCAAGAAAACTCGGAGATGTATTGAAAGAAATTCACGATTCCCATGAATTAGTGACAAACACCTTCCATAATACTAGAATAATGAATGAACAATTTTTCAACAACTATACTAAAGATAAAATATACAAGTCGGTATGATAAAAAATATATTTGAGTAAATTACCAGAAAAAAATAAGAAAGTTAGTACTAAAACAACACAACATAAAAAAGTCAAAATGACTTCAAATATTAATTTAAATTATATTCGCACATAAATAGTAAATATCTTCTTCACCAGTCACCTCTATCACTATGGGTCTCATGGATCAATAGAATCCACAACCTCTAAGTGGCACATTTCATTTTCTTTTACTTGGTATAAGAAAATCTTAAAACTCCCAAAGGAAATGATAGAGTGGGGCATATGAATATTAGTAGGCTCTAAAAACTTCTTCTGTGATATATTAAATATAAACTAAACCATATATACTTTAAATTTAATTAAAATGAGGTAAGGGATGATTTTTAGATATATTCAACAAAATATGCTTTTAAAATCATGACATAGTAGATATATTAAAATTGGAATAAATGAACATTTTATATAAATAATTTATATAGTAAGGTAATAATAAATAAATTATTTTTTCAAATTAATTATTTTGAATAGTAAAATAAAGTATATCATATCACCATTTTTAAATCAGGTATCATTCTTCAATGTGTTCACACATCACTTAACTCAGGCCATCGTGACTCAAATCCCAATCTGGGAAAAAATGATGCCGCATCATGTTTATGAATGTGTTTTTATCTTCAATCTAGTTCTAAGGGGTAAGATCCAATCATGACATTCCTTATTACACAAAAATTTACAAGTCTCACATATGATTTAGTTAATCAATTAATCAATTAATGATTGGAATATCAATCATTTCAAATCAATTCAAAAATGAATTTCCCACTCTTAGTTTTTAGTATGACATTATCATTCAAAAAATCAAACATTTTCATCAATTTGGGTCTTTTAAAATCAGTTTTTAATTTAATCCAATTATCAAGAAAATAAATTTCCAAATCACACCATAAATATTTCTCAAATATACAAAAAAATCCCAATAAAATTGAAATTAGGGTTTTCAAATAATCTCTAGGGCCTTTTCTAATTCAAACGTCAATCATGTCAAGTCCAGGTTTTTAAATATTTTTAAAATCCACATCAAATAAATCAAGAAATTAAAGGGTAATGTTTTAGGTTAAAATCATATAGAACCACCTAACTTTTAATTAGAAAAAAAATCTCCAACCATAATGGGGAAACGACCAAAAAATAATGTAGTAAAAGGATACCAATAAGAAAATCCAAGATTATAAACACCAATATCAATCATCAGTTCAATTGGAAAACATGAAGATCAATATACAATTCAATTTGAAGACACATGATCATACCACTATCAAAGAGGGTTATATAATAGGTATAGAGTACAATATCATGGGATTGAATAAGGGATCAAATGCAAAACTAAGACATTGAAAAGGGAATAAATCAATAAGTATGTAAAGAAGAAAGCTACAGGTTCTTGGGAAGTGAATACATTGAATAACTAATGAAATAATTTGTGTATAATAGATAAAACTACTAGGCATGAGTTATTTATCTCATAAATTAATATTTTATGAAATAAATTAATTAAGTGTAAAATATGATGAAAAAGAAACTACCTTGGTTTAAAAACAAACCAAGGGATTATTTTAATGTGCGAGTTCTTATTTTATGAAGTAAATTAATTTTCACCATAATCTATTATTATAGCAACCTGCCTTTTTATCACATAAACATTCATTACATTTTACAAAACCGAGGATCTTTATGGTTTATTGTCTTGGAAACGAGGAACTTAAAACATGAAAACATAAAAAATTCTTCTTAAACACTTGAAATTCTAATCCTTATGTTCATCCTAGGTTCATTGCGGCATCTCATAACCTGGGGACATACATCAAAAGAAAGGGTGAGAAGAAGGCCCAATATGGGAAACAAGGGGAAACATTTAACATGTGAACATGAGATACATCAACAATTTCATGAAATAGAACTTTACGGCATGAGAAAGAAATCATGAGGCATATAATAATAAAAATAACGTATTTAATTACTTGAAGATTTGGCTACAAAATTTAATATTGAATGTTTATAAGAACATGGTAATGAAATTTGAAAGATATACCATATTAAATGAAAATAAATGGAAGGAAGACAAAATTAAGATTTCTCTTATGAAAATTCGGTAGCCGAACAATGTCACTTAAACTTCAACAAAAATGAATTGACAAGATCAAATAGGGTCTCTCATAATATGAACATAAAATATCAGTATGATAGATATATATATCATACCCCAACATAATAAAAAGGATCTTTAAGGACTTGACATGAAAGTAGAACTTTGAAAAAATGGGAAAGGTGCAAGAATCCCTTAAAAATTCGGCTGCCTAACGGCATCACTTAAACATCAAAAAAAATGAATTGATGAGATCAAATATGGTCTCTCATCATATGATAATAAGATATCAGTATGATAGATATAGATATCATACCCCAACATTATAAAAAGTAACATTAAAGACTTGACATGAAAGTAGACCTTTGAAAAAGGAGAAAGGTGAAAGAATCCCTTAAAATTTCGGTAGCCTAACGGCGTCACTTAAAATTCAACAAAAATGAATTGACAAGATAAAATAGGGTCTCTCATCATATGAACATAAAATATCAGTATGATAGATATAGAGATCATACCCCAACATAATAAAAATTAACTTTAGAGACTTGACATTAAAATAGAACATGAAAATGAGAAGGGTGAAAGAATCCCTTAAAAATTTGGTAGCCTAACGATGCTACTTAAACATTCATAGAACGAATTGATGAGAGAAAGATGGGGTCTCTCATCATATAAACATGAAAAGGGAATTAGGATAAATATAAAATAACATCCTCAAACATAAGAACATGGAGCATAAAAGATATGACATAAAATAGAGTGCTTGGAAAGAAAGAGAGAGGTTAGATCCCTTACCTTAAACGTAACTCTCAAAACTCAAAGGATGGGACCTTGAGGGCTTGGGGGAACCTTGGGAGGAATCTTTGGGAGGTAATGAGGCTATAGCTTCGTTGGGGAAAAGTTGGGAGTCGAATGGATGGGAGGTTGTCTTGGTATTTATAGGGAATGTGAGGGGACAAGGCATTAATGGCCAAGGGATACCTCATTGGTGGTTTTGGAAAAACCATGGGCTTTCCCATGGTATGATCCCATTGTATTGGTACACCTCATACCTTATCGTAATATTCATAAGTCTACCATATTGATTACATACTTAATACATCATTTAATTATGTCATTAAACACCCGTAACTTAAAAACATTATTTTCACTATTCATAGAAAATTCAACGCTATGAAAAATCCCAAAATTTCAGCTTAACCAAATATCGATGCTCTGATTTCAAAAATGAACACTATTTTATAAAAATAATTTTATACATACTTTTAATTTAATTTTTAAATAAAAACACTATTCACTGAAAATTTATTTTTTTCAGAAAAATCCCCAAAAATTACCTTAGCATAATATCGATGTTCTGAATTGAAAAATGAAGTCCATTTTATAAAAATAAATTTCTAAATATTTTTAATTTAATTTTCAATTAAAAAACACTATTCACCCAAAAAAACTAATACTTGACTAATAATTCATGAAACCGTTATTTAACCATTTTATTAAAACACGTTACTTAAACAAGGTGCCTAGATTATATTAATAAATTTTTTAAGTGAGATAACTAATCCACTTGGTCACATTACTAATCCTAAGCATAAAATCACTATTCATAATTTACTATTCATCAATAATTACGTTGATCTTATTAGACACTAAATTTCGTACTGAACATAATTTTAGAAGACCATTTTTTGAAAATCATTACAAATTTTTAATTATATAAGGTTTACATAAACATTTTTAAATATACTTTCTCTAAAATTCATCAAAAATATGCATACTATATTTATCCGGACATTAAAAAATTCCTAAAATTCATCATATGAAGAAATCAAAATTTTTATTTAAAACAAAGGATTACACAAGGCAGTTATGATCTCTTTACATAGCCCCTTATCACACCAGCATAGTACCTGAGTGTAACGTTTGATAAGGTGAGAGAATCTGAGGGAGGCTCGACCAACATCGCACGAGTAGTAATTTATATCAGTTTTAACTTCTCGTGAAGCCGATTCCATTCTAGCTTCACACGATGATGTTCGGCTTGGGTTTGGTTCAGTGCAATGCCCAGTGGTGCTACCTCCTTCCCACATTCCGTTAGATGGGCTTTGATTGGCCTGAGACTATTGGATGAGGCCATCAAATCTTCTTTCTCTATTAATTAACCAACATCACTTGTATTTAGAGACAATAAGCTAAACGTTTAGTTTCCAGTGGTCATGTTGACCAATGGTCATATAACAGTCAAAACCCAATAGTCTCATTTTAATTATACTAATGTTATCAAAGGAAACAGTTTTTTTGAGTATAAAAAATAAAATAACACACAAAATTAGAAAACAAGATTTATTCAAAAATTTGGGTCGTTACAATTATGGTAGCTTCTGTAGAACCCTTGAAACATTTATACTTGGAATCCATTAATTAAAAAAACATACATCCCTAAAAATTCGGCCATTTACCCAATAAAAAATTCTCTACCCTTTATAAGAATAAAAAACAACCAAAAATGGAATTATAATGATAGATAAGATGTTGATCAAAAAATGTAACAATATGTTACCACCTCCTCACTATGACCACTATTTATTTCTTGGAATCTAGTAGTTCAGTTTCCATATCAAATATGTGAGGCCACTTACCTATAATTATTTCCTCATTATCCCATGAATCAATAGAATCATAACCATGCTTCTATAGAACATGGACCAAAGGTATCATCATCTTATGAAGAACCTTTTTCATAGAATCAACATTCTAGACTGGATGATCTGACATCGATAAATCAGGCTCATGATCAGGATCCTAACAAATCCAATCATGACATGGTTCTATAAAATAATATTGATGATGAAATACCTGAAATAAACTATCAATCAAATTCAACTATGGTGTAATTGAAAAACATAATTCCACTTTCCAAACCCAGTCAACAATCCAAATCGGACACAAATATTTTGACACTAGATTTTGTCATTTTCTAACACATCATTACCCCCGATGTGTGAGACTCCAATAAATTCTTTTTCACCAATTAGGAACATTTATGGTTATCATCATTGATTATGAGAAGACTTATACCAACTCTATTCCATAAAAATTATATGATAACTCAAATTAATCATCATCATCATCACTTGTACAAAACTATTTCCAAAAAATAAACATTATCAAATCTACAACCAATATAAAATAGATCTATAGGAAGGATAATAAGAGGACATAAAAAGTTCTATCCTGATATTAAATAATTAATTAATCTTTTTGGTGAACTCAAAAAGTATAAAATGGTCATCCCATCCTCCACCAATGTCAAGAATGCAAGCACAAAATATGTCCTCAACAAAATGTAAATAACGCTCAATTTGGACATCTTTATGTGGATGATATTCACTTATTAAATTGATATGGTATCTCATGGCCACCTAGAGGCCACTTTAAAAGAAAGAAATAGAATGGGTATCCCTATCAGTGCATATAGAATATAAAAGTCAATACAATCTGAAAATAGTTTTTCACATAGAGACTTCCCATGTCTGCAACAATGGTTATATCCCTAATAAGAATAAGGTGATATAATTGATTCATTATATCAAAATCAACCCATGACTCATTATATTTATGAGGGAAACATAGAAACCAATCAAATATAACTATAGAAATATTTTACCACTTCCATGTTGAATGTCGATGTGGCTGAAAAAATCATAATGCTCTTTAATAATTTTCAATGAAATTTATGCATGTATAATAATGAGAAACAAACTCATAAATGCCTCATCTCAAATATGGACACACAAGTCATAAATAAATTTAATAAAAACTCTCCATGGAACCAGGTTTAATATAAAATTATGAATTATATAAATTTCCCTTTATATAATATCTCATAACAAAAGGATAAAATTTTCAAAAATAAATAGAGTGGATACTCACTGAAGATACATACCACTGAAAAGTAGTCAACCATCCATAAAGAAATCCCCTAATTCCAAAACCTTTAGGATCAATATACTTCTCTTGAAGAATCATCTTATGAAGAAAGGATGTAAACTAAAACTCAAATAAAATGAAAAAAAAATCTCATAGATTCCCAAATGAATCTGAAAAAAGATTGAAATAAAAGTCCACTCCTCAAAAGATTCATTTACATCATGGGTTGGTAGTTTTTTAATTAATTAATTTGAAATTAAATTCTTCTTCCCTTGAGTGCTGGAAATTTCAAATTCAAAAGGTTTTAGAAATTCCACCAAGTACCTCTTTCAAAAATTAGAGTATTTTTTATTGAAGATATAACTCAACAGATTTTGTTATAAAAGTCAGTAGACCATTCACTAGAAAGTAAACTCTATAAAAATTCAACATCATGCCTCAAAACTGAACATTCGAGATCATGGTTATGGTAATTCTTTCACAGGGATTAAGTTATCAGGAATAATCAGTTACCACTTGGTCACCCTAAAGAAGAATAGAACCAAAATATAATAATAGTGTGTTAATTAATACCACATATAATTTTTCAGCCATTGGAAGAGTCAATATTGGAATAGATGTCAAGATAGGTTTTAGATCGGAAAAATTACTCTAGAATTTCTCAACCCATACAATTTTTACTCCATTATAAGTGGTATAAATCATCAGAGAATACTTCTTTTTAAAATATCCAATGAATCTATGGTAATATCTCACCAATCCTAAGAAGATCCATCTCATGATAACATTATCTTGTTACTTCCATGTCATAAAAACTTCCACCCTCTAGAGACCTACTAAAATATAATGTTTTGAGACTACATGTCACAAGATATTCCCTTCCTAAATCAATAAATTTCAATTAAAAAATTTTCATATAGTTAATTGTTTATCACAGTGTCTAGAACATAATTCTAATGATTAATATGGTACTCCATAATCTTATAGTATACTAGAGTATCATACAAAAATATAACCATGAATAAGGCATGGTTCCCATGAAATATCATGTTTTACAAATCCATAAAAACTACAGGATCACTGGATAGAAAAGAATGAATTATAATATACTCATAACATCCATACCTACTGTTGAATTCTCTATTACAAATTTTATATTAATTAATTCTCATCTTGTGATAAGTATATTGAAAATAGATCTTTATCAACCATTTCACCACCTTCAAATACACATAATTATTTTCAGTAAATGAAAAAATATATTTATTCATTATCATGACTCGATTTATTTTTCAATAATCAATACAAATGTGATGTATCCCATAAAATATCATTAAAAGGATTATAGGCGTGTCTCAAGGTGATATAATTGGGTGTATAAAGATATTATCATGAATTTCATAAAATCATGTCTTCAACTCTTTATACTCCACCCATTCAACCCAATAAAAAAATAATTACAGTGGCTATCCAATAGGAAGTAAAACTATAGAAAGGTCCACCTCCCTTATAGATGGAAGGATACTTAAATTAGAAATAAAAGTATCAAGAAACATGATGAAAACAGGTGGTATATCATCACTCAAATATTACAACTCCACGTTTAACTTTATCACTATTATTACCATAGAGAACTCATGAAATGCAGTTCTTTTTCTACACAAGCTCATGTACCATTCTCCTTGGTAGGCATGATACACCCAATCATGCATAGTATAAGAGACCAATGAATGTTAACAATGAATCTTGTCCTTATGATCATTCATCCAATCCATCCCAAAATAGACATCAAGTGTTTTAATGTGTATAATATTAAAACTATAGGTAAGACCAATTTATAACAAAGAGGAAAAGCATATAGGACACTAACGAACTTTGTCTCTATTTATTGCATTGGGTATAGAAACATCCATGACATAATATAAAATATCCATATGAATATTCATATAATTTAAAAGTGTTCATTAGAAACAAGTGAGGTGAACCGGTATCAAATAAGTCATTATATAAAAATAATATATTGTTATGATACCTCTCAAATTTATTAGACCTGCATCAAATTATATGGAGACTCTTATACTTAATAATGAAGCATCATTCCTAATTCTTGTTGCAGGAACCCTTTAGTTATTTGACAATATGATTATTCCATAATACATTTTATTTATTATGAATTTATTTTACTAAATAGAGTATTAATTAAATGAATAAACTACTATAAGTGGCCTGGGAAACCACATGTACTATAGATCTCAGGTTCCTCAGTGCAAACCTGTTTCCAATACATATCCTTATAAAATTGGAAGAAAATGAAAGGGGTCCTTCTTAGAACTATAAGACTTCTAGATGATGGTTTTTGTTGAGAAACACTATGGGACTAATAAAAAATCATACTCCCTATAAGGTAACCAAATGAACTACCACTGGGAGAAAAAGGGAACTCCCATCAACAATAAATTAATTTCCAGGTCAAGATCGACCATCAATTCTAATTCCAAAAAATCAACATAAAATGTGATCTTCTTCAAGAAAACCTATGTTCTAATATCTATATAGAGACCCATCACAAATCAAAATTCCCACATATTATCATTCCATAAATCCTTAGGAGAAAACTGAACAATATCCACACAATAGTTTGATAAATACATCACAGTCTAGTCACCGTGGTGAATGTTCAGAAATCCCTGTATCCTAAAAGGACATTGACTCTCGATAGAATAGATTAATGAAATGAACTCTAAATTCCTTCCTCTCCAATCTCTTATTCTTCTCTGACACCATTGGATCCTTCTATATTTTTCTAGGTATGTCAAGAAAAAGGGTAGTGCGTTTCACCATCATGGATTCTAAAATTTCAAATAAATCAAAAATAAGATCAGTCTATTTCAATCAACCCTATTCCGGTGGATGAATATTAAAAACACATAAATATCATGTATTCTAAATATTAATCTATTGATAATGATATATATATTCATACCTTTGAGTTTCCACTACTGGATCCCAAATGGGAACATGTTCTTGTACCTATCCAAATTCTTGTGCCACATGCACCACTATCTCAAAAATGTTATAGTACACTAGTGGATTTTATTTTTCTAGTTCACCAGTAGCCTCACTGTATATATTATATAAAAATATTTTCATATGCATGATTCTACATGAAATCAATAAACAACATGAAAGTGTCAACAAGGATACACAAATCCTCAACTCAAATAAGAATCACAAGAATATTAATTCAATATTTAATAAATAAAGAATGTGGTTTCAACATACTCATTTAAGAATAAGTGAAAAGTATAGAATCATATAAAAACATTCCACAAGATGTTTTTCCCAATTTCCAATGGCGACTTAAGACTCATTACAATGAAAGCTACCCAGACACTCACATAGAATGATCTCTTATGTCTCATCCATCATACATAATACCAACCAGTACAACCTAACTACATACTGAAATCAAGTCACGATACACATTTCTACAAGGATCTATAATACTACTTTTTCATGATTCCATGTAGATACCTTGATACCCTAATACCTGATTTGCCAATAAAATTGCCTAAAGGTTATTCCTGATCATTGAAGATTGAAGATATCAATTGTTTTATATAGCAATGTGGAGGATAAAAGATTGAAGTTTTTATAATAAACACTATAAAGTTATAAAGTAATAGAGAAAAGTACGTAATGTAGTACTCATATAATATATCATCATCAGACACAACATATTCAAAGATAATGCCCAATGATAAAAATAATTAAAAAGTGGATTGTATCACTACCAATCACATTTATAACTCTGGACACCAAATATCAAGAACATACAAATCCTATAAGTGTCAAATTTCATTTTATTGGACCTTTCGTAAGATAATCTGAATATTACAACAGTAAAATGTAGGGTGTTAACTATATATCCATATAGGGTTTCACAAAGAGTTCCATAATCAATTCCATAACAATTAAACCAAAATATGATATCAATTTATAAAAAATGGGGAATAGAGTGAAATTTACATATTTTAAATTAAATATTATTTCGTAATCAATATATAGAAGATATATTAAAATTTGATTAAATTTACAATTTATATAAAACTTCTTTAAAATTATGTTTGCACGAATAAAGATGATCAAAAAATGAATGGCATATAATCATGATATCATATATATCAAAGGACTGTATAGCAGACCTCAGGGTATGTTAATTTATCGTAATATGATCCCCACACCCATCAATTGTTGATACCATAACAATGTCTTCACATGTCCCGTGACTTTCTCCATCATGACGTAGCCCCCTATCAAGAAAAAATCATACTACATTATGTTTATATCAATGGTTTTATCATAAATCATGTTCTACGAGGTTATATCCAAACATATATATCCTAAATACCCACTAACAACCCAATTTCACATGTAATTTAGTCTATTATTCAATTAATCATGGATAAATCAATAATATCACATTTTTTCTAAATAAAATTAGCCATATACAGTTTTTAACATTCATTTATCAATTAAAAATGAAATAAATTTTTTTTATCAATTCATTCTATTTTAAACCATATTTCATATAATCTAGTTATATGATAAATAGTTTCTAAATCCATTCACCAATATTATCAAATACACCCAACAATTCTTACTCCATTGAAATTTTTGGTTTATTAAAAAATTGTCCTTTTTCAAAACTAGACATTAGAAATCTCAATTGCGTGTTTCTATAACATTCAAATACTCATTTAAAATCAATCTAGATGATTTAGGTTTCAAATATAGGGAAAATTCAAATGGATCAACTATCATTTTAACCAATGATAAAATTAACACACATATGAGGACAACAGTAATTAAGAATGAAGGTAAATAAGACCAGAAAAGAAATTCCTAGATTATAAGAATCCAGATAAAATAATGATTTAATAAAAAAAGGATCATACCGTTGTTAAAATTTTTTTGTGTAGATGAGGTGAAATCCATATAGAGGGAACTCACTGAGGATCAAATTACAAAATGGGACTTCCAAAATTGAATAAATCACTCACTCATAAATGGAGGAATATAAGGGTTATTGGAGGAAGTGTGTATAAAAATTTCTTATGAAATAATTCATGTAATAAAAATAATACAGCTTGGAAAAATTAAGTTAATTATTAAATCACTCATTTATGCTAGAAAAACATCGTGTTACACATATACTAAAAATGAATCTCCTTAGGTTAAAAAACACCAAGAACTTAATTTATATCATAAGTTCTAATTTTACAGTATAAATTTGTTTTGAATAAAATCCATTTTAAAATATTGGGGTAAGATGATAGTTTTTGACATAAATTAGGGATTTATGTTTTAGATAATTTATACAACCAGTTCCCAGAGATATAAGTATATAGAAAAAACCAAACAACTTCCAACTCACCGGGGACAAAAAATTCCCCCTTTAAAAGCCTTTAAGCATTTATACCTAGACTCTATTAATTCATACAAACATATATATATATAAACTATAGGACATTTTACCCAATAAAAGATATCCACAATCAAATGTATCATAATTCCTCTAAAAAGGAATCCATATATGATCCAAGAAGTAACAAAAATAAGATAATCTGATGTAATATTAATAATATTAATACCATGATGGTTCTCAACATCATTATTTTATTAAATAAATTTATCAAAGGAATATTTTTAATATCTCATCAATTAGACATATCAATATATAATAAAATCTATAGTAATGGCCATGAGGTATGATTACCCACCCCATAATTTAATAAGAAATTGTTTACACACATCATTATGAATTAATGCAATAATATCTTTTTCTTGATCACAATTTTCACAAAATGGGGATATGTTCATTTTTAGTAGTAAATATTCATGAATACACAATGTATTTTATGTTTCAATGAATATCAATATCCATGTATACGATATTTATTCAAACACCTTTGGTTTACATGTCAAAGCAAAGTATTTTAATGTTCAGTGTGGTATGATTCACATGAATTAATTTCTTTATCGATTTACATTACTTGGTCTATTAAATCCAAAACGTAATATCCATTAATTAATTATGGATTACCATAAATAATTATATATTTAAAAATTAAGCAACATTTATTTTATAACATGAATATAATTCCATATTCATCATGTTTAGATATAGATATAATATTTTTTTATGGATTCTACATAAAAAAACCTTTCAAATCCAAGGGCATTTACATTGAAAATTTGAGGTGATTATCACTGATAGAGACAACTGAATGTTTATCACCATTATATTCTTGTAGATCAAACTCCCCAAAATCAATTTTTCTTAATATACTTGGTTTTTAAATATTAATACATATATGAGAACCAAAAAACTATATCACATAAAAAAATTGTATAAATAGATATATTTCTCTCGGTAACACACATATCTGAATCATCCAATTTATTCTTTGGATAAGTGAAATTATTCTTCCCACGGTCTTTCTTTCCGCATGTGAAAACAAATTCATCATATTCTCTATTTATACCCATTGTTTATATCTTTTTGGAAAGGTGTGATGATTATTTGGTCTTAGTTCTATATTATTTACCGTTTTTTCATCATAAGAACCAGAGGGTTTTCACATTTCATATCCTTATCAATTTGTGACGAAGAGTAACAAGAACTGTGATAGAATTTTCAATATTTTCGTGTAAAATGTGCAAACAAATCTAATGATACATTGAGGGAGAGACACAAGAATGATATTGATATGCTGTTTACTATAGATATTTAATCTAGAAATTATAAGATCCCAATTTAGTAAATAATCTTGAATTTGTGTGGCCCAACTGGATCACCCATCATAAGTATACTTTTAAAGAGTGAATTGGAAATCAAAATTTTTTCCTCACTTACTCTCTCTTAGAAATGAACATTGAGATGATGGATCATTCAATAAGCATCCATATTTTGTGAGACTCCATGAGTTCACTATATATTTATGATACATTATAAATTGAACTTATATCATGTCCTTAAATTTTTTTCCATATACAAGGAACTCTTCATCAATTTCATACTATGTTGGTAGATCATGAATTTTGAATTATATATTGTATGATTTCCATTCATGGTGTAAAATAAGTAGAAATACTCATAACCGCTCTTGGAATTTTCTACTAATGACGAGATGGACATTCTACTATATCGATCAAATGGATATAATGGATGATAAACTTTCCATTTTTTTAATAAATAAAATTAGTAAATTATTAGTACATTTTTTGATTATGGATATTCGAGAAAATAATACTAATGAATTAAAATGAATATACCAATATTTTATCAATTCCTAATAAACATCACTATTTAACTCATAATGTCCCATAACTAATGATATTCTATGGAAATGATCTATATTTCTTTTCATGATGATCTTGACATTGTCCATGAAAATGAAGATTAGATATTTAGGTATGTGGCCCTTCCAACTATGGGCATGAATTTACTTAATATGTTTAGTGGACTCCAAAATAAAAAAAAACATAACTTGTATTTCCTCAAATGTGGCCTCCAAACATTTATTGAACAAACAATGGCCGTTAAATTCAATACAAGTTTATTTATGTTGACCAAAAAATATCATTATAACAACCCAATGAAAGGGTGACATGACTTTGACCATTGTAATAATTATTTCTATTACTCTAATCCCAATAAAGTATAATATGTATATACCAGACTTAATATTATGTTGAGGGATGTTATTTATTACGTGTAAACTTAACTTGTTTTATCATTTAGATGTCTTTTTAATAGAAAATTGATTTTACTTAATAGATTATCCATGTTCTCATAAATACAATTATCCATAATTTATTTATTTATATTCCATCATTTCAAATTAATTCACTTATTAATATGATTGGGGTCACACATCCATTATATGGACAATTAATAATACATAAATTAATAATTGTCCCTAATAATGATATTTACATAACAGTTGATTTATCGAGGGGAAAATAAACCAACCTCTTTCCTAGTTATAATAAATCATTATGCTTGCATCGATTTGAGTTGTAATCTCCCGTGAGTCCACCAATGTATCACCTAGATTAGAATCATTTTGGTTCTATCTTGAGCCACATTCACTTGCTTTGGGATGATCCATTTCTTACAATTATATTATCACTCACACACAGGTGAGGGGAATCAAAAAAATTGGTTAAGGGGAATTACATAAAAAACCATGGGCAAGAAGGTCTTACTTAAATATAAAGGGAGGGATGAATCACATTCCTCTTTATTTAATTGAATGATAAATATTTGAAAACCCATTAAATACATTAAATTTAAAAATTACAACACATACATAGGTCTTATTCAAGATCATGAATAGAATTACACATGTAAAATGTAAACAAATGTAAAATTGATTAATCATTCATTTCATATATGATCGTTATTATTAATATTCAAATGCTTGAATAATTAAATAAATTAATTCCCTTTAATCTTAATGACAATCCCAATTCTCTTTTAAATACCTATCATTAACAAAATTCATGGAAAATAAACCATATAAGCTATAATCATTGATTTATATAATAAACTAATTCCTCATTTAAATTTTTTTTAAACCCATTATTAAATTGTCAAGTAAAATAGGTGTCAATCAATATAATAGTGTTTTAATGGGGAAAATATCAATTTAATGTAATTTTAATTATTTCATTTATTAAGGGACTATAAAATTTGTAATTAAAAGCTATATAAAGTGTATCTCTATTTTAATGTACTCGGGTTACATGTATGGGGCTTTGATATGTTTCTAATTTAGACCACATAGCTTGTATAATCTAGCTACACACCAAGTGACACAATTTATGTGTTTCCCCTTGACCCATATAAATACTCAACAAGTTCATTGGAAATGGAAACACATTACCTGTGTACTGGCTACACGTTGTTTTTTCCACTTTCCATGTGTTCGTTGGGCTCACCAAATTGCTCGACATGTATTTTAGATATTGGAAATAATGAAACAGATTACATTTACACTAAATATACATGGAGTGTATGCATTATTACTCTAGAGTATCAGTATTTTTTAGATTTGACAATTTATATAACAACACGGTATGTGTGAATTTTACCGCTAAACCATGTAGACAACATAGAGTGT
Organism: Viscum album; assembly: GCA_963277665.1. Taxonomy (NCBI): domain Eukaryota; kingdom Viridiplantae; phylum Streptophyta; class Magnoliopsida; order Santalales; family Viscaceae; genus Viscum; species Viscum album. The sequence goes on from OY728136.1 coordinate 1,370,880,414, forward strand.
ACACCAGCTACAGACCATGTAATCTGAAAAGCTATGTGGCTAATTGGTCCAGTCTACAACAAGTGTGAAACTAATTCACCATGTGTTGTTACTATATGTCATTACATGTATAATGAAGAATTTTCATGTAATGTGAACTTTTTTACATGTAATGTACTCTGTATAAACATCGTGGAACCTAGTCTTACCGACTAGATATCTTGGCACAACCTAACAGAATCTAAGACCATTCATCAAATGTTATTAAATTATTAAGAAAATTAAATAATGAATTATGAGAATTAAAATGTTGATAAAATGTTAATTGAAAATATATTAACGAAAATATAATTCTTGAAATGTAAATCATCCACTATTTTGAAATAATCTTTTATATAATTATAAATTTGAATCATGTCATACTCTAATACCAATTGAAGGAATATGGCACAACATAATCACTAAATAATTGTGACAAATAAAATATTAATTCGATTTACTATCACTAGGAACCCCGTAGAGTGGAATTTAATGTAAATTTTATAAATAATTTTTTGAAGCTGGGATAGCTAGTTATCTCTTCATATGAATTTTTTTGATGATGATATTGATCTTTATAAGAAACCTTCTCTGATTACATATATTTCATTAGAGGGATACATGTGTCAAATCCCTCTAGCAGTGACCCACATTTACTCTATTGATCATTAAACAAAACCAATATATTTTTGGCTGCTAATGCGATGAATCCATTGTATAAACATTTTTTGATTGTAGTGCTTTCCATTCTATTAATCTTTATAGAATATGTCTTCTGCATCTAGTTATTGATATTGAGAGAGGCAATATAATGGGGATAGAATTCCACTATGCACAATGATTCTCAAATCATGATTAACATTATAAAATAAACATAACAAATTGTTTATAGAGTTATTATTTAGGTAAAAAATTAATTAATTTCATACTTTCCCTTAAATAATACAGTAATCATTATTAATCTCTATGTCATAAAAAACAATATTATTATTATTTTACAAAGAGTGCTAAATCACTTAATTATTTCTATTATTTACCAGAGAGAAAATATATATTCACAATCAAAAATAATATTTTCCCACTACAAACATCATAATTTATTAAATAAAAAACTAAATATTTATTTAAATATTTTATGCATTAATAGGAAAAATATTTTCTTCACAATAATTTGAATAAATATATATTAAATATTTACATAATGAAATAAATTATTTATTAATGAATAAATAACTATTTATTACCTTCCAAAAATTAAAGAAAAATAATTCATGAAAAAAAATAATTCATTATCAAAAACATGAATACATATTCCAATAATAAAATTAAAATTAATTTAGTTTATATCAAATGAAGCACATAGTGTGTAACCCTATAGGATTCCTTCTCATTGGAATTAGGTAGGATTTCTTAAAGTCCATTATTACCATATAAAAATAATTAAGGAATCCTATGAGAATGAACCTAATGTAGCAATGAAAAAACCAAATTCAAACTCACAATATGTAGTAGAATTTTTTTATCACAATGTCTCTTCAATAATTTTTGAATCTATGTCATCTACTTATATTATTTATATTTTTATTTTTTACTATATGAAATAAACATATCATTAAACTATGTCCATTAATTTTAATGAACCATTTATTTTTAATCAAAGGTAAAATATATCATATTCAATAATTATGGAAGGGAAAATCCATTCACAACATATTCATTAATAAAATGTCACTCTTGATACACCCGACGTATCTAACTTGACCAAGAACTATTATCATCATGGTTTATGAAATACTTAATAGTGTGTGAGTTGTAACACAAATTAATAATAATATTAAATTATAAGAATCATTACTCATGTTCACAGAAAAATCATGAGGAATTCGTACCAAAGTATCTATTCTATTAATTAATATTCTTGAAGATTATAAAGATCCATGTTTATGGGAAGAACCCTCATCCACGTATGAGTACTCTCACTAGAAATTCATATTCTATGTCTCCCACAATATAATGTTATTTGATCTATTAAATATATCTAAGAATATCACCATAGAATCTCGAGGTCCTCATTATAGTGGGGAGGTGCATCGACCTTGTGATGGAAAAAGATACACTATGATAGCATTACATTAAAATCATAAAAAACCTTGAAAAACATGTATCAAGATACTATATTAATATTAAATCCATAAATTATATATTTAATAAAATTATAATTTGTTGGCCCTTATAAATAATGTCTAATAGTATTTACACCACATTAAAGAAATTATTGGAGAATGTGGAATATGTCTAATAAAATAAAAAGTGAGATGAGAAATTTTTATGTGTAGTCTGTATTGCCTCGTAAGCACTATAACATCCGGTAAAATTAATTTAAATTTATTATAATTCTATAAAATAATAATATTCAGACCTATAAAATAATAAATGGTTTTATTATAACTTCTAATCCACTATTTATTAATAATATTTCATTGTCTTACCTGTTTCATGTCATAACATGTTTTTTAGGTTTGTTATGGTTCATATTTTATGAATTTTTCACATTTATCAGGAGAAATTCGTTTATGGAATTTTATTGATGGTATATATATCATTTAAATATTTATAACAATTCATATAATGTGTCAATGAAAATTTAATTACATGAATATCTAGGGACAATAGTTTGTATGTATACAAGAGTGATGTTTTCAACTTTTTAATAGATGGAATGAAATAATGATAAATACTAATTAACCATTAAAAACCATAATTATATAAAAATATTATATATATGAAATAAATATATCAAAATAAACAAATATGGTATATTGGTAACAAATATGAATTATATCGTTATCTGGAGGTGGTGGTCCACATGTACACACATTTGATACATTAAGAGATGAGCGGGCCACACATAGGATTTCTTAAATGATTTCAATTAGATAATGTAAAATTAATGATAAAGGGGATCCCAATGGTATTAGATTAAAATTTAAGATATTATAAGGTTTAAATATATTTTAAAAAAAATTTCTAGGCATGTTAGGTTGGAAATCCAACCCTTATCGCTTGGTTTAACCCTTGGTAAACAGATTTTGTCCTTAACCGTTGTAACAAAATTTTACTATTTTATATTATCCACTATGACCAAAAATTATGTTGAACTAATTAAATTTGATAAATTATTATTATTAAAACTATACAATCCATTTTAATTAATTTTATATCATATATTTTTGAAATTTAGTTTTAAATAAGAGCACAGATCGCAACAAAAACACGTTTTATAAAAATTCATTTTTAATCATAAAATTGATTTAGAAACTATTCATTTACATATAAATAAATTAAAATAAATGTTAATTTATATGATATAACATAATATATAATAATTTAATTACTAACATTAAACAATATGTATTTATTTAATTTTTTCACATAATAACATATTTCATTCTAAAGATCAGTTTTTAGAAAAAATTAATGGTTTTAGCCAAAAAATTAACTTGTACAAAAATAATGTGTAATAATGATTCATTTTTAATTATTATATCCATTTACTATTAAAAGAGACTTATGATAATTTAAGATTAAATTTAAATAAAATATTAATATTTTAAAAAAATGAAATTTTTAGAAGAATCATTATTTTCATTAGACACTACATGATAAATCATTTAAAAAATTTATAAAAATTCAACATATTCTAATATATTAATGATGATTTAGATAATGAAAATAAGTTTCAAAATTTATATTTAGAATAATTTTACAAAATAATTATAATTAATGGTTGTGAAAAATGCAATTGAACACAAATTTTATAGAACATATATTATTCAAGCAAGAAAAGGACATTACTAAGAATAATGTCTTTATTTATGATGAATTAATTAATAAATTTTCATTTTTTAAATCATTTATACAGAAATTTTAATATTGTGGATTATTTGTATACATACTAGAAAATATCATATATCAGTTATAAAGTATTATTTTATTATGATTCATTTTGAGTGAGGGTTGAATTTAAGGAAAGATATCCAATACGTTTAACATAATTAAAAGGAAATATATTTAAAACTGGGTTTGTTACATTACACCCCCTTGAAAATAATTTCACCCAATAAATTCAGTCACTCTGATATAAACATATTAATATATCATTCTATCATCACACACACAGGTTCCAATATAACTTTTTCAATTTTTTTTTGATTCAACCAAATAAATTTAACAACATGAGTAGGCATGTTTAATTGAACCATATCCCGATGATCCAATATTACTATTGGTTTTTCATCACAATGATGTTCTTTTTCTAGTTGTACAAGAACTGAGTTCTGTACCAGATAAGGATCATGTATATGGTTCATTCGGAAAGATAAATGGAACAAATCAAGAACATGGTAGAAATAAGTCGGAGTCCCATTAAATAAACTAATATCCCTACTTAATCAAATATATCAAAGGGAACAATATAAATAGGGCTCTACGTTAACTTATTTATAAATTATTTAACCCTATTCCATGGATAAATTCATAAGAATACCTTCTCACCGACATCAAATTCCTTATCTCACGACCATTTTCCTACATAAATATTCTAAATACTTCGAGCTATATAGATGTACTCCTAAATGAATACAACCTACATTTCTATTAACTCAGTAAGCTCAGGTCCTAATAACATTCTTTCTACCACATAATCCCAAATTTTCAGAGTTCATTACATATTTTTGTAGAGGTCCTCATAAGGATACATATAAATGTTCATGTGAAATAATTTTTTGTAAGAAAACATGAAAATATTAATGTTTTGATCCAAACGTACTTTGAAATATTTAGATTAATTTCTCAATATATCCTCTAGTAATTAAAATGTCATTTCATTATAAACAAATATATGACTATAAAAAGTTATATTAGAACACAACTATATGTCTATTGCTTGATAAATAATTCTCTATAACATCTAGGTAAACCCTTGATCATGATATTATACAATAAAATTTTGTACTCCATAAAAAATTACTTATTCCACAATTTATATCATTGCAATATCTCAATTAGAGAAATATTCAATGATAATAATGAATTTTGATGACATCACGAAGATTTTTAATAAACAAAAAAGTTTATTTTATTTTAGAAGTTTTGGGGAGTCTGATGATAAAACTCATAGTGGTGTTTTCCCATTTCCATTGTAGTATGTGCAATGGTTAGTAAATCTCATTAAAACTTTGTCCTCTATCCTTATATTTCAGACATATCAAGAAGTTGGATACATATTCTACAACAAATCTTTTTATTTTTTTCTACAATGTATACTCTTTAATATATAAAAACATATTCATAATTCTTAGATGAATAGAGAATTATGAGCAATTATCTTCCTCCAGTATATACTTCATCATGTATGGTACTGGAAGAACACATACTCATTCATTATCTTTATCATTATATAACAATAAAGGTTACACTGAGGAACCTTTCCCACATTGTTTATCATCTCTAGATCATCGTTTTCTTCCTCCATAAAATTCATATAGATATATGGTTGAAAAATCATTTGATATAGAAAATATTTCCCCCATTAATTAAATATTACAAGGTCCATGATTTATAATTATATAAATATTTTATATTTCTTGATTCTCATTATAGATAATCTATCTTGATCCTTTCAAATCAAATCATTATCCACTTTGGTCACATTTCTAGATTGGTTATTTATTGATCGCTCATAATATTTAATTAACTCCGACCATATTGTATAGAACATATTCAACTCTTTGAAGGATACTACATAAATTAAAATTTTATAATCAATATTTATGTCAAATAATTCAATTAAAGATAATGACTCCCAATATATATTTCCAGTATTAGCACCGCAAACTCCATATCCTGAGTTGGGTGATTTTCCCTTGAACCATGTTGTTTCATCACGCATATGATACCAATATATCATTTTCTGTTAGAAAAAATCACAAATTTTTTTTCGATGTATCAATATATACCGGAATATCTTCCCCACTACATTTTAGACTGAGAAAGTGAAAAATGAATAACCTTTTTTTAGGTTTCATGAAATTTTCTTCTGATTCTTCTGTCTAACAAAACATAATTCCATAGCACTTAACTTGGTGAGGGATAAATATCCATGATAAATCCTCCAAAAATAACTAATTACATCTATCAAATCCATAAAAACACAAGATCTTCATTAAGGTGGTTAGTGAGGACCAATGATAAATAACTTCCATTACTAACATATCCAGTATTTTACCATTTCATGAGATTATTCTACCAAAAAATGAATCTTTCTGCAACAAAAACTCATACATGTTAACATATTTATACAAACTCTCCTAGAATGGGGTATTTAGTAAACCCCTCAAGAGAAATTTATGATATTATTTTATCTAGGAATATATATTTTCTCTTTTTGAAAACAATTAAAAACATTTCATGGTAATATATAAACAATTTATTCATTAAATCTATGTATATAGTTTCATAATTAGTGAGCCCACATGGAAGCACTCTAAACTCAATGTGTCAATACCTATATGGGAATGATTTATTTTGTATGTATTCACTTTTTAACATTAATTTATTGTATCCAGGTTAAAGATAAATCTTTTAAAAATATAGATATCCACAAAATTGATACAAAAATAATCATGTAACAACACGAATCCAGATCCAATCAACTGGTGCCCCGTACCTGGTTCGCCACATGACCTTTGGTGCATTTCCCCAAACTCCAGAGGCTGACGACTACTATCAAGGGCCTTAGTGAGTCATTGTGGAAACTATTCCCTCATTTGGTAAGGTATACAAGGGAAAGGAAATAACAGTCAATAGCGGAAGTAGTAAACAACATAAAACAACTGAAACTAAACAGCCAAAGAAATAAATATATATTAATCATGATAATGATGCAGCAGGTAAAAGTATCTAAGGAAAGAAAAAAACACAAAAACCTGCAGAAATACAATCGAGAAATAATGTACGAAAGATAAACAGCAACTGCAGCAGCATCACAAGCCTATGCTTGGTCCTATGCTCTCCAGCTCCAACCAGCAATCATGTACCTGAAGTAGAACGACCACAATCCCTATCCACACTTGCAACCATATAACCTATTTGGGCCAAAAATAAGGACCCTAACTGGGTGTGAGACTAATCCCAGTGGGCAACCACCACAAGATCGGTGCCCTACTATCAGTGAGAAATGTAGAAAAATTAAAGGAAATAAATGCAGTAGAGAAATAAGATTACACTAATGTAAAAAATCCTGCCAATTTCCATTTACATTTATTTATTAATTTAATTCAATAACATAATTATCAACCATGTAATCTATCAAACAAATCTACATTCCCAAGGCATAGCAAGTAACATAATAGGTATCTCAGCAGACTACCTAAATAGCAAGTAGTAAAAACCAAAAGCTTTTTCTTTGGCTCAGTGGACTCATCACAACCAACCAAACAATATTCACACGGGTGTATCACACTGGAAGACCCCTCTAGTCAAGTAATCATACAAGTCACAAACACTCTGGGAATCTCTCCGACAATTCCCCTACGGTTTGGCAACAATAGCTATAGACTCTTTGAGGAAGCACTTATGTCTAATTCCTCCTATAGTCTCGATACGTAACTAAGGACACTCTAAGGAAGCACAAATTCCAATTCTTGTAGCCCATGTGAACGATAATAATTAATTACTGAATCTCTAGGGAAGCCCTTAATCATTAATTCCCTCTTTAGTCTACCGCACCAGGTTCACACAGCCCTGAGCAGTCCATTTATGCGTAATCGACTGTCATCAGCCCTAAGTATGTTCTGAAACTACTTGGATAATAGCTATAATGCATAAAAAGCATTTAAACAGTATGAAATACTTACAATCAATTATATCATGGCATGAAATCAATTCAACAAGGTCTGCTTCATAAGAAACCTAGGCCAAACGGTGATAAACAGCCAAAACAAGAAAAACACCCAAGGGGTGATCCTCAAACATGCTAACAAGCAATCATTATTCATCTAATAGCCAAAAGAATACATGCGGTATAAGGAAGATAACAATGCAGGATGAAAACCCTATCCTGAGATACTCGATACATGGGTATCCGACACTTTTGCACAAAAACTGAAGGACATTCAATATAAGGCAACAAGCCACCTACTTCGATTCTTGGTGTTCGATATACTTGATCATCGTCCCATAAATCAGCCTATAATAGAGTAGATCTGAACAAATGTCTAAAATTTTCAACCTATGATAACACACATAAGAGAAAGAATCATGAAACTTGGAAAAAGAAGAACTAAGAACTCATCGATGTGACTCTATTGCAACCGACGACATTCGATTCGGATAAACGGTGAATGATCAGTGGCTCGGAGTAGATCCACGACCATACCCTCACTCTTAGTCGAAGAAGCTGGGAAGAATGTTTTTTGGGGGTTAAAACTTGAACCTGGTCCATTAAACGGAAAAAAATAATGTACATGGCATGCACTTTTTATGTACATGGCGTGTACTAGGCTTTTCCGTACTCTACATTAAGGGGTCTCCACATCACCCCTACATGGCTTTGTGTGTGTCCATGACATGACCATCACATGACCTCGAGGTGCATCAATGTACAAGTTATATACTTATAAAGTACACGGCGTGTACATAGAAAATTTTTAGATTCTCTTCTTTTTCCCAAAAACGACCAGAAAAGGAAAAATATACCCGAAAAGAAGGTATGGGTTCTTAAAAACATCACCCCTTAAAGAAATTCGTCCTCAAATTTCCCTAACAAGGTGGTGAAGAAGAAACCTCAAACAAATCTGGCCACTATGATCGCACATCATCCTCCCTCTCCCATGTCTCGTCCGGTACACGGCCGTGATGCCATAACTATAAGGCCCCAGCCTTAAACCTTACTTAATCTTGAGTTATTACAAGACTACACGTTGAGGATCTTTTCGGGTTTAGAGTTTTAGAGAATTAGATCATAAAACATGCATTACATTCCACATATAAACAAAGTGGTTACATAAAGATATTATTCTTCATTCCCATCAATGGAAACACATTTGAATTAAAACATGGATTATTTCTTGACACATCCTTGACTCTATCATCTTATCATGTACCTTTCCCTTGACCTGTGAAAAACATTTCAAAAACTTGGGATGAGCGTAAAACTCAGTATGGGTTATAAAAACATGGAAAGGAAACATGAGTTCATATATACATAATAATGAAATCATACTTTACCCATAAAACATAGGCACTTTAACATACCTCATAAAAACATGAATAAATCATATAAATCATAATACGTAAAGGTAACTTGAGGCATTCATAACATTCTTACGTAGGGGGTAACCCTCTTGGTTACGTTTGGAATACCCATCACAGTATATTCCCTAAAATCTCTTCGGAGAAACCTTAACGTTTCACTCCTTCGCGTTACCCAATGCATTGGAGAGCTATAACGGGCTCACCCGCCCTTAGTTTATCACGGAACCACCCGTTCTTCATAATAATGCCCAAGAACCTCAACATAATCGTATCACATAAAACATGCATAAAGGAAACATAAAATTTCCACCATTAAATCACAAGATATCAATACCACACATTGATATAAAAATATTATGAAAACCATTTTCAATACCAAAATAAAAGAAAAGTAAAACATGGTATTTATTTTTCTTTTAAAAAGAAGGAATGGCTTGTAGAAGAAGCCGAAACTCAAATAAAGGTCACGACGGCGGAGAAGTCGTTGTCGCCGCATACGTACGACAAAAACATTCCCTTTTGTCGTTTAGTAAACGCCTCGTATAAAAAAGATTCCTTTTGAGTAAACGTAAAAGTCAAATGGGTTTATACACCGTATAAAAGAAAGTTGTGTATAAAATAAAATATGCCTCAACGAAAGGAGATTGAGACGAAGTCCCATACAAAGATAATTTTTAAAATAAAATAGATACATTATGTGTATTTACTATAAGTACACATAAATAAAGTACCAATACAAGATACGACATAATAACATAATGACATAATTTGAAAGTAGGAGATTAACCCAAAGAATGGAAATTGGGTTAAGAAGTTCCCATACCTCGTATCTGACTTGACCCGACCGTTCTTTAAACTCCTGAATAATAAACTTTAGTTAATCTCTACTTGATTATTAATCTTTTCCAAGTTCATTATTTCTTTTATACCATGTTATGAACATCATGAAATCATTTAAGTTAATAATGTTCATTTTGTCGGTATTTTGTTCTTAATTCAAAAATAGGCTTCTTACACTTACATGTTGTTAATTTGGTCAAAGGTTCATTATATCCAGAATGGTATTCATGATGTAGATATCATATATGTCATCTATATCCAGTACATACATTCATTTATAATATTACATCACATTTAGAGGTAAGAAATGAAATGCACCGTTCATGGAGACGGTAAGCCGTACGTACGCATGAACGCTACTTCCATTTCTATTTCATATTTTCTGGAATGGAATCATAATGATATAAGAGTATATTATAATTCCAGTATAATAACATATATAATATCATTAACTTTATCCTTTACACATCCCACATATGGTATTAACGAATCAAATCACTTTTAGGGGGCGGTAGTCCGCGCTTCCTAAAATGAAGATATCGTGTTTTACCCATAATGGAAACCATAAAGGTATGCCCAAAATGAAAAAACAGAAGCTTAAGGAAAACATAAACATATTATATATCATATATAAAAATAGTGACATCATAATGGCCACCTTTGAAGGTGTTTAATGAGTGTTGAACAATCATCGTTTCGGGAGGCAGAATTTCGCCATCCACGGAAACCTTATGTTCTTTAACCATTTGATGTAGTTGTGTGAGAGTGTAGCTCAAATAAATATTATAACAACATCCTAGTATATTGAAGATACTGGTGTTGTTACAAAAGAAGTAAATAAAAAGAGTTTAGGGGGTTGGAGAAGCAAAATAAAACAAATGAACATTAGAGAATGAATTACCTTAAAAAGTGTAACTCCTTTTGATTTGAGCCTAAAGGCTTCCTTTGAAAGGATTCTTCCCAAAGGGAATCCTCTAGGATGAGGAGAGGGATGTGGAGAGAGCAAATGGGCAGGGGTTGGCCGAGCCAAAGGCTTGAAGAGTTTGTGAAATAAGGTGGAGGTGGGGGCCTTTTATAAGAGGAGAGGAGGGGCACTTTTGGAAAGTAAAGAAATATAACTTTGTTTGAAAATGTGTTTCGGTTTTAAAAGGTCCCACATTGATAGAATTCGTGGATAAGGTGATAAGGATTCGAAATCCACTCATCCAATTGGTTTTGGCCATGTGTAGGTTTTAGATTTTACATTATCTTTCCATTTTATTTTAATCGTTAAATAATGATGTCATCACTGCATCATTATTATGTCGTAAATAATTTAATTTATTTAATGTCTAAAAATTATAAAAAAAATACTATGATATAGGAAATCTTTTTAGCTTTCCAATGACTATTTATAATCAAAATTTGGGCTTGTATAACCCCACTTAAAAATTGTTTTCGCAAAACATATTATGTTTGTGTCACTTTCACTTTAACATTAAATAAAAATATATTATTGTCATTTTCCAACTAAAGTGGATACATGGGGTCCCCAAGTTAGGCCATGGCTTGTCTTGGTCGGCCATGACACAACCAATAAGGTTGGGACATGTGTCTAGGTCATTTTATATTATTAAAGCATTATTTATACATTAAACTACCCTAATTACCACTAATCGCGATTAAAAACTTAATAAGTTACTATTCACCAAAAAATTATTATAATCTCATTGAACCACATTTTACTTCTTAATGACAAACATGTATGTCGGATTTTCAAAATTCAATACACATTAGTGGTAAACTTTCATTTAACTGAAAAATCAGTTTGCTTGATTACCACTTAGTGGTTTCACTATTCATCAAAAATTGAAGTTTTTCAGAAAATTACCAAAAATTCACCCTAAGCTATATTTGATATTCCGAATTCAAAAATGAAGTCCATTTTACAAAATTCAAATCATATAAGTCACATTAATTAATTTAATAATTAATTCCCGCTGCCAGAGCAAATAGCGTGTTTTTACAAAACAATAAGTATCAAAAGATTGACACCAGTTTAAGTCTAATTTCAAATCGAAATTGATTCCAATGACCACCATTGGATAAAATGGTAAAAATATATTCTAATTTCACTTTAAAACCAATTCAAAAGATAATCTAATCATATAAATAAATTAGATCAAAAAGAGGTTTTGAATTAAAATGCAACATTTTACACTATTCATAAAAAAAAATGAACTTTATCAGAAAGGTACCAAAAATTACACAAAGTAAAATTTGATATCCCGATTCTTAATAAAAGTTTTATTTGGTCCAAAAGAATGTATAAGAGTGATCAAAACTATATTTAATGACGGTTCACCATTAAAAGGTGATAAGTGAACCTTTAGTGAAAATTAGAGTATAAAAGCCTAAAATTGAACTCTTTCCGTATTTTAAGCCTTTATCTTTTATTGGGTAAATGTAAAAACATCTAAAAACATATCTATTCATATTTTAGTTATTTCTATTCATTCCCGCCAGTACAACGGCTACTTGTTAACTAACATTTAAAATAATATTATTATATTACTAGTGTGCTACGTAAGTTTCAAAGAAACTCATCGTTGTGTATCGGGTACGCTATCGAACATAGCAACCCCTTTTAATTAAAATTCATATTTAATTCTCAAATATTAATAAATATGAAAATTATTTATTCTTTAATTACCTGGGATGTTACATCCTTCCCCCCTTTTGGGAATTGCGTCCTCGCAATTTTATTCACTTATCAAAATAAGTGGGGGTATTTATCCCTCATAGCATTTTCAGATTCCCATGTTGCCTCTTCAATCATGTGGTTTTTCCACAAAACCTTTACCTGGTGAATCACCTTATTCCGTAACACTTGCTCCCTGTGGTCAAGAATCTGGACCGGTTGTTCCTCATAAGATAGGTTCTCTTCCAGCTGAACTACCTCTGGACTCAAAACATGAGATGGATCTGGCATATTCTTTCTCAACATCGAAACGTGAAAAACATTGTGTACCTCGAAAGATAGATCCTTCCTCTGGTTATCTGCATAACTCTTCTGCCTACTCTGAGCTATTCTCATGTGTTTCTGAATCAACTGAACTTTTTCTGCCATCTCTTCTACCAATTCTGGTCCCATCAACTTTCTTTCACCCACTTCATCCCAGAAAGCTGGAGTTCGACACCGCTTCCCATATAATGCCTGAAATGGTGCCATCTGTATACTGGAATGAAAACTGTTATTATATGAAAACTCAACCAAAGAAAGATGCTGGTCCCAACTCCCCTGATAATCCATAGAACAAGCTCGTAGCATATCCTCCAATGTCTGAATTGTTCGTTCTGACTGCCCATCTGATTGAGGATGAAAAGCTGTACTAAAATTTAATTCAGTACCCAACGACTTCTGAAGGCCTTTCCAAAAGTTAGAGGTAAACCTGAGATCACGATCTGATACAATGGAGAGAGGAACTCCATGTAACCTGACTATCTCCTTAAGATACAAACGGGAAAGTTGATCAAGAGAGAAAGTATCTCGTATAACAAGGAAATGAGCAGATTTGGTCAAGCGATCAACAATAACCCAGATTGCATTATTACCTCGAGATGTCTTCGGTAATCCAACAACAAAGTCCATGGATATATTCTCCCATTTCCACTCTGGCACTGGTAAAGGCTGAAGCATCCCTTTCGGTAACTGCCGCTCTGCTTTAACCTGCTGACAAGTCAAACACTTCACAGTAAAATCAGCAATATCTCTTTTCATTCCATCCCACCAGTAATACTCTCGCAGGTCTCTATACATCTTAGTACTGCCAGGATGAACTGAAAATGGAGAACTATGAGCTTCACATAACAACTCTCTCTTCAACTGTGAATCACAAGGCACACACAACCTCTTCCCAAACCTCAAAACACAAACACAAACTTATCCAAGAACTCATGGAAAATTTTATTCATAAGGTCCATGAATACAGAAGGTGCATTGGTTAACCCAAAAGGCATAACTACAAATTCATAATGGACATATCTAGTACGGAACACAGTCTTCGGAACGTCTGCTTCTTTTACTTTCAACTGATGGTACCCCGACCTCAAGTCAAACTTCGAAAAATACTGAGCTCCCTGGAGCTGACACCACTTCATTCGATGGCCCAACATCTGCTGAAGTTGTTGCAAAGGATTTCACCACCCCTTTCTGCTTGTAGTCTAACTGCTTCCCATCACTCAAGCTCCTTGTCGGACACTCGTTTGCATAGTGACCCATCTCATTGCACTTATAACACTTCACTAACTGTAAATCAAATTTGTTCTTACCTTCAGCTTGATCCTTTTCAGTGCAATCACGAGCCTTATGTCCCATCTTACCACATCGGTAGCACTTCCCAGAATTCAGAAGACATTCCCCAGCATGCCTTTTTCCACACTTATCACAAACTGGAAACTTAGTTCTCTTACCATCAGACTTCATTGAAGAATTATTACCTTTCTCCTGCCACCTCGGTCTCTTCTTCTGCTGGTTGTTATAGGACACTTGGTCATCGGCAAACTCCATTTCCACATTCTCAGCACATCGAACAAGCTTTTCATAATTTTTAAACTCACGAGAAGCTAATGCCCTTCGATACTTTGGCTTTAATCCTGAGTAAAAACGATTGATTTTACTATCAAGGTCCCGGATAAAATTTGGAGCATACCTTGCCAATCGAGTGAACCTTTCTTCATAGGAAGCCACTGAGTCTTCCTCTTGCCTCAATTCCAAGAATTGCTTTTCCATCCTAAGTCGAACAGCCTTAGGAAAATACTTCTCAAGAAACATACCTTTGAATTCATCCCAGTCAAGAGCATCAATCTCATCGGCGTCCCTGATATTTTTAACCATGGACCACCACTGATCTGCTTCACCCTCCAAACGGTAAATAGCAAGACTAACCTTTTGATTGTCTGAACACCCCATGACATCAAAAATCTTCTCCAGTGCTTTAATCCACCCTTCAGCTAGCACAGGGTCAGATGATCCTCTGAATGATGGGGGATGTTGCCTCATGAAATGTTCCACCATTGACATGTTCCTATGCGGTTGATCTGGCTGATCTCGTGCATGGATACCACCACCATTTATAGCCTGAGTCAACTGTGCCATCACTGCAACAAACTGTTCAGTTCCGATTCCAACCATCTCAGGTTGCTGATTTGGAAGGTTGTCTTCCTCCTGATGTCGTCCCAACATAGCTGCTTTGTTTCCTCTGCGGAAAACCATTCTGAACACCGAAATATCTTAGGCGAAGCAACATGGTAATCCGTAAATGCTATATCATTTTGAAAAAAAATATTTTTGGATAATCATTTTAATAGAATTCTAACTCCTAAAGTTATCTAAACCGACCTTTGATACCAACTATAAGGCCCCAGCCTTAAACCTTACTTAATCTTGAGTTATTACAAGACTACACGTTGAGGATCTTTTCGGGTTTAGAGTTTTAGAGAATTAGATCATAAAACTTGCATTACATTCCACATATAAACAAAGTGGTTACATAAAGATAGTATTCTTCATTCCCATCAATGGAAACACATTTGAATTAAAACATGGATTATTCCTTGACACATCCTTGACTCTATCATCTTATCATGTACCTTTCCCTTGACCTGTGAAAAACATTTCAAAAACTTGGGATGAGCGTAAAACTCAGTATGGGTTATAAAAACATGGAAAGGAAACATGAGTTCATATATACATAAGAATGAAATCATACTTTACCCATAAAACATAGGCACTTTAACATACCTCATAAAAACATGAATAAATCATATAAATCATAATACGTAAAGGTAACTTGAGGCATTCATAACATTCTTACGTAGGGGGTAACCCTCTTGGTTACGTTTGGAATACCCATCACAGTATATTCCCTAAAATCTCTTCGGAGAAACCTTAACGTTTCACTCCTTCGCGTTACCCAATGCATTGGAGAGCTATAACGGGCTCACCCGCCCTTAGTTTATCACGGAACCACCCGTTCTTCATAATAATGCCCAAGAACCTCAACATAATCGTATCACATAAAACATGCATAAAGGAAACATAAAATTTCCACCATTAAATCACAAGATATCAATACCACACATTGATATAAAAATATTATGAAAACCATTTTCAATACCAAAATAAAAGAAAAGTAAAACATGGTATTTATTTTTCTTTTAAAAAGAAGGAATGGCTTGTAGAAGAAGCCGAAACTCAAATAAAGGTCACGACGGCGGAGAAGTCGTTGTCGCCGCATACGTACGACAAAAACATTCCCTTTTGTCGTTTAGTAAACGCCTCGTATAAAAAAGATTCCTTTTGAGTAAACGTAAAAGTCAAAGGGGTTTATACACCGTATAAAAGAAAGTTGTGTATAAAATAAAATATGCCTCAACGAAAGGAGATTGAGACGAAGTCCCATACAAAGATAATTTTTAAAATAAAATAGATACATTATGTGTATTTACTATAAGTACACATAAATAAAGTACCAATACAAGATACGACATAATAACATAATGACATAATTTGAAAGTAGGAGATTAACCCAAAGAATGGAAATTGGGTTAAGAAGTTCCCATACCTCGTATCTGACTTGACCCGACCGTTCTTTAAACTCCTGAATAATAAACTTTAGTTAATCTCTACTTGATTATTAATCTTTTCCAAGTTCATTATTTCTTTTATACCATGTTATGAACATCATGAAATCATTTAAGTTAATAATGTTCATTTTGTCGGTATTTTGTTCTTAATTCAAAAATAGGCTTCTTACACTTACATGTTGTTAATTTGGTCAAAGGTTCATTATATCCAGAATGGTATTCATGATGTAGATATCATATATGTCATGTATATCCAGTACATACATTCATTTATAATATTACATCACATTTAGAGGTAAGAAATGAAATGCACCGTTCATGGAGACGGTAAGCCGTACGTACGCATGAACGCTACTTCCATTTCTATTTCATATTTTCTGGAATGGAATCATAATGATATAAGAGTATATTATAATTCCAGTATAATAACATATATAATATCATTAACTTTATCCTTTACACATCCCACATATGGTATTAACGAATCAAATCACTTTTAGGGGGCGGTAGTCCGCGCTTCCTAAAATGAAGATATCGTGTTTTACCCATAATGGAAACCATAAAGGTATGCCCAAAATGAAAAAACAGAAGCTTAAGGAAAACATAAACATATTATATATCATATATAAAAATAGTGACATCATAATGGCCACCTTTGAAGGTGTTTAATGAGTGTTGAACAATCATCGTTTCGGGAGGCAGAATTTCGCCATCCACGGAAACCTTATGTTCTTTAACCATTTGATGTAGTTGTGTGAGAGTGTAGCTCAAATAAATATTATAACAACATCCTAGTATATTGAAGATACTGGTGTTGTTACAAAAGAAGTAAATAAAAAGAGTTTAGGGGGTTGGAGAAGCAAAATAAAACAAATGAACATTAGAGAATGAATTACCTTAAAAAGTGTAACTCCTTTTGATTTGAGCCTAAAGGCTTCCTTTGAAAGGATTCTTCCCAAAGGGAATCCTCTAGGATGAGGAGAGGGATGTGGAGAGAGCAAATGGGCAGGGGTTGGCCGAGCCAAAGGCTTGAAGAGTGTGTGAAATAAGGTGGAGGTGGGGGCCTTTTATAAGAGGAGAGGAGGGGCACTTTTGGAAAGTAAAGAAATATAACTTTGTTTGAAAATGTGTTTCGGTTTTAAAAGGTCCCACATTGATAGAATTCGTGGATAAGGTGATAAGGATTCGAAATCCACTCATCCAATTGGTTTTGGCCATGTGTAGGTTTTAGATTTTACATTATCTTTCCATTTTATTTTAATCGTTAAATAATGATGTCATCACTGCATCATTATTATGTCGTAAATAATTTAATTTATTTAATGTCTAAAAATTATAAAAAAAATACTATGATATAGGAAATCTTTTTAGCTTTCCAATGACTATTTATAATCAAAATTTGGGCTTGTATAACCCCACTTAAAAATTGTTTTCGCAAAACATATTATGTTTGTGTCACTTTCACTTTAACATTAAATAAAAATATATTATTGTCATTTTCCAACTAAAGTGGATACATGGGGTCCCCAAGTTAGGCCATGGCTTGTCTTGGTCGGCCATGACACAACCAATAAGGTTGGGACATGTGTCTAGGTCATTTTATATTATTAAAGCATTATTTATACATTAAACTACCCTAATTACCACTAATCGCGATTAAAAACTTAATAAGTTACTATTCACCAAAAAATTATTATAATCTCATTGAACCACATTTTACTTCTTAATGACAACCATGTATGTCGGATTTTCAAAATTCAATACACATTAGTGGTAAACTTTCATTTAACTGAAAAATCAGTTTGCTTGATTACCACTTAGTGGTTTCACTATTCATCAAAAATTGAAGTTTTTCAGAAAATTACCAAAAATTCACCCTAAGCTATATTTGATATTCCGAATTCAAAAATGAAGTCCATTTTACAAAATTCAAATCATATAAGTCACATTAATTAATTTAATAATTAATTCCCGCTGCCAGAGCAAATAGCGTGTTTTTACAAAACAATAAGTATCAAAAGATTGACACCAGTTTAAGTCTAATTTCAAATCGAAATTGATTCCAATGACCACCATTGGATAAAATGGTAAAAATATATTCTAATTTCACTTTAAAACCAATTCAAAAGATAATCTAATCATATAAATAAATTAGATCAAAAAGAGGTTTTGAATTAAAATGCAACATTTTACACTATTCATAAAAAAAATGAACTTTATCAGAAAGGTACCAAAAATTACACAAAGTAAAATTTGATATCCCGATTCTTAATAAAATTATTATTTGGTCCAAAAGAATGTATAAGAGTGATCAAAACTATATTTAATGACGGTTCACCATTAAAAGGTGATAAGTGAACCTTTAGTGAAAATTAGAGTATAAAAGCCTAAAATTGAACTCTTTCCGTATTTTAAGCCTTTATCTTTTATTGGGTAAATGTAAAAACATCTAAAAACATATCTATTCATATTTTAGTTATTTCTATTCATTCCCGCCAGTACAACGGCTACTTGTTAACTAACATTTAAAATAATATTATTATATTACTAGTGTGCTACGTAAGTTTCAAAGAAACTCATCGTTGTGTATCGGGTACGCTATCGAACATAGCAACCCCTTTTAATTAAAATTCATATTTAATTCTCAAATATTAATAAATATGAAAATTATTTATTCTTTAATTACCTGGGATGTTACAATAACACCCGTACCAAAGGAACAGAATGACCATTGAGTACCTTTATACTGTGATCAAAAATCCTGATAGGTTGGTCCATGAATGATGCATCATGCTCCATCTCAACCTCCTCATGTAGATAAACATGATATAGGTCTATGAAATAGCATCGAAGCTGATAAACATGGAAGACGTCGTGCATAGCCCAGTACCTTTGAGGTAACTGCAATCTATATGCAACCAGCCCAACTCTCTCCAGGACCTCAAACGGCCCGACATATCTTAGTGAAATCATTCCATGTCTTCTCGTATTCTTGTGTCCCAACCTCGGGGTAACACGTAGAAAGACCCGATATCCAACCTTGAACTCCAAAGGTCATCTCCACTGATCAATATAAGATTTCTGCCGAGACTGTGCAATAGCCATCCTTTTCCGAATCAACTCCAACTGGTCTGTGGTCTCCTGAACAAGATAAGGTCCCAGCATAGCTACCTCTCCTACCTCCAAACAACACAAGGGTGATCGGCACAACCTAACATACAATGCCTCATAAGGTTCCATCTGAATAGTTTCTTGAAAAATATTATTGTAGGAAAACTCCATAGAGGTATATGTCTCTCCCAAGAACCTCCAAAATGAAGGAAGCATGCTCGTTGCATGTCCTCTAGCACCTGAATCGTGCACTCTGACTGGCTATCTTTCTAGGTATGGTAAGCTGTACTCAGAAACACCTGTGTACCCAAATCACTCTGTATCCCTTTCCAGAAATGTGATGTGAAGCGGGCATCCCTATCTGTAATGATAGTACTCAGAACCCTGTGAAAAAGTACAATCTCACAGAGGTACAACAGTCCAAGATCATCAACACCGAAAGTCTCCTTAATCAGCAGGAAGTGAGAAACATTCGTGAGCCTATCAATGACAACCCATACAGTGTCATTCCCTTGAGGTTATCTCGGTAACCCTTTCACGATGTCCATCACGACATCATTCCACTTCCACACAGGAATGGGTAGCTGCTGTAAAAGACCTACTGGTCACTGGTGCTCCACCTTCACCTGCTGACAGGTGGAACACCTCCTGACAAAACCAACAACTTATCTCTTCATACCCGGCCACCAATACTGGCGGTGTAGTTCATGATATATCTTGGTGACGCCAAGATGAACATCCCAAAAAGATGAATAAAATTATTTCATTTTATCTTCGTGAATATCTGATGGCACACATATGCGTCCCTGGAAACGCAAGATCTTCCCCTCACCTACGGTCCATCTGGGAAGAGGTTCCTCTCTTGAAAAGTTTTCCTGTAGTATTAGGCCTTCAGAATCTGATAGCCGCCTCATTTGAACACGGTCAAGAAGGGATTAGGTAACATCTATAGAAGAAATAAAAGTCTGACCCTATCAGTCATGCACCTCCAAATTCATTTCAGAAAACAGATCCATAAACTTACACTCACTACTGGCCTCCTGAACTGCATGTATTTGTGTCCTCCTGCTCAGTGCATCTGCCACAGTATTGCCTTTCCCAAGAGTATAAGCAAGCATGAAATCAAATGACTGTAGGTACAAAACCCACCTCCGCTATCTCAGATTCAAGTCACGCTGTGTGATGATATACTTTAGGCTCTTGTGGTCATTATATACCAAAAAAATGCTCTCCCAAAAGATAATGTCTCCAACTACACAAATCATGAACAACTGAAGCCAACTCTAGGTCGTGTGTAGGATAGTTCCTCTCATGTATCCTCAACTGTCGAGATCCATAGTCAAATACAAGATTCTCTTGCATAAGCACTACTCCAAGCCCGATGCCAGATGCATCACAGAAAACTGAATAACTCTTTCCCGATTCCGAAAAAACATGAATCGGTGTAGAATTCTATCTCTCCTTCAGATCCTGAAAGGCTGAATCACATGTTTCTAACAAAACATACTTCACCCCCTTCTTAGTCAAGCATGTTAACAATGCTGCTAAGCGTGATAAGTCCTATATAAACTCCATGTAGTAACTGGACATCCCAAAGAAACTTTTTAACTCGAAGACATTCATCGGCCGCTCCCATGTAACTACTACTCTCACCTTCTCTGGGTCTACTGATACTCTTGTCTCTGATATTACATGAGCCAATAAGTGAATCTCGTCCATCCAAAAGTGGCACTTTGAGAGCATATAATATAACTGATGGTCCCTCAGTGTACTCAAAATGATCTCAAGATGGGTCGCATGGTCGTGTCTAGTGTGAGAGGACACCAAGGTATCATCCACAAAACTAACCATGAATGAATCCAAGTATGGATGGAATACTCTATTCATCAGTGCCATGAAATCTACAGGTGCATTTGTGAGACCAAATGGCATAACCAAATACTCATACAGACCATATCTGCTCCGGAAGGCTACAAGAGGTATATCAGATGGCGTGACATGAAACTGATGATATAAAGATCTCAAGTCATTCTTCGAGAACACTCTGGCTCCTCGAAGTTGATCAAAGCGATCATGTATCTGTGGAAATGGATATCGGTTCTTGACTATCAACTGGTTCAGCTTCTGATAATCCAAATAAAGCCTAACAGTGTCATCTTCCTTCTTTGCAAATAAGACAGGTGAACCCCAAGAAGAAGTACTGGGTCAGATGAAACCCTTTGCCTGAAACTTCTCCAACTACTTATTGGGCTCCTATAACTAAAGTTTATCAATCCTATAAGGAGGAATGTACATTGGTCATGCTCCTGGTACATTCTCAATAGAAAATTCTATCTCAAGCTCTGGAAGAAAACATGGAAAGTCCTATGGAAATTCATCCCTAAAACGATCCACCACTGGAGGAAGGTCTAACTATGAAGTCCCCTAGTCATATAAGTACAGACCAAAAATCTGAGTTGTAACTCCTCTTAGCCCTTGATGCTCTAGTCCTGCACTACTCTCCGGGACATTCCATTCACCCTTGTGAAGAGAAGATCTGCCCACCAGTGATGTGAAAATCACCCTACAACGATAGAAATCAAAAAAGGTCGTGAAGGGTACTAACCAATCCATCCTGAGAAAGACATCACAGCCTGTCATCTCTAAGACATAGAGGTTCCACAAAAAATGACACCCACCAATCTCAAGGGGGCAGTCCATGCTCTGATGCACGCTAGCAGTTATAATCCCCAACAGTGTGTCTAGTGCAAAAAAGTCCTCATAAGTATAAACAGTATGTCTACGTCTTTCCCCAGTATGCACAAAAATAATGCGATGAGAAGCTTTCATATCGAAAAGTTCATACGATAAAATAGAGGCTACTAAAATTGTTCCTCAAACTGCAGATGTAACAGGATTCCGCTCCTGATGAATCTGCTCTACAACAAAGGTCTGGCCTGCACTACGACCCTATCTAGCAGCCTGAGACCCCTGAGCTAACATTCCCTGAGCATGACCATTGCGTCCATGGCCTCTACCCTGGCCTGAACAACCTGAAGAACTCCAACCCCTAGTCTGCTGAGGAACTTGTAATCTTTCTCCTGCACGAGGAGTCGAAACCAATCCTCCATCACTAGCCACTAGAAGGAGAACCTTGCAGAAATGTTACAAATGACTCATATTGCCGCAATATCAGCACTCCACTAGGTCTATCGGGCACTAAGGCTTCTTATGACTTTATTTTAAATAGTGATAGCACACCACTAGGTTTCCAGAAGAATTATCCTATCTACCATAAGGAATACCTTGCTTCCTCGGGTCACCACGTACAGACTCTCGGTAGCGCTTCCTGCTGTTTATCGGAAATGAATCATCCATGGATGCTGAACCACCCTAGTCCATAGCTCCAGTCTCCCTCTGATTTCTCTCCTTGATAGGCTCCTGGTTGACTATCAGAGTAATATAAGTCAAGTGAATGACGTTCACCTGTGATCTGATGTCCGGTCTAAGGCCTTCCTCAAACTTCCTCGCTAAAAACAGCTAGTCAGTCCATAGAATGAGAGTAAAACACCGTAACTCTGTGAAGATAGAGGAATGCTCCATAACTGTGAGAGTACCTTGCTGTAAGTTCATGAACTCTGTGGATCTGTCATCCCTCAGCGTCTCTGGCTAGAAGTATTCATAAAACATATATTGAAACTCATCCCAAGAAATAACCTGTTGGCTCCCTACCTGTGAAACCACATCCCACCATATCTTTGCCGATTCTCGCATCATATAAGTCGCGAGATTCCATCTCCTCTCTGGAGGAATCTCCAGATGCTTGAATATGGATAGCATGGCCTCTAGCCATGATTCCGTAGCATGCGGTCCTCCATCCCCTATAAATGAGGTAGGATTCGACTGCTGAAAAACTCACGTCCGCTCTGCCATAGACGGGGTAGGATGCTGAGCTCCATAGAAGGTCTACATGAACTTCATGAAACCCTCTCTAAACGGAGCATTGGAACCATTTTCTGGAATCACTGCATGTGCCATATCCGGAACTATATCTGTAACTAATGGTAGTCCATGGTCTGCCGTATCAGGCGTACGGTCACTACCCGGTTCCTGACATGCAACAGGAGGACCTCTTGGTGCCATAGCTCTGAAAGGTCAAAAGAACACCTCAGATTCAGGATTAACAAAGACAGAAAAACTAAAGGAACGTGAAGGAACATAGAAAATAAGGCATTCAAGTTATTCAATAAATGACTACACTGTGTGTTCATTCACTACATAGCATGTTCCCTTTAGTCATTTACATGGGAGTGTACTCCTACTTAAACTGGTCATGTAACACCCCAAATACACGGCGTGTTTCCCCAACACACTGTGTGTACTTGAATTCCCTTCCCCACCCGAGTCCTACATGGTTAAGCCACACATCTCTCCTAAGACAACACTACATGGCGTGTTCAACGCATACACGGCCTGTACTTGACAAGATTCACCTAGCAGGTGTTATTAGTGGCACAAACTGCATACTTAGGTCTCACTACATGGCATGATAAACTAGTACACGGTGTGTCCCTATAAGATTTTTCACAACCCCGTGTCCTTTCTCGCATGGTCGGTGACATGGCTATAGACTACATGGTGTGTAACCATAAATTACACACCATGTATTTTGGGTTTTTCTGGATAGTGGACTCAGAAACTGCTTCAGGGCCCAAAAAACACAGAAAACAAGAGTTAAGGTGCCAAATTTCGATATGTGAGGGCCCATACTCCCTACGAATCAAATCTTGACATCATATACACTGCATATAACCATTAAACCATATAACAAACTCACGATCCACCAAATTATGATACTCGAGGGCCCATAACACTTCTAATACCGAAGTTTGGTGTCCATGATAAAGAAGCTCTAAAAAAATACCCTATAAACATAGCATGTATTCTATCACAGCAGTAATCACCACAGCATACATAGTCTATTAAAAATTCTGTCACAACAACATGCAATTTTTAATGCAATTTAGATGGCATGAAAAAATGCATGACATGTGATTTTATAACAAGTGCCTATATGATTCATGAGATGGCATGCCCTCATCTCATTATGTTACACCAAAATAGAACCATTATCATATAAATAGTAACAACACAAAACAAGTGCACCACCCAATGCTGAAGTCAATTAAACTGTAACATTTGAAAAACGTGAAAACTAAAATATTCAAGGTAACCAGGATTTTTCCCTATACATGTGTTCTAGAACTCCCAGGCACAGCTATTTTCCAATTACCTATTACATCCAATCTGTATCTAATGTCGCCAAATAGTAAGTCAATAGAAAAGAAAAAACCCCTCTAATACCACATTGTAACGACCCGAATCCGGATCCACTCAACTTGTGCCCCATACTCGGTTTGCCACATGACCTCAGGCACATTTCACCAAATTCCATAGGTTGCCGACTAGAAGCGAGGGACTTGGTGAGTCATTGGGGAAACTATGCCATCATTTGGTAAGGTATACAAGGGAAACGAGACTACAGTCAATAGTAGAAGCAGTAAACAACATACATCAACTAAAACTAAACAGCGGAAGAAATGAATATATAGTAATGATGATAATTATGTAGTAGGTACAAGTATAAATGGAAAGTATCAAACACCACCACGTGATGAAATACAACTGAGAAACAAAGTACGAAAGATTAACAACAACTCCAGCAGCATCGCAAGCCTAACCTCGGTCCTATGCTCTCCAGCTCCAACCGGCATTCATGTACCTGAGGTAGAATGGTCACAATCCCTATCCACGCCTACAACAATATAACCCGTTTGGGCCAAAAGGCAGGACCCAAATAGGGCGTGAGACTAATCTCAGTAGGTAACCACCACACGATCCATGCCCTACTATCAGTGAGCAATGTAGCAAAAGCTAATGAAATAAATGTAGCAGAGAAACATGAGTAGACTAATGTAAACACTCATACCAATCTCCATTTACATTTATTTATTAATTAAATTCTATCACTTAATTATCAACTAAGGAATCATGCAAAAAAATCTACATTCCCATGGCATAGCAAGTAACACAATAGGTATCTGAGTAGACTACCTAAACAGCAAGCAGTAAAAAACCCAAGATTGTTCTTTGGCTTGGTTGTCTCATCAAAACCAACCAACCGATATTCAAAATAAATCTCTAGCTGGATCACATTGGTAGACCCCTCTAGTCAAATAATCATACAAGGCACAAACACTCTGGGAAGCACTCATCGTCAATTACCATGCGGTCTTGCAACGATAGCTATAGTCTCTCTGAGGAAGCACTTACGTCTAATTCCCCCTATAGTCTCGATACGTAACTAAAGAAATCTGAGGAAGCACAAAGTCCAATTCATGTAGGCCCTGCGAATGATACTAATTTATAACTGACTCTCTAGGGAAGCCCTTAATCATTAATTCCCTCTTTTGTCTACCGCACCATGTTCGCACAACCCTGAGGAGTTCAGTCGTGCGTAATCGACTATCAGTATACCTAAGTAAGTTCAAAAACTACTTCGCTAATAGTTATAATGAATCAAAATCATATAAACAGTAGGAAATACATGCAATGAATTATACCAGGCTAGGAAATCAATGCAAAAAGGTCTACCTCACAGGTAACCTAAGACAAACGGTGATAAACATCCAAAACAATGGACACACACATGCGGTGATCCTCAAACATGCTAACAAGCAATCATTATTCATCTAATTTCCCCAAGAATACAATCAGTCTGAGGAAGATAGTAATGCGGGATCAAAACCCTAACCTGAGATTCTCGATACATGTGTATCCGAAACTTTTGCACAAAAACTCATGGACATTCAACGTAAGGCAACAAACCCCCTACAAGTACTTGATCCAATGATTCTCCCTAAGGTCAATATATTTCCATGAGATTATGTGGGATAAGTTATTTGGATCAAAATAGGACACAAAATTCTCCCCCAAAGAGGTAGTGGCACCATGTCTTCAAAGAATTCATCATAGTTTCTAGCTCCATGTTAGGGGTCGGGTAACTCATTTAATGAGGTTGAAGTTGGAGGGAGACATACAACACTATGTGATCATCCTACATAAGAACGTACTCAAGACCCATGGAGGAAGAATCACATTACACCACGCTGATCTTTCCAAATTCATGAAAGGTAAACATAGGGGTGGTATCGAACAACCACTTCATCTCCTCAAAGGATTCCAAACATTCTGGGCCCCAAACAAATGTCACCCCCTTCCGAGTGAGAGCGCCCATGGGAATATAAATCTGTGAGAAATCCAGAACAAACTTCCTATAGTATCCTACCAATCTAAAGTAACTCTTGACCTTAGTCACTTTATTCAACTTCTCCCATTTCAACAATTCACTGATCTGTTTGGGATCCACTAAATCTATTTGCTCCGAGATCACATTCCCAAGAAACTTCACCTCTCTGATCCAGAAGGTTCACATGGTAATATTTTCATAATGGTAGTGATCCCACAAACTGCTTAAAAAAATCCGAAAATGATTTTCATGATCCTTCACAGATCCAGAGTAAACCAATATGTCATCCATGAATACCACAACATAAGAGTCAATATACAAGTTGAGTACCCTATTCCTGAGTTCTATAAAGACCGTAAGATCATTGGTAAACCTGAAAGTCATGACCAAGTACTCAAAGTGGTTATACCTACTTCGGAACGTAGTATTTAATATATATGTCTCTTTCACCTTGGGTTTGTGGTTACCTAAATACATTTCTATATTAGAAACCCACGTGACACCCTTAGAAGATTGAACCAGTCATATATTCAAGGAAAGGGATATTTGATCTTGATGGTTTCCTTGTTCAGCTTCTGGTAATAAACATAGAACCAGAGGGATGCATCTGCCTTCTTTTCAAAAAGAACAGGAGAACCCAAGGAGAGATGTTCATGCGAAGGAATCCTCTGTATTCAAAATCATCTAATTGTATCATTAATTCACTTAACTCAATGTGGGACATACGTTACCAGGGATGAGATATTGGCTTTGTTCCCAGTAAAAAAGTGATCGAGAAATCTATATCCTACTCCGGGGGAAATCCTGAAAAATCATTTAGAAATACCTCTAGTAACTCATCCACTACATTAGGTAATCCACCCTCTCTATCACTACCATCATCCTCTGGGATGATTGGTGATAACTAGAAGATAATATCCCCCAATTCTAGGAGTGTAGGTTCCACATGACCCGTCCGAGGATCACATTACCCACGAAAAACCTCTGGAATACCATTATGTGCTGTGAAACTCACCCAACACCTATAGAAATAGATGTGCGCCTAAAAGTGAATAATGAAATCCATTATAAGGATTACATCGAAAAGACCCATATCCAAGACCAGGAGGTCCCACTCCATCTTAACCCCTAACACATAAAAAACACACGACCTGCACTTAAGGCCCTACTCATTATTCATTCCCAATAGAATCACCAACTATATCGTGAAAGTGAAAATCTTAGTTGGAAAATTCTGCATGGTAAAAATACATACCGTGTGACAACCCAGACCCAGATTCTACTTAATGGGTTCCCCGTGCCCGGTGGGGTACATGGACTCTAGCACATCTTCCCAAGCACCAGAGGATGTCAACTAGCAGTGAGGGCCTAGGGTTTGTGTCCATATAAAGACTATTCCGTTATTACCAGAGTATCTCACAATGGAAAGCATATAAAGCAATAGAAAATAGCAGAAGAAATGTAAATGATATAAATAAATAGTAGAATAAAAATAATTCCATTGATAAAAGAGAATTAAAATAACTATATCAATTAAAACAATGATGTTCTAATGTCATGTCACTAGAAAACTGGAAATCATGGATAAAGGGAAACAGGCATATCATGTTCCATAATGTAAAAGAAAACAAAGACTACTCCAAGCATTCTGAGATCCTACTTGGACATCTCTAATCATGCTCTATCCTATCAGTACACAATCATGTATTGGAAGGTGTATGCTTCCCATTTTCAACACCTGCAGTCATATAATCTACGATGGGTACCAAATAGTGCTAGAGAGGGTGTGGGATAAATCTCATTTGGATTCCCTTAATGGTTTAAATAACATCTGAACCTTGTGATGTATTATGGCAAGGTGTAGGGATTCTTATATAAATTAAATAAAAAAATAAAATTTAACTAATTGCCAATGTACATGCTTCATCCCTCGACTAGTCTCTGAACATGTAATGTGTTCACTAATTAAGTAATTACCATTTAATGTTAATAGTTCAGGTGAGGCTTATCTAGTACTAACATCACCTCTTAACAGCATACGTAGTGAAGGTCTCATGATGTAAGAAGGCACCCTGAAAATGATATCCAATGAGGGAGTCCCAGGTTAATAAACAAGGTAACATAAACTCATTGAAATCTAAATATGTATTATATGAGTCGAGTTAATGGGTAAGAGTGAAATATAAGGATCATAATCCAAGGAATTCCACAATATGTCACCAACTGAGTCCAAGGAGTGAATCTAAGGCAAAAAAGGGCTAAGAAAGGATTGGGTCCGTGGAGTGTATCCAAGAAACATACTTGTCAATACTTGATACAAGGAGTGTATCTGAGGTTACATGGAATAATGAAAGGTGAACCTGCTATAGTATACCTGGAATCAAAGGAATAGACAAGAAACATAATCTAGGTGGGTATAAACCTATGAAAAATGCATCCTTGAATCAGAATGGGGTTCCAAAGACCCATGGTATTCTCCTCTCAGAATCCTTGGTGAGATCAAGTCAGTACATTCATATTTGATATTGTAAACATGAGATAATTCATTGGGTTCAAGTATTTCTTTCCATTAGTGTGGATAACTCAAGTATAGTTGAAACCATTTATTTATTGTTCCACAATTTGTCTTCTATTAGTGTGGATAGGAAAATTGGTGTTCCAACCATTTAATTAAGTCTTATTTAAACATTAAGGCATATTTAATTATTGAGGTTCACTATTCTACCTTCCATAAACATGGAAGGGTTTCTATAGACCTATATCCTTTAATCAATATTTGTTAGTAAGGCCAAGTTATATACATAGAATAATTTCCATTCCACACTTTACATTTAATAATCATTAAAATCACTTACCCTAGGAAGGTCCAGTGGTATGAATAATAGGTACATGCCATTATGAAATTCTCAATTAACAACAAATCATTTATTTTAAGAAGACTCACATTTAGGAAGGTAAATCAAGGGAACACATGAATGGTAGATCAAATGTGTAAAAACACAGAAAACCCAATTATGATGTACCCTTTGACATGAGGTGGATTGAGTTGTGGGTGTAACCACTAACAACTAATCACATATTTGGAAAGAGAATAACCATATGTTTCTATCATGTATAAGAATAGAATATAAATTTAATAGATGTTACCTAATTTTATCGGAGGGAACCACATGGACATACAATAATCAATGAACTATAGGGGTGAGTTATTAACCACCCACCATATGGATGTACGATGCTCCTCTTCTAGTATCAGCCCATGGGTTGCCTTAGATCGTAGTATATCCATGAAAAGGTGAATAACACTCACCTGGTGATACCTAGGTTGAGAGTGAAATAGAATAAGAACGACAAAAGAGGGCTCAAGCACTTACTGTTGCACATCCAACATGATAAAAATAAGCTCGATCAGATGTCATATGAAGGATATCTCATGATCCCTAGATTTGGACTTCAAATGTCTCCAAAATGTTGAAAAAGAAGAAAAGCCAAACTGGTTCTTGGATTAGGAAGAAGGAGTAGGATTGAATGAACATCAAGTGAAAAATTGTGAATTTACCCATTAAATAAACTACACATGGTTTGTCTGCACGGTTTGTCAAACCAATCACGAACCGTGTGGAACAGTTATGCCAGAAATCACATCTTATGCACGGCTTAACGAAATCATTCGTAATACATGCATGGGTACATGGGAAAAAGGGGTTCTTTCATGGTTATGACGCACAACCATGCTCCAACCGTGCATGGGGGATCTGTCTGAAAAAACATCATCCACAGGGTTTGGAAAACCATGCAGAATCTTGCATGGTTTTCACGAAACCGTGTGCAGATTCTATTTTCTCCAAAACTATTAGTTCTGATCTGTGAACAAGCCTCAGACACCTAGGATGACTATAAAAATGCATTATGCATCCACATTAGGTCCAGAATATGTATTTATACTGAAAATTATAAGATCCACACCTGAGTGAAAAACCAGGTTTTTACAGTCTTCCCACCTTAAAAGAACTCCCCCCCCTCGAGTTCTTATTCCAAGGGTAAAGAAAAAATGTCTAAGAACAAATCTTACCATAGATTACATACATCAACTTTACCCTCCCATGTCTCAACATGTACTCATATGTGCTTCCATAGTACATGTATGAGAGGGAGATAATTGCCTCATAGAACCTTCGTGATATGGTCATTGATGCCTACTAGATACTCCTCAAAGGTGGAATCACCATATAACTGAACTAATTTGGGATCAATGTTATGAGACAAGTTAGCATGTTATTGGTGAATTTTTGAGATGTGAAATATTTCGAGTATGAAATAGTACCTATGAGGTAGTAGCAACAGATTGGCTACCGACCTGACTCTCTTAAGAATTTCAAACTGCCCAATGTAACGATGTGACAAAATTACCTTCTTCCCTAACTTTCTTTTCCCTAACCTGGGTGATACCCAAAGAAAAACACAATTCCCATCCTCAAACACAATAGGTCATCAACGAAGATCAACATAATATTTTTCTTCAGACGGGTTAGTATTCATACACTTTATGATCAGCAAAACCAGCTCTAGAGTCTCCTGAATGAGATGATGACCTAGTAGCAGAGCCTCACCAGCCTCTAGCTAGAACAAGGGTTTAGAGAATGGTGTACCATATAAGTACTCAAAAGGGTCTATCTAGATATTCTCCAGAAAACTTTTATTATAAGCAAACTCAGTGATAGTAATGTGCTTATCCCAAGACCAGCTAAAATCAAGGACACGTGATCAGATCATATCCTCTTGAAATTGTATCTTCATTTCTTATTGTCTCTCATTATAAGGGTGAAAATATGTTCTTAAATGAACTTGAGTCCCCATAGCTTTCTATAAACCATGCTAGAGCAGTTACGTGAGATGAGAATCCCTATATGAAATGATAGTACGTGGAATCCTGTGTAGTCATATGATCACACTAGTAGACAGTCATCCCAATTCATCTTATGTTAATGTCTCCTTAATATAAATTATTTTTAATGATTTCTTTTGTCGATTAATGACTACCTAGATATCCTCACTACCCCTAAGAGACATAGTTAAGGTGACCATGAAATCCATAACAACATCTTCCCATTTCCATTCCTATACTGGAAGAGGTTGTTACAAGCTATAAGGTATTTGATACTCCACCTTCACCTGCTAACAGGTTGATCATCTCTTAATAATGACTAAAATGTGATGTTTCATTCTAGGAGACCAATAATGGTGTCACAAATCTCAATACATCTTCAAGATTCCTGGATGAACTACCCATCGAAAAGCATGGCACACATTCATCAACTACTCTCCAATATCTGTAAGAACCCAGATACATCCACGCAGATATTTGACATCGTCTCTACCTATATACCAATCTATATTTGGGTTATCTTTTGATATACACTCATGGAGAACCAAACAGCTAGGATTTGAAAACTGCCTACTTTTTCACCTTTTCAAGAAGGACAGAGATAACTTTAAAGGCGGAGAGGTATGACTTCTCATGATTGTCACGAAACTATAGATGAACTTCAGAAAAGTGGTCCATTAACTTGCATTCTTCAATAGATTCATGAATGACATGTGTTTGAGTTATCTGACTCAGTGCATCGGCAACAACATATCCCTTTCCTGACGTATATGAAATCTCAAAAATCAATGGATTATAGATATTCAACCTATATACATTATCTTATTTTCAAGTCACACTATGAAAAGATATTCTTGAGGATTGTTTGATCTATATACACCAAAAAGCACTCACCCAACATATAATGTCTCCTGCAGAATAATGGATGGACAACTGTTGGTAGCTCGAGGTCATGTGTTAGGTAATTTCTCTTGTGAGGCCTGAAGTACCAAGATCTATATGCAATGAATTTGTCTTCTTACATCAACAATGCTCCTTAGACAATACCTGATGCATAGTGGAGGATGATATAACCTTTACTAGGTTCTGGAAGAATCAGAATCGATGCGGAGACAATCCCCCCTTTTAGATCCAGAATGGCTTTATCACGTGCTTCTGAAAATAGGAACATTAAACCATTCAATGTAAGTCTTGTAATAGGTGAATCAAGATGTGAGAAGTCATTTATGAAACACTATTAATATCTTTCTCGACCAAAGAAACTTCTGATATCAAACACATTCTTGTTCTCCTCCCATGAAATATAGAACAATCATTTTAATGGTGAACAAACCCCACCAGTTCTTAAATAAAATAACCCAAGAAGTGGACTTTTGTCAATTAAGAAGTCTCATTTATAAAATGTATCATAAAGCTAAAGATATATCAATGTACTCAGAACAATATCAAGATGTTTTTCATGGTCATTATGAGCACGAGAATACAACAAGATTTCATCCACAAAGACCATGACAAAAGAGTCCAAATATGGGTGGAAAAACCTATTATTAAAATCCATGAAAATGGGAGGAGCATTTATAAGACAAAATAGAATAACAAGGTACTCAGACAGATCATACCTACTACGGAAAGCTGTACAAGGTATGTCTATGGGTCTGACTTGCACCAGATCATAACCAGATCTCATGTTGATCATAGAGAACACCTTTTATCGATGGAGAAAGTTGAAGATATCATCTTTTCGAAGAATTGGATGCCGGATCTTGACCACAACCAAGTTCAACCTTCTATAATTTACACATAGATGAAGAGTTTAATCCGCCTTCTTAGAAAAAATCATGGATGAACCCCAACAGGATGTACCCGGTGGTATAATGCCTTTGGCCTCTAGGTCCTCTATCCACCGCTTTCTCTCCTAAAGCTCTTTAGGTGACTTCTTCAATGGAGGAATGGGAACTAGAGATACTCTAAGAACAAGATATATTGTAAAATCTACCTCTCTCTTAGGTGGTATGAAAAAAAATTCATTATGAAAGACATCCATGAAACCCTCAACATTTAGAGGGAAATCAGTTTTAAGAAAACACTGATACACAAGGAAAAGATTTGTAATATGAGTAGTATCATCACCTAGCCCATGATGCTTCAGTCCAACTCTCCTATTCTTAATATCCCACTCATCATTGAAAAGAAAATTATTGCCTTCTGGAGATGTAAAAGTAACCTTATAGAGATAGCATTTTACAAAGTCATGATAGTTGACTAACCAGTCCACCCTGAGAATAAAATTGAAGACCATCATCTCGAAAACAATGAGATTCCCCAAGAAAGGGTTACCGCCTACCTCAATGGGACAATCCCTGACCTGGAATATACGCTCCATCCATATTCCCAATGTTTTATTGTCGGTCATTACACCATAGTGATATTGTATCTCTAGTCCTAAATATTCCATGATAGTTAAAGAAAGGAATGATTTTGATGCACTAGTACCAAAAAAGCAGAGAGAATAATAGAGGCTATTAGAATAGTACATCATAATGTGGATGGTCCTGTCGCCTGATCCTCAAGTATCGGTTGTAAGGCATTCAACTATCTTGATCCACAACATTGTTCAATAAATTGATTACCATGATCATTACTTCACTGGTGGCGCTGCTGGTTATCATGGATAGGACTCCCAAAACCACAACCACCTCCTCAACGAGACCGGACGATGCTATTCCATCTCCCTTCCTAATGTGCCATAAAAGAACTCTATCCTAAAGGACGAGCTGTCAAAAACCTTTTTCAATTCAATGCTAGTGGAAAGGTTTAAGGAAACACTGAAGATGACCCATACGGCCTCTGTCTTGGGACTCTATAGGGTCTCTATCACATTGGGGCTTCTAATGCCCTAGTTTTACATACATATGACACACCACAAAGCTATCTATATGGATACTCTGTCTTTCAATTCCATGAATAAAAACATTGAGGGAATGTTTCCTACCACTAGAAGAACTACTGGCCTGATGCAACACTGATCCTTTAAATCAAATACTTGCACAGTCCCTGAGGTTACTCACAGTGATAAAGGATGGATCAACTATTTCAGAAAAAGTAGGAAAGCGAAAGACAATCACCTGAGATTGGATGGTGTACTAAATCACATCATCAAAATGTATAGCATGATAAATCTCATTACCATCTTGAAGTGGTACAAAGCACTATAAATCATTGAAATGTGCTGAATATTCCATAACTTACATAGATCCCTACTCAAGATAAATGAACTCTCTCGCTCTCTAAACTCTCAATGTATGAGAAAATAAGTGATCATAGAAGAATGTATGGAAATCAACCTATTACATTCCATGATGACAACCGGCCTAGGTAACCACATCCCACCAACTCTTGAACGAATCCCGAAGAATGTTTGTAGGAAGCTTGAATCTCTACTCTAGACTCCTTTCTAGATGATCAAAGAAAGAGAGCATAACCTCTATCCATGACTCAGCAGCCTGAGAACCACCATCCCCTAAAAATGTAAGAGGATGTGGATGCTGGAAGTCATGAGTTAGATCATCCATTGTAGGTGAACCCAAGGGAGCACCTTGCATGGACAGCATTAGACATAAGAAACTACCTCAGAATTGGTCCTCAATTCCCATATCTGGTAAATAAGGTAGTGCCTCAAGTGGCACTCTTGGAAGTAATACTATAAGATCATGGACCACCGTATTAGGATCATGGTCGTCAACATCCTCATGGAGAATGACATGAGGGCACTGTCATGGAAAAGGTCTACAAATGCTATGCACACATCATTGAACAAGCATAGGAGGACAATACAACATCACTAGAAGAATCTGATTTTTTGAAAAACTCACTACCCAAGGCATAATACCCTTTATAAATTCATAGATGGCTAGGAATTGGTAAGTTCGATAGTATATGTCTCATGTCATTTTTCAGTTCATTTCCAGGTTCACTCACATACCTTTCTTAATCATGAAAAGGCGTTATAAGGATGTGGAACCAATTTATTTTAGATTTCAGGATTCAATTTATAATGGATATCCATTTATTATGAATCAATTCTTATACACATATCACTAGAAAAGATGCCCATTTCTTTATAGTATAATGTCTCGAGTCGATAAATTACTCATCACAACCAATGATGGCCCCTACACCTCATAAAATGACACAGGTAATCACTCATTCACAGCCAATGTAAAACAAGTACAAAAAAACTATCAAAACATCACTCAATAATCATATTCATATATCAAGTCATGCAACGTAGTGAGATACACCAATATGGAAAGGCAAAATACATGACATGTGAATTCTAGGTGCCTATAATGATGAATGTATAAATTCTCCTTGCCCACATATCATTGGGCTAATAATGAAATAAACTATCCACAAAGTCACAATAAACAACCCCAAAAATCATGTACATCACTAAAAAGTGAAATAATATCAATTTTAATAGGAAAAATAGAACAAAAATATTATTATGGGTAACCTGGATTTTACCCCAAAGATGGGTTCTCGATGATCAAGAATGACTTATGAATAAGTCCCAAGAATTCTTATTCTCCAATCTATTGTCTCAAAATAATAATGCTAGAACAGAAACCACCTCTCATAGCACTTTTTTGATGACGTAGACTAGAATGAGACTTAACAAGTGCGCAATTCCCGGTTGGCCACATGGCCTCAAATGCATCTTCCTGAATGCCTGAGGCTGCCGATGAACATTGAGGGACTTGGGAGGGTCTGTTTGAATAATATTCCCTCATTAGAAAAGTTTAGCATAGAGGGTGGAATATAAATAAACAGTAAATAGCGAAAGCAATGAAAATGATATAAATAATTTGCGGAATCAAACTAATTCCATTGATAAATGAGAATAACAGTAATTGTATCAACTGGAATAGTGATGATGTAATGTCATGTCACTAGAAAACTAGAAATCAAGGATAAACGACAGCAGTCATAACATGTTCCATAAGTTAAAAGAAAACATAAACTACTCCCAGATACCTAAGATCATACCCGGTCATCTGTTATCAGGCTCCATCCTATCAACACATAATCAAGTGCTTGTGGTTGTATGCTTCCCTTTCTCAACTCCTGAAGTCATATAATATACTCCAGGTACCAAACGTCTCCTGGAGAAGGTGTGGGATAAATCTCAGTGGGCCACCACCAACAGTGTCTATAACATCTGGCTCGTGTAATGGAATAGAGAAATGTACATGCATGCATATATAAAGTAAAGAAAATAGTACAATCTAACTAATTACCCATCTACATGCTTCATCCCTTTGTTGGTGTATGACCATGTAATGATTTCATTAATTAAGTAATTACCATTATATGTTAATAGGCCATGTGAGGCATAGCCATCACTAGCATCAACTCATGATAGTTTAAGTAGGAATGTCTCATTATGTAATAATAAAACCTAGAAATAATAACTAGTAAAGGAGTTATGGGGTAATAACCAAGGTAACATAAACACACAGAAAGATAACTCAGTAGTATTTGAGTCTAGATAAGGGTTAATAGTGTAATCCAAGGATATTAATCCATGGAATTCCACAATAAGGTGCCTACTAAGTCCTATGAGTGTATCCAATATAAAATAGGGATGATCAATGTCACGAACCGAATCTGGTCGCCTTCAAACTCGGCACCCGACCCGGTCCATGGCAAGACCCGAAGGGCGTTCCCGATCCCCACGGGCTGGCACAAGTGCCCGGGTATCATAAAATGAAAATTGGGAACGATTTACCCGAGTTTATAAACATAAAACAACAAAAGAATCCAATGAAACAAATCTGGATTTTTCAAACCAAACAATCTTTTACAAAAATTCAGAACTGAATTACATGGCTTAAAACAACTCAAAAGGTCTATACCAAAGTAAAAAATCCAAATAAGGATAGCCCAAGAACACCCGACCCGGTCCATGGCAAGAGGCACCTCCCACAAGCCACCTCCACAAGACTTCACCACCAAGGACCTGCTAGAAACCCGAACCACTGGAACAAAAAAAACTGTACCCAACCTCCGACAAAAAAAACCATGTCTACTTACACCCAAGGGTGTAAGTAGGGTGTGAGGCAATGCCCAGTAGGATACCACCACTAAGAGATTCCATGTGATAAACATTTAAAGACGAAAAGCATGCAAGTTTTCAAAAACATGAAAAGCTAGTTACAATTTCTAAAATATGCTACTTTGAATAAAAACAGTTTTCAAGTGGGCTATCATTAAGAATCAACACTTTTAAAAAAAAATGTCAACACTACTGAATTTTCCAGCCAACTATACCGTATGCCGATGGTATGTACAAAGTAAACAATGAGCACAAGAAATAGGAAGTAACACCTAGGTACTAGCTAGCTGTGGGTCCCAGGTACCTCGTATCTCGGTGAGAGTAACCATCACAAATATCCATTCTCGTGCACGAGCCACTAGTAGCGAACATACCCATAACCTAGTGGTCCCCAATCATCATCATCATAGTTTAGTTAGAGTTGTAAGCGTCAATCTTGCTAAGTGAAACTGAGGCCAAACCCCACGGATTCACTAGCATACTAGTACACGTCCACCCACCTAGATACCCAGGTTTTCCCCTTGTGCTCAAACATGTTCAACACATCAAGAAATGTACATTGAACATGAAAATATCATTTCCACATCACAAATTCACCAAACATCCCATATGTATACCACACAAGTCACAAAAAAATCCATTTTTCATTCAAAATGATTTTGAAATCCGAATCACACCAAAATAGCCCACAACACATTTCACATTTCTTCAACACTTCCCCAAAACCATTAAAAAATTTTATAAAACAATTATATGATATTTAAACTCATATAACAGCCCACACACGTGAAATATAACACTTCTTTCATATTCAAAAATTCAATTTTTCACATCACACTCACACAAAACACTCCACATCACTTTCACATCACTTTCACTCCAAAATATCTCCTTCAAACAATTTAATAAAATATTTCCAAGACGATACATATCACATAGCAGCCTTTTCAAAAATGAAATGTACCTTTTAAAAATATATTCCTACCAAACCAGTTTGCTGATATAGTTTCACCTATTACACAACCCAATAAAGCATTCAAAACTTTCATAAAACAATTATAAAGAGTATACCCAAACTTTGCACATAAAATCCATTTCAAAAATCTCTTTTTAAACCAAAAGCACATCAAGACCCTACCAAAACAGAATTGGCAGCCCCATAAACATGAAATAATCCACATTCAAATGTTATATAATCACGTTGAATAATATCACAAAAGATACCCATGAGAACACACAAATCCATAAAACACTTTCAAGGAGTATAACAAGGTTATACAAATAAAACCATTCAAATACACCCCATTTTTAGGCCCACATGGAACTATATCATTACCTAACCATAATTGTCAGCCCCTTTCAACAACTAATAAATCACTTCCACATTTTACAAAACTACCACAAGATATAACACATGAAATACATTTGAAAAATACACACTTCAAGAAAAAATGTAACTCTAAAAACAAATGCTTTACTATTGCAACCAAAAATGGTTTTCACATAATGCACAGAACATAATTAACATTCAAAATTATTTAATCAAGCAAACTAACTCATCATTAAATGGTTACCCACGGAATCACCTACCGAATGTGTCGAAACCCTCAAAACTTGGTGCGAAACCTTAAGCGCACCACCGTTGCACCAAAAGGAATACAAATTCAGACCTAAACCGCAAATATTTACCCAAAAGACACCAAATCATACATTAGGATCGAACCCAAACTTCTGGACATGAGGAACTTCAAAAAAAAGGAAATAAAACTAAAAGAGGATGGAAGGAACCAAGAAGGAATTCCCTTACTTGAAATATCTTGAAGGAATCGGCCCCAATCCACAAAATAATGAATCACCAAGTACCCAAAACTGGTATGGAGGTTCGAAAGATTCATATTAGGTCATGTGGGGACTGAAATGGGGGAAAAGGATGAAAAATGAAGGAGTTATGAAAGGATCAATTTACCTCTCCAAATCTGCCCGATTTTTGAAACCCTAATAAGTTCAGTACTCAATAGCGATGAAGAAGAGCTCCAAAGAGGGTAGAGAGAGCTTGGGCGCGTTTCTGGGTTCATGGGGCGCATATGAGGCTTTGAATCACCGAAAAATACTTAAAAATGAATAAGTTATTAATTAATCAAATATTATTTTTAAAACTGGAATTGGGCTTTCGGGCAGGCCCAATCCCTTAAATAAAAACGAACATAAACCTTGGTTATGGATTTCCAAAGGCTACAAATATTAATTTTGGTGTTAATCTATCAGGGGAGGACATTTAGGAGTTGGAATGAAGGAAAAATATAAAAAAATGAAAAAGTTATAAAGGAAACAAATTTTATTTTTAAATCTGGAATTGGGCTCGCGGTTTGGCCCAATTCATGAAAACTCATCTATTTCTCCATAAAACCTTTGGAAACCATCCAAAACAAAAAATGAAAGGAAAAAAAATGAAATTTAACTTCAAAATAATTCATGTATGTGACAATCAAGGACTGGTTCCAAGGAGTGTATCCAAGGAACCTACTTGTCAATCATGGATCCAAGGAGTATATATAAGGTATCCTACAATAATTAAAGGGGACCCTACTGTAGTATACTGGTCATCCAAGGATTAGACAATAACTATAATCTATGTGGGTATCAACTTAAGATAACTGAATCCCTGAATCGGAATGGGGTTCCTGAGACCCAAGGTATTCTCCTCTAGGAATCCCAGATGATCTTGAGTCAATACACTTCTATTTTATATTTTCATCTTGATATAATTCATTTAGATAAATTATTTCCTTTTTTTAGTGTGGATAAGGCAAGTAGAGATGAAACCATTTATTTTTGGTACAATGCCTTGTCTTCCATTAGTGTGCATAGGGAATGTAGCGTTGAAACCATTTAATTAAGAACTAGTTAACAATTAAGGGATATTAAATTATTACGGTATACTCTGCTACATTCCATCAACATGGAAGGGGTTCTAAGGACATGTAACCATTATTAAGTCTCTTTTAATAAGGCCATGTTATATACTTAGTATACTTTCCATTCCACATTTCTCATTTAATAATCATTTGAAGCACCAACCATAGGCGGATCAGGTAGTGGGCATACATGGTACATGACATTATGTAATTCTCATTTAACAAAAAATCATTTATTATAATAATGATCACCTAGGGATGGTCATGAATGGCCACACATGAATGGTGGCTCAAATGTGTCAATACACTAAAAACCCATTTTGGGTATAATATTTTACATGAGGGGGATTTACTTTTTAGTGTAACCACTAACCACTAATCACATATTTGGAATGATAATAACCATATGTTTCTAAAAAGGATAATCATGGAAAATAAATTAAATATATTTTCCTCAATGGGATCGGCATGCCCCACATAAACATTCCAAAAATCAACGAACATTAGGGTTGGGTTATTGACCACCCACATTACGGTTGTAAGATCCTCCTCCTCCGGTATCCGCCCTTGGTTTACCTCGGATTGGAGTATATCAATGAAAATGTGATGAAATATCACATGGAGATATATATGTAGAGAGTGAAATAGAAAAAGAACCACTAAAGAGGACTCGAGTACATACTATTGTGCATCCAACATGATGAACATAAGCTCAATCAGATGCCGGATGAAAGAGACATCTGGATCCTTATACATGGCCTTAAAAAATCTAAAATCGGGTGAAAAAGAAGGAAAACCCCATTGGTTCTCATATTATAAAGAAGGAAGAGGATTAAAAGATTATTAAGGGAAAAACTAGGAACTTACCATTAAAATAACCAGCACACAGTTTTTTTGCATTGTTTTTAAAATAGTGCACAATCCATGCTGAATGAATCTTCCTGAAATCACATTCTTAACATGGTTTGATCAAACCCTATACAAGCCATGGACGTGTACCTAAGAAAAAGTTGTGATCACATGCTTCTTCCACATGGTTGTGCGCCAACCATGTGAGGTGGCTATGTCCGAATTAATACCATCTACAATGTTTGGAAAACCATGCGGAAATCCAGCACGATTACACTAAACTGTTCGCAGGGTCTATTTTGTCTAAAAAGATGGGTTCTAAGCTTTGTAAAATCCTTGTACACCCATGGAACCTTTACTAACTCATTAGGAATCCATATTAGGTCCAAAATAAGGATTTAGACTAAAAATTAAAGGTTCCATACCCGAGTGAACTACTAAGTTCTTACAGTTATCCCCCCTTAAAAAAACTCACCCCCCCGAGTTCTCCTTCCACAGATAAAGAGCCACTATCTGTGAAAAACTCTCACCACTGAGTACGTACATCGGTGTCTCTCTCCCATATCTCATCATGTACTTGTCTATGATACCATATCACCCACACAAGAGGGACATGAGTTCCTCCGAGAACATTCGTGCTTCGGTCAATGATGCATACTGGATACTCCTCAAAGGTTGAATTGTAATATAACTCAACTTACTTGTGATAAAAGGTATGATATGGATCATCATGTTTTTGGCGATGTTATGAGAAGTGAAAGATGTCATTCACAGAATGATACCTATGATTTAGTATCAACCGATAGACTACCGACCCGAATCTCTCAAGAATTTAAAATGGTCTGACATAACGAGGAAATAGATTTCCCTACTTCTTTGACCATTTATAGCCTAAACTAGGAGATACCCAATGAAAAATATGATCCCCAAACTCTAACTCAAAAGGTTGTCAACAGAGATCGACATAAGATTTCTATCTAGATAGATCAATAGTCATATATTTTCTGATCAGTTGAGCATGATCTGAAGTCTCCTGAATGAGATGAGGACATAGTAGGGCTGCCTCACCTACCTCTAGACATCACAAGGGTGAACGACATGACCTAAAAAAATCCTTCAAAATGATTCATTAAGATCGCTACCTAAAAAATTTTATCATAAAAAAAACATGATGAGAGGAATATGATTCTCTCATGAACTGCCAAAATCAAGGAAACATGCTCAAATAATTTCCTCTAGAACAGGTATTGTCTGTTCTAGTTTTCCCTCAGTCTGAGGGTGAGAAGTTGTTCTTAAAAGAACATGGTTCCCCATTGCTTTCTGTAAACCCTTCTAGAACCATGATGTTAAAGGAGCACCCCTATCTGAAATGATAGTATGTTGAACCCCATCAAGTCTTATGA
This sequence comes from Viscum album, assembly GCA_963277665.1. Lineage (NCBI taxonomy): Eukaryota > Viridiplantae > Streptophyta > Magnoliopsida > Santalales > Viscaceae > Viscum > Viscum album. Next base: position 1,370,923,783 of record OY728136.1, read on the forward strand.
TCTCACGGACATAAATTCTTCCTAATTCATCAACTGATAAATTATCCTGAATATTAATAAATAGGTATGATTTCATTAGTCAGTTAATGACTAACCAGATATCATCACTACCCCTTAGAGTCTCTGGTATTCCGACCACAAAATCTATAGAAACCTATTCCCATTTTCATTTCGAGACTGGCAGGGGTTGTTACAAGCATGCAGGTATCTAGTGATCCTTTTTTACATGTTGATAGGTGGAACATATATTAATGAGTCCTACAATCTGATGTTTCATTCTAGGCCACCAATATTATAATCGAAAATCTTGATACATCTTCAAAAATTACTCGATGCAATTCCCACTGAGAATTGTGGGACTCATTAATCATCTTATCTCTCACATCTACTAGAACCCAGTTATGTCAAGGAATACACAGGACATTGTTTCTATCTATAGACCAATCCAGAGGTTGGTTATCTCCTGATGTACTCTCATAGAGAACCAATCCTTCAGGATTTTAAAACTACATACTTTACTTATTTTCAAGGAGGGAAGAGTCAAATGTTTTTTTGATAGGTTATAATGTTGTTGAATATCATGAAACTCCAAATGTAGATAAAAAAATAAAGCCATTAACCTTCATTCGTCACTGGCTTCCTGCAAAGCATGTGTTTGAGTTTTCTATCTCAGTGCATCTGCAACCACATTTGTCTTTATAAGAATACCGTAATGCTCAGAAATCAAATGATTCTAGATATTATACCCATATCCACAATATGCATTTGAATTTATGCTAAAAAATTATATAATTGAGGCTTTTTGGATCTCTATACACCAAAATCCATTATCCCAGCAGATAATGTCTCCAACAACATAAGGCATGGAAAACTACTACTAGCTTGAGGCCGTGCATCGAGTAATTTCTCTCATGAGGCCTCAGCTGCAACGATCTGTATGCAATGACATTGTCTTCCTACATCAACACTGCTCCTCAGACAATTCCTGATGCATCACATAAGAGGATATTACCTTCACCAGGTTCTAGAAGAATCAGAACCATTGTCGATACAAACCTCTCTTTTAGCTCTTGAATTGATTTCTGACATGCTTATGACCACATGAACATACCACCCTTTTTTTACTTCCAGTATGTGGTGAACCAAGATGTTATAAGTCTTGAATGAAATTCATGTAATATCCATCCAGCCCCAAGAATATCTTGATATCAAACAAATTCTTGGATGCTCCCTGGAATCTACAACACATACCTTTTCACGGTCAATAGATAGTCTTAATTCTGAAATCAAATGACATATGAAGTGGACTTTGTCGATCGAGAAGTAACATTTAGCAATCATGGAATAAATCAGGTTCTATATTAGTGTACACAAAACGATCTTAAGATTTTTGGCATGGTTGTTATGAGTGCGAGAATAAACCATGATGTCGTACAGAAAGACCATGCCAAATGAGTCCAAATAGGGGTGGAAAACCCTATTCATCAATTCCATGAAAATCGTAGGAGCATTCATAAGACCTAACGACATACTTAGGTACTCATAGAGACCATAAATGCTTCATATAGTTGTACGATGTATGTATGAGGGGTTGAAACAAACCTGATGATAACCTGATCACAGGTCGATCAAAGAGAACACCTTTTCTCTCTATAAATGGTCGAAGAGATAATCTATTTGAGGATGTAGATATTGATTATTGACCATAATCTAGTTCAACCTTCTATAATCCATGCATACATGAAGTGTTCCATCTTCCTTCCAAGAAATAAGCATGTGTGAACTCCAAGAGTATGTACTAGGCCATATAATGACATTGGCCTCAAGGTCCTCTATCTTATGCTTGAGCTCCTGAAGATCAGCAGGTGCCATCTTATATCGAAGAATGGACACTAGAGAAACTCCCAGAACAAGCTCTATTGTAAACTCTACCTCCCTATTTGGAGGTAAGGTATAAAATTCATCAGGAAATACTTCACTAAAATGATCAACCACTAGAGGGAAATTAGATTGAAGCAATCCCTAATCCTCAATGAAAATATATTCGATCTGAGCGATCACTTCAACTATCCCATGATGCTTTGGTCATGTTCTCCCAGCTTAGACATACCACTCAACATCGAAAAGATAACTTCTACCATCTGGAGATGTAAAAGAAAACCTATAATAATAGTAGTCTACAGAGGAATGATAGTGTAGTAATAAGTCCTTCTCGAGAATGACATCGAAGCCCATCATCTCAAGAATATTGATATTCCACAAGAAAGTGTAACTTCCTCACTCAAGGGGATAGTCCCTACACTGGTGTTTGCCCTATGTCTATATTCCCAATGGTGTATCGATATTTATTACAATATAGTGATAATATATCTCTACTATAAGACTTTTAACAATAGATATAGAAAGTACAGAATTTGAAGGACATGTATCAAACATAGAACAGAAAATATTAGAGGCTACTATAATAGTACCTCATATTGTAGATGGTCTCATAGCCTAATCCTCAGGTATCAGCTGTAAGGCATGTGACTGACCCGATCCACATCCCCGTGAAACAGATAGACTACCTCAATCATAACTGCTATACTGGTGTTGTTGGTGATCAAGGATCAGACTACCATGGCCACAACCACCTCATCGTGTCGACCTTCCAGTGCTATTCTAACTTCTCGCCTGACTCAGCGTAAAAGAACTCTCTATTGAAGGAGGAGATGGCATAAAACCTTTTCCACTCAAAGATGGTGGAAAGGTCCTGTAGAAACACAGAATATGACCAATACAAATGCATGCTCAACACTATATAAGGTCTTAATTACATTGGGGATTTTTATTCCCTAGATTTCCACACTTACGACAGACCACATTGCAATGAAACTAGATACTCTGGATACCACTTCCATGACAAGAAACCACAATGGATTTTTTCCTTCCACAAGAAGAACTAATGGCCTAACACAACACAGAAACTTTAAATACACTACTTGTGATGTCCCTCATGTTAAAATCAGTGATAAAGGCCTAATCAACTATGGATGAAAAGGTAGGAATGTGAAGGAAATTCACCTATTATTAGATGGCATACTGGAGCCCATCCTAAAAAACTCTTGCACGTGAATGATAATCACCAACTAGAATCATGGAAAGGCGCTGTAAATCAATGAAACATGCTGAATATTGCATAACTAACAATGAACTACACTTGAGATGCATGAACTATTTATCTCTATCAGCTCTCAGTGCCTAAGGAAAGAATTGATCATAGAAGAAATTCTGGAAGTCAACCCATTACATGCCACGATGACAACCATCCTGGGTAACCACATCCCACAATTCTTGGTCTAATCCCAAAGCATGTATCTAGCATGCTTGACTATCTACTCTATATGAATTTCCAGAAGATGAAAGATAGATAGCATGGCCTCTATACAAGATTATGTTGCCTAAAACCCACCATCCTCTAAAAAGGATGGTGGATGCTGAGGCTGGAACTCGCGAGTTAGATCAACCATCATAGGTGAAACCCATGAGGCATCTTGCATGGACTGCATAATACATAAAAACTAAAATGGACATGGTAATTAATTCTTATATCTGGGACAACAGGTGGTGTCTCAAGTGACACTCTTGGACGTAAGACTGACGACTCTAGGACTACTATGTTGGGAGCATGGTCATCACAACCCTCATGGAGAACAATGCGAGGATGTTATATCGGCATTGGACAAAAAATGTTGAGCACATATCTTTGATCTATATTAGGAGAATAAGTTAGCATCACTAAAAGAAACATAATGTAAGAAAAACTCCCTACCCAAGGCAAACTACCCAAACTACCTGCTTATATGGCCATGCATCAGTAAGTGCCAAGGTATATGATTCATGTCATTTTGATGTTAATTTCTATGTTCACTCCTTTTCCCTTCATGTTCATGACATGGAAGGATAAGGATGTGAAAACAATTTATTTTAGATTTCATGATTCACTCTATAATGGATAGCCATTTCTGATGAATCAATGCCCATACACCTATCACCAGAAATGACACCCATTGCTTTATAGTATGATAGATCATCTTAGTAAATTAGTCATCCCAACCCATGAGGGCCAATGCACCTCATGAAATGAGACCACCAATCAATCATTTATAGCTAAAGTCATATAGGTAAAATAAAACTATCACCACCTCAATCAATAATCATAGGCATATCAAGAATTGAAAAGCAGTGAGATTCACCAATATTACGTGGAAATATGCATGACATGTGAATTGTAGTTTCCTATAATGATGCATGTAGAAAGTTTCCTTGTCCTTATATCATTGGGCTAAAGATGAAATAAATTATCAATAGAAAAGTTATCAAAAACCACCCAAAACCTTTTCATCACCCAACAGTGAAACAATATCATCTGTAATTTGAAAAATTGAAAAAAAATGTATTATGGGTAACTTGGATCTTACCTTGAACATGGGTTCGCGATGCCCAAGAACAAATTATGACCAAGGCCCAACCATTCCTATTCACAAATCTATTATCTCTAAAAAATTATGCAAGAAAATAAACCACCTCTGATACCACATTGTGACAACCCAGACTTGAATGAAACTTAACGGGTCACCAAATACCGGTGGGCCACAGAGGCTCAAGTGCATCTTCCTGAATCCCAGAGGATGCTGACTAACAGTGAGTGACTAGGGTGTGTCTAATAGAATACTATTCCCTTATTAGTAGAGTGTATCACAATGGAAGGAATATAAAGGAATAGTAAACAATGGATGAAATGAAAATGATATAATTAAACAGCAGAATCAAACTGATTCCATTGATTAATGATAATAACAAAACTATATCAATTGGAACAACAATGATATAATGATCTGACATAAAAAAACTGAAAACCATAGATACAAGATAGTGGCCAAAACATATTCCATTAGGTAAATCAAAAGACATATTACTCCATGCATTTTGAGATCCTACTCAGTCATGTAATATCATGCTTAATCCTATCAGTAGGAAATCAAGTGTTGGATGTTGTATAATTCTTTTTTTCAAATACAGTAGTCATATAATCTACTTCAAGTAACAAATGATTCTCGAAAAGGGTGGGAGTTAAATCTCATTGGGCCAACACCACCAGTGTCTATAATATCCAGCCCGTGTATTCAAATATAATAGTGTGTAGGCATGCATATATAAAGTAACGAAAACAATACATTCTAACTAATTACCCAATTACATACTTCATCCCTCAGCTAGTGTATGAACATGTAATCAGTTCATTATTTATGTAATTACTATTTAATGTGAATAGGTAACATTTGACATATCAAAACTTGACATCACCTAGTGATAGTATATGTAGTGATGGTCTCAAGATGTAACATGGAAACCTGAAAATGATATCAAGTGTAGTAGTTACAGGGAAATAACAAATGTAATGTAAACTCATGGAAAGATAAATTGGTAGTATCTGAGTTTAGCTAAGGGATAATAGTGTAATACAAAGAGCATAATCCAAGGCATTTCCCAATAAAGCACCCACTGAGTCCAAGGAGTGCATCCTAGGTAAAAATGGGCTAAGCAAGAACTGGATCTAGTATGTGTATCTAAGTAACATAATTTTCAATTCTAGAACCAAGAATTGTATCCAAGTTATCCATGAAAAATTAAAGGGGACCCAATGGTAGTATACCGTGCTTCTAATGAAAAGAAAAGAACCAGAATCATTGTCGGTATCAACCTAGGAAAACCAAGTCATTGAATCAAAATGGGGTTACTGAGACCCAATGAAATTTTCTATCAGAATCCAAGGTGAGCTCGATTCAGTCCATTCATTTTTGATATTGTAATCATGATATAAATCACTAGTTTCAATTATTTCCTTCCATTAGAGTGGATAGGTCAAGTAGAATTTAAATCATTTATTTATTTTCCAAAGCCTTGTCTTCCTTTAGTGTGGATCATCCATGTAGCATTGAATACATTTAAATAAGCCTTAGTTAACCATTAATGCATATTCAATTATTGAGGTTCACTGTAATACCATCTATTGACATGGAAGGGTCTCTAAGGACTTTTAACCTTTATTCAATCACTTATAATAAGTCCAAGTTGTATACTAAGTATACATTCCATTCCACATTTCCCATATAATAATTATTTGAAGCACTTACCTTAGACGAGTCCAGTGTAGACCGTACATGGTACATTATATTATGAAATTCTAATTTAACAATAGTACATTTATTATTATAAGTATCACCTTTATAATGGATAAACAAGGGCACACCCATACATTTCTCAAACATGTCAAAACCCTAAAAACCCAATTATAAAATAACCTTCGACAAGAGGTGGGTTGAGTGGTGGGTGTAACCACTATCAACTAATCACATATTTGGAAAGATCATAATAATATGTCTCTATCAAATATAAGCATGGAATGTGAATTTAAGAGATGGTCCCCGAAGAGATTAGTGGGCCCCATAAAACATTCCAAATTAAACAATCATTAGGGATGAGTTTTAGACAAGTCACATTATGGTTATAAGGTCCTCCTCTTGTATCGACCCATGGTTTACCTCACATAGATGTAGATATAAGAAAAGGTGAAAATGATCCCATGTTGATACCTAGGTTGAGGGTGAAACAGAAGAATAATGACTAAAGGGGACTTGAGTAGTTACCATTGTGCATCCAACATGATGAACAGAAGCTCGATCAGATGCTGGACAAATGAGATCTCTTGATCCATAGCCTTGGCCTTAAACAACCACCAAATTGGCGAAAAAATAAGAAAATCCCAATTATTCTCATATTAGGATGAAGGATAAGGATTAAATGACGGTCAAGGGAAAAACTCGGAATTAACCCATAAAATAACCCATGCATACTTTTTTCGCACGGTTTGTCAAGCAGTGCTTGAACCGTGCAGAACAGTTCTACCCAAAATCACATCCTCTACAGGGTTTGATGAAACCATGCGCAATCCATACATGCTTACCTAGAAAAAATGGGCACTCACATAGTTATGCCATGCGGCCATGGGCTAAACGTGCAAGGTGGATCTGTCGAAATAAACATCATCTACACGGTTGAGAAAACCCTATGGAAATCCTACATCGTTTACTATAAACCATGTGTAGGGTCTGTTTTGTCCAAAATGTTGGGTCCCAAGCTCTAAAAAAGCCCCATACACACATGAAACCGTTACTAACACATTTGGCATCCATAATAGGTCCAAAATAAAAATTTCAACTTAAAATTGAATGATCTATACATGAGTGAAAAATTAGGTTCTTACAGTCACAAGTAAATGAAGAAGAAGCACCATTATCAAAAAGAGTATCTATTATAGACGATACAATCATAATGGTACCTAGGATTGTCCATGGACCTACATTTGATCCAATTGGTGCCTGATTCTTAAATTGAAGATGCATTGTGTCTGCCTAATAATGGATACTCTCTTGTGGCTCTTCCCTGAAATATATCTGCCCAAAAGATGATCTTACTCGTCCTCCATGACCACCAAACAGAGATCCCCCATCCTCAATGGTTTTGACAGAGCTGGTATTCACATGGAATCCCCTGATCCTTCCCCACTCTAAATTGTACGTGACATCCTAAAAAATCAGTCCATGTTTCCTATACCTCTACACTGAAAATAGAGATTTGGAGGAGATGTGAATGCTGGTCAGATATTCCCTGGACTCCCACACTAGTACCACACAATAGGTCTCGTATCAGAAGCCACATATGGGAGCTTCTAGGAAGAGTGTCCCGAACTCCCACCTCCATTCATCCCACACTCACCTCGCTTCCTTTTTATCTCAGATAAATTTCCAATACCCATCACTAATTATATCCAAGAGAAACTAGACCTCCCCTTACAGTGAATCTCCACCATACAATCGCATTCGACCACCTCATCATAAGTCTTCATCTTGAACTAGAATACATAAGAATTAATCACAAGCTGCAAAACCCTATCAATATTCTGGGCCTTCATATACTCATTGGCTACCATTTTCAAAGAATATCAGAACAACTCATAAAAATGGATGACATAATCTATCACTGAATAGTCCCCCCAAAACCAGCTCAATAAAATATTGGGATCTAGCATATTCTAATACTTTAGGGTAGTACTAGTCATTGAAGGTAACCTTGAAGTCCATAAGGCTCATCTGTTCATGCTTCCCAGATATATGCAATATTTCCAACCAATTACATATAGGAACCTATAACATAAATGAGGCACAATTCACCCTGACCTCATGAAGTGTGTCCAGGAACTCGAACATGTTCTCAATCTTCTTGATCTTCTCCTCTACTTCCTTGGGTTTTGTGCTACTGCAAAAAGTATAAGGTTTATTCTATAGGAACTCCAGGGCTTTTCCTTCATAGGAAAAGACTCCTATTCCATGGCAGGAGTAGGAGCAGGAGATACACCTTTTCCTAGGTCTTAGACAACCATAATCATAGCTTCTGCCATCCTTTGATCAATTGGTGAGGGAGAACTCCCTCTGACTTCCTCCTGTTGGGGTATTGGAGCTTTCTGGGGAGGCATGTTGCTACGTAAGGCAATAGTCAGAACAAAAATCATCAGTACAATAATTATGAAAAATTTATGTAACTACATCAAACATAAATAACTCAAAAACATCACAATAAGGAAATAAGAAACCACTTCACTCCAACCCAATGTCTACGCATAGTCTCCTGCCCGCATGTCCCACTGGGAAGAGAAGTCAAACAAACAATCCCAACATCCCTTGGTGACTCAAGGATTGAAATGAGAGGTATTAGAAAGGAACCCTACATGTATCCGAACTCTAATCCTCAACATTCATATCTTCTATGTCACTATACTCACCATAAAATAATAATATGACCAAATGAGATAAACCTCCTTTGATACAATTATGTCGCGAACTAGATCCGGTCTCTATCAAAACCACCACCCGACCCAACCCATGGAAAGCCCCGAAGAATGTTTCCTATCCACACAAGATATTAAAAGTTCTTGAGTAACATCAATATTGGTTAGAGAATTATTTACCCGAATTCGGATACATAAAAAAACAATTAATAAACTGAATCTCAAAATTCATGAAAAAAAAGTATTAATTTAAAAGAAATAATAATTGAATACAAGTTTCTTAACATGAAAAAAGAGTCCCCAATCTACAATAGTATCATAAAATCTGCCCAATGACCACCACATGAAAAGAGATCATCAGCCATGAGACGTATCCACTACACCGCACAACAGATGCAACTCGCAACCCAAACTGCCGTCTCCGAAAGCATTTCCCATACATGTGACAAACATAACCCACTATACATACACCCAATGGTGCAATTAGGGTGTGATCCAAAGCCTAATATGATACTACCCTAATATTCCATTTTATAATCATTATAATATTAAAATATTAATGGTGTTATAAACATATAATGGTAGCAATTATTTATAACGGTGCATCTTTTAATTGAAAACACTTTTCTAAGTGGGTAACCATAGAAAATGGGTACATTTAAATAAAACATGTATTCTAGAAAATTTTCCATTCAGACACACCATAAGACAAATATCAATTAAAAATAGTCATTCATCACTCAATACAGAAACACCCCTAGGCACTAGTTAGTTGTGATCCCTAGGTACCTCACATCTTGGTGTGAAATTAACCATAACAATATTTGTTCTCATGCACGGGCCACTAGTAAGGGAATATCCCATTACCTAGTGGTCCCCATCATCATCATCATCATATTTTCCCTGTTTTTCAACATTACACATACAATGTGATGGAGGGACAAAACCACTCCATGTCACTAGCATGCTAGTACACCACCGCCAACCAAGATACAAGAGTTTTCCTCTTTGTGATCAAATATGATCCACATGCTACCAAATTCTATTTACATATAAAAACACTAGTTCTTGTCACACACATTAATAATAGTATTTGAAAATTCATTTCACCATTTTTATAACTCAAAAAAATGAATAGAATTCCCGTAAAATGATTACACAAGTTATAACAATAATTTGTGCATAAAATCCATCTAAACCTTATATTTCAACACCAAATTCATACCAATATAAAAAAGACCTGAATCTTAATCGCTAATAAATTTTTATAAATCCATTCAATGAATTAGAAAACCAAAACAATTGGTACAACATACAATTCGCAAGTAAAACACTAATTTTCACACAAAATTGGCACCTACAAATCAACTGTATAACAAATGATATAAATAAAGTTTTCACATGAAAAATGATGAAAGAATAACATAATACAAATATAAAGATTGTATTATATCTCTTTCTACAATACATACAAATGTAATCACCAACTATATATGTCAAACCCCTCAAGTCCTTGTTAGGAACTTCAATAACACCACCACTACACCACAAGTGAGTGAAAACAAACCTAAAACCACATCATTGGACCAAGAAACTAAATAAAAAACCCATGGTAATAGACACTAAGGATATGGAAGGGACAAGAGAGTAAATCACAGACTTGATATGCTTTGACGAAATCACCCTAAACACACTAGTATTTGGATCTACAAGCATCCAAAATTGAATGGGAGGATATAATACGGTTGAGAAGGTCAAATGGGGACTAAAATGGGTGAAAATATAAATAAATGAGTGATTTAGGAATGAAACAAATTGGATTTTCAAATATGGATGATTTCAAAAACCCAGAGGGTGTGCGCCCTAATACCCGATGAAGATGATCTCTAAATAGGCAAAATGGAAAATGGGGGTTCACCTAGGGTTTTTGGGATCTTTGGAGATGTTGAATGGTTGAAAAATTTTAAAATATAAATGAAATAAAATAAATAAATTATCATTTTTATAACTTGAAATGGGCTCATGGGTTGGCTCAATGCCTGAATAAATCAACCAAATCCACCATGATTTGAATTTCCAAGGGGTTCAAATGGATATGGTGGTTTTAAAAGGTTACGGGAGGCCAAGTGGGATTTATAATGGGTGAAAATATTTAAAGAATGTTGGAGATAAAAATGAAACATATTTTTTTTAATATGTAAATGGGTTAATGGTTTGGCCAAAATCACGATAAAACAAACCCTTTCTCAAAAACTATTTGGGAAACCCACAGAAACAATGAAAGAATAGAAATCACATGAAAGAAACCTGTAAAAGAAGTCATGAATGTGGAAATTATAATGGCTTAATTTTAGTTGGATGATTATATTTATACCCATACTAATATATGATTGAAGGATGGATCATATTGTCAATTGTGACTTCCCTTCCACAGAAATTTGAATAATATTTATGTAATGAAAGAAAATACTTCCACAAAATCACATAAAATTAAAATTCCATAATAATAACAAGATTTTATGGATTCAAATTACCATAAATATCAACTGTGGAAGAATCATAGGATTGATATGTGGGAAGAATACAATTATTATTTGTTACGAATATCTCAACATGTAATCATTGGGGACATGAATTAATATTTTATGAGATTTTTTATGATATACATGAATTCATACAGAAATGATAATGTAGGATACTTCGATATTAAATAATACTAGTAGCCACATTATATTTATCATTATATCCTTAACCCCATACAAAAATCAAAATGTTTTGAAAGAAAATCAATTATAATTAATCAGTGTGATTAATCATGAAAAATTATTCTTAATATGATGAAATAATAAAACCATATTTTCCATCTACGAAATAATTGTTTTTTCCACGAAATACAAGAACAATATGTATGAAAATACTTCATAAGATCACATAAATAAATTTTAATTAGTGTACTATTATTTTATAAGCATGTCAATATATGGGAAATGTAAGGATCCATTCACCATACATGAAATGATGGTCTAGTCATACTCCAATAACTATTATCAGTGTTAATACCCATAGATGAATCTGTTTCAAAACTAGGTCAAATTTCAGTATATATACAGGGGGATTTTAAATGAAAATCACATAATATGAACCATTAAAAAACATTGGATGTTAACTATTATTGTGGTTTTCCTTATGGGATATCTGTAAAGTTTCTTCATCTAGGTCTCTGAAAAAATTCTCCTTATTATCATAAAAACTATGGTGACCCAAAAAATATATACATTAATACTAAAAATTAAAAAAATAATATTTTTTATATCTAAATATGATACATTCTAGAACTATAAATATTTAGTTTCTGAAAAAACATGGATACAAAAAAACTAGTACCCAAAACAAAATACATCATTTACCACATAGTTCTTCACAACGAACACCATTCATAAGCATAACCAATATAAATATTTTCTTCATAACCTACAGAAAGGAAACGTAATAAAGTGTGAGATTTGATTATCACTAAAGGGAAACATAATAAATTAAAATCAATTATCAAAAATGAGAATATGGAAAGAAAATGTTTATAATTACATGAGCATAATATGAAATGGTCAAACCTAATCAATCAAGAATCATTAATCATTAATCAGGTCACAATTCCTTATCATAGAGAAAGACATTAATATTAAGATTGTGGAATCATTAATAATCAGTCATGTTTGATGAGAACATAACCTAAAAATAATGAATAAATTTTTAAAAAACAAATAAGAATATTAAATCATTTCTTTTTCCATGTATCACTGCTGGTATTATCTTAGTGTATTATGTTCACTAGAAATTACATAATTCCCTTAGTCAATGTTTACTCCAAAAACAATCTTATTAGAATAAATCCCTATCTACTCGTCCATCACTCCCCATTCATGGCCTTTTTATCTTGTTATATATCAATATTTTCCCAATTTAATTGATGGCTGTATTATTCTTGGCCGACCTATCACATAATAAAAACAATACATATGCATGAAAAATGATTATAAAACATTCATGAAAATATCATATAATAAAATATGGATAGGATAAATGTTTCCTAAGAATTTCATAATCATAATAACAAACCATCCAGAGAATGAATAATTATTTTAATATTGGATAATATATCCAGTAGATAATAAAAAATCATTATGGATGTTATTATATTCCAAAATACTTTTAAAAGATCCCTCAAATTTTAATATAGAAATTACCCTTCTCAATTCATATTTCTTTTAAAATAAAAAAATTAAAAAAATAAAGGAAACATTTTCAATTTAAACAAAAATTTTAATTCATAATAGAGGCTTTAAATTAATAAAAATTATTGATGGATGTAAAATCAATATGTTTTCTTTATGTCAAAATGATAATCTTTTTATTATATTTAGTAAAATATTAAAAGTACCTTAATCAAAAAATTAAATTAGGATTACATTAATAAAATACAGAAAGAAAAAAAATTGGTAAAATGATGTTAATAAATAATGGGATAGAATAAAAAACATCAATTAAAATTTTTACAGAAAATATCAACATGGATGAAATAATCATGACCATAGGGACAAAAAAAGATAATTTTACATAAAAGATTTATCTTTGTCCCTTGAGTAGATAAATAGAGGAAAATTAAATAAAATCATGTAATTTATATAAATAAAAATAAGTTAATATATTATATTTAATTTTGGAGAGATATATATTGTAATTCCATCATTATAAATTTATGTACAAGTAGTCCTAGTAAAAATGATATTGTAACATAAGAACCTTATATATTTGATTAATTTTGAATCAAAACCCCCAAGAAGGGAATAACGTAAATTCAAATTTAAACTAAAACTACAAATAAAATGAATAAAAGAAAAGTCATTATATAAATATAAAAGTGTCTTTATATACAACATAACAAATACATTAGTGTTGAATATGACATGTGTCCCACTAAAACCAAATTTAGCTGTGAAACCCTTACCACAAGTACATATTTCATTATACACATTTTAATATCCCATATAATAAATTTAAATTTATTATAAACTTATATAATTACAATATTAATTTTTATAATATAATATATAGTTTTTATAACTTCATATAACCATTCCATTCATAATATTTAATTATCTTTTTTATTTTGGGTAGTAGCAGGTTCATTTTTCATGTGGTTCAACAATTATAGTCCTTTTAGTTTGATCAGGGATAATTCATCTAAATAATGTTAATAAATTAATAAATATCATATGTATTCATTATACATATATATATAGATATTTTAATTTATTAAAATATGTGGTGAATAATTAATTAAATTATTATGTGGAGACATTAGTCTGCACGTACACACGAGGGATACTTTAAAAATTTTAATGGATGAAATAAGAGGAAGGAAAATATAAATTCCATTTTATAGAACCATTATTATATCGAAAATATAAAATATATAAGGGAAATATATCATCATAAAATACCAAGAAATTTGGGGATGGATGATGAATCATTTCACAACATGGAGGTAGTATTCCACACATTGACACACAAGATACTTTCATCTCCCAGTAGATGGAGAATATGCAGTAAATGGTTATCAAATCATAATAGTAACATCACAGTATATTATTAATAAACTATTCATCATTTTTTATGGGAATAACATATTTTATATGAATTATATTTGGAAATTAAATTGAATTAATTTGGTTAAGATTTTCCCTCTTCTTTGGGATACCTCATTTGGATTACACCTTAACACATGAAGTATTTTTTGTGGGTGAAGAAAAAAATACCTAAGATGAGGGGATATATTTTAGGATGTAATTTCATTATGTATTAGATAATATATAGGGATAAAATGGTTTTATTAATTATTGTGAATGGTATCTCTTTTATATGTGATGACAGAGACACACATTATATTTCATAATTGATATCATAGATATAATAACAATTTAATGGGAAATTGGATCAAAATGGAAAATGATTCAAATTTAGTATAAAATATGGTCTAAATAAATTATTCTAATAATAATTAGTAATGTTGTGTTTTAAATCTTTAAATTATCAGTTGGTGTAACACCCAGATAAACCGATTTTTCCCTTAACAATGTTAACATTTTTTTTCTTTTTGCAATTCACTATCACGAGAAATTAAGAAAAATCAATTAAATTATATTAATTATAATTATTAAAAATATTTATTCCATTTTAATGGATTAAATTTATATATTTGTTATAATTTAATTTTAAATTAGTGTAAAAACTACAATGATACCCGTTTAAGAAAAATGATTTTTTTTCATAATTCATCTTTTACTTCAATTTACTTCCATAAAAAATTAATATTAATATATATTATTTAAAATTATATATATATATATATAATAAAAAATTTAATTTATCTTTATTTATTAATACAAAAAACATTGTGCGCTTAAATTCGATTTATTGGAAAAAATGTGGTTTATGCCAAAAAATAATCACAAACCCGAATAATGATTATTCTCTTATTATAAATTTAAATATTTATTATTAAACGATAAATATTTATTTCTACCATAAAATCAAATGAATAATGGTACTATTAGTTGGTATGAAATGATAATCTTTATAAACATTTTTTTTTCACTATTCCCTAAAGAATAAATATTTTTAGGAAAATTCAAATACATCACCATTAGATAAAATGAAGTAGTAATTTTATAAATTTTATTCGACTAAAAAATTAAATTTATAATAAATTTATATGTTAACTAAATTTATCAAATGTAAAAACTGTTATAAAAACCATTTTTGGATAAAACATATTTTGGAAGTATAAAATAACATCACTCAATATCGAGTACATATATATTACTCATTGATAAACACATTGCATACATATTTTTTCATAATTTGGTTATCTCTATTAATACCATCCAATTTTATGACTATGTTATAATTTATTAGTTTATTACTGTTCCTTTAGACTCGGGGTTGCATATATGAAAAACTAACAAGTACATATATTTTATTTCAAAAAAAATATTAATTATTAGGCTATTATATCAAATATATGTGGAGAATAGTCCAACTCATTCAAAAGGAAAAATCTTATCCCACATCCCTAAAAATGATTTTAGTTCTAAATCCATTTTATCTATAAGTTCTAGAAAATGTAAAAATATATCAAAATATGGGAATCCAGAAATACTAAAAAATTATATAAATAGTGAACATGATAAATACATGGAATAAAAACACAATAAATGGATTGTTAAAGAGTGGTGTAATAACAAAAATCAAAATTGGTTCAAAAAAATTCTAAATAAAATCAGTATATAATAAAAATAAATATGTGTTTACATCACTATTCATGCTAGTAGATGCTTTTTATATGTCCATATATGGATGGGAGAATGTGTAAACATATAAAATTTGTATAAGGTCATTTTTTTGGAGTAAGAATAAAAAATGTGGTGATAAATCTGCTATCTAAAATAATTCTTCATGGATGATGAAAAATATATCCCTTAGAAATATATTTGAAAAACATGATAACTTATATGGGATTTTAAAAAATGGTATCCAAATTAATATGAAATGGTTATATGTTCCAACTATTTAAATCTATTATAATGGCGTCATGAAAATTTCGATATATTAGGTCAAGAATCAAAGTTATTAAGACAAATATGTCTTACAAAAAAAATCAATAAATGAAGTTGAGGAGTGTAAAACTTTGTTGATAGTGAAAAATGATGAGAAATATTTTTTACCAAAGAAGATAATATGATTCTAATATTTGTTGAAAAGGATATATCATGTACTATTTCAAAATGGACATGAATATCAATGTTCATGTTCTCGGGAAAAAACCAAAAAGGGAGTCAATTAAAGAAATGAAAAAGATGATTGGCTTGGTAGAAGACATAAAAATGATCACTTTGAGATGTTTACAAAGGAATAAAAGTAAAAGAAAAATAATTTAGTGAGTGTAATATAAAAATATGTTGGACATAGAGCTACTTGGTTTATACAATTTCATCCTAGTCAAAATGGGAGAAAAAGTGAAAATGGGAAGTAACTACGGGTTTAAAATAATAAAAATAATAACATAATGAATAACAAACCTATGAATATGTTAAAATACTACTTTATCATATTGAATTATCATTCATAATAAAGAATAAAAATGAGTTATTTAAATATAATGTGACCAATCTTGTTTCTCGTGTTTAGAGGCCTTTTCCACTATTGAAGAAACCTATAAAATAAGGTAAAACTATGTTGCCTAAAACTGAACAGATTTGGGGAATCGAAAAAGAAGATATTATAAATCAGAAACATTTTAAAGTATCAAATATGATTAGCTTGAGAAATAAGTATTATACCTTCTACTATAATTAATGGTTTAAAAGTAAACCACCTCATTTTCGGCTTTTGATTAGCTCTATACCTTAGTTAAAAGGGTAATTTAATAGTAATATTGATTTAATGAAGATATTAAAGGGAATTATTTTTATACAAACATAAAAAAACAACCGAAATAAAAAAATTTACATTGTATTTTTGATGTCTCCATGCAACACAATATGTGAAGATTATTTTTAATTGACATTAGATATCATCAGGTATTAAGAACACATAGGTCATGTTTCGAGGGGGAAAACCAGGATGAGTTTTTATAAATGGTGTCCCATTAGTGGTATATATCTAAGAATAAATTCATGATATTTATTTTTTCATATAAATCCTAAAATTTGGTTATCCCTATAAAAATATGTAGTTTTAGGTATGATTTTTACATTCCTGATATAGGTATTTTTTTGTAATTTTCTAATTTTCAGTGGGGATTCAATATATAAAAACTAGTAATAAAAAAATTGATTGTTTTATTTTTTTAATATAGGTGAGTGTAGGTTCTTCAAATATCATGAAAAATTGTATATATATTCTATAATGAAGTGGATTCAGTGTTCAAACCACAATGATGAATTTCCATGGACAACATTGATGCTTCGGTAAATTCATTATTTTTTCCCCACTAGGATACCACAAATAGGAGTAGAGTTAGATTACCTATTAATACTTGATAATAAATTTTTTTGTTCGATCATTATCTCTCGAATTGGACTAGATCTTTCAATAAAGGGGATAATGAAAAAATTTCATATAGAAAGGGGAGAAGAACATATTCTGAGACTAAGGGAATTATTTTCTGTTATATATTCCCATATATTATAGGAGATATAATCATTACCACAATTTATTTATCATCATTAGAGGAGAGTAGAATATCACTGACATTGATTTGAATGTTTGTATTGAATATAAATCCAATGTGGGAGGTTGAAGTGAAAATAATGCATTGATGAAGATATCATTATATTTTTTGTTAATGTATTGTTTGTTTGTTTTTAATGTAATTTTTATAAAGGGAAAAATGGTTATTGGATTGAGTATCCACCATTTACCCAATGGAAGAAAAATGTTTCGTTTCAATCATGGTCATATGAATAGATAGATGTAGGGACCATACTTATGATATTTCATTAATAGAGATAAAAGATATATGGTTGGGTAAATTGAAGACCAAATGTGCGATAGAAAACATCCTTGGCAATTAAATGTTGAATATTGATTATATCAATGTTGAATACTCTTGGATGATGGAAAAAGTGATGTCAGAAATTAAAAGTGTAGTGAAGATCATAGAAATAATATAACAGGAGTATTAATATGATATAATAGTTTAATTAATGGAGATGAATAATTGTAGAAGGTGTTGAAAAAAGCCCAACAGACTTTTGAATAGTTTAATGTTATAAAAGTGTTCATAAGTTGAATTGAGATGAATCTTGTCCTAATTGATTAATTTTTTAAATTGGAGTTTCAAGGAGTCAAATGGAAATACGTATATTCTTTAAGGGATAGTTGTATTATGCAAAAATTTTAACTAATCCACCATGGTAGTTATTTTATACCTTTTATGTGTTACATTAGAGGAAAAATGACACTATATGTGTTTCAGTTTATATATAACTAGATATATGTATGAGTCATGATCTCATCTGGATGTGTCATCTCGATCATATAATGTGTTTGTATTTTTTAAATTAAAATTAAAGTATTTTTTTGTAGGTGAACAACATATAAAATATAGAATTAAGGAGATATTGATGTGTGGTCCAGGTTTTAAATACCAAGATCATTGAGATGAGAAGAATAAATAATTCCTATTAGGTGTGATGGAGATAAATCAAGTACATCAGTGAAGAGAAGATCATTTTGGTGTCAATGTTGAAGGAATAATTGTATCATGTGAACGATATTGTTGTAAATGATTGAAAATGAGAAGCTAGTGTTTAACCAAAAAGATGATAAATATTTTTTTTATTGGTATTGGGACATTCATATATTAAGTGGATGTTAGATAATTAAATATTACATGAGCTAATTGTGTATCGAATCCAAAAAAAATCTGTTTTTACGAATATAGAGTTGAGAATAAAACAAAAGTTTAGCTACAAGTAGGTATTATAGAAAAACAAATTATTGTTGATTATTTTATAATAATATGATGAAGATCCATCCCAAGTATGTAAATACATCCCTGTATAAAATAGATACCAACATTAAAAAGGTCTAAAATTAAGACACTTGTATATACATTGTATAAAGATATAAAAACTTTATTGCTTAGGGTATGCATCAACATATCAACGTAAAGTGTTGATTTCATTGTTTGGATTAATTTGATGATGTCCTATGTGAACATGGAAGTGTATATATATTGATATTTTTTAAAGGGGTGGGAACCACCAAATCATTATAATTAGATATATATTGTAGTTGGGAATCCATGTTTGGGGAAAAAAATAATATATTGAAACGAGTGGATCTTAGAAATGAACACTATAAAATTTTTACAATAAATCATTAACATTATTATATTCACAACATGTAGTTGATGTTCTCATGATAAAACATAAATGTATCCTTATGTCTTATGTAGATATATGATTATATAATGAAATGGTGTAAATGTTATAAATAATAATTATATTTTTTTATAATTTAAAAGACACTAGATTCATTGCCTCATCGGTTTCTACATTAGTCGTAAATGTTTTCTCAATTAGTAAACAAAAAATATTATATCTAAAAACAATAACCCCTTCATTGAATCCATTTTATGGTATTGGATTAATTTGAACCCAGTTATGCCTGTTCCCAAAGATGTATTTTCATTTAATATGATAGAAAAGTCATAATAAAATAATGAAGAACAACAAATCTCATGATTTTATCTATTGAAACAGAATGAAATAATCTGAGAACTATAGATAAATTCTATTTATGTGAAATTTACAACTACATTAATAACACAAAGTCACCTCTTTCTCAATTTTATTAATCAATGATGGATTTGATCATTCAAACCTCAGTTTGATTGTAATATCAATTGGTCAAGAGGATACTTTATGGAATCCCTCTCATCGTAATACACACATGGGTAATTGATCTTGTATCATCACTAATTGTCTTCCATATGCTATCATGATGGTACCAATAATGTTGCATTACTCACCACTGATCTCAACACATTCATTTGTGTTTAAAGTATTTATTATTACAATCACATTATTGGGAGGGATAAGATATGTGAAATGTATTATCTCAAAATTTAGAGAAAACCCTATTAAATGTCTTCATGGGGAGAATTATGTAGAGATTAAATCGGTGTGCATAATTAAAATATTTTCATTCTCCAAAAAAATTATTTTACCGATAATATATTGATCTAGGGTTATAGGATTGGTAATTTAACATATTCTCTTGGAAAATATATTAATCCTTAGAGGACATGAAATCTAATAATATTAGTAATATTATTATTTATTTTATGGGGGCACATATCATATATAATATAAAAATTAATAAATTAATATTTATTTATATTAATGAATTTTTGTTTATCAATTCTATTACAGGTGTTACATTCCGCCCCTAATCATTTGTTTATATTGAGTTGGGGGTGCTACGTAGCCTTATGTGGTGTTCCCATGGTGGAAAAGGCTTGCCATAAATATTTAGAGATACAATAAAATTTTGGTAAGGATTTTAAATTGGAATTAAAATAACCAAAAAAACATCCCTTTATCATAACCTACTGACCAACTACATGACACATGTCGAAAAAATTTATCACACAACAACAACACCATAAGACCATCATAACCAATCCCTAATAATCTATAAGCAATGTATTAAGAATAGGATTAAATGATAAAACCCAAAGGTTCTAAGACATAAATCCATTGGTCCACACTAATCTCCATGCTCCAAGAACCAGTAGACCACCCAATCATCAAGATTCACCACTCAATAAATGATATCCTTTAACTTTAATTTTGTCCTAGAACAGAACCTCTACCAAAGATCCGTGGTTTCAAAGTATGGTTGAGTACTAGTACTCAGTTTAATTTCCCATACGACTTCCCTATAAGTGACACTAGGATAAAACCGATTAGCACATTTATATAAACTATTTTTTATAAAACTACGAAACAAGGAAACAATCTTCAATAATCCAAACACGGCCTTACTGAACCATTTTTTTCCAAATCGTCATAATATCAAGGAAATAAAATAAAAACATGTCATTAACCATTTTCAATCACATATTAGCACATCCCAATTAATCTTGTGTGGATACTTACATAAAAAATCCATATCCTCAAACTAGCCACACGAGCTTAGTGTTCACTGACGATGGAACTTCACTTACATAACTCGTCCCCTTTTTATATTGTTACTTCACGACCACTTTTTGGTGGTAGTTATCATCCATGACCAATCCCATCCAAACCATTCTTATCCACTTAAGAAGGAAACCATTCCAATCACATTTTTCAAAAACACATTAACAAAAACCTATCCAAAACGAAGGCACAACACAATTTCCAAACTAAAATACAATTATGAAAATCAACAATTCTAATGAAATCCATAACCATTTCAATAAAATCAAGATTTGTTGAGAATTCATTTAAACCAAATTCATTCCAAATTCATTTTAATAAAACATACCATTTTATTGAAACCAATTTTTCCAACAATTTCCCAAAAATCCACTAATCCAATGATTTTAAAATATTCATTTTAAATTCCAAAATCAAGAACAATACACAATAATAACCCATTTTACCAAAATCCCAAAAATATCACAAAATGGGTGTAAAACAATATTTTCATGTCACAAAAATACTCAATTTCAAGAAACAAATATTAATTTTCAATTAAGACATAATGTTCTATAAAAATGTGTTATATAGAGAATCCACCTACCTTGGTGTTTTGAAAAAATCACCCAACACAGAACTTCAAAACCCCTCCGGGTAAAACTTCCACAAAATAAAGTTCAAACCCTTTTCATAGCATCAAAAAAACCCAAACACATCCTTTCAGGAAACCAAACCCGAGATACACTTGCAATGGATGTATATCTAGAAGACTGATATAGAGGGAGATGTAGATCTATTAAAATATACAGAACGACTAATGGGAGATACATACCGAGGGATCCATTCCTTGAATCATCAATGAAAACTATTCAAAACGCCTCCAAGTTGAGTAGGAGAGGTGAACTAACAATTCAGAAGAGTTAATACTAATTGAGGTTCATTTGGTAGGAGAAATGGTCGGTTTTGGGTATTCCCCAAGAAATACAATTAAAAATCAATTTTAAAATCACTTCTCAGTTTAGTTGTACAGTTAGGAAAACTGTGGTCTAATAGTGTACATGCTAGTATCTGAAGAGGGTGACTTGCAAGGTTGGACAGAATGGTTAGAAAACCAGTGTGCTGACCGCATAGAACTCCACTATATCTTGTTTCATGGTTTACATGGGTGGCTGTATTGTTTGGTAATCCATGTCCCTAAACCAGGTGTGATCTCCCTTTCTTCTCACTCCACTTGCAAGGTTACCTGGGTTTGTTTCACGGTTTCAACTTATCATGCTCATAATATTTACACTTATAAATGATTCCAAACCATCCCAAAACCATTCCGAAATTAACTAGACATTACCCAACCAATTTTCGTACATAACAAGAAATAAACAAGGGTTACATACCTTAAACCGAGGGTACTAAAACTGGGAACCTGGCTTAGTACATCTACCTTCCCTAAACTTTTCCTCAACATGAATATTAAACATTACTCACTTGATAAATAAATAAATAAATTTCAGGTTAGTAGTTTGGTGAATAAATATTTATTTTAATATTCAAATATTATAAAATATAGAACGAATAAATGAGATAAAAAATTATTGAATAAAAATTATTCTTTATTATAGAGAGTAAACTCATTCTCATAATAGAATTAAAATATAATTTTACTAAAGTCTAATGAAACATTAATTATGTGACCATATTGACCTATTCCTTAGTGGAATTAATTAGATTCAATTATAGTATAATATCATCATCCAGTTATATGTAAAGTTATCAATATAGGTATATGTTTATTCTATAAGGGTGAAAACCACATAAGAATGATCAGTGTGTAATATAATTCCCTTGTCTATAAACCAAATCAAATTGGATGCAAACCCAAATCATCAACCTATATGATTGATAGTCTTTATTTAAATTCTTTAAATGGAACCATTTTTACACCATGTTCAATGATTTTAGTTTCTCATATTCATTTCAATCATAGAAATGTGATATCAACATCCATAAAGAGGAATGATACAAACCCTTTATCGAATTGTCCATTAAATATATATCATTTTTATACACCCAATCTATATAACATCACTGTGAATAAAATGTTATCATCATTTATAGAAATATGCATTAATACATGTATCATGATACATATTAATAATACTCTTAATTTTTAATGATCAAAATAGGAATTCACAAATAGTATATCCAATGACATCAAATCATGTGGATTTTAACTAGTGGGTATTTCCCCATAAATTCAATCTTAATGATTACCAAGTCCAAACATAATGAGATAAATCCTAATTCAATTACGAGTATTTTAACATTATATTCTATAAGACCTAGGTATCATCATATGATATCACACTACATTATGACATATATTTAAGGAATATTATCATAGCACATCAGGGTTTTCATCATTACATGGTCCTTATATAGGATTTTCAATGAAACATATACATTCTAGAATTATCAAATTAATGTTATATATAAAAAGTTTCTATATATGATACCATATTGAATTAATATTATGGAATGTTAATAGATATATATATATTCAAATTAAATGGTAGTCAGTTATACTGAATCAGCTCTAACAGCCTCCAACATACATTAAATGAAACATCAAAATAACATTGTTATTAGTTACATTTTAACCATGCTTACATTGAGTTTGGTTATAGCTAATGGGCCTAGCCAATTATTATAGGGATAAGGATCGTTTTTCTACACATATATTAAGAATATATTATTACTATAATAATAATGATGTCATAATATACCTTAAGAAGTAAAATCCCCATTTATACTCCATTTTATTGCATTATAAGAAAGATGACAGCATGAATAATACCATTGTAAATGCTTATCAAAATAATGATAATACAATACATATTGGTATATCCCGATGATAGAAACAACATTGATAAATTTTTTATTAAGTTAAAATTGATGGCAAAACATACCCATTTATTATAGATATTGAAACCATATTCTCTAAAAAGTTTATATTTGATATTACATGGATATAATGATATACTTGATAAAATTGATATGTTTTAAGGCTGGGGTTGTATCCCCTTGAACGTAATTATTCTCATTTCCATGTTAATAAATAACTATTCTAGTTTTCTTTCTTAAGTACAATCACATTGTTATAATTTTATGTCAAGGAATTTCATCCAGTTCTTTCTAACATATATTCATTATTATTTGTGTATAATAAATATAAATCATATTTTCATGACACCGTTTCTGAGATATATTCCAATAAGTTATTTTATGATATTCAATTCATAATTATCTCTTCTTGTTCCCCCACAGATTATCCTTTAGTTATATCATATAGTGATATACTATAGACAATTCAGTCAATATGTTTTCCACTGTGTATTTCTCTAAGAAATTTTAAACATATGTCCTATGTATATATTATAAATCCCATTGATCTAGGTCAACAGATCATATTCCCTATCACATTGATTTCTACCTTAGGTCATACATGATGAAATAAATAAATTTTTGTTCAAAATAGGTAAGAAAAAGGTGTTGTTTTCTATATGTTTCCAATATAAACATCTTGGTAAACTATTGCAGTCCGAAAGAAATCTTATAGACACCTATCACTTCATTATTCCAAAAAAATATTCTATAACCACTATTCCTAGTAATATTCATAAATGTATTTTTAAAATTTGTATATATTTATTGGTATTCATTGGTGTCACTAATACTTTTGGTTGTCCTACATGGATATACATCACAAGGTCTCCATTAAGAAATATCATCATGACATCCAATTCGAAAAATTAATTATTAAAGAAAATGTTTCATAATTATAATTCAAATGGTTTTATCATGATGATTTATATAATTATTTTTTTATTAATCAAATAAATAAAACTTTTAAAACATTCAATAATATAGAATGATTAATGTGAATAGTCTTGACCATCATTGTTTTTTATCTTGAATACCCACTATAGCTAACAAATAAATTTAAAATTCCAAAATACCAAATCATTAAATTTTAGTGTAAGATACTAGAAATCCCTGTTTCACGTTCTACTTTTATGTTTTGGTTTATGTCTCTTTATTTTTTTTAATTAAATTGTTGCCTCATGTGTAAGGAGGCCTATTGGTGTTTACAGTTTCATAGTGTATGAGATAAGGGAATAATGGACATCCTATGCATGATTCATGGTTAGATCATAGTTATTAGTAATTGTTCAACCAAACTGTGAAAAAATGGAGGAGGGGTTAATGATTTGAACAAACCATGCCCCAGGGAAGGAAAAAATTGTATATTTGGAAAGAGCCACCCCGCATTTGTTGAGTATTATTTTTCAAATTATACAATATCCCTAGGTAACCATGTGGCCTGGACCCCTCTTGGATAGGTATATTAATATAGTTGGTGCATGGTTTGGCCAACTGTGTGACCAAACCATGCACCCCATTAGAAGCGTGATTTACCACTTGTACTTCTTGGTGCATAAATTTTGTAACTATGTATTTCTCCCCATTCATCCTCCAAAAACCCTTGTAATGAAAAATATTCCCCATGCATCCAAAGGATTGACCACCTTCCATTCGTTTCCATTTGGAGGAACTATTATTTCTAATCAAAATGAAGGTTTATTCTAACACTCCTATTGTTTCTCTTTTTTGGATTTGGTCTTCTGTAGTTTCTGTTATTCTTATAAATACATAAAACCCTCTTTTTTCTACTGATCATAGGATGTGCCTTATAAAGGTGATCAAATCTAACACAATGGACAATATTATCTATGTGTTCATCTATGAAACCAAGTTATGTGGTCTACATGTTTTAGCCCTTAGTCTTGATGTTTGGTGTGTGTGTATGTTGTTGTGAAATAGGTACCTACCTATTTTTCATTTGACATATTTAGATAGATGTCACGACCCGACCTCGGGGCCCGTGCCGTGACTACCCCAAGCCCGCCTTCCATAGGCCAGGGGCTGGCGACTAGCACCAAGGCGTAAAATCCCAGTAAACAGGGAAGGCATTGCCTTTATAAGTAACAACCACACAGAGTCAGCAAGCGGAAAGTAAAGTACAGAAAAGTAAAGGGGCCGGAAATACAAGCCCAACTGTAAAGTACAACTGAAAAGTAAAGTACAGCAACTGAAGAAAAGACAGCGGCCTCGTGTCGTCCACTGGCAATCCCACCTGAAGGGTGGGTACAGATAGCCTCCAGGCTCCTCGGGTCCCACGTCCGCTCCGAGCACGTCCCGCCCAGTGGTCCACCTCCAGGTACCGTCCTGCTCCACGCCCCAACCGTGATCAGCGCTGTCCGTCGTCTGCAACCAACACAACAAGGTGCAGGCATAGCCCGTGCAGGGGTGAGTACAAGCTACTCAGTAAGGACCCCGAGACCCCCGAAGGTCTCCCGAAATCCACAAAGGATATAGCACAAAAGAAAGATGCAATCACGAAGTAACATCTGACTCGACTTAGGTATATTCCCATACATATACCTAAGTCCCCAATTCTAGCTCTGCTCACGAGCTCAAGATCAACTCAATCCACAAAGGAAAGCAAGACTCAAATCCACAAGGAGAGTAAACATTAAATCCACAAAGGATAGTTCAACACAATCCACAAAGGAGAGTAACATAAGATTCAGCTCAACCAGGTATACCTTTTCAGATGACGTCAAAGATGATCACTGATCCATCTAAGTCGTCGGACCCACGAAGGATCGATAGGTACTAACCCCCGCAAAAGACCCACGTAGGATCGGGCTCACACAGAACCTGTAGGCAGTGGCTCACACAGAACCAGTAGGTAGTGGCTCACACAGAACCAGTAGTAAGGACCCACACAGGATCGGGCTCACACAGAACCTGTAGGCAGAGGCTCACACAGAACCGGTAGCACTGATCCACGTAGGATCGCTGAGTGCAGTAGTCGACGCAGTCCACTGAGGATCTCTGCACAGTCGTCGCCGCAGTCCACGAAGGATCTCTGCTCTGCCGTCGTCGCAGTCCACGGAGGATCTCTGCTCTGCCGTCGTCGCAGTCCACGGAGGATTTCTGCTCTGCCGTCGTCGCAGTCCACGGAGGATCTCTTCTCTGCCGTCGTCGTAGTCCACGGAGGATCTCTGCTCTGCCGTCGTCGCAGTCACAGCCAGCGCTAGGGTTCCCGCACAAAGCGAGCTCGTTTAGGAGGGTCCGCTCCACGAGCCGAGAGGCTGATACATCAACTGACACGTAGTCCGAAGTTGATGTATCCAAAAGTTCTGTATCGACAATAGGATCTCAACGCGACAGACGGCGCGTCAATCGGACGCCCGGTCTGAGAGTTATTGGCATTTTCGTCCCAGGGGCCCGGTTGGTTTTTAGGGCAAACCAACCCGACCGTACTCTGCCTGTACCCGATCCTCGGGCGGAGTATGCCAAGAGTTCCGTCTCACTTAGAGGAAACTACCACAGCTGACGGTACGTCGTTCGGACGTCCGTAGCTCAAGTTATGAGCGTTTCCGCTCCGAGGGCCCGGTTGGTTTCGTGTACGAACCAACCCGGCCGAACCCAAAGTCTTCCGAAACCTTGAGTATAATATACCGAAACGACCGTCTCGATCCAAGGATCGTGTAGCCGCTGACGGTTCGTCAATCGGAGTTCCCAGGCCCAAGATATGGGCGAAAGACCGAAGAGGGACCGAAACGGGGGTTCTGGGCCCGGGGCTACCCGGCCCGAACCCCCCCTGGGGTCGGCCGAACCGGGTCGGCCCGACCCGGCTAGGCCGGGTCCGGTCTGGCCTGGGCGCGGCCCGGCCGACCGGACCGGCCGACTCGGCTTCGGACGAGCGGCCGAAGGAGGGCGCCGCGGGCTTGACCCGCGGCTCAAACGAAACGCGGCCCCGCGGGGGGCCGCCTGTCACGCGGACGCGGCCGGGCCGCCGCGTCCGTTCCCGGTTCCGCGCGGCCGCGGAACCGGCCGCCGCCGCCGCCGCGGCTTCAGCCGCGGCGGACTTCCTCCACGGCGGCGCGCCGTGCGCCGCCCCCTTCCGCGGGCCGCCGGAGATGCTCCGGTGGCCCGATTCCTTTCCCGTCTGCGCCGTTGCTCCTCCCGGGGGCCGACCTTCACTGCGGGATCAACAGATCGCCCCTGCCGCGCGGTTCGTCGTCGTCCGCCAAATCCGCACAAAAAGGGAAGACCAGCGGAGGGTTACCGGGTCTTGTTCGTTAGACCCGCACCCTCCGCGTTAGTCATAATCAACAGGAGAAACAAGAAAGAAACCAATCAACAATTTTAAATAAATTAAAATTGTTTCGTGATCGGGTTCTTTATTTCAAAGGAATAAACACGGGATTTTAAGAAGAATTCCAACAACCCTTACCTTGTCGTCGTCGTCGGACGAGAGGTCGTCGCGGAAGAAAGAGATCGTCGCGTCGTCGCGGTATCCGGCGTCGCGTCTCCAATCTCCGGATCAAGATCAAACGGATTTAATTAGTTTAAATCCGTTGATATTGAAATTAAAAAGGGAGAAGAAAAGATCCAATTCTCACCTTAGTTGCCGAACGAGAATCGGCCGCGGAAGAAGAGGCGTCGCCGAAGAACGTCGCGGGTAGGGCTCGTCGACGTCGCAGATCACGGCGTGCGTCGTCGAATTCCGGTCGCCGGCGTTCTTCGCGTTCTTCGCGTTCTTCGCGTTCTTCGCGTTCTTCGCGTTCTTCGCGTTCTTCGCGGGGAGGGTGGAGGTTCAGAGGAATTGCACAACGATAGCAATCCTCCAAAATAGACAAGTTGTCTATTTTATTAATTTTCCAACAAGCGCAAAACGTGTAAGTAACGACCCATTTAATTCGTTGAATTAATTCAACGAATAAAACAGCCCATTTAATTCACGAAATAAACCGCCCAATTAAATGGTCTGTTAAGAAATTAAAGAAAACGCGTCGGTTGACTTTTCAGTTACTTTGACGGGTTTTCGCGGGTGCGTTACTTAGCGAAAGAAACGGCGGGGCTCGTGCGGGCCCCACCTCACAAATATCCTACCAAGGGGGTAGGATATTTCCGGATAGCATCCTATCCAGTTCAACTCAGTTCAAGCCGTCTTTAAGTGGCTTCAAGTGGCTTCCAAGCAGCTTAAGTGAAATAGAATAAAGTTGTCGCACAAACTTTATTTTATTTCTGACTTAAAGCCGCAAAAATTAAAATACCATGTCTGAGCAAACACAACTCCGGAAGAGGCGTTTCTAAGCAAATACCGGCGCTGCGATTTCATCGGTGCCCTCAGAATTTGATTCCGGGCACCGGTTCAAAAGATAGAAAAACCCGCTCGTCCGTTCACTGAACGTACCCGAGCCAAACTTCGGAAATTGATTCCGGGCACACCGGGCCTCAGAATCAGGTGCCGTCTGAAGCTGCGCTCTTGTAAAATTCCAAAGAAAATTAAGAAAAAAAAATTTCCTTGAAATTTTCGGGTCTTTACATTACTCCCACCTCAGGGCTTTACGTCCCCGTAAAGATACATCAAAAACTAGGGGAACAAATGGGGGTACTGAGCACGCATCTGAGCCTCCCGCTCCCAAGTGCTCTCCTGGAGGTTCCCGTGCTGCCATCTGACGCGCACAAGAGGAATCGACCGCCCACGTAGGACCCGCTCCTGTCGATCCTCGATCTCCACTGGGACCTCCGCAAAAGTCGCCCTATCGTCCACGTCCAGCTCCCCAAAGTTGATGATGTGCGTCGGGTCGTGCACGTATCTCCTCAGCTGAGACACGTGGAAGACGTCGTGCACCCGGTGCAACTGAGGTGGTAGAGCCAGGCGATAAGCCACCTCTCCTATCCTGCTGAGGACCTGGAAAGGCCCGATGAAGCGTGGAGACAACTTGCCGCCTCGGCCAAATCTCCGTAAACCCCGTCGAGGTGAGACACGCAAAAAGACGTGGTCGCCATCCTCGAACTCTAGTGGCCTCCGCCTCCTGTCAGCATATGACTTCTGCCGGCTCTGAGCTGTCCTCATCCTCTCCTGGATGATCTGGACCTTCTCTGTTGTGGCTCGGACCATCTCTGGTCCCACGAGTGCTGACTCCCTAGGGTCTGTCCAGCACAACGGTGATCTGCAGGGTCTGCCGTACAACGCCTCGTATGGTGCCATCCCGATGGTGGAGTGGTAGCTGTTGTTGTACGCGAACTCCACCAAGGGTAGGTGGTCCTCCCAGCTACGACCAAAGTCGAGAACACATGCACGGAGCATGTCCTCGAGTGTCTGAATGGTCCTCTCCGTCTGACCATCCGTCTGAGGGTGGAAGGCTGTGCTCAGATGGAGCCGTGTCCCGAACGCCTCCTGCAACCCCTTCCAAAGCCGGGAAGTGAAACGAGCATCTCGATCGGAGACGATAGACGATGGCACACCGTGAAGCCGTACGATCTCCTGGACGTAAAGACGTCCCAAGCTCTCCACTGAGCCCTGCTCTCTGATGGGTAAGAAGTGTGCCGACTTGGTGAGTCGGTCGACAATCACCCAAATGGAGTCGTGACCTCTGGATGTGCGTGGAAGTCCAGTCACGAAGTCCATAGATATGCCGTCCCACTTCCACTCTGGGACCTCCAAGGGCTGTACCAAGCCTACTGGTACCTGATGCTCTGCCTTCACCTGCTGGCAGGTGAGGCATCGTGAAACGAACTCTGCCACAGCTTTCTTCATGCCCGGCCACCAGTGCTGTCGTCTGAGATCCTGGTACATCTTCGCCACTCCGGGATGCACCGCCAAGGGAGAAGTGTGAAAATCCGTCAGCATCTCCTCTCGTAAAGCGACTGGTACGAAGGTACGTCCTCTGAAAAGGATGTTGTGCTCTGCTCCAAGGGAGAAGCCATCAGGCGCCTGACCTGAGGATATCAGTGCACGCCGGGTCTCACAGTCAGCGTCCCCACGCTGAGCCTCTCTGACCCGCTGTAGAAGTGGAGGAGAGACTGTGAGAGACTGAAGAAAGGCTGCTCCGTCTCTATCCACGAAGGATATCTGTAAGGAGGCTAGCTGCTCCGTCGCCTCCTCAAGTAGCTGAATGCCCGTCCTCCTGCTGAGGACATCGGCTACCACGTTCCCCTTCCCAGGAGTATAGACTATCTCAAAGTCATAGTCCTGGAGGAACTCAAGCCATCTCCGCTGTCTCAGGTTCAGGTCCTTCTGAGAGAAGATATACCTGAGGCTCTGGTGGTCAGAAAAGACTGTGAAGCGCTCGCCCATCAGATAGTGCCGCCAAGTCTTCAGAGTGAAGACCACTGCTGCCAACTCCAGGTCATGAGTGGCGTAGTTCTGCTCATGCGGCCTCAACTGACGTGATCCGTAGGCGATCACGGCCCGCTCCTGCATCAGGACGCATCCGAGTACAGTCCCTGATGCATCGCAGTAAACTACGTATCCAACTCCCTACTCAGGCAACCTCAAGATAGGTGCGCTGGTCAATCTCTGTCTCAGCTCCTGGAAGCTCTGCTGACATCTGTCTGACCACACGAAGGGTTTCCCCTTCTTCGTCAACGCTGAGAGTGGTGCCGCAACTCTGGAGAAGTCTGGCACGAATCTCCGATAGTATCCGGCTAGGCCCAAGAAGCTCCGCACCTCTGTCACGCTCCTGGGGGGCTCCCAAGCTAGAACTGCCTCGATCTTCGCGGGATCCACTTCAACTCCCGCCTCAGAGATGACGTGCCCCAAGAAATGGACCTCACGCAACCAGAACTGGCATTTTGAGAGCTTGCCATAAAGCTGGTGCTCTCGGAGCGTGTATAGCACAACTCGCAGGTGGTAGGCATGCTCCTCCTCAGTCGTCGAGTATACCAAAATGTCGTCAATGAAGACCACGACAAATCGGTCGAGGTATGGCTAGAAGATCCTATTCATGAGGCTCATGAACACTGCTGGAGCATTGGTTACGCTGAATGGAATAACCAAGAACTCATAATGGCCATACCAACATCTGAAGGCCGTCTTCTGCACGTCCTCGTCTCGAACTCTGAGCTGATGATAGCCTGACCGAAGGTCTATCTTCGAGAACCACCGCGCTCCCTTGAGCTGATCGAAGAGGTCATCAATCCGTGGCAGCGGATACTTGTTCCTCACTGTCACCTGGTTCAGGCGACGATAGTTGACACACAGTCGCAAGCTCCCGTCCGCCTTCTTGGCGAACAAAATCGGGGAAGCCCAGGGTGAAACACTAGGTCGGATAAACCCCTTGCTCTGCAAGTCCTCCAACTGTACCCGCAGCTCCCGAAGCTCGGCGGGGGCCATCCGATATGCTGGAGTAGATATCGGGGCTGTCCCGGGGTACAAGTCGATGTAAAAGTCTACCTCTATACGAGGAGGTAGCCCTGGAACGTCGCCGGGAAAGACGTCCACGTACTGGTCCACCACTGCAGGAAAAACCGGACTTCGCACGTCCACTGCTCCTAGGATGAGGCTAGCCAACTGATGAGAGATGGGATGCACTCTCCTCCGCGGAAGTCCATCCTGTGCTGCAAAGGTTCCCTTCTCACCGGTGAAGGTAAACCTGCTCCCGTCGGTGCGAACACATCGCACCTTGCGCCTAAAACAGTCGATCTGGGCATGAACCGTGGATAGCCAATCCATGCCCAAGATGACGTCGTAAGGCCTCGACGCCGCTACAAGGAGATCCCAGCCGAAGCTCTCGCCTCCTAGAGTAAGCTCACACTGCCGGCACCAGTGCGTAATCGTCGAGTCTGCTCCCGTAGGAGTCTCTAGCCGTAAGGATCGAGCCAACGGCTCAGTCGGAATCTCCGAGCTCCGAACAAGGGCAGAGGCTATGAAAGAGTGACTCGCTCCTGTGTCTATAAGTACTGCAGCAAGGGTGTAATAGACACAGATCGTACCTCTAATCATCTCTGGCATGTCGGGGTCGTAGGCCTCCACTACCTGGAGCTGGGCCTGCCCCTTCCCACCAGCTCCCTGTGGTCGAGGTGGCCCTCCTGGTGGTGGTGGGGTAAAGCCTGGAAGCGTCGCCCACCACCCGCTGCTCGGCCAGCTCCTCTGCCTCGTCCGCCTCCTCCCTGCGGACCGCCACGGTCGACCCTCTGCCTCTGCCTGGGTGGCCCCTCCACCGTTTGCTGCTCCTCTGGTTGGCGAGTCGGGCAGTCACGAGCCATGTGACCCTGCCCGCCGCAGGTGTAGCACAGCCTGCCTCTCGGAAGGCTGGCACTCCGCTGTGTGCCCTGCACTGCTGAGCCAGTGTCCCGGGGTCGCCTGCCGGAAGGTCTGGTCCGCCTGGAACCCTGGGTCATCCGTCGGCTACCTGCTGCCGAAGACTCAGCTACCTGCCGCCCTGCGCTAGGTCTCGCCGCTGAAGAAGGCTCTTCCAGGAAGCTCTCGATCAGGAGGGCTCGCTCCAGCACTCCCGCCTGGGTCGGAATGCTGAGGGAGATCAGCGACGCCCGAATCTCTTGTCGCAAGCCCTGCTCGAAGGTCCGGGCCCGGAAGAAGGGGTCCCGTACCATGTCGGTCAAGTAGCGAGATAGGTCAGTGAACCTCGCCGCGTACTGAGCGACCGTCATGCTGCCCTGGGGCAGCTGGAGAAGCTCCTGGATGCGCACCGCTCGGAGGGTGGCCGGGACGAACTCAGAGCGGAAGAGGCTCTCGAAGTCCGTCCAGAGCAAAGATGCCTCATCGTGAACCAGGAGCATCAAGCTCCACCATCGTCCTACCGCTGCCTGCAGGAGGCTCGCCGCGAGAATCACCATGAGATCCGCTGGTGTCCTCACTAGCCTAAAGATCCGTACCACCACCTCTAGCCAGTCCTCGGCGGCCTGGGGGTCCGCCTCACCGCGAAACCTGGGCGGTCGCTGGCTCTGAAACTCATGCAGTGCCCTGAGGCGACGTGCATCGTCAGCGTCTGGTACTGGCAGCATCGGTGGCTCGGCGGGTAAAGCTACCGCCGGTGAAATTGCTGGCAAAGGGCCCTGCACCGAGGCCTCGTCGCTCGGTGGGCTGCCGTCGCGCCCTACACTCGGAACCCTAGCTGGCTGTCGTCGCGGGGCCATCCTGAAAAGGAGAACAAGAGCACCACAGTCAGAACAGTATACCTGGTGAGCTGGCACAAGTAATCACAAGGAAAACATGAGACTTTCATAAAGCAGATCAGTATACCCGGTGAGCTGACACAAGTAATCACAAAGAAGACTTGAAACACACATGCAATCAATGTTTTCATGCATTAAGTCGGAAATCAGGAGTCATGGTCCTGGTGTACGGATACGTCGGCCGCCGCACCAACACTGGGCTCCCTGAACTGATAACCACACTCAATACACTAAACACTATTGCTTCACATAGAAAAGAAAGATGATCAGAGTCTGCGGTAGAACCGACCACCTCTGATACCAATTTGTCACGACCCGACCTCGGGGACCGTGCCGTGACTACCCCAAACCCGCCTTCCATAGGCCAGGGGCTGGCGACTAGCACCAAGGCGTAAAATCCCAGTAAACAGGGAAGGCATTGCCTTTATAAGTAACAACCACACAGAGTCAGCAAGCGGAAAGTAAAGTACAGAAAAGTAAAGGGGCCAGAAATACAAGCCCAACTGTAAAGTACAACTGAAAAGTAAAGTACAGCAACTGAAGAAAAGACAGCGGCCTCGTGTCGTCCACTGGAAATCCCACCTAAAGGGTGGGTACAGATAGCCTCCAGGCTCCTCGGGTCCCACGTCCGCTCCGAGCACGTCCCGCCCAGTGGTCCACCTCCAGGTACCGTCCTGCTCCACGCCCCAACCGTGATCAGCGCTGTCCGTCGTCTGCAACCAACACAACAAGGTGCGGGCATAGCCCGTGCAGGGGTGAGTACAAGCTACTCAGTAAGGACCCCGAGACCCCCGAAGGTCTCCCGAAATCCACAAAGGATATAGCACAAAATAAAGATGCAATCACGAAGTAACATCTGACTCGACTTAGGTATATGCCCATACATATACCTAAGTCCCCAATTCTAGCTCTGCTCACGAGCTCAAGATCAACTAAATCCACAAAGGAAAGCAAGACTCAAATCCACAAGGAGAGTAAACAGTAAATCCAAAAAGGATAGTTCAACACAATCCACAAAGGAGAGTAACATAAGATTCAGCTCAACCAGGTATACTTTTTCAGATGACGTCAAAGATGATCACTGATCCATCTAAGTCGTCGGACCCACGAAGGATCGATAGGTACTAACCCCCGCAAAAGACCCACGTAGGATCGGGCTCACACAGAACCTGTAGGCAGTGGCTCACACAGAACCAGTAGGCAGTGGCTCACATAGAACCAGTAGTAAGGACCCACATAGGATCGGGCTCACACAGAACCTGTAGGCAGAGGCTCACACAGAACCGGTAGCACTGATCCACGTAGGATCGCTGAGTGCAGTAGTCGACGCAGTCCACTGAGGATCTCTGCACAGTCGTCGCCGCAGTCCACGAAGGATCTCTGCTCTGCCGTCATCGCAGTCCACGGAGGATCTCTGCTCTGCCGTCGTCGCAGTCCACGGAGGATATCTGCTCAGCCGTCGTCGTAGTCCACGGAGGATCTCTGCTCTGCCGTCGTCGCAGTCCACGGAGGATCTCTGCTCTGCCGTCGTCGCAGTCACAGCCAGCGCTAGGGTTCCCGCACAAAGCGAGCTCGTTTAGGAGGGTCCGCTCCACGAGCTGAGAGGCTGATACATCAACTGACACGTAGTCCGAAGTTGATGTATCCAAAAGTTCCGTATCGACAACAGGATCTCAACGCGACAGACGGCGCGTCAATCGGACGCCCGGTCTGAGAGTTATTGGCATTTTCGTCCCAGGGGCCCGGTTGGTTTTTAGGGCAAACCAACCCGACCGTACTCCACCTGTACCCGATCCTCGGGCGGAGTATGCCAAGAGTTCCGTCTCACTTAGAGGAAACTACCACAGCTGACGGTACGTCGTTCGGACGTCCGTAGCTCAAGTTATGAGCGTTTCCGCTCCGAGGGCCCGGTTGGTTTCGTGTACGAACCAACCCGGCCGAACCCAAAGTCTTCCGAAACCTTGAGTATAATATTCAGAAACGACCGTCTCGATCCAAGGATCGCGTAGCCACTGACGGTTCGTCAATCGGAGGTCCCAGGCCCAAGATATGGGCGAAATACCGAAGAGGGACCGAAACGGGGGTTCTGGGCCCGGGGCGACCCGGCCCGAACGCCCCCTGGGGTCGGCCGAACCGGGTCGGCCCGACCCGGCCGACCGGACCGGCCCGCTCGGCTTCGGCCGAGCGGCCGAAGGAGGGCGCCGCGGGCTTGACCCGCGGCTCAAACGAAACGCGGCCCCGCGGGGGGCCGCCTGTCACGCGGACGCGGCCGGGCCGCCGCGTCCGGTCCCGGTTCCGCGCGGCCGCGGAACCGGCCGCCGCCGCCGCCGTGGCTTCAGCCGCGGTGGACTTCCTCCACGGCGGCGCGCCGGGCGCCGCCGCCTCCGGTCGCCGGCGCTGCCGCGCCGGCGACCCGCGCCGCCGCCGCCTTCCGCGGGCCGCCGGAGATGCTCCGGTGGCCCGATTCCTTTCCCGTCTGCGCCGTTGCTCCTCCCGGGGGCCGACCTTCACTGCGGGATCAACAGATCGCCCCTGCCGCGCGGTTCGTCGTCGTCCGCCAAATCCGCACAAAAATGGAAGACCGGCGGAGGGTTACCGGGTCTTGTTCGTTAGACCCGCACCCTCCGCGTTAGTCATAATCAACGGGAGAAACAAGAAAGAAACCAATCAACAATTTTAAATAAATTAAAATTGTTTCGTGATCGGGTTCTTTATTTCAAAGGAATAAACACGGGATTTTAAGAAGAATTCCAACAACCCTTACCTTGTCGTCGTCGTCGGACGAGAGGTCGTCGCGGAAGAAAGAGATCGTCGCGTCGTCGCGGTATCCGGCGTCGCGTCGCCAATCTCCGGATCAAGATCAAACGGATTTAATTAGTTTAAATCCGTTGATATTGAAATTAAAAAGGGAGAAGAAAAGATCCAATTCTCACCTTAGTTGCCGAACGAGGATCGGCCGCGGAAGAAGAGGCGTCGCCGAAGAACGTCGCGGGTAGGGCTCGTCGACGTCGCAGATCACGGCGTGCGTCGTCGAATTCCGGTCGCCGGCGTTCTTCGCGTTCTTCGCGTTCTTCGCGTTCTTCGTGTTCTTCGCGGGGAGGGTGGAGGTTCAGAGGAATTGCACAACGATAGCAATCCTCCAAAATAGACAAGTTGTCTATTTTATTAATTTGCCAACAAACGCAAAACGCGTAAGTAACGACCCATTTAATTCGTTGAATTAATTCAACGAATAAAACAGCCCATTTAATTCACGAAATAAACCGCCCAATTAAATGGTCTGTTAAGAAATTAAAGAAAACGCGTCGGTTGACTTTTCAGTTACTTTGACGGGTTTTCGCGGGTGCGTTACTTAGCCAAAGAAACGGCGAGGCTCGTGCGGGCCCCACCTCACAAATATCCTACCAAGGGGGTAGGATATTTCCGGATAGCATCCTATCCAGTTCAACTCAGTTCAAGCCGTCTTTAAGTGGCTTCAAGTGGCTTCCAAGCAGCTTAAGTGAAATAGAATAAAGTTGTCGCACAAACTTTATTTTATTTCTGACTTAAAGCCGCAAAAATTAAAAAACCACGTCTGAGCAAACGCAACTCCGGAAGAGGCGTTTCTAAGCAAATACCGGCGCTGCGATTTCATCGGTGCCCTCAGAATTTGATTTCGGGCACCGGTTCAAAAGATAGAAAAACCCGCTCGTCCGTTCACTGAACGTACCCGAGCCAAACTTCGGAAATTGATTCTGGGCACACCGGGCCTCGGAATCAGGTGCCGTCTGAAGCTGCGCTCTTGTAAAATTCCAAAGAAAATTAAGAAAAAAAAATTTCCTTGAAATTTGTGGGTCTTTACAATAGATATGTCAAATTGGATAGATAAATGAAAAATTTAACCCATCATGATCCATATGGGATGCATATAGGTTGATTAGAATGGTTATAGTTCCACCCATGGAGTGTTCCATCCACCGATCCTAAAAAATCATAATATTGATCATAGTTTTAATTTGTGATATAGTAGATCCAATGATAAGTCTAGTGATGTGTTAACTTGAATTATTAATCGGAATTCATGGTAGTCTTTCCCAGTTATAGGCATGGACTAAGGGGTTGTTTGAAATTTCATGAATAAGATAAATGAATTAAAGTGAATGTATTACATGAATTATAGATGTAACTAGAATGTGTGAGTAAGTTTTGAAGATGACTTATGTGGGAAATGAACCATGAATTGTGTAAGATATGTGTATTTTTTTCCTTTGTGGTATTGAAATTGTTTATGTGATGAATGGGTAATAAATCATGTGTACATGAATTTGTGGTATGTGGGTATTCGACTAAGTCTCCTCCCATGGGTTGAGATGGAATAATTCTCTAAACCCACCCCTTGAATGCATGGTTTATAGAGTCGGACTCTGGCACTAGGCACCTAATGGTTTCATTTGTTAATGCTTCCTAGAAAGAGGCCCAAATGTGAGTGTGATTAATTTATTGTGATAACGATTCCCTAGAGAGATATGGAACCTTATTATTTACTTATTTTTAGTGATTGACTATCATAGGTCGTTGTGTTATTAACAATTTTCCTGACATGTTGATAGATGGATTAAATTGATTAATTTAATATTATTACCAAATGGAATGATTTATCTTTTTTTACGATGATATTCATTTCGTACATGTGTTCACTATATGTTTAGACAAGATATTTTTAGACCCCTTTGGTGGTGTCTTACTGATTTTACTCACACCCTAATTGGTCCACGATTGGGTACCCAAGAAAATTTCATTGTAGTTTTTTTAGACAAGGGAAAAGGAACCATGTTAAAAGGTTGATTTGGGTGTGGTATATTCATGAATTAGCGATCTATACATTGATTTAGGAATCATTTTTTAGATTCATCGCTTCTATATATTTGAGGACTTATCTACACTTGGTAATGGTTAGTAATGAATTTTTATTGGTTATTTTTTATTTTTTCTTCTACTCAATATTATTTAATACTATTAAATACTTTTATTTAGAGGGTCTAGTCTCCCCATGTGATTAATTAAACACTCGTTGCTAATTTTCAGCCTCTGGCGTGTGTGGAGGTGCGCGTGAGGTCATGTGGTGACCCAGCTTAGGGCACGAGTTTTATGGCCCTTGGGTTGGGGATGTTAGAATGTGATATCATAGAAGGTGTTTCTATTTTATTACAATTTGAGGATATATGATGTAATATTTGGTTGTGTCAGGGTCATGGAAATGATATCGTTTTTCAGAGTAGCTAACCCATGTGTGTGAGACAACTACAGTTCCCAGGGTGGGATTGTGGTGCCTGATGTGTGTTGTTACAGTT
The DNA here is from genome assembly GCA_963277665.1 of Viscum album. Classification (NCBI taxonomy): domain Eukaryota; kingdom Viridiplantae; phylum Streptophyta; class Magnoliopsida; order Santalales; family Viscaceae; genus Viscum; species Viscum album. The sequence goes on from OY728136.1 coordinate 1,370,963,811, forward strand.
GAATGATATTTCACCATTTTTTGATGCACATGTTGTGTTATGTTACTATTTTATGATATTTTACTTGAATTCGTAATTAAATGATGTTCTTCATTCATGCATAATTTTTGGAACCTAGAGGTACTTTTGGAATGCATCATGGTAAGGACACACAAAGAATATGTGTGAGACCTGAAGGGTAAAATTCATTTTATTTTTATAATTTTTTTTAATGAAGTTGTTTTTAATAATTATTTTGAAAATGTTAAAATATAATTAATTAGATAAAATGGAAAAATAATAGTGCTTTATGAAAATTCATAAATGGGATAATATAATAGTTGTGAAATGTTTTAATTATTTTATGTGCCTAGAAGATAAAAATTAACATTGTGGAAGTGTAAACGGTAAAATGGATGATTAATGAAAATTCTTGGAGGTGTTTATTTAGATTACACTCATTTGACCAGTACCCTCGGTAGGTATGGATGGGGGTAGTGATAGTGGTGTAACAATATCCTATTAGATAGTTTATAAGAAATAGAATGTTTATGTACTATGGAGAGCCCTATTTTTGGTAACTATGAATTCATTGCCTTATGTGTTCTGAGATGTGTGTGTATGGAGACATAGGAACATGCCACCATGATTTCACCTATATATTGTGTGAAAAGTGTTTATCTCATAGAAATCTCATCGAAAACTTGAGATTGGAAGCATAGTGGACTAGGGTAATAGGGGAGAGGACTTGATCCATGAGAACATTGCTTGTTTTATGCAGATGGTGGATTCAAATCCAGGGTGTGTTGTTTCAAGCATGTTCGAGATGACAAGATATTTTAAACTATAAAACATTCAGAATTTTGCTGGAGAGAGGGTCCCTACAGCTGACGAGTTATGGATAGATCCCATTTAGATGATTCATGATCACTTAGAGACTCCTCCTTAGAACAGAGTCAATATTAAGGAATACATGCTTTTAGGGTAGGAAAGGTGTTGGTGGGATGTTCTGGTTCAAACTAGAATTATCAAAGAATGATATGAAAATATTTCCATGAAATGTTTCTATAACATTTACATATAGATACCTTGATATATAAGAGGTTTTCAAAGTTTATGTGGTTGACACAGTGTTCTGTATTAGTGAGGGATTATGTTGGATGCTTCACCGACATGGAATGCATTGTTCCATTTTGGTTAGCAATGAGGTGTCTATAGAGAAGAGTTTCCAAAAAGGCCTTATATATTATATCATTTCCTAGGTGAACATATTATTATTGAATAGTTTTAATGATTTGGTATACCTAACCTATATTTCAGAGGAAACTTCAAGGGAGATTCTCATGGAGGGATTTCTGTTCTAACTGGGCACACTAGTAGTTCAGTTTCAAAAGGTAAGAAGCTTTGATTTAGAATTTTACACCATATAATTGGGGGATATAGAAGTGAGAATAGTTAACAAACCTCGAAGGGAATTTTTTGATTATTTTTCTATTATTTCAATTGGTCATAAAAAATGTACAATCATTTTCTCTAACAACCTTTGCAGTTGTGAGAATGCATCATGATAAGGGTTTTTATAGATTCTATAAGAACCCTTGATAGATGGGTATTAAGGGAGTATTGAGGCTGATTCATAGTGAATGAATGTGGTCGGTTACACTATAGTGTGGTTTCGTTCATGATAGAGTTGACTCTAGGTGTAGAACTAGTTTCTATTCTGTCATATAGAATGGATGCAGCAGAACTCCATGAAAATAAAATTGAGTTAGGGTAACTGGAGAACAAGGGTTTATGTGGAAAAGTACATCACCTTAGGTATATCTGCTGTTATTTTACAAAATTGATGATAGATCCTTATGGTTATTTTCTATTATAAGTAGTTAAATTTGATTATAGTTCAAAATAGATACACACTTCTGTAGATTGATGATCATTTTTACAATTTGAGGGGTGATTCAATGTTCTATAAGATTGATTAATGATTAACATATCATCTGATGAGGGTGAGGCCTTATGATATACCATGGGTATCCTTTATGAGAGTATATGTGTTGTATGAGTTTTTTTTGTGATTCCATTCAGGTTGTCTTACATTCCACTAGTGCTTATGGCCATAACGAACTGATTATTTCACATATAATTATGTTCGTCTATAGGTGTCATTTTTATGGAATTTTGGTGTACTAAAAGTCTCATGATAGTCATAAAAAACACCTGAAATCTTCTTGATGGCCCTATATGACCATGACCTATACACTAATATATAAATGTGTCAGTTTTTTATTGATAAGGTGCATTTCTTTAGTCACATAATCTCTACAGACGGTGTGTTGGTGTCCTTGAGAGAGTGAATTACGTTGTGTCTTGCGATAATCCCATAAATGTTTTTGATATATGATGTTTTATTGGTTTCTTAGGCTATTATTGAATTTTAATCAAGTATTTCTCCCACTTTACCCCACAAATTTTGGGTTTAACAAAAAATGAATCAAATTTTAGTGGTTTGAAATATGTGAGAATAATTTCCAAGAGATAAATAAGCCTCTAACTTATGCATCGATTTTGATCTAATCAGAACAGGGGAAGGAGTATACATTTTTTTCAGATACAACCATTTTCATAATAGGGGTAGTGTTAAAGAAGAATGATCAAGTCATTGGGTAAGGGTCGCAAAATATGAGGACTCATGAATGAAATTACCCTACACATGATCTTGAATTGTCCATAGTGGTTTATTCGTTGATGTGATGGAGAAATTACATAATGCTTGATAGTTTTATTTTGTATACCAATCAAAATACTCTTAAGTACATATTTTCCTAGTGTCATTTGAATCTTTGGTAGCATGATTATTTGAATACATGAAGTCATTTTATTTTGAACTGGTTTACACACTAGCTAATGGAATGTATTTGGTAGATTATTTCATGCAATGGAATCAGAAGAGGATGATGGAATTGTTTTCTAGGATGCATTTAGAGGTACATGATGGAAAGGGGAGGTGACCCTTGAATCCTTGGATTTTGAGTCCTCCCTTGTAATCTATATCAATGAGAGACAATATGAGTATCAATGGTGTTTATCATTAAGGTAAATTCTTGAAGTTATTGAGTCCCTGTATGGTTTGAATGATGGTAATGATGATATAATTTATGTTTTCAGCTAGGGTGTCATGCCTACTTGTCGGTGGTAAGATTCAATGCATTGATTTCAAGCCTCGACGTGGGTGGTGCATCCTGGATCCACTAAAAACTATCATGACCTGTAACACCCCAGGTAAATAAAGAATATGACATTTCATATTTATCTATATTTGTGAATAAAATATTGAAATGACTTTAAAGTGGAAGCTATGCTCGATGGCGTACCCAACACGCAACAACGAGTTTCTTGGGAATCTTATGTTGCACTCTAATAATAAAATAATATTATTTTAAATGGTAGCTAACATGTAGCCGTTGTAATGGCGGGAATGGATATAAATAACTAAAATATGATTATATATGTTATTAAATGTTTTTACATTTATACAATAAAAGATAAAGGCTTAAAATACGGAAATAATTCAATTTTAGGCATATATGCCCTAGTTTTCACTAAAGGTTCACTTATCGACTTTTAATTGAGAATTGTCATTAAATATAGTTTTGATCACTCTTATACATTCTTTTGGATCAAATAAAACTCTTATTAAGAATCGGGACATCAAATTTTACTTTGTGTAATTTTTTGGTATCTTTCCGATAAAGTTCATTTTTTTTATGAATAGTGTAAAATGTTGTATTTTAATTCAAAACCTCTTTTTAATCTAATTTATTTATATGATTAGATTATATTTTGAATTGTTTTTAAAGTGAAATTAGAAAATATTTTTACCATTAAATCCAATAGTGGTCGTTGGAATTAATTTCCCTTTGAAATCAGACTTAAACTAGTGTCAATCTTTTGATACTTATCGTTTTATAAAAACACGCTATTTGCTCTGACAGCGGGAATTAATTATTAAATAAATTAATGTGACTAATATGTTTCGAATTTTGTAAAATAGACTTCATTTTTGAATTCGGAATATCAAATATAGCTTAGGGTGAATTTTGGGTAATTTTCTGAAAAACTTCAATTTTTGATGAATAGTGAAACCACTAAGTGGTACTTATAAAAACTGATTTTTCATCTAAATGAAATTTTTCCATAATTGTGTTTTGATTTTCAAAATTCCGACATACATGGTTGTCATTAAGAAGTAAAATGTGGTTCAATGAGATTAAAATAATTATTTGTTGAATAGTAACTTATTAAGTTTTTAATCGCGATTAGTGGTAATTAGTGTAGTTTAAGGTAAAAATGATATTATAAGAATGTGAAAACACCATGAAACTTGTCCTAAACCTATTGGGTGAGTCATGGCCGACCACAAAAATCCATGGGCCATCTTGGGGACCCCATGGAGCCACTTTAGTTGGAAAATGACATTAATATATTTTTATTTAATGTTAAAGTGAAAATGACACTAACATGAATTGTTTTACTACAATAATTTTTAAGTGGGGTTACACAAGTCCAAATTTAGATTATAAATAGTAATTGGAACGCTAAAAAGATTTCCTACATCATAGAAATTTTTTTATAATTTTTAGACATTAAATAAATTAAATTATTTATGAAATCATAATGATGCAGTGATGACATCATTATTTAACGATTAAAATAAAATGGAAAGATAATGTAAAATCTATAAACTACACATGTCCAAAACTTATTGGATGGGTGGATTTCGAACCTTTATAAACTTATACACGAATTATATCAATGTGGGACCTTTTAAAACCGAAACACATTTTCAAATAAAGTAATATTTCTTACTTTCCAAAAGTGCCCCTCCTCTCCTCTTATAAAAGGCCCCCACCTCTACATCATTTCACACACTCCTCAAGCCTTTGGATCGGCCAACCCCGGGCCATTTACTCTCCCCACATCCCTCTCCTCATCATAGAGTATTACCTTTGGGCAGAATCCTTTCAAAGGAAGCCTTTAGGCTTAAATCAAAAAGAGTTACACTTTTAAAGGTAATTCATTCTCTCATGTTCATTTGTTTTATTTTGCTTCTCCAACCCCCTAAACTCTTTTTATTTACTTCTTTTGTAACAACACCAGTATCCTTAATATACTAGGATGTTTTTAGACGATTTATTCGAGCTACACTCTCACACAACTACATCAAAAGGTTAAAGAACATACGGTTTCCGTGGATGGTGAAATTCTGCCTCCCGAAACGATGATTGTTCAATACTCATTTAACACCTTCAAAGGTGGCCATTATGATGTCACTATTTTTATATATGATATATAATATGTTTATGTTTTATTTATGCTTCTGTATTTTTCATTTTTGACACACCTTTATGTCTTCCATTATGGGTATACGCGATATCTTCATTTAAGGAAGTGCGGATTACCGCCCCCTCAAAGTGATTTGATTCGTTAAATACCATATGTGGGATGTATAAAGGATGGAAATATGATATTATATATGATATTATACTGGAATTATAATATACCTTTATATCAATATTATTCCATTCTATAAAATACAAAATAGAAATGGAAGTAGCGTTCATGCGTACGTACGGCTTACCGTCTCCATGAAAGGTGCATTTCATTTCTTACCTCTAAATGATTATGTAATGTTATAAATGCATGAATGTACTGGATATATATTACATATATGATATATAAATAATGAATACAATTCTGGATATAATAAACATTTGTCCACACGAACAACATGTAATTGTAAGAAGTCCACTTTCGACTTAAGAACCAAATATCGGCAAAACAAATATTATTAACTTAAATGATTACATAATGATTATGACATGGTAATAAGTGATATAAAAGTAACAATGAACTTGAAAAATGTTCTTAAGGAAGTAGAAATTAACTCAAGTTTATTATTCAGGAGATTAAAGAACGATCGAGTCAAGTCGGACCCGAGGTAAGGGATCCTACTCCTCTCTTTCTTTTTAAGTACCCACTTTTATGTCATTCCTTTTAAAGATCATATTTCTTTTTATTGGGAAGATCTTTTATATTACACTTTCTGTAATTTTTATTTTCATGTGATGAGAGACCCTATTCTCTCTCATCAATCAATTTTGGAAGTTTTGAGTGGCGTCGTTAGGCTGCCAAGTTTTCATAAGGGATTTTTCATCTCTCTTTTATTCCCGTGAGATTTATGCTACATTTGCCACAACTTCCATTGAGTGGTGTATGTACTGCCCATTATTCTACTCTTTGTTTAATATAATTTAGTTTATGAGTATTTACATCAATGATCTATTGTCCTTCTTTCATGGGGTGTATGTTTTGAAAGATACCCAAGTCGGTAAGGGAACCTTTCACCCTCCTTTTTTTTAAAAGACATCTTTTGTTGGGTCTTTTAATTTACATATTGTTATGTTGGGATATGTTCTCATATATCCTTAGTGATGTAAATTTTATGTCCAAGTGATGAGATACACTTTTTATCTCTCATCAACTCATTTTTAGGTGATGCCGTTAGGCTGTCAAGGGAACTTCTTAACCCAATTTCGATTTCTTTGGGTTCAACATATAGTCAATGAATATGTCATCCATTGAATATGTGTGAATGACCTTTTATTGTTTTACACTTAATATCCACTTATATTGGGTGTATATATATTTGTCACACATATTTTTGAGATTTATTTGTCCTTAATTTAGGGATACCTTCTTTATAAGGGATTTCATCACATTTGACATTTCAATTGAGGGTTCATTGTTGTTATGCACCAATTCACACTTATACGGTGTATATACTGTCCTTTGGAGTATTATATCATGAATCCTTTTATTCTCATGATATTATAAAGTTCTGATTAAATGTTATTCCTCGATTATTGTATTCAAGTGTCTCTAATTTTGGTAAAACCCCTTTAACCAAAATACCGTTTTAAATGTTTTAATTATTTGTTCTTATTAATATCCATGTTTTCAAAATGGTTTTAAGGATTTATTTATATGGAAATTAATGGTTTAAAATTTTAAAAGCTTCAAGGTGGTATGGGACACTTTGATTCAAAAATCTCTTTATTAAATGTTTTAATTGGTTTTGGAAATGGTTTCTTTTTGTATGGATTCATTATTTCAAAATACTAAAATGTTATATTGTGATTGAAATGTGGAAATGTTTTGTTTCCTTTATGCATGTTTTATGTGATACGTTTATGTTATGGTTCTTGGGCATTGTTATGAAAACGGGTGGTTCCGTGATAAACTAAGGGCGGGTGATCCCGATATAGCTCTCCAATGCATTGGGTAACGCGAAGGAGTGAAACATTAAGGTTTCTCAGAAGAGATATTAGGGAATATACTGTGATGGGTATTCCAAACGTAACCAAGAGGGTTACTCCCTACTTAAGAATGTTATGAATTCCTCAAGTTACCTTTATGTCTTATGATTTCTATTATTTAGTCATGATTTGATGAGGTAGGATAAAGTGCCTATGTTTTATGGGTAAATTATGACTTCATTCTTATGTATATATGAACTCATGTTTCCTTTCCATATTTTTATATCCCTTACTGAGCTTTTTATGCTCATCCCAAGTTTTTGAAATGTTTTTCAGGTCAAGGGAAAGGTACATGATAAGATGATAGAGTCAAGGATGTGTTAAGAAAGAATCCATGTTTTATTTTAAATATGTTTCCATTGATGAGAAGAATGAATACTGTCTTTTATGTAACCACTTTGTTTAAATGTGGAATGTAATGCAAGTTTCATGATCTAATTCTCTAAAACTCTAAACCTGAAAAGATCCTCAATGTGTAATCTTGTAATAACTCAAGATTAAGTAAGGTTTAAGGCTGGGGCCTTATAGTTCATATCAAAGGTCGGTTTAGATAACTATAGAGGTTAGGGTATTCTTTATGCATAAGTGACATTACCATAATGGTTAGGATTCGAGAAAGAGTCCTAGTTTTTGATAAAGTGAATGAGTAAGTATATCTTAGTGTTTATCTTACTCATTAGTACATGATGGTTTTGTTGATATACTCACACTGACATTTCTGTTTTTAGTGAATGGATGGATCTAGCAGGCACCAGAGAGACAACAGGTTTGAAGGAAACTGTGGTGGTTCTCTGGTTAAGATACTAGATAAAATGAAGGATTCAATGAGGAAACTCGTGGTTGTTCTAAACCAAATATCAAGGAGTCATGATCAACCACTTCAACCTTGGTGAGTTCTCTAATGCATCAGGTACGAGATGGCCAATTCGATGTGGAAATTCAGGTAATAATTATTAAGGTAACCATTAGGGTTTATATGATACTTAATTTTTAGGTAATTATGGGATACTCTATAATATGATGCAAAATGAAAGGAATGAGATAAACATGAGGTTAAAATATGTTATGATTATTCTTGAATATTTTATCTCATTTTGGGGAATGTTTTAAGAATTATATAGTTTTGGAAAAAGGACAACACGCAGACCGTGTGACATCCCGTCGCGTCGGACAAAGCTGCGGGAATCGAACCCACAACCAATGTGCGACTGGTATTTATCGCCTACCACTGGACTACGTGAAGTCCTTGGTTAGTTTGACTGATTCATTCTAGTTATATGATTTTATGAATTAAGAGTAAGTTGATTTTGGGTTATTTTTGAAAATGATTAACCTATCATGGAGGATATGTGATTAGGTTAATTACTTTTCAAAACGAGACTTTAGGAGCAACTGATATTGTTTGGAGATAAATGTTACGATTTATCTTGGAAGACTATGCAACTAAAGACTTCAAATATTTGGGTTTCAATCTTATATTGGTTTACTTTGAATAATTTTATGGACAAATTGATTATAGAATGGTCCTCGTTGAACTTTGGGTTTTGTTGGACAAATTTTGGAGATTAAGAATAGATTTTCTTTTTATAAAGGGTTATCCTTTTCTGGATTATCTAATCTTGTACTAGACTTTTTGGTTTTGGTTTTGGTTAAAGTATAAAGACATGGGAAGTATATAGTTCTATTTTGGGGATTAGGTGATTCTCTAGAAGTTGATTATAATACTCTTAATGTGAACAAGTCTTCCTAAATACTCGTCTTTTGGAGAAAATATGAGTTTGTATAAGGAATCTAATAAAGGTTGAAAGTCAATATGATAAGTGATTATGTTTCCTTATGAATAAATTCCTCAATAAAAAGTAACTTAAAACAAAAATTTTTTCTATTAACTTTTCCTACAGGGGAATCGAAGACTGTTTAACCCATCACAAGTTTGTGATTTTCTCGTGGTTAACTTTCTCCTAAACATGTTTTCTATCACTCTCCATCAGAACATGACCCTTTGTTTTTTTCCTCCATGTCCATATTTTCATACTTGGAATCCTAGTATGGGTTAACTCGGGTGACCTTTGTACTTATCTTTCTTTATTTTAAAGTATTTGTTTTACCGACTTTTGTTCCGATGTGGGACTTTCAAGGATGTTTCCAAGCGCAATTTTAAAATTGCGAGGAAGCAATTCCCAAAAGGGGGGAAGGATGTAACACCCCAGGTAAATAAAGAATATGACATTTAATATTTATCTATATTTGTGAATAAAATATTGAAATGACTTTAAAGGGGAAGCTATGCTCGATGGCGTACCCAACACGCAACAACGAGTTTCTTGGGAATCTTACGTTGCACTCTAATAATAAAATAATATTATTTTAAATGGTAGCTAACATGTAGCCGTTGTAATGGAGAGAATGGATAGAAATAACTAAAATATGATTATATATGTTATTAAATGTTTTTACATTTATACAATAAAAGATAAAGGCTTAAAATACGGAAAGAATTCAATTTTAGGCATATATGCCCTAGTTTTCACTAAAGGTTCACTTATCGACTTTTAATGGAGAATTGTCATTAAATATAGTTTTGATCACTCTTATACATTCTTTTGGACCAAATAAAACTCTTATTAAGAATCGGGACATCAAATTTTACTTTGTGTAATTTTTTGGTATCTTTCCGATAAAGTTCATTTTTTTATGAATAGTGTAAAATGTTGTATTTTAATTCAAAAAATATGTTTAATCTAATTTATTTATATGATTAGATTATATTTTGAATTTGTTTTAAAGTGAAATTAGAAAATATTTTTACCATTAAATCCAATAGTGGTCGTTGGAATTAATTTCACTTTGAAATCAGACTTAAACTAGTGTCAATCGTTTGATACTTATTGTTTTATAAAAACACGCTATTTGCTCTGACAGCGGGAATTAATTATTAAATTAATTAATGTGACTAATATGTTTTGAATTTTGTAAAATAGACTTCATTTTTGAATTCGGAATATCAAATATAGCTTAGGGTGAATTTTTGGTAATTTTCTGAAAAACTTCAAATTTTGATGAATAGTGAAACCACAAAGTGGTACTTATAAAAACTGATTTTTCATTTAAATGAAATTTTGCCATAATTGTGTTTTGATTTTCAAAATTCCGACATACATGGTTGTAATTAAGATGTAAAATGTGGTTCAATGAGATTAAAATAATTTTTTGGTGAATAGTAACTTATTAAGTTTTTAATCGCGATTAGTGGTAATTAGTGTAATTTAAGGTAAAAATGATATTATAAGAATGTGAAAACACCATGACACTTGTCCTACACCTATTGGGTGAGTCATGGACGACCAAGAAAAGCCATGGGCCAACTTGGGGACCCCATGGAGCCACATTAGTTGAAAAATGACATTAATATATTTTTATTTAATGTTAAAGTGAAAATGACACTAACATGAATTGTTTTACTAAAATAATTTTTAAGTGGGGTTATACAAGTCCAAATTTCGATTATAAATGGTCATTGGAAAGATAAAAAGATTTCCTACATCATAGTAATTTTTTTATAATTTTTAGACATTAAATAAATTAAATTATTTATGATATTATAATGATGCAGTGATGACATCATTATTTAATGATTAAAATAAAATTGAAAGATAATGTAAAATATATGAACTAAAAATGTCCAAAGCTTATTGGATGGGTGGATTTCGAACCTTTATAACCTTATCCACGAATTATATCAATGTGGGACCTTTTAAAACCGAAACACATTTTCAAATAAAATAATATTTCTTAATTTCCAAAAGTGCCCCTCCTCTCCTCTTATAAAAGGCCCCCACATCTACCTCATTTCACACACTCCTCAAGCCTTTGTCTCGGCCAACACCTGCCCATTTACTCTCCCCACATCCCTATACTCATCCTAGAGTATTCCCTTTGGGAAGAATCCTTTCAAAGGAAGCCTTTAGGCTTAAATCAAAAGGAGTTACACTTTTAAAGGTAATTCATTCTCTCCTGTTCATTTGTTTTATTTTGCTTCTCCAACCCCCTAAACACTTTTTATTTACTTCTTTTGTAACCACACAAGTATCCTCAATATACTAGGTTGTTGTTATAAGATTTATTCTAGCTACACTCTCACACAACTACATCAAATGGTTAAAGAACATACGGTTTCCGTGGATGGTGAAATTCTGCCTCCCGAAACGATGATTGTTCAATACTCATTTATCACCTTCAAAGGTGGCCATTATGATGTCACTATTTTTATATATGATATATAATATGTTTATGTTTTATTTATGCTTCTGTATTTTTCATTTTTGTCTTACCTTTATGGCTTCCATTATGGGTATACGCGATATCTTCATTTAAGGAAGTGCGGACTACCGCCCCCTCAAAGTGATTTGATTCGTTAAATACCATATGTGGGATGTATAAAGGATGGAAATATGATATTATATATGATATTATACTGGAATTATAATATACCTTTATATAATTATTATTCCATTCTATAAAATACGAAATAGAAATGGAAGTAGCGTTCATGCGTACGTACGGCTTACCGTCTCCATGAACGATGCATTTCATTTCTTACCTCTAAATGATTATGTAATGTTATAAATGCATGCATGTACTGGATATATATTTCATATATGATATCTACATAATTAATACAATTCTGGATATAATAAACATTTGGCCACACGAACAACATGTAATTGTAAGAAGTCCACTTTCGACTTAAGAACCAAATATCGGCAAAACAAATATTATTATCTTAAATGATTACATAATGTTTATGACATGGTAATAAGTGATATAAAAGGAATAATGAACTTGAAAAATGTTCTTAAGGAAGTAGAAATTAACTCAAGTTTATTATTCAGGAGATTAAAGAACGATCGAGTCATGTCGGACCCGAGGTAAGGGATCCTACTCCTCTCTTTCTTTTTAAGTACACACTTTTATGTCATTCCTTTTAAAGCTAATATTTCTTTTTATTGGGATGATCTTTTATATTACACTTTCTGTAATTTTTATGTTCCTGTGATGAGAGACCCTATTCTCTCTCATCAATCCATTTTGGATGTTTTGTGTGGCGTCGTTAGGCTGCCAAGTTTTCATAAGGGATTTTTCATCTCTCTTTTATTCCCGTGATATTTATGCTACATTTGCCACAAATTCCATTGAGTGGTGTATGTACTGCCCATTATTCTACTCTTTGTGTAATATACTTTAGTTTATGAGTATTTACATCAATTATCTATTGTCCTTCTTTCATGGGGTGTATGTTTTGAAAGATACCCAAGTCGGTAAGGGAACCTTTCACCCTCCTTTTTTTTAAAAGACTTCTTTTGTTGGGTCTTTTAATTTACATATTGTTATGTTGGGATATGTTCTCATATTTCCTTAGTGATGTAAATTTTATGTCCAAGTGATGAGATACACTTTTTATCTCTCATCAACTCATTTTGAGGTGACGCCGTTAGGCTGTCAAGGGAACTTCTTAACCCAATTTCGATTTCTTTGGGTTCAACATGTAGTCATTGAATATGTCATCCATTGAATATGTGTGAATGACCTTTTATTGTTTTACACTTAATATCCACTTATATTGGGTGTATATATATTTTTCACACATATTTTTGAGATTTATTTGTCCTTAATTTAAGGATACCTTCTTTATAAGGGATTTCATCACATTTGACATTTCTATTGAGGGTTCATTGTTGTTATGCACCAATTCACACTTATACGGTGTATATAATGTCCTTTGGAGTATTATATCATGAATCCTTTTATTCTCATGATATTATAAAGTTCTGAGTAAATGTTATTCCTCGATTATTGTATTCAAGTGTCTCTAATTTTGGTAAAACCCCTTTAACCAAAATGTCGTTTTAAATGTTTTAATTATTTGTTCTTATTAATATCCAAGTTTTCAAAATGGTTTTAAGGATTTATTTATATGGATATTAATGGTTTAAAATGTTAAAAGCTTCAAGGTGTTATGGGACACTTTGATTCAAAAATCTCTTTATTAAATGTTTTAAATGGTTTTGGAAATGGTTTCTTTTTGTATGGATTCATTATTTCAAAATACTAAAATGTTATATTGTGATTGAAATGTGGAAATGTTTTGTTTCCTTTATGCATTTTTTATGTGATACGTTTATGTTATGGTTCTTGGGCATTGTTATGAAAAGGGGTGGTTCCGTGATAAACTAAGGGCGGGTGAGCCCGATATAGCCCTCCAATGCATTGGGTAATGCGAAGGAGTGAAACGTTAAGGTTTCTCCGAAGAGATATTAGGGAATATACTGTGATGGGTATTCCAAACGTAACCAAGAGGGTTACTCCCTACGTAAGAATGTTATGAATGCCTCATGTTACCTTTATGTCTTATGATTTCTATTATTTAGTCATGATTTGATGAGGTAGGATAAAGTGCCTATGTTTTATGGGTAAATTATGATTTCATTCTTATGTATATATGAACTCATGTTTCCTTTACATATTTTTATATCCCTTACTGAGCTTTTTATGCTCATCCCAAGTTTTTGAAATGTTTTTCAGGTCAAGGGAAAGGTACATGATAAGATGATAGAGTCAAGGATGTGTTAAGAAAGAATCCATGTTTTATTTTAAATATGTTTCCATTGATGGGAAGAATGAATACTGTCTTTTATGTAACCACTTTGTTTAAATGTGGAATGTAATGCAAGTTTCATGATCTAATTCTCTAAAACTCTAAACCTGAAAAGATCCTCAATGTGTAATCTTGTAATAACTCAAGATTAAGTAAGGTTTAAGGCTGGGGCCTTATATGACCATTATAGATAGTTTTGGTTTCCATGTATGCTAATATAGGTGGTGGTTTGTGTGGAACGATGCTACACCTATGAGGTGGTAAAGGAAGAAAATTAGTGATCATGTGGTTTGTTATTTCCATTTCCCATTTCCGAATAGAAATTGAATAACATGGAAATGAATTTTGTAGTGGGTCTTAAGAAGAATCCTTAAGAGAATGATGTCATATGGATATTAAGTAATTATTTGAAAAATGTGTCACATTTTTTATCAATTTGATACAACTTCATCATTGATGAGTTGGTTGAGTTGTATTTCTAGGAGATAGTATGGTTTAATGGTGTTTTGTCAAATATATTATCATATCATTATCCTCATTTTCCATATCGCTTATTTTATGTGATGCAGAATATAATTTGTGCCCTAGATTTTTTATTATGTATTTACAACCATAGAGATACAGGTAGTTAGAGTATACTATTTAGGTGCTAGAAGACATTTTGACGGCTTCTGTCCTATACTTCTTTGGATTGTGGTAAAATAATTTGTAATTTTTGTACTTCTATTAAAATAATAATTACGAAGAAATGATTCATATAGAACTATATAAATAACTATTAGATATACCATTTAGATCTCTATTTTGTTTGATGGAGGTAGGGGAATCATAGTGTTTGGGACTGAGTCTAAAACAGAAGGCATCAGAATAGGTTTAATTTATTGGGAAATGAATTTCTATGGATATGAGTAGGAATAAGATTTATGGAGATCAGTGTCTCCTTCATCTAGAGATTATAGTGGTCGATCATATATTTCTTTGGGTGTCTCTATGATTGGATAACTCTATGATTTGAAATTAGGGTATTTTTGGAGTACATGGTTGTGAAGCCTTTTGACATAGTGTAGAGGAACAAACTAGTGGCATACCATTTGGCTATTCCATAGTTGTATCATGGTATGCATGATGTTTTTTAGGTGTCCCTACATTGATAGTGTCACCCTGACCCAACATATGAAATTATTGTTGATGATATTGAGCTTGAGACTGATGTGAGATTTGAGGAGCACCTAGTTCATTGAGGTATGTTATTGATTATGTTTTAGTTTTGGTATATCTACTTTGGTTAATTTAATGTTTTCCAAAGGTTTAAGGAGTCTCAATGGCTTTTTAGTGGACCGGGACATGAATGAAGGGAGGAATGGTCTTATAGTGAATGTTTCATGGTTAACACATAGTTATTAGAAACAATGCACACAAACCATGAATGCGTGTAGGAGAGGTTAATGGTTTCACAAAACCATGAACCAGATAAGGATAAACCATATGGGCATGGACAGATCATTCCCACATTGTTTGATTATGACTTTTCAAACATTGCATAATACCCATATAACCACTCTACCTATCCCCCTCTTGGATATAGAGTGGTAGATAGTTTGTAAATTATTTACATAAACGCGCGGTCAAACATTTTACCCCTTTAAAATTATGAATTTACCACTTTTCCAAATTGGGGCAATAATTTTATAACTCATTATTTTTATTCTTCATCCACAAATAACCCTTCTGACAGATCAAAATACCCAAAGATTCATAAGGATCAATCTCCTTCAATTATAGGACATTTGGATCATCATTGGTTGGGATTTGAGGTTATGGGAAAGTTAAATCCTGTCATCCATTATCTTTTAATGATTTTTTCTTTTCTAGTTTATATTCCTCTTCCAAATCCATAAACCCTATTTTTCATGTGAATAATAGGTTAGGCCATTGAAATGTGTTCAAATTATAGTTTAATTCTATGTTTTGGTAAGAAATAATCCAAATAATTGAGGGGGTAGTCTTGAAGTCACATCGCATAGACATCATTTTTAGTTTGTGAGTATGTGGTTGTGTTATTGGTTCCTCATTGTGATTTTTCATCATTACTTAGATTTGGTTTATTGGTTGGCTAAATAACTAATTGAACTTCTCATGATCCCTTTGGGACACATTGTGTTTCACTACTACAAAAAACGCCTTTAACATTGCTAGATTAGTCCATTATCAGCTCTAAAAATGCACTGATAATTTGAGCGTAGGTAAAAGATAGAAAATTTTATATGTGCTAAAAAACACTATTAAAGGGCCACTTTAACAATGCTTTTTAGCACTTCTAATGGGTGCCATTAAAAATTATTTTTTAGTGCTAATAAAAGAAGCGATGTTAGGGGTAATTTGGACATCCATGAGTGTCCGACCCCTTTATCAATGTTTTTATGTCCCTTCAACAGCCCCCCCCCCCCTGATTAGCACTTTTCACCCCCATTATCAGTGCTTTGAGAATTTCCAACCTCATGTGTACCCTCCTTGATTCGAACCCTACACGTCTCCTTCGAAGATAGGACACCATTGCCCTTAAACCATGTTCTTTTCATGGCTTTTTAATGATATATTTTTTATTTATAAATCATTACATATATATTTTTATATATTTATATAATTATTTTTAAAAACATCAATACAATATATATATATATATATGTATGTCTTTATGTATTTCTATGTGATTTTTGTGTTTAAATATATTTATTTAAATAAATAAAAAATAAAAATAAAAAATAATATATAATACAGAATCCATAATAGATAATAAATAATAATAATAATAGTTAATGTTTCATAAATTAATAATAAAAAATTAATAAATTAATAATACATTAATAATAAAGAAATAATAAATACATAACAAATGTAATAATCAATCCTTAGGATGTTATGAAGCTCTAAAAAACCTAAAAACACTGAAATGAACATAAAATCATATACAAGATTCCTTATTCAACATCATAACTAGTCGAATCAATGATCATGAAGTGATCGTCAATATGATATGTGGTACAGGACGAACTGACCCCTAGATAAGAAGATATAGCTAATTAATTTTATGAAATTTATGATGGAAATTGAAAAAATATTTTAGAGGACTTCTAAGAATATATATAGAAAAAAGGGGAAAATGCTCAATGTGATACCCCAAGACCTACACGACGTAGATCTAGCTGTAGGCTTCAATTTGATATACTATAGAGCCGAAATTGACACTTTGATAAAAATTTATGGTCGTTTCAAGTTTGAGTTATGTTTCCAAATTATTTTATATCTTTTATTCTTTTTATGATTTTTATACTTAAACTGATATTAAATTACTATTACTCAGTAATAATAAAAAATTTAAAAATAATTTTTTTTATTTTATATTTAATTTTTACAAAATAACTTATATATTAATTATAAATAACTATTTGACTTATCTAAAAGTTATTTTATAATATAACTATAACATTTATAGCATTATAAATATATTTATATATCAACATATTATTTTTAATGAAATATAATTTTTTTGAAGTATTCTTTTATCAGTTCTTGTACAAATCATTGATAAAGTGAAGGACTTTATCGGATCGTTTGTAAGGTCATTGATAAAGGTCCCCCAAAAATGATTTTTTAGCACTAACAAAGGGGGCCTTTAAAAGTTTTCTTAGCTAGGGTTGTTAAATCCCCAACATTGGATAAACCCAATTTTGTAGAAGTGATTTATTAGACTAGTTATAGGGCCACCCATAAGGTGTACCATCCCCCGAGCATGGAAAATTATAATTTTGGGAATATTTTCCATTTTTAATACAGTAGATCCTATGATAAAATTGATGATGTGTTAGCTTGAATTATACATATTAATTCATGGTAGTTGTGTCTAGGTCTTGACATGGACTAAGGGGTTGTTTAGAAGATTAAAAATTTGTCAAATGAATTAAATTGAATGTGTTACATTGATTATGGTTCTAAATGAGAATGTATGTGTAATTCAGGCTTGAATATGACTTATGAAGGAAATGAAAAATGAACTATGAATGTTATATGTGTTGTTCGATTACGGTTTATTGAAATGGTTTCTATGATGTATGGTTAATAAATCGTGTTCACATGAATTTTTCATATCTAGGATATTGGATTCAGGCTCTCCCCACATGTCAGGTTGGACATTTGTTCTAAACCCACCCCTTGAATGTGCGAGTTAGGGAGTTGGACTAAGGCTATACGCCCCTAATAGTTTCATTAGTTGAGACTACCCAGACTGAGGCTCCAAAGTAATTTTGATTCCTTGATTGTGATAAGGATTCCCTAATGAGATTGGGAACTTATTTCATTATGTTTATTGATTGAATGACATTGAATTTTGGGTTATAAATTATTCTCCTAACCTTTGTAATAGATGATATAAATGGATTAAATTAATATTTTTCACAAATGGACTAGTTTATCTTATGATTATTGTGATATTAATTTATTAAATTCATTAAATACTTATTTACAGTAGTTTTTTAGAAACAGCTATTTTTGGCTTACAAAGTTTCACCCACTCCCTTCGTAGGCTTCCCTTGGGCACGTGAGAAGATTTCATAGTTGCGGGTTAGGACAAGGGAAAGAACCACATGATAGACGGTTGAGTTGGGTATGGGGTATACATGGTTGAGGGATCAAGACATTGAGTCAGGATCTATTTTGGGATTAATTTAGTTGTATTTGTTCTTGGGTTTCATAACACATGGAATTACATGAAATGAAATATCATTTTGACCATTTGGTGGTGGGATTGTACCCAATTTTGGGAAATGGTTTGTAATACAGGTTTGTTGTTTATTGGATATTATTTCACATACATCATATTATTATGTACTATGGAATACCTTATAAATACGGTATATTATCCCACTGTGATTAGTGATACTCTCTCTTCTAGTTGTAAGCCTCTAGAATATGGGGAGGTGACCCTGAGGTCATGTAGAGACCAAGCTTGAGGCACTGGTTTAGGGCCCCTCAGATTAGGATGTTATATTTAGACAATATAATCGATTATTTAATTATAATAAAACACTGATATATAACAATTTTTCCAATTAATACATCCTTATTGGATTTTTTACTTAGACAGATAATATATCACCTAGTATAGTGGACATCAAAACAATATATTGGTTTTAACATTTTTTATGCAGAATGTGGTTCAGTAATAACTCCTCTTATAGAGACTGGATGAGTCTGTTGTTCTTATGAAAACTATTATGTATCATTAGCCTCAACCAATTTGAAATTTATATTTCCCTCACAGTAACCTTTAGATATGTTTTCCATATAATGATGAGTTGGTCATCTACTAAGAACAATTTTTTTGGGGATATAAAAATAATACCATTTAGTTTCTATAAGAAATCCTATAAAGATACATATAGTTTCTTGGGGTAAATGTTTACTGAAAATGATATCCTTAAAAGACGAATAACAATGTCACACATTTATATATAAAATTAGAAACGAAATTCTAAACAAAATTTCTTATAAAATAGTATTCCCATTTTTAGTTTTCAATTATTTCTATGTTTTACTTCTATTTAAGAAATATTATTTAGAAGAAATCATGCAATATTGGAAATACATATAAGAGGTTCCATAAATCCTTTTAAATACCATCCTGAATTGGATGTATAGGGTAAAGTAAATTTGGGATGACCTTCACTCCACGTATGAATGATCAATAGATATTTGACTATAATATTCCCGAAAATGTTTTTTTGAAGGTATCTAATATATTTTACCAATTTAATTGAATACTGTACAGATAATTAGTAAAATTTCATTATATAATCTCATAATGTATATGAATTTTCCACTATCATCACCATTTAATTGTTTACAAAGTAATTCATAACTAACTCTAGAATATTGTTGTCACTACATTAATTCTGAAGGTTTGTTTCTCTAAAAAATGATAGTTGGTTTTCAGTATTCATATTATCTAAAATGGAAAGTAAATAAATAAAAATAGGATATAAACTTGTAAACTATTATGAGATTAATTCTTTGGTGAATTTCCATTTCCTAATTAATATAAATTGGTATTGTTTTTATATTCATCATTATCAATAATATTGGATACATGTTATCAAGGAATTACTGAATTTTTAGTATTAGTATGAAATACCATAATGATGTTAACTTCAAATATAAAATAATGTCACATCATATTTGAATATAAACAAAGAAAAAAATTAATAAAAAAATTAAAAATAGTAGTTTAACTGGAATCCACTAGGCTATTCTATGGACCCGATCTTTACTACACTGATCAAGGAATAACCCAAATTCAAATTTTAAAGAACACACCAACTTTATAGACATACAATATTTTTATATTTGAGTAAAAATATATGGATAGTCCTGTCTTATTTAATTATAAATAATTAATGTACATATATGGTTGAATATAATTGAAGTAAATGGTACTATTTTCTTCTTATTCAATTCATTATAATATTTCTTCCAATGACTATTTCTCTCACATCTGTTACAGTTAACTTACTATTTAAAGCAATCACTTATAAATTTTTGTCTATTTTAAGGTTGTTTTAAAGGTATCATTATCTTTATAATAGCCTTGTGATATTCAAATTGGTCCTTCATTTTATTCACCTTATGTCATGGTTAACCATATTCCCACCAATTATTATCCTTATAGAAAAGTATTTTCAACGGATTCTTGAGTGTTTTATTCATAATATTCCTCTTATATTCCTTAATGAATAAAAAATAATTGTTTTTGTGGAATATAATATAATATTAATATATAATATCATATCCATATAGAATCCAAAAATTTAAATGAATTGAAATATTTTTGGAATCCATTATTACTCACTAAAAACCTATCTTCTTGTTTAGAATGCGATATCATAGTGAATATCTCATTTTTTTTCTATAATATCCCTCTAATTATCATGTGATAGACGATGAAATATCATAATGTAGGAATCCATATCTTAATATTATATTATGATATCTATATACACAACTTATTTCCTAACTCATAGAACTGAATATGCACACCCTATGAATCTCACTAAAGTTACTTTTTCACCGTCATTTTGTTGGTGTGGTGGAGTAAGATTAATAGAGGAATAGAATTCATAACATAAAACATATTGTTCATTTTATAGATAATATTCCCACTATTTGTTTTTTATTCCACAACGTATATGGCCTTTTCCATGAATTTTCATTTGGATATCGTGATCGATGATGTTTCTATTTTCATTTATACGATGGATAAAGTGCACTATGAATAATTTATCATCATTTCAATGTGTGATGTAATATGTTTTATTATCTTATTAGTCTCCCTAAATTTTATGATGTCTCAATGGATATAATTATTGGACTTAGAATGTGATATTTATTATAAATTCTAGGGAAATATATCCATAATTTCCTTTACAGAACATATAAATAGTCCACAAAAGTATTTAAAAAATATTTAGGGAGGATTTCTTGCATTATTAAACTATTTACTGGACACCCAAATCATGAAATAATAAACTATATTTCATCCAAAATTTCCTAAAATTTTAATTGAATATAAAAGGGTTGTTAACATTAATAAAAATTATTTAATTTGAAAAATCAAATAATTATATAATTGTTAATAATAAAATTTTCCCACATAAAAGTCTTGAACAAAAACTTTTACTATGGGTCAATCATAATCATGTTAAGAGATGTATTTTTAATTAATATTTACTAGATTTATTTTTATTCTTATGCATAAATATTCTTACATTGTATATGTAACATGACTTGGTAATATTATACTGAATTTACATAATTCATTAACTATTTATTGATACAATATTTCCACTGAATCCATTCATTTTTTTTCATCATGCATTTCAGATTGTCTTATGTATTTAAAGTGATAACATCCCAGTGTAAAAAATAAATAAATAACCTAGCATTTAAATAAATAAAACAATTAAAATTACTTGATCAATATATTTCAAATTGAGGATTTATTTTTACGAAAATAAATCAACATATAACCATTATGGTAAAATTCAGTCATAGATTCATGGCTCGAATTGTAGCATTCCACCAGCAAACTTTATATATTCATGGTTGGTTTTTCAACATCTCATGTTATGGACCACTTCTTATCTATATTGATCCATCGTTTAAATGATTTATACTCACACAATGGTTAGGGAAATTAGGGGAATGGTGCACACAAAATAAAACATGTATAAAAAGGTTCTTCAGGATATAGGGGAATATAAGAAATGAATCCCCAAATTTTAAATATATCATTATAAAACCCATGAAATTAAATTAAAATAAATCCAACACATACATTAGTTGATGAATATCATGATCATTCACATACATGAAAAGAAATCTTATTTATACAAGATATCATTCATTCAAGATCACTCTATTAGCTAACATAAGTTTCTATATAATTAATAATAAACGGTGTTATTTGTTAATTTACTATTTATCTTAATTAAGAATATATGTAGTCCTGGTGAAACATGAGTTACCAAACACTGTAGTTATTAATAAATAACAAAAATTAAGTTTATTTAAAATTTCTTAAGTAAATGACATTCAATTAGAGGAAACACAATATATAATCATTAGAAGAATCTGATGGATAGTTATTGACATGCACTATGCACTAACAACAAAATATCATACATGATGTGTCACATAATTACATGGAATAAAATTTTAGTTATTGAAATAGATATATGTTATATTTACATGATGTTTTCCTCTTTTAGTTCACACAGATTACACAATGTAAAATGATTATAAGACATGAAAAATACTTCAAAATTTTACAATTGAAATTAATTATGTATTCAATATTCCATAATCCTTGTCTTGTGACATGTCTTTATAATTTATGACACAAAAAAACCATATTACATTAACTAAATGGAATAATTAATTTCATTGCAACATTGATTTATATACATGTAATAGAGATTTATATATCATTTATTCCACACAAATTGATGTGGGGATGCGTGTTTATCAACTACATTTTTACGGTATATTTATTACATAGTGCTTTCACATTAAATAATTATACACAACAAGTGTATTAATTATACTCTTTCTATTTATTAGTTGCACATAACTTGTGTATTAATTATAATCCATGTTTGTATTAATTAATTGTACACCACATGAGTATTAATTAATTAAAAACTATTTGAATAATAATTGAACATTTTTTGTCTATTAATTAATTACAAATCACATGCATATTAATTAATTACATACTAAATGCGATTAATTAATAACAAATGTGGTGTGTTAATGAGACCTCACATATTTTGATCACATGAACAATGAGTCTTGTGCACACATTCATGTTACATGATATGTAACTATGAAAATCACATTCACCAACTATGGAAAAGGTTTATTTAATTTTAATATTTTATAAGAATTATAATCAATATGAAATCATGAAAATTGAATTGTAAAAATAAAACAGAAATGAATAACTCACAAGGAAATGAAAAATAGATCAAAAAATTATTAAATAATTATAAATTTAAATGTGACCACTTTGATACCACTTGAAGGGTATTGACATAGTGGATGTCAGTAAAGACTATTGACAATGATTCTTTTTCATTGAATCTAAAATATATATTATTTTAACATGATGAAAAATGATATGTCTTCTAGTTTTCTCTGAAGAATCATAATTAATTACCCATGTAACTGCAGATATGATATTTTTATATTACATTCACTAATAATTTCATAATAAGAAATTACATTAATATTGAGTTATTTATTCGATGTAGGTATTGATACCTATATCATCCATTTTTATCCACTTTTCATTGAGAGGATCCAATGTAGAATATTTCTAATATTGATTTATATGCGATTCTTTGATCATGAAGCACCACCAATGGTACATAAGGTGACATCATGGTGATAATAACCCTATTATTTTATTTCTATTGATCCCGAAAAATACTTTATGGTTAATAGATTGGTTTCGTTTCTTTTATTTATGATAGAGAGGAGGGAAGTGGAAGAAATTCTCTCAGTCTTCAGAGAAAACCCTAGAGAAGTTATTCACTGATGTAATCTTATAGAGAGTAAATCATTGTGGAAAAAAAATAATTTTTACACATCCACATAAATAATATAACCATTTATATACAGAGATAGGGTTAGATGATAAGTACGTCAAAAAATTCTCTTAGCCAATATATCAATCCTTAATGAACCGTTGGTCTAATTATTATTATTATTATTTTTATTTTTATATCTAGGAATGTCTCATTAATAATAAAAAATATGAATAATATTTTAAATAATTATTTAAAATACATTTTGTTATTTAATTTATAGTATCAGGAACATTATTCAGCATATCCACCTTCTCAAACATTTATAAAAACCACAAATAATAATGATTTTTCCCCCAATAAATAAATTAATAAAATATAATATTCATTGTATTGGGAATTAATATTTATTTTAATATTCTACATAGAGAAAATATTATATGATTGTATACTATTAAGAAATATTAAATAAATATTATTCATACCCTTTAAAGAAATCATTTGATTAAATGATTAAAAACTCATATAATTTATTTTAATGTAATGGAAATATCAACTATTTGACTCTCTAGGACTTTTCAGTTGTATAATTTGGTGAGGTTTCTTAATTATTATTGTCAATGCCTAAAAATAGTTAAATAAATCCAGATAGTAAAAGTTATTATTGAGATGATGATAACCACATGTGAACTCTCACAATTCCATATAATCATATTATCATGAAATATCATCCAAAAAATTACATACTCATTGAATGAACCTATATTACTGACATACCTTTCTTTGAATTCATGAAATGAACCTATCTATACTCCATGTCCCTGAATTTTATTTTAAAATTATAATTTCAATCAAATGGATGAGATATCCAATTTCATGAAGATATAATTGAAAAATACTTACCATGATAATTAATAGATAACATATCATTTTGGATGACCCTAACATACACAACATTGTTGTAAAAATATATCATCATGGATTATAATAATACATATAATTAAACAATAAATGATTCATATTTAATATAATCATAAATTATAAGGATTATTATACAAATTTTTTTAATAGGATTATCCAGTGATGAAATATCATGTGGATTTTCTTTATACCGTGTCCTTCATCAAAACCAATCTTATTGAGATTAATAATGGAAATTATCATGAGATATAGTTTCATATGCTCATGATTAATCACATCTGACATTCTTTATTAATTTTATCCCAACCTATGCTTTTATATGACCATAATATATTTAGGTGTGGAATTTATTCATAACATATAAAGGTTCTCTATTTGTGGGGAACTTCTATGACCATTTAAATTTAAAAATACACTTGTACATTATCTAGTAAATGTAAAATAAAATAATAATAAATTTGATATGAGGAATTAAATTAATATTCAGTTATTATAATATATCTGCAATCAAATGTATAAGGAAATTCGTTCTAGGAAACCAACATAAACACCATTAATGTATATGTTATAGTCAATGTAAAAAAAATACATGACTGTCCACCTTAGAAACATAACGTTTCAAATGTAATTAGATTTTTATAAGATTCCACTACACATTTGATTCTAAAATAATATCTACATTGAATTTCTTACTCAATGCTTATGGAACAAAATTTTTTAAGACCATATATAATATCAACATTAGAAGAGTATATAAATTAAACCCATATGCACTATTATAGATTGAAATATATTTTAAAAAAAATGAAATTCAATCTCTTGTAGTAGGTGACTACCAAATACTTTTAACTGAACAAATACCACTATAAAAAAGTATGATAAATAGCAACGAAAACCATCTTATAATCATGATTAGTGTAACTATTTGTATTCCCCATCTAATTTTAATTTTCGTATTCCCATAATTATGCTTCATTGATAAATGAACATCCTGATCCCACAAGAAAATAATTATGATACACCTCATATCATTTCCATATATCCAATAAATTTAGTGTAGGTTACTATGTTAATGTCTTCTTTAAATCATGAAATTATTATTCAAATACACTATTTTAACAACATGAGATTTTATTATATATATTATTTTTAATTCATTTTATTTATTTTCTTGTATGTTACACCAAGATTATATTGCACTATACAAAACACCTTATTATCTTGCAGTATACGCAACACTATACTTGGTTTTTATTATAGATAATTTCACGTTCTTTTGAATGAATTTATTTCATGAAACATTGAGTATAAATTTTGTTCATTGTATAAAATAAATGTGATTGGACAATGTTATATGGAACACCGAAGAAATATTTCTCTAAACACAACACTGACTTGTCCTGCATTACATGCAGGAACTACCTTTTTCGATAGCTTTCTTTGTACACAATACATAGATTTACTAAATAATGTTTTTTATAAAAATATTATTATTTAATTTGATAAAAACTAGTTTTTTGGAATATTATTTACCAAATTTTCAATTTTATATAACTACAAAATTCATCTTATGTATTTTCTGGAACATTATATAAGAAAAAATTCAATATCTCAGATAAAAGATGTTTTTTTTTTCAAAAAATGTAGTTTTTTATCCTCTTGATGGAACACCCAATTTTTTAAAAAAAAATTATTACAATTTTATAAAATATGTATGATAAAATAAATTTCTTATTTGGATGTGGGACATCAAAATTTACTTTGGTTGAATTTTTTTAATTTTCTAAAGAAATTCATATTTTAATTATTAGTGAAAAATAATGTATTTCAATTCGATATAGTAGTTTCATCTAATTTTTTTATATAGATAAATTATAGTTTTTATTGGTATTAATGTTTAATTTGATTATGTTTTATAATTTAATCCAATTCTGGTAATTGGAAGTAATTTTATATTTAAATTGGACATAAACACATGTCAATCTTTTGATAAGCTTTTATTTCTTAAAAACCCACTTTTTGGTTATGAGAATTGAAATCAATTTTAAATAAATAATGATATTTATATATTTTGAATTTGGAAAAATTGATACCATATCCTGAATTATAAATTCTAAATTTTGTAAATAGGTACCTTTTTTGGACATTATGAATTGTGACTACATTATTTTTTATTTACCATGGTTTAAGTTAAATAGGGTAAATTTGGGTAACAAACAATTGGATTAATATAATAGAATTAACCTAACACCTACAAAAATCCTAATGGATGAATTGAATTTTTCCAATATCACTTGTGGGTAGGAATAGATTCATTTAATTGACTTTTTTCCATGAAAGTGAAGAAATTATAATTAAAACAAATGAAAGTGACAACATATCACTCCCATATATCTTATAAGTAGAATAATTTAAATTTATTGATAAAATTGATAAATCATTGATCATAAATATTATCCAGAAGGATAATAAAATTATATACGTCATGTGAATTTATTTTGATTTTTTTGATTAAATAATTACGATTAATCATTATAGAATTGTGATGTAGAAATTATTTCTTGGCAGAAATATAAAATAAATAGATGTAAAAATATTAGCTTAAATATCATATAAACTAGTTACTATTCTCAATGAATTATATAGGTTACTATGACATGTTAAGAGTGTATTAAATATTTTTCTTCTAAATTATATTAAATGTCTATTTAATTTAAAGCCAAATAAATTAATATTGTCAAAATTGATACTATTGATATTTTTTTAAAACAAAAATTAAAAATTATTTAATAATCACAAAAATGTCTAAAAATTACTATGTTAAAATTATATGATCTGAAATTTCATAATTCATCAAATTATGGAAAATTTATAATCTATCAGTAAATATTTATAACCATTTAATATATAGATAATTATTTCCACAAATAAAATTAATTAGACTAAATAATGATCAATCAAAATAATAATATTTAAAATTAAAAAACACGTATAAATTTTATTGGTTGAGATTATTTAGACCCACAGTCATCTTATCTTCTAAATAAATGTTATTGGGACTATTAAAAACCGAAAATCAATTTATAATAAATTAATATTTGAAGATTTTCCTAAAGTGTCCCCATTCCCACTTATAAAAGGTCACCACATATACCCACATACTTATAGATTTCAAGCCCTTTGGATAGTCCAAACTTAGATCAAATAATATCCCAGCATCCCCCCATCCCCCTAAAGGACACACTTTTGGAATATTTGAATCCACGGGACTCTTTTTCTGAAAATAAAAAGTATATACTCGAAAAAGAGTTAATTGTTTTATCACCTCTTTCGAAATTTATTTGTTATTCTACTTACTCATATTATTTTTTTCCCATAATATAAAATTATATATAGTATCATATAAATTCAAATATGTTATTATAATAATGGGATAACATTATACCTCTTTCATACATCATACGGATAACAATATCACCCTGCGTGCGTGCGTACAGATTATCGTCGCCACGTCCTAGTGTAATTTGTTATTCAGAAATAATTATTTTTGATGGGTATAATGATGATTAAAATGGATGTAAATAATTAATATAACCTGATATTTTTTTTTGTATATTTAATATAACATCCAATTCTATAAAATTTAACCATTAAGTCAATGATATCATCACTTATGCGTATATACGGACTACCCACTTCACGACGTGATGACATTCATTTTCCATGTTAACCATACAAGAATGATTATAATTTATATAAAACAATTAAGAATGAAATATATGAAATAATAATTGAACTGGATTTATGTATATATATATATATGTCATTTACTTTCTTCCATTCAATTCAATAAGGAAATGGAAACAATATTCCATTGTACGTACGACCTACCGTCTCCATGAACTGTGTATTCCATTCCATTTATCTATCAATTATATTTATTTCTATACATAATATTTATGATATATAAATCAATTTAAACAATATGTAATTAATTAAATCACGATCTACCTAATAAGATTATGAATAATATGTCAAAACACCTATGATAAATAAAACCATTATTACCCAAAAGGTTTCATCAACAGGGAATTGATAAATGAAAGGGTAATATAAAATCATTAGTGAATCATATATCATATCATAAATATTATTGTTGTTCTGTTACAAGATAATAATATTTCTAAACCCAGTATACAGGATTTTAGGACAAATATGTAAGAAACTGGATCTAAGGTAATAGATAATTTCACAATCTCATTATTATTTGAGACTATTTATATGTAAGCATTTAATTGGGTAATTTTATCATCCAAATACATGTTTCCAAAATATTTTATACTATTTTTATTCGTCTACATTTTTTAAAAGTAAATTGTAGCTATTGGTATATTTTTATTAAATGGTATGAAAAGAATCATTCGGGGTTTTTCGATACGAGGTACTTTTTGACTTTTCCGATAAAAGTATGAGGAGAATTTTTTTCTAACTTACATGGTATGAATGGGTTTTTATTACATTATAAGTGATTATTTTCCTGAATATTCATTTAAAATATTTCTCATTTATTTTAATCTAAATTCATTTATTAAAAAATATCATGATATTTTGAGGAAAGAAAATATTTTTGAAGTAGAAAGTATATTTTTCCCATGAATTAACTTCGAGTGTTTTATCAAAATTATTTTCTATCTAAGATGATTACCTTTAAATAGGGTAATGTTTTTATATCAATATTATTTCTATTATTTTATTGTGTTAATGATGGAATGATATTTTATATGGATTATGTTATGATTGAATGATGTTTAAGGAACCCATTTTATTTCCCTAGTTATTCTATGATGAATGATTTATGTTTGTGTGGAACATGCAAGAATTATTTCATTATGAGATGGGTGGAACCTATATCTCCCTCCAATTCATTGGTTAATTATTTATTTCTCATTATAGATATATGACTGGAATGATAAGTAAATCTAATTCAGTAATACAGGGCTGGAACGGAAAGCAAACCTGATTTAGTAATGGGTCGAATCTACTATGATTGTCTTTGAAGCAATTCCTTGGCTACTATGGAAATCATAAAATGGGATTATTTGATTACCAAAATTACATGTATTATTCTAATGATATTTTTATCCTGGTTAATTTTCTTTTATGATCTATTCCTTACGTATATCCATGATTTATTTCATGACACATGATTTTGATATTTACACTTTATGTTCATGTTTTTATATTCATATATTTATAGATGGTTTATGTTCTCATTGTTTTCCCTTAATGAGAATTTAAGCTCACCCTTTTTATGTTTTCTATTCCGCAGGATAAAAATAATGGTTCATGGTATGAAAAAAAGGGAGGATCATTGTGGGAGATGTCAATGATCTTTCACTATTTTATAAGATTATGTTCTGAGTTTCCAAATACACTAAACTACTGTGGTCGTTGAGTGTCTGTTTATTTCATGTATGGAGTATTCCTAAAAATAAATATAATTTCCATATACGTCATTTTTGAGTTTTTATAGTTTGTATCAGAGTGAATGTTTAGTTAACCTTTTGATACTATGATGTTAAAAATTTAGTAAGATCCCTAAATATATTTTTGAGGTATGTCTAGGGATGTCCCTAAGGGTAAGTCAAACAATATTTTAGAGTCCTAGACTTATGGTAACAATCATGATTAATGTAGGATTAATCCTAAGAGGGTGGATATTTAATGTACTCCCCTTTGATTTGGTTGTTTTCCAGGTATGATTTTTCCCCTAACACTATTCATTATTGGATTTAGAAAATTCTTAGAACCCAAAGGATCCACGTTAATGCTGGATGCGCTGGGAAATGAAGTGATTTTCCTCCATGAAAACAAAATTTTATGTTAGATCCAATAAATAAATCTTATTTATATGGCCAAAATCTTGTTATGCTTCAAAATGGACAATGGTGGGACCAGCGGTCTCTTGAATCTTTCTGAATGAAACATCCACCTTATATCAGTTGAATGATCGATCCACTAGTTTCAGAGAAATGGATTTTTACTACTGAAAATATATTTTTCATTTTCTGTTATTTATAATGTGAAAATGTTATGTTTGGATCCTATTTCTAAAAAGTTAAAGAAATTTTTTTGTCTAACATTATCAATATTACAAGGTAATAAGATAAAATTGACTCCATGTATTGG
Source organism: Viscum album (assembly GCA_963277665.1). Taxonomy (NCBI): domain Eukaryota; kingdom Viridiplantae; phylum Streptophyta; class Magnoliopsida; order Santalales; family Viscaceae; genus Viscum; species Viscum album. Next base: position 1,370,995,070 of record OY728136.1, read on the forward strand.
AATGAGTTTGGGATCTTATTTTTCAGTATGTAACTTCATGGTATTCTTTTTAAAAAGGGAATATATTAGTTTCACATTCATCTCATGGTTGTGACAAAAAAATAAAGATTGAATTCAGATGAAACTATAAAAATTATGGAGAAAAAATTATTAGATTTTCATTATGATCAAAGTGTGGAAGGACACATGGAGGAAATTATCTTAAGGGGACTGATAAATTTTTTATGTTTGGGAAATAAGTTCATTGATCATTTTAATGTCGATGTAATGGGAATAAGCATAATTCTCCAAAGAGTGAACCTCCCACCAACCAGGGTTATAGGTGCAAGGAAATGGGGCATTATGCTAACCAATTCCCAAATCCAAGAGTTATGGATGATTATCGACATCAACCACATCTTAAGGTAAAAGTCAAAGGAAAATCACATGCAATCACTATTGGAGATGTTTAATATGATAATTATGTGGTGGAATGACTAAGTGTTTATGTAATGGGATTCCAAAATAGTGTTATAGAATTTATTTTAAATTATTATGGAATATTAGAATATCAATGTATTGGTCCATTGTGGTTTTCCAAAAGTATATGGTACCTGTTACCATGAAAAGTGATTTAAATATTTTTGTAAATCATATAATATAGGAAATGTGGAGGAAAATGAGATAATAAGATGTTTTAGAGTTTTATTGAACTCATTAATGATAAAAGAAAAAGGTGATATCATGGTTTCAGTATATATAATTTTTTTATTTTTGGTTTTTGGAAAGATTTATTTTTTAGAGAATGCATGTTTTCACTAAGGATCTATGGTAATTTGTGCTATTTTCTTGTATCAAGAGAATAATGGATTAAGGTATTCACATGTTTAGAATGTGATGAAAAATAAATAAATTATGAGATGTAGGAGGTAAATGTTATGTCGATTTAGTTATCCTCTTTCTATCATTTTATATTTTTATTTTTTGGAAGGTTTGTAATGTTATCCATTTATGGATTGTATAAGTGGTATTCTATTTGTTGATTGTTAGATTAATATATTATCTCATTATAAGTGGACTTATGCATATTAGATTACATATTCTGAGCTTTTTGTTGTCACAAGTGGTGTAACCTGTCATTCTATAACATGATCTTCTAACACTTCATGAATGAAACATTTGACTTCATTTCATTAAATAATATATGAAGTGTAAATTGTTCAAGGCATGATCAATGATGAGATTGTACCAAAATCAAGTAAATATTTATTATCATGAAAAAAGTCATCTTTAGAAATAGGATCTTGAAAAAAATGTTATCATAGTACCTTTTTATCCGATGAATCAGATGGTCCCATAAATTCATCGTAGAATTATGGCTTTCTTGTTGTTAACATCCTCCACATATTATTCTCTATCACTACCCCTCAGAATAAGATGGTTGGATTTTTCTTCCATATCAATGTTTTCACATTCCACCTATGTTCTACTATGTGGAAACCCAGTGATGAGTTAATTTGGGTAAATGTTATGTTTCTAAATTTCTTTTTTAAATGATGTTTTACTATTCCTTTTTACGATGTGGGTTTTTATGAAAGTAACATTCTATTTGTAAACCTTTTATAAGCCTGAAAAATTTGGCAGGAGAAATTCCTTTTAAGGGCGGTATAATGTAATAGTTAGAAATTTTATGAGATAGACTCTTTTTAATTTTTTTATGTCTTGTTTTGTATACTACAGAAATATTAGCTTGCAGTTTAGAGAACACCTTTTTATCTTGCTGTATACGCAACACTATATTGGGTTTGTGTTACTCACAATTACATGTTCTTTTGATAGAATTCATTTTACACAATACTGAGAATAGATTTTCATCAATTTATACTGATATTTGTTTGGATTATGTTTTAAGGAACCCCAAAGGAAGCTTGAAGAAAATTCAACATTGGCTTGGCTTTCATTACACGCAAGATTGACCTTCATAGATAGCTTGTGTTGTACCCAATACTATGTTTTACTAAACAATGATATATTATAAAAATATTAATATTTAATGGGATATAAAAAAGTTATTATGAATATTATTAACATTTCAAAATTTATATAACATTAAAATCCATCTTACTTATTTTCTATAATATGCAATAAGAACAAATTCAATTTTTCGTATAAAAGAAGTATTTTTAAAAAATCTAGTTTTCCACCTCTTTATGGAGAACCCATTTTACATATATATTTTTAAATATTTATATAATATATTTTAAAAATAAACTTATTCATCGGATGTGGCACATCAAAATTAACTTGCATGTAATTTTTGGTATTTTTAGGATAATATTAATATTTTAAGGAATAATGAAAATAATGTATTTTAATTCAAAATTGTATTTTCATATACATTTTTTATGTAGATATATTAACATTTTAATTATTTTTAATGTATAATTGGAATAAATATTTATCATATATTTTTTCATTGGATATAAATTTAAATATAAATTGGATATAAACACATGTCATTCTTTCAATAATTTTTTACTTTATAAAAAACCCGCATTTTGGTTTTGAGAAAGAGAATTAATTTTTAATTAATTTCTTCCATTTATATGATTTTAATTTTGAATAATTGATTCCATATTTGTAATAATGAGGTAAAAATATCGTAAATAGGTACCTTTTATTTTAGGAAATTATGAATACTGACTACAAAATTTTTTATTTAGAACATTTAAAGGCACGTCGGGTAAATTAGGGTAACAAACTATATGATAATGGTAATAAAATTACCCTAGAACCTACCAATATCGTATTATATGAATTAAATTATACCAATATCAACTAAGAGTCAGAATTGATTCCTTAATTTGACATTTTTTATTTTAAGTGATGTAATTATAATTAAAACAAAAGTACATGAATACATGACACTCTCATATTTCATATAAGAATAATAATTTTAGTTTTGTTATAACATTGATAAAACATAAAAAAAGTCTAGAAAAATATAATTAAATTATCTACATCATGGGAATTTATTTATAATTTTTATATATATAATAATTACCATTAATGATGACACAATTGTGATGTTGAAATTATTTTTTGTTAGTAATATCAAATAAATTGTTTCAAAATTATTAAAAAAGGCATAAAAACAAATTAATTTTCAAAATGAATTTTATAGGTGCATATAACATGTTAGTAGTGTATTTAATATTTTTATTAACATTTATCATCTGTTTTGATCTTATTTAAAGTCAAATTAATTAATGGTTTCAAAATTGAAAGTATTGATATATTATAAAAGTATCATTTTGTTATATTAGTTACAAATCAAAAATATATTTAATAATTAAAAAATGGGAATCATATGATCTAAATTTTCATAAAGTATCTAATTATAGTTAATTTACAACACATAATTAAATATTTATATCCATTTAATATTTTGAATATTATTACCAAAAATAAAATAAAATTGAATAAATAAGGATCAATAAAAATTATAAGGTTTAAAATAAAATAAAAACATTACCAAATTATACATGTTGATTGTATTTGGACCCATACACATATTATATTAGTAATTATTTTTTTTGGACTATTATAAAACGAAAATCAATTTTTAATAAATTGATATTTTAAGACTTTCTTAAAGTGCCCATCCACCCATTTTTAAAAGGCATCCACCTCTACCCACTTACTCACACCTTTAAATCAATTTTTATCATCCAAAATCTTCTCAAATAATATCCCAAAATCCCTACCTCCTTCATATAGGACACACTTTGGGTAAAAAACCATCCTATGGGGACCTATTGGGAAAATCAGAAGGACCAACTCGAAGAAGTGATACTTGTTTTGTCACCTGTTTCAAAATTATTTTCTTCTTCTATATACATTTATTATGTTGTTCCCATACTAAATTAATAAATCTTGTATGTTATAAGTTATGATATATTATTATACTTATCGGGAAAATGTATACCTCCTCTTATCTGTCTTATTAATAACAATATGGACATGCGTGAGTCCATACAACTTATTGTCTCCACGTCATGGTATAATTTGTTATTCCACAATAATTAATTTTGAAGGGTATAAAAAGGAGTATGATTTATATAAATAATTAATATAACATGATAGTTATTCATTATAATTAATATATCATCCAATTCCATACCATTATATCTGTTAAGTGAAAGATATCGTCACACGTGCGTACGTACGACCTACTGTCTCCACGACGTGATGAGATTCATTCTCCACCTTAACCATCCAAGAATAATTATAAAGTAAATATAGTAAATAATCATGGAATATATGACATAATTATTCTACTTTATTTATGTATTTATAAATATTTCATTTACTTTCTTTCATTCTATTCAAAAAGTAATCGAAGATATCATTCATGCGTATGTACGACCTACCATCTCCATTGACGATGTATTCCATTTAATGTATCTATATATTATATATATTTATATACAAAATATTTGTGATATATAAATCATGTTTTACATTATTGATGTAATTAAATCATGATCTAAGTAATAAGATCAAGAATAACATGTCTAAACAAGTACAATAAATGAAACGATTATTACCCAAAATGATTACTTGACATAGAATTAATAAACGAACGGATAATATAAAGTCATAAGAAAATAATATATAATATCATAAATATTATTATGGTTATATTACAAGTTAATAACCATTTTAAACCCACCATACACATGTTTCAAACACATATGGATGAAATTGTACCTAAGGTAATAGATAATTTCACAATCTCATTATTATTTGAGATTATTTATACATAAGTATTTAATGGGTTATATTAATCATCCAAATACATGATTTCTAAATATGTAATATTTTTTTTATTCTTCTATAATTTTTTAATTTTAATTTATTCCTTTAATAAATATTTATTAAATAGTATGAAATGAATCTTTTGGTGTTTTTCAATAGGAGGTACTTTTTGACTTTTCCTCTAAAAGTATGAGTAGACTGATTTTTTAACATACACAATAAGAACATATTCATATATCTTCATAAGGACTTATTTCCATGAATATTTGTTTTCAATATTTCATTTTTATTTTCAACTAAATTCTTTTATTTTAAAACTTCATAGCATTTTTAGGAATGAATTTTTTTAAGAAGAAATGATATTTTTTTCATGAATTATGCTCGTGTGTTTTATCAAAATTATTTTCCATATAAGAATATTTTATTTAAACCGTGTTATGTTTTTATCCCTATTATTACTATGATATTGTTATTTTAATGATTTAATGATATTTTATATGGATTATGACATGAAATAATGATGTTTATTGAACCCATTTTATTTCATGGGTTATGCTATGATGATTGATTTATGTTTTTGTGGAACATGTAAGAATGATTGAATTATGAGATGAGTATGAAGTATATCTTCCTAAAATTAATTAGTTAAAGATTTATTTCTCCTGATATAAATATTAATGTAATGATAAGTAAATCTATTTGAGTAATACTGGGTTGGAACGACATGTAAACTCGATTCGGAAAGGGACTGTATCAACTATGATGGCCCTGACAACAATGCCTTAGATACTATAGAAATCATATTATGAGTTTATTTGTGTTCCACAATTCCATGTTTTTTTGCAATGATATTTTATCATGGTTATGGTTCCTTTATGATATATTCCTTACATACATCCATGATTTATTTTATGTCAAATGATTTTTATCTATGAACAATATGGTCACATTTTTACATTCTTATGTTTATGGTTTGTTTTATGTTCTCAATGATTACCCTTACTGAGCATTTGAGCTCACCCATTTTAATTTTTCTTTTCCCTAGTATATAAATAAATGTTTTTGGTTAGAAAAAAAGTGTAAGATAATTAAGGGAGTTGTTGAAGATTTTACACAATGTTAGAAGATTATGTTCTATATTTCGAGAGACACTAATCTAATATAGTATTTGAGTGTCTATTTGTGTCATGTATTATGTATTCTGTAAAAGGAATGTAATTTTCATGTATGTAAATCTTGGGTCTTTACAACATTCATATTATAGAATCACCCCTTCAAATTAAACTCTATAAACAATGCATCTATTTGAGATATGTCTTGAATAAAGTGGTTATGATATCTCATAGGAGCTATGAAAATCCATATTTTAAAATAATTATTTTAAATATCCCCATACATTAAAATATACCAAATATTAAGATCCACTAATATCCATGATTCATATAAGAAATTCCCAATAAATTTATCTTCATGAATCAAAAATTACAACCATAACAACTTGGTGTACAAATGGATAACTCACAATGATTCCAGGACAATAAAAAAATGATCCCCATACTCAAATTTAGATAAATAATCTATTAACATACCATCTATATATAAGATCCTTAATAAATTAAAAAACTAATGGAATAAATTTTATATCATGTCCCGAAACACCACTGATTCATTCTTCACCACAAATAGAATCATTAAATATTCATAATGTCTATACCATGATTAAAAGGATATGTTATGAAAACCATAGATCAAACCACAACTAATGTTAACCCATTAGGTGTAATTATTATAGATTAAACATTCTCCTCATAGTAGTAACCCTGATTAAGTATATTATAATCCATTTATAACCACAAATTCCCAACAATAATTTTACAAAAATACATATGGTCACTCCATGTAGGAACACTGTATCGAATAAATCGATTGGATAAAATATAACATAATTGAGTATTTAACTTTTTGAGATTAGATATTTCAATGTGATAAGGAGTTATAAATATAGGATTGGTACCCAATACTATTTCAATCAAAAACACCACCTCCCTCTCAAATGAAAACCATATAAAATCCTCAATAAATAAAATCTTCTAACTGATCAATCTGCAAATTTATTACTATATAAGAAAATATCTCAGCTAAAATGAGATAAATAATTTCTACATTATAAGTAATTATTCTAAAATATCCCAAATACTTACCTACTTTTCCCTAATAATTACCAAAATCTTCAAGATTAAAATATAGTTCAATAGAATATGTGTATACTTTTAACATCCTGAAATAGTAATCCATATGTACCCTAAAATTATCAAACAATCCATCCTCATAATCACATATAAACCTTTCATCTAAAATATAAAGAAATAAAAATAATAACTATAGAATTATATATTAATATCTCCAGATAAAAATCATTAGATATACTATTACCATCCTCCAAATAAGATATTAAAAAATAAAACTACAAAGATAAAGGCTATAGAAAAACTATAACCATAAATATTAAAATTCGTTATAAAGAAATGAAAAGAATTAGAATAAGTTTACACATTTACTATGTCATTAGTTTAGAACATCATACATATAAACCTGAGATATACCTTATTAAGATCTACCGATGCCTACTCATATACAATCAACTACCCACAAGCTAAAAGAGAACCCTACCCAAGGTTTCATGGTTCCCCTATACCATTTCTGCAATTTCATTAATTTAATTAAACTATCTACACTAAAATTTAAGGATATGATATTATCTCATAGAACAAATTCATGAATTTTTAGGGGTTCTTTGTGATATAATCACATCACAAATGACTATTTGTGATGTTAATCCATAACAAAAATAATTACCTCTAAACAAAATTAAAATAACTTGTATGCATCTATTGTGAACCCATACATATGACCTTATATTTCTAGATACTGTTCATTGTAACCCATACAAATTATAACACATGAAAACCAAACACACAAGAGGTTTTCCCCTCATTGTTGTCCAATTAATCCCATTTTTGAGAATTCAAAGTTGTATATTTATACTTCAATTAAAATTAGAACCAAAAATAGTAAAATGTTGATTTTAGATAATAAAAATAACCCCAAAAAACTAACCATATTGTACCAGTATTCTTTACTAGTAATTTATCTTATAGTAGGATAGATGAAAATCCTCTTATAAATATCTAATTTTTTGTCAGTTGTTTTTTTTAGAGTAAACAATAATATAACATAAATTTTTCCCTCAAAATTACATATAAATTAACAAAAATAATCATTCCATATATCATCCAAGAATACTACATGTACGACTCCCCACAATATTTGTCATATACAAAAGAAATGGTTTTTCTATTATAAGATGAACCTCTATTAAAAGTTTCTTAAATAAATAAGGATTAAAATCCATCCCAAGGTATAAATGGGATGTAGTTAGGACGATTATAGAATTAATACTTAGAGAAAATGTAGTTTAATTTATCTCTATTGTCTTATTTTAATGATAATGTAAAACAAGATTAAAAAATTCATTTATAAATATATCTCATACATTCTAGATAGACGTTATCATAAATTCATCAACTATATAATGAAAATCATTTAAATAATTGATAAAATATTGTAATAAGAAAAGATTTAAAAAAATATATTTATTTATGAACAATCCAGTGATCAAACATACAATATCGAACATCGATAGGAACATATTCTCATGAAATCTTTATAAAATAAAAATACCCCTTTTATAATTTCACCTACCATCCCAATAGATACATTTGAGAATATTTTAAAACCATCCAAATAATCAAACTATTAATACCTAAAATAAATAATGAAAATAAATTAAAATAAACAATTGATCATACCTCAAAATAAATTATTTAAAATTAATAGATGTATTACACCCAAGAATAGTGTTTGCAAAAATCAATCATGTTATGTTGTGACCCATCAGAATCAATGATGTAATTGAATCACAATACATGTTAAATATAAGTTCAGCGAGATGATCATCAGGAAGCAGAACATCAGTGAACAAATAACAAAATCATCGATACAATCACCATTCATCTGATAAAAAAATAGTTTATAAAAATAATTGTAAATAGAAATATAAAATATAAAATTCAAATAAATATTTATAGAAATAAAATAATATATATTTATTGTGACTTCAACTAGAATTCAAAACAACATTATTCATATTTATTGTCATATCAATCTATTTTAATGCCTTTATCTTCTTCTTTAAAATATTAATTTTCTTTTGAGCTTCAATTTATTAATGCCTTATCATTTTAAATTCATTGGTCACATAATTTATATTTTATACACCATCAACCATTAAATTCTAGTTATATCATTTATAAATGTATCTATTTATGTAACAAATGTATTTGTCCATGTCTTTTGAAAATTTTAAATATATTACACTTTAATATAACAGATTTTATATTTCATAAATTAATAAAAATGATATTTTACTTTCTTTACACTCCACAAGTCAATTAAATATGTCAAATAATCATCATAACATTCATAATAACAATTATGTTCTCGATGAGATTGCAGAAATGGTTATTTGATGTAATATGACCTTCTTATTTTTTGTTAGTGATTTGATATCATGGATTAATGCACAACCCCCAATCACTATCCAAATAGTCAAATTAAAACATTATTACATATTTATAAACCATATAATATAACTCATTTATTTTATTTAGTATTCTATAAAATACAACTTCACATTATTTATGATAGGATATTTTTAAACAAACACTATTGTTTATTGATTTTTGTAATAATTATTTGTGCTTGTATGTAATATAAATAAATTTACAGATTGCACATTATAAGATTGAAGAAATATTTTATTTTTGATTATCAATATTCATAATCAATTATCAATTTTATTTACAAGATTCAAGACCCTTATAACAAAAACTAAATAATAATATATAAAATAGAAATTTATTACATATGTTCAAATATAGATAGTTTAACTTACATTTCATTGAAAAAAAAAGTAAAAATATTATTTCAGTGTTATTCAATAATTTTTAGTGTAATTTATGAAAATTGTTGTTTTATATTATCAAAATAAAAAATATAAACTAATTAATGTATAATTTATTTTCAAAACAATTTAAAAAATGATAAAATTACTAGTTAATGTCAAAATTTTGTAATTTTATCATAATTTAGCAAAGTAGAAGTATGAGTTCTTCATTGGTATCCCTTTAAAGTACAACATTCATGATCACCAAAAAAATAAGAAAATTCTGATTAAATATATATAATTGATAGCCCAAGTCATAATCAATATTTCCTCATAGTTTCCCATTTGATTATATTTTGAATTATATTCATATTATAAATAATAAGAGAGAAATGTGAAATTTTCTCCTCCAAATATTTTTTTTCAATTGAGATTTGAACTAGTTTGTTTTACACACAATCCTCTTCAATTCCTTCATAAATCTGTAATATGGGTACAAAAAAACAACATGATTGTCACCCCATATTTTTTTATTCATACTAAAAATTTAATATTAACCATCGCATTGGATCAAATAAGTTATGTGTAATTTCTTTTCTAAATATGATATAACTAGAACACTGTCTTTTTAAGGAATAATCAATGATACATAATTTTCATTTTCAATCGAAAAATCCCTGAAATACTTTTATATTTAAATAAAAAAATCCCAAAACAAAGATTTCTATAACCCTCCAAGGCCAGTAAACATTGATATTTCAATTATAACAAAAAAATTGATGATATTTTAATCTGGTAATATGACCAATTCTGACACATAGATAAAAATTATCGGGATAAACATCTGGTAATATCAAATCTCGAATCCAATAAATGAATTAGAAAATAATTTATTATGAATTTTCTTATCTAACAGTGTGATTTATTAAATAATTTGATATTTCATATTAAAAACACAATTTTATGACACATGAAAATTTGTAAACGAACTAATCATTCCATTAACGTAGAATTAATTTCACTTTGCATGTCTAAATTTATATACAAAATATTATAAAAATATGTATACTCAAAATTCATGAAATCTAACATGTGATTGAGTAAAAAATATGTCTAGTATGAGAGGACCTAAAAATAGTCTTCTTTTATCAAATTGTGGTCTCTTCAAATCCCTCCAATTTATTATTGGAATATAGACTGTTTAGTGTAAATATATGGTGATGAATAGATTTATCATTTCACTTTAATACCTAGGTAGAATGATAAAGGTCCATCACATTCAATTATACGATTTTTAATTTATTTTATTTCATTAGAAATTATAATATGTAGGAATAAATCTTCGATGATAGTAAAAAAACATAAATTTCTTCAATTTTCAAGAATAAAATATTTGATGTCACCCATACTGTAAAAATAGGATTTTGCAAAAAGTGAACTATATCCAGTGAACATAAAATACACTTAAAATTCAATAATTTTACATATTGATGAAAATTTCATTATAAAATTATAATATATTGGTAGATTAGAATGGGTAATGAAAGATGGTATAGAGGGGGGGGTAGACCAAATTAAAAAAATTAAATGAATATATTGATTAATTAGATTAATTATCAATGTTATTATTAAGGTTAATTAATACGAGAAAAAGTAAAGAACACAAGGATATTTTTTTAGTAGTTTGGTCCAATGTGGGAATACTTTACTCTTATAATTCTCTACATGGAGAGATATACATGTGCACAGTTATGATTTTTTTGGAGGGAATTATTACCCTATTAAAGAATCATTTTCTAGTGGAGTGTTAAAAAAACACTAATTTTTATATAAGGAGTCACAACCCCTACAACATGACTTCAGACACCAGGTGTCACAATCCGAACAGTCCTGAAATTAGATATAAGGAGTCAAAAACCGTAGGTCCTGACATTATAATCCAAGAGTTACAACCCAATGAACAATAATAAAAAATAATGATTCTTGTGTGTAAAATCATAAATAGGAAAAATATAGTGTGTCTGTGAGGAGGGAAATTGTGTTACAGACTCAAAAACCTGACAAGAAATGGTAAACAATTAAATAACTTGTACTGGTTCATGAGATTTAGATTAGTAGATTTTTTCAAGGAAATTGTAGTCAAATGAAAATTAATTCGAAACATGAGATAACTTCTAGGTGATGGATCAAAGTCTCTCAAGATATTGAAAATTCATATATAGTTCAATTTTCATAATGCTCTCTCCATGAAAAAACAATGTTTCAAATGTGTTATCCAATGTGTATATGCCCCTTTTTTATTCAGATAGAGATATATAATTATATATAGAGAGAATAAATATTCATTATTTTTTGTAACTCCTATTCATATTTATATGAAAAATTAATTGATTCATGATCATTCATAAATATATCCATAAACATTGCAGCCATGTTGCCTCTTTATTCTTGTAGAATATATCTCCAATAAAAGAAATAAAATTTAATTTGAATAAGTACTTTGATTAAATCTCTATAATCATACCGGCATTCAATGATTTAAAACACCCATTTAAAACCATTCAATCATGTTTAAACATAGTAAAAATGGTTCATGAAAACTAGCTTCACAAATTGAAACTAAAATAAAAACATTTGAATTTAAATTAACATGAAACCTCAATCTTTATTGTAAACTAGTACTCGCCAGTGCATTCACATAGTGATATACCATAATTCTTATATTATGTGTTCACACGCTGATATGGTTCAAGGATTTTTTTGACATGATAATACTACATTTCAATGTTAATAATTAACATAAATATTAAATACTTTGAAATCACAAATTAATGATGATTATTTTTTGAATAAAATTAAAAAATAGAAACATAATTTTGATAGTAGAATACATTTTGGATAAAAACATTTCACAAAATATATGAGAAAATATAAGAAATAAAAAAGGATTTTCAGTATGGAGATTTGAATTCAATAAATGAAAAGGACATTGAAATTATAATTTGATATTCTAATAATTATGATAAATGATGATTCTATTGAGATCATATAGATGTAAACAACAAAACATGGAATAAATGATTAAATTTAAAATCATATTATCTTATAGAAATAACATAATGCATAACGAAATGCAAACAATTGTCATGTTACAATGTAATTTATACTGAAAAAATAAGCACATAACTGAATATGTATGTTTGAAAATAAATACAATTATGAAGCTGCATAGAGGATAAGTTTGTATAGAATAAGGTGAAATCCTACACCACGTTTTTGAGGACTATCCACAAGTTTTTAAGGCTTGCAGTACTGTGGTATTTTGGATTGAGGATCTAGGCTTCTAGGTCTACAACCGAGACACTTCCAGGTACCGTAGGTTCAAAGAAGAACCGAGGGGGCTGATGATGGGGAAGGGGACTGATGACTTTGTTATCATTAGGGATTTTGTAAAGGGAATGTAAGTGGGTAGTGGTGAGGAGGTAGTGTGGATGGAAGAAGAGGGAAGGATGGAGGATGCACCTGAGGGTTTTATGAGATTCAGAGGTCTGGCCATATACGAGTGGTGTGGGGGGACCCAAATTCAGCTGCAATGGTTCGTGCCCTATTTTCAGCGGTGATGGGAGCTATAAGATGATGGTGGCACTAAATAGAAATATTACGGGGAAACATCCTTGTCTGTTGGTGGTGAGGTTCCTTGATTTCCATAAGAATGGATTACTACTCTAACCTGTATACACATGGCCTCTCTATTTTTCTTTTAGGTAACCATTGTTTCTCTATTCTCTTAATGCCTCTTATAAAAACATCCATAGAGACGCCAGAATTATGGTTCATTTCTTTCATTGTAATTATTTTTGAACTATATTTTTATTGGGATAGTGTTTTGAGCAGAATATGAAAACACATATAAGTACATAGAAAAAGAACATGTTTTCTATATGCATTCCCCGACCACAGCCCCAGCCACAGCCCCAGCCCTAGACTCAGCATCAATCCTTCTTACCCTGTTCTCAGTTTTCAATTGGCTACCCACATCCAGTATGGGTAGTAACCCCATGATACCCTAGAAACCAATATATTTCATCTATTACCAGCTTGTTTCTCACTCAAGCAAGTGCAACATATTCTTCTATGTGAGATGGCCAAACCTTGGTTAAAATTTAACTCATTTCCATCAGGATCAGACAATGGTTTTCCTATCAAATGCCATTAGAATAACCATATGGAACCACCATAACAACCCTAAAACCTATAAAGCACCAATAAAACAAAATAAGGATTCCATTTGATTATGCTCATATAAAAGCATTAGATTATAAATCTCAACATGACATAATTGAATGATTTTTTAAAAAAATGATTAATGATGGACATTTTATTTTTATTTTCTTCTAATTTTTTTTTCAATATAGTATAGATCATATTATGTACCTGGTCAGGTCTGAGCCTCATAGAAAATCTAGTTCCAGCTGTCCTGTAAACATGGAGAACGTATCTTCTGTATCAAATATTTATTGATTGAATTAATGTTCTAAATTTATCAATAAGTAATTATATAAGTAAAATTTGAGAAAAACCACATAACTAAAATGAGATATAATTGAATGTACAAAAAATGAACATTAATTTATGTTAAAATAGTGGTATCTATCACTAAATGCATCAACGAATCTATTGTCAAGTAAGGTTGCCAATGGTGAAACTAAATATGTTTTTCATTGACTGTGTTATTTCTATTTCATAGTTTAATGTTAGGTTTCAAAAGGGTGAGAAGTGCAACTCCATTAATGAAAATATACTAACCAATCAATTTTCAGTACTTTCTGAACAACATGTTGTATATAGACTGAACTATGGTATGACTTACAAATGGAAAGGTTATTCCATTGAATAGACTATCTGGACTGCAAATGGATTTGTTAGTCAATTGAATAGACAAAATTCATATTCATTTTCAGCAATTGATTTTTAATGTACCGAAATTTATAAAACTAACAAAAATAAAGTTTATTTTCTTATTCATTACTACATATTTTGGGTATCGAGCTACTACAACTGAAAATGAACATGCATTGTAAATAGACCATCCCAATGGACTAACCAATCCATTTTTTTAAAAATTACTAATTTTATTGAAAGTACCAAAAATAAAAATGTATTTCTTTTCCACAGTGCATATCTTTTATTGTTTTTCCCCAATGTTTGTTTTTCTCACACAATCTTTATATGCATTTTTATTCACACATAGCGCGTATCCTATTTTGACACGCCCTTAGATCCTGGAGGAAGATATTGAGGCTATGTAACAGGAAACTTCTAGGTCTTCTTATACCAACATAATCCTATATTTTTTCTATCATTAAATTAAATTCAATATTTTAAAACCTGGAATATGAAATAACCTTTATTTATACTATCCTATATTAGATGGAATTCGGCAGCAAATATTATATCTCAATATCTCCCTATAGTTCCAACAATTATTTGAAACTTGTCTATATATTGATATAGTTTTTCAGTTCACAAGACAAAAAATATAGAAATCATAATATGGATATCAATGTCTACATCCATTAAATGAGTAGTTTCTGGACGGGAAGTGGAAAATAAATAGAGGGATTGAAAGTGGGCGAGTGAAAATCCACAGTGAGTTGGGCAATATATATATACATTTCCATTTTTAAGAAAACTCTGAAAGCATAATGTTTCCTGTATATATGGTTATTGATATGAATTTCATTAATTAAATAGATTAGTAATACCTGATGGGTCATGGATTTCAAGCAGATACAAAATATCTTCATTGAATTAACCATAATGACTTCCAACTTCAATTGCATTTGAATGTGAAAAAATTTATCCTTGAATTGTGTGATCCCTGGGGATGAATTAATAAGAACCTAAAAAAGGCATCCTAAAAAATGAATTTTATTTTCAATTGTACAAGAAATATAATTTCAAATAGCTTATGCATCACATTCCTCATTTAATGTAATACCTGAATATCATTCCTTGTACAATAAAAATCTGAATCCATGATAAATATTGAGTAAAAAATTCAAAATATTGAATAATAAATTATAATGTAAAAAATTAACATCTCACAATAAATAAAAAAACTAATTAAAATAGATGAGTTTAAAATAAATAATGTGATTGTGATGAAAATGAAATTCTTATAGTAGTAACATACCATGATAAAAAAGGAGAGTCGCATGGAGAAAAGGAGAATGTACCACATGTTAAAAAAACATAGTTCATTATTGTAGTACCATACCTTCACGTCAAAAGAATTAGATTATAACTATTGTACCATGAGGTAAATGAATATAGATTTGGTCCAAATCAGATATTTCCCAGCCCACTGATGAAAGGGAACTTATCTAAGAAGACCAAATGTGATGTACAATTTTCATTGTATAGTGTTTTGTAAATAAAAATTTGGAATCATTTAAAAATTAAAGATAAAGATAGATATTCAGAGTCAATATATGTATAATATTGAATTATCCCTGCCCAACAATTTTCTATGGCACATTGAAATATCTTTTTCAATACCAATTCCAATGATTCTTGACCTGAAATCATAAATCAAATTACTAAAATGATAATAATACCATGTGGTTCATTAATGATAAAAGAAAACATTTTAATTTTATGCCTGAAAATATATTGATATCACAATTTCACCCTTTTTAATGCGATTGATGTTGGAAGATTGAGTAACATCAGCTAAACCAAAGATTCCACCACTATATTGAAAACATTATACAACCAAACATGAAAACATATCATATTATGGGAATGTGAGAAGGGGAATTATTAGCTACTTCTAAAACAAGAACATTCCAAGAATGAAATGAAAATTGAATCACTTGTCACTCAGAATATGGGTTATATAATTTTGTAACATCTATCAAAGATAATTAAAAATCACTGAAAAAAATCATTTATATCTCAGTTAATTGAGAATAGATGGGAACAACATAAAACACATGATTTTCAATGATTGGCCTCACATCATAAGAGAATATAAAAAAAGGAACTAGAAAAAAACTCATAAAAACAATTAATTATATAACCATAATTATATTTTAAAAAAGTAGGAAAGAAATAAACAACAAAAATATCAAATGGTATGAAATTATAAACTGGTATTTGATAAGAAAAGGTTGATATTAGAGGCCGAAGAGAAATGATAGGAAGAAAAAAATTCTTAGCTTACAAAAACAAAAGCTTATTGGGACCCGATTCCTACCAATTTGTAAAACCCCGACCCCGGTTTCCTAGAGTCAGTGCTTTATTACATAACTTTGGCATGATACAAGGAATCATGTCCAGAAAGGCTGATCAGTTTAATATCCTTAGATGTAATACATACATAGATATGCTTTACATCACATCATGAAATAAAAAAACATTGTGTCCTATTTGAACACTCTTATATCCCTTAGCCTATTCCTGTAGGTTAATCATAATATACTTCTTTGCATCCTGGGGAATAATAAGAAATAATAAATGGGTGAGATCGGATACTCAGTAAAGATAACAATATAGCGGAAACTTTTATAAATATGTATAAAAATTTAAGGCAATGTATAAGACAAGAACAAATGCCTTTTAAACATAAACATCAGCATAATATGAAAAAGATAAATAATATAACTCCATTTACTTATTCACATGGTTATTCTAATAGTCCAATAATCACATGTAATATCAATATCCTATTTCATAATGATTGAATGCATAATTCTTAACATCACAACCACATAGTCATGGCCTTGTGCGAAGACTACAAATAAGATTTTGTCAAGGCCTTGTGCGAAGACACTAGTTTGTCTCATGAAAACTACTGAGGAATATAGGAGATATAGCGGGATCCACCTGTCACTTAATTAGTCCAATTTATTCCTCATATGAAAGGGTGAAACATAATCTAAATATTTGTTCTAAAACTAGCATACGAAATGTCAATATTCTAACCACAAACCCTGAATGCCATAAAAATACAACATCCACAGTCAAACATAACTCATTCAATACAATATGGATGATTGAAATATGATAAATCAACCTCAATCAATAATAAAATACACTGATGGATATTAAAAAGATTAAAATAGTCATTAAAATTATTTGAGAGATATATCCCCTTTTTCTTGAAAACATTTTAATGTCGCACTATTTATCAAAGAAGTTGTTTAAAAGTGATTTTTGAATTCAAGTGTCACATACCACTTTGAAAATTTTAAAAGTAATTTTAATTTCAAAACATTTATGTTTATATAAATAAATACATAAAACAATTTTTAAAACATGGACATTAATGAGTAATATTTAGAAGAATAAATATTTAAAACATTTAAAACAATATTTTTGTTAAAGAGTTAAAAACCAAATAAGAGACTCTTGAATAAAAGTAATTTAGGAATAACATTAATCAAAACATTATAATAACATGAGAATATAGAGATTCATGATATAATATGTCAAAGTAGAGTATATAAACCATATAAAAGTGAATTGGTGCATAACGACAAAGAGGACTTAAAGGAATGTAAATTGAGACGAAATACGTTTTAACGACTCTATCCTTAGATTAATGATGAATCAATGAAAAAATTATCTGTGAAAAATATAAATAAACTCAACACAATTGGATATTCAATGTAAATCAATAATTTTACATTCACACATATTCTTTTAAAAACAAAACCAATCACTAAGATGTTTAACTCAATGACTGGAAATTGATTTATGATTTCAATTAAAAAGGTCATATCAATGGAATGTGATTTTATAAATGGAGTTATTATGTGTGTAAAAGGTATATACCTATAAATAAGAGTTTAAATTACTACATAAATAATAACTAGGGATTACACATCTAATCTTGGAGTAAAATAATCAATGATGTATTCAAAAATCCAAATGAGTGGAAATTGAAAATGGAAATTCCCTTACTAATTTTGTAACATAACAAACATACACCCCATGAAATAAGTATAATACAATTAAGATGTAAATAACCATAAATTAAATTATATTACACAAATAATACAATAATGGGCACTACATACACCACACAAAATGAAATAGTGGCAATATATCATGAATCTCATGGGAATAAGAAGTGAGATGAAAACCCCTTACCCTGTTCTTTTCCATAGTCGAGGGTAAGTTAACCTCCTATATAATAGTTAAATAATTTTTATTGAATGACACAAAACAACATACATAAATATTATATCATACATGATCTTCTAACATTTCTTTGTTAGTAATATTTTATTAGTCTCATTGTTTTGGGTGTTAATTGATTTGTTATCCATTATATGTTTTGTAATGTAAGTCTTGTTTTTTATGGATAATATGTATTTGGTTAATATCTAGAATGATATAAAGTATTAAAAATTATTTTTAATCAACAAATGAAGATTAGTCATGAATGGTTATGATGGGGAATGTTATCTTATCGCGTCATGGAGACGGTAAGCCATACGTACGCACGAGCAACAATATCATTCTTTTCATGGTGAAATAGTTTATTGATGGATGATATATAATATATAAAAAATCATTAAAATGTTATATTTTTTATTAAAATTAGTTATACTCATTATTATAGCCATCCAAATAATGATGTTTTTTAATAAAAAACTACACCACAATGTGGAGACCTTAAGGCGTGTGTACGCACGTATGGTGAATTTGTGATTTATTGGATCAATAGAATAACGATTATGGGTGTACCATATTTATAATAACATCACAATATGTAGGATGTTCTGGAGTTGTTATTTCGGTATAGAATAATCATAGAAAGAGTAATTTGAAGAAGAAAAGAACTTGGAAGAGTGTGGTGAAATTATTACATCTTTTTCAGGTGCTTCTTTTTGATTTGCTCAAAAGGGCTACATAAGTTGCCTTTCTAATGAATGGAAGGGCACTAGGATGTATCCAAAAAGATTTATTTATAAGAGAAGGTGGTTATGGGAGGAAATCATCTCAACCAATGTGTTTTAGAAAAGATTATTTCACTATATTAACATGATTTTTTAGATTTAACTATTAGTTAAATAGTTTAACTTTAATCTTGCCTTCTTTTATTCTTACAATATATGGTTAATAAACATACTTTAAACTTCTAAAATAACCTAAAGTGGTTCAATAATTATATATATAATATTATTCATTCCCTATGGACATAACTTATATTTTTTGGAATATTATATCAACCAATAATATAGTATTTGCTTTAAAAACTCATTTAGATAAATTTTGACACTATTTAATATTTGGTTTAAGTGAAAATTATAAACACATTATTACTTCAAAAGAAATATTTAATCAACCCGAACATGTCATATTAACTTAGGAAATTATTTTCATTCATAAAAAGTCTCAAAGTACATTTATTTGCATATTTATAATATCAATTATTTTAATATATCATTAATATGGTACTTAATACATCATAATTGTGTCATAAATATATTTTATTTTATAATGTTTAAAAATTATAAATAAAATACCATTTTGTAAGAAAACGTTTTATCTTTTAATGAATATTTATAGTCGAATTTATCTTATGTATAACCATATATTAAAAATATTTTGGTTATTATACATTGAATATAACACTTTTAACTCTTCATTACATAAAATAATAATAAATGTCATAATCTAATCCATGTTGACCAAATGGATAATATTTTATTCCTAAGGTTTTTTTATTGAATTACACTAATCTTGTAGAATTAGGACATGTGTTAGGGTAATTATAATATCATTTTCACCTTTAATTACCCTATTTACTTCTAATAATGATAAATAAAATTCATAAGTTACTATTCAAAAAAAATTTATAATCTTATTGAACCCCATTTGAAAAACTGATGTCAGCTATTTCTCTCAATTTTTTTTAATTCAACTCATAGTAGTGATAAAATTATTTTTTATGCAAACATGCAAATGCTCCAAGATGGTGGGTAAAAGACAATAAAAAGTTCAATAAAATTTTATACAACTAATTTTATTATAAAAATGACTCCAATGAATCATATTGAACTAATATAGGTATTACGTATCTATATTGACTTAAATAAATAAATAAAATAATTATTTAAATAAAAATTGTCTTTTTAAAGAAAAACATACTAATTTTCACTATTCATCCTAAATTGAATGTTTTCATAAAAATACAAAAATTCTCCAAAAGATAATTTTGATATTTTAAATTAAAAAATGAAGTATATTTTACCAAATTTAGAACATATAAGTGTCATTAATTATTTTAATATTAATTCCCTTTTTCAAAACCAAAAAGCAGGTTTTTAAGAATTGAAACCTATCAAAAGATAGACATTTTTTTATGTCAATGTTAAATGTGAAATTACATAGAATGACATATATTGTATTAAATGATAAAAATATTATCTTATTATACTTACAAACCATTCAAATTCACAATTAAACATTATAAAATATTTTCATTTAAAAAGTTGTTTTCAATCAAAATGTAGTATTATTCACTACTAATCAAAATATAAATGTTACAAAAAAAGTACCAAAAATTTATCCAACATAAATTTTTATGTCCTAATTCTTAATAAGAATTTAATTTCATTAAATTGAATATATAAAAGTGTAAAATATTTGTTTTAAAAATGCATCTCTATTAAAATGTGGTAAAATTGCATTTTTGGAAAAAACATCTTTTATCTGAAAAAATGATGTTTTCATATATTATGTCTATGAAACACATAATATGAATTCTAAAATAATATGGAGTATATAAAATTCAAATTTCAGTTAATACTATTCATAACCACTTTTCGAATGGTTAGTTTGGTATGTCGTGGGGTGCTCGAACTCGGTATTGTGTGTAGCGCAAACTATTGAATTACTTTAAAAAATATAACTTACAATGAAGTCATAGGGTGATACATTCTTGCCCCCTTTTAAAAGTTGTATCCTCTCATTTTTAAAATTGGGCTTGGTAACTTCATTTAATGTCCCACACCGGAAAAAGAATCAACAAAACTATCACTTTAAGAGGAAAAAAAAGAAGTACAAAGGTCAGCCAAGATAACCCATACTAGGATTCCATGTAGAAAAAAATGGATATGGAAGATAAAATATGTTTCAATTTCTGATAGAGAGTGATAGAAAACATGATAAGTTTAAAGTTAACAACACGAAAACCACAAAAATGTGATGTGATAAACCATCATTAGTTTCGAGTAGGAAAAGTAAATGGACAATGTTTTTGTTTTAAGTTCCATTTCATAAAGTCGAGGAATTTATTAATGAGATTGACTATGAACATAAATATATATACATACTTTTTATGTAGAGTTTCATCCTTCAATAAATTCCTACCACTAACTCATTTTTTTTCAAAACGATGAGTATTCAAAATGACTTGGTCACACATGAAGTGCTAGAATCAACTTCTATAGAATAAAATGACTCACAAAGAATAAATTGTCCTTAAAATCCTTCAATATAATCCAATCTTATATTGAAACCCAAAACTTAGAAGAATTTGATTACTTAGTCTTCCATGTTAAATTGTATCTTCAAATAACATCGACTAATCCTAATATAATATACTTGAAAGTAATCGACCTAATCACATATTCTCTATGATAGGTTAACCATTTTTATAAATAACCCAAATTTCTATATATACACAATAAAAACCTAGATAAAAATCCACCCTGACTACTCAAATGAAATCACATAGTATTCTATTTTAATTCGGCATATACTGTTCCAAATAGAGCGAACGTCATCCAAAATAAAATTTATCACTTAACCACAAAATCATTTTCCTATACTAAGGATATCCATTTTATAAGACATAAGATCCCAAATCAACTTATTATTGATCAATAAAATAATTTTACCAAAAATAATTATTCAAACATACCATGGACATCACGTAGTCCAGTGGTAGGTGATAAATCCAAATCACACTCTGGTTGTGGGTTCGATTTCGGCATCTTTTTCTGACACGAAGGGTTGTCATGTGGTCTTCATTTTTTCTTTTTTAGATAAAATATATTTTATAACATTCCAAAAAATGAGATAAATTCCTCAAAATAACCATATCATAATGTAACCACAAATTTTATCTCATACATGTCATTTTCTTCCGAAAAATTAATAACAAGTAATTGCCTCAAATTCAAGGACAGTGTAACCCAAATGGTTCATTATAACAATATCCACAAAAGAAAAGATAATTTTTAATCAAATAGAATTTTCACAAAACAAAATGCATAGCTAAAAATACAAGAGAATAGTCTTCCAATGTAATCCCATACTTTTAAACATTTCTCCAGACATTTATTTCCACATAGGTTCTTCCTTGGCATAGAGGTTATCATGTAGAATAGAGCATTGACTCGGGTAATGCTTAGGTACTTTACCATTATGAAAAATGACTATAATTGGATTCATAGGATCTTTTTTATTTTCTTACATGGTGCTCTTTAATTCTCCTAGGAAATTATTACTTTATGTCCTTCTTTCCCACACATAATGCATTTCTCTGTCCCATTTATACACATTCCTAGGTGTCTCCTTCCACATTTCCTACATCATTGAAATTGAGCTTTCTTTTCTCCATGGTCTCCACTACTGGAGCTCTTATCAATCACTGCCTTTCTCTTATTTTTTGATTTTCTGAGTTGGATAACATATATGTTTTTGACCATAATTTTGGAAAATATATTTGGCATGAACATGATATTCTTTACACCTATCAAAATTCCATTTTGTTGCTCATTTACACAAATGTTCCCACCTTGTACACCATCTTTAATATTACTATGAATTCCTTTGAATCCTACCATTAACTAACACAGAAAGCATAGTGTGAGTCATAAAATCATTTATAGAATATAATAAAACTTATTTTCAATATAAATTGACCTTGGAATAATCCAAAATTATTTAATATCATCTTATATTAAAATCCATAAAATAGTTTTTAATGAAAATATGAATTATCCTATGCATATCCTCTTGGAGTGTCATGACCAAGAGTGTAGCAAGGCTCGTTGTCATGTTCCGGGATACCATGGGTCAAACCCAAAACTCATAGTTAGAGTTCTCATTCCTAGTTACATCTGTGTCAGAGCCTCCTGTACCTCCTCGTATCTAGTCAGGGATTTAATGTTTGGAATACCCACATAGTATTTACAATTCCAAATTTTGGGATATACTTCTATAATAATCCTCAATGTCTATATTTGGGTAATGTGCTCAAATTATAGTATTTCTAAATCTAGTTTCCATGTTTTATACTAAACTTCATTTGATACCAACTATAACAACCTGACCCTAGATACCCATAGTTAGTGCTTTATTACATAACATTAGCATGATACAAGGAATCATGTCCCGAAAGTCTAATTGGTTTTGTAGCCTTGGATGTACTAGATACATACATTTGATTTACAATACATCATGAAATAAAAAAACATTGTTTCCCCTTTGAACACTATTATATCCCGTAGCTTATTCATGCAGGTTAATCATTATATACTTCTTCGCATCCAGGGAAAAATAAAACATAAGAATGGTGGGAGAACAGATTCTAGGAAGGATAACAATATAGTGAAAATTTTCATAATTAAGAATAAACAATTAAGGAAATGTATAAGACTATATCAGAAGCCTTTTAAACATAAAATTCATCATAATATGGAAAAGATAAATCAAATAATGCCATTTACTTATTCACATGAATATTCTACTAGTCAAAAAATCACATGTAATATTAATAGCCAATTTCATAATGATGGAATGTATAATATCAGATATCATAACCACATAGTCATGGCATCGTTCCAACACTACAAATGATATTTTTTCAGGGACTTGATCCATGACACGTGTTTGTTACATGATATTACCGATGTATCAAGGAGATAAAGCGGGCTCTACGCATCATTTACTAAGTCAACTACATTCAGCATATGAAAGGGTGAAACATAATATAAAAATTCATATTAAAACTAGCATATGAAATGTCAATATTGCAACCACAAACCATGAATGAAAAAATAGCACATCCACAGTCAAAAATAACTCATTCAATACAGTATTATTGATTGTATTATGATAAATCAACCACAATCAAGAAGAAATAAACTGAAGGATATTTACATAGATGAAAATAGTCATTAAAACTATTTTAGAGAAATATCCCTTTTTTCTTGAAAACGTATAATTGTCGCACAATTTATCAAAGATATTGTTTAAAAGAGATTTTTGAATCAAAGTGTCACATACCAATTTGAAACATTTAAAATGAATTTTAATTTCAAAACATTTATGTCTATATAAATAAATATTTAGAACCATTTATAAAACACGGATATTAATGAGAAAGATTTAGAAGAATAAAAATTTGAAACTTTTAAAACAATATTTTTTGTTAAAGAGTTCTTACCCAAATAAGAGAAGCTTGAATATAAGTAATTGAGGAATAAAATTTATCAAAAAATTGTAATATCCTGAGAATAAAGTGATTCATGATATAATATGTCAAAGGATAGTATATACACCATTTAACAGTGAATTTGTGCATAACGACAATGATTTCTCAAAAGAATACAAATTGAGACCAAATACCTTATAAATACCATATCCATAGATTAAGGATGAATAAATGAAATAATAATGTGTGAAAAATATAAATGCAATCAATATACTTGGATATTATTTTTAAATGAATCATATTACATTCACACATATTATTTTAAAAACAAAACCAATGACATGGACGTTTAACTCAGTGAATGGAAAATGGGTTAATATTTCCCTTAGAAAGTTCATATCAATGGAATGTGAATTTATAAATGGAGTGATTATGTGTATCAAAGGAATGTCCATAGGAAGCGGAGTTTAAATTACTACATAAATAATAAATAGTGATTCCACACATAATCATGGAGTAAAATAATCAATGAAGTATGCGTAAAGCCTAATGAGTGGACATTGAAATTTGAAATTCCTTTACCGATTTGGTATCATATGAAACATACAACCCATGAAATAAGTATCATAAAATTAAAATGTAAATACCCCTAAATTAAGGTATATTCACAAATAATTAATTCATGGTTAGTATATACACCACACAAAATGAAATAGTGGGAATATAGCATGAATCTCATGGGAATAATAAGTGAGATGAAAACCCCTTACCTTGTACTTTTCCTAAGTCGAGGGTAAGTTAACCTCTTGTATAATAGTTAAATAACTATTTTTAAATTATACATGAACCACATTCATAAATATGATATCATATATGATCTTCTAATATTGCTTTGTTAATAATATTTTAGTAGTAACATTGTTTTGGTTGTTAACTGATTAGTTTTTCCATTATAGGTTTTGTTACGTAAGTCATGTTAGTTATGGAAATGATGTATTTGATTTCTATCCAAAATGATATGAAGTATATAAAAATTATTTTTCATCATCAAATTAAAATTAGTTTTGAATGTTTATGATGGGGAATGACATCTCATCACGTCGTGGACATGGTAAGCCGTACGTATGCACGAGAAAAAATATCATTCTTTTGATAGTGAAGTCATATATAAATGGATGCAATGTTCTATATAAATAGTCATTAACATATTATATTTATTATTTAAATTAGTTATATTCAATATTATAACCATCCAAATAGTGAAGATTTTGAATAAAAAACAACATTACGATGTGGAGACGGTAAGCTGTGCGTACGCACATATGATGACTTTGTCATTTATAGGATGAATAGAATAAATAAGATGGGTTTACCATATTTATACTAACATAAAAGTAGGTATTAGGTACTGGAGTTATTATTTTGGTATGGAATAAACAACGAAAGAGGAAGTGGAAGAAGAAAAAACATGGAAGAGGTTGTGAAATTATTACCTCTTTTTCAGGTGCTTCCTTTTGATTTGATCAATTTGGAATCTTAGGTAGGATTTATGATCAATGTAAGGACACTAAAATGTAGTGAAATTAGTTGATAAGATATTTAATTAGGGGATAAACAAGACAAATGTCTTTGGGGTGTGAAATTTATAGATGGGAAGTACCCTTTTATAATAGAGGAGATGGTCACTTTAGGAAAACCACGAAATATTATTCTATTATAAATCATTTTCGGTTTCTAATGGATAAGAATTGATTTATGTAGATACTATGGTGGGTAAGGGCCTAAATCCTCTCAACCAATAGGTTATAGACTAGATTAGGTCACTATATTAACCTTATCTTTTAGATTTAACTATTAGTTAAATAGTTTATCTTATACCGTGTCTTATTGTATTCTTACACTATATAGTTAATAAACATACTCTAAACCTCTAAAAGAACCTCAAGTGGTCAAATAATGACATATATAATATTTTTTAATCCCTTTGTCTGAAACATAGATTTTTAAGAATATTATATCAACCAATAATATAGTATTTATTTTAAAAACCCATTTATGTCAATTTTGACACTCTTTAGTATTTGGTTTTTGGGAAAATTATAACAACAAGTTTACATCAAAAAATATTATTTAATATACCCTAACCTGACATATTAACATAGAAAAATAGTTTAATTCACAAAAAGTCTCAAAATACCTTGATTTGGATATTTATAATATCATTTATTTTAAGCTATCATTAATAAGGTAATTACTGCATCTTCATTGTGTCAAAAATATATTTTATTATATAATGTCTAAAAATTATAAATAAAATACCATTATTTAGGAAATATTTTAGGATTTTTAATTAATACTTATAGTCTAAGTTATCTTCTATATGACCCTATATTAAAAATAGTTTTGTAATTAATCATTGAATTTAACACTTTTTACTCTTCTTCGAATAAAATAATAATAAATGTACAAATCTAATCCAAGTGGAAAAAAGGATAATATTTTATTCCTAAGGACGTTTTTACTCATATTACACTTATCAAGTAGAATTAGTACATGTGTTAGTGAATTTAAAATATCATTTTTTCTTTTAATTACCCTATTTACTTCTAACTATGGTAAATAAGAGTCAAAAGTTTTGATTCACTAAAAATTATATTCATCTTATTGGACAAAATTTTAATTACTAATGTCAACCGTGTCTCTCAGATTTTTGAAATTCAACTCACAATAGTGGCAAAATTACTTTTTATGCAAATTTGAAAATGCTCATATAAGGTGGGTAAAAGTCGGTAAAAATTTCAATAAAATTTTATACATCTAATTTTATTATAAAACTGACTCCAATGAATCACAGTGAAAAAATATATATATTACGTATCGATATTGACATAAATAATTAAAATGAATAATTATTTAAATAAAAAGTCATTTTTTAAACAATAACGTGGTGTTTTCACTATTCATCAAAAATTAACTGTTTTGAAGAAAATTCTAAAAAATATCCCTAAGCTAATATTTATATTAAAATTAAAATGTTAATTCTATTTTATAAAATTCAAAAAATAGATGCAGCATTTATTTATTTAAAATTAATTCCCTTTGTCAACACTAAAAAAAATGTGTTTTTAAGAAGTAAAATTTATCAAAAGATTGAAATGTGTTTATGTCAAATTAAAATGCTAAATTACTTATAATGAAATTCATTGTATTAATTGATAAATATATAATCTGATTATACATCGAAATAATTAAAATTTATAAATGAAGATATAAATTATTTCTATGAAAAAAGTTGTTTTTAATCGATTTTTTTTATTTGTCACTATTCATCAAAATATTAATGTTATCAGAAAAGTACCAAAAATTTATCCAACATAATTTTTTTTCCTAATTATAAATAAAAATTTAATTTCATTAAATTGAATATATAAAAGTGTCAAATATTGGTTTTAAAAATGGTTCTCCATTAAAAGGTTGTAAAATTGCCGTTTTTTTTAAATACTTCTTTAACCAGAAAATTTTAATTTTTTCATATATTAAGTCATAGAAACACATAATATGAAATGTAAAATTATATTGAGTATATTAAATTCAAAATTCATTTAATACTATTCATAACCACTTTTTGAATGGATAATTTTGTAATTCGTGTTGTGCTTGAACTTAGTGTTAAGTGTAGTGCAATATATTGATTTACATTAAAGATAATATGATACAATGAAATATTTTGGTGTCACATTCTTCCACCCTTTTTCAAAAATTGCATCCTCTCAATTTGAAAATAGGGCATGTGAACTTCATTGAAAGTCCCACATTGGAAAAACAGTTAATAAAACTATCACTTTAAAAGGAAGAAAGAGAAGTACACCGGTCACATGAGATAACCCATACTAGGATTACATGTTAAAAAACATGGATATGGAAGATAAAATAAGTGTCATGTTCTGATGGAGAGTGAAAAAAAATATGATCAGGATAATGTTAACAACAAGAAAACCAAAAACTTGTGATGGGATAAATGGTCATTAATTTCCCAGTAGGAAAAGTAAACAGACAACGTTCTTGTTTTAAGTTCAATTTCATAATGTTGAGGAATTTATTTATGATATTGACTAAGAAAATAAAGAGATATACTTAATTTTAATGTAGAGATTCATCCTTTAATAAATTTCTACCACTAACTCATCTTTTTTTCTAAACGATGAGTATTTAAGATGACTTGGTCACACCTGATGAGCTAGAATCGTCTTCTAGAGAATCACATGATCCAAAATGGATAAACTATATATTTACCTTTTCATTATAGATTAAACAAAACCAAAATGGTTATTACAAGATCAGGTGGTCCCCAAAAAGTATAATCCTCTAGATAAATAAATATTAATATTAATTTCTAAAATTAAACCAATATTTCCCAAAGTACAATAAATAAAATTCAATAAACAATTGTCCTTAAAATAATTCAATATAATCCTAACAAATTTTAAAACCCAAAACTTAGAAGTATTTTATTACACAGTATTCCACATTAAATTGTATCTCCAAATAACATTGACTACTCTTAAAGTCACATACTTGACTGTAATTATCCTAATCACATATTATCTATGATAGGTTAATCATTTCCAAAAATAACAAAAATCTCTATAAAACATAAATAAAAACATAGATAAAAATCCAACATTACTCCTCAAACGAATTCCTATAGTATTCTATTTTCATTAGGCATATACTTTTCCAAATAGAACAAACATCATCCAAAATAACATTTATCATTTAATCACCAAATCATTTTCCTATACTAAGGATATCCATCTGAAAAGACATAAGATCCCAAATCAACTTAATATAGATCAATAAAATCATTTAACTATAAAAGAATTATTAACACAAACTAGGGACTTTACGTATTCCAATGGTAGGAAATAATTCCCAATCGCACTCTGGTTGTGGGTTCGAGTCCCACAGCTTTGTCCGACGTGATGGGTTGTCACACGGTCTGCATATTTTATTTTTTCAAAAACTATATTTTTTAAAATTCAAAAAATGAGATAAATTCCTCTAAATAACCATAACATAATTTAATCACACATTTTATCGCATACCTCACATTTTCATCCCAAAAATTAATAACCTACAATTTCCTCAAATTCAAGGACCATATAAACCAAAATAGTTCTCTATAATTATATGCACAAAATAAAAGATAATTCTTCCTCAAATATCATTTTAACATAACAAACTGCATGGTTACACATACAAGAGAATAGTCTTTCAACGCAATCCCTTACATTTAAACATTTTTCAATCCATTTATTTCCACATAGGTTCTTCCATGACTTAGTGGTTATCCTATAAAATAGGTCATTTACTTTGGTAATTCCAAGGTCCCATACATTTATGGCAAATTACTGTAATTATATGCTTAGGATCATTTTTATTTTCTTCCACAGTACAGTTTATTTTTCATAGAAAATTCATTAATTTATCTTCATATTTCCCACACATAATTCATTTCTTTGTTCCATTGAGACACGTTCCTTGTTGTCTCCTTTTACATATTCTTCCTGAGGGAAATTGATCTTTGTTTTCACTATAGTCTCCACTGCTGGAGCTCTTATCATTAGCTTCCATTCTCTTATTTGTTGAGTTTAGGAGTAGGTTAATATATATGTTGTTGATTATATTTTTTGATAACATAATCTTCATGAACACGATATCTTTTATACCTATCGACGTTCTATTTTGTTGCTCATTTCCACCACTATGACCGCCATGGAAATCATCCCCAATGTTACTATGACTTCCTTGGAATCCAACCACTGACTAACACAAGAAAGAACAGTGTGAGTCAAAAAATCATTTTGATAATATCATAACAACTCATTTTCAATGAAAAAAACCTTATGGTTAATCAAATGATATTTATTCTCATCTTATGTTAAAATCATTCAAACCAGTTTGTAATGAAAATGTGAATTATCCTATTTATATCCTCTAGGAGTGTCATAACCAATTGTGTATCAAGGCCTGTTGTCGTGTATCAGGAAACCCTGGGTCCAGCTCGAGACTCCATGTTGGAGTTTTCACTCCTTAGTATATCAGTTCCAGAGATGCCTATACCTGCTCGTATCCATTCAGGGATGTATTGTTTGAAAACCCCACATTATATTTACATTACCAAAATTTTTGGATGTTCTTCTATACTAATCCTCAATGTCCATCTATGATAATTTTTTCTAATAATATTTTTTCTAAATATAGTTTACAAGGATTATACTAAACATACACTAATACCAACTGTAACACCCTATCCATAGTTACCTAAATTATGTTCTTAATTACATAACATTTTCATGAAACATCGAATCATGTCCTGAAATGCCGATCATTTTAGTAGATTTGGAATTACTTGATACATACATATGATTTAAATTACATCTTTAAATGAAAAAAATGTTTCCCTTTTGAACACTCATATATCCCTTAGCCTATTCATGCTGGTTAATTGTAATATACTACTATGTATATTGGGAAAAATAAAACAAAAGAAAGGAGTGAGCTTAGATGCTCATTAAGGATAAAAATATAATGGAAACTATCATAAAAAAGAATAATCTTTTAAGGAAATGTATAAGACTAGAACACAATCCTTTTAATCATTAACTTCATCATTATATGGAAAAGGTGAATCGATTAATGCCATTTACTTTTTCACATAGATATTCTACTAGTCGAATAATCACATGTAATATCAATAACCAATTACATAATGATTGAATGCATAATGCTGGTTATCATAACCACATAGTCAACGATGCATCGATGAGCTATAGTAGGGTCCACCCATCACATACTAAGCCCACTACATTCCCCATATGAAATGGTGAAACCTAATTTAATAATTCATTTTAAAACTTGCATATGAAATGTCAATATTTTAACAACAACCCATGAATGGAATAAAAATATCTCATCCACAGTCAAACATAACTCATTCAATAAAATATGGATTCTTGTATTATGATAAATCAACCTCAATCAAGAATTAAATAAACTGAAGGTTATTTACATAGTTTAAAATAGTCATTAAAACTATTTGAGAGAAATATCACATATTTCATGAAAACATTTAAATGTCGCACATTTTATCAAATGTGTTTTTTAAAAGAGATTTTTGAAATAAAGTGTCACATAACCCATTGAAACATTTAAATGGAATTTTAATTTGACAACTTTTATGTCCATATAAATAAATACTTAAAACCATTTTTAAAACATTGACATTAATTAGAACAATTTAGTAGAATAAATATTTAAATGTTTTTAAAATATATTTTTGTTAAAGAGTTCCTAACCAAATAAGAGTTTCTTGAATACAAGTAATTGAGGAATAAAAATAATCAAAATATTTTAATATAATGTAAATAAAGGTATTCATGATATAATATGTCAAAGGACAGTATATACACCATATAAAAGTGAATTGGTGCATAACGTCAAAGAGGCCTCAAAGGAATGTGAATTGAGACAAAATACCATAGTGAAAAGGTATATTTAATGGTAATATTCATTTAATGAAGATATTAAAGGCAATGATTATTATACATACAAAATGAAAAAACCATAATAAAGAATTTATAATGGTATTTTTATGTCTCCTTGCAACACAACATGTGAATATTATTTTCAATTGACATTAGACATCAACTGGTATCAAGAACACATATGGCACGTTTCAAGGAGAAAAATACCATGACATGTATGTATAAAAGTTATCCCATTAGTGGTAGATTTCTATGAATAAATTCATGATATTTATATTTTCATATAAATCCTAAAATTTGGCTATCCCTATAAAAAGATGTAGTTTCATGTATGATTTTCACATTTCTGATATTGATTTTTTTTAATATTCTTATTTTCAGTGGGGAGTGACTATATAATAATTAGTCATAAATTAATCCAATTGGATCTTTTATTTTTTTTTTATAGGTGTCTATAGATTCATCAAATATCATGAAAAATTTTATGTATATTACATAATGAAGTAGATCCAGAGTTCGAACCACAATATTTTATTTCCATGGAAAACATTTATTCTTCGGGAAATTCCATATTTTTTCCTAATAATACTTGATAATAAATTTAGTTGTTCAATCATTATCTCATGGATTAGACAAGATCTCTAAAGAAAGGGGATAATATATAAATTTCATGAGGAAAGGGGAGAAGAACATATTATGAGACTACGAGAATTATTTTATTTTATATATTCCCATATATTATAGGAGATATAATATTTACCACATTTTATTTATTATCAATAGAGGGAAGTAGTATATCCTTAATGTTGATTTGAATTGTTGTATTAAATATAAATCCAATGTGGGAGGTTGAAGTGACACCAATTCATTAATAGAGATATCGGTGTATTTTTTGTTAATGCGTTGTTTGTTCGTTTTTAATGTCATTGTTATAAATGGGAAAATGGTTGATGGATTGAGTATCCACAATTTTCCTGAAAGAGGAAAAATATTTCGTTTCACTCATGGGAAAATGAATAGATAGATGTTGGACACATCCTTATGATATTTCATTAATAGAGATAAAAGCTACATGGTTGGTTAAATTAAAGTCCAAATGTGTGATAGAACAAATCCTTGGAAATTAATTGTTGAATATCGATTAAATCAATGTTCAATACTCATGGATGATGGAAAAAGTTATGTCTGAAATTAAATGTTTATTGAAGATCATAGAAATAATATAACATGAGTATTATTATGATATAATTGTTTAATTAATGGAGATGAATAATTCTTGATGGTGTGGAAAATTTCACAAAAGACTTTTGAATAGTTTAATGTTATTAATGTTTCCCTAAGTTGACTTGACATGAATCTTGTCGTAATTGAATAAATTTTTAATTTCGAGTTTGAAGGAGTCAAATGGAAAAACATATATTCATTTTGGGTTATTTGTGTTATGCATAATATTTACATACTACACCATGGTAGTTATTTTAGACATTTTATGAGTCACATGAGAGGAATAATAACACTATATATGTGTCAGTTTATATATAACCAGATATATGTATGAGTCATGATGTCGTCTGGATGTGTCATCTCACTCATTATATGGGGTATTTTAGGCTTTATAAGAGACATCAAAGGCGTTATGTGAGTGATAACACAATCTAAAAGAATCATTTCGAAACAAAATATGAGTAATATTAGATTTAAAGATGATTCAATCGTTAGTGAAAATTCATAAATTATGAAAGATAAAAAAATGTGATCTCAAAAATTAATTTATGAAGTAATAAATTATTTAGAATTATGATTGAGATAATATCCATTATGTTAAACATAAAAAACTGATAAATGGGCATGTTATTTGAGATAGATAATAAAGAAAAAGTAATTTTTTTATATTAAATATAATATCAATGGTGGATGAATTTATGAGTTATGAAATGATGTTTCATTTTCTGATTATCATATATGGAAATGAAGATAAATTTTATGATGCAGATGAGGAAAAAAATTTCTATTAAATAAAAAACATGAATATGGATCAATGATTTCTTGTGTGAAAAGAATATATTTGAGCTTATTGAGAAGTAAATCAAATAATAAAGAATATATGAGAAATTAATGAATCCTGATAAAAATATTATATATTAATTAAATGTACCATTATATTGTGATGATAATGGTTATGATTTTAATAGTATTTAAATATCCCAATTCTATTTATTATTCTTATAGTTAGTGAGATGATTGATATTGCGAGTTTTCTAATGATCAAGATGAATATTTATAGGTTTTATTAGAGTCCCTCAATTTTGAAAGAGATGTGATCAATAAAAATATGCATTATTGTATGGTTTTAATAATGTTATGGACAATCTATCAAGTGAATATTCTCATAAAAGTTAATTTTTTTTAAAAATGAACTGATTCTTATTTGAAGTAAATAATAGATAAATTATTCTAAGATAATAAGAGATGTAAAATTTAACTAATATAAGAAAGGGAATTCCAATAAAAAAACTGGAGACAATTTTTGAGGTGGAATAAATAAAGTATATCATAGGAGAACCTCAATGTATAATATATTCAAAAAATGAAGAATATGGAATTGAATGTGTTGGTATTTTTTAAATTAAAATTAAATTATTTTTTTGGTAGTTAAAAAACTAATAAAATATAGAAATAAAGAGATAGTGATGTTTTTATAGGTTTTCAATACCATGAACATTGAGATGAGAAGAAGAAATGATTCCTCTTAGGAGCGACAAATATGGATCTAGTACATCAGTGAAGAGAAGATCATTTTGGTGTCAATGTTAAATGAATAATTGTATCATATGAAAACTATTGTTGTAAATGATTGAAAAGGAGAAGATAGTGTTTAACCAAAAAATGATAAATATTTTTTTCATTGGTATTTGGAAATTCATATATTAAGTAGATGTTGGATAAGGAAATATTAAACGAGCTAATTTTGTGTAGAATACAAAAAAAATCTTTTTAAAAAAATATAGAGTTGAGAATAAAACAAAATTCTGAGCAACAAGTATGTATTATAGAAACAAAAATGATTGTTGATGATTTTATTAAGAGATGAAGAAGATCCATCCCTGTTATGTAAATATATCCCTGTATTAAACAGAGACCTACTTTAAAAATGACTGTAAGTAATAAACTTGTATATACATTTTAGGAAGATATGGAACCTTTTCGACTTAGGGTATGTATAAACATAACAATGTAATGCTTTGATTTCAGTGTATGGATGAATTTGAGGATGTCCTATGTGAAAACAGAAGTGTATACATACTGATATTTTTTATAGTGGTGGGAACCAGAAAATCTTTATAATTAGATATACATTATAGTGGGGAATCCATGATTGATGAAAATAATAAAATATGGAATTGAGTAGCCCATAGAGATGAACACTGTAAAATTACTACAACCCATCTTTAATTTATTTACATTCACAACATGTAGTTGATTTTCTCATGATAAAAAATAAATGTATCCTACTGTCTTATGTAGAGATATAATTTTACAACGAAATGGTGTAGAAGTTATAAATAATACTTGTATTTTGTTATAATTTAAAAGACACTAGATTCACTTCCACTTCGGTTTCTACATCAGTTCTAAATATTTTTTCACTTAGTAAATGTAAAATATTATATCTAAAAAAACCCTTCACTGACTGCATTTGTTGGTATTGGATTAATTTGAATCTGGTTATGCCTATTCCCAAAGATGTATTTTCATTGTATATGATAGAAACATCATAATAAAATAATTAAGAACAACAAATATCATGATTTTATCTGTACAAACATAATGAAATGATCTGAGAACTATAAAAAAATATAATTATGTGAAATTTACAACTACATTAATAACAAGAACTCAACTCTATCTTGAGATTATTAATCAATGACGGGATTGATCATTCGATCCTCCGTTGGATAGTAATATCAATAGGTGAAGAGGATACCATGTGGAATCCCACTCATGGTAATACACACATGGGTAATTGATCTTTTATCATAACTGATTGTCTTCCATATGCTATGATGGTGCTACCGATAATGTTGCATCACTCACCACTGACCTCAACACATTCATTAGTATTTAAAGTATTGATTAATAAAATATAATTATTGAGAGGGATAAGATATGTATAATGTATTATCTCATAATTGAGAGAAAACACTATAATGTGTCTTCATGGGGAGAAATATATAGGGATTAAATCAGTGTGCATAATTAAAATATTTCCATACAATAAATTTTTTTTATCGAGTATATATTGATCTAGGGTTAGAGGATTGATAATTTAACATATTACCTTGAAAAAATATCAATACATAGAGGAACTGAAATCTAATGAAATTAGTAATATTATTATTTATTTTATGTGGGAACATTTCATAGATAATATAAAAAATAATAAATTAATATTTATTTTTTTAATGAATTTTAGTTTATCAATTTTATTATAGGTGTTACATCCCACCCCTCATCATTTTATTTTGTTGAGTTAGGGGGTGATACTTAGCCATAAGTGATGTTCCCAAGGTGTAAAAGTCTAGAAATAAATGTTGAGGGATTCAATTATATTTCGGTAACGATTTTACCTTTTAATTAAAATAACCAACAAAACATTCCTTTATCAAAACCTACTGACCAACTACATGATTCATGTCCAAAAAATTTATCCCAAAACAACAAAATCATAATACCATCATAACCAAATCATAATAATTGATAATCAATATATTATGAGGAGGATTAAATGATAAAACTCAAAGGCGCTATGACAGAAATCCATTGCTCTACACTAATCTCAATTTTCCATGAACTAGAAGTCCACCCAATCATCATGATTCACTACACAATAAATGATATCCATTACCTTTAATTGTGTCTCAGAAAAGAACCTCTACCCCATCTCCATGGTTACAAAGTAGGGGTGAGTACTAGTACTCAGTTTGATATTGCACATGAATTCCCAAAAGGTGACCTTAGGATAAAACCGATTTGAGCATTTATGCATACCTTTTTTATAAAATCATGAAACAAGGAAACAATCTTCAATAATCAATACACTACCTTACCACACAATTTTTTTCAAAATCAACATAATATCTGGGAACGAAAATAAAAACATGTCATTGACAATTTTCCAACACATATTAGCACATCCCAATTAATCTTGTGTGGTTACATACATAAAAA
Source organism: Viscum album (assembly GCA_963277665.1). NCBI lineage: Eukaryota > Viridiplantae > Streptophyta > Magnoliopsida > Santalales > Viscaceae > Viscum > Viscum album. The sequence continues at coordinate 1,371,033,114 of OY728136.1, forward strand.
ATCTATATCCTCGAACAAAGCACAGGAGCTCAGTGTTCACTGATGATGGAACTTCACTAACATAACTCATCCCATTTTTATAGTGTTACTTCATGACCACTATTTTGTGGTACTTATCAACCTTGACCAATTCCATCCAACCCTTTCTTATCCGCATAAGAATGAAACCATGCCAATCACATTTTCCAAAATCACATTAAAAAAACTTTTCCAAAACAAAGACACACCATAATTTCTGAACTAAAAAAAATTATGAAAATCAACAATTCTAATGAAATCAATAATCATTTCAATAAAATCAACATTTGTTGAGAATTACATTAAACCAAATCCATTCCAAATATCATTTTAATAAAAAAACCATTTTATTGAAACCATGTTTTCCAACCATTTCCCAAAAATCAAATATGCCAATGATTTTAAAATAATTATTTTAAAATCCAAAATCAGGCACATTACATAGTAATAGCCCATTTTTTACAAATCCCCAAAATATCACAAAATGGGTGTAAAATAATATTTTCAATTCAAAAAAATCTTCAATTTCAAGAAACGAATCTTAATATGAAATTAAGACTTAATGATATATAAAAATGTACTACACAGAGAATCCACATACCTTAGTCTTTTTAAAAAATCACCAAACACACCCCTACACAACCCCTCTGGGTGAACCTTCCAAAAATACACTTCAAACTCTTTTCATAGCGTTAAAAAACCAAAACACTGCCTTTTAGGCAACCAAAACCCTAGATCCAGATTCATTGGATGTATATCTGGAAGACTAATATTGAGGGAGATGTTGATCTAAGAAAATATACAAAACAACCAATGGGAGAGACATACCGAGGGATCCATTCCATGAAACATCTAGGATAACTATTCAATCCGCCTCTAAGTTGAGTAAGAAATGTGAAAAAGAACTTGAGAAGATTTAATACTAAGTGATGTTCATTTGGGAGGAGAAAAGGTTGGTTTTGGGTAAGCCCCATAAAATCCACTTAAAAATCCCTTTTAAAATCGATTCACAGTTTAGTTGCAAAGTTAGGAAAATTGTGGGCTAACCGTATACATGCTATTATGGGAAGAGGGTTCCTTGTAGGGTTGGACTGCACGGTTAGAAAACCTGTGTTCTGACCACACGAAACTCCACTATATCATGATGCATGGTTTACTTGGGTGGCTATACAGTTTGGTAATCCAGGTCCCTTAACTAGGTGTGATCTCCCTTGCTTCTCACTCCACTTTCACAATTACCTAGGTTTGTTGCACAGTTTCCACTAATCATTCTCATATTGTTTACACATATAAATGATTCAAAAAATTCTCAGAACCTTTCCAAAATTTCTTATATATTATCCAACCAATTTTCCTACATAAAAAGACATAAACAAGGGTTACATACCTTAAACCGGGGATCTTACAACTGGGAACCTGGCTTTGTCCATCTTCCTTCCCTAAACGTTTCCTCAACAGGAATATTAAAAATTAATCAATTGATAAATAAATAAATAATATTATTGTTAATAGCCTTGTGAATAAATATTTATTTTAATATTCAGATCTTATAAAATATAGAATGAATATATGAGATCAAAAATTATTGAATAAAAATTATTATTTCTTCTAGAGAATAAAATCTTTTCTCTTAATAGAATTTAATTCTAATTTTACTGAAGTCTAATGAAACATTATGTATGTGACCCTATTGACCTCTTCCTTAGTTTAATTATATATTTTCCATTATTGTCAAATATTATCATCCAGTTATATGTAAAGTTATCAATAGTGGTATATGTTTATTCTATAATGGTGAAAACAACATAAGAATGATCGATGTGTAATATAATTACATTCTCTAGATACCAAATCAAATTGGTTGCATACTCATATCATCAACCTATATGATTGATATTCTTTTTTTTAGTTCTTTAAATGAAACCCTTTTTACACCATGTTAAATGAATAATGTTTCTCAAATCCATTCCAATCCTAGGGATGTGATATCAACATCCATAAATATAGAAGATGCAAATCATTTCTCGACTTATTCATTAATTATATATCATTTTTATACACCCAATCAAAAAAAAAACACCATCAAAACAATTATCATATTTTATAAAAATACACATTAATACATGTATCATGATATATATTAATAATACTCTTAAGTTTTAATGATAAATATAGAATTTCCCAAATAGTGTATCCAATGACATGAAATCATGTGAATTTTAACTAGCGAGTATTTCCCCATAAATTTAAATCTTAATGACTAACAAGTCCAAACAAATTGAGATAAATCCTAATTCAATTATGAGTCTTTTAACATGATATTTTATAAGATCTAGTTATCATCATATGATATCAGACAACCATATGAAATATATTTAAATAATATTATCATATAACATCATGGTTTTCATCATTACATGGACCAGATATAGCCTTTTCAATGAAACATATACACTATAAAATTATCAAATTAATGTTATATATAAAAAAGATTATATATATGATACCATATTGAATTAATATTATGATATTTTAATATATTTATATTCAATATTACTAGGTAGTCAGTTATAGTGAATAATCTCTAATATCCTCCAACATACATTAGAGGCAACTACAAAATAAAATTTTCATTTGTTACACTTTATCCATGATTCCATTGAGTATGGTTGTATCTATTCGGCTTACACAATTATTATAAGGATAAGGATAGTTTTTCTAAACTTTTTTATGACTATGATATTACTATAACTACAATGATGTGATAAAATACCCTAAGTAGTAAAATCCCCATTTATCTTCCATTTTATTGTGTTATTAGAAACATGATACCATGAATAATACCATTTAAAATGGTTATCATAATAATGATAATACTATACATATTGGTATAACCCAATGATAGAAAAAAATCATTGATAAGTTTATTATAAATCTAAAATCGATGAGAAAACATACCCAGTTATTATAAATATTGAAACTATATTCTCTAACAAGTTTATATTTGATATTACATGGATATAATTATATTCATGATAAAATTGATAAGATTTAAGGCTAGTGTTGTATCCCCTTGAACATAATTATTCATATTTTACTGTTAATAAATTACTACTCTAGTTTTCTTTCTTATGTACAATCAGGTAGTTATAATTTTTAGTCTATGCATTTCTTCCAGTTCTATCTGACATATATTCATTAATATTTATGTATAAAAATATCATCCACATTTTCATGTCACCGGGTCTGAGATATATTCCAATCATTTAATTTATGATATTCAATTCATAATTATCTCTTCTTGTTCACACACAGATTATCCTATAGTCATACCATATAGTGAGATACTATAAACAATTTAGTCAATATGTTTTCTATTGTGTATTTATCTATGACATTTTAAACAAATGTCCTATGTATATATTAAATATCCCATATAACTATGTCAACAGAACATATTCCCTATAACATTGATTTCTACATTAGTTCATACTTGATGAAATAAATTCATTTTTCTTCAAAATAGGTATGACTATGTAGTTGTTTTCTATACGGTATCAATATATACGTCTTGGTAAACTATTGTAGTCCCAAGGAAATCTTATAGTCACCAATCACTTCATTATTACAAAAAAATATTCTATGATCACTATTTCTAGTAATATTCCTAAATTTATTTTTAAAATTTGTATATATTTATTGGTATTCATTGGTGTCACTAAAACTATTGGTTTTCCTACATGGATATCCTTCACAAGGTCTCTATTAAGAAATATCGTCATGAAATCCATTTCCAAAATGTAATGATTAATGAAAATATTTCATAATTATAATTCAAATGGTATTATCATGATGATTAATATAACTATTTTTTCATTGATCACATAATCAAAATTTTTAAAACATTCAATAATATAGAAGGATTAATGTGAATAGTCTTGACCATCAATTTTTTTATCTTGAATAGCCACTAGAGCAATCAAATAAATTGAAAATTCCAAAATAAAAAATCATTAAATTTTAGTGTAAGATACCAGAACGCGCTATGTCACGTTATTCATTTATGTTTTGGTTTATGTGTCTTTATTTTGTTTAATAAAATTATTGCCTCATGTGTAAGGAGGCCCAATTTTGTATACAGTTTCATAGTGTATAAAATAAGGGAAGAATGGGCATCCAGTGCATGATTCATGGTTAGATCATAGTTTTTAGTATCTTTGCCCCAAAACTATGACAAAATGGAGGAGGGGTTTATGATTTGAACAAACCATGCATGGGGGAAGGAAAAACATTGTAGATTTGGAAAGATCCATCCCACATGTGTTGAGTATGATTTTTAAAATCATACAATATTTCTAGGTAACCATGTGGACTGGACCCCTTTGGATAGGTGGATTAATATAGTTGGTGCATTGTTTTTCCAACCGTGTGACTAAACCATGCACCCCATTATAAGTTTGATTTACCACTTGTACCTCTGGGTCCTTAAATTTTGTAAATGAGTATTTCTCCACATTCATCTTCCAAAAACCCCTGTAATGAATTAGAACTCCCAATGCTTCCAATGGATTAACCACCTTCTATTCTTGTCCATATAGCGGAACTTTTTTTGCGAATAAAAACTATGTGTTAGTCTAATACTGCCCTTTTTCCCTTTTTTGTATTTCGTCTTGTGTAGTTTCTATTATTCGTATAAATCCCTAAAAAGATCATTTTCCAACCGATCATAGGATATTCCTTAGAAGGGTGTTCAAATCTATGTTAATGGACAATATTATGTTAGTGTTCATCTATGGAACCATGTTAAGTGGTCAACAGGTTTTACCCCATAGCTTGATGTTTGATGTGTGTGGGTATTTCATTGTGAAATAGGTAACTAACTTTTTTTTCAATTGACATATTTATATAGATATGTAAAATTTGATTGTTAAATAATTAATTTAACCCATCATTATCCCTACGGGATGTATATAGGTTGATTATAATGGTTATAGGTCCACCCATGGGTTTTTTGATCTACCAATCATAGAAAATCATAATATTGATCATAGTTTTAATTTGTGATATAGTAGATCCAATGATAAATCTAGTGATTCTTTATCTTGACTTACGAATCAAAATTCATGGTAGTCATTCCCAGTTATAGGCATGGACTAAGGGGTTGTTTGAGATTCCATGAATTGTTTAAATGAATTAAAGAGAATGTATTACATGAATTATGGTTGTAACTGAGAATGTGTGAGTAAGTACGTCTTGAAGATGACCTAGGTAGGAAATGAACCATAAATTGTGTAAGATATGTGTGTTGATTTAATTTGGGGTATTGAAATTATTTATGTGATGGATGGGGAATAAATCACATGCACATGACTTTTTGGTATGTGGTGAATTCAATTAAGTCTCCTCCCATGGGTTGAGATGGAACAAGTCTCTAAACCCATCCCTTAAAATCAGGGTTTATAGAGTCGTACTGAGGTACTAGGCACCTAATGATTTAATTTATTAATACCTCCTAGATTGAGGCTCAAAGGTGAGTGTGATGAGTTTACTATGTTTTTTATTCCCTAGTGAGATAGGGAACATTATTATTTACTTATTTTTAGGGATTACCTGGCATAGACCATTGTGTTATAAAGAATTTTCCTAACACATGGAATAGATGATTGAAATTGATTAATTGAATATTATTACAAAATAGAATGATTTACCTTTTTTTATCGTGATATTCATTTCTTACATGTGTTCACCATATGTTTTTACAAGATATTTTATAGACCCCATTGGTGGTGTCTTATTGAGTTTACTCACTCCCTACTTGGTCCACAATTGGGTACCCAAGAAAATTTCATGGTAGTTTTTTTTGGACCGGGGAAAAGGCACCATGTCAGAAGGTTGAGTTGGGTGTGGTATGTTCCTGAATTAAGGATCTAGACATGGATTTAGGAATAATTTTTTAGATTCATCCATTTTATTTATTTGAGGATTTGTCTGCACTTGGTACAACATGTCATGACATATCATTTTAACTATTTGGTGTAGGCCTTATACACTGTTTTTTGAAATAGTTGGTAGTGAAATCTTATTTGTTAATTTATATTTATTCCTCTACTTAATACTATTATATAATATTTAATAAATCAATTTAGAGGGTATAGTCTCCCCATGTGATTAATTAAACACTCGTAACTAATTTTCAGCCTCTGGAGTATGAGGAGGTGTGCTTGAGGTCATCTGGTGACCCAGCTCAGAGCACCAGTTTAGTGACCTTTGGGTTTGGGATGTTGGAATGTCATATCACATAAGGTTTTTCTATTGTATTTATATTTGAGGATAGAGGATGAGTGATTTGGTTGTGTCAGGGTCATGGAAATGATATCATTTTCAGAGTAGCTAACCCATGTGTGAGGGAACACTATAGTTCCCAGGGTGGGATTGTTGTTCATGATGTGTGTTGTTACAGTAGAATGATATTTGACAATTTGGTTTTTCACTTGTTGTGGGATTTGAATATTTTATGATATTTTACTTGTGTTTGGAATGAAATGATGTTCTGCGTTCATGCATAATTTTATGAACATGGAGAAACATGTGGAATGAATCATGGTAGGGACACACGAGGAATATGTGTGAGACCTCAAGGGTAAAATGCATTTTATTTTTGGAAATTTTATGGAATGATGTTATTTTTAAAAATTATGATGAAATTTTTTAAATATTATGAATTAGATAGAATGGAAAAATAATAGATCTTTGCGAAAATTCATAAATGGGATGAAATAATAGTTGTGAATTTTTTTAAAGATGTGAGGTGCCTATAAGAGAAATATTAACATTGTGGAATTGTAAATGGTAAAGTGGATTATTAATGAAAATTCCTGGGGATGTTTGGGTAGATTACAACCATTTGACGTGTACCCTCAGTAAGTATGGATGGGGGTACTGATAGAGGTGAAGTAATATCATATTAGATAGTTTATAAGAAATGGAATGCTTATGTACTATAGAGAGACCTATTTTTTGGTAACTATGGATTCATTGCCTTATGTGTTCTAAGATGTGTGTGTATGGAGACATATGATGATTCCACCATGATGCCACATTTAGATTTAGTGAAAAATGGTTATCTCATAGGAATCTCATAGAAAATATGAGAATCGAAGCACAGTGGGCTAGGGTAATAGGGGAGAGGACTACTTCCATGAGAACTTCACTTGTTTTATGCAGATGGTGGATTCATATCCAGGGGGGTTGTTTCAAGCATGTCCGAGATGAAAAGATAGTTTAAACAATAAAATATTCATTATTTTGCTGGAGAGAGTGTCACTAATGCTGTATAGTTATGGATATAACCCATTTAGATGATTCATGATCACTTAGAGACTCATGCTGGGAACTGAGTCAATATTAAGGAATACGAGGTTTCAGGGTAGGAAAAGTGTTGGTGGGATGTTCTGGTTCAGACCTAGAATGATGAATGTATGATATGGAAATATTTCCATTAAATGGTTCTAAAACATTTACATCTAGAAACTGTGATACATGAGAGGTTTTAGAAGTTTAGGTGGTTGATGCAGGGTTCAATGTTAGTGATGGATTATGTTAGCTGCTTCACCAACATGCAATGCTCTGTTCCATTTTGGTTAGCAATGAGCTGTATATAGAGATATGTTTACAAAATGGTCTTATATATGAGATCAAGACATAGGGGAACATATTATTCTTGATTCGTTTTAATGATGTATTATACCTAACCCATATTTCAGAGGAAATATCAATGGTGATTCTAGTGGAGGGATTTTCATTCTAACAGGGCACCCTAGTAGTTCGGTTTCAAAAGATAGGAAGATTTTCTTTGGAATTTACACCATATAATTGGGGGATATAGTAGTGAGAATTGGGAACCATCCACATAGGGATGTGATTGAGTATTTTTCTATTAGTGTGATTGGTCAGAAAAAAATGTACAATTATTTTCTCTAATAACGAGTTGAGTGGTGAGAATGAATCATGATAAGGAATTTTTATAGATTCTATAACAACCCTTGATAGATGGTTACTAAGGGAGTATTGAGGCTGATGCAGAGTGCATGAATGTGGTCATTTACCCTATATCAGGCAGACAGTAGGAGCTCTACCAGCCATACCAGTTGAGGTAATGGGAATGGTACTCTTGGAGAGGAGTGTCCTTATCCAAAAAGTTTTACAGTACAAGAAACTCATAAAAAAGATCAGGTTATAGGTGCATTTAATATTCCTGATGTTCTTATCGCACCTAGAGGTGGCGAGTCTTGGCCACAGAATGTATGAGGTATGATTCATGTATCTTCCACTCTGGCTAGTTCTGTATTTGGAAAAACTACATTGAATTTTTTTATATCTTCTCTGTTAGAGAGTGTGTAATACCTAGAGGTGTAATATTTGTTTTGAGTTATTATATTGATACACCTTTGTGTGTTTGGATAGAATATATACAACAATGTAAGGGGTATTCCCTCGAGATGGATGGGTACCATTTTTATTTGGACTTGTTTGTACTAGAGGTGTCGTGTTTTGAACTAATTTTGGGAATGTATTGTCTGGTATTGTTCTCAAGACATATTAACAATTACCTTTATCTGGAAATTTTTACGCCCCTAGAGGGGGGTGAATATGTTAACCATGGATAATGGGAGATCTGATTAGGCTGTGTAGGGCCAGTCTATCAGATGTTGGGTAAACTCACAACCCAAGTGGATGTCATTTTATTAATGATGGGGGACAAGAGCAATTTTACATTCCTACCATGGTGGATCAGTTTTAGGATAAGTTTCTTAAAAACTTTTCATTTTTTCACCCAATGGTGAGGTTGAGTTCATTATAGAGTTGACTCTAGGTTTAGAACCAGTTTTGATTACGCCATATAGATTGGATGCCGTAGAACCCCATGAAAATTAAACAGATGTAGAGTAACTCGAAAACAAGGGTTTATAAGGCAGAGTACTTCACCTTCGATATATCTAGTGTTAATTTAGAAAATTTATTATAAATCCATATAGTTATTTGTCGAGTATAAGAAGTTAAATTAGATTATAGATCAAAATAGATAAACACATCCTTAGATCGATGATCATTTTGACCATCTGAGGGGTCATTCAATTTTCTATAATATTCATTTTTGATCAACATATCATCAACTGAGGGTGAGGAATTATGATATAACAGGAGAACCCTTTAATAGAAAATATGGGTTTTATGAGTTTTTTGTGATTCCATTAATGTTTACATACATTCTACTTGTGTTTTTTCATAACTAACTGAATTTTTTACATATACATATGTTAGTTTTTAGGTGTCATCTTTATAGCATTTTGGTGTACTAAAAGACTCATTATGGTCATATAAAACACCTTGACATCTTTATGATTACACTATATGGACATTTTCTATACACTAATATATCAATTTTTCATTTTTGGATTGATAATGTGAATTTCTTTAGTCACATAATATCTACAAAAGGTGTGTTGGTGTCCTAGAGAAAGTTCAATATGTTGTGTCTTTAGGGATTCCCGTGAATTTTTCTGATATATGATGTTTTATAGGTTTCTCAGGTTATTATTAAAGGTTAATCAAGGATTTCTCCCGATTGTCCCCACAACATTTGGGTTTAACAAAAAATGAATCAAATTTTAGTGGTCTAAAGTTTGTGAGAATAATTTTCATGAGTTAAATAAGTCTCTGACTTATGCAGCGATTTTGATCTAATCAGAACTAGGGAAGGAGTATACATTGTTTTGTGATACATCCATTGTCATAATAGGGGTAGTGTTAAAGAAGGATGATCAAGTCATTGGGTAATAGTCACAAAATATGAGGACTCATGAATGAAATTACCCTACCCATGATCTTCAATTATCCATAGTGGTATATTCCTTGATGTTATGGAGAAATTACTTAATGGTTGATAGTTTTATTTTGTATACCAATCACAATATTCTTAAGTACATATTTTCCATGTGTGATTTGAATCATTGGTAGCAGGATGATTTGAATACATAAAGTCCATTGATTTTGAACTAGTTTACACACTATTTAAGGGAATGTATTTTATATATGACTTGATTCAATGTACTCTAAATAGGTTGATGCCATTGTTTTCTAGGATGCTTTTTAAGGTACATGATGGAAAGTGGAGGTGACCCCTGAATCCTTGGATTTTGAGCCCTCCCTTCTAATATGGATCAATGAGAGATAATATGTGTATCCATAGTGTTTATCTTTAAGGTAAATTTTTGAAGTTGGTGAGTCCCCATATGGTTTTAATGTTGGTAATGATTATATAATTTGTGTTTTTGGCTAGTTTTTCATGCCTACTTGTATGTTGTAAGTGTTGATGCATTGATTTCAAGCCTTGAAGTTGGTGGTGCATCCTGGATCCACCAAAATGTATCATGACCATTATAGATAGATTGTGTTTCCTTGTATGAATAAATATGTGGATGTTTGTGTGGCACGATGATACACCTATGAGGTGGTAAAGGATGAAAATTTGTGATCATGTGGTTTGTTATCGTCTTTTCCTATTTCGGAATCGAAATTGAATAACATGGAAATGAATTTTGTAGTGGGTATTCAGAGGAAACTGTAGAATAATGATTCATTATAGATAGTAGGGAATTATTTTACGAAGGTGTCACAATTATTATCAATTTGATACATTTTCATCATTGATTTGTTGGTTGAGTTGTATTTCTAGGTGATAGTGTGGTTTCATGGTGGGTTGTGAAAGATTGTCTTAGATCATTATCCTCATTTTACATATCAGTTCTTTCATGTGATGTAGAAAGTAATTTGTGCCCTAGTTATTATTTATACGGATTTAAAACCTTAGACATATAGGTAGTCTGAGTGGAGTATTTAGGTGCTACAGGACATGTTGAGGGCTTGTGTCCTAGACTTCTTTGAATAGTGGTAAATGAATTTGTAATTTTTTTGTTCTATTAAAATAATAATTACCAAGAAATGATTTATATGGAACTATATAAAGAACATTAAAATAGGCCATGTAGATCTCTATTGTGTGGGTGGAGTTTGGGGAATCATAGTTATTGGGACTGAGTTTAATGCAGTAGACATCAAAATAGGTTTAATTTATTGGGAAATGAATTTCAATGGCTATGAGTAGGAATATGTTTTATGAGGATCGATGACTAATTCCGCTTGAGATTATGGTGGGTGATCGTACATTTCTCTAGGTTTCTCTATGATTGTATTAATGTATGATTCAAAATTAGGGTAATTTGGAGGCCATGGTTGTGTAGCATTTTGACATATTAGAGAGGATCAGACTAGTGGCCTACCATTGGATATTCTATAGATATATCATGGTATGCATGATGTTTTCATGTGTCCTTAAATTTATAGTATCAACCTCACCCATCATATGAAATTATTGTTGATGATATTGAGCTTGACACATATGTGTGTTTTGTCGAGCACCCGGTTCATACTGTGGATCATAGTGAGAATGTATTGAGAGTCATGATTATTCCCTTGGATTGTGTTTTTTTAATCATGGTAATGTTTAGGATGAATATTGGGAGAGGGAAATGATATACCATCCCAATGGTTTGACCTATTATTTTTGGAAGCTTAGTGATTCTTGGGATTACAGCTCCAGTATGATCCAATTTATGTTGGGGAAATTGTAAGATCCTAGACATCATTGCGGCATGTTATTGATTATGTTATAGTTTAGGTATCTTTATATTGGTTAATGAAATGTTTTCCAAAGGTTTAGGGATTCATAATGGTGTTTTAGTGGATCAGGACATTAATAAATGGAAGAATGGTCATCTAGTGAATTTTTCTTGGCTAGCACATAGTTATTAGTAACCATGCACACAAACCAAGAATGCGTGTAGTAGAGGTTCATGGTTTCACAAAACTGTGAATGCGATGAAGAAAACCCATACGGGCCTAGAATGAGCCATCCCACATGATCTAATAATAATTTTTCAATCCTTGCATTATACCCAGGTTACCACTCTACCTATCCCCTTCTAGGATATAGAGTGGTGCACAGTGTGCAAACGGGTTACCCAAATGTGAGTCCCAAACGTTTACCCCTTTAAAATTGTGAATTTACCACTTTTTTATATTGGAAAAATAATATTATAACTCATAATTTCACTTATTCTTTCCCTAATAACCATTTTGACAAATCAAAATACCCCAAGATTCATAAGGATCAATCTCCTTCAATTATAGGACATTTTGAACGTCATTGGTTGGGATTTGAAGCTATGGGTAAGTCAAATTCTCTCGTCTATTATCTTTTTATGATTTTATCTTTTGTAGTTTATATTCTTCTTCCAAATCCATAAAACCTATTTTTGAGGTGGATCATAGGTTAGTCCATCGAAATTTGTTCAAATTAGCATTAAATTCTATTGTTATGTAAGAATTAATCCATATAATTGAGCTCAGTGGTCTTCAAGTTACATCGCATAGTCCTCATTTTTGGTTTTTGAATATTTGGTTGTTTTATTGGTTCCTCATTGTGATTTTTCACAATTATATTGATGTGGTATATTGGTTGGAAAAATGAATAATTGAACTCCTCATGATCCCTGTGGGATGCATTGAGTTTTACTTCTATAAAAAAGACCTTTAACAGTTCTAGAGTATTTCGTTATCATCTCTAAAAATGCACTGATAATTTGAAAAAAGGTAAAAGATAGAAAATATTATAAGTGCTAAAAACACTGTTAAAGGGCCCATTTAACAATGCTTTTTTAGCACTTCTAATGGGTTCCATTGAAAATGCTTTTTTAGTGCTGATAAAAGAAGTGATGTTAGGGGTAATTTGTACATCCATGAGTGTCTGACACCTTTATCAATGTTTCTATGTCCCTTCAACAACCCCCCCCCTTATTATCAATTTTCACCCCCATTATCAGTGCTTACTGAATTTCTAAACTCATATGTACCCTCCTTGATTCGAACCCTACACATTTTCTTTGAAGATGGAACACCTTTACCCTTACACCATGTTATTTTGATTATTGTGTAATGGTATATTTTTTATTTATAAATCATTACATATATATTTGTATATATTTATATAATTATTTTTAAATACATCTATACAATATATACATAGATATATTTCTGTTTGATTATGTGTATAAATATATTTATTTAAATAAATAATAAATAAATAATAAAAGATAATACCTAATACACAATCCATAATAGATAAATAATAATAATCATAATAATAATAATAACTACTGTTTAATATATAAATAATAAATAATAAATACATTAATAATAAATTTATAATATATAAATAATAGATACATAAAAAATTAAATAATCAAACCCTATGATGTTATGAAGCTCTAAAAACCCAAAAAACACTGAAATGAACATAAAATCAGATATTGGAGTCCTTTTTCAGCATCCGAACCAGTCGAATCAATGATCATGAAGTGATCATCAATATGATATGTGGTAAAGGCCTAACTGACACCTAGATAATAAGTTATAGCTATTTTATTTTAATGAAAACAATGATGGTGACTAAAAACCTATTTTAGAGGCCTTCTAGTAATTTTAGTAGAAAATAGAGGAAAATGGTCAATGTGATACCCCAAGACCTACATGGCATAGATCTTGTCATAGGCTTCAATTTGATATATGGTAGAGCCCAAATGGACACTTAGATCAAAATTTATGGTCGTTTCAATATTGGGTTATGTTTCCAAATTATTTTGGATCTTTTATTATGTTTTTTGATTTTATATCTTTAAACTGATATTAAATTACCATTACTCGGAATCAATAAGAAAATTATTAATAAAATTTATTTTTTTATTTATTTTATAATCTATTTTTACAAAATATCATATATATTAATTATAAATTCCTATTTACCTTATATAAAACATACATTATAATATTCATATAACATTTATAGCAGTATAAATATATTTATATATCAAATTATTATTTTAAATGAAATTTAATTTTTTTGAAGTATACTTTTATCAGTTCTTGTAAAATATCATTGATAAAGTGAAAGACATTAGCAGAACTTTTGAAAAGGTGTTGATAAAGGCCCCCCTTTAATAACTCTTTTTTAGCACTGAAAATGGGGGCATTTAATAGCGTTTTTAGCTAGCTCTATTAAATCCCCATCACTGGGTAAACCCAATTTTGTAGAAGTCATTTATTAGACAAGGTATAGGGCCACCCATCAGGTGTACCATCCCCTGAGCATGGAAAATTATAATTTTGGGAATATTTTATATTTTTAATATAGTATATCCCATGATACAATTGATGATGTGTTATCATGAATTATGCATATTAATTCATGGTTGTTGTGTCTAGGTCTTGACATGGACTAAGGGGTTGTTTGGAAGATTAAAAATTTGTTAAATGAATAAAATTGAATGTGTTACATTGATTATGGTTGTAAATGAGAATGTGTGAGTAAGTAAGGCTTGAAGATAACTTATCGTGGAAGTGAACCATGAACCATGAATGTTATATGTGTTTTTTGATTACGGGTTATTGAAATGGTTTCCATGATGTATGGTTAAAAAATCATGTTCACATGACTATGTCATATCTAGGTTATTGGATTGGGGCTCCTCCCACATGTCAGGATGGACTGAGGCTCTTACCCCACCACTTGAATACGTGATTTTGGGAGTTAGACATAGGCTATAGGCCCCTAATACTTTCATTGGTTGAGACTAACTGGACTTAGGACCTGAGGTAATTTTGATTCCTTGATTGTGATATGGATTCCCTAATGAGATAAGGAACTTATTTCGTTATGTTTATTTATCGACATACATTGAATTTTGTGTTATAAATGATTTTCCTAACCGTGGTAATAGATGATGTAAATGGATTAAATTAATTTTTTTAACAAATATACTTATTTATCTTATGAATATCATGATATTAATTTATTAAATTCATTAACTATCTATTTACAATAGTTATTTTTTAGAAACAGCTCGTTGTGCCATACATAGTTGCACCCACACCCTTTTTAGGCTTCCCTTGGGTACCCGAGAAGATTTCATTGTTGTGGGTTATGACAAGGGAAAGAACCAAAAGCTTGACGGTTGAGTTGGGTATGGGGTATACATGGTTGAGGGATCAATACATAGAGTCAGGATCCATTTTGGGATTTATTTAGTTGTCTTTATCCTCGGGTTTCATAACACATGGAACTACATGAAATGAAATAACATTTTGACCATTTAGGGGTGGGATTGTACCTAATTTTGGGAAATGGTTCGCAATACATGTTTGTTGTTTATTGGATATTATTTCATATACATTATGTTATTATCTACTATGAAATACCTTATAAATAGGGTATATTCGCCCACCATGATTAGTGATACTTTAACAGCTATTTGTGAGCCTCTATAATATGGGGAGGTGACCCTAAGGTCATGTAGAAACCTAGCTCAAGGCACCGGTTTATGGGCCTCTAAGATTAGGATGTTGTATCTAGTCAATATAGTCGATTATTTAATTACAATAAAACACTGAAATATAAAAATATTTCCAATTAATACATCCTTATATGAATTTTTACATAGAAGAATAATATATCACCGAGTATGGTGGATATCAAAAGAATATATTAGTTTTAACATTTTTGATGCAGAATGTGCTTTAGTAATAACTCCTCCTATAGAGACTGCTGTAGTCTATTGTTCTTATGAAAACTATTATGTATCATTATCCTCACCGACTTTGACATTTATTTTCCCTCAATATATCCTTTAGAGATGTTTTCCATATAATGATGAGTTGGTCATCTAATAAGAACATTTTTTAGGGGATGTAAAAGTAGTACCACTTAGTTTCAATAAGAAATCCTATAAAGGTACACATAGTTTCATGGGGTAAATGTTTTCTGAAAATGATATCCTTAAAAGATGAATCACAACACCCACACATTTATATATAAAAATAGAAACTAAATTCTAAAAAAAAGTTCATATAAAATATTATTTTCATGTTTAGTTATCAATTATTAATCTATTTTCCTAATATTTTAAAAAATATTATTTAGAAGAGATAAGGAAATATTGGAAATACATATAAGAGTTCTATCAATCCCTTGAAAACCTTCATAAATTTTATTGTTTAGGTAGAGTAAATTTGGGAATACCTTCACTCCACATATGAATGATCAGTGGATATTTGATTATAATATTCCTGAAAAAGAATGTCTGAATGTATCTAATATATTTTACCAATTTCATTTAATACTATAGATATAATTAGAAAAATTTCATTACATAATCTCATAATGTATATGAATTTTCCACTATCACCACCATTAAAATGTTCATATAGTAATTCAGAACTAACGCTAGAATTTTTTTTTCATAACATTATTTCTAAAGGTTTATTTCTCTAAAATATGATTGTAGGTTTTCAGTATACCTATTATCTAAAATGGGATGTAAAAAAACAGCCATAGGATATAAAATTGTAAACTATAATGAGTTTAATTTTTCAGTGAATTTTCATTTCATGATAAAGGGAAATTAGTATTATTTTTATATTCATCATTAATCACTAATATTTGATACTTGTTATCAAAGAACTAATGAATTATTAGTTTTAGTATGAAATAACATAATGAAGTTAATTTCAAATAATACATAATTTCAAATCATATTTGAATAGAAACCAAGAATAAAAATTAATAAAAATTTAAAAATAATAGTTTCAATTGAATCCACCAGGATATTCTAAGGACATATTCTTCACTACACTGATCATGGAATAACCCAAATTCGCATTTTAATGAACACACCAACATTATAGACTTACATGGTTTCTAAATTTGAATAAAAATATATGGATAATCCAGTCTTATTTAATACCAAATAAGTAAAATAGATATATTGTTGAATATAATTGTTGTAAGTGGTACTATTTTCTTCTTATTCAATTCATTGTAACTTTTCATCCAATGACCATTTCATTCATATGTGTTAGAGTTAACTTACAATTGATAATAATCACATGGAAATTTTTGCCTATTTTAAGGATTTTGTAAAGGTAACATTAGATTTATAATAGCCATGTGACATTCAAGTTGCTCATTCATTTTGTTCTCTTTATGTAGTGGTTAAACATATTCCCACCAATTCTTATCATTATTGAAAAGTATTTTTAAAGGACTCTTGATGTTTTATTCATAATATTCCCCTTAAATTCCTTAATGTATAAAAAGAAACTTGTTGGTGTGGAATATAATATAATATTAATAGATAATATCTTATCCATATAGAATCCCAAAATTTAAATGAATCGATATACTTTTGGAATCCATTATTACTCACTAAAACCCCACATTTTAGTTTAGAATGTCATATCATAATCAAAATCTCAATTTTTTCCAACAATATCCCTCTAATTATCATGTAATAGAAGATGAAATTTTCTATTGTAGGAATACTTGTCTTGATATTATATCATAATCTCTCTATACACAACTTATTTCCTAACTAATTGAACTAAATATGCACACCCTATGAATATCACTAATGTTACTTTTTCACCATCATTTTGTTGGTATGGAGGAGTATGATTAATAGGGCATTAGAATGCATAACATAAAACATATATTTAATATTAAATATTATTTTTCCAATATTTGTTGTTTATTTCCCACGAGACATAGTCTTTTCAAATAAATTTCATTGGGATATCGTGATCGATGAAGTTTCCATTTTCATTTATACGATGGATAAAGTGAACCATCAATAATTTATCTTCATTTCCATGTGTGGTGAAATATGTTTTATTATCTTATTAGTGTCCCTAAATTTTATGATGTATCAATGGATATCATTATTGGACTTAGAATATGATATTTTATATACATCATAGGGAAATGTATCCATAATTCCCTTACATAACATATAAAAAGTCCACAAAATTTTTTAAAACATATTAAGGGAGGCATTCTTCCATTATTAAACTATTGACTAGACACCCTAATCATAAAATATCAAACTATATATTGTCCAAAATTTCCTATAAATTTTAGTTTAATATAAAAGGGTAGTCATCATCAATACTAATTGGTTAAGTTGACAAATCATATTCTTTTATAATTGTAAATAATAAAATTTTTCCCCAAAAAATGTCTTGAACAAACACTTTTACTATGGTTCAATCATAAGTATGTAAAGATAAGTTTTTTGAATTAATATTTACTATATTTTTTTCCACTTATGCATAAATATTCTTATATTGTACTTATTACATGACTTGGTAAAATTATATATAATTTACATAATTCAATAACTATTTATTGATGAAATATTTCCACTAAATCCATTCGTTTTATTTCATCATGCATGACAGGCTGTCTTATGTATTTAATGTGATAACATACTATTGTAAATAATAAATAAATAACCATGTATTTAAATAAATAAAACAAATTAAATTAAATGATCATGATATTTCAAATTGTTGATTTATTTATAGGAAAAAAATCAACATATAACCATTATGGGAACATTCAGTCATACATTCTTGGCTCGATTTGTAGCATTCCACTATCAACCTTTATATATTCCTAGTTGGTTTTTTCAAATCTCATGTTATGGACCTCTTCTTCTCCATAGTGATCCATCCTTTAAATATTTTATACTCAAAAAAGGTTAGGGAAATTAGGGTCATGGTACACACTAAATAAACCATGGATAAAAGGTTATCCATGTTATATGGGAATGTAAGATATGAATCCCCAAATTTTAAATATATCATAATAAAACCCACAAAATTAAATTAAAATAAATCCAACACATAAATTGGTTGGTGAATATCATGATCATTCACATACATGAAATGAAATCTTACTTATACAAGATATCATTCATTCAAAATCACTCTATTAGTTAACATAAGTTTCTATATAATTAATAATAAAGGCATTATTTATTAATTAATTATTTATCTTAATTATCAATATATGTAGTCTTGGTGAAACATTAGTTACCAAACACTGTAGTTATTAATAATTTACTTAAATTAAGTTTATTTAAAATTTCTTATGTACATGACATTCATTTAGAGGAAACTCAATATATAACCATTAGACGAATCTGATGTATAGTCATTGACGTGCACTATGCACTCACAATAATCATAACATACATGATGTGTCACATAATTACATGGAATCAAATTTTAGTTATTTAAATATATATATGTTCTAATTACATGATGTTTTCCGGTTTTAGTTCACAATGAGTACACAATGTAAAATTATGATTGGACGTGAAAAATACTACTAAAATTTACAATGGAAATTAATTAAGTATCCAATATTCATTAAACCATGTCTTATGAAATGTATTTATAATTTATGACACAAAGAAACCATATTACATTAGCTAAATAGAATAATTAATTTCATTACAATATTGATTTATATACATGTAATAGATATTGATATATCATTTATTTAACATAAATAGATGTGAGGTTGCATGTTTATCAACTACAATTTTCTTTTATTTTAATTACATAGTGTTTTTACATTAAATAATTATACACACCATGTGTATTAATTATACTCTGTCTATGTATTAATTTCACATCACTTCTGTATTAATTATAATCCATGTTTGTATTAATTAATTGTACACCATATGAGTATTAATTAAAAAACTATTTGAATAATAATTGAACATTGTTTTTCTATTAATAAATTAAAAATAACATTCATATTAATTAATTACACACAAAATGAGATTAATTAATAACACATTTGTTGTATTATTGAGACCCCACATATTTTGATCACATGAACAAGGAGTCATGTGTACACATTCATGTTACATGATATTTAACTATGAAAATCACATTGACCAACTTAGGAAAAGGTTATTTTAATTTTAATTATTTATAAGAATTATAATTAATATGAAATCATAAAAATTGAATTTTAAAACTAAAATAGAAATGAGTAACTCAGAAGGAAATGAAAAACAGATAAAAAATTTATTAAATAATTATAAATTTAAATGTGACCATTTTGTTATGACTTGAAGGGTATTGACATAGTGTATGTTAGCCAATACTACTGATAATGATTCCTTTTCATTTAATCTAAAATATATATACTATTAACATGATGAAAAATGACATTTCTTCTTATTTTCTCTAAAGAATCATAATTAATGAATCATGTAACACTAGATATTATCTTTTCATCTTATATTCATTAATAATTTCATAATAAGAAATTTCATTTTTATTCAATTATTTATTCGATGTAGGTATATATACCTATAAAATCCATTTTTATCCAATTTTAATTGAGAGGATCCAATATAGAATCTATCTAACATTGATTTATATGCGATTCATTGATCATGAATCACCATCGATGGTACTTGAGGTGATATCATGGTGCTAAAAACCATATTATTTGAATTTCTTTGATCACAAAAGAATAATTTATGGTTTATGGATTGGTTTCATCTCTTGATTTCACGATCGAGAGGAGGGAGGTGGAAGAAATTCTCTCAGTCTTGAGAGAAACCCCTTGATAATTTATTCATGGATGTAATATATAGATTAAATTATTTTAGATAACAAAATAATTTTTACACATCCACATAAATAATATAACCATGTATATACAGAGCTACTGTATAAGGCCCCATCCTAAAACCTTACTTAATCTTGAGTTATTACAAGATTACACATTGAGGATCTTTTCAGGTTTAGAGTTTTAGAGAATTAGATCATGAAACATGCATTACATTCCACATTTAAACAAAGTGGTTACATAAAAGATAGTATTCATTATTTCAATCAATGGAAACATATTTAAAATAAAACATGGATTCTTTCTTGACACATGCTTGACACTATCATCACATCATGTACCCTTCCCTTGACTTATGAAAAATATTTGAAAAACATGGGATGAGCATAAAAAGCTCAGTAAGGGATATAAAAATATGGAAAGGAAACATGAGTACATGTATACATAAGAATGAAATCATACATTAGCCATAAAACATAAGAACTTTAACATACCTCAAAAAATCATGAATAAATCATAGAAATCATAAGACATAAAGGTAACTTGAGGAATTTATAAAATTCTTATGTAGGGAGTAACCCTCTTGGTTACGTTTGGAATACCCATCATAGTATATTCCCTAAATCATTTCGGAGAAACCTTAGCATTTCACTCCTTCGAGTTACCCAATGCATTGGAGAGCTATATCGGGATCACCTGCCCTTAGTCTATCACGAAACCACCCATCTTCATAATAATGCCCAAGAACCTCAACATAACTGTATCACGTAAAACATGCATAATGGAAACATAAAATTTCCACCTTTCAATCACAAGATATCAATAAAACACATTGATATAAAAACATTATGAAAACAATCTTCAATACCAAAATAAAAGAAAAGTAAAACATGGTATTTATTTTTCATTTTAAAAAAAATGTTATGGCTTGTAGAGGAAGCCGAAACTCAAATAATGGTCACGACGGCCGAGAAGTCATTGTCGCCGCATACGTATGACAAAAACATTTCCTTTTGTCATTTAGTAAACGCTTCGTATAAAAAATATTACTTTTGAATAAACGTAAATGTCAAATCGTTTTATACACCATATAAAATAAGGTTGTGTATAAAACAAAATATGCCACAATGAAAGGAGATTGAGATGAAGTCCCATACAAAGACGGTATCCTTGGTTTAAGGATAAAACAATTACATAATTATTTGTGACAAAAAAATACACCAAATATAAGTGGATATTATGTGTAAAATAATCATAGGTCATTCACACATATTCAAAGGATGACATATTCAATAACTACATGTTGAACCCAAAGAAATCGAAATTGGGTTAAGAAGTTCTCTTGACAGCCTAACGGCGTCACATCAAAATGAGTTGATGAGAGATAAAAAAGGATATTTCATCACATTGACATAAAATTTACATCAATAAGGATATATGAGGACATATCCCGACATAAAAATATGTAAATTAAAAGACCCAAAAAAAGAAGTCTTTTAAAAAGAGGAGGGTGAAAGGTTCCCTTACCGACATGGGTATCTTTCAAAACATACACCTCGTGAAAGAATGACAACAAAAAATTGATGTAAATACTTATAAAAGAAAGTATATTACACAATGAGTAAAATAATGGGAATTAAATACACCACTCAAAATAAATTGTGGCAAATGTAGCATAAATCTCACGGGAATAAAAGTGAGATGAAAAATCCCTTACGAAAACTCGGCAGCCTAACGACGCCACTTAAAACATCCAAAAATGGATTGATGAGATCAAATAGGGTCTCTCATCGTATCAACATAAAGTTTACATAAAGATGAATATAAAAGAACATCCCCCAAAATAACAAAGAGGAGCTTAAAATAAGTTACATAAAGGAGGGGACTTAAAAAGGAAGAGAGAGGTTAGATCTCTTATGAAAATTCGGTAGCCTAACGGTGCCACTCAAAACTTCCAAAATGGATTGATGAGAGGAAATAGGGTCTGTCATCATATAAACATAATAAGTACAGTAGGAGTAATATAAAATAACATCCCAATCAAAATAAATATGAGCTTAAAAGGAATTACATAAAAGAGTGTACTTAAAAAGAAAGAGAGGTGTATGATCCCTTACCTCAAGTCCAACATGTCTTGTTCGTTTCTTTATATTCCTGAATAATAAACATTGGTCAATTAATAATTGCCTATGTACCTCCTTTAGAGATTATTATTCATTAATATCACGTATTATAATGTTATAATAATTGATTAATAATGTTAGTTCATATCAGACGTTTTTGCCGATGTTTCGTACATGAGTCAAAAATGAACTTGTTTGCAAAATGATTTCCCATGTAGTTATAAGTAAATAATTTACAGAATAGTATTAATGATTAAAATATCATATATATATCCAGTAAATATTCATTTTATACTATTCCATATCATTTGGAGATAAAAAAATGAAAATCACCGTTCATGGAGACGGTAGGCCGTACGTACGCATGAACGCTACTTTCATTTTTTGTCATATTAATGGAATTAAAAAAAAATTAGAGAGATATATATATGTTATAATTCCAGAATTATATCCATAATTTATATGTAATATATTACATATATATCCATTTTATATATGTACTTATAATATTACATAACATTTTGAGATAAGAAATGAAATGTACCGTTCATGGAGATGGTAAGTCGTACGTACGCATGAACGCTACTTCCATTTCTATTTCATATTTAATGGAATTAAAACATAATAATACATAATAGTATTTTAATTCCAGTATGGTATCATATATAATATCATTAAATATATCCTTTATATGTACCACATATGGTATTAACGAATCAAATCACTTTGAGAGGGTGGTAGTCCGCATTTCCTTAAATGAAGATATCGCGTTTACCCATAATGGAAACCATAACGGTACGCCCTAAATGAAAAATACAGAATCTTAAGTAAAAAAATAAACATATTAGATATCATATATAAATATAGTGTCATCTTAATGGCCACCTTTGAAGGTGTTAGAAGAATGTTGAACAATCATGGTTTCGGGAGGCAAAAATTCGCCATCCCCAGAAACAGTATGTTCTTTAACCATTAGATGTACGTGTGTGTAAGTGTATCTCGAATCCTTCTTATAAAAACATCCTATTATATTTAAGATACTGGATTTGTTACCAAAAAAATGAATAAAAAGAGTTTAGGGGGTTGGAGAAGCAAAATAAAACAAAAGGACACAAGTGAAGACATTACCTTAAAATCGGGTAACTCCCTTTGGTTTGAGCTCAAAGGCTTCCTTGGGAAGACTTCTGCGCAAAGTGAGGCTTCAAAGAGTAAGAGAGGGAAGTTTTGAGAACAAATGGGCAGGGGTTTTCCGAGCCAAAGGCTTTGGGAGTGTGGGTATGTAGGTAGAGGTGGGGGCTTTTATAAGAGGAGAGGAGGGGCACTCTTGTAAAGTTACAAAATGTTACATTATTTTCAAAAGAATTTCGGATTTTAAAGGTCCCACAATGATGTATTTCTAGGATAAGGTTATAAGGGTTCGAAATACACTCATCCAAGAGGTTTTGGGCATGTTTAGGTCTTAGATATTACATTATATTTCCATTTAATTTAAATCGTTAAATAATGAGGTCATCGCTGCATCATCATGATGTCATAAATAATTTAATTTATTTAATGTCTAAAAATTATAAAAAAATAATTTGATGTAGGAAATATTTTTATATTTATAATGACTATTTATAGTCAAAAATATTAATTGTATAACCCCATTTAAATTTTTTTAGTAAAAATCTCATGTTTGTGTCATTTTTTACTTTAACATTAAATAAAAAGATATTTATGTCATTTCCCAACCAAAGTGGCTACATGGGGTCCCCAAGTTGACCCATGGATTGTCTTGTTCGGCCATGACACATCCAATGAGGGTAGGACATGTGTCTAGGTCATTTAATTTTATTAAAACATTATTCTTACCATAAACTACACTAATTACCTCTAATCGCGATTAAAAACATAATATGTTACTATTCACCAAAAAATTATTTTTATCCCATTGAACCAAATTTTACTTATTATGACAACAATTTATGTCGGATTTTTGAAATTCAAAACACAAAGATGAAAAAATTTCATTTAAACGGAAAAATCAGTTTTTATAAGTACCACTTAGTGGTTTCACTATTCATCAAAAATTGATGTTTTTCAAAAAAATCCCAAAAATTCACCCTAAGCTATATTTGATATTCCGAATCAAAAATGAAGTCTATTTTACAAAATTAAAAACATATAAGTCACATTAATTAATTTAATAATTAATTCCCACTGTCAAAGCAAATAGCGTGTTTTTATGAAACAATAAGTATCAAAAGATTGACACTAGTTTAAGTCTGGTTTCAAAGTGAAATTAATTCCAACGACCACTATTGGATTTAATGGTAAAAATATATTCTAATTTCACTTTAAAACCAATTCAAAAGGTAATCTAATCATATAAATAAATTAATTTAAAAAGAGGTTTTGAATTAAAATACAACATTTTACACTATTCATTAAAAAATGAACTTTATCGGAAAGATACCAAAAATTTACACAAAGTAAATTTTTATGTCCCAATTCTTAAGAAAAGTTTTATTTGGTCCAATAGAATTTATAAGAGTGAAGAAAACTATATTTAATGTTGGTTCTCCATCAAAAGGCGATAAGTGAACCTTTAGTGAAAACTAGGGCATATACTCCTAAAATTAAATTCTTTCCGTAATTTAATCCTTTATGTTTTATTTGATAAATGTAAAAACATTTAAAAACAAATATAATCGTATTTTAGTTATTTCTATCCATTCCTGCCAATAAAATGGCTACATGTTAACTACCATTTAAAATAATATTTTTTTATTATTAGAGTGCAACGTAAGATTCCCAAGAAACTCGTTGTTGCGTGTTGGGTTTCCATCGAGCATAGAGTCCCCTTTAAAGTCATATTAATATTTATTCAAATGTATGGATAAATATAAAAATGTCATATTCTTTATTTACCTAGGGTGTTACATCCTTCCCCCCTTTTGGGAATTGTGTCCTCGCAATTTTTATAATTGAGCTTGGAAACATCCTTGAAAGTCCCACATCGGAACAAGAGTTGGTAAAACAATCACGTTAAAATAAAGGGAGAGAAGTACAGAGGACACCCGAGTTAACCCATACTATGAATCCAAGTAGGAAAAAATGGATATGGAGGAAAAAACAAAGGGTCAAGTTCTGATGGAGAGTGATAGGAAACATGTCTAGGAGAAAGTCAACCATAAAAAAATCACAAACTTGTGATGGTTTATACAGTATTCGATTCCAAAGTAGGAAAAGTTAATAGGAAACATTTTTGTTTTATGTTACTTTTTATTGAGTAATTTATTCATAAGGAAACATAATCACTTATCATGTTGACTTTCAACTTTTACTAGATTCCTTAATCAAACTCATATTTTTTTCCAATAGACGAGTATTTAGGGAGACTTGTTCGCATTAAGAATACTATAATCAAATTATAGAGAATCACCTAATCCACAAAAGAGAACTATATATTTCCCATGTCTGTAGACAAAATTCAAAACCAAAACTAAAAAGGATAGTACAAGATCAGATAATCCAGAAAAGGATAACCCTTTATAAAAAGAAAATCTATTCTTAATCTCCAAAATTTGTCCAACAAAACCCAAAGTTCAACGAGGACCATTAAATAAACAATTTGTCCACAAAATTCTTCAATGTAAAACAATCTAAGATTGAAACCCAAATATTTTAAGGATTTAGTCACATAGTCTTCCATGTTAAATAGTAACATTTATCCCCAAACAACATCAGTTTCTCCTAAAGTCTCGTATTGAAAAGTAATTAACCTAATCACATTTCCTCAATAATAGGTTAATAATTTTCATAAATAACTGAAAATCAACTTACTATTAATTAATAAAATCATCTAACTAAAAAGAATCAGTCAAACTAACCAGGGACTTCACGTAGTCCAGTGGTAGGCGATAAATACCAGTCGCACATTGGTTGTGGGTTCGATTCCCGCAGCTTTGTCCGACGCGACAGGTTGTCACACAGTCTGCGTGTTGTCCTTTTTCCGAAACTATATAATTCCTAAAAAATTCCCAAAAACAAGATAAATTCTTCAAAAATAATCATAACATATTTTAACCTCATGTTTATCTCATGTTGTTCATTTTCCATCATATCATATAATAACCCATAATTATCTCAAAAGTAAGGATCATATAAACTCTAATGGTTACCATTATAATTATTACCTGAACATCCACATCGATTGGTCATCTCTTACATGATGCATTAAAGATCATAACAAGGTTCAAGTGTTTGATCATGACTCCTTGATAGCTGGTTTAGAACAATCCACGAGTTTCCTCATTGAATCCCCCATTTCATCCAGTCTCTTAATCAGAGAACCACCACATTTTCCTTCAAACCTATTGTCACGTTGGTGCCTGCTAGATCCATCCATTCACTAAAAATAGAAATGTCAGTGTGAGTATATCAACAAAACCATCATGTACTGATGAGGAAGATAACCACAAGATATACTTACTTATTCACATTATCTAAAACTAGGACTCTTTCTGAAATCCTAACCATTATAGTAATGTCACTTATGCTTAAAGAATACCCTAACCTTTAAAGTTATCTAAACTGACCTTTGATACCAACTATAAATCCCTAGACTTAAACCTTACTTAATCTTGAGTTATTACAAGATTACACATTGAGGATCTTTTCAGGTTTAGAGTTTTAGAGAATTAGATCATGAAAATTGCATTACATTCCACATTTAAATAAAGTGGTTACATAAAAGACAGTATTCATTCTTCCCATCAACGGAAACATATTTAAAATAAAACATGGATTCTTTCTTGACATATCCTTGACACTATCATCACATCATGTACCCTTCCCTTGACCTGTGAAAAACATTTCAAAAACTTGGGATGAGCAAAAAAAGCTCAGTAAGGGATATAAAAATATGGAAAGGAAACATGAGTACATGTATACATAAGAATGAAATAATACTTTACCCATAAAACATAAGCACTTTAACGTACCTCATAAAATCATGAATAAATCATAGAAATCATAATATATAAAGGTAACTTGAGGCATTCAAAAAATTCTTACGTAGGGAGTAACCCTCTTGGTTACGTTTGGAATACCCATCACAGTATATTCCCTAAATCTCTTTAGAGAAACCTTAATGTTTCACTCATTCGCGATACCCAATGCATTGGAGAGCTATACCGGGCTCACCCGCCCTTAGTCTATCACAGAACCACCCGTCTTCATAATAATGCCCAAGAACCTCAACATAATCATATCACATAAGACATGCATAAAGGAAACATAACATTTCCACCTTTCAATAACAAGATATCAATACAACACATTGATATAAAAACATTATGAAAACAATATTCAATACCAAAAGAAAAGAAAAGTATAACATGGTATTTATTTATTTTTTTTAAAATGGTATGGCTTGTATAGGAATCCGAAACTCAAATAATGGTCACGGCGGTGGAGAAGTCGTTGTCGCCGCATACGTATGACAAAAACATTCCCTTTTGTCTTTTAGTAAATGCTTCGTATAAAAAATATTCATTTTGAATAAACGTAAAAGTCAAAGGGGTTTATACACCGTATAAAAGAAGGTTGTGTATAAAACAAAATATGCCTCAATGAAAGGAGATTGAGATGAAGTCCCATACAAAGACGATATCCTTGGTTTAAGGATAAATCAATTACATAATTATGTGTGAGAAATGAATACACCAAATATAAGTGGATATTAAGTGTGAAATAATCAAATTTCATTCACACATATTCAAATGATGACATATTCAATAACTACATGTTGAACCCAATGAAATCGAAATTGGGTTAAGAAGTTTCCTTGACATCCTAATGGCGTCACATCAAAATGAGTTGATGAGAGATAAAAAGGGTATCTAATCACTTGGACATAAAATTTACATCAATAAGGATATATGAGGACATATCCCAACATAAAAATATGTAAATTAAAATACCCAACAAAAGAAGTCTTTTAAAAAGAGGAGGGTGAAAGGTTCCCTTACCAACATGGGTATCTTTCGAAACATACACCTCGTGAAAGAAGGACAATACAACATTGATGTAAATACTCATAAAAGAAAGTATATTACACAATGAGTAAAATAATGGGCATTACATACACCAATCAAATGAAATTGTTGCAAATGTAGCATAAATATCACGAGAATAAAAGTGTGATGAAAAATCCCTTATGAAAACTCGGCAGCCTAACGATGCCACTTAAAACATCCAAAAATGGACTGATGAGATAAAATAGGGTCTCTCATCATATAAACATAATGTTTACAGAAATATGAATATAAAAGAACATCCCCCAACATATTAAATAGGATCTTAAAAGAAGTGACATAAAGGAGGGGACTTAAAAAGAAAGAGAGAGGTTAGATCTCTTACGAAAATTCGGCAGCCTAACGGTGCCACTCAAAACATCCAAAATGGATTGATGAGAAGAAATAGGGTCTCTCATCATATGAACATAATAAGTACAGTATGAGTAATATAAAATAACATCCCAATCATAAGAAAGTTTAGCTTAAAAGGAATGACATAAAAGAGTGTACTTAAAAAGAAAGAGAGGTGTAGGATCTCTTACCTCAAGTCCAACTTGTCTTGTTCGATTCTCTATATTCCTGAATAATAAACATTGGTCAATTAATTATTGCCTATGTAACTCCTTTAGATATTATTATTCAGTTCATATCACATATTATAATGTTATAATAATTGTTTAATAATGTTAGTTCATATCAGACGTTTTTGCCGATGTTTGGTACATGAGTCAAAAATGAACTTGTTTGCAGAAAGATTTCCCATGTAGTTATAAGTAAATAACTTCCAGAATATTTTTAATGTTTAAAATATCATATTTATCCAGTAAATATTCATTTTATACTATTCCATATCATTTGGAGATAAAAAAATGAAAATCACCGTTAATGGAGACGGTAGGCCATACGTACTCATGAACACTACTTTCATTTTTTTGTCATATTAATGGAATTAAAACAAAATGAGATATATATATATATATTATAATTCCAGAATGATATCTATAATTTAGATGTAATATATTAAATATATATCCATTATATATATGTACATATAATATTACATAACATTTTGAGATAAGAAATGAAATGTACCGTTTATGGAGATGGTAAGCCGTACGTACGCATGAACGCTACTTCCATTTCTATTTCATATTTATGGAATTAAAACATAATGATACATAATAGTATTTTAATTCCGGTATGTTTCATATATAATATCATTAAATATATCCTTTATACGTACCACATATGGTATTAACGAATCAAATCACCTTGAGGGGGTGGTAGTCCGCACTCCCTTAAATGAATATATCGCGTTTACCCATAATGGAAACCATAATGGGACGCCATAAATGAAAAAAATACAGAAGCTTAAGTAAAACATAAACATATTAGATATTATATATAAATATAGTGTCATATTAATGGCCACCTTTGAAGGTGTTAGAAGAATGTTGAACAATCATCATTTCGGGAGGCAGAAATTCTCCATCCACGGAAACAGTATGTTCTTTATCCATTAGATGTAGGTGTGTGTAAGTGTAGCTCGAATACTTATTATAAAAACATCCTAGTATATTGAAGATACTGTATTTGTTACAAAATAAATGAATAAAAAGAGTTTAGGGGGTTGGAGAAGCAAATTAAAACCAAAGGACACAAGTGAAGACATTACCTTAAAATCGGGTAACTCCCTTTGGTTTGAGCTCAAAGGCTTACTTGGGAAGACTTCTGCCCAAAGTGAGGCTTCAAAGAGTAAGAGAGGGAAGTGGAGAGACAAAATGGGCAGGGGTTGTCCGAGCCAAATGCTTTGGGATTGTGGGTAAGGAGGTAGAGGTGGGGGCCGTTTATAAGAGGAGAGGAGGGGCACTCTTGTAAAGTTACAAAATGTTACTTTATTTTCAAAATAGTTTCGGATTTTAAAGGTCCCACATTGATATATTACTAGGATAAGGTGATAAGGGTTCTAAATCCACTCATCCAATAGGTTTTAGACATTTGTAGGTCTTAGATATTACATTATATTTCCATTTTATTTAAATCGTTAAATAATGAGGTCATCGCTGCATCATCATGATGTCATAAATAATTTAATTTATTTAATGTCTAAAAATTATAAAAAAAATACTAAGATGTAGGAAATATTTTTCTCTTTCCAATGACTATTTATAGTCAAAAATATAACTTGTATAACCCCATGTAAAATTTGTTTTAATAAAACATTTCATGTTTGTGTCATTTTTTACTTTAACATTAAATAAAAAGATATTTATGTCATTTCCCAACAAAAGTGGCTCCATGGGGACCCCAAGTTGACCCATGGATTGTCTTGGTCGTCCATGACACATCCAATGATGTTAGGAAATGTTTCTAGGTCATTTCATTTTATTAAAACATTATTCTTACCATAAACTACACTAATTACCTCTAATCGCGATTAAAAACTTAATAAGTTACTATTCACCAAAAAATTATTTTTATCCCATTGAACCACATTTTACTTCTTAATGACAACCATGTATGTCAGACTTTTGAAATTCAAAACACAAAGATGGAAAAATTTCATTTAAATGGAAAAATCAGTTTTTATAAGTACCACTTACTGGTTTTACTATTCATTAAAAATTGATGTTTTTCAGAAAAATCCCAAAAATTCACCCTAAGCTATATTTGATATTCTGAATTCAAAACGAAGTCTATTTTAAAAAATTCAAAACATATAAGTCACATTAATTAATTTAAAAATTAATTACCGCTGTCAGAGCAAATAGCGTGTTTTTATGAAACAATAAGTATCAAAAGATTGACACTAGTTTAAGTCTGATTTCAAAGTGAAATTAATTCCAACGACCACTATTGGATTTAATGGTGAAAAATATATTCGAATTTCACTTTAAAACAAATTCAAAAGATAATCTTATCATATAAATAAATTAGATTAAAAAGAGGTTTTGAATTAATATACAACATTTTACACTATTCATTAAAAAATGAACTTTATCGGAAAGATACCAAAAATTTACACAAAGTAAATTTTGATGTCCAATTCTTAAGAAAGGTTTTATTTGGTCCAATAGAATGTATAAGAGTGAACAGAACTATATTTAATGATGGTTCGCCATCAAAAGGCGATAAGTGAACCTTTAGTGAAAACTAGGGCATATACGCCTAAAATTGAATTCTTTCCGTATTTTAAGCCTATATCTTTTATTGGATAAATGTAAAAACATTTAAAAACATATATAATAATATTTTAGTTATTTATATCCATTCCCACCAATACAACTACTACATGTTAACTACCATTTAAAATAATGTTATTTTATTATTAGAGTGCAACGTAAGATTCCCAAGAAACTCGTTGTTGCGTGTTGGGTACGCCATCGAGCATAGCGTCCCCTTTAAAGTCATATTAATATTTATTCAAAAATATGGATAAATATGAAAATGTCATATTCTTTATTTACCTGGGGTGTTACATAGTGTTAGAAGATTAGTAATTCATAAAATTTGATTAACCTATATATCAATCCTCAAAGAACCATAGGTCTAATAATAATAATAATTAATATTATTTATATCTGGGAATGTATCATAAATAATAACAAAATATGAATAATATTTTAATTAATCATTTAAAATACACATATAATTTAATTTCTAGTATCATGAACATTACTCAGCCTATCCACCATCTCCTACATTTATAAAAACCTCAAATAATATTGTTTTGTCTAATTATATACTATTAAGAAATATTGTATAAATATTATTTCTACACTTTCGATTCTAAAATAATATCTACATTGAACTTCTTACTCAATTCTTATGAAACCAAATATTCCAAGACCATATATAATATCTACATTAGAAGAGTACATAAACTATAACCATATACACTACTATAGATTCAAATATAATTTTGAAAATATGAAATTCAAATTATTGTATTTGGTGACTACCAAATAGTTTTAACTATAAAAATACCCCCATCAAATGGTAAGACAATGAACAACCAAAACCATCTTACAATCAAGAATAGGGTAACTCTTTGTATTCTCCCTCTATATTTAACAGTCATATTCCCACAATTTCCCATCATTCATCAATGAGAATCCTTATCCCATAAGAAAATAATTATGATACACCTCATATCATTTCTATAGATCCAAGAAATTGAGAGTAGGTTACTATGTCATTATCTTCTTTAAATCATGAAATGATTATTCAAATCAACTATTTTAACACCATGAGATTTGATGAGATATATTATTTTGAATATATTTAATGTCTTCTGTTGTATGCTACACCAAGATTATATTTCAATATACACAACACCTTATTAGCTTGTCATATACGCAACATTATACTTGATTTTTTGTTACATATAATTTCACGTTCTTTTGATATAATTATTTTCATAAAACATTGAGTATTGATTTTGATCGATGTATAAAATAAATACTCTTGGATAATGTTATATAGAAAACCGAACAAATATTTTACTAAAAGCAACACTGACTTGGCCTGCATTACATGAATGAGCGTCCTTTTTCAGTATCTTGCATTTTACACAATACAGAGTTTCACTAAACAATGTTATATTATAAAAATATAATTATTTAATTTGATATAAACTAGTTTTTATGAATATTATTTACCAAATTTTTAATTTTATGTAACATTAAAATTCATCTTTTGTATTTTCTAGAACATTATAAAAGGAAAAATTTAATATTTTAGATAAAAGATGTTTTTTTTCAAAAAATGTTGTTTTGTAGCCTCTTGATGGAACACCCATTTTAATAATATTTTATTATACTTTTATAAAATGTATATTGTAACGCCCCGAACCCAGCTACCCAGAGCCGGTGCATTACTTCGTAACATTGGCATGATCACAAAAGATCAAGTCTCGAAATACTGATTAGTTTAGTAGCCTTGGAAACACTAGATACATTCGTAAAAGTTACATTACATCATAAAGTGAAAAACTACAATAACAAAGTCTCCATAGTCCACACTCATATCATCTTCTCACAATCCCTGCAGGTCATTCATAAAATACTTCTTCACATCCTGGAAAATAATAAAACATTGAAAGGGGTGAGCTCAGATGCTCAGTAAGGATAACAATATTGCGGAAACTTTCATAAATAAACATTAACATTTAAGGCAATGTATAACTAAAACCAAAGCCTTTTAAACATGAACATCAACATAATATGGAAAAAGTAAAATTAAATAATGCCATTCACTTATTCACATGGATATTCTACTGGTCGAATAATCACATGCTATATCAATAACCACTTTCATAATGATGGAATGCATAATGCCAGACTATCATAACCACGTAGCCAAGCCTCGTGTCAAGACCAAAAATAAGATTTTGTCAAGGCCTCGTGCCAAGACACTAGTTTGTCTCATGAGACCTACCGATGCATCGAGGAGCTATAGAGGGCTCCACCCGTCACTTATTAAGTCCAATGCATTCCTCATATGAATAGGTTTAAACATATCATAAACCATAACATAATCGTATCACATAAAACATGCATAAAGTAAACAAAACATTTTCACATTTCAATCACAATATTTAAATACAACACATTTATATAATAAAAATTCTTTTAAAACCATTTTCAATACCAAAATAAAAGAAAGTTAAAACATTGTATTTATTTTTCATTTAAAAAAAATGATGGCTTGTAGAGGAAGCCGAAACTCAAATAATGGTCACGACGGCGGAGAAGTCTTTGTCACCGCATAAGTACAGAAAGAAAAACATTCCCCTTTTGTCGTTTAGTAAAACGCTTCGTATAAAAAAGATTCCTTTTGAATAAGCATAAAAGTCAAAGGGGTTTATACACCGTATAAAAGAATGTTTTGTATAAAACCAAATATGCCTCAATGAAAGGATATTGAGACGAAGTCCTTAAAAAGATCATTTTTAAAATAAAATAGATCTATTATGTGTATTCACTATAGGTACACATAAAGAAAGTAAAAATACAAAATAATACATAATAATATCATGACATAATTTGAAAGTAGGAGATTAACCCAAAGAATGGAAGTTGGGTTAAGAAATTTCCCTACAAATAAAATAGATCTATTATGTGTATTCACTATATGTACACATAAATAAAGTATAAATACAAGATAGGACATAATAATATCATGACATAATTTTAAAGTAGGAGATTAACCCAAAGAATGGAAATTGGGTTAAGAGGTTACCTTACAAATAAAATAGATCTATTATGTGTATTCACTATATGTACACATAAATAAAGTATAAATACAAGATAGGACATAATAATATCATGACATAATTTGAAAGTAGGAGATTAACCCAAAGAATGGAAGTTGGGTTAAGAAGTTCCCTTACCTTGTGTCTGACTTGACTCAACCATTCTTTAACCTCCTGAATAATAAACTAGAGTTAATATCTACCTTATTAAGAACCATTTTCAATTTCATTATCCTTTTTATATCACTTATTACAATGATATGAACATTATGTAATTATTTAAGTTAATAACGGTCCTTTTGTCGATCTTTGGTACTTGAGTCAACAATAAACTTCTTATAATTACAAGTTGTTTATGTGGTAGAATATCCATTATCTCCAGAATTATATTCATGATTTAGATGTCATATATGTCATATATATCCAGTATATACATTCATTTATAATATTACGTAACATTTAGAGGTAAGAAATGAAATGCACCGTTCATGGAGACGGTAAGCCGTACGTACGCATGAACGCTACTTTCATTTATATTTCATATTTAATCGAATGAAATAATAATTATATAAAGGTATAATATAGTTCCAGTATAATATCATATATAATATCATTTACTCCATCCTTTATACATCCCACATATGGCATTAACGATTCACATCACTTTGAGGGGGCGGTAGTCCGCACTTCCTAAAATGAAATTATCGCGTTTTACCCATAATGGAAATCATAAAGTATGCCATAAACGAGAAATACAGAAGCATAAGTAAAACATAAACATATTATATATCATATATAAAAATAGTGACATCTTAATGGCCACCTTTGAAGGTGTTACATGAGTGTTTAACAATCATCGTTTCGTGAGGCAGAAATTCGCCATCCACTGAAACCGTATGTTCATTAACCATTAGATGTAGGTGTGTGTAAGTGTAGCTCGAATAATTCTTATAAAAACATACTAGTATATTGAGGATACTGGTGTTGTTACAAAAGAAATTAATAAAAAGAGTTTAGGGGGTTGGAGAGGAAAAATAAACCAAAACAACATTAGAGAAGACATTAACTCAAAATCGGGTAACTCTTTTTGATTTGAGCCAAAGGCTTCCTTGGGAAGAGTTCTGCCCAAAGTGAGGCTTCTAGGAGTAAGAGGGGGAAGTTGGGAGAGTTTTTGGGCAGAGTTTGGCCGAGCCAAATGGCTTTAAAGTGTAAATGAGGTTGGAGTGGTGGGGGCCTTTTATAAGTGGAGAGGAGGGGCAGTTTTGGAAAGATTGAAATGTTACATTATTTCACAATGATTTTCGGATTCTAAAGGTCCCACACTTATATAATTCGAGGCTAAGGTGATTAGGTTTCTAAATATCCTCATCCAATAGGCTTTGGACAAGTGTAAGCCTTGGATTTTGCATTATCTACTCATTTTATTTAAATCGTTAAATAATGAGGTCATCGCTGCATCATAATGATGTCATAAATAATTTATTTTATTTAATGTCTAAAAATTATTAAAAAAAATACTATGATGTAGGAAATCTTTTTAGATTTCTAATGAATATTTATAGTCAAAATTTGGACTTGTGTAACCCCACTTAAAAACTGTTTTAGTAAAATAACTCATGTTTGTGTCAATTTAAATTTAACATTAAATAAATATATATTAATGTCATTTTCCAACTAATGTGGCTCCATGGGGTCCCCAAGTTGACCCATGGGTTGTATTGGTCGGCCATGACTCATCCAATAGGAGTAGGACAAGTGTCATGCTCATCTCATATTATTAAAACATTATTTGTACCTTAAACTACACTAATTACCTCTAATCGCGATTAAGAACTTAAAAGTTACTATTCACCAAAAATTTATTTTAATCTCATTGAACCACATTTTACTTCTTAATGACAACCATGTATGTCGGATTTTTGAAAATCAAAACACAGAAGTGGTAATATTTCATTTAAATGAAAAATCAATTATTTAACTACCACTTAGTGGTTTCACTATTCATCAAAAATTGATGTTTTTCAGAACAAGGCCAAAATTTCACCCTAAGCTATAATTGATATTCCGAATTCAAAAATGATGTCTATTTTAAAAAATTCAAATCATATAAGTTGCATTAATTAATTTTATAATTAATTCCCGCTGTTACGACAAATAGCGGGTTTTTAAGAAACAATTTATATCAAAAGATTGGCAATTGTTTATGTCCAATTTCAATGTTAAATTAATTCTAATGACCACCATTGGATAAAATGGTAACAATATATTCTAATTATACCTTAAAACCACTAAATAGTATAACTTATCACTATAAATTATTTGGATTAAAAAATTTGTTTTAAGTTTTTTTCACTATTCATAAAAATTTGGAAGTTCTCGGAATATTACAAAAAATTTAACATAGGCTAATTTCAATATTAGGAATACAAAAATGAAGTCCATTTTGAAATAAAAAATTTCTATAAATTTAAAAGGTGGTTATTACTATTCATAACGGCTACTTTGATTAGTTGTGGTGTGTTAGAACTCGAACTTGCGTACAATACAAGTTATTGCATTATTGAAAGAGAGGCGTATCGTGGAAGCTCGGGGTGTTACATTCTCCCCTCCTTCAATAAATTGCGTCCTCGCAATTTGAAATTTTTCTTTGAAAAAAAAGGTTGAAAAGAGAAAATACCTTTGAGGAAAACCCACATCAGAAATAAGGTTAATAAATATATAACATTAAAAGAAAGCAGGATAAGTACAAAGGTCACCCGATATCGCCCATTCTAGGATTATATGAATATATGGATATGGAGGAGAAAAAAACCATCAAGGTCTGATGGAGAGTTATAGAAAACAGGATTAGGAGAAAGTTTAACCACAAGAAAATCACAAACTTGTGATTGGTTAAACGGTCATTGAATCCCCAGTTGGAAAAGATAACCGACATCATTTTTGTTTTAAGTTACCTTTTATAATGTTGAGGAATTTATTTAGGAGATTTACTAAGAACTTAAGGGAATATACATACTTGTTATGTATACTTTCATTTGTTAATAAATTTTTACCACAAACCCAACTTTTACTCCAAATGGTAACGAAACTCAAAAATATTCTATTTATCCTAATTGTATAAGGTTCAAAATGTTAACACATACCATTTAGATTAGTAAAATTATATTGTAACAACCAGGGACTTCTTTTAGGCTAGTGGTAGGAAATAAAGGCCTGTCACACTATGATTGTGGGTTCGATTCCCGTAGCTTTGTCCGACGCGACGGGTTATGCCCCACCCTGCAGGTTGTCCTTTTTCCTAAAACTATAGTATTATAATATTCCAAAAATAATCTTTAAAAATGATTTAGCATTAAACAATACTATCGATGGTTCAACTTAATCCATTCCAACCCTAATATTTATCCAAAATACCTCCGTCCAGACTTTCTCTAAAGGGTCGTTAAATTCCAAAATCAATTGTAACCTCAGATTCCCCAAACAAAGTAATGTTTCTCTTATTGTCACATACTAAAAATATGATTACCTTCATCATATTAAATCCTTAATGAAAACAACATGTACTGCAGTAAAATCCTTATATATCACATTATTCTTATAACCATAATCTAGCTCTTGAGTCCAAAAACACAAATACAATAATTATTCTGCTTCAATTGTAGTCACAGCATAAGATTGACCTTGATCCCTTGGCCTTTTCTGAGGTAAGTTTCCTTGACGCTTAGGACATTCATTTGCATAATGACCCCTTTCTCTACAATTGTAGCATTCATCTTTGACAGCCTCTTTCTTTCGCTTGCAATCACGAGCCTGGTGACCCTTTTCTCCACATTTATAACAAACTCCCATTCCTTTTAGGCAAGTACCAGGGTGATTCTTCCCACAATTATCACATAATGGAAAATCATTCGTTCCCTTTTTCCCTTTATCTATCTCTTGTTCCATCGTTCTCTTCTTCTCTTGCTTTACTTTGTTGTCATAAGACTTGGAGAATTCCTTTTCTGTCTTGATAGCACATGAGACAATATCTTCGTATGATGATAAGGATTGTGATACTAAAGCTCGATGGAGAAATGGTTTTAACCCATCAAAGAAACGATCAATCTTACTCCTTGGGTTACGTATATAATCGGCAGCATGCCTCGCTAACCTTGTAAAGTTATCCTCATACTTTGCGACATTCTCATCCTCCTTTTGTCTCAGACTCAGAAATTGCCTTTCCATATCTGCTCGATGGTCGTGAGGA
This sequence comes from Viscum album, assembly GCA_963277665.1. Classification (NCBI taxonomy): domain Eukaryota; kingdom Viridiplantae; phylum Streptophyta; class Magnoliopsida; order Santalales; family Viscaceae; genus Viscum; species Viscum album. The sequence continues at coordinate 1,371,072,430 of OY728136.1, forward strand.
AAGTATTTTTCTAAAAAGATATCTTTGAACTCCCTCCATTCCATATTTGATACTTCATCATCTTCCTTCATGTTTTGAATCAATGACCACCATTGATCAGCATCTCCAGTGAGGCGGTAAACTGCCATGATAACTTTTTCCCTTTCACTACTCCCCAAAGCCTGAAATATTTTCTCTATGGAATTTATCCATTGCTTAGATACTATAGGATTTGTACTCCCATTAAAGGTTGGTGGTTGTTGCCTCATGAAGCGGTCTAACATTGATCCTCCACGTTGCGGATCAGGGTGCTCCATACAAGTAAGGTTATTATTCATAACCTGAGTGAGTTGTCCCAGTATGGTAATAAGTTGATCAGCACCAGTTGTATCTCCAGCTCCACAATAATTATCTTGAGCAGGAGGGAAATCCCTACACGGAGTGCGTGCATTGATACGGTTTCCATTTCTTCCACTAGGCACCATTTCTAAACAATTTCATAAACTAGATCAGTTTATGAATCAAAATACATAATCCCATACTTGTAAGATACTTAACATAAATTGAACTATATATGGATATAATCCATAAAAATGTTTTCTTTGAGGAAGTATATACTCATAACCCTTCATAGTTGTTTATAAAGAAAATGCGAATTATCCAAATCATATCCCCAGGGAGTGTCGTAACCAAGAGTGCAGCAAGGCCCGTTGTCGTGTACCAGTCCCCGTTCGAGTATAGCTCAAAGCGGTGTTTTCGGGTTTTACCCCTAGGTACATCTGTGCCAGAGCTGCCTCTACCTGCTCGTATCCAGACAGGGATGTATTACTCGGAAAACTCACAAAATCTCTACAATACAAAAAATTTTAGGAAGTTCTTCTATACTAATCTTCAAAGTCTATCTTCGGGCTATGTGCCCTAATCAGAGTTTATCTAAATCTAGCTTCCAAGGTTAGTACTAAACTGCCTCTGATACCAACTGTAACGCCCCGACCCCAGCTACCCAGAGCCGGTGCATTACTTCGTAACATTGTCATGATCACAAAAGATCAAGTCTTGAAAGACCGATTAGTTTAGTAGCCTTGGAAACACTAGATACATTCGTAAACGTTACATTACATCATAAAGTGAAAAAATACAATAACAAAGTCTCCATAGTCCACACTCATATCCTCTTCTCACAATCCCTGCAGGACATTCATAAAATACTTCTTCACATCCTGGAAAATAATGAAACATTGAAAGGGGTGAGCTCAGATGCTCAGTAAGGATTACAATATTGCGGAAGCTTTCATAAATAAACATTAACATTTAAGGCAATGTATAACTAAAACCAAAGCCTTTTAAACATGAACATCAACATAATATGGAAAAAGTAAAATTAAATAATGCCATTCACTTCTTCACATGGATATTCTACTGGTCGAATAATCACATGCAATATCAATAACCACTTTCATAATGATGGAATGCATAATGCCAGACTATCATAACCACGTAGCCAAGGCCTCGTGCCAAGACCACAAATAATATTTTGTCAAGGCCTCGTGCCAAGACACTAGTTTGTCTCATGAGACCTGCCGATGCATCGAGGAGCTATAGCGGGCTCCACCCGTCACTTATTAAGTCCAATGCATTCCTCATATGAATAGGTTTAAACATATCATAAACCATAACATAATCGTATCACATAAAACATGCATAAAGGAAACATAACATTTTCACATTTCAATCACAAGATATAAATACAACACATTTATATAATAAAAATTCTTTCAAAACCATTTTCAATACCAAAATAAAAGAAAGTTAAAACTTTGTATTTATTTTTCATTTAAAAAAAATGATGGCTTGTAGAGGAATCCGAAACTCAAATAATGGTCACGACGGCGGAGAAGTCGTTGTCGCCGCATAAGTACGGAAAGAAAAACATTCCCTTTTTGTCGTTTAGTAAAACGCTTCGTATAAAAAAGATTCCTTTTGAATAAACATAAAAGTCAAAGGGGTTTATACACCGTATAAAAGAATGTTTTGTATAAAACCAAATATGCCTCAATGAAATGAGATTGAGACGAAGTCCTTAAAAAGATCATTTTTAAAATAAAATAGATCTATTATGTGTATTCACTATAGGTACACATAAAGAAAGTAAAAATACAAGATAGGACATAATAATATCATGACATAATTTGAAAGTAGGAGATTAACCCAATGAATGGAAGTTGGGTTAAGAAATTCCCTTACAAATAAAATAGATCTATTATGTGTAATCACTATATGTACACATAAATAATGTATAAATATAAGATAGGACATAATAATATCATGACATAATTTTAAAGTAGGAGATTAACCCAAAGAATGGAAATTGGGTTAAGAGGTTCCCTTACAAATAAAATAGATCTATTATGTGTATTCACTATATGTACACATAAATAAAGTATAAATACAAGATAGGACATAATAATATCATGACATAATTTGAAAGTAGGATATTAACCCAAAGAATGGAAGTTGGGTTAAGAAGTTCCCTTACCTTGTGTCTGACTTGACTAAACCGTTCTTTAACCTCCTGAATAATAAACTAGAGTTAATATCTACCTTATTAAGAACCATTTTCAATTTAATTATCCTTTTTATATCACTTATTACAATGATATGAACATTATGTAATTATTTAAGTTAATAACGGTCATTTTGTCGATCTTTGGTACTTGAGTCAACAATAAACTTCTTATAATTACAAGTTGTTTATGTGGTAGAATATCCATTATCTCCAGAATTATATTCATGATTTAGATGTCATATAAGTCATATATATCCAGTATATACATTCATTTATAATATTACGTAACATTTAGAGGTAAGAAATGAAATGCACCATTCATGGAGACGGTAAGCCGTACGTACGCATGAACGCTACTTTCATTTATATTTCATATTTAATTGAATGAAATCATAATTATATAAAGGTATAATATATTTCCAGTATAATATCATATATAATATCATTTACTCCATCCTTTATACAGCCCACATACGGCATTAACGATTCACATCACTTTGAGTGGGCGGTAGTCCGCACTTCCTAAAATGAAATTATCGCGTTTTACCCATAATGGAAATCATAATGTATGCCATAAATGAGAAATACATAAGCATAAGTAAAACATAAACATATTATATATCATATATTAAAATAGTGACATCTTAATGGCCACCTTTGAAGGTGTTATATGAGTGTTGAACAATCATCGTTTCGTGAGGCAGAAATTCACCATCCACAGAAACCGTATGTTCATTAAACATTAGATGTAGGTGTGTGTAAGTGTAGATCGAATCCTTCTTATAACAACATACTAGTATATTGAGGATACTGGTGTTGTTACAAAAGAAATGAATAAAAAGATTTTAGGGGGTTGAAGAAGAAAAATAAACCAAAACAACATTAGAGAAGACATTACCTCAAAATCGGGTAACTCTTTTTGATTTGATCCAAAGGATTCCTTGGGAAGAGTTCTGCCAAAATTGAGGCTTCAAGGAGTAAGAGGGGGATGTTGGGAGAGTATTTGGGCAGAGGTTGGCCGAGCCAAATGGCTTTAAAGTGTAAATGAGGTGGGAGAGGTGGGGGCCTTTTATAAGTGGAGAGGAGGGGCACTTTTGGAAAGATTGAAATGTTACATTATTTCACAATGCTTTTCGGATTCTAAAGGTCCCACACTTATATAATTCTAGGATAAGGTGATAAGGTTTCTAAATATCCTCATCCAATAGGCTTTGGACAAGTTTAGGCCTTGGATTTTGCATTATATTCTCATTTTATTTAAATCGTTAAATAATGAGGTCATCGCTGGATCATAATCATGTCATAAATAATTTAATTTATTTAATGTCTAAAAATTATAAAAAAAATACTATGATGTAGGAAATCTTTTTATCTTTCTAATGAATATTTATAGTCAAAATTTGGACTTGTGTAACCCCAGTTAAAAACTGTTTTAGTAAAATAACTCATGTTTGTGTCAATTTAATTTTAACATTAAATAAATATATTTTAATGTCATTTTCCAACTAAAGTGGCTCCATTAGGTCCCCAAGTTGACCCATGGGTTGTATTGGTCGGCCATTACTCATCCAATAGGAGTAGGACAAGTTTCATGCTCATCTCATATTATTAAAACATTATTTGTACCTTAAACTACACTAATTACCTCTAATCGCGATTAAGAACATAAAAGTTACTATTCACCAAAAATTTATTTTAATCTCATTGAACCACATTTTACTTATTAATGACAACCATGTATGCCGGATTTTTGAAAATCAAAACATAGAAGTGGTAATATTTCATTTAAATGAAAAATCAGTTATTTAACTACCACTTAGTGGTTTCACTATTCATCAAAAATTGATGTTTTTCAGAACAAGACCAAAATTTCACCCTAAGCTATAATTGATATTCCGAATTCAAAAATGATTTCAATTTTACATAATTCCAAGCATATAAGTTGCATTAATTAATTTTATAATTAATTCCCGCTGTTACGACAAATAGCGTGTTTTTAAGAAACAGTTTATATCAAAAGATTGGCAATTGTTTATGTCCAATTTCAATGTTAAATTAATTCTAATGACCACCATTGGATAAAATGGTAAAAATATATTCTAATTATACCTTAAAACCACTAAATAGTATAGCTTATCACTATAAATTATTTTGATTAAAAATGTTGTTTTATGTATTTTTCACTATTCATAAAAATTTGGAAGTTCTCGGAAAAATTACAAAAAAATCAACATAGGCTAATTTCAATATTAGGAATACAAAAATGAAGTCCATTTTGAAATATAAAATTTCTATAAATTAAAAAGGTGTTTATTACTATTCATAACAGCTACTTTGATTAGTTGCGATGTGTTAGAACTCGAACTTGCGTACAATGCAAGCTATTGCATTATTGAAAGAGAGGTGTATTGTGGAAGCTCGGGGTGTTACATATATGATAAAATAAAATTTTTATTTTGATTCGGGACATCAAAATTTACTTTGGTTGATTTTTTTTAATTTTCTAATGAAATTCATATTGTAATGAATAGTGAAAAATAATGTATTTTAATTTGATATAGTCAGTTCATCTAATTTTATTATATAGATAGATTATATTTTTAATTGTTCTTAAAGTGTAATTGGATTGTGTTTTATAATTTAATACAATTTTGGTAATTGGAAGTAATTTTAAATTTAAATGGGACATAAACACATGTCAGTCTTTTGATAAGTTTTAACTTATTAACAACCCGCTTTTTGGTTATGAGAATTAAAATCAATTTTAAATTAATTTATTCTAATTATATGTTTTGAATTTGGAAAAAATGATATTGTAGCTTGAATTAGAAATTCCAAATTGTATAAATAGGTACCTTTTTTGGACATTATGAATTATAACTACAATAATTTTTGTTTACCATGGTTAAAGGTAAATTAGGTAAATTAGGTAAATAATGGTAACAAATAATATGATGAATATAATAGAATTAATGTAACACCTACCAAAATCCTAATCGATGAATTATATATGTCCAATATCACCTATGGGTACGAATAGATTAATTTAATTTACTTTTTTCCATGAATGTGATGAAATTATAATTAAAACAAAAGAAAGTGACAACATGTCACTCTCATATATCATATAAGTATAATAATTTAAATTTATTGTTAAACTTGATAAATCATAGATCATATATATTATAAAAAATATAATGAAATTATCTACATCATGTAAATTTACTTTTATTTTTTTTGATTAAATAATTACCATTAATGATTACAGAATAGTGATGTAGAAATTATTTGTTGACAAAAATATCAAATAAATAGTTGTAAAAATATTAGCATAAATTTTATATTAACTAATTAATGTGATCAAAAAATTATTTAGGTTACTATGACATGTTAAATGTGTATTAAATATATTTCTTTCAATTTTTATTCAATTTTTATTTAATTTAAAGTCATATAAATTAATGTTGTCAAAATTGATACTATTGATATTTTTTAAAAAACAAATATTATTAAATTATTTAATAATCCATTTTTAAAAAAAAATTACAAATTAGTGATTTTATGATCTAAAATTTCATAATTTATAAAATTATGGATAATTTAAAATCAATCTGTAAATATTTATAACCATTTTATATTTATAAGATTATTTCCAAAAATATAATTAATTCGATTAAATAAGGACAAATCAAAATAATAATATTTAAAATAAAAACAAAACATTTATAAATTTTATTGGTTGAGAGTATTTATACCCATAGTCATCTGATCTTCTAAATAATTTTTTTGGGACTATTGTAAACTGAAATTAAATTAATTAAAATTTAATATTTGAAGACATTCCTAATTTGCCCCCATTCCCTCTTATAAAATGCCACAACCTATACCCACATACTTATAGATTTCAAGCCCTTTGGATAGTCCAAACTCAGCTCAAATAATCTCCCATCATCCCCACTTCCCCCTAAATGACACATGTTTGGAATAATTTCATCCAAGGGAGGCTTTTGTGAAAATCAAAAGGAGATACTTGAAAAGAGGTAATTTTTTTTATCATATCTTTGAATATTTATTTCTCCTTATACTTACTCATCATATTTTTTTCCCATAATTATGTAATATGTATAGTATCATATACATTATGATATTTTATTATAATTATGTGAAAACCTTATACCTCTTTTATCCATCGTACGGATAACAATATCACCCAACGTGCGTACGTACGGCTTATTGTCACCACGTCCTGGTGTAATTTTTTATTTAAAAATACTTATTTTGGATGTGTATAATGATGATTAAAATGGATGTAAATAATTAATATAACCGGAAATGTTCTCTTAATAATTAATATACCATCCAATTCCATAGAATTTAACAATTAAGTGAATGATATCGTCTCTTGTGCGTACGTACGGCGTACCCTCTTCAAGACGGGATGAGATTCATTATCCATGTTAACCGTACAAGAATGATTATAATGTATATAAAAAAAATAAGAATGAAATATATGAAATAATAATTCAACTGGATTTATGTGTATATTTATATATATATGTCATTTACTTTCATCAATTAAATTAAATAAGGAAATGGAAAATACATTCATGCGTACGTACGACCTACCATCTCCAAGAATGGTGTATTCCATCTCATTTATCTATCTATTATATATATTTATATATAGAATATTTATAATATATAAATCAATTTTAAAAATACTGATTTAATTAACTCATGATCTACGTAATAAGATTAAGAATAACTAGTCAAAACACTTATGATAAACAATACCATTATTACCCAAAATGTTTTATCAACAGGGAATTGATAAATTAATGGTTAATATAAAGTCATAACTGAATCATATACCATATCATAAATATTATTATTGTTTTGTTATAAGATAATAAAATTTTAAAACCCATTATACATGATTTTTGGACAAATATGTAAGAAATAAGATATAAGGAAAGAGATAATTTTACAATCTCATTATTATTTGAGATTATTTATATGTAAGTATTTACTAGGATAAATTGATCATCCAAATACATGTTTTCTAAATATATTATATTATTTTTATTCTTCTACATTTTTTAAAATTAAATTTTAGCTATTGGTAAATTTTTATTAAATGGTGTCAAAATAATCATTTGGTGTTTTTCGATATGAGGTACTTTGTGACATTTCTGGTAAAAGTATGAAGAGAATGTTTTTCTAACATACATAGTATGAATGGGTTTTTATGGAATTATAAGGGATTATTTACATGTATACTCCTTTACAATATTTCACATTTATTTTAATCTAAATTATTTTATTATAAAGATTCACGATATTTTGAGAAAAGAAAATATTTTTGAAGAAGAAAGTATATTTTTTCCAAGAATTAAGTTCGAGCATTTTATCAAAATTATTTTCCATCTATGATGATTACCTTTAAATAGGGTAATGTTTCTATGAATATTATTTCTATGATTTTATTGTGTTGATGATAGAATAATATTTTTTATGGATTATGTTATGATGGAATGATGTTTAAGGAACCCATTTTATTTCACTGGTTATGCTATGATGAATGATTTATGTTTGCCTGGAACATGAATGATTTATTTCATTATGAGATGAGTGGGACCTATATGTACCTCCATTGAATTGGTTAATGATGTATTTCCCATTATTAAGATATGACTGGAATGATAAGTAAATCTAGTTCAGTAATATAGGGCTTGAATGGAACGAAACCCTGATTCGATAATGGGTTGTCTCTACTATGATTGTCTAATAAGAAATGCCTTGGCTTCTATGGAAATCATATTATATGCTTATTTGACTCCCAAAATTACATGTATTATTTTAAGGCTATTTTTTCACTGTTAATTGTCATTTATGATCTATTCATTACGTATATACATGATTTATTTCAAGACTCGTGATTTTGATATTTACACTTTATGTTCATGTTTTTATATTCCTTTGTTTATGGATGGTTTAGGTTATCATTATTTTCCCTTGATAAGAATTTAAGCTCACAGTTTTTATTTTTTCTATTCCCCATGATATAATTAATGTTTCACGGTAGGAAAATAAAATGGGAAGATAATTATAGGATATGTCTTAGGTGTTTCACTATTTAGGAAGATTGTGTTCCATGTTTCCAAAGACACAAAACTAATGGGGTCGTTGGGTGTATTTTTGTGTCATGTTTGATGTATTAAACTAAATAAATTTAATTTCAAGGTACATCATGTTTTTTATTTAAAGTTGGTATCAGAGTGAATGTATAGTTAATATTTGGATACTATGATGTTACAAATTTTGCAAGACCCCTAAATATATTTCTGATGTATGTACAGGGATGTCCCTAAGGGTATGTCTAAAAATATTTTAGTTCCTATAATTATGGTAACAATCATGATTAATTAAGGATTAAACCTTAGAGGCTAGATATTGAATGTACTCCCCTTGATTTGGTTATTTTCTAGGTAGGAAATTTTCCCCTCACACTATTCATTTTGGGATTTAGAAAATTCTTGGATCCTAAAGGATTCACGTTAATGTTGGATGTGATAGGAAATGAAATTATTTTCCTCCTAAAAAACCAAATGTTATTTGAGATTGAATACAAAATCTTTTTTCTACGACCAAAATCCCGCTAGGCTTCAAAATGGCCAAAGGTGGGAACAACATTCTCTTGAATCTTTCATAATACAAAATCCACCTTATTTTAGTTGAACGATAGATTTACTTATTTCAGAGAAATAGATTTATACTATTAAAAATATATGTTTCATTGTATTTTATTTATAATGAGAAAATGTAATGTTTGGAACCTATTTCATAGAAGGTCACACAAAATTTTGGTTGATAATTATCAAGATTACAAGGTAATAAGATAAAATAGACTCCATATATTGGAATGATTTTGGGAACATAATTTTACGTATTAAAATTCCAAGTATTATTCTTAAAAAATGTATATTTGAGTTTCTCTTCAATGTCATGGTTGTGATAATAAAATAAAGATAGAATTCAAAGGAAAATATAAAAATTATGGAGAAAAGTTGATTATATTTTTTTATGATCACAGTGTGGAAGGGCCCATGTAAGAAATTTTCATAAGGGGAGAGATAAATGTTTTATGTGTGGAAAATAATGACATTGTTCATTTTAATGTCGATGTAATGGGAATATGAATAAAGCTCCAAAGAGTGAACCAACCATAAACCAAGGTTATAGGTGCGAGGAAATGGGGAATTATGCTAACTAATTACCTAACCCAAGACTTATGGATGGATATCGACATCAACAACATCTTAAGGACAAATACAAGTTCAAATGACATGCATCACTATTGGAGATGTTGATCATGACCACGATGTGGTGGAATGACTATGTTTTTATGTAATGGAATTCCAAAATACTATTTTATAGTATATTTTAAATTATTATTGAGTATTTGAATATCAATGTATTCGGCCATTGTGGTTTTCCAAAAGTATATGATACCTTTTACCATGAAAAGTAATTGAAATATTTTTTGAAATCATATGATATAGGAAAAATAAAGTTAAAAGAGATAATGAGATGTTTGAGAGTTTCAATTAACTCATGAATAATACAGGGAAAAATTTATATCATGGTTTCTGTGTATATAATTTTTGTTATTTTTTGTTTTTGAAAATAGTTTATTTTTACAGAATGCATGTTTTCACTATGGATCTATCGAAATTCATGTTATTTTCATGTTTCAAGAGAATAAATGATTAAGGTATTCACATGTTTGGAATGTGATGACAAATAACTAAATTATGAGATGTAGGAGACAAATGTTATGTCGATTTAATTAACCGCCTTCTATCATTTTATATTTTTATATTTCTATAAGTATTGTAATGTAATACATTTATGGATTGTATAAGTGATATTATATTTTATTATTGTTAGATTAATGCAGTATCTCATTATAGGTGGACTTATCCATATTATATTACATATGCTAACCTTTCTGTCGAGGCAGGTGGAGTAACCTATCATTCTATCACATGATCTTCTACCACTTTACTAATGTGAAATTTGACTTCATTTCATTAAATAAGATAAGAAGTTGAAATTGTTGAAGGCATGAACAATGACAAGATTGTACCAAAATGATGTAAATATTTATTATCATGAAAAGGTTGTCATCTTTAGAAAAAGGATCTTGAAAAATGTTATCTTAGTACCTTTTTATCCGATGAATCAAATAGTCCCATAAATCCATCATAGATTTATGGATTTCTTGTTGTTAACAACTTCCAATAATTATTCTCTATCATTATCCCTTAGAATATGATGGATGGGATTTTTTACCATATCTATGTTTCCACTTTCCACCTTTGTTCTACTATGTGGAAACCTAGTAATGAGTTAATTTGGGAAAACGTTATGTTTCTACATTTCCTTTTTAAAATGATGTTTCCGTATTCCTTTTTACGATGTGGTTTTCTATGAAAGGACCTTTGTAGTTGTAAACATTTTATAACCCTAATGAATTTCACGTGTGAAATTCATTCTATTGGCAGTATAATGTAACACCTAGATATGTAATGGGTTAGATTCTTTTTAATTTTTTGATGTCTTGTGTTTTATACTACACCAATATTATCTTGCAGTTTATAAAACACCTTACTATCTTGCAGTATACACAACACTATACTGGGTTTGTGTTACACAAAATTTCATGTTATTTTGATAGAATTCATTTCACACAACACTAAGTATATATTTTCATCAATTTATAAAATAACTATGTTTGGATTATGTTTTAAGGAACCCCAATGGAAGCTTGAAAAAAATTCAACTTTTTCTCGGCATGCATTACACGCAAGATTTGCCTTCATCGATAGCTTGTGTTGTACACAATTCTGAGTTTCACTAAACAAAGATATATTAGAAAAATATTATTATTTAATGGGATAAAAAATAGATGTTATGAATATTATTAAAAAAACATTAAAATTTATATAACATTAAAATTCATCTTATGTATTTTCTATAACATGATATAAGAACAAATTCAATTTTTTGTATAATAGTAGTATTTTTAAAAAATATAGTTTTTCTTCTCTTGATGGATAACCCATTTTAAAAATATTTTAAAAATATTTATATAATATATTTTAAAAAATAAAATTATTTTTCAGATGTGGGACATCAAAATAAACTTGGGATGAAGTTTCGGTATTTTTATGATAAAATTTATAATTTAATGAATAATGAAAATACTCTATTTTAATTCAAAATTGTATTTTCATCTAATTTGATTATATAGATAGATTAACATTTTAATTGTTTTTAATGTATAATTATAATTATATTTTATCATTTAATCCATATTTGGTCATTGGAAATTATTTTACATTTATATTGGACATAAACACATGTCAATCTTTTGATACGTTTTTACTTCTTAAAAACCTGTTTTTGGTTTTGAGAATGAGAATTAATTTTAAATTAATTTCTTCCAATTATATAATTTGAATTTTGAAAATATGAGTCTATATATGGAATTATAAGGTAAATATTTTGTAAATAGCTACCTTTTATTTTCGGACATTATGAATAGTGACTACAAAATTTTTAATTTAGACCATTTAAAGGTTAGTCGGGTGAATTAGAGTAACAAACTATATGTTAAAGGTAATAAAATTACCCTATAACCTAAAAATATCCTATAATATGAATTAAATTCTTCTAATATAAACTAATGGTTGGAATTGATTCATTCATTTGGCATTTTACCCTGAAAGTGATGTAATTATAATTAAATCAAAAGAAAGTGAAAACATGACACTCTCATATATCTTATAAGTATAATATTTTTAATTTAGTGGTAAAATTTATAAAACATCAAATAAATAGTCTGTAGAAATATAATTAAATTTTCTACATCATGTGACTTTAATGAGAATTTTTATATATAAATTAATTACCATTAAGGATGACACAATTGTGTTGTCGAAATTGTTTTTTGATGAAAATATAAATTAAATGGTTTTAAAAATATTAAAAAAATATCATATACACTTATTAATTTTTAAAATACTTTTTCTGGGTTCATATGACATGTTAGTAGTAAATTTAATATTTTGATTCAAATTTATCATCTGTTTTGATCTTATTAAAAGTCAAATTAATGAATTTTGTCAAAAGTGACACTATTGATATTTTCTAAAAATATCATTTTGTTAAATTATTTACAAATCAAAAATATATTTGAAAATTATAAAATAGAAAAAATATGATCTATATTTTCATAAATTATGTATCTATATATAATTCATAACACAAAAGTAAATATTTATATCCATTTAATATTTCGAAGATTATTACCACAAATAAAATAAAATTGATTAATTAAAGATCAATCAAAATGATAAGGTATAAAATAAAATAAAAACATTACTAAATTCTATTTGTCAATATAATTTTGACCCATAATCATCATATATTAAAAATTAATTTTTTGGGAGTATTATAAAATGGAAATCAATTTTTAATAAATTAATATTTTATGACTTTCTAAAAGTTCCCCTCCACCCATTTTTAAAAGGCCTCCACCTCTAGCATCTTAGTCACCATTAATGACATTTTTATCATCCAAAATATTCTCAAATAATCTCCCATAATCCCTACCTACCCCCCTATAAGACACAATTTTGGTAAAAATCCATCCTATTGAGACATATTGGGAAAATCATAAGGTCATACTCGAAGAAGAGATAATTGTTTTATCACCTCGTTCATAATTATTTCCTTCTTCTACATACACTTGTTATGTTGTTCCCATAATAAATTAATAAATCCAGTATGTTATAAATTATGAGATATTATTATAATTATAGGACAACCCTATACCTCCTTTTATCTGTCTTATTAATAACAATATCTATATGTGTGTGTGTGTGCGACTTACCGTCTCCATGCCGTGGTAAAATTTGTTATTCCATAATAATTAATTTTGAAGGGTATAACGAGGAGTATTATTGATTTAAATAATTAATATAACATGATAATTATTCGTTATAATTAATATACCATCAAATTCCATACCATTAAAACCATTAAGTGAAAGATATCGTCACTCGTGCGTACGTAGGGCATACTGTCTCCATGAAACGATGAGATTCATTCTCCACTTTAACCATTCAAAAATAATTATAATGTATATATAACTAATAATAATAGAATATATGACATAATAATTCTATTTTATTTATTTATGTATATATATTTCATTTACTTTCTTCCATTCGATTCATAAAGGAAACGAAGACAACATGCTTGCGTACGTACGGCCAACTGTCTCTATTGACAGTGTGTTCCATTTCATTTATCTATCTATAATATATATTTCTAATATATGTTATTTATAAATCATGTTTCAATTTCTTGATGTAATTAAAACATGATCTAAGTATTAAGAATAATAATAACATGTCAAAATAGGTACAATAAGTAAAACAATTATTACACCAATTGTTTCCTTTACATAGTATTGATAAACGAACGAGTAATATAATGTCATAAGTGAATCAAATATAATATTATAAATATTATTATGGTTATCATACAAGTAAATAATCTATTTAAACCCACCATAAACGTTTTTCAAACACCTATGGAGGAAATTGTACCTAAGGTAAGAGATAAGTTTACAATATCATTATTATTTGAGATTATTTATATGTAAGTATTTAATGGGTTATATTTATCATCCAAATACATGTTTCCTAAATATGTAATATTATTTTTATTCTTCTATAATATTTAAATTTTAATTTATCCCATTAATAAATTTTTATTAAATTGTATGAAAGGAAACTTTTGGTGTTTTTCAATACGAGGTACTTTTTTACTTTACTAGTAAAAGTATGGGTAGAATGATTTTTTAACATACACGATTAGAACATATTCATATATTTCCTCAAGGAAATATTTAAATGAATCTTCAATTTAAATATTTCATTTTTATATTCAACTAAATTCTTTTATTTTAAAATTTCACAAAATTTTGTGGAATAAATTTTTTTTGAAGAAGAAAGGATATTTCCTCAATAATTATGTTTGAGTGTTTTATCTAAATTATTTTCCATATAAGATGATTTAATTTAAATAGGTTTATGTTTTTATCCCTATTATTACTATGATATATTTTTTTAATGATGTAATGATATTTTATATAGATTATAACATGATATAATGATGTTTAGTGAACCCATTTTATTTCATGGGTTATGCCATGATGATTGATTTATGTTTTTGTGGAACATATAAGAATGATTAAATTATTAGATGAGTGGGAACTTTATCCTCCTAAAATGAATTGGCTAAAGATTTATATATCATGAGATAGACATTAATGTAATGATAAGTAATTCCAGTTATGAAATATAGGGTTGGAATGACATGTACACCTAATTCAATAATGGACTGGGTCAAATATGATGGTCATGGAATAAATCCCTTTGCTAATATAGAAATCATAGTATGTTTTTATTTTTATTCCACAATTCCATGTTTTATCCCAATTATATTTTATCAGGGTTAATGTTCTTTTATGATATATTCCTTATGTACTGCCATGATTTATTTTATGACTGGTGATTTTTTTATTTTAACATTACGTTCATGATTTAACATTCTTATGTTTATGGTTTGTTTTATGTTCTTAATGGTTACTCTTACTGACCATTTGATATCACTATTTTTATGTTTTTCCCATAGTATATAAATAAAGGTTTTTGGTTGGAAAACAAAAGAGGAATATCATTTTGGGAGTTCTTGAAGATATTTTACCCAGTTAGAAGATTGTGTTCCATTTTTCCAAAGAAACTAATCTAATACAGTATTTGAGTGTCTACTTATGTAATGTATTATGTATTGTGCAAAATAAATTTAATTTCCAAGTATGTAAATCATGGGACTTCACAAATATCCTATTGTAAAATCACCCCTTCCAATTAAACTCTATAAAAAATGCATCTATTTAAGATATTTCTTGAATAAAGTGGTTATGATATCTCACAAGAGCTATGAAAAATCATATATAGAAATAGTTATTTTAAATATCCCCATGCACTAAAATATAAAAAATCTCAAGATCCACTAATATCTATGATTTATATACAAAATTCCTAATAAATATCTCTTCATGAATCAAAAATTTCAACCTTAACAACTTGGTGTACAAATGGATAACTCAGAATGACTCCCGCACAATAACAAAATGATCTCTATACTCATCTTTAGATAAATAATCTATTAACATAAAATTTATATATAAGATCCCTAATTAATTAAAAAAATAATGGAATAATTTTTTTTATTATGTCCAGAAACACCATTGATTCATTCATAACCACAAATAGAATCATAAAATATTCAAAATGTATATACCAAGATTAAAAGGATATGTTATGAAAACTATAGATCAAGCCATAACTAATGTTAACCCATTTGGAGTAATTATTTTAGAATAAACATATTCCTGACAACATAAAATCTGATTAAGGACATTATAAGCCATTTATAACCACAAATTCCCATAAATTATTTTAGAGAAATTCATTGGATCACTCCAAGTAGGAACAATCTATCAAATAAATAAATTGGATAAAATATACCATAATTGAGTATTTAACTTTTTGAGATTATATATTTCAATATGATAAGGAGATAAAAATATAGGATTCGTACCAAGTACTATTTCAATAAAAAACTCCACCTCCCTCTAAATTGAAAACCATATAAAATCCTCAGGAAATAAAATCTTCCAACTGATCAATCTGCAAATTTATTCCTATAGGAGAAAATATCTCAGGTAAAATGAGATAAATAATTTATAAATTATATGTAATTTTTTATAAATTTCCAAAATACTGATATACTTTTCTATAATAATTTTCAAACCCATGAAGATTAAAATATATATCACCAAAATATTTGAATAATTTTATCATCCACAAATAGTAATCAATATGTACCATAAAATTATCAAACTATCCATCCAAATAATAACATATAAACCATTAATATAAAATATAATGTAATAATGATGATAACTACGCAATTATATATTAATATCACAAGATAAAAATATTTAGATATGTTATCCCCATCCTCCAAATAAGATAATAAAAAATAAAACTACAAAGAGAAATCCAATAGTCAAACTGTATCCATAAATATGGAACGATTTTATATAGAAATGAAAAGAATTTGAATAAGCTAACACAGTGAATATTTTATTAGTTTCAAACATCAAACATATAACCATGATATATTCCTTATTAAGATATAATGATGCATACTCATATACCAACAACTACCCATAAGCTAAAAGAGAACCCTTCTCAAGGATACAGGGTTCCCCTATACCGTTTCTGCAATTTCATTTATTTTATCAAACTATATAAACTTAAATTTAAGGTTTTGATATTATCTCATAGAACAAATTAATGAAATTGGAGGGGTTATTTGTGATAAAATCACATCAAAAATGACTATTTGTGAAGTTAATCCATCAAAAAAGTAATGACCCTTAAACTAAATCATAATAAATTCTATGACTCTATCGTTAACCCACACATATAACCTTAACATTCAAGATACTATTAATTGTAACCCATATAAATTATAACACATAAAAACCAAACACACAAGATGTTTTCCCCTAACTGTTGGCCTAATAATCCCATTTTTGAGAATTCCAAGTTATATATTTATGCTTCAATTAAAATTAGAACCAAACATAGTAAAATGTTAATTTTAGTTAAATTAGAGAACCCAAAAAACTAACCATATCATGACTCTATTTTTCACTAGTAATTTCTCTTATAGTCGGATCTATACACATCCTCTTATAAATATATAATTTAGTGTCAATGGTATTTTCAGGGGTAAACATAAATATAACATAAATATTTTTCCTGAAAAATTAAATATAAATTAACAAAAAATTCATTCGATATATTATCTAAGAATAATACACATACAACTCCCCACTATATTTGTGATATATAAACACATATGGTTCTTTCTATTATAAGATGAACCTCTATTTAATGTATCTTAAATATATAAGGATTAAAATCCATCCCAATCTCTAGATGGGATGTAGTATGGATTATTATAGAATAAATACATAGAGAAAAGTTAGTTTAATTTCTCTCCATTGTCCAATTTTAATGATAATGTAGGAAAAGATTCATACATTCATTTATAAATATATACCATGTTTTCTAGATAGATTTTATCATTAATTCATCAACTATATAATAAAAATCATCGAAATAATTTTTAACATATTGTAATAAGAAAATATTTTAAAAAATAAAAATATTTATTTACGAATAATCTAGTGATCAAACATGTAATATTGAACATCGATAGGAACATAATCTCATGGAATCTATAGAAAATAAAAAAAAATCTTTATAATTTCACCTACCATTCCAATACATACATGCGATAATATTTTAAAACCATTCAAATAATCAAACTATTAACCCCTAAAATAAATAATGAAACTAATTAAAATAAACAATTGATCATACCTCTAAATAAATAAATTAAAATCAATAGATGTATTCCACTCAAGAATATTTTTTGGAAAAATAAATCATGTTATGTTGTGACCCATCATAATCAATGATGTAATTCAATCATTATACATGTTAAATATAAGTTTAGTGAGATGATCATCCGGTAGCAGAACATAAGTGAACAAACAGAAAAATAATTTATATCTTCACATTTCATCTGATAAATAAAACATTTTATACAAATAATTGTTAATAGAAATATCATATATAAAAAACACATAAATATTTATAGAACTAAATTAATATATATTTATTGTTACTATAACTAGAATTCAAAACCATATTGTTCATATTTATCGTAATATCAATCTATTTTAATTCATTTATCTTCCTCTATAACATATTAATTTCTGTTATGAGCTTCAATTTAATAATCCGTTATCATTTTAAATTCATTGGTTACATCATATATATTTTTAACACGATCAACCATTAACTTCTATGTATATCATTTATATATATATCTATTTATGTAACAAATATATTTAGTCATGTCTCCTAAAACATTTCAATATATTACACTTCAATGTAAAAGATTTCATTTTTCGTAAATTGATAATAATGATATTTCACTATCATTACACTCTACAAGTCAATTTAATATCTTAAAAAATCATAATAACATGCATAGTAAGAACTATTTTGTCAATGAGATTTCATAAATGGTTATTTGATGTTAGAAGACATTCATATTTTATGTTAGTGATTCCAGATCATGGATTAATGCACAACACTCAATCATTATCCAACTAATCAAATTAAATTATTATTTCATATTTATGAACCATATAATATAACTCATTTATTTTATTTTTTATTTCATAAATGTCAACTTCACGTTCTGCATGATATGATCTTTTTAAACAAACACAATTATTTTTTGATTTTTCTAATAATTATTTGTGCTTGTATATAATCTTAATTTATTTACCAAATACACATTATAATATTTAAGTAATATTTTATAGTTGTTTACTCAATTTTCATAATCAATTGTCAATTTTATTTACATGAATCAAGACCATTATAAATAATACTAATTAATAATATATAATATTGGAATTTATTACATATGTTCAAATATAGACAATTTAACTGGCATTTCATTCAAAACAGTAAGTAAAAATATTCCTTCTGTGTTAATAAACAATAGTTAGGGTAATTTATGAAATTTTTTTTTGGATATGATCAAAATATTAAATATAAAATAATTAATGTTATGTTTATTATCAAAAATATTTTATAAAATGATAAAATTACTAGTTAATGTACAAATTGTGTCATTTGATCACAATTTAGCAAAGTATAAGTATGAGTTATTCATTGGTATCCCATTAAAGGAAATCATTCATGATCACCAAAAAACAAGAAAAGGATGATTAAATACTTATAATTGACAGCGGAATACATAATCAATATTTCCTCGTTGTTTCCTATTTGATTATATTTTGATGGATATTCATATTAAAAATAATAAGGGAGAAATGTGAAATTTTCTCCTTCAAATGTTTGTTTCCAATTGAGATTTCAACTGGTTGTTTTTTACACACCATCTTCTTCAATTCCTTCATAAATCTATAATTTGGGTACATATAAAAAAACATAATTGTCGCACCATATATTTTATTTTTAAGAAAATTTAAATATTAATCATCGCAATGGATTAATGATGTTATGTGTAATTTCTTTTCTAAATTAGATAAAATTTGAACATTTTATTTTTAAGGAATAATCAACAAAACATAATATTCATTTTTAATAAAAATACCTCATAATGAATTTAATATTTCAATCAAAAAATCCCAAAACAAAGAATTATACAACCCTTTAAGGCTAGTAACATTGATATTTCTATTGTGACATAAAAATGATGATATTTTAATCTGGTAATATGACCACTTCTGACACATAGATAAAAATTACAGAGATAAACATTTGGTATCATCAAATAGATAATCCAATAAATGAATTATGGACTAATTTACTGGGAATTTTCTTATGTAACTTTGTGAATTATTAAATAATTTGATATTTCATATTAAAAAACCCCAATTTTTAGACACATGAAAATTTGTAAATGAACATATCATTCCATTACCAAAGCATTAATTTCACTTGGTGTGTCTGAAATTATATAAAAAATATTATAAAAATATGAATACTCAAAATTCATGAAATCTAACATGTGATTGACTAGAAAATCAGTCTAGTATGAGAGGACCTAAAAATAGTCTTCTTTTATCCAATTTTGATCTCTTCTAAATCCTTTAATTTATTATTGGATTATATATGGTTCAATTGGAATATTTGAGAATGAATAGATTTTTGATTTCACTTGAGTACCTAAGTAGAATAATGAAGGTCCATCAACTTCAATTATACATTTTTTAATTTATTTTATTTCATTGGATATAATAATATGCAGGAATAAATATTCAATGATAGTAAAAAAACATAAATTTCTTAAATTTTCTTGAATAAAATATTTGATGTCACCCATACTGTAAAAATAGGATTTTGGAAAATGTGCACTATATCCAGTGAATATAAAATACACTTAAAAATAAATGATTTTACATATTGATGAAAATTTCATTATAAAATTATAATATTTTGGTTGATTAGAATGGGTAATGGAAGATGGTATTGAGAGTGGATAGACCAAATTAAAATAAATTTAAATGAATAATTTTATTAATAGATTAATTATAAAGGATAATTATTAAGGTTAATTATCACGAGAAAATGTAATGAACCCAACGATGTTTTTTAGTAGTTCGGTTCAATGTGGGACTACTCTACACTTATAATTCTCTGGATGGAGAGATATACTTGTGCACAATTATGATTATTTGAAGGGAATTATAACCCAAATAAAGAATGATTTTATAGTGGAGGGTTAAACAAAAATCTTCCTTTTATATAATGAGTCACAACCCCTACAATGTGACATTAGACAATAGGTGTCAAAATCCGAATAGTCCTGACATTAGATACAAGGAGTCACAACACTTAGGTCCGACATTATAATCCACGAGTTACAACCCGATGAAAAAATATAAAATAATGAATCTTGTGTGTAAAATCATAAATAGGAAAAATAGAGTGTGTGTGAGAGGTGGTAAAATGTGTTACAAACCCTGAAACATTATAAGAGATAGTAAAAAATTAAATAACTTGTACTAGATTATGAGATTTGGATTAGCACATATTGTCAAGGAAACTGTAGTCATATCATAATTAATTCCAAACATGAGGGAACTTGTAGGTGATGGATCAAAGTCTCACAAGATATTGAAAATCCATAGAAAGTTCAAATTTCACATTGATTTCTCCTTGAAAAAATAATGTTTCAAATGTATTATCCGATGTGTATATGTCCCTCTTTTATTGAGATAGAGATATATAATTATATAGAGAGAGAATAAATATTCATCATTTGTAGGAACTCCTCTTCATGTGTATATGAAAAATTAATTGATTCATGATTTTTCATAAATATATCTATAAACATTTTAGCTGTGTTGCCTCTTTATTCGGTAGAATAAATCTCTAATAAAAGCAATCAAAATTTATTTGAATAAGTACATTGATAAAATCTCTAGAATCATAGCAACATTCAATGATTTAAAACACCCATTTAAATCCATTCTATCATTTTTAAACATTGTAAAAATCGATCATGAAAACTATATGCACAAACCGAAAGTAAAATAAAAACATTTGACTTCAAATTCACTTGAAACCTCATACTTTATAGGAACCTACTACTCGCTTGTGCATTCACATAGTCATATAACACAATTATTATATTATGTGTTCACACACTGATATGGTTCAACGATTTTTTTGTCAATATAATACTACATTTCAATGATAATAATGAACATAAATATTCAATATTTGGAAATCACAAATTAATGATACTTATTATTAGAATACAATTATGAAAAATATAGAAACATCATTTTCATAGTAGAATACATTTTGGATAAAAACAATTCACAAAATGTTGGAGAAAATATATGATATAAAAAAGGATTTTTAGTATAGAGATTTGAATTCAATAAATGAAAAGAACATTGAAATTAAAATTTAGAAATATGATAATTATGAAAAATTATGATTTAATTGAGAAAATATAGATTTAAACAACAAAACATGGAATAAATGATTAAATTGAAAATCATATTATCTTATAGATATAACATAATGCATAACGTAATGCATAAAATTGTCATGTTACATTGTAATCTATACTCAAAAATAAGTACATAACTAAATATGTATGTTGAAAAATAAATACCATTATGAAGTTGCATAGAGGATAAGTGCATATAAAATAATGTGTAAGTCTAAACCACGTTGTTGAGGAATATCCACAAGACGTTAAAGGCTTGCAGTACCATGGTGTTTTGGATCGAGGCTCTAGGCTTCTGGGTCTATAACCGAGACGCTTCTAGGTGCCATAGGTTCACTGAGAAGCTGAGGGGGATGATAACGGGGAAGGGGAGTGACACCTTTGTTCTCCTTATGGATTTTTTAATGGGAAGGTAGGTGGGTGGTGGTGAGGAGGTGGTGTGTATGTAAGAATAGGGATGGATGAAGGATGCACCGGAGGGTTTGCAGAGAGTGAGATGTCTGGCCATATACGAGTGGTGTGGGGGTGCCCAAATTCAGTTGTAATGGTTCGTGGCCTATTTTAAGCTATGATGGGAGATGTAAGATGAAGTTGGAACTAAAGGGATAGATTGTGGGGAAACATCCAAGTGTGGTGGTGGTGAGGTGCCTCAATTCAATAATAATGGATTACTGCTCTACCCTGTATACAATTGACCTCTCTGTTGTTCTTTCAGGTAACCACTACTTCTCCATTATCTTAATGCCTCCTTTAACAACTTCCCTAGTGATGAAACAAATGTGGCCATTTCCTATATTGTAATTTTTTTGAAATATATTTTCCATGGGACTGTGTTTTGTGCAGAATATGAACACACATATAAGTATATACAAAAAAGAACATTTTTTATATATACATTCCCTGGCCCTAGCCCCAGCCCCAGCCCCAGCCCTAGCCTCATCTTTATCCCTTCTTACCTCGTTCTTAGTTGTCAATTGGATACCCTTTTCAAGTATGGGTAGTAACCCCATGCTACCCTAGAAACCATTATATTTAATCTATTACCAGCATGTTTCTATCTCATGCAAGAACAACATCTTCTTTTACGTGATATTGCCAAACCTTGGTTACAATTTAACTCATTTCTATCAGTATCAAATAGTTGTGTTCCTATCAAATGCCATTTTAATAATCATATGACACTACCATAATAGCCCTGAAACCTGTAAAACACCAAAAGAACAAAATAAGGTTTCATTTTGATTATGTTCATATAGAAGTGTTTGATTATAAACCTCAACATGATATATTTGAATGATTTTTTTGAAATGATTAATGATAGATATTTTATTAATTTTCTTCTAATAATAATTTTTTCAAAATAGTACTGAACAAATTATATACTTGATCAGGTTTGAGCCTCAACAAAAATCTAGTTCCAGTAGTCTTGTAAACATGGATAATGTATCTTCTATATCAAATCTTTTTTGATTTAATTAATGTTCTAAATTTATCTAAAAATTATATTATATGCTAAATTTGGGAGAAACGTCATAACTAAAATGAGATATAATTGAATGTTCAAAAAATGAACATTCATTTCAGTAAAACTAGTGGTATCTATCACTAAATGCTCCAACAAATCGGTTGTAATGTGAGGTTTACAACGTTGCCACTAAATATGTTTCTCATTGACTATGAAATTGATATTGCATAGTTTGAAGATAGGTTTCAATTGATTGAGAATTGCAACTCCGATAATGAGAATGGACTAATCGATCAATATTCAGTATTGTCTGAACAACATGTTGTATATAGACTGAACTATTGTATGAACTAGAAATGGAATGGTTAGTCCTTTGAATTGACTATCCAGACTGAAAATGGATTGGTTAGTTAATTGATTAGACTAAATTCATATTCATTTTCAGTACTTCATATTTTATGTATTGAAATTTATAGAACTAAAAAAAATAATGTTTATTTTCTTATTCATTACTATATTTTTTGAGTATTGAACTACTGCAACTGAAAATGAACTTCTTTTGTATATATACCATCCTAATAGACTAACCAATCCATTTTTTTAAAAATGACTATGTTCATTGAAAGTAAAAAAAATGAAACTGTATTTTTTTCACATAGTGCATATCCATTTTTGCTTTTCCCCAATGTTTGTTTGACTCACACAATCCGTATATACATTGTTTTTCACACATAGCACGTATCCTATTTTGACTTTCCCTTAGTGCTTGGTGTAATCTCTGGACACTAAGTAACATGATGCTTCTAGGTCTGCTTAGACCCACAATAAACCTATGTTTTTTCTATATTTAAATTAATTTCAAAATTTTAAAACATAGAATATCAAATAAATTTGTTTGATACTATCCTCTATTAGATGGAATTCTACTGCAAACATTATATATCAATATCTCCATAAAGTTCCAAATTTTTTTTAAACATTTCTATATTTTGATATTGTTTTTCATTTGTCCCACAAAAAACAATAGAAATAATAATATGGATATCAATGTCTACATCCATTACATGAGTATTAACTTGACGTTAAGAGGAAAATAAATCGAGGGATCGAAAGTGAGCAAGTTAGAATCCACAGTGAGTTAAGCAATACATATATATATATATAAATTTCCATTGTTAGGATAAACCTAAAAACATAATGTATCATGTATATAAGGTTATTCATATGAATTTCATTAATGAAATAGATCAGTAATATTTGATGGGTCATGTATTTCAAGAAGATACAAAATATCTTCATTGAAATAACCATAATGACTTCCAACTTCAATTGTATTTGAATGTGGAAAAATTTATGCATGAATTGCATGATCCTCGGTGATGAATTCATAAGAACCGGAAAAAAAAGAATCATGAAACATGAATTTTATTTTCAATTGTACAAGAAATATAATTTCAAATACCTTATGAATCACATGCATCAGTAAAAGTAATATCTAAATATCATTCCTTATACAACACAAATCTAAAGCCCGGATAAATACTGAGTAAAAAATTCAAAATATTGAATAATAAATTAGAATGTAAAAAATTAATAGCTGACAATAAATAAAAAAACCAATTAATATAGATGAGTTGAAAATAAATAATGTGATAGTTATGAAATTGAAATTATTATAGTAGTAACATACCATGATAACAATGGAGAGTCACATGGAGAAAGGGAGAATGTACCACTTGTTATAAAAGTACACAGTTAATTATAGTAGTACCATACCTTCATGTCAAAAGAATTAGATTATAACTATTTTACCACATGGTAAATGAATATAGATTATGTCCAAATAGGACATTTTCCAGTCTACTAATAAAAGGGAACTTATATAAGATGGCCAAATGTGATGTACAATTTTCATTGTATTGTGTTCTGCAATTAAAAATATGGAATCATTTAAAAATTAATGATAAACACATAAATTTAGTGTCAATAGAAGTATAAAATTGAATTATCCCCACCCAACCATTTTCTAAGGTACATTGAAATATCATTGTCAATACTAATTCCAATGATGCTTGACCAGAAATCATAAATCAAATTAGTAATATGATAGAAATACCAAGTGGTTCATTAATGAAAAAAGAAAACATTTTAATTTTAATCATGAAAATATATTGATATCAAAATTTCACCCTTTTAAATGCCATTTATGTTTGAAGATGGAGTAACATCAGTTAAAATAGAGATTCCACCACTACATTGTAAAAGATAAAAATCCAAGTATGAAAACATTTCATATTATGGAAATATTAGCATGTGAATGATTAGATACTTCTAAAACATGCACATTCAAAGAATGTAATGAAAAATAAATTTGTATCCAAGTTATTCGAGAATTGAAGAGAACTACATAAACCACATGATGTTCAATTATTAGCCTCACATCATCAGAGAATACATTCAAAGGAACTGAAAAAAACTCGTATGAAAACATTTAATGATTGAACCATAATCATGTCTCCCACAACAAGGAAAGAAATAAACTGCAAAAAAATAAAAGGTATGAAATTATAAATTGGGATTTGAAGAGTTATTGGTGAGATTAGAGGCCGATGAGAAATTATAGGAATAAAAAAAATTCTTGGATTACAAAAAAAGCTTATTGGGACCCGATTCATACCAATTTGTAATACCCAACCCCAGTTACATAGAGTTAGTGGTTTATTACATAACATTGGAATGATACAAGTAATCATGTCTTGAAAACCGATCAGTTGGTAGCCTTATAAGTACTAGATACATACATATGTGTTAGATTACATCATGAAATAAAAAAAATTATGTTTCCATTGAACACTCTTATATCCCTTAGCTTATTCCTGAAGGTTAATCGTCATATACTTCATTGCATCCTAGGGAAAATAAAACATAAGAAAGGGCAGATCTCAGATACTTAGTAAGGATAACAATATAGTGGAATCCTTCATAAAAAAGAAAAAAAAATTTAAGGGAACGTATAAGTCTAGAACACAATCCTTTTAAACATAACCATTAGAATAATATAGAAAAGATAAATAAAATAATTCCATTTTATTATTCACATGGATATTCTACTTGTCAAATAATCACATGTAATATCATTATCCAATTTCATAATGATCGAATGCATAATTCCTGACATCATAACCACATAGTCAAGGCCTTGTGCCAAGACTACCAATAATATTTGATCAAGGTTTTGTGCGAAGATAGGAGTTCGCCTCATGAGACCTACCGATGCATCTAAGAGCTATAGGGGCTCCACCTGTCACTTAATAAGTCTAATTAATTCCTCATATGAAAGGGTGAAATAGAATATAAACATTAATTTTAAAACTAGCATACAAAATGTCAATATTTTAACCCCAAACCATGAATGGAATAAAAAAGAACATCAACAGTCAAACATAACTCATTCAATACAATATGGATGATTGTATTTAGATAAATAAACCTCAATCAAGAATAAAATACAATGAAGTATATTTACAAATATGAAAATAGTCATTAAAAATATTTGAGAGAAATATCCCCTTTTTCTTTAAAACATTTAAATGTCACACTATTTATCAAAGAAGTCATTTAAAAGAGATTTTTTAATCGAAGTGTCACATACCACTTTGAAACATTTAAATGTAATTGATATTTCAAAACATTTATTCCCACCTAAATAATTACTTAAAACCATATTTAAAACATGCTCATTAATGAGAAATATTTAGAATATTAAATTTTAATAACGTTTAAAACAATATTTTTGATAAAGGGTTCCTAACAAAATAAGAGATTCTTGAATACAAGTAATTAAGGAATAAAATTAACCAAAACATTATAATATCATGAGAATAAATAGATTAATGATATAATATGTCAAAGAAGAGTATATGCACCATATAAAAGTGAATTGGTGCATAATGACAAAGAGGTCTCAAAGGAATGTAAATTGAGAAGAAATACCTTTTAAAGACAGTATCCATATATTAAAGATGAATAAATGAAATAATTATGTGTCAAAAATATAAATACACTCAATATAATTGGATATTCAATGTAAATCAATCATATTACATTCACACATATTCTTGTAAAAACCAAACCAATGACATCGGCATTTAACTCAATGAATGGAAATGTAGTTAAGATTTGCATTAAAAAGTTCATAGTAATGGATGGTGAAATTATCAATGGAGTTATTATGTTTATCAAAGGTAAATCTACATAAATGGGAGTGTAAATTACTAAATAAATAATAAATAGGGATTCGACACATAATCTTGGAGTAAAATAATCAGTGATGTATGCAAAAAGCCAATTGAGTGGAAATTTAAATTTGAAATTACCTTATCGATTGGGTAACATACAAAACATACAACCAATGAAAGAAGTATAATACAATGAAGATATAAGTAAACATAAATTAAATTATATTACACAAATAATACAATCATGGGTAGTACATATACCACACAAAAGGAAATTGTGGTAATATATCATGAATCTCACGTGAATTAGAAGTGAGATTAAAACCCCTTACCTTGTTCTTTTCCATAGTCGAGGGTAAGTTAACCTCTTATATAATAGTTAAATATTTTTTATTAAATTATACAATAACCACATACATAAATATGATATCATACATGATATTCTAATATTTCGTTGTTAATAATATTTTAGTAGTATCCTTGTTTCGGGTGTTAACTAATTCATTTTCCATTATATGTTTTTTAAGTAAGTCATGTCTATTATGGATAGGATGTATTTGGTTCATATAAATAATTATATAAAGTATTTTAATATTATTTGTAATAATCAAATGAAAATTATCCTAGAATGGTTAGGATGGGGAATGACATCTCATCGTGTCGTGGAGACGGTGACTCGTACGTACGCACGAGCCACAATATCATTCTTTTGATGGTGAAATAGTATATAGATGGATGGTATATCATATATAAAGAATCATTAAAATGTTATATTTCTTATTAAAATACGTTATACTCATTATTATACCAATCCAAATAATGATGTTTTTTAATAACAAACTACAGCACGATGAGAGGACGGTAAGCCATACGTACGCACGTATAGTGACTTTGTCATTTATAGGATGGATAGAATAATGAATATGGGTGTACCATATTTATAATAATATAAAATTATCAAGAAGTTGTTGGAGTTATTTTTTTGTTATGTAATAAACATAGAAAGAGGAAGTGGAAGAAGAAAATAACTTGGAAGAGGGTGGTGAAATTATTACCTCTTCTTCGGGTGCTTCCTTTTGATTTGATCAAAATGGATCTTAGGTTGGATTTGATATCAATTGAAGGAAAATAAGGTGTAGTGATAGTAGTTGGGAGGATATTTGGCCTGGGGTTGGCTGAGCCAAATGGCATAGGAGGTGTGAAATTAAGAGAAGTAGAAGTACCCTTTTAGAAGACACGTGAGGGTCACTTTAGGAAAACATTGAAATATTATATTATTATAAATAATTTTAGGTTTATAATGTATTGAAATTGATTTATTTATAAGATAATGTGGGAATGGGTCTAACACCTCTAAATGAATAGGTTTTAAAAAAATTTAGGTCACCATATTAACATTATCATTTATATTTAACTATTAGTTAAATAGATTAACTTTTACCATGTTTTCTTGTATTCTTACGATATATGGTTAATAAACATACTATAAACATCTAAAAGAACTGATAGGGGTACACTAATGACATATATAATATTATTCAATCCATTTGGCTGAAACATATATTTTTTGAATATTATATCAACAAATAAAATGGTATTTATTTTAAAAATTATTTTATCAACCCTAACATGTCATATTCACTTAAAAATTAGTTTCATCCATCAATAGTATAAAATTACATTTATTTGGATATTTATAATATCAATTATTTAAATCTAACATTAATAAGGTAATTACTACATAATAATTGTTTCATAAATATATTTTATTATATAATGTCTATAAATTATTAATAAAATACCATTTTCTATGAACTATTTTTAGCAATCTAATGAATATTTATAGTCAAATTTATCTTTTGTATAAACCTATATTAAAAATAGTTTCGTTATTAGATATTGAATGTAACACTTTTAACTCTTCTTTACATAAAATAATCATAATTGTCCTAATCTAATCCATGTGGACCAAATGGATCATATTTTATTCCTAAGGTTTTTTCTGCTCGAATTACACTTATCCAATAGAATTAGGACATGACTTAGGGTAATAGTAATATCATTTTCACCTTTATTTACCCTATTATTTATAACCGTGTTAAATAAAAGTCAAAAGTTACTATTCAACAAAATATTTCATCTTATTGAACCACATTTTACATGCTGATGTCAAACGTGTCTCTCAGATTTTTGAAATCCTACTCATAGTAGCGGTAATATTTTGTTTTATGCAAATTTGCAAATGCTCCTTGAAGGTCGGTAAAAGACAGTAAAAAGTTCAATAAAATTTTAAACAACTAATTTTATTATAAAATTGACTCCAATGAATAAAGTTGAACTAATATACCTGTTAAGTATCTATATTGACCTAAATAAATAATTATTTAAATAAAAATTTCAGTTTTTAAACAATCACATAGTGTTTTTCACTATTAATCATAAAATGAATGTTTTCAGAAAAATATAAAAATTCTCCCTTAAATAATATTGATATTACAAATTAAAAAATAAATTCTATTTTACCAAATTTAGAACATATAAGTATCATTAATTAATTGATAATTAATTTCCATTGTCAAAACCAAAAACGGGTTTTTAAGAAGTAAAACCTATCTAAATATTGGCATGTGTTTATGTGAAATTTAAATGTGAAATTACATATAATGACCTATATTGTATTAAATGATAAAATTATAATCTGATTATAATTCCAAAAAATTTAAATTAATAATTAAAAATTATAAATTATTTCGAATAAAAAAGTTATTTTCAATCAAAATTAAGTATTTTACACTATTCATCAAAATATGAACGTTATCAGAAAACTACCAAAAATTCATCCAACATAAATTTTTATGTCCCAATTGTAAATAATAATTTTATTTTATTTAATTTAATATTTAAAAGTGTATAGTATTGGTTTTAAAAAGGGTTCTCCATTAAAAGTGGTAACATTGAATTTTTTGAAAAATACTTTTATTATCTGAAAAAATTATTTTGTTCTTATATTATGTCTTAGAAACACATAATATGAATTCTATAATTACATGGTGTATATAAAAATCAAAAGTCAGTTAATACTATAAATAATCACTTTTTTAACGGCTAGTTTGTTAATTCTTGGTGAGCTCGAACTCGCTGTTGTATGTAGTACAAGCTATTGAATTACATTAAATAATATAAATTAATATAAAATATAAGGGTGTTACATTATTCCCCTAGTTTGAAAATTGTGTCCTATCAATTTTATAATTGTCCTTGGGAACTACATTTAAAGCCCTAGATCAGAAAAAGAGTCAATAAAACTATCACTTAAAGAGGAATAAAGAGAAGTAAAAAGGTAACCCATGAAAACCCATACTAGGATTCCATGTAGAAAAACATTGATATGGAAGATAAAATATGTTTCAATTTCTGATGGAGAGTGATAGAAAACATGATCAAGAGAAAGTTAACAACAAGAAAACTCCAAACATTTGATGGGATAAACGGTCATTAGTTTCCGAGTAGGAAAGGTAAACAGACAAATTTTGTGTTTTTAGAACTATTTCATAATGTTGAGGAATTAATTTATGATATTTTATAAGAACGTAAAGAGATATACTTACTTTTTATGTAGAGTTTCATCCTTTAATAAATTTCTACCACTAAATCGTATTTTTTTCCAAACGATGAGTATTCAAAATGACGTGGTCACACCTAAAGGGCTTGAATCAACTTCTTGAGAACCACATGATCCACAACAGATTAACTATATATTTTCCCTTTTCATTAGAGATTTACCAAAACAAAAATGGTTAGTACAAGATCAGATGGTCCCAAAAAAGGATAATCCTTTATAAAAATAAATATTAATCATAATTTAAAAAATTAAACCAAAAATACATAAAGATTAATAAATTCAATTCAATAAACAATTTTCCTTAAAATCCATCAATATAATCCAAACTAATATTGAAACCTAAAACATAGAATAATTTTATTACGTAGTCTTCCACATTAAATTGCATCTCCAAATTACATCGACTACTCTTAAAGTCACGTACTTAAAAGTAATTAACCAAATAACTTATTCTTTATGATAGGTTAATCATTTATATAAATAACCCAAATTGATATAAATCCACAATAAAAACATAGATAAAAATCCACCATTACTCCTCAAATGAAATCACATAGTATTCTATTTTCCTTCTGCATATATTGTTCCCAATAGAGCGAACATCTTCCAAAATAAAATTTATTACTTAACCAAAAAATAATTTTCCTATAATAAGGATATCTATTTGATAAGACATAAGATCCCAAATCAACTTATTATTGATAAATAAAATCATTTAACTAAAAAAATATTAACACTTACCCGGGACGTCACGTAGTCTAGTGGTAGGAGATAAATCCCAATCGTAGTCTGGTTGTGGGTTTGATTCCCGCATCTTTGCCCGATGTGACAGGTTGTCACACGGTCTGTGTGTTGTCTTTTTTGGAATAAGTATATTTTATAACATTCCAAAATTGAGATAAATTCATCAAAATAACCATAACATAATATAACCACAAATTTTATCTCATGCATCTCATTTTCATCCTAAAAACTAATAACCTGAATTTTAACGAAATTCAAGGACCATATATACCCAATTGGTTCTTTATAACTATATCCAAAAAAGAAAAGAAAATTCTTCCTCAAATATCATTTTCACATAACAAACTACATCGCTACACATACAAGAGAATAGTTTTCCAACGTAATCCAATAATTTTAAACATTTCTTTGTCCATTTATTTTCACATTGGTTCTTCCTTGACTTAGAGGTTATCCTATAAAATAGGGCATTGAATCGGGTAATGCCTAGGTCCCATACAATTATGACAAATGACTGTAATTGGATTCCTAGGATCATTTTTATTTACTCAGATAGGAATCTTCATTTTGCCTCATATATTATTACATTATTTCCTTCTTTTCCACACATAATGAATTTCTTTGTTCCATTAATACACATTCCTAGGTGTCTCCGTCCACATTTCCTGCATGATGGAAATTGAGGTTTCTTTTCTCAATGGCTTCCAATGCTGGAGCTCTTATCATTCATCGTCATTCTCTTCTTTATTGAGTTCATGAGTTGAATAATATATTTTTTTGACCATCTTTATCGAAAATTTATTCGGCATGAAAACAATATCTTTTACACCTAACAACAATCCATTTTGTTTCTAATTTCCACCATCCTTCCCACCTTGTACATCATCATTAATATTACTACAACTTCCATGGAATCCTTCCATTGAGTAAAAAAAGAAAGCATAGTGTGAGTCATAAAATAATGTATAGAATATCATGAAAACTTATTTTCAATATAAATCACCATAGGATTAATCCAAGATTATTTAATCTCATCTTATATTAAAATCCTTCAAATCGATTTGTAATTAAAATATGAATTATCCTAAGAATATCTCATATGAGTTTCATAACCAAGAGTGTAGCAAGGCTGGTTTTCGTGTACCAGGATACCCCATGTCAAGCCCGGAACTCATTGTCAGAGTTCTCATTCCTAGGTACATCTGTGCCAGAGCTGTATGTACCTTCTCGTATCTAGTCACAGAAGTATTGCTTGGAATACCCACATAGTATTTACATTACCAAAATTTTTGGATGTTCTTCTATACTAATCATCAATGTCTATATTAGGGTAATCAGCTCAAATTTGAGTTTATCTAAATCTAGTTTTCAAGGATTATCCAAAACATCCTTTGATACCATCTAATACAAACCGACCCCAGTTACCCAGAGTTAGTGCTTTATCACATAACATTGGTATGATACAAGGAATCATATACCGAGAGACCTATCGGTATAGTATCCTTTTATGTACAATATACATACATATTATTTACATTACATCATGAAATAAAAAAAAATTGTGTTGCCTTAGAACACTCTTATATCGCTTAGATTATTCTTGCAGGTTAATCGTAATATAATTCTTTGTATCGTAGGCAAAAATAAAACATAAGAATAGTGGAGAACATATGCTTAGTAAGGATAACAATATAGCGGAAACTGTCATAATTAAGGATAAACATTTAAGGCAATGTATAAGACTAGAACACAAGCCGTTTAAACATAAACTTCATCATAATATGGTAAAGATAAATCAAATAATGTCATTTACATATTCACATGGATATTGTACTAGTCGAATAATCACATTTAATATCAATAGACAATTTCATAATGATGGAATGCATAATTCCAGATATCATAACCACCTAGTCAAGGCCTTGTTCCAAGACTAAAAATAATATTTTGTCAAGACCTTGTACCAAGACACTGGTTTGTCACATGAGACCTACCGATGTATCGAAGAGATAAAGAGGGCTCCACCTGTCACAAACTACATGCATTTCATTCCGCATATGAATGGTTTAACCATAATAAAAAAATTCATATTAAAACTAGTATGAGAAATGTTAATATTTTATCAACAAACTATGAATGACATAAAAATAGCACATCCAGAGTCAATAATAACTCATTCAATACAATATGGATGATTGTATTATGATAAATTAACATCAATCAAGAATAAAATAAACTGAAGGTTATTTAAATAGATGAAAATAGTCATTAAAACTATTTGAAATAAATATTCCCTTTTTTCGTGAAAACATTTAATTGTCAAAAAATTAATCATAGATGTCATTCAAAAGAGATATTTGAATCAAAGTGTCACATACCAATTAGAAACATTTAAAATGAATTTTATTTTCAAAAAATTTATGTCCATATAAATATATATATAAAACCATTTTTAAAACATGGGCATTAATGAGAATGATTTAGAATAATAAATATTTAATTCTTTTAAAACAATATTTTTGTTAAAGAGTTATTAACCAAATAAGAGATTCTAGAATACAAGTAATTGATGAATAAAATGTATCAAAACAGTATTATATCATGATAATAATGGGATTCATTATATAATATGTCAAAGGACAGTATATACACCATATAAAAGTGAATTGGTGCATAACTACAATGAGGTCTCAAAAAAATGTAAATTGAGACCAAATACCTTATAAACATCATATCCTTATCTTAAGGATGAATAAATGAAATAATTATGTCTAAAAAATATAAATACACTCAATATATTTATATATTTAGTGTAAATCAATCAGATTTTATTCACACATATTATTGTAAAAACAATACCAATGACTTGGACGTTTAACTCAATGAATGGAAATTGAGTTAACATTTCACTTAAAAAGTTCATATCAATGGAATGTGAATTTATAAATGGAGTGATTATGTGTATCAACGGTATATCAATATAAAGGGGAGTGTAAATTACTACATAAATAATAAATATGGATTCCATATATAATCTTGGAGTAAAATAATCAATAAAGTATGCATAAAGCCAAATGAGTGGAAATTGATATTTGAAATTCCCTTACAGATTTGGTAACATATGAAACATACAACCCATGAAATTAGTATCATAAAATAAAAATTTAAATACCCATAAATTAATTTATATTACACATATCATACATTCATTGGTAGAACATACACAATACAAAATGAAATAGTGGCAATATAGCATGAATCTCATGGGAATAAGAAGTGAGATGAAAACCCCTTACCTTGTATTTCTCCTTAGTGGATGGTACGTTATCATCTTGTATAATAGTTAAATTATTTTTATTAAATTATAAAATAATCACATACATAAATATGATATTATACATGATATTCTAATATTTTATTGTTAATAATATTTTTGTAGTATCATTGTTTCAGGTGTTAACTGATTCCTTTTCCATTATATGTTTTGTTACGTAAGTCATGATTGTTATGGATAGGATGTATTCGATTCCTATCCAAAATTATATCATGTATTTAAACATTATTTTTTATCATAAAATGAAAATTATTCTTGAATTGTTATTACGGGGAATGAAATCTCATCATGTCATGGAGACGTTAAGATATACGTATGCACGAGTGAAAATATCATTCTTTTGATGGTTAAATCGTATATAATTAGATGTTATGTCACATATAAAGAATAACTAACTTTCTAAATTAATTATTTACATCATTTATTCTAAATATTATACCCATCCAAATAATGAAGTTTTCGAATAACAAACAACATTATGATGTGGAGACGGTAAGCCGTACATATGCACGTATGGTGACTTTGTCATTTATCGGATGGATAGAATATTGAAGATGGTTGTACCATATTTATAATAACATCACAGTAGGTAATAGGTACTAGAGTTATTATTTTGGAATGGAATAAATAAATAAAGAGGAAGTGCAAGATGAAAAGTACATGGAAGAGGGTGGTGAAATTATTACCTTTTCATCGGATGCTTCCTTTCGATTTGATCAAAAGGAAACCATAGGTTGGATTTATGATCAATGGAAGGACTCTAGGATGTAGAAACAGTAGTTGAGAGGATATTTGGGAAGGTTTTGGCTGAGCCAAATGGATTTGGAGGTGTGAAATTAAGAGATGGGAAGTTCCCTTTTATAAGAGAGGTGAGGGTCACTTTCGAAAAACCATGAAATATTATTTTATTAGAAATCATATAAGGTTTCTAATGGATAAAAATTAATTTATGTAGAAGATAAGGGGGGTATGCATCATAATACACTCACCCAATAGGTTTTATACATGTTTAGGTCCCTATATTAACATTATCTTTTAGATTTAACTATTAGTTAAATAGTTTAAATTTTACCATGTATTCTTGTATTCATACACTATATAGTTAATAAAAATACTCTAAACTTCTAAGGGAACCTAAAGTGGTTCAATAATGACATATATAATATTATTTAATCCCTTTGGCTGACACTTAGATTTTTAGGAATATTATATCAACCAATAATATATTATTTGTTTTGAAAACCCATTTTGGTTAATTTTGAGACTATTTAGTATTTGGTTTTTTTGAAAATCATAACAGAATGAATACTTAAAAAAATTATTTATTCATCCCTTACATTTCATATTAATGTATAAAAATAGTTTAATTCATCCAAATTCTCATATTAAATTTATTTGGATATTTATAATATCAATTATTTTAATCTATCATTAATAAGGTAATTTTTGCATCATATTTTTGTCATGAATATATTTTATTATATAATATATAAAAATTAAAAATAAAATAAAATTATTTAGGACTTATTTTAGGCTTTATAATTAGTATTTATAGTCGAAGTGATCTTATTTATTAAGCTATATTTAAAAATGTTCTGTAATTAAACATTGATTTTATTATTTTTAACTCTTCTTTAAATAAAATAAAAATAAATGTCATAATCTAATCCATGTGGACCAAAGGATCATATTTTATTCCTTATTCTGTTTTTTCATGGATTAAACTTATCCAATAGAATTAGGAAAAGTGTTAGGGTATTTATAATATCATTTTTTCATTTAATTACCCTATTTAGTTCTAACCGTGTTAAATAAAATTTAAAAGTTACTATTCAACAAAAAATATTTTCATCTTATTGAACCACATTTTAGTTACTGATTTCTACCGTGTCTCTCATATTTTTTAAATTCAACTCATAGTAGTGGTAAAATAACATTTTATGCAAATTTGCAACTGCTCCTTTAAGGTTGGTAAAAGAGGGTAAAAATTACAATAAAATTTTATACATCTTATTTTTTTATTAAAATTGACTCCAATGAATCACATTGAACCAATGTAGATATTATGTATCTATGTTTACTTTAATAAACAAAATGAATAATTATTTAAATAAAAAGTTAGTTTTTAATCAATAACTCAGTGTTTTCACTATTCATAAAAAATTGAATGTTTTCAGGAAAATTCTAAAAAATATCTCTAAGAAAAAATAGATATACCAAATTAAAAAAATGAATTTTATATTACCAAATTCAAAAAATTGAAGTATCATATATATATTTATAATTAATTTCATTTGTGAAAACCAAAAAATAGGTTTCTATGAAGTAAAAATTATCAAAAGATTGACATGTGTTTATGCCAAATTTAAATGGTAAATTACTTATAATGACCTAGATTATTTTAAATGATAATAATATTATATTCTTATACTTCCAACCCATTAAAATTAATAATTAAACACTATTAATTATTTCGATTAAAAAAGTTTTTTTAATCAGAATTTAGTATTTTTCATTATTCATCAAAATTTGAATTTTATCTGAAAAGTACCAAAAATTTATCCAAAATAAATTTTTATGTACTTATTCTAAATAAGAGTTTAATTTCATTAATGTTATTATATAAAAGTTCCAAATATTGGTTTTAAAATTGGTTCTTTATTAAAATGTGGTAAAATTGCATTTTTTTGAAAAATACTTCTTTTATCTGATTTTTTTTTCATATATTATGTCTTAGAATCACATAATATGAAATCTAAAATTATATGGATTATATAAAATTCAATATTTAGTTTATACTATTCATAACCACTTTTTGAACGGCTAGTTTGGTAAGTTGTAGTGTGCTCGAACTCAGTGTTAAGTGTAGCGCAAGCATTTGAATTACAATAAAGGAAATTACATACTATGAAATATTGTCGTGTCACATTCTTACCCCCCCCCTTTTGAAAATATCGTCATCTCAATTTTAAAATTGGGTTTGGGAACATCATTGAAAGTACCACATCGGAAAAAGAGTCAATAAAACTATCACATTAAAAGGAAGAAAGATAAGTACAACAGTAACCTTAGACAACCCATACTAGGATTCAATGATGAAAAACATGGATATGGAAGATAAAATAAGTGTCATGATCTTATGGAGAGTGATCGAAAATATGATTAAGAGAATTTTAACAATATGAAAAACACAATCTTGTGATGGGATAAACAGTCATTAGTTTTCCAGAAGGAAAAGTAAATGGACAATGTTCTTGTTTTATGTTCCATTTCATAATGATGAGGAATTTTTTTATGAGATTTACTATGAACATAATGATGACTTGGTCACGCCTGGAATACTTGAATCATATTCTAGAGAATCAAATTATCCATAAATGATAAAATATATATTTCCCTTGTCATCATATAATAACCAAAACGAAAATTACTATTACAAGATCATCTTGTCAACAAAAAGGATAATACATTAGAGAAATAAATACTAATATTAATATCTAAAATTAATGCAATAATTTCCAAATTACTATAAATACTATTTAGTAAACAAATGTCCATAAAATTCTTCAATATAATCAAAACTAATATTGAATCCCAAAATTTAAAAGAATTTGATTATGTAGTCTTCCAGGATAAATTGTATCTCCAAATGACATTAATTACTCTTAAAGTCACATAATTGAATGTAATTATCCAAATCACAAATTCTCTATGATAGGTTAAACATGTCCATAAAAAACCAAAATTTCTATAAATCCAAAATAAAAATATAAATAAAAATCCACTATTACTACTCAAACGAATTCCTATAGAATTCTATTTTCCTTAGCCACATAGTGTTCCCAATAGAGCGAGCATCTTCCAAAATAACTTTTATCACTTAATCACCAAATCATTTTCCTATAATAAGGATATCCATTTGATAAGATATATGATCTCAACTCAACTTATTGTTGATGTATAAAATCATTTACCTGAAAATAATTATTCACACTAACCAGGGACTTCACATAGTCCAGTGGTAGGAAATAAATCTCAATCGCACTATGGTTCTGGGTTCGATTCCAGTAGCTTTGTCTGATATGATGGGTTGTCACATGGTCTGTGTGTTGTATTTTTTCAATAACAATATTTTATAACATTCCCAAAATGAGATAAATTCCTCTAAATAACAATATCATAATTTAAACACAATTGTAATCTAATACATTGCATTTTCATCCCAAAAATTAATAACCTCTAATTGAATTAAATTCGAGGACCATATAAAACCAAATAGTTATTTATAATTATATCGACAAAATAAAAGATATTTATTTTCAAATAGAATTTTAACCTAATAAACTGCATGGTTACGCATACAAGAGAATAGTCTTCCAATGTAATCCCATTCATTTAAACATTTCTTCGTCCCTTTATTTCCACATTGGTTATTCCATGAAATAGAGGTTATACTATAGAATAGTGTATGGAATCATGTAATGCCAAGGTCCCTTACATTTACGGTAAATTACTATGATTGGATGCTTAGGATCATTTTTACTTTCTTCCATAGTAATCATCATTTTTCCTCAAGAATTAATTAATTTATGTACTTCTTTCCCACACAAAATTCATTTCTTTGTTCCATTGAGACACTTTCCTAGGTGTCTCCTTCTAAATTTCCTCCATATGGTAAATTGAGATTTCTTTTCCCCATGGCCTCTACTACTGGAACTCTTATCATTCAATGCCTTTCTCTTCTTTGTTGTGCTCGGGAGTTGGTTAATTTATATATTGCTGATCATATTTTTGGAAAACAAATTCTTCATGAACACGATATCTTTTAGACCTATCAACGTTAAATTTTTATGCTCATTTCCACCACCGTGTAGACCTTTTACATCATAATCAATGTTACTATGACTTCCTTGGAATCTAGCCATTGACTAACACAAGAAAGAATATTTTGAGTCATAAAATCATTTAGATAATATCATAACACCTTATTTTCAATTTAAAACACCTTACGATTAATCCCGGGTTTTTTATTCTCAACTTATATTAAAATCCTTCAAATCAGTTTGTAATGAAAATCTGAATTATCCTATTTATATCCCCCAGAAGTGTCATAACCAAGAGTGTATGAAGGCCCATTGTCATGAATCAAAATACTCTGAGTCTGGCCCGAGACTCCTTGTCGGAGTTTTCACTCCTAGGTACTACAGTGCCAGAGCCACCTTTAACTGCTTGTATCCAGCCAGGGATGTTTTGTTTGGAAAAACCACATAATATTTATATTAGCAATATTTTTGGATGTTCTTCTATACTAATCCTCAATAACCATCTTAGGTTAATTTTATCTAATTAGAGTTTATCTAAATCTAGTTTTCAAGGTTTATACTAAACTTCCCCTGATACCAACTATAAAAACATGGCCCTAGTTACATAGAGTTGGTGCTTTATTACATAACATTGGCATGAAACAAGGAATCAGGTCCCGAAATACCGATCAGTTTATTAGCCTTGGAAGTACTCGATACATAAATATGATTCACAATACATCATTAAATGAAAAAAATGTGTCTCTTTTGAACACTCTTATATCCCTTAATGAGCTCAGATGCTCAGTAAGGATAAAAATATAGTGGAAACATTCATAAATTAGAATAAACATTTAAGACAATGTATAATACTAAAACACTAGCCTTTTAAACATTAAATTCTGCATAATATGGAACAGATTAGTCAAATAATTCCATTTACTTATTCACATGGATATTCTACTAGTCTAATAATCACATGTAATATCAGTAACCAATTTCATAATGATGGAATGCATAATGACGGAAATCATAACCACTTAGTCAAGGCCTCGTTCCATGACTACAAATTAGATTATATCAAGGCCTTGTTCCAAGACACTAGTTTGTCTCATTAGACATACCGATTCATCGAATAGGTATACATGGCTCCACCTGTCAGTTACTATGTCCAATACATTCATCATATGATAGGGTAATACCTAATATAAAAATTCATTTTAAAAATAGAATATGAAATGTCAATATTTTAACAACAAACAATGAATGGAATTAAAAATAACACATCCACAGTCAAATATAACTCATTTAATACAATATAGATGATTGTATTATGATAAATCAACATCAATCAAGAATAAAAAAATATTATTGTTATTTACATAGTTGAAAATAGTCAATATAACTATTTTAGAGAAATATCTCATTTTACATGAAAACATTTAAATGTGTCAGTATTTATCAAAGATGTCCTAAAAAGAGATTTTTGAATTAAAGTTTCACATAACCCTTTTAAATATTTAAATGTAATTTTAATTACAAAACATTTATGTCCATATAAATAAATATTTAAAACCATTTTTAAAACAAGGACATTAATGAGAAAGATTTAGTTGAGTAAATATTTAAAACAATTAAAAAAATATTTTTCTTAATGATTTCCTACCAAATAATATATGCTTGAATAAAATTAATTGAGGAATGAAATCTATCAAAACATTATAATATAATGTGAATAAAGGGATTCAAGATATAATATGTAAATAGACAGTATATATACTATATAAAATAAATTGGTGCATAACGAAAAAGTGGTCTCAAAGGAATGTAAATTGAGATGAAATAAATTATAAATTCCTTATCTTTAGATTAAGGATGAATCAATGAAATAATTATGTTTGAAAAATATAAATACACTCAATATAATTGTATATTCAGTGTAAATTATTCCGATTACATTCACACAAATTCTTGTACAAACAAAACCAATGACTTGGATGTTTAACTCAGTGAATGGAAATTGAGTTATGAGTTCCCTTAAAAAGTTCATATCAATGGAATGTGAATTTATCAGTGGATGGATTATATGTATCCTATGTATATCCACATAAATGGGAGTGGAAATTAGTACATAAATAATAAAAAGTGATTCCAAACATAATCTTGGACTAAAATAATCAATGAAGAATGTGTAAATCCTAATGAGTGGAAGTTGAAATTATAAATTCCCTTACCAATTTGGTAACATACGAAACATACACCCCATAAAATAAGCATCATACAATGAAGATGTAAATACCCATAAATTAATGTATATTACAAAACAAATCATGGGTAGAACATACACTACACAAGGTAATAATGTCAACATAGCATGAATCTGATGGGAATAAGAACTAAGATGTAAACCCCTTACCATGTACTTTTCACTAGTTGAGGGTAAATTAACCAAATATATGATAGTTAAATAATTGTTATTAAATTATACAAGAACCACATACATAAATATGATATTATACATGATCTTTTAATATTGAGTTTTAATAATAATTTAGTCGTATCATTCTTTCGGGTGTTAAATGATTCATTTTCCTTTATATATGTTATTACGTAAGTCATGATGGTTATGGATAGGATTTATCTGATTCATCAAATAATTATATCCATTGTTTAAACATTATTTTTAATCATCAATCTAAAATTACTCTTGAATGGTTACGATGGGGAATGACAGCTCATCGTGTTGTGGAGATGGTAAGTCGTACGTATGCACGAGTGAAAAAATAATTCTTTTGATGGAAAAATCATATATAATTTGATGGTATAAAATATATACAGAATCATTAATATGTTATATTTATTATTTAAATCATTATTACTCATTATTATACCCAT
This sequence comes from Viscum album, assembly GCA_963277665.1. Taxonomy (NCBI): domain Eukaryota; kingdom Viridiplantae; phylum Streptophyta; class Magnoliopsida; order Santalales; family Viscaceae; genus Viscum; species Viscum album. The sequence goes on from OY728136.1 coordinate 1,371,115,866, forward strand.
CCAATTAATTATGTTTTTGAATAAAAAACTACACCACGACTTTTAGACGGTAAGCCGTACGTACGCATGTATGGTGACATTGTCATTTATAAAACGGATATAATAATTAATATGGTTGTAATATATTTTTAATAAAATTAAATTTTTTAGGAGTTATAGGAGATATTATTTTGGTATGGAAAAAACAATGAAAGAGGAAGTGTAAGAAGAAAAGAAATTGAAATATGGTAGTGAATTTATTACCTCATCTTCAGGTGCATGCTTTTGATTAGATCAAAAGGGGCCCTTAAGATGGCTTTTTGATTTAAGGAAGGAATCTAGGATGTATTTATAGTATTTGGTAGGATATTTGGGAAGGGTTTTTCTGAGACAAATGGCTTTGGATGTGGGAAATTGAGAGAAGGGGAAGTACCCTTTTATAAGAGTGGTAACGGTCACTTTTAGGTAACATTGAAATAATGTTTTTTATAAATTATTTTTGATGTATAATGGATCCAAATTTATTTATTTATAATATAAGGTGGGTATAGGAGGAAATTATCTCAAAAAATAGGTTTTATAAAAGTTTAGGTCGCCATATTAACCTTATCTTTTAGATTTAAATATTATTTGAATAGTTTAAATTTTTCAGTGTCATCTTGTCTTATTACACTATATGGTTAATAAACATACTATAAATATAAAAGTGACCCCAAGTGGTTCACTAATGACATATATAATTTTATCTCATCCCTTTGACTGACACTTATATTTTTATGAATATTATATCTACTAATAATATAGTATTTGTTTTAAAAACTCATTTAGGTCAATTTTGACACTATTTAATATTTGGTTTTTGTCAAAATCATAACAATATTATTACTTTGAAAAAATTACTTAATCAACCGTAACATGTCATATAATTGGATAAAATAAGTGGAATTCATCAAATGTCTCAAATTAAAGGTATTTGGATATTTATAATATAAATTGTTTTAATCTTTCATTAATAAGGCAATTACTGCATCGTCATTGTGTCATAAATAAATTTAATTATTTAATGTCTAAACATTATAAATAAAATATCATTACCTAGTAAATATATTTAGTGATCTAATGAATATTTATAGTCGAATTTATCTTATGTATAACCCTATAATAAAAATATTTTTGTTATTTTACTTTGAATTTAATACTTTTAACTTTTCTTGAAATAAAATAATTATAAATGTCCAAATATAATACAAGTGGACAAAAAGGACCATATCATATTTCTAAGGATTTTTTTGGTAGAATTAAACTTATCCAACAGAATTAGGATATGTGTTTGGGTAATTATAATATCATTTTTATCTTTAGTGACGCTATTTATTTTAACCGTGGTAAATAAAAGTCAAAAGATACTATTCACAAAATATTATTATCAACTTATTGAACAACATTTTTTTTACATATATCAATCGTGTCTCTCAAATTTTTGAAATTCAATATATAGAAGTGGTAAAATTAAGTTTTATGCTAATTTTCAAATGCTCCTAGAAGGTGGGTAAAAGATGGTAAAACATCAATAAAATTTTATACAACTAATTTTATTATAAAAATGACTCCAACGATTCTCATTCAAAAAATAGAGGTATTATGTATCTATATTTACTTAAATACATAATGTAAACAATTATTGAAATAAAAAGTCGGTTTGAAAAAAAAAGGGAGTGGTTTTCCATATTCATCAAAAATTGAATGTTTACAAAAAAATACTAAAAATTCACCCTTAGATAATATTGAAATTCCAAATTCATTTATGAATTATATTTTAAAAAATAAAAAATATAGAAGTATCATTATTTAAATTAAAATTAATTCCCATTTTCAAAACCAAAATGCGGGTTTTTAAGAAATAAAAACAATCAAAATATTGGCATGTGTTTATGTCAAATTTAAATGTGAAATTACATTGAATGAACGAAATTGTATTAAATGAAAAAAATATAATCTGATTATAATTAAAAACCATTAAAATTCATAATTTAACAGTATTAATTATTTCGATTTAAACAGTTTTTTTCAATCAAAATTTATTATTTTTCACTATTCATTAAAATATAAATGTTATCTGAAAAGTACCAAAAACTTATCCAAAATAAATTTTCATGTCCCAATTATAAATAAGAATATAATTTCATTAAATTTAATATATAAAACTGACAAATATTGGTTTTAAAAAGGGTTCTCCATTTAAAAGGAGGTAAAATTTCATTTTTTTAATGATACTTCTTTTTATCTGAAGAAATCAATTTGTTATTATACTATCTCAAAGAAAAACATAATATAGATTCTAAAATTACATGGAGTATATAAAATTCTAATTTCAGTTAATACTATTCATAACCGCTTTTTGAACGGCTAGTTTGGAAATCATGGTGTGCTCGAACTCGGTTTTGTGTGTAGCGCATGCTATTGAATTATTTTAGCAAAAATAACATACAATGAAATCTTAGGGTCTTAATCAATTTATAAGGGGTAATTTGCATGGAATTTCCAAAAACCAATTTTTCTGCACTGTTTCAATCATTTAGCACCAGAACAAATACATAATGTATCAAAATATTGTCTCATTATGAATAGACTAGGATAAAAAATTTAAAATATTAGCATAATTGTATGCAGAAGTAATGAAGGGTAAATTTCCTTCTGTGTGATTATTATGAAGGTGGAGAAGGTAGAGTAGAAGCATGTTGAGGTGGATAAGGATGAGGAAGAGCATCTGGAGTAGAAGTAGTTGGAGTACCAACAGTCAAATCAGCCTGAGGTGGAGGAGTGTGAGGCAAAGGCGTACGAGGCAGAGGAGCCCGATGTGGATATGCCCGAGGTAGAGGAGTCATACAAAAAGGAGATGAACGTGGAGTATCTATATTTAGAGGATCCGGGCAAGTGGTTTCCATTAAAAGGAGTGACTGGGCATTTTGGGGGTGGAGGTAGAGGCAGAGGTGGGGCGGAGGCAGATGAGTATTCGGGGAAGAAATTGTTTCATGCGATGGAAGATGACAACAGTGGTGTTATGGAACCCTATATAGAGAGGAGATGACGTGTGACTGGGAGGTGAACCCGATGGAAATCACGAGCAGAATAAGGGTGGATCGATCATAACGCAGCGAGGGTACATGTAACATTAGAGGGTCAAGAGCATGGAAGTCTGATTAGATGGCACGTGGAATGAAGCAGTACCAATGTTTAGTATATTTAGTAGATGGTGTTGAAATAATTTATTAATTTTTCAATTTTAAAAAATGATTTAGAATAATTTAAGACCCTTTGGTCATATTCCTTATTTTTATGTGATTTTTTTCCAACAAAAAAACCCTTCAATAATAATCCATATATATATGCAGCAGATCAATTTTCATCATATAAGCACATTGATGCAACATAAAATTAGGGTATAGAAAGTAGGTTATAAACAATAATATAGGGCATGAACATTAATATAGGGAAAGAATAATAACATAGGTAATGGAAAATAATTTAGTGTTTTCGAACAATATGTTTCACATCCAATGAAGGGAATGAACAATAACATAGGGAATGAATAGTGACACATGGAATGAATAGTAACGTAGGGTTGTCAGACCAAATGTTAAACATCCAAAATAGAGAATGAATAGTAACATTGGAAATGAACAGTAACATAGGTTTGTTGAACCATTGTTTCACATCCAGCGTACAGAATAAACTATATTTTTAAAACAATATCACCATTTCTCACATGATCATTAATAAAATGAAATGCAAGATCAATATGTATTTTATTAGAATGTGGTCTGGGTTTTTTAGAATGGGATGTTTTAAAAGTATTATCAAAATAAATAGGAAGTTTATCAAGATAAACACCAAAATCACATAAGGTTTTCTTAGTCCATAAACATTGTGAATAACTACTAGAAGCAGAGATATACTCAGATTCCATAGAAGACAATGCAATAGATAGTGGCTTCTTAGATGACTTGGAAATTACACCTTTTCTCGAAAAATGATACATATCAAAAGTTATTTTTCGGTCAATTCTACATCCTCCAAAATCATAATCATAATATGAATTTAAATCAAATCAATTAAATTTTGTATAAAATAAACTAGAATCAACATTTCTTATAACATAACTTATTATTATTTTTCTAGCTCTAATTTGAATATATTTATTATCAACATGTAATATATATCACAAATAAACACATAAAATGAATTTGGGTTTAGATCCAGATAAATATATCAATCTGCCCATCATGCCACTATAAAATTTAAAATCAACAGGTTTACCAGAAGCACCAATTTCAAATTAGCCATTGATACCCATAAGAGTTTTCATATATTTGGATGAATTCCGACTAAATTTTATAACTAAATCATTATCATAATTAGATTTCTTATGAAAACATACATTTTTTCATTGAAAAATTTTTAGTTCATGAAATAACTATAATTCTCCCATTAAAATCATTTCAAACATATAAGACATCAGAAATAAAATAATTAAAGAGTATTTCACTAGATGATCCAAAAACTATATCATAAACATAAACTTGTATAATTAAAATATAATCATTGGTTCTACTAATAAATATATTTTGATCAACATAGCCTTTCTTAAAACTATTATTTATAAAAATATGACAATCATACCATGCTTGCGGTTCTTGTTTGAGATGATACAAATATTTAGATAATTTAAAAAATCCATAGTGAATTTTTTACTTTCAAAACCAAGTGGTTGAGAAACATAAAATTCAACAGTTATAAAATAATTGCAGAAAGCACTTCTTACATTAATTTTTTATAAATTAATACATATAAATATAGAAAACCCAACATAATTCTAATTACCTCTAACCAAGAAACATGAAGAAAATAATTTTCCAAGTCTATACCTTCTACTTGAGAGTATCCTTGAGTAATAATTCCATGTTTGTTTTTGAAATATGTCTAGATTTATCTCGATTTCTTCTAAATAACTACTTAGTTCTAACAACCTAGTTATCCTAATGATATTATAAAAATGAGAAAACATTCACTACTATAAAATGAAGCTACTGACATTGACCTATAGCCACATTTTTAAAACCATGGCTATAGGTCTATTTTCCTTGGCCTATAGCCATGTTTTTCAAAACCATGGCTAAATGCCATTTTTTTGAAGGCCTATTGCCATGGTTTTCATAAACAGTGGTTATAGGGTTCCCACGATTCTATGGGAAAAGGAAATACTACCAAAAATTTGGTGGGAAGTCTTACTTCCCGGGTTTTGTGGCTATTTCCATGGTTTCTATTAATATATATTTCATAATATATACTCATATACATGAAGCATTCAACAATTTAGTGGTGAGCCTCGTTTGTTGGTAATTGGGAGGACCAATGATAGAAACTCGACATACACATTTTTTATTTAGGCTATTTCCATGGTTTAAATCATGGTAATAGGTCCACCACCACGGTGGAGAATTTTGAGGCCTATTTCCATAGTTAAAACCATAACAATCGGTCAGAACCTACTGCCACGATACTAACAGCCACGGTTGGCCAAAACTGTGGTCGTAGCATACGACCACGGTTTTGGGGCCTATTTCCACGGTTTTAAACCAAGATAATACTCGTTTTTTGTAGTAGTGATTATTTCTAACAAATATATTTAATTAATCTTGCATATTAAAAAACCAGTTTTAATCTTCAAATAATAATTTATATTAATTGGAAAAAACAGAGAAATAAAAGAAGAATCAGAATAATAATTTAAAATAAAATTTCTAGTTTTCACATAGGAATAAAAGTTTCTAATTAAATTTATATTAATATTATATTTTTTAATATTCTATTATTTTTTATTAGGTTGAGAATTTTTACGCTCCCTATCAATTGAATCATTATTATCTTGATTAATTTCTATACCAAAATTTAATTTTCTATACTTTCCAGCAATATCATTAGTATCAGTATTTATTTTAAAATTATTTTCATTAAAAAAACATTATCATATTATTCAATAACAATAGATTTTTTATTATAAACTCTATAAAAATTACTATTATAAGAAGTCAAAAAATTACACCATCGCTCTTAGCATGGAATGTATCTGAATTATCCATTTCATTTAAAATAAAAACATTACAACAAAAAACACTTAGTATCCAACATTAGGGTTTCATTTTTGAATAATTCATTAAGAGTTTTCCTTAATAATGCTGTAATAATAATTCAATTTGATATATAAATAGAAGAAAAAAGTCCTCATACCAAATATATATAGGTAAATTACATTCACTTAACATTGTTTTATCCATTTAAATAAGAGTTTTTTTCTGTTCTACAACATAATTTTATGGTTGTGTTCTCAGAGCACAAAATTTTTGAAAATATACATTATTTTCAAAAAATAAAAATCTAAATTATGGAATTCACCTCATTTATCAATTTTAATAGATATAAGCATACACCCTATTTCATTTTGAACTATTTTACAAAACCTAGAAATCTAGATAAAGTATCAATTTTATGTTTAAAAAAGTGTACCAATGTAAATCCACTATATTCATCAACAATCACTAAATTATAATTTTTTCCACCAAGGAAGGAAATTCATGTGGGCCTATATAAATAATGATGTACTAACTGTAAATGTATATTAGTTTTTATTTAATTGATTGGTCTAAAAGAAATTATGTGTTGCTTTATGTTCAGGCAAGCATTATAAACATGAAGTTTTTCTTTCATCAAGGAAGGGAACTGTAACACATTCATCATTTTGAGGGATTATTTACATTATAATATTAACATGAACTTAATGTTGATGCCAAAGGAATATCTTATTTTATACATCATTTATACACTAAACATGTTATATAGTTAGTTCTATAAAATGAATAGTAAAAATATTTTCTTTTCTATTTGAATTTGATAATAGATAATCATCTTTGAATACTAACCATTTATCATTTTGAAATTTAACATCAGTTCCATCAACAAATAATTGTGATATACTAATTAAATTATGTTTTAAAACATCAACATAGTAATCATTATTAAAAAAATTTAAATTTGGAATTCCAACTTTCAAAAAACCTTTTACTTTGCCTTTGTAATTGTCTCCAAATGTATATGTACCACCATCATACGTACTATAAGTAGTAAATATTGATGGTTACCTGATCATATTCAAATATTAACCATTTCCCATGTACAATATGACATACTTGATCCATCCAAATAATTTATCTTACAAAAACCAACTACATTACCCTTTTGATACCCAAGATACTTTGGTTCTAATCGTATTATTAATGAATTTTTTATGTAACCATAAAAAATTTAAAAATGCGTTTTAAGGTACTACAATGAACATGGATTTATAAATATTAGTTTTTGTAAATCACAAAGATTGTTAAAATGTAGAAGAACCATCATTTTTCAAATGACCTTTCTACCACATTTATAATAATTAATTGTAGAAGTACAATCATTTTTACTTTTAACAAAATGAGTTTAATACATTTATATAAATATTTTTTCCTATCCAAAACCATCTTTATATTTATTAATTTTAGTCCAAGACATAGTCTAATGATATTTTTCGTGACCTTGAGTAAGATAAGATAAACTACGTTTAATACATTCAATATCCTCTTTCAAAATTCATTCAAATCTTACGCATATTTTAAAATTTTATAGACTTTTGAATGAGAGGTAGACATAGTGTTACATTGATTTTCATTCTTCTATAAATGCATTTTATTTTCATAGACAAGTTTTTGATTGTTTTATTGAATAATTTTATATAAAAAAGACGTTTTTAAAATCTCATTCTTTAATCTTTTAATTTCGTTATTTAATTCAATAATATTCAGATTTTCATAATCCTAGTGAGAATCAAAACAACCAAAATAAAAACTAGAATTAATAACCTTATCTAGTGATTCCATCAAGATTAATTTGGAAACTACTTTTTCATTACTAGATTTTTTACTCAAATTATATATTTTTTTCAACTCTATCTAGATGTCAATTCCTTTTTTTATCTATTTCTATTTTTCTATATTTTTAAATTTTGGAAAATTAGTCTTCAAATGATCTTTCTTCTAATAATCACAATATGTTACATCCAATGCATTGAAATGTTTTCTACCTTTGTTAACTCACTTATAATTTTCCTTTTGAGGGTGTCTTATTAACCTATTTTTAAACCATTTTTCATTTTTTATAATCATCAGGTATAATATAAGCCATATCTTTGTTTACATATCGTGTAGATCAAAATTAGAAGAGTTAGTAGAAACACCATTCATATATTTAAAATCTACACCTTTGGTGGTCTCCTCATCAGCTATGTTATTCAATTCCAGTTCATATTGGAGCACTGTGTAAATAAATTCATCAAGTGTGTAATCTATGAAATTCATACTTTCAACAAAGGGAACCTTATTTTCATTACATTTATTTAGTAAGTATCATATGATACGTTTAACTATTACTGTGCTTTCTGGAGATTCACTTAGTGAATTCATTCCATTCATAATGCTTGTGAATCTATGGAACATTTGGTTTTCTATTAAATCTTCAATCTTCTTGAAGTCTTGGTACTCAACAAGAAGCATTCCATTTTTTGTTAAAAATAATTTGTTTTAGCCAAGGTGTGTTACTTGTATAATCTTCCATATATCTTGAGCTGTATTACAAAAAGACAAATGACTAAAAATAATTTTTTGAATATCATAATATTAAACATAACCAACTTTGTACATTAAAACATATCAAGTAGAATCAATTTCTATAAGAATATATGGGTCAGCGTCAGGTGGTGTGTACTATTTTGACATGATAGACAAGTGGTCAATGATAAGATATTTGAGGTAAGAATCCATTCAGGATTTTCAATATCCATTGTCATTATCATCAATGTAAGATGGCTTTTAGGGTATCCAAGAATCATTGTGGTTCAATCCTATCATTTTATATGATCATTACGCTTAAAATGTGAGGTATATGAATAGGTTAGCACAATTATATATAAAATAAGACTCTAAAAATGGTTCAGTAAGTTATTAAAGGAATAATCAATGATACCAATGTTTGTTATCAAGAAGGATAATGAATTAGATAAACTATTTTTTAAAAAAGGCATTCCTATGATACCAATGTTTAGATTAGAATGAGTAATTAGAGATGGTCTAGACGATAGGTTGTGAATATAATCAATTAAAATTTATAAATTAAAACATTGATTATTTATAATAATTATCAATGTTAATTATCAAGGTTTATTAGAAGTGGAAAAGTAAAGAACAAAAGGATTTTATATAGTAGTTTGTTACAAAGTGGGTATACTCCACTATTATACATCTCTACTCAATGAGAGATATGTGTAAAATAATGTGATTTTTATGGGGGAACAATAACCCAATTACATAATCCTTCTTTAATTGGAGGGATAACCACGACCCCAAATTTATTATGGGGAGCCACTACCCTTACCACATGACATTAGTCATAGGTAATCATAGCCCGAATAGTCCTGACTTTAGATAGGGGGAGTCACAACCCTTACATCTGATCATTATAAACCGAGAATAATAACAAGAGGAAAAAATAAAAACAAATAATTCTTTTTTGGGTGTCAAATAATAAATAAAAAAAAATATATTTCATGTGAGAGATGAGAAATTGTGTTACAAAATCAGAAACCTGGTGAGAGAAGACAAACAATGAAACCACTGATATTAGTTCCTGAGTTTTTTATTAACACTTATTTTAAATAATATTGTAGTCAAATTAGAATTAATTCATCTCTTGAGAGAACATTGAGGTGATGAAACAATATCTTATTAGAAGTTTTAAATCCACAATAGGATCAAAGTTCTGAACACTTTCTCTTTGAAAAAACAAAGTATCAAACCTGTTATCCAATGTGTATATGTCTCAATTTTCTTCCAGAGAGAGAGATATATTTATATAAATATATATAGATTAAATATTCAGTAGTTTCATCATCTTGTATTCCTATAAATATTCAAAATAAATTGAGTCATGATCTATCATAAATATCTCAATAAAAATCACAGAACTATTTCCTTTTTATTCATGTGGAATAAATCTCTAATAAAATAATTAAAAAATAATTTGAATAAGTCCTCCGATAAAATATCCATAATAATATTAGCGTTAAATTATTCAAAAAACCTATTTAAATCCATAATTATTTTTAATAATAGCCTATAAAGTTCCTAAAGATAGCAATTCATAATTAAAATAAATTTAGTCCTTAGAATTTAAATAAACTTTCAACCTCCTACATTATTGGAAAAAAATGTGGAAATAATTTATTAATTTATCCCTTTAAAAATAAAAAAAATTATTAACAAATATTTGATCATATTCCCTAGATTTAATGTGATTTTTTTCTGCAGAAAACCCATCCAAAATATTCCATATATATACGCAGCAGATCCGTTTTCATCATAAAAGCACAAAGCGGTAGTAGTGAAGTAGTGTATAGATTGTAGGCTATGAATAGTAACATAGGGTACCAATAGTAACATAGGTAATCAACAAAAATGTAGGGTTTTAGAACCCTACAATTAACATACGACATAGGGAATGGGTAGAAATGTAGGGAATTAATAGTAACGTAGGAAATTTATAGTAACATAGGGTTGTCGAACCATACGTTTGACATCCAACGTATGGAATAAACAACAACATGGGGAATGAACAGTAACATAGGGAATAGAAAGTAATGTTGGGAATGAATAGTAATTTGGGTTTACCAAACTATATGTTTAACATCCAATGTAGGGAATGAATAGTAATGTAGGGAATGAATAGTAATGTAGGAAATGAACACAGAAGTACGGTTTCAGAGCCATACTTTATTAGTATTGAATAAAAAATGGACAATATAATTTATCAAACTCCAATGAATTTTTAAAGGCTCTTAACATCAATTTCATCCTTTTGAGAAATTTGTTTAGAAAAATAGATTATATTTCCAATGCATTAAGAAATTAAATAATATGACTTCTACAACTATTGAAATCATTGAAATACAGAGGAAAAAATATTCTGGAAAACTATAGATGTGAAACACCATTTAATAATCTATTATAACTAATTTAAAATTAAAATGATCTTTTTAAACATATATATAAAACAAATAATTCATGATAATCTTGATTTATTTCTATAAAATTATTTTTCTTCTTAATTTGATATCTGTAGAACATGCAGATAACTAAATATTGAAAATATTTAAAACTAAAAACTATTATGTTTCTTAAACTATATTAGCAACATCGCTGAATTTTTAGATTACTACGAAAGAATATTCGAACTACCTACTTAACTAATAATGTTTATATAAATCTCTTGTCAGTCCAACCTGATATGAATTGAAAAAAATAAACATTATTTTAAGAATTTATCAAAACATAGAAAGGTATTTCAAATAAAATCACACATAATCAAAAAATCATAAAGGTTTATTAAAAAAAATGAAATATCATATTTAATCAAGAAAAATAAAAAAATACACACGAAGAAACATATATGAATCAATTATATTTAGTTATACCAATAAACTATAATAATGTTAAATCATCAGTCATTGGATTTGAATAAAAATAAATATTATACCTTGGATGTCTTGAATTTATAACCCCAAATTTATATATATTCCATTAATCAATGTTTATGGAGGTAAGTAGTATGAAGTTATAACAATTTTACTATAATAATATTCATTTTTGTAAGTACCAAATGGAAAAAAACCATAAGTAAAATGATCTACTTGAATTTTATGAGGTTCCAATGAAAAATGAGGATGAACCTGATCAATATTTTCCCATGAATAACAATGAAAAGAATGATTTAATATTTTACTTAAAAAAATTGATTTATTCTACATATTCACTGCAGATATGTTGTGACACTAAACAAGACACAGAAATCATTATGTAATCTGAAAATACCACAACTATTTAAAATGAATAAATCCAAGATTTCATTATTTTACCCCTTTGGACCTCAATTTTCCACATGATTGACAATTAATTGATAAATCATATTCCCTAAAACATATAAAACAATCATTTTAACATGAGTGTCCAAAATACAGACTAACTTCTTGCTTTCATAGAAATCTATTGCCAATATATTTCTATAAGGTAATAATGATTTAACTAAAGATATTGTATAATTGAATCCGTTATTTTACATTCAAAAATTTGATTCAATATCAATTTTTTTTAAAAACATCAAATATTAATATATTGAATCCAAAAAATAAGTTATCGATAATCATATTCAACCAATCATAAATTTTTTGTGGTTCCAATTCGAGAATAGATTTATAATTTGTAATTTTATTATATAAAAAGAGGGGTGGAAGACCTATTTTACAAGATATTAAATCCATGTTGGATCTCAAATTAAAAAATATATATCTTATTCTGAATTGTGTCCACCATGTCGATACAAAAAAACTATAATCATTCCAAATAAAAAAAGTAACTGATGAGCCCCATGATTATAAACTGTTTCAAATATCTAGAGATCTCATTTCATAAATGGATAATTGATTTTTCCTTCTACAATAGTTTTTATATTTGATGATGAAAATAATTTAAATTCTTGAACCCCTCAATATATGCTGGATTGGAACTAGCTCAATTTTGGATTTTTTCATTTATTTCCCCAAGCATGGTATTATAATAAAAATATGTGTTCATTTCGTAGGTCCATATTTTTCTAAAAATCAATCTTTATTTATTTATTATATAAAATTTTATAAATTATCAATGAAAATATTTTTCATTAAATGGACCATTAATATTTTTATTAATATTTATAAAATATTTTTGTTTAAAATTATATATGTGGATTTTCCTACTTATCTACCTAAGTGGGTGATTATTTCTATTAATGTGGGGTTTTTTATAATAATTTATATTTGTTTATAATAATATAAAATAATATATAGTAATTTAAAATAAGTAATAAGAAAATTTAAATAATTATCCTAATTTATAATTTTTTTAGTTAACTTTTATAATCTAAACTAATTCCTAATAATTTCAGTATTAAATTTGAGGTATGCATTTTCTTGGTGAACAATAACAAATTGATGGTAATGATTTCAACTGTATCGGTGCTTTGTGGTCACCTAGTTGGAAATTGATGTGGCCCATTTCCTTCCTGCATTTGGGGGGATTCCATCCTTAGGGGATCAACTCTCCTTTTTCCCATTACCCATCATGTATTTCCTCCCACCATGCTCTAAAATCACTATGATCCCTAAATCTCGAAATCTTTTTACTTATTTCCTTCAACTCTCGATTTATTTGGTAGAGTTCACTAAAGCCTTATCTATCATTAAAATAAAATTGGGGGATCACATCATACATTATTGTCTTTAGATAGACAACTTTTATAGGTTTATGTTTGGATATCTAGGATTATAAGACTGAGCGACTATCAATTTGCTTCAAAATTATCATATGATGATACATTTTTTGAGGAAGACCTCATCCTTACATGGTACAATACTCCTCACACATGAAACATATATCACTTATCCCTATTTTGATGGTATTACTATTTCCATATGAAACATGTTTATTTGAATAGATATAATTGGGTATTTTTTCCCAAGATCCATCTTCCTTTGAAAAATCAATCAATTATTCTTATAAATGGAAACATGGTCGGCTATTTTTTTCCTTATATAGTTGAACAAATTCAATTTGTCACCATATTTTCCCACATATCTATATTGTGTTAGATGTTTCTAGACCTTTTATTGAATATGATTAGATATTGTTTTTGGATGATTTTTTTATGAAATCTATGGACGTTAAGATATGGATAGATTACTACACCTCCTGCCAACATCTGGGTCATTTTCCCATTTTTTCTTCTAATCACATTCTTTATCTTAGGTAGTTTGTCTCAGTTACTCATAGGAGGTCTAGTTCTTATGATATTATTTAGATTTTAAATTTTACTTTTTAAGAAATAACTGCTGATGTCGCAATTCTGAAAAATGACGGATCAGTGAACACACATTTTAGGGATTCTAGTATATTTTGATTTTTGAAATGTGATCTGGAAATTGTCAATCATGTGGTGCCAGTCCTCGTGGAGGATATAACAATATATAATATGGAATATCCCTTATTTATGGATATATTGAATGGTGGATACATGGTCAATGGGTACGAATTTTTAACAATTACAGGTTCCACGTATAATTATTCTATTGCATCTATTTCTAGTTTATGATCTTTAATTTGGTTATCTCTTCATTTGAAACCAATAAATGCTAAATAACATGGATCTTCTGGCCATCTAGATCGACTACGATTGATCCGGCTCCAAACCCTCTTTACATTATTGAAATGAAATGAGCAATATATTTTTTACTGTCATGGGTGGAAGACTTTCATACCAAGATTGAATGGATTCATGATGGGTCAAGGTCAATTCGAGACACCGTACTGAGTGTTGAAGACACATAATTTGAACCACTAACAGATGATGAGAAATACCACCATGGAAACATGAATGTTGGATCCATCTTGAGGAATGGTAAGCATGGTTACATATTATCTAGAAATTATCATGCTCATAGGGGGGGTTCAAGTCCCCAAATTTCTTACACTAATTAACTAAAAATTGTTGCAATACAATCATCGGGTAATTAAAATAATGTAGGGATAGATATAGGGGAAGCTAAATCAACATTTGGGTTGGTGGGTAATTTGGATCCTAGATGGAAAGATACATTTTGATTTAACATGGTTCATAAATGCAGGTTCATTAGGATGGGAAAGGAATAAATTTATAATAAATATTTTATTGTAACTAGAAGAAAAATTGAAATAGAAAAAAGAATATTCATGGAGCCCATTCTACACTCCCATGATGAAATAATCAATGAAATAATCAAGATCAATGCATTGATGGAGGAGTTCATGAGAATATGTATGAGAATTATTCTAGTTCATATCAATAAGGACCAATGAGATTTGATCAGTATAAATGACTAAATTTTTTTCTTGAGGAATTAATAAAAAGAAGATTGATTCAAAAGAATACATCTAGAAATGGGACAAGGGGAACGAAATTTTAATATCATATCAATAATGATCTAGATACACAAGTAACCACACATCACGGGGAGTTATATAGGGTGTTTAATTACAAAAATCTTAATCTCTTAATTAATAACATTTTGATCTCTTTGTGTTTCTAGTGTACATTTGTTTTACTTGTGTGGTATCTCAATTTTTCCCCAAAAGTGGATTGAAATACTAATTTATTAATGGTCTTCTAGTTCATAAATCTATACTAATATATTTATTTTTATAAACTAATTTTTAGTGATTTATAATAATTTTCATTCTATTATAATACTTTCAATTAATTTATATTCTAAATTTCATATATATTAATTAAAATTTGTTGTAATATTTTTAATTTTATTATCCATTAAAATGAATATATATTTTTAATAATTTATAATTTCAATTAATTAATAATAATATATAATAATTTATACTCAACTATAAAAATTTATATTAATTTATATTAAATTATATTAATATATTATGTATTTTGTAGTCATTTATAGTAATTTGTAAACAAATTATTCGTATATATTTTTCATATTATTTTTTCTATTTTATAATTACATTTAATATAATATATTTTTAATCTTATATTAATGTTTCACTAATTATTTTCAAAATTGTGATAATTTTTTTTACCAAATTATTATAATTTATATAGATTTATTACTTTTTATTATAATTTAGACTATTTCTATTAAATGAGTAAAATTTATAATAATTTATAATAATTAAGATTACTTTATTATAATATATACTAACTTATTATTATATATACATTATTTTATAAGGACTAATAATAGTATTTGTAAAATTATAATTATTTAAACTTATTTATAAAAAAATATACAAATCTATACTAATTTATAATATCTTTTACATAGATTTATTATAAATTTTATTCAAATATGAATATTTCTTTTAGTAATTGTAATATTTTTCTTTCATAATATAATAATTAATAAAACTAAAAAAATTATTTATAACAATAAATAGAAATATATTACAATTTACATTAATTTAGTTCATTTTATACTATGATAAAAAAATTAATAAAAAATCACACTATTATAGTCAGATTTTTAATAATGCATAACAATCTAAAAAATATATTCATTATTTTATATAAATTTATAATAATCCTTATTGAATTATTCCAAATTCATAACTAATTTATATTAATTTGTACCTATAGTTAATAACTTGTATCATAATATATTATCTAAATATTATTAAAATATTAGTAATTTTATATTGATTCTAGAAAATTTTTATTTTATCAATTTATAATAATTTGTAATAATTTACATTAATTTTTATTAATTTAAAAAAATAGTTAATATTAATTTTTATATATTACTATGTAATAATTTATTGCTTATTTTTATCAGTTAATATAATCATTTTTTAAAGAATTCTTATTTATATAGATTATTCTTGTTATCAGCAAACTAAATGTAAATAATAAATTTTAATTTATTATATATCATTTTCTTAAAATTTATTAAATAAAAATCTAAAAAATATTATTATTCACTAAAATAAAAAATTGACAAGATAATTAATATCCTGACATTCTTAATTAAACCATAATAATTAAATATGCTTTCAAATTAAACAATTCTAAAAACTATTACAAAAAAATTGTTAACTATTTATAAATATTAGAAGAACACCGCTAGTTTTTATTGAATATGAAATATAGATGTGGAACCCATCCACATTCAAACTCATTTCTGAATCTCAAATATAATATTTATAAATTAGTAATCATGAAATCAATTTCCATATAATAAATTAATATTTTAAAATTAAAATAATGCCGATATGTTTTAAAAATAACATAAAAACAAATTGGGTCAAATGGAAATAGAGCGTGGGGGTATTTGTAGATCATTTTTATGATAGAATGTTTTTGATGAATCATTTATCTACAAAATGTTCCTTTGATAATGAATATTTCTGAAAATCTATATTATTTTTATATGTATTTTAAATCAAATACTTATGAATCATAAAAAAAGTTAATTGCATAACTATTTTCCCTATTATTTGAAAAGATATTACAAGGTAGTGATTCAATCACTAGTAATCTACCAACATATAAATTGTGATGATATATAAACTCTGTAATAAATAATGTTATGTTATTGATTTTATTCAAGATCGAATGTCTAATATGTAATTAACAGTTCTAAATAATGAATTTTTTGGAGGAATAATGATTTCCACTATAAAAAGTGATATGTGAAGACATTATTTTTGATAGATATCACCATTCCTCCCAGAATAGTGTTTTATAATATAAAAGTTTTGTATTGAAATAAGAGTTTCACCACAAAATATTTTTTATTTAAGTTGTTATTTTTTAAGAAACCCTTAATTCCATCTCAAATATACTATACTACCACTATGTGTTTAATCCTCCTCAAAATATTCATGATCAGAATCCATTTTTTTCACTAATTAGCATCATAATGGAAAAGTATTTTTGAAAAAAAGGAAATATCAATCACAAAAGACGTCTTTCCAACAATTTGTTATAGGATCCTTGGTCACCACAAATAACATATCATAATGGCTCATTTTTAGTATTTAATGTTAGTTTTATTATATATTTTCAGTTAAAAATGAATTTTTTTTCAACTGATATAATTTTTTTGATTTAGTCTGGAAGGAAATACATAAAATAATTATATTATTTTAGTGTATTTTCAATGAAAAATTAAATAAAATTTTGTAATTTTCATCAATGTTATTGTGGAATTTTATAATTCCATCAAATTGGTTTGAGATTTTTACATTAATAAGAAAAAAATAATATGATACTTCTTGATCTATTTTTATATGCATAATTTGGTCACTTAATTACAATGTTTCATAAAAGAAATATTTTGGAATAATTTATTGTGTTGTTTTTGTAAGTGCTACTAATTTTTAAATTTAGTATTATTAGGAAATGAAAATTGTATCATTTTGGACTCAATTTATAGTTGCAATTCTAAAATAATTATGTTTGCGTTTTACATAATATTTTTTAAAAACATTGATTGTTTTAATGAATATTTCACTCAAACTAATATTGGGTAAACTCTTTTACAATGTTTTATGAACATAGATTACACTATTTTTGGCTTAGTTAATTTTATAACTAATATATATCTATTTTTTATAAATTATAAAATATTTTTTGGAATGATTAAAATTTTATTTGGGGGGAATCCATAAATATTTTTGTTTTAAATTCTTCCTCTAGAATGGATTTTTTAATTTCCCGATATTTAAGCATGTTATAAATTTTGTTGAAACAAATTAAGTCATTGGGACATATTCAATGGTAGTAAAACAATAAATTGGCTCTTTATTCTTTTTTGGAGATTGTAGGAGATAAATTTCTTGAGAGAGTGAAGATAAATTATCGAATAACTTATGAAATTACTTAATTTATTATTTTAATTCATATTTATTGATTATGTATTCCATTATTATAATCCCCTCTTAAAGACTCAATACTCATAATAAAATTACATTAAGGGATGGATTGTAGACATAATAATTTAAATGTTGGAAGCCTATGTTACTATCAGGTGAGATTTCATATTCTCTCTTACGAAACATTTGAGTAAAATTCTATTTTCATTTGAATATTTATGGGTTTAGTTGAATTGTTCTGAATCTCTATACTAATTAATGATTCCCCGAATGGTATCTTCCATTTTCTAGATGGGCTAGGTTGGGAGACCCACTATTTTCGTGGAGATTTATATTTTTAAGGACTAAAATGTCATGGTCATCTTGAAGAAATTGGGAAAAGAGATTACTAAATAAATTAGATTCTATAGGATTCAAAACATTCCCAACCATTATATCTCCCGTTTTAAAATTATCTTATTTTTTACATATGCAAGAAGAAGAAGAAATTATTAGAAACTATTTGGAGATATATGGATAGGTCTATATAAATAATATTTATTTTACTCAATCTAACATAATTTTTTTGGAATGGAATAAAATTTTTAAAGAAGGATCAATATCCAAATATCTGGTAATCCAAATGCCACATTTTTTGAGTATTTCTATGTTTAATAAAAAAACATTGAACCTACAATTGGATGGACCTTTCCATGGATAGTATTGTTTTACTTGTTTACTATTTGATTTTTTCTATGATTGTATACTATTTCATGGTATATTGATCGCCTCTAAATAAATTATTTTCTTCAATTGTGATATGACTATATTTTTTAGAGTGGTGTTTTGTTTGAAAATATTTTATTCACTATAAAATTGTTTCCTTACAAAAAACATATTGATATTGCTAGATTTTGAATCAAAATGATGATTCAGTTTAGGGAAGGTCTATATGCCCTTTCCATTTAGATGTTTTTTAACGAAAATGGTTATAGTATAGTTTTGTTCAAATAACGATTTCATAAAAGTATCAATAAGGATATCTCTTGTTTCACTGACTCATCCATTTGGGCTAATTTTAGATTCATTTAAAACTTAACTCTGATTTATAATAGATATTTTGTTTCCAAAGAGTCTTCCCTCTAATTTGGGCAATCTAATTCGATCAAATTACTCTTATTGATTTCATGAATCATATTTTTAATATCACAAACATAGACTCTCTAACAAGTATAAGAAGGAATAAACAATTATTGAACTCATTTATTCTTAAAAGATTCCATTCATGGATTTTAGTTTATACCTAATAGGGTTACAATGGTTTCAGATCAATTTAAAAATGTTATTCTTAATTGTAATGAATATTATATTTATTTCAATTAAATGCATGTAAAACATTAATTTTTCTAATAAGGATCAATAAAAAATGGGTTCCCCAATATCTTTATTTTATGATATGGAAATTTTTTCATTATAATCTATTTATTGAAACTAATTTCAAAATTGATGTCATCTCCATTACCTATCTTCGTCTTTACTAGAAGAAATATGTAGTCACATATTTATTCAAAGTGACTTTTCTAAATCTCATTGGAAATTTATCATTGATCTTCTAGAATTTTATTTTTCATGTATGTACTTTATTATACTCTACATTTGATTATATATGAATTTAAGGTCACCACATGAGCTGTTTAATTTAATTAGAGTTACTTTTATAGATTCCATAAATTATATTTAATGGAATAAAAAAATTATTATTAATTAGGGTTGTGGGTTCTTCCCTTAAAACTACTATGTAACAAATTCTATAAATATTTATAAGCTAGTACTCTACCAGTTGGTAATTTATTTAATATAGTGCGAAACCTCTTGGTTATTCAAAATCAGGGTATCCAGAAAAGTTCTTCCCTATATAAGTGTTTTTTTCATGTAATATTATTCACACTGGGAAGACAAAGATCAACATAAGTGGTGATAGTTATTGTATAATCATACCTATTGGTTGGGGATCAATATTCCATGATTCAACTAGACCTGAGGTGAAATTATTTTACAGGAGAAATGGAAGAGATACAACTCCAAATGTAGAGCTTGAGGGATTCCATAGAGTAATCCTTATGGATAAGAGAGAAGGTTTGAAAACCACTTATTCATGGTTGATATAATGGATTTAGTTTACCTTGTTAATTATATAGTACTATTCCTCTATATAGATTCATATATATCAGGAAATAATTTTTAATTTATTTTAGTAGTAAAAATTGGTGTATATAACAGGTGTAATGAGAGGCCAAAACAATTACAGATTCTCTCACAAATAAGGAGGTGGATGCTAATGGATTTGGAACTCATAGTGATCTTCTTATTAAGATTATTAGACATCATATTTTGGAATTAATATAATCCCATGATCCTTGTATCCATTGATTTATAATTTATTTCATTGGTCCTTAGAGTTTCATTCTATAAGGGGAACTGTTCATTATAAATGGAAAATTAGTTGTCTAAATTTTCATTAAATTTTTAATTGAAAATTGATATACCTATATGATTTATTATTAATGAAAATATTAATATTTATATTGGTGGTGACATTCCCTATTTTCAATGTACCAACCCATCTCACCCATCCTAACATTCTTCCCATTTTCACCTAAATCAGTTATAAACACAACATACCACCGAAAAAAATCCAAAATTCACATTAGAAATTAATCAACCTACTATACGGATACTAGTTCCCCATTAAACATAGATAATTTTGGTAAAAGATTCATTTTAAAAAACTAGATCAAATATTTATAGCTTTATCAAAGCCTCCATTTATATTTAGTGTCTCCATTGACATGATTAAACCATCTAATCCACTTATAGACCCAATGACCCAATATTGAGAAATAATAGTTCATAATAACCTTCATCACACTTCCATATCATCATACCATATTGAATATAAAAGTTTTAATGAGAAGAACAACTTTCTCTTAACCCCCAAATCAACCTGATGTAACAACATCCACATGATTCATATTAGTTTGTCTATATATCTTCCAATCCATAACCTTTAACAAATAGATTATAACACCATGAATTTCCATTATAATGAAAATAAAACATGATTATACACTTCTTACATTGACATTAATTAATCATATAATGAATTAGTAATTTATAGGGAAATAAATCCATCTATCAAGACTTCTACTTATTAATGAGGATATGAAAACCTATGTTGTATAAACTAGTGAAAATCATGGGGTATTTGAATTTTTTTTCCATGTTTGGTGCTTTTTTTGATAATTAGGATATATAGTAGGATTATGAGAGTTGTAATGTCTCTTAGAGATATTTTTTGGATGTGATATTAGGCATGATTATTTATTCATGTGATTAGGTGAGTGTTGGAGTAGGGTCGGGGTGGCCTTGTTGTAATTTTTTCCTTATAGGATAAACACAATACCATGATATGGGGAACCATGATGTGGAGTAGCGATAATATATTATCAATATATATCATAGGGGTAATATTATATGTTGGAGTATTCACATGGTATTTTAGTCATCCTTAATGACTACACCGCAACAATGGGTGTGACATCATGGTGGGTGTTGTTTAGGAGAAAAATCATCAAATTTAAGGGTTAAGATGAATGATCTGGACTTTTAATGAAGTCACCTCGAGCCCTTTTAAGGAAATTTTTTCATTTATTAAGTACATATTATTTGGATTTGTGTTTTGAGGTGCGTTTGGGTGGGTTTTCAAGAAAAATTAACTAACAAAGGGTTGTGCACGTTTTGTGCATAGTTTGAAAAACTGTGTGCCTAAAACGAATTAACTGTGTGGACCTGGAAAGAGAGGTTTCCATAGTTTGATCACAATTTACCCCAAACATCCACCCCTTCCCAAGAAGCTAGACGCATGGGTTATTATTATCAAAAAATTATTTTTTAAATCACCCAAACCCCAAAATCCCCTCTATTTTGACCTAGGATCAGGATTAAGGAATTCTAGTTAATCCCATACCTTTCTAGAGGGATTCCAAGGTGATTTGAACACCATTCATCGAGATATAAACCCCATATTGAAGTGTCTCACTCTTCCTGATTAGTGGATTTCATCCCATTGCTTCTCCCATTCATTCATATATCTTTCTTTTATCTTTTCAAGGATGATATCTATTGTTTCCATGGATATAATACTACGATTTGATATCAATATTCATTTGATCATAATTTTGTGTTTAGGTATTTAGATCTATATCTTGATTGTCATCATTATGCTGCTTGGATTTTCCATATTTCTGTTGGGCTAAAATTCGTCATCAAACTGAGGTTGGGGGTCTAAATCAAATGCCAATTGTCATAGATTTCATAGGATTATGTGAGATTATTAATTTTAAAGATTCCCTTGATATTGTTTCCCTATATGGGATTTCTAGGAATGTTCAATCACTTGTTGGATCTGTGACGATATAGATGATTATTTGATGATTTAATTACGGAACTAATGGGAATCGCAAATTGACAAATGATTTGGGGAAATTTTTTATTATTTGGGATATTGTATTTGAGATATAGAATGTAGTTGGGTTTGATATTATTATTCAGGGGAATTGATTATGATAAAATTATTTTCTATGTGAGATAATTAATGGTGAGTTAATTATGATCCATGATGTTGATTAAAGATAATTAATTGTGAGATTAGTTATGAAAATTTGATATTTGGTTTGGAAAATTAATTATCAATAATTATTTATGGAATAATATTTGTGTTGAATGATTAATTAATTGTTGAATTAATTAATGGGATGTGTACTTAGTTAATTATTTGGTTAACTAATGGAAATTTATATTTTTAACTAATCATTGGATTATTAAGGGAACGATGTGGTTAATTCTTTTGAATGATGAATTATTTAAATAATTGAGAATGTGGAAACTATACATGGCGTTCTAGACTGATAGTATAAGGTCCCAGCCTTATAACATCACTTAATCTTGAATTAAATGAATAATTCACATTGATGATCTTTTCTAGTTTAGAGTTTTAGAGAATTATGAAATAACTATTACATCTCACAAGATAACAAAGTAGACACTTCTACTCAGTTTCCATCATAATAAAAAAACACTTAAAAGAAACATTTCGAGTTCCATGTTTTAGATATCTTGTCTTTCCTTGATCCCATCTTTGACCCTATTCATCTTTAAGTCTTGGGAAAATATTTCATAAAACTTGGGATGAGATTAAAAAGATCATTAAGGGATATAAAAAATATGGAAAGAAAACATTAGTCCATGTATACATAAGAATCAATGAAATAATACATTACAATTAAAACATAAGCACATTAACATACCTCATGACATCAAAAGATTTATGAATAACTAATAGAAATCATAAGACCTAAAGGTAACTTGAGGCATTCATAACATTCTTACATAGGGAGTAACCCTCTTAGTTACATTTGGAATACTCATCAATGTCTATTCCCTAAATCTCTTTAGAGAAACATTATCGTTTAACTCCTTCACGTTACCCAATGCTTTATAGGGCTATCTCGGGCTCACCCGCCCTTAGTTTATCACAGAACCACCCGATTTTATAATCATTTCCCAAGAACCATAACATAATCATAAAACATAAAACATGCATAAAAGAAACATAAAATTTTCACATTTCAATAACAATAGATCACATCATGATATTAACATAAATAAAAACATCTAATAAAATCATTAAAACTCTAGGAGAGAAAAATCCCTTTATACTTTGAAAATATTAAAAGAAAAAATTTAAAAGAGAATTTAGAACAAAGTGTCCCATACCACTTCAAAACATTTTAAAGGGTTTTAAAATATTCATGCCCATATAAATAAATCATTAAAACCATTTTTAAATCATGGACATGGATGAAATATGTTTAAAAGAATAAATCTTTAAAACCATTTAAAACAATGTTTTCATAAAAGAGTCCTTTTCTATTTTGAACATTTAAATTATAAGCCACATGAAAGTAGACCATTTTCAAAACATTTAAATGACTTTAGTAATAACATAATATGGAAATAGAAAGTCAAATGGGCTGTATATACATTTTATTAAGGTGCATATCATTAAGAAATGTCTCAATGAGAAGAAATTGAGATGTAATCCCAATCAAGGATCATTCCATTAGAGCAAGGATAAAGAAATGACATAATTTTGTGTGAAAAATATAAATACACTAAATATAAGTGGATAATCAGTGTAAAAAAATCATATGTAATCCACACATATTCATAGCATGACATAATCAAGAAGTAGAGGTTTATCCCAAAGAAATGAAATTGGGTTTAGAAGTTCCCTTACAAAAATACGACAGCCTAACGGTGTCTCATCAAATATTAGAAAAAGAGTTGATGAGAGAGATAAAGGGTATCTCATCACATGGACATAAAATATATATAAATAAGGATATATATGAACATATCCCAACATAATAAGATGTATATTAATAGAAAAAACAAAAAGAAGTATTTTAAAAATAGGAGGGTGAAAGGTTCCCTTACCGACTTGGGTAACATTAAAAACGTACACCCCATGAAAGAAGGACTATAAAACATATATTTAAATACCCATATAGGAAAGTATATTAAAAAAATAGTATAATAATGCACCATACATACACCACTCAAAGGAAATGGTGGAAAATGTAGCATATATCTCATAGGATTAAATGTGAAATGAAAAATCCCTTACGAAAACTCAGAAGCCTAACAGCACCACATAAAACATCCAAAAATGGATTTATGAGATAAAATAGGGTCTCTCGTAATATTAACATTAAAATTAAAGTATGAGGAATATAAAATAACATCCCTAAACATATGAAATATGAGCTTAAAAGAAATGTCATAGAAGAGAGTACTTAAAAAGAAAGAGAGAGGTAGGATCCCTTACATCATGTCCGACTTGTCTTGTCTGTTTCGTTATATTCCAGAATAATAACATTTGGTAAATTTATAATTGCTTAAGTAACTCATTTAAAGTTTATTATTAAATTAATATCATATATTATAATGTTATAATAATTAGTTTTATATAAGATTTCATATCAGATGTTTTTGTCGATGTTTGTTACATGAGTCAAAAATGAACTTGTTTGAAAATGATTTTCCATGTAGTTATAAGTAAATCATCTCCAGAAGAGTATTAATGATTTAAATATCATATATATCTAGTACATATTCATTTTATACTATTCCATAACATTTTGAGATGAAAAGAAATTAAATGCACCGTTCATGGAGACGGTAGGCCGTTTGTACGCATGAACGCTACTTTCATTTCTTTGTCATATTAATGGAATTAAAAATAAATGAGAGATATATATATGATAATTCCAGTATAATATATTTTTTATATAGGTCACATTGGTTCATTAATTTTATTATTTATACATTCCATGTATTTCATGAACGATTCACATCACTTGAGGGGGCGGTAGTCCACACTTCCTCGTATGAGATTATCACATTTGCACAACATGCAAAACATAAAGTTATGTTTTAAATATAAAATACAGAAGAATATAGAAAACATAAATACTATATATATCATATATAAGATACAGTGACATCATAATGGCCACCATGAAAGCTGTTAAGAGAAGATTGAACAATCATCGTTTCGTGAGGCAGTAATTCTCCATCCACAGAAACAGTATGTTCTTCAACCATTAGACAGAGGTGTGTTTAAGTGTAACTCTAATATTTCTCATACAAAAATCATAGTATATTTAAGATAATGGTGTTGTTACAAAATAGAGTAATAAATAGATTTTAGGGGGTCGGAGAGACAAAATAAAACAAATGAACATAAGAGAAGACATTATCTTTAAATCGGGTAACTCCTCTTGGTTTGAACCAAAATGGTTTCTTGAAAAAATTTCTGACTAAGGTAAGTCTTATATGATGAATATAGGTATGTGGAGAGATGGAATTTGCAGAGTTTGGCTGAGCCAATTTCTTGAGAGGTGTGGTTAAGGATGTAGTGGTGGGGGCCTTTTATAAGAGGTATGAGGGGCACTCTTGGAATGTCAAGAAATGTTACATTATAATAGATTGACTTTAAGATTTTAAAGGTCCCACATTGATATATTTCGTGGACAAGGTGATAAGAGTTCTATATATACTCATCCAATAGGTCTTTGACATGTTTAAGTCTTTGATTTTACATTAACTTTTAATTTTATTTAAATCATTCATTAATGAGGTAATCGCTGCATCATCATGGTGTCATAATGAATTTAATTTATTTGATGTCTAAAAATTATAAAAAAAATACTGTGATGTATCAAATCTTTTTATATTTACAATTATTTTTTATAGACCAAGTGATAATTTATGTAGACAAAATTTAAATTGTTTTACGTAGGTGTTACATACTTTTGTGATATTCTCCTTTCTTTAAAAAAATAAAATGATAAAGTGTCACTATCACCCAAAATTGATTCCATGGGGTCCCAAAGTTTGACACAAGGCATCCCATGGTAGACCATGACACAATAAGTATAATTAGGACACATTTTTCTGTCATTTTTTATTATTATTATTTTATTTTATTACCCTTAACTACCCGATTACTAATTAATCACGATAATTAAAGATAATTACCGTCGTTACTATTCATAATGTCCAAAAAACAAGAGAGTATAAATTACTTAATTTTGACCTTATGATTCCAAATATGGAATCCATTTTACCAAAATCCAAACACAGAAATTTCAATAATTAATTAAAAAATAATTCCCGTTGTTAAATCAAATAGAGGGTTTTTTAGAAAAAATATCTATCAAAAGTTTGACAATTGTTTATGTCCGATTTCAAAGTGAAATTAATTCCTATGACAACCATTGGATTAAATTGTAAAAATATATTCTATTTACATTTTCAAACCAATTAGAAAGATAATCTATCAATATAATTAAATTAGATGAAAACACAGTTTCGAAGTAAAATGCAGTATTTTTCACTATTCATTACAAAATGTACATTGTTAGAAAAATACCAAAAATTTATCCAAAGTAAATGTCAATATTCCAATTCTAAAGAATAAGATTATTTTGAAAAATTTATCTTATAAAATTCTCAAAAGTTGGATTTGAAAAAGGTTCGCCATCAAAAGGCGGTAAAACAATCTTTTAAAAATATTAGAGTATTTATTCTTAAAATTGGATTCATTTTCTTTTTAAGCCTTTAACAATTATTGGATAAATGTAAAAATATTTAACAAACATATGTAATCATTTTTTTGTTAGTTATGTTCATTCCTTCTATTACAACGGCTAGAAATTAACTATTTAAAATAATATTATTATATTATTAGTGTGCAACGTAAGATTTCGAAGAAACTCGTTGTTGCGTATTGGGTACGCCATCGAGCATAGTATTCCCGTTAAAGTAATATTAACATTTTATTCACAAATATTGATACACATGAGAATTTAATATTATTTATTTACCTGGGATATTACATCCTTCACCCCTTTTGGGAATTGCGTCCTCGCAATTTTAAAATTGGGCTTGGAAACTTCATTGAAATCCCCACATCAGAAAAAGAGTAAATTTAATTATCACTTTAAAAGAAAGAAAGATAAGTAAAAGGGTCACCCAAGTTAACTCATACTAGGATTCCATGTTGGAAAACATGGATATGGAAGAAAAAAAAGTCATGTTCTGAGGGAGAGTGATAGAAAACATGTTTAGGAGAACGTTAACCACCATGAAATCACAAACTTGTTATGGGTTAAACGGTATTTGATTCCCCAGTCGGAAAAATTAACAGACAAAATTTTTATTTTAAATTCCTTTCATTGAGTAATTTGTTTATGTGCTTAACTAAAACAAAAGGAAACATACTTACTTGTCATGTTGACTTTTATCTTTTTCTAGATTTCTTACACATACTCATATTTTCTCAAAAAGACGAGTATTTAGGATAACTTGTTCACAATAAAAGCACTATAATCAACTTCTAGAGAATCACCTAATCCAAAAAAGAGATCTATATACTTCCCATGTCATTAGACCAAATCCTAAAACCAAAATTTTTAGAAAGAGATCATATAATACCCAAAAAGGAAAATTTTTAATAAAAAGAAAAACTACTCCTAATATCCAAAAAATTTCAAACTATACCCAAAGTTCAACAAGGACCATTCAATAAAGAGATATCCATAATATTATTCAAAGATAAACTAATCTATGATTGAAACCCAAATATCTGAAGGATTTAATCACATAGTCTTCCAAGCTAAATCTTAGCATTAATCTCCAAATAAAATCAATTGATCTTAAAGTCACATATTGAAATGTAATTAACCTAATCCCATATTATCCATGATAGGTTAAAAATTTTCATAAATAAACCAAAATGTCATATGTCCACAATAAAAAAATATATTCTTCCAAAATAAAATTCCACTATTTCTCCTCAATTGAAATCCCAAAGTATTATATTTTCATATAGGTATATATTGTTTTTTAGAAAGAGAGAACATCTTCCAAAATAACCATTATTACTCAGTCACAAAATCATTTTCCTACGTTAGGGATATCCATTTAATAAAACATAAGTTCAAAAAATAAACTTATTATTGAACCATAAAATCATTTAACTAAAATTTATAAGTCAAACTAACCAGGGACTTCACGTAGGCTAGTGGTAGGCCATGCGCCATTGTCACCCTTTGGTTGTGGGTTCAATTCATGTGGCCTTGTTGGATGCGACAGGTTGTCATCCATCTTACAGGTTGTCCCTTTTAAAAATCTCAAATTTAACCCTAACATGTTTTAACCTCAATGGTTTTCTTATACCTCCCATTTTCATCCAAATTCATTATGTTCTCAACATCTTAAATCTTGATATCTTATTTCACCATCATAAGATAAAATAAAACGATCCCCAAAAAAGAAGAACATATACCTTGATCATGGTGTCCATTTGGTTTCATCGTCATCTTGTTCACGTACGTAGAAGGTCCATGCATCACAAAAATGTCTTAGATATCCATCAAAATCATTTTCTTCCTCCATCCAAATACACCTTGTACAACATGGGTCATATTGGTGTTCACAGAAAAATAATTTTGGAAGATAATCATGTATGACATATAATTTCGAATCATCCAACAAGACATGATTTCTATAAAATAGCATGACTGAATTTGAGTTGAAACTTTCAATTAATGGTCCTTTTAAAATACCATAGGTATGTGCTGAAAGAATATATTTTAAAAGAAAATATAAATAGGTTGCACAAGGGTCTCCTTCTTCAGCCCCATTTTTAAAATCATAATATGCTTCAAAATCTTATGGTAAGGTAAAATATTTGAAAATGCCTTGGTAATATCTACCTTTCTTGAAAATATGAGAATATTGTGAAAATAGGATTTGTCTAAATACAATCCATGATCGAAGATGATAATGAGGTATAGTGGAGGTGTTTGATATCTCAAACAGTTTCTTGCAAGTGACTTGTCTGCTACAAAACGTTTCACAATCATCCGAACATGACTTTGCAATAATTATTGAAAGAAAGTCATCAGGAAGAGATAAGAATGTGGTTTGAGATCCTTCTCCTTCCATTTCCTTGTTCTGAATAAGTTATAAAACATGGATTTAACAAAGATAATAAACACAGGGACTAATCATGTGTTTAACAAAAACTCTTAATCCCTAACATTTTCTGAACTGACCTCTGATACCAACTATAAGGACCCAGCCTTAAAACATTACTTAATCTTGAATTAAATGAATAATTCACAATGAGGATCTTTTCAGGTTTAGAGTTTTAGAGGAATAGGATGTAACTATTACATCTCACAAGATAACAAAGTAGACACTTCAACCCAGTTTCCATCATAACAAAAAACTCTTAAAAGAAACATGTCTAGTTCCATGTTTTAGATAGCTTTTCTTTCCTTGATCCCATCCTTGACCCTATTATTCATTAAGTCCTGTGGAAAACATTTCAAAAACATGGGATGGGAATAAAAATATCAGTAAGGGATATATATAAAATATGGAATGAAAACATTAGTCCATGTATACATAAGAATAAATTCAATCATACTTTACTCTTAAAACATAAGCACATTAACACACCTCATGACATCAAAAGATTTATGAATAACTAAGAGAAATCATAAGATGTAAAGGTAACATGAGGCATTCATAACATTATTACGTAAGGAGTAACCCTCTTGGTTACATTTGGAATACCCATCAAAGTATATTCCCTAAATCTATTCGGAGAAACCTTAGCATTTAATTTCATCGTGTTACCCAATGCATTGGAGAGCTATCTCGGGCTCATCCACCCTTAGTTTATCACCAAACCACCCGATTTCATAAACATTGCCCAAGAACCATAACATAATCATAAAACATAAAACATGCATAAGAGAGACTTAATATTTCCACATTTCAATCACAAGATATCACACCATGATATTATCATAAATAAAAACATCTAATAAAATCGTTCAAACTCTATGAGAGAAAAATCCCTTTATACTTTTAAAATATTAAAATAAGAAATTTAAATGAGATTTTAGAATCAAAGTGTCCCATACCACTTCGAAACTTTTGAAAGGGTTTTAAAAAATTCATGTCCATATAAATAAATCCTTAAAACCATTTTTAAAACATGGACATGGATGATAAATGTTTAAAATAATAAATCTTTAAACCCATTTAAAACAATGTTTTAATAAAAGAGTGCTTTTCCATTTTGAACATTTAAATTATAAGCCACATAAAAGTAATCCATTTTCAAAACATTTAAATGACATTAGTATAGACATAATTTGGGTATGTAAAGTCAAAGGGTCTGTATATAAACTTTATTATAGTTAATATCATTAAGAAATGTCTCAATGAGATGAAATTGAGATGTAATCACAATCAAGGATCATGCCACTAGAGCAAGGATAAAGAAATGACTTATTATGTGTGACAACTATAAAAACACTAAATATAAGTGGATACTCAGTGTAAAAAAATCAGATGACATCCACACATATTCATAGCATGACATAATCATGATGTAGAGGTTTAACCCAAAGAAATGAAACTGGGTTAAGAAGTTCCCTTATAAAAATTCGACAACCTAACGACATCACATCAAATTTTAGAAAAAAGAGTTGATGAGAGAGATAAAGGGTATCTAATCACTTGGACATAAAATTTACAGCAATTATGATATATAAGAACATATCCCAACATAAGAATATATAAAATAAAAGGCAAACCAAAAATATGTCTTTTAAAAATAGGAGGGTGAAAGGTTCTCTTACCGACTTGGGTAACTTTCAAAACGTACACCCCATGAAAGAAGGACTATAAAAAATTGATGTAAATAACCATAAACAAAATTATATTACACAAAGAGAATAATAATGTTCAGTACATACACCACTCAAAAAAATGGTGGTAAATATAGCATAAATCTCATAGGAATAAAAGTCAGATGAAAAATCCCTTACGAAAAATCGGCAGCCTAACAGCGCCACATAAAACATCCAAAATGGATTTATGAGATAAAATAGGGTCACTCATAATATTAAAATAGAAATTAATGTATGAAGAATATAAAATAACATCCCTGAAAATAAGAAAGATGAGCTTAAAATAAATGACATAGAAGAGAGTATTTAAAAAGAAAGAGAGAGGTAGGATCCCTTACCTCAAGTCTGACTTGCCTTGTTCGTTTCATTATATTCTTGAATAATAACCTTTGGTAAATTTATAATTTCTTAAAGACCTCATTTAAATTTTATTATTCAATTCATATCACATAATATAATGTTATAATAAATAGTTAATTATGTGAGTTCATATCAGATGTTTTTTTTTTATGTTTGGTAGATGAGTCAAAAATGAACAAGTTTGAAAACGATTTTCCATGTAGTTATCAGTAAACCATCTCCAGAATAGTATTAATTATTTAAATATCATATATATCTTGTAAATATTCATTTTATACTATTCCATAACATTTGGAGATAAAAATAAATGAAATACACCGTTCATGAAGACGGTACGTCATACGTACACATGAACGTTACTTTCATTTCTTTTTCATATTAATGGAATTGAAAACAAATGAGTTATATATATATTATAATTACAGTATAATATATATTTTATATAGGTAACATATGTTAATTAATATTTTTCTTTATACATTTCATGTATTGCATGAACGAGTCACATCACTTGAGGGGGCGGTAGTCCCCACATTCTCATATGAAATTATCGCATTTGCACAACATGAAAAGCATAAAGGTATGTTTCAAATATAAAATATAGAAACATATAGAAAACATAAATACTATATATATCATATATAAAATACAGTTACATCATAATGGCCACCATGAAAGGTGTTACGAGAAGATTGAGCAATCATCATTTCGTGGGGCTGTAATTCTCCATCCACAGAAACAGTATGTTCTTTAACCATGAGACTAAGGTTTGTTTAAGTGTAGCTCTAATATTTATCATAAAAATATCATATTATATTGAATATACTGGTGTTGTTTCAAAATAAATGAACAAAAATAGTTTATGGGGTTGGAGTGGCAAAATAATACAAATGAACATAAGAGAAGACATTACCTTTATATTAGGTAACTCCTCTTGGTTTGAACCAAAAGGGTTTCTTGAAGAGTTTTCTGCCTAAGGTAAGTCTTATATATGTATATAGGGATGTGTAGAGATGAAATGTTCATATTTTGGATATTCTAATTGCTTGAGAGGTGTGAGTAAAGAGGTAGTGGGGGGCCTTTTATAAGAGGGAGGAGGGGCACTCTTGGAAAGTCAAGAACTGTTACATTATATTAAAATCAATTTCGGATTTTAAAGGTCCCACATTTATATATTTTGAGGATAAGGTGATAAGGGTTCTAAATATAATCATCCAATAGGTCTCTAACAAGTTTATGTCTTAGATGTTACATTATATTTTCATTTTATTTTAATAATTCATTAATGAAGTAATCGCTGCATCATCATGGTGTCATAAATAATTTAATTTATTTAATTTCCAAAAACTATAAAAAATACAATGATGTATGAAATATTTTTAAATTTCCAATGACTATTTATAGTCAAATAGATCATTTATTTACACAAAATTACAATTTTTTTACTTAGGTGTTACATACTTTTGTGATATTCTCCTTTCTTTAAAAAATAAAATGACAAAGTGTCACTATCACCCAAAAGTGATTCCATGGGGTCCCAATGTTTGGCACAAGGTATCCCATGGTCGGCCATGACACTACCAGTAGAATTAGGATACATGTTGGGGTCATTTGTTATTATTATTTTATTATTTTATTACCCTTAACTACCCGATTACTAATTAATCACGATAATTAAAGATAATTACCTTCGTTACTATTCATAATGTCCAAAAACAAAAGAGTATTAATTAAATAATTTAGACCTTAAGATTCCAAATTTGGAATCAATATTACCAAATTCCAAACACATAAATTGCAATAATTAATTTAAAAATAATTCCCGTTGTCAAATCAAATAGCGGGTTTTTTAGAAACAATTTCTATCTAAATTTTGATAATTGTTTATGTGAAATTTCAAAGTGAAATTAATCCCAATGACCATCATTGGATTAAATGGTAAAAATATATTCTATTTAAACTTTAAAACCAATTAAAAATATTATCTATCTATATAATTAAATTAGATGAAAATGCAGTTTTCAAGTAAAATGCAGTATTTTTCACTATTCATTAAAAAATGAACATTGTCAGAAAAATACCAAAAATCTAACCAAAGTAAATTTCAATATCCCAATTATTAAGAATAATTTTATTTTGAAAAATAGAGCTTATAAAATTTTTAAAAGTTGGATTTAAAAAAGGTTTGTCATCAACAGGCGGTAAAACAATCTTTTAAAAATATTAGATTATTTATTCTTAAAATTGTATTCATTAGTATTTTAAGGCTTTAACATTTATTGGATAAATGTAAAAATATTTACCAAACATATGTAATCATTTTTTTGTTAGTTATGTTCCTTCTTGCCTTTAAAACGGTTAGGAATTAACTATTTAAAATCATATTATTATATTATTAGTGTGCAACGTAAGATTTCAAAGAAACTCGTTGTTGCGTATTGGGTTTGCCATCGAGCATAGCATTCATTTTAAAGTAATATAAACATTTTATTCAAAAATATTTATAAACATGAGAATGTAATATTATTGATTTACCTGGGATGTTACAGATAGAGATGTTGGGACATGGACATGGTGTTCCTCCCCAATAGTTATCCATGCGCTTGTGATGTGGGGTTCTAGATATGACGATCTACATCAAATGTGATAAGGGGTGTTAGACAAGGTGATCTACACTGAATTTGATTTTGGCTGCATGAAATGGAGTTCAACACCAAATAAATGACAATAATGAATTATGATTTAAATGGGAGACATGAATTGAAAATAGTTTTATTGTGATGATTATTGTATTAATGAAATTGAGAGAGTTATTTAATTATACATTGTATTTAATGTTTCATAGAATTACATAGATTGTATTTTTATAGGAATTTTATTGACATTGTTGTTCGTGTTCCACTGAGTTGTACTCACACACTATTTTAACCGCCTGATTAGCACTCAAGAAGATTTTTTTGTTGCATCACATGATAAGGGAAAGGCCTTGGGGTAGTTTGTTGTTTTTTAATGGAGCCTGGTTGAAGGAAGTAGATGTGGTTTGGGAACATTTTGGTAGTCAACGTGTCTTTATTTTCAGTTTCCTTATAGACACATGACACTGGAATTATCATAGAATTATTTCCCTTTTTAGTTGAGTATTGTATTTATCATTTTGACTATTTTGTGACTTGGTATTGTTATGGTAATTTATATGCTTTCACACTTGTTTATTTTTGTTTTCTTCTATTGTTTTTTATTCTAATAAAATATGGTATAGTCTCCCCATTACTGACTTACCTGACCCTCTCTACTAGTCGAAACCCTTTAGCATATGAGGAGGCATGCTTGAGGGAATCCGACCAACCAGCTCATGGCACCATTTAGTGGCACCTGGGTCAGGATGTCACAACGTGGTATCAGATGAGTTTTTTCCTTATTATTATTTTTATTACTTTTTTGAGAAAGGTAGACTTGAGACTTGGATGAGTCCGGGATTAGTAATGAGCTCATGCATGGTAGTTGTCAACCCATCTACAAGGTAAAATCTTGGTACTCTGGGTGGGAATTTTTTTGATTTATTTTCTTTGTTACAGTTGGATATTATTTTATCTTGGGTGATGAATTTGTTGTGTGATGTGATATTTGTTTTGAAAATTGTTGATAATTTATTCATAGCCAAAATATGCACAATATTTGAGTCATCATTCATCCTTCTAGGTAATCAAGGTTATTATAAATGCATTATTTTATACACTCACAGGAAAATGGGTTGTTGGTATGTTGTTGAACTTGAACTGTTTTTTGCTTGTGGTGAGATTGAAA
This sequence comes from Viscum album, assembly GCA_963277665.1. Lineage (NCBI taxonomy): Eukaryota > Viridiplantae > Streptophyta > Magnoliopsida > Santalales > Viscaceae > Viscum > Viscum album. Next base: position 1,371,151,990 of record OY728136.1, read on the forward strand.
TAATGATGAAGTATGAGAATAAATGTGTGTGTAATGAAAAAACCGAATAATTATATGTGGTTTTTTAATTAATTGATGAATTAATTAATTTTAAATGATGTAATTAATTAATTATGGGAATAAATATAGGAGAATGTGCATACCCCTGATAACCAAGACATGGGAGTAGGAAGGTTAAGGGTAGTGATACGGCCTTAGTGTTGATCGTATGGTGAGAAATAGATAAAGGACAGGTTGAAACTTATTGTCTTTATTTCTAATAATCTATAAATGTTATGAGGATCCATTATGATATATAATATTTGTCTTTCAATTTGTATATATTTCCCTCAATGAAGCTTATTGAGGGGGAAAATGAGGGGTATGGCTCAGAACAAACATCTAGACATGGAACTTGAGGTACTGTTGGTGAAATAAGAAGTGGTAGGGGATTAGTTACAAGGTTACATGTCACATTTCATTAAATTCTTGTAGAGACTAAAATGGTGGGTTCTAAAAATCCTGACTAAGTATACAGGGGAGTTGTAGCTGCAGCCCCCTTTAAATTTTACAAGGGAGTGTGGACCGGTGGGGGAATAATTCTATATTGAACCCATAGATAAAATAGATGAACTTTTGGAGACTCTAGCTAAGAGGAGGGTCATTTTGGCTTCTTATATGCTATTGGGGTAGGAAAAGCACTAGTGGTACATTCAGTAATTATCTAGACATACTGATTATATGTTATGGAAGGAATTTATGGTGAAGTTCATTGAACACTTCTATCTATAGACACTGAGACTTGATAAGGCTTCATATTTTATGCATTTGACCTAGGGAAGCATGAGAATAATAAATTTTAATGAACATTTCATAGATTTACAATGTTTTTCTTCCGCATTAGGAGAAGAATAGTCTTCTTGGACAGAATAATTTTAGGAGGACATAAGTTTGAGATTATTCCCCATGTGAATATCATTAGGCTAAAGAAGATCTCTGATGTGGATAACCATGCTCTCATTTCAAAGGGGATCCTGAAGGAGGCTTCCAGTACCGGGCAATTAGTTGTCAATGTACGATCATAGAGTATGCATTCCTAGAGTAGGAAGTTCCGTTACGAGAACATTAGTAAGAAAAATGTACGGAAAGGTGGAAAATAAAGAGGAATAGTTTCACAAGATCATACTCATGTGAATTCCACCAATGCGGTAGGACAAGACACTATCACACACATTTTCCTTGACCACCAGTGGAGTTTTTGTTTTGGGGGAAAATGGGGTACCTACAGATGTTCTGTAGAAAGGAGTGACAGGCTAGTGCTAAGGGAGAATCTGTGTAGAGTTAGAGTGTGGGAAGTGGGTTTTCTACATCTAATAGGCTAATAGGTCTGGAAGTTGGATTTATACTGGTAGAGGCGGTAGAGGTATTAGACAAGGTGACTTAGGGTATGATTACCCATATTAGTACATTGATTCTACTCAGGGGAATCATATGTCGCCATAGGGAAGAGGGGGAAAACAATTACATGTTGTTCATCTTGTACTTATTGGAGGAGAGGAAGAGCCAACCACAATGATATTAACTATTATAGATGATTTTACTTTAGCTAGTTCCTTGTTTGATATTGGTTTGAGCATGAAGGTGGAGTTTGAAATAGGTGTTATGAATATTGAAACACCATTGGGGTCATGGTCTAGAAATATTTTTTTATGAAAGGGATGTTCACTAGAGATCGTAGAGTAACATTTTCTTTGGGATCTAAATTTCCTGGATATGACGGGCTTTGACCTTATTATGGGTATGGACTAGTTAGACACATACAATTCCCACATCGACTATTAGCATAAGAGAGTAACCTTTGTGTGTTCTATGGGTGACCAATATGTTCATCAGGGAGAGCCAGATATCAAGGCGGGACAAGATGGCCCAATTACCCATCAACAAAGAGATCTCAAAGCCCAATTTTCTAGTCTTTTGTTGGATTATTGGGCCGATGGGAAATATATCCTTCCACTAGTTGTGTAATATTAACTATATTCCTTTTTTGAAGACTTCTATGGGTTGTCGCCTGAGTAAGATGAGGAATTATCTATTAATCTCATGTTGGGGGAGGATCCAGTGTCTGTTCCAGTTAATGGAATTCCACCAACTGGGCTTCAAGATATCAAGAAGTTGTTAGAGGAGATGAAGGATAAAGGATTTATCCATACAAGTAAATCTCCATGAGAATCACCTATATTGTTTATAAAGAAGGATGATATGGGTTTTTGTTTGGGTGTCTATTTCCAGAAGTTGAAAAAAATGATTGTGAGGTACCGATATCCTCTCATATATATTAATGATCTATTTGACCAGCTGAAGGGGGCTTGTGTGTTCTTAATGATTGATTTCAGATCAGGGTATCATTAGGTGAGTGTTAAAACCACTGATATACTGAGATCTTCGCTGTGAATAAGGTATGGACTTTAGGAGTTTTTTGTAATTCCATTTGTGCTGAAAAATGTTCCAACATAGTTTATATACTTGATGAACTAGATATTTATCTATATCTAGATTAGTCTGTGGTGTTGTTTTTGGAAGATATCTAGGTGTTCATAAAGTCTCATGATGATCATGGAAAGGATATTGACATCATATGGAGTACATTAAGGGAGAACCAGTTATATGCCAAGCTATCTAAGTATCATTTTGGCATTGATAGTGTACACATTTTGGGGAATATCATCTCAGATGAAGTTTTGGTAGTGGAACCATAGAATGTTCATGAAGTTTTTTCTTGGGAGAATCCCAAGAAAGTTTTTTGATATCCCGACTATTTTGGGATTATCTAGTTATTATAGGAGGTTTATCTAGGAAATTTCTTGACTGGAAGGGGAACAAAAATGTATGAAAATGAATGGGATAAAGATTGAATGGACAGAAGACTGGGATAATGCTTTCTTGGAGTTGAATAAGTGATTCACATCAGCCCCAATTTTGATAACACTTGAGTCACATGAGGATTAAATGGTGTATTTTGAGGCTTCCAGTATCAGACTCTGAGCTATGTTGATTCAAGTGGATTGTGTCATAAATTTTGGGGTTTGCAGTTGAGAGATCATGAACATAATTACCCCATGAATGACCTAGGGTTGGAATCCATGGTTTATGATTTTATGTGTTGGTGACACTATCTTGTGGGTGAAAATTTATTTGTTTTTACATTTCAAAAAAGCATGAAGAAAATCATTCCACAGCACAACATGAATCTTTAGCAAAAAAATATTGGTAGAGTATATGCATTCCTTTTTTTCAAAATTCCATATACACCTAGAAAAGGAAATACTATAGATGATTCCTTAATTGAGAAATATTAGACTTAGTTGGTCCATGAGGTATGTGTGGAGTGGAACATGATAAATTTGTTGGTTGAAATGCATGTGGTTGTTCATGAGACTCAAGAGAAGATGACTCTTGTTTTATTAGTAGTGGAGTATAAACTCTTAGGATGGATCAGGGATAGGTAGTATGAGGATCCGGAGGATTCATCCTTAAGAAAATTCCTATATGGTGGGGAGACACATTTAGAATAGTTTATAGACAATGATGAGATCATCTATGCGAATATACAGGTTGGTGTGCCTATGATCATGCGATAGGAACTCATGCAAGAATTTCATGCCTTGAAGTGGATTGTATGTACAAGGAAGAAAAAAATGTACCGTGACATATAACGATAGTTTTGGTGTCCATGGATATAAAAGGACATAACAGGGTTTTTAATTAGATGTTTCACCTATCTGTAGGTGAAAGAAGAGTATCAAAAACCTCTAGGTTGATTGTAGCTATTGCTTATTATAGAATATATGTGGGATGATATAACTATATATTTTGTAGTATGTCTTCCAAGGACACATATAAAGAACGATGTTATTTGGGTCCCTGTGGGTTGACTAATTAAGGTATAACATTTTGTGGCTATTATGAAAACTATCGTGGTAGAACAGTTGGGAGAGTTGTATGTTTGAGAGACAGTATGTTTTCACAAGGTTCCACTGACTATTGTTTCGACCGTGATTCACGCATTACATCATGCTTTCGGCTGGGCTAAGAATAGTCTCTTGGTATAATGGTTTGTTTGATTATGAATTTACACCCATAGATATATGGGAATTCATAGCATACTATACAGGTGAAAGAGGATATGTTACGGGCATGTCTTCTTGACTTTGGTGGTTCTTGGGAGAAGTAGTTGGATTTAGTGGAGTTCAGCATTAACAATTGTTATTTAAAAACATCACAGATTGCACCATATAAGGAACATTATGGTAGACCTCATAGATAACTGCTATGGTGGATATAGGTGTGTGAGTCAAAGCTATTGGGACCATGTCTCATGCAAGAGAGGTTAGAGCTGGTGGAGTTCATTAAAAAATGTATGGATATAGCTCAAAGTAGATATATGTCATATGTTGATAGATAGAGATGACCCCTAGTGTTTACAGAAGATAATCGAGTATTCTTTCAACTATTTCTTTGGTTGGGTCACCGTAAGATATAGAGACATGGAAATTTGGCACCTAGGTTCTTAAGACCATTCGAGCTTGTAGATATAATTGGCTGATGGTGCACGATTAGCTATTCTATGGATATTTATTAATCTGAATTATGTTTTACATGTTTCACAACTATGGAGGTATCACCTCAACCCTTCTCATGTAATCTATGTGGATGAGGATGACCTTGATATTTTTGTGTCCTTTGAGTATCATTTGATACCTATAATTGATCGCATTGACAAAGTGTTGCAGGGAAAGTCCGTTTCATTAGTTTAGGTGTCATAACAACATGGACATGTTTGAGAGGAAACATGGGAACAATATAAAGACATAAGGGATCAATGGCCAAATATTTTTGGCTTGGAATCATAGTGATGTTCATGAGTGTAGCTCATGGATGATCTATTATAAGGTGGGGAGATTGTAAGATCTCGACATTTTTACGTAGTGATCTCGTGCTCGTTTTTAAGTACATTATTTTTTTAGGTACCTTTTATTTGGATTTGTGGTTTGAGGTATGTTTGGTTGAGTTTTCCTAAAAAATTAATAGAACTACAGACATTAATTATTTGTTCTTGGTTTTAAAAACAATTCAACAAACCCTGCTAATTCTGAGAACCAAGATAGAGAGGTTTGCATTGTTCGCACAGGGTTTATACAAACCCTGTGTCGTTGCCCCAGAAACCATGTACATAGTTTTTTATTATTTTGAAATTAGTTTTTAAATCACACAAACCCTTGAAGTCCTTCTATTTTGACCAAGGCTCAATCTTGATGAATTCTAGGTGATTTTAGATCTTTCTTGGAGGTATTCCAAAGTGATTTAAACACCGTTATTTGAGATCTCAATCCAATATTGATGATCTTTTCTCTACCAAGTAAGTGGATTTCATCACATTAATCCTCCTTTTATTTCCTCTATTATTGTTTGTTATTTTCATGGATGATCTAAAGTATTACCATGGATCTAACCTATGAGTTGAGATCTATATCAAGGATTGTGGGTCTCGATCTACATTTTCATTATCTTGGTTCCTCTGATCTCTATTTGGGGTTTATGGACTTAGATTCGGATCTTAATTGATATCATTGTGACGCTTGAATATTGTGGATTTCTGGTGGGCTAACATCTATAAAATAATTGGGTAAGTTGTATAAATCTAACACCCATTATCATGGTTTGATATGATTAAGAGAGATTATTGTTTTTCTAGCTTCCATTGATATTCGATTTCCTAAATTGGGATAATTGGAATGTGATTTGACTTTTTGAAGCTTTGTAGATATAAATTATTAATTGATGATTTACTAATGGAACTAAGGGGCTTCCAAAATATATAATTTATTTGTATAATTTGTTTAGGGATTGGGATATTGTATTTGAGATATACAAACCGGTTGGGTTTGAGATAATTAATCAGGGGGAATTAAATATGAGAAAATATTTGGTTATGTGATATAATTGAATATGAATTAATTTTGAGCCATTAAGTTAATTAAATATTACAATGTGTGAGTTTAATTATGAAACATTGAGATTTTGTTTTGATAATTAATTTTGATAATTAATTATGGAATAATATTTGTTTTGATTGATTAATTAATTGATTAATTCATTAATGGGTTGTGTGCATAGTTTATTGTTGGGTTAATTAATTTAATTTGATATGATTAACTAATCATTGTGTTAATAAGTGAATAATGTGGTTAATTCTTGTAAATTACTGAATTATTTAAATGATTGAGAATGTTAGTGCTGGACATGGAGTTCAAGAGTAAATGAGAAGTTGGGACTTGGACATGGTGTTCCTCCCCAATAGTTATCTATGGGCTTGTGATGTGGGGTGCTAAACATGGAGATCTGCACTGAATTTGATGACAGATGTTAGAAATGGAGATCTACACCAATTGTGATTTGGGATTCTTGACATGGAGTTCAAAACCAAATGAATGACAATAATGAATGGTTATTTAAATGGGAGACATGAATTGAGAGTGGGTCTAATGTGACGTTTAAGGAATAAATGAAAATGTGATAGATAATAATATATGTATTATATTTATTACTTCACATAATTTCATACACTGTATTTTGATTGGACTTGTTTTAGACACTATTGGTGGTGACCTACTGAGTTGTACTCCCGCCATATTCGGGCTGCCTGATCGAAACCCGAGCATACATTGTTGTTGTAGGATTGGGCAAGGGAAATGCCCCTGGGATATGTCTCTTTTTGAAAATAGAGCATGAGTGATGTAACCATATGTGGGTTGAGATCCATTTGAGAGTTTTTGTGACTTTATTTTCAGTTACGTTGTTGACACTTGACACTTACATTGTCATAGAATGTATTCAATTTTTTGTTGAGTATTTTATTTCCTATTTGGACTATCATGTGACATGGTATTGTTATGGTTATTTATATACATTTTCACCTGTTTATTGTTTTTTCTTCCGTTGCAGTTTTATTCTGAAAAAACATGGTATAGTCTCATCCTGAATAAATTACCAAACACACTGCTTGTCGGCACCCTATAGCACATGGGGATAAACTCTTGAAGGAATGTGACCAACCGTCTTGAGGCACCGTTTAGTTTCACATAGGTTGGGACGTTACATAACCATTTAGAGAATGATTAGTTATCCATAGTGGGGACAGTCAAACCCTATTTAACTACCCTGTGTATTGGATTAACTATATGTTGTGTGAAGGTCATTCCAGAGAAAAAAAAATTATATCATGATAATGACCCTTATATATTAGACCAGGATAAACCTTACATATGGATGTATCTAACCATTATGTAAATTATTTATGAATTTTATTGGTACTATGAGGAAAAATCATTAAATGGGTATAATAAATTCATAAATTATTTACTTATTCATTTTCATAGATTTTGAGCACTTTACTTATGATATGTTGATATTTTATGCGATATTACTGGTCATACTATGGCCCTTGGGGAATGCCATGTAGGCCAAACCAAGCCCAGTAGTCACAAAATGGAGTGTTGTGGGTCACACCATAGGAGTGGGGTCACATGGAGAGGTGAAACATGTGGTAATTGTATTAATTCATGGCATCAACCATGTGATTTATGGTTCTACCTAGAGGCATGGTGACATATAATGCCACAAGAGTTCATCCATGATTAGGGTCTTCGTGAGATGTGTTGTGTTGTAAGGATTATAAACATATCATAATGCATTGGTGTTGCTCCATGAATAACATACCCATGATTTGGTGAGTGTTTGTGATTCAGGGGGATACCATATATTGGATGATGTTATATAAAGAAGGTCATGTTCAAACTATTATGGGACCCTAAATAGTGATGTTTGGTTTCTGGTTTTATTAAGGCGAGTAATTACACACCATGACCCATGGGGCCTTTCTATTAGGAGTGACCAAGGTGAGTGCATCAAGTTGTGACCCATAGGGCTTAGAAAATGTTGTGGTCTATTCCATATTTTTAAAATCAATGGAATTATGGTATTTTTTTCTTTTAAATTATATACCCCATCAAAATTCTCCATTTATTGGAACCATAAATAAGGGGAGGCCAAGGAGATATAATGGGTATCTGGTATGTGTTGGATAAAGAAAAACAATAGAGCTTAAATGATCAATGATTTTTTTGATTATTTCATTGAGTTTTTCACTTTAATGAATTATTTATATATTTATATTGATTAGGGTGAGATTGATATATTAATTAAAATAAGAATTTGGGGTTTTGTGTACAACATGACTAGGCGGATACTAGCTCGGGTGTGAACCCATTCACCAAACTATTAAACAATCTGGTATCTCTAAGGGAGTAATTGTTCACATAAGTTGTTGATATTAATAAATGAATATATTTTTGGTTGATGTATAAATTAATTATAAATTTTTTAAAATTAATTTAGAGTATTTATTAATGGAGTTAGGGCCTCGTGATCAAGAGTGATGATAGATAAGTTATTGATGAGAATAGGTGAGGGTGGTCTACCACTGTTTAACGGAAATAATGTCAAATGGGTATAGTGGTCCCCAAGAACCCTCATTTGGATTATGAATTTCATTATGTAGAATGTGATATATTATATATGATGGATTTGACTGTAAAATCATACATATATGATTCATATTATTTAAGGATATATTGGTTCAAACATATCCATAAGTTTAGTACCAACATTATTATGGTGAAACCCTAATTTGGTGTGCCTGTGGTGCCACCCGAGTCAACATTAAACACAACATAATGTGTTATATTAGCTGCAAATTCATCTATATAATCCATACATGGTGTTCATTAGTTATAAGCTATTTTGGATAGAGTAAACATTGATTTCATGATCAATGAATGTGTTTAATATATTCTCCAATGAGATATATCACATGATTTGAAACTTGATATGTTTCATATATTGATATGTTCTCATTAAATGAGAGTTTTAGGAATGTCATAAAAATGGTATTCTGTTTCCTCATTGGTGAAAATGTGATCATCAGTTTCTTTCAATGCTTTTCAAAAATCAATTCCTTAACATAGCTTCATTAATCACATAAACTGATGAATCTAGAACCTCTCTTGATGTATTATAACCCTAATGATATGATCATGAATAATTCATCTACTGTAATCCAAAAGAGTTAGGAATAATTTTTTTATAATTCATTGATCATCATCACGACATCTACATTAATATGGAGGATTATTGATCTATGATAAAAGTATAATTTTTTTCATCAGTTTTCATGTATATTAATTATGATAATGATAAATTGGGAAAATATTGAGTTTGTTCCACATGTACAATTCCTCATATAAACATCAAAAACCCATTAGTGGCGTCAAATCCTCCTTCATCGATGAATATTCATGTTTAATTCACTGAATTTTAATGAAAATGTTTTATAAAACAAAAATTCATTTTTTGCTCTCTTGATAACATGTTATATGATAGCATAGTGCCTCGAGGTACCCATAGATATTATTTTTGGTAATGTAATATACACCCTTTACATTAATTTGTTAATGTATGATTGATTGTGATGAAAAAACATTGTTATATAAACAACACCTATTATTTGGAATGATGTAGAAAATAATGATTCATTTCCCCAATGCTTATCATTGTGTTGAGTATCAACATAATTTGAAGAGTGTCCATGAGATTAATTTAATAGAAAACTTATTTCAAGCATGTCTTGAGGAACATATGTTTAAGTGATGTAAAAAACTACATCCAAGTGTGTCCCACATGGAACATTAACTTGGATTCACAATATGTCATTACCAGGTGTGAAATTTAAGGAATTTTTTAATCCTTTGTAGCTGAACTACTAAATGGAAACATCTATTATTTTATCCCATATGGTCTAACACCATAATACACTGACCCATGACCTCCTTCTAGTGTCGACCTGCAATGTCTCTATACACTAGTCTTTAATACATTAGGAGTCAATGTATTTAAAAGTGTTAATATAATTTTTTAGTTAAAATTTTATATTTAGAAAAGTTTTTTTTATAATTACTAAAAGTTTCATAAATAATAAGTGTTAACATTTATAAAATATCATTTTACAATAATAAATTTATAAATGAAATGTTAATTTTTGTTTCTCATGTAAAATAAAAATTGTTCTTTAATTAATTATATGTTCATATTATTCATGTCTACAAATATTTTACATATCATTAAAAATGTTAATGCTTATACAAATTTAAAAAATTAATTCTTGGAGATTGATCCATGCATTACATGAATGGTGATACTTTATATGATATTTTTTTCATGTACCCTAACATTAGTTTTTTTAGAATTATGACATTATTAATAGTTATTTCATATATTTTGATCATATTGTGTAATAAAAATATCATGAACAAAATTCTATATTGAGTAAAGACTTATGATGGGATGGTAATTAGGGTCATACTATCCACCAACCTAGAGACTCATTCTTTGTACCAGATAGCTGAAGGGTTGTCCATTTTTCACTCTATGTTTACTCATGTATATATTAGAAATATATTATAATTAAATGAAATTAAATGAAAATTTGGAGTAGATTATTCATGATATACATTTATATATTTATAAGTATAATTTGATTCTATTTTTGGGTAATTAAAAAAACATGTGGATTTTTCAAGGAGTAACCCATTAATGTTCCGTGAACATATTAATTTGGTGGATAGAATAAGAATTAAAATAATAAATTTTTAGAATCTATATTGAAAAAGGAAAAAAACATACGTTGATAAAGATTATAGGATGTGTAAGTGTAATTAAATAAATATGAATATGTTTTATGTTATGTTTGTGTGCCTTATAAATGAAACATCTCAAATACTAAGTATGATACTCCCTCTAAATTTGATATTGTCTTAAACTTGATCATACAATTTGATAGTTTAATTTCAAATCCTTGGGCCCCATGATTATCTTTTGTTAGTAAATAAATTAATAAGGTAACCCTACAACATTATACCAAGATCATATAATATTAATAAGGTCACACAAAGTTGGGAACCCCCAATTGTTAGGCTATTAGAGGAACACATTTGATTAAATCTATGTGATGGATTTAAAAAAAGTGTTACCCAATCAAATATACATGATTCATAATGATTATGATTAGGATGATTTTACATCTAAATAAGTAATAGATGAGATGAAAACCCATGAAGTCTCATTTCCTAGGAAAATATGAATCATGGATCACAATATTGGAAAGATAGTTGGGGTCAACATTTTAATTGGGTTTATTTTCATTATAATTCATTAATGAAATTTTATATTATATTATTCTCAGTATAAATATCTTCCAACTATATGGTATATATAATTTAATGATATATACATTAAATACATCATATGTGTAACCTAATAAAAAGTTAGGCAATTTTATCGAGAGGTGAGAAATGTTCTCAAAGTGAAGAATTTTATGAATTTTTCTGGGAATGTTGTATAGATCGATTTCCCCATCTCTAACTAATTATTATTGGATATTGGGTTTGAGTCAGATTTTTTCCCTAAAAAATCGTCTTTGATATTAAATTAAATTGATAATGATTAAATAAGATCTTTATGTTCCTAATGCAGTAGGAGTTGTGGAATTAAAATTCAAAATGTTTGTTTTATTTTTACCAAGTGGACTAACTCTATAATTTGAATGATATTATTATGTTCCTACCATAAAAAATATATTTGGGAATACGTTTTAGATAGGAAGGTATTTTCATCCACTATTAAGAACAATAGTAGTTCAATATAAATAAATTGAATGTTTTATGGAATTATAAATATTGGGAATGGTTTTTCATATTGTAGGTATAAATATTTGTATCTATAATGTTACAAAAAGAATGTAAGGGTTTATAATAATTCCACATACCATTAGAATTGTTTCCATGGACATATAAATGATTGAAACACAAAAAGACTCTATAATTATTTATTATTATGACCATTTTATTATGAATCATTTAAAAATTTGGAATATTTTTTATTTACATATGATAACCAAGGCTCCTTTATATGAAAAATGTGATAGTGCTAGTGGACAATTGGATATCATAAATAGTTTTTTATATGGAATAATGTGACCATAATAAATTAGTTTTTGGTAATTATATTCCTTTTAAAATGAATTAAGTATGTATATTTATGTGATATTGATGCTAAAAATGTATGATTTTTTAAAAATTACAATGTGTTTCTGAATGATATACAGAATCATATGAGAAAAAGTATATTGATCTTTTGACTGGATTGGGGTGGTGAATTATTTACATGGGGATTAGTTTATAAATTAATGGATTGTGTATGTGTTTCATAACTCACCCCTCATATAACACCAAAGTTAAATGATGTGTCTAGTAGGAGGAATAACACCTTGTATGACATGGTTATATTGATAATGTGTTAATACAACCATCCTATTTTATTCTTTGGTTACACTCGAGAGGCTGTATTATTTATAATCAAACATGTTCCATATAAATATATAATAAATATATTATAGTTGATATAGAAAGGTAATAATTTAAATTTATATTTTATGATAATTTTAGGTTTTAAGGAACTCTTATGATAATTAGCCTTTAATAAAAGTTTCTTCATGTTATAAATATTATTATTTTCAAGTTTTCACCAAAAAAATGACATAGTATTTATGGCATTGCTAATTAAAATGGTTTGTGGAAAAGAATGATTCATTTTAATAATATAAACACTTATGTAGAGGCATCACTTGGAGGGATATTAAACGTGGAAAATTTTAGGAAAAATAGGAATTGTTGTATAGGTTTTGGTTGAGCTGGTTCCAAAAGGAGTTACGAAAGATGAAAAGACACTTTTTTCAATAGATCCTCAAAGGCCATATTGGACTTAAAAATACCACCTGATATATATCTTTCTCCAATATAATAATGATGTACTAATGATTCATGTGTTGAAACTACTACCTATTATGATCACATTGAGAATTATAATTTAGAGAAACTCTTAAAATATAATGAAATAGAAATAGACTATATGTACCCTAACCAATTTTGGAATGCATTGGATTAAACTAAATGAGATAAACATGTAGGGTGAAAGTTTATTTTCCACAATAAAACTCACATGGATGGTAGAGTGGCTACCAATATGTTATATATTTCCTACAAATGTTATAAGAAAAATTAAAGTATAGTCTATGAAGAATCACGGTCACATATTATGATGATAAAGTTAATTCAGATATTTCTTTCTATTATAGCATACATTTAATATGAGATATGTAAAATGGATAGAAACACCATTATATGTTACATGAATTTAATCTAGGATATGTATATGATTCAACTCAAATGTTTTAATGTTCCAATTGAAACTTATAAGGTATGAATGAAACAATGGTACATTTATGGATTGAAGAATGCGTCTAAAACATGGAATATTTAGTTTGATGATGTAAATATAGTGTTTAGTTTCATTGATAATACTTGTGATTCCTAGTTATATAATAGTCCTAGAAGGATACTAGTGTTGTTTATTATATTTCATTTTGATCATACACTCTATTAGATAAATATATTTCTAAGGCTTCACATTATAATGATATTGTTGTATAAATGCTTCTTGGTGAAATTAATTATTAATTCATTCTACATACTATGTATAAAGATATAAACAGATATTCCTAAGTGGTTTTTTAGACATTTTCATGATATTTAAATTGGTAAAGTGCTAATGAGGTTTGGTAAGTAGAAATCAATGGAGGTGACATTACTAGTGTTATAAGGAACAAATATTGGAATGATATACGAACTTTATAAATGAGTAGGGAGATGGGTATAGTTGCATATACCTAAATCATTGTTTTATAATGTATTCCATTATTTGTACTAAAATTTATTCAACCCCTGATATTAGTATTAATTCTAGATACAAATCAAATCCCTATGAGAGAAACTATATTTCTATAAATAAAATCTGATTTTCCTGAGACTAACTATTTATATGTTCAGGGTTTTTATGGGAAGGATGATCTCTGTGTAAAGCGTTTAAGAGATTCTAGTTTCCAATATAATTGTGATTATATGATATCTAAATATTGTTTCATATTTTTCTAGAATTGTAGAGGTATCAATTTTAAGAGTTCAAAAAAAGATACTATATAGGACATAACAAAGTGGAATATTAAATAACTGCATAAGATGTTGTGAAGAAATATATTTATATTTTATATTTCATCTTTAAATAAGTGGTGGTATATATTATTGAGAAATAAATATGGAATTTCTATGATAATAATGCATTTATTTCATAGAAATGTAATATCGATCAAACCAAAGTACCAATCACATCCATAAAATACAGAATATTTTAAAATAGATTATTAAGGAAATGTAAACATTAGATGTGTAGCTACATATGATAATCTAGATTATCCATTAATGAATCTATTTTTATAGAAGAGTTATGGGGTTATATATCATTTCATGGTATATGATATGTATATGATTGATGTAATTATTTATTAATTTAATAGGATATTTAAGTAATGTGAATTCCCACTTATAATTAACTTTTGAGCACTCCTATCTTCTTTACATGAATTGTAAAAAGATAACATAACATCAATGTATGACACTAAGTTTTCCTTCATCCAAGATCATCATTGAGTATTATAGGGCTTGGTGATATTTTATGATTATAATTAATATAATGATGTACTTGATAATTTTGTTTATATATGTGATTTGAAAAATATATTCCTTAGGTAATATGTAAGGACATATTTCATGAATTGACCCATTATGTATATCCCAAGAAATTTATTAAAATCAATGATATGATAAGGGTTGTATTAATGTTATCAATACTTATTAGCAAAGGATTATGAGATACCTATAACAATAACCATTATAAATTCATTTCATTCATATAGAATACATATATGGCTTATCTAATCAATGGGCGATTAGGTATGTTGCTGATCAAATCCTCAGTTCAAGTATAACCAAGATGAGATTTATCTAATTTTATGAAATTAAATTGAATCAAACCCTTGATTGAATAATATTGTCAAAATAAATGGAATTTCATTGTTTAGTAACATATGAAATGGTAATATAAATGGATATGGGACACATGATATACTAATTGTACTGATGAATGAGTGATGTCATGTTCATTGACATGGTTAGTATTTTATAGATAATAAAGAAAAAATGGGATTAACCACACTAGATTGATAGTTTTACATGACTATAGGTCACTAGATTTCATAGGATAATGTATTATATTAATATATATAGGATTTATTTGATAAATGTTATCATGGATATGTTCATATAGAGATATGGGTATATTTTATAAAGATCACACCAGAGCCCATTGTAATATGAGTATCATTGATTTTTTTTCATGGTTGATCATTACATATAATAATGAAAATAGAAATATCATTATTTTTTCAATGTTATTGTGGAATGAAGGGTAAAAAAAATTTTCCCTTGTGTGAGGATTATGTTGTGGATAAGTTTTTTTTCAAAATGAAGTTTATTTGATGAAACCATATTTAAAATAGGTTTTTGATAGAATCGTAATGATTTAGGATGTTTTTTATGAATAAATTTTTTTTAGTAAACCATTTAGATTAACAGATCTGAATTTAAAATTATATGAATATGAAATTGGGATACATTGATTCCAATGTATAATTAATCATTTTATTTCTATTACATCATATTCAATGTAATCTACTGTTCATTTTATTCCACCAGAGACAAAATTTCACCCAACATTATATGTAATCTGGTTTAGAACACCCACAACATAAACCCAGTATAGATTCATCAATTATGATCTATTATGAAAGGATTTATCTTATAGTTTATAATCATTAAAATGATTCAATGAATTATCCAACAATAAATATCTTATGACATTCTACTAGATACATTGAAAATGGTCGATGTGTTTTTATTTAATTGAGTGCATCATGAATGGAAAATAAAAGGGAATGAGTACCCATGTTGGTGAAGAGGTTAACATCAATTTCAATCGAGGATTCATAACAATACATATTATACCCTATATTTAATCATCACATATAGTGATGGTTTTAATAGCCTTTAAGATGTATGAAAATCCCCATTATATGATTGTAGATCATTCGCCTTGTGAAATTACTTGAAGTCCAAAATCCTTTGTTTTCTACATCAGTGATCATCATCAAGATTACTCAATTGAGTAGTATTCTTATAAAAAATGATATACCTATAATTTTCTTGTCACATTCAATGATTTTTTATTCCCAAAATGATATGTCATCTATATATGGTATTTCAACACTACCACTATTCATGTGATGAACACCCTAAACCAATCAGACTTGCTGCTTATGTGTGGTCAAAATTGAAATAAACATAAAATTAATAGTCTCATTATTATTCCCATCAGTAGAACCAATGATTCTTGTGAAATGATGGAACCATTAATAGTATCTTTTTTTCCTTTACATACAATGATTTTTTGGATTGAATGTATATGTGTGATTTCTTCTATACGAACCATAGAGGGGTACCAAATAAATGTGTTCAAATAGTAGACCACGGAATAGATTCATTTGATTTCATCTATGTATTGGAGAGTGATAGTTTAGAAATGGATTACAAAGGGATATACTATGGATATGATTTATGTATTTGTTTTGTGTAAAAGAAACATCCTAGTTGATTTTGGTTGTGAGATGTTATTCATGCCATCACTAATTATTATTCATACATTCTCATCTCTTTCATTGTCAAATAAAACAAAGTGTGACCATGGCTATGTTGAGGAAAATTATTCCTTATATGTGATAGTATATCACCATATAGTGGGGAATGCATTCAAGGAAAACATGTCGGATTTCAAGATCATGATGTGGCCTTGAGGATGTATGAATATATATATATATGTATTACACAGTCTATGAATCACTTATCATAATTCCATAAATTCAATTACCTTTATTAACTAATATTGATTTTAAAAAATTTGTATTTGAAATCCCTTGAATTATTAAGTTTTAATATCATCATTATCATTCCATTTAATAATGTAAAAACCAATGATTGAATTTTGGAATAAAAAATAATCGTAATATTTAAATAATGAAAAAATAGATTCAAAATTATATAATTTATCTTTTGAAAAAACCTATTAGAACATATTTATCTCTGAAATTTTTAAAATCTGTTAGATGTTGATATTTTTTATGTAACGATTTTTAAAGAAAATATTACCCTTAAATAATATATTGAATCCATTCTAGTTTATATATTTTTATTTAGATTCAACTTTATTTGTGTAAATAAATTATAATATTTTATGTAGTTTAATAAATTATTAATTTTCCACATTAAATGAAGTTTCATAAGAGTTAATGTAACTAAAAAAATTTCATATAATTTTTATATTTTAAAGAATAAAATTTATTCTTTTACAGAACTATTACATGAATCTAATATTATGACATGATTTATTGAATCGGTCTTATGATGATTTTTGAGAATATAAATAATTCCATTCTTTAGATTTGTGGTTACCTTTACAAATCACTATGATGCATATGATAGAATAAAATGGGTATTTATTCATTTTCCAATTCATCATATGGCTGTTTTTGACGACCTTTATGAATTTCCTAGTGAAAAAAATTCATACCATAAATTTTCTTACAAAATCTGTTTTGGATGACCCTTATGATTATATGGTTTTCCAAGGACACTATAATTTTCCAACACACTGTATATTCTAGACATCCACATTCCAAAATCATAAATTCCAAATTTATGAAATAATGAATATCTAGATCATGCATTGTAGTTTATTAATTAAAAATTGAATTGTTTCACACAAAAAATAATCCTTCGGATGACATCATTCAAAATATATTCTTTACCAATTCAGGAAATATTCATTCTTAATGTTCCTTATATGGATTCCCTATATTCAATCATGTTTTCCATTTATAAATTCATATTTTCAATATGTTTAATAACCAACCATTCAAATTTAATTTAAAATTATTTTGGATAATTAAGTTTTCATAAAACATCACATGTCATTTACTTCGATAAATATAAACTCTTAAATAATCATATTTGAGTCCACTTCCATAAATATGTTTTCATAGGAAATTTAAATCACAAAAAAAAATTGAATGTTATCAGTTTCTAAATGTAATTCAACAACTAAAGAATCCAACCTATTACTCCAATATATGTTGAGTCAATAAGGTTATCTTATGACTTCTCCATTCCATATGATTTTATGGTTTGAAAAATCACAAACACTTTTTCTTATGTTCCGTCTTTATCTTATTTTATATTTTTTTATGATTTAAAATTGTCATTATTTTATACTTACAGATTTATCATTACGATTTGTTGTTCAGTTTTTATGATACTGATTCCGGTGTTTAAGTGAATCAGTTTTTATGATACTGATTCCGTACTATAAGTGATTCAGTTTTTATGATACCAATTTCGGTGTATAAGCCACTCAGCATTTATGATACCATTTCCAGAGTGTAAGTGATTTAGATTTTATGATACTGATTCCGGTGTATAAGTGATTTAGTTTTAAGGATACTGATCTTAGTGTTTAACTGATACCGAATTAATGATTCATATTTCGATGTATATGTGATACTATTTTTACAATCCAATTTACATTTTCTTAAGAATTTTTTTTCATGATAATGTAAGAGTTTCCAAATTGATCATTCCAATATTATGGGATTATAAGACTTCATAAACATAACATTTATCTTTAACTTAACATCATTTCTGTTACATGAAATGATGTCGTACAATCAGTTTCAATCTAATTGTTGTTTTTTTGACACATGTCCAGGTCCCTCCGAGATTTAAGGAAAATATGATTATTGGAGAGGAGCCAGCCGTTGGAATGTTTTTCCTAGAAATTAAAGTCCATTTGAACGAGAAAACAAAAATATATATAGTGGATGTACATGATTCATGTGAAAAGGATGTGAAGTGATTTCTAGAGTGAGAGGATCTTACAACTATCAGTGCTTCATGTAGATGTCATGAACAGCTTGTTCGGGTGTGAACAACTTGTTCAGACTTTCTTTTTGCAGACTCTGATCATGCTGATCAAGGGATTTAGGGTTTGGAAGATAGAGGTTCCAAGTTCTTTCTAAATCATGGGCTTGTGTGGATAACAAGAAAAATACTTACCATTGTATTGATATCTTACCTGGGTTTGGTTAAGATAGGCTTTCATGAAAGTATAAATCAAGGAACCTTTATCCAAGGTTGTTGGATAACCTTCTCTTTGGGTTAAAAGAATCTTATTGTCACTTATTTACTATTTCAAGTTGTTTTTATTTCCATTGTAATCAAATATTTTTTAATGTTAAAAGGTTTAATTTTCTTATACTTTGTAATTTAATTATTCTATTTATATTATTGATTCTATATGATTTAAGGTAGAATCATTCCTTTAAAAAAATATTTCTTTAATTTTTATCCTATGGTTTTAAGTTTAATAAAAGGATTCTTTGAGAGGTTTTTGAATGTTTATGTGACAATCCTTATGAATGTTTTATGTTTTCTATAATGGTTCCAAAGGAATTTTCAAAGATATAATCCATCCCTCTTGTATTTGAGCATCACATTTTACATATTTCAATCCTACAATTGGTATCAGAGGAGGTCTCTAAAATACGTATATCCACATATATGTTCTCTTTCTCATGTTTTCTTTTTCATTACTTCTTCATATTTGTTTTTAATCTTTTACTTCTAAAATGTTCTGTGGAAGTTAACTATTTTTAGTATGGTAGTCATTCAAGTTGGATCTTTAGATAATCACAATCCTACTAGACCACCGATCATTGAAGGAAATGACTATGAGTATTCGAGAGACAAAATGATAACCTTTGTGATAAACATAGGTGTAGAGAACTACATTATGTTTTCTGGAGATTATAAGATTCTTGATAAGGAACATAGAACCTTTACTAATCCAGAAAAGGTGGAATATTAGCTGAACTTCAATTTACATAATACATTACTTTTTTCTATGAATAGAAAAATATATAGCCAAATTTAATCCTGTGAAGCTGCACATAGTATCTGGAAGAAGCTTGAATTAACTCATTTTGGAACATCCAAAGTCAATGAAATTAAATGAGCTATGCTCAGAGAGAAATATCATGGTTTCCTCTTTCTATATAGAGAAACCGTATGTAAGGTATAGCAATGACTCATGTCTATTGTGAACATCTTACAATCAATGGGTGAGAATGGTTTAGATGATGAATCTCTTGTAGAGAAGATTAAAGACATCATGACTAAAAAATTGGAATCAATGAGAACTGTTATAGATGAAAATAGAAATGTTACACAGATTTCTCTCAATGAACTATTTGGAACCATTCTTCAACATGAAACCATATTGAAGAGATATGCTGATAATATTAAGAAGAATAATGTAAATGGAGGTGTTTCTTTTACAACTATTTCAAATAATACGAATTCCAAGACTCTTAAGTGACTTATAAGATCTAAATCTAAGAAGGTTGTTGTTAAATCTAAATCTAGTTCAAGTGAAACATCAAAAAACGAGTTATCCAATCATTCTGGGTGTATGAACAAGATTGTTGGGTAGAAGAACATTCAATATAGATACAAGATGAAAGATGGAAAATATAAGAATGATGGAGAAGTGACATGCTATGAATGTAGAAGAACTATTCATATTAGACCTAATTTTCCTTTACTTAACAAAAGAGACAAGAAGGGTAGGAATTATGAGATAAAAAAGAAGAAGTTCTACATATCAAAGAATAAGAATGTCCTAAAAGACAATGACACATGATGTGAATGTGGTGGAGATTATTCTGACAATGCTTCAGATTAAAAAATCATTTGAACAAAAGAATATTTGTTTAATATACGATGCTTCATTTCGAAATCAATGTCTTATGGCTAAGGAACAAACTGTTGAAGCCTAAACCAATATGTCTTTCAGTGAAAATGTTCCTGATAAATATTTCTCTTCAAATGAAGAATCTTCATTTTCAGATTATGATAATGATTTTCCTTCCAATGAGGATGTTTATAGGTATTCTAAGTTGCTAGAGATAATAAATTGAAATGTTTCTGAGAAACCTGAAAAATAAAATTCTAGAGAATTTATTTTAACAAAGGAAATCTCGGATCTAACCAAAGATATTGATAAGAAAAATGATGGTTTAGAAAATATTTCTAAGAAACTTGAGGAAGTTAATTCTCAGAAATATAAACATTCCATGGATTTTAAGAACCTTTTTTAGAAAATGAATTTTAAGAGGATAAACTTAACTCTTAATCTATTATTCTTGAGGATAAGAATTTAGTCCTAAGACTAAAATATGATATATTTTCATTGAATAATCTTCATGAAATTTTTTCTTCTTGTAAGGAAAATTCTGACAAGATTTATTCTTATATCTGACCTCATGGTAATAATATAGGATTAGGTTATTCTTATGAAAAAACCATTTTTAAAAACTATTTTTTGTTCCTCCAAGAGCCCCTTTTTTAGTAAATGTCAATGTGGAAGGCATTAGAAGAATAATTGTTCATTAATTTATATTCAATCTATTGGGTTTCACAAAGGATACATTTCTAAACAAATATGGATACCCAAAATTTTATTATCTAACAATTCTAGATCCAAGCAAGTTTGGATTCAAAAAACCTAAATTTTACTATTTCAGGATAATGAGGGAAATAACCACAACATATGGTACATGGAGAGTGGATTTTCCCAGAACATGACTGATAACAAAGACTATTTCAAAAATATTTTAATGACTAAAGGTGGAAAAATATATTTTAATGATAACTCTCACGGACAAATTTTCAGGATAGGTAAAATTATTATTCTTGGTAAAACTATTATTTAAAATGGTTTTTTTGTCAAAGGCCTTAGGCACAACCTCATTTTCATAAGACAATTTTTTTTATGAAGGTTACCTTTTTAATTTTACAAATTATAAATGTTTAGTTCAAAATTCCAAGGATTAGTATATTCTATCTTCCCTTCCACATGGGAATGTGTACACCATATTCCTAGAAGACCTTAGAAATCAAGATCTACCTTGCCTTAGTGCATTTGAAGATAAATCGTGGCTTTGGAATAGAAGACTAAGACACTCTAACTTAGTTAATCTTAGTAAACTTTCTAATAAAGAACTTGTTCAGGATCTACCAGAACATAAGTTTGATTCCTTAAAAGTTAGTGAGCCTTGTCAATATGGAAAGCAACATAAATCTAGATTCAAATATATAAGTGATGATTCAAATTATAATTCCTTACAGTTAGTGCACATGGACTAATTTGGTCCAAGAAAAACTGGAACTATTGGAGGCAAATACTATGTGTTTGTCCTAGTTGATGACTACACACTAGATTTACATGGGTATATTTTCTCACAAAGATATCCAAAGCGTTTTTTTAATTATATTAGAGATTAAGAAAAATATGAGTAAAATATTCCATGGATAACTATTCATAGTGATCGTGGAGGAGAATTTCAAATTTGTGTTATTGATACTTTTTTTAGTAAAAGATGTATTACTCACAATTTTTCAGCTCCAAGAACATCTCAACAGAATGGTGTTTTTGAAAAAAGAAATCATATTATTCAAGAGATGAATAGAACCATGTTTAGTGAATATTCTATAGGTAAAAATTTTGGGGATGAAGCTATATGTACCACTTGTTATACAATAAATTGAGTTTTAATTAGACCCTTTCTTAATAAAACAATTTTTGAGTTTTGGACTGGCCGAAAACCGAAAGTATATTAATTTAATGTTTTGATTGCATGGTATTTATCCTGGAAACTAAGGATAACATACATAAATATTCACCCATATCCAATGAAGGAATATTCGTAGGCTACTCCACTAAGTCTATGGAATATGGAGTTTTCAATAAAAATAATTTCACTCTGGAAGAAACAATACATGTTAATTTTGATGAAAATTGTCATTTTGTTTTCAAACATCCTAAACATTTTCCTCATAAATTTTCTAAAACCAATCACCAACCGTTGATAGAAGTCCTTTCATATAAGTATAATGTTCATGAAAATATTTCTGAAACATTTACACCTGATGATTTTCTATAATATGTTGATGATCAAGTTTTTCAAAATACAAGTCAGTTGTTACATATGAATCATCCTAGTGATAATATCATTGGAAATGTTAATCAACTATTAAGAACTATAAGTTGTTTAATGAATGAAATTGAATATGTTTCATTCCTCTCCCATTTTGAACCAATTATTCCTGTAGAAGCCTTGGGTGATGAAGATTGGATCAAGGCTATGCAAGATGAACACAACAAATTCTTAAGGAATCAAGTTTTGACCTTGGGTGAAAAACCTAAGGAAACTTTTGTTATTGGAGTAAAATGGGTTTTTTGAAACAGATGCAATGAAAATGGAGTTATTCTTATAAGTAAAGAAAGATAAGTTTCCAAAGTCTATAATAAACAAACAGGCATAGACTATTAGGAAACGTATTCTCCTATACAAAGACTTGAATCTATTCTTATTCTTCTATCATTTGCAGCATTATTTAATTTTAAACATTATCAAATGGATGTAAAGTGTGCTTTCATTAATGGTTATGTATAGGAGGATGTCTATGTAGATCAAAACCCTGGCATGGAAGATACAAAATATGTAAATCATGGTTATAAACATTCCAAAGCATTATATGGACTTAAACATTCCCCTAGATCTTGGTATGATAGAATTTCATGATTTTTCTTCAAAATAACAATGTTAAGGGAACTACAGATCCAACCATTTATTATTAATAAAAATAATAAATGTATTTTGTTTTTTCAAATTTATGTTGATGACATCATAATCATATCAACTCAAAAATCCTTCACATATTCCTTTGCGAATATTATGAAATCTGAGTTTTAGATGAGTATGATGGGTGAGTTAACATTTTTCCTTGGTTTTCAAATTTCTAAAAAACCAGATGGAACATAAATATTTCAGTATAATTATATCAAATATCATCTTAAGAAGATTGGGTATGACAACACTAAGAGTATAAGTACTCCTATTGGAACTCTAATACTCTTGATATTAATGAAGCATGGAAACCTATAAATCAAACATCTTATTGAGGGATGATATGAAAAATAATTTACTTAATAGCTAGTCATCCCGACTTAATGTTCATAGTATGTTTATGTGAAATATTTCAAGAAAATTCTAAAGAATCTCATTTAAAGGTTGTAAAAATAATTTTTTAGTATTTAATGGGAAATTTTGATTTGGGACTATTTTATTCCTCTAAAGTTTCTTTTGAACATAAATTTTTTTGGGATACTGACATTGGTTGTTGTAAAATGGATAGAAAAAGTACATCTGGAACTTGTCATTTCATAAGATATTCCTTAGTTTCTTGGTCTTGCGAGAAATAACATTCTGTAGCACTTTCCACTTCTTAAGCTAAATATGTTGCAGCTAGAAGTTGTTGTGCTCAGGTGTTTTGGATGTAACACACACTCATAGAGTATGGTATGAGTTTTGCTAAGACTCAAATAATGTGTGATAACAAAATTGCCATTTCTCTGAGTAAAAACCCCACACATCACTCTTGTGAGAAGCATATAGATATTATACATCTCTTTCTTAGGGATCACACACTTAAATGAGATATTATTCTCCAATTAATCAGAATGCAAGAACAACTTGTTGATATTTTCACAAATCCATTACCATCCGATAGATTTTAATCCATTAAACAGAATCTAGGAATGATCTATATAAGGTAATCATTCATATCTACTTATCGTTTAAATTACCTCATAACATTAAGTTACTCCTAATTTAATGGGGACTACATATGCTTATTTGTATTTTTTCTCTTAAAATTTTTATCTTTTCATTGAAAATTTCAGTATTGAAAATTTTGGTATTGAAAATTTCGGTATTGAAAATTTCGGTTTTGAAAATTTCGGTATTGAAAATTTCGGTATTGAAATCCTAAAGTCTAAAATCCCCAAGAGAATTCTTATAGAACTAAAAAATCCACAGAGTATTTCAAAATTTATACTTTCTTACTCATAATTTTCTTATCTTATGTTTTAAATGTTTGTATTTTTAATTTTTTAAATGTGGGTTTACCTTACTACAAAAGATCAGAATTAAAATTTCTCTACATACCTTATCAACTGTCAGACCTGATCAGGTTATCTTCAACTGTTTAACTATTTTTGTGGAAGTTGAAAGGTGACAGCTACATCTATATAAATGGGTTCCTCGTTAAAGTGTCACACAAATAGTAATGATCTATATGTCGAAGATCTGTTGTTATCAAATTCCTCATTTCGATTCCTTTGTCCCTTTCACCCTGACTGACTTCTAAATCCTTAGCAGATCAGATGCAGTTTACCACTGAAATAATGTATTGGTAAATCTTTAGAGAAAGGCCAGTATGCCCTAAATTCTTTTCAAAATATGGTTCTCTAATCACTAAGTTCAAAAGAACCAATAGATGGGAATGTGTGTGTAGTCCATGAGAAAGGCCAAGATCCACTTTACCCGGACCTAGTTGTTCAGTTCTATAAATTAGTTTATTTCCTTCGAAAGGATGGTAAGGACCTGTTTAAGATAAAATGTTATGATAACACCTATACATTCCCTTATAAGAAGGAAACACATTTTATCTACATACCATATGAAGGGGAAGCGATGTTATTCTCTCAAAAACATCCTTTGAAAAAGTTTCATTCACGAAAATCAAGGCTTTGGATTATCTTGGTCTGATGTATGTTATGAATAAAATGATTATGAATCATACAACAAACCACAAGATGGTAGCTCTCTGGATGCAAGGATTTCTTATTCAATGAAAAGGAGATAGGGACTCTCTAAATATATGTGATTTCATTCTTTTATAATTTCATGTCAACTTAAGAAAGATTAACATGTTGAAGTACATCATTCTCACCATTTTGGAAATAAATGGTCGGACCATCATATCTAATATTCTTATGTTTCCGGCAACTATCTCCAAAATAATTGTCTTCTTCATTCAAGAGATCAATGTGCCGTTGACGATCAGTTTTGAAACCTTTTGGGATTTTGTTGGTCAGTGAGGACACTCTTAGGAGGATGAAGGTAGAGTTTTCACAGGAATCCAAAAGATTTGATGAAATAGTTGTCCATAACAAGGGTGATGTTTTAGAATATTCAAATTCGATACCCAAGAAAAGTAAACATGAAGAACCAAGCGTGCCAGTACCGGTTATTGATGTCCTGGTATCAACACCTCCTCCTGCAAAGAAACTGAAATCCTACTCCGATTTCACAGTGGCCAAGTGGAGAGAAATGGAAGCTACTATAAATGCTGGGGATCCTTGTTTTATCATAAATCCTATAGATACCAAGGCTCTGAAAATCCTGCAATCTGAAAATAATGAGAATGAAAATAAGGAGAATATGTTAAAGAAGAAATCATTGGAACTGAAAATGTGTCGGTCCCTTCTAAAAGTTGTAGAAAAGAACTCTCAAGATGTTTCTGAACCTCAAGTTGATCATATGAAACTAGTGGACACTCCGGAAATCCAGAAATCTAAGAAATTCCTAGCTTTATCAGAGACTCTTCCAGAAATAGATGATCAGATTATTCAAGAAGATGATGATTATGTTTTAAAGGATGTGGATGATTACATTGGAACTCCTTAGAGTCTAGTCTCTAAATCTATTTCTAATGATCAAGTTCAATAATAAGTTGAAGAATATGTGGAGGAAGAAGTATAAGTAGAAGATAAAGAACTACGTGAAGTTGAAATAGAAGACGAAGTGAAAAGAGGTTGAACAACAAGTTGCTGAAGAGGAAGAAACTTCGGAAGAATAATGACAAGAATGAACTCGAGAAGAAGAATTGGCAGAGGAAGAAGATGAACATGAAAATATTAATTTTATACAAGTATCTGATGAAAAATCATTAATTTTAAATCATGGCAAATGAAAGAATGTTTTGGTTGCCTCATCTGAAATGTAAACAACTCAGAAGTCTTCTATGAGAATAGAAAAACTATCTTCCTTAACACCAAGAGAAGTTGAGAATGGAAAAGATGTTTCAGATTTTGAATCCTCATCATCTATTGAACATGAAATTATCAATTTATCTCTAAGAACGTTGGTCAGTACTATTATGGTTCATGAAAATATAGATTCCTATAGTGAAATGATGGAAGAAACCCTGAATCAAAAGACGGAATGGACCAATATTCTTATAGACATATTGGTCATGCAAGACACATAATTTAGTAATAGGTTTATTTATTAAAAATATCTAAAGGTGACTTGTAATAATGTCATTAACTGCACCAAAATAATCAATGAAACCATAGAATGTTGAGTGAGAAGGAAGTCAAAGCCGAATTAGAGAAAAAGGTCGTTTCTCAAGAAGAACTGATCTTGTGTTTAGAAATGATGAATCAGGATCAAGAGGTTTTTTTAAATAAGCTTCAAGATAGTCATAAGGATGTAAAGAAACTCAATGCCTGTATAAAGAAAATGTTGTCTGAGTAGAAGAAGGATGGAGGATTTTTTTACGTACTGATGTTTTGTTGTAATGTAAACATTATTTATAAAATTCCCTTAAAATGATTCTTGCATTTCTTTCGTTTCTTCGAATGTTCGATTTGATAACCATACCGGTACATATTATACTTCTCAATTTATTTTCCCACATTTTGAAAATCACAAAGGGGGGGAATTTATTTAATGGAATAATTTAATGAAGATCTCTAAGAAGGAGAAAATATTAATGGGGAGTATGACAATAAAGTATTACGTTCAAAGTATGGGGGGCTTTTATTTTAAGAAGAGATAACAATATAAAGGGGATATATTCCCTTATGAAAACCAGACTCCAATGATCAAGAATATGATCCTTGGAAAACATCACATATGGGGGAGTTAGTCATATTCATTGAAGGTCTTATAAAAAACCGAGTTAAGTTTTTTATAATTTTTTATCTAATCCAATATATTCTTTCATCGAAATTTTGTTTGTGCTATCAAAAAGGGGGATAATTTTGAGTCAATAAGGTTATCTTATAACTTCTCCATTCCTTATGATTTTATTTTTTGAAAATCACAAACACATTTTCTTAAGTCCTGTCTTTTTCTTAATTTCTTTTTATGGATCAAAAATAGTCATTCTGTTATACATACAGATGTATCGTTATGATTTTTCATTCAGTTTTTATGATACTGATTCCGGTGTATAAGTGATTTAGTTTTTACGATACCGATTCTGGAATATAAGTGATTTATATTTTATGATACAGATTCTAGTGTATAAGTGATTTAGCTATTATGATACTGATTTCGGTTTATAAGTGATTTAGTTTTTATGATACTGATTTAGGTGTATAACTGATTCAGTTTTTATGATACTCATTCTGGTGAATAAGTGATACCGATTTTATGATTTTGATTCTGGTGTATACGTGATACCGTTTTCACAATCCAATTTACATTTTCTTAATAATATTTTTTCTTGATAATGTTAGTGTTTCCAAATGTATCATTCCAATATTATCGAATTCTAAGAAATTTTATACACAATAGTTAACTTTATCTTAACATCATTTCTATTACTTGAAACGATGTCGTACAATCTGTAACAAACTAAATGGTGTATGTTTGACATGTGTCCAGGTCACTCTGATATTTAAGGAATATATAACCATTGGAGTGGAGCCAACCATTGGGAATATTTGCTTATAAATACAAGTCCATTTCAACAAGAAACCAATAATGTAGACAGTGGATGAATGTGATGCATGTGAAAAAGTTGTGAAGTGATTTCTAGAGAGAGAGACTCTTGCAACTCTCAATGCATCGAGCAGATGTTGTGAACAACCTTTTCAGGCGTGAACAACTTTTTAGACTTTCTTGTGTAGACTCTAATTATGCTGATCAAGGGGATCCAGGTTTGGAAGACTGAGGTTCTGATTTTCTTCTAAATCGAGGGCATGCGGGGATAGCAAGATAGATACTGATATTTGGATTGAGGGTTTACCTAGGTTTGGTTAAGAAATACCTTCCTGAAATTATAAATCAAGGAACCATAATCCATGTTTTTTGGATACCCTTCTTGTTGTGTTAAAAGAATCTTATAGTTACTTGTTTAATATTTCATGTTGTTTTCATTTCTACTATAATCTTAACATTGTTAAATTTAGAAAGTATAACTTTCTTATACTTTTTAATTTCGTTTCTCTGATTACATTAATGATTTTATACACATTAAGGTAGAATCGTTCCTTTAGGAAAATCATTCTTAATTGATTATCTTAAGGATGTAATTTAATGAAAATGTTTCTTTGAGAGGTTTGTGAATGTTTGTTTATCTTTCTTCAATAAAGTTTTATGTTATCTTTAAAGTTTCGAAAAGAACTTTTAATGAATATTATTCACCCCCATCTTGTATTTGTGCATATCATTTTAAATATTTCGATCCTACAATATAAGTATCCATTGAATATATATTTACCAAAGTAGCATATTAATTTTCATGATCTATTTCATTATTGTCTAGAATTTTTGAAACTCATATTAGAAAGAATTGTCCTAGTTAACTGGATCTCACATGTCCCTCCACTTACATACTAACTAAAAAAGTGTAGATCATCGCTAGTACAAATATATCCCAACCCCCTTCTATATTGGCTTTCTACATTGAAATATATAATCCACACTCTAATATTACAAGATGTACCATCTTCCAAAATTGAAAATTGTATCCCAACAATATATAGTCAACGATATTGTCTTATAGAAATAGAGTAATGAACCTTGAAGAACACCGAAAAAATTATTTATCACAATTATTATGTACCAATATTTTCACAAAATTGACCTTTCACATAGTAAAAGATTTATAACATAAGTAATCTAATTATCTAGTTTTACACTTGTAGTGCAATAGAATAAAGAGAAACTATCTTCTCACATAAATCCATGTCAGGAATGGTGGTCCCATTTCCATACGTTCAACTACATGGACACATTTGTGTGAATATCAATATTTAAATCACATAATATTAAATCCATAATTTATGAAATAAATACCTCTCAAATAATTTATGTATAATGAAATTATACATAAAAAATTAATTTCACTAATTGTTTGATGAAATTGATTAAAAAAGATTCAAATTTTATATGTGATACTAGAATTATTTCATATTTAGTATTATATACCATGAAATATAAATACCATCCCAATTGATATAAAATGGTCTGACCCTATCTGTGAGGATATAGTTCAATGGTCTAACACTTAAACAGCTCAGAAATATCTATCACATTAGACAACAAATCTAACAATACATCATTCAGATTTTTTATTATTATTATAAATGGAAGGCAATTGAGGAGAATTTTTTTGTGGTTACTTGAAATTATTTTAGGGATGGATGAGGGATATGATAATTTCCATATACATATACCATAAAACTAAATTGGGAGTGGGAGACAATACTTTTATTGTAATTATGTATGTATTTAACATACTTCTCTATAAATATAATTCTAAATTAGGGTGGGGAAACAACTTAATATAAATGAGTAGATAGAAGTGTTATGCAGTATTTTTTTGGGCCATCAATAGAGTTAGTTGGTGATGTTTGGGAAATGTAGTCAACCACATTTAATTGGGTTTAAGGATTTTATTATTATTATTATTCTTGTTATTGTTGACTTCATCTTTTCATAGTTAATTATCCTTCTATATTTCTTATACTGATGTGTTTTATATGTTGGTATTTTTTCTAGTTTTTTTTCATATCCACTTTATCATTTCACATTCCCTGTTGTTGTTGAGAATTAACTATGATCATTCCAAGGGTGGCCAACTACACTATGAGTAATTACTTTTACATCCGTATTATTATTAACTTATTTATGATATAGGTAATAGTGATTTATCATGATATAAATGTTAAAGTGGACACGGTCACCATGATCTATAATGGTAGTTTCAATGTGAATGAATATGAGGTGGGATGCCACTCTCAATATCCATTCTTGTAAACTTGTATTTATATCCTTCATTAAATACTCAGTTTACCGAAATATTGAACATTCTTCATATGGGTAGAGTTGAATGTATGAAATGAGAGTATAGTATAAATGATAAAACTAAAGGATTTGACCGGATTGTGTGGCATTATGTATGAATTTAAAGTATCAATTTCATTAAAAAAAGAGGCATGAAACATGCAATTATATATAAACATGTTATTGAGTGAGATAAAAGATAAATTAAATTATATTAATAAAGATTAATTTTTTTTGGAAATTTTACAAGGTTTGACCATTTTAATTTTATATTCATATAATTAATATCTTATTTTCATTTTATATATTTTAAAAAATTTATTTTACTTATTTATGTATCAATAAAACACTTCAATTTTTGAGTACGATTATTATAATCCAAAATTACCAATAATAATAATAATAAGTGAAACATAGATGAATAAAGATTATTTAGGTTGATCCGAGTATGATAAAACCATAGATAGCCAATAAGATTCACCCCTATGGGAAATCAATTTTTCAATAAATGATTTAATTATAGACCTTAGATTATTATTCTATAAGATAATAATCATTTTATAAATCAAATTAATTTATCAACCATAAATATAATCATCAAAATAATAAAAACTAATAGTTTTATTCAACATAATTTATGAAAGGATTTGAATAATATACACATACAGAAAATAATTTTCTATATAAATGTAATACATCATGGAAAACATAAAACCACACTAAATTAAATTATTCCTATTGTCCATATTAAATAATAATATTGATTAATTATTTACCCATCCAACAAGAATAGAATAATTACTCTATATATCAATATCTAACTGTAACTTGGTATTTTATTTAACTTAAAATATAAAAAAAATAAATAAATATGGTTTCTATACTATTATAATAATTTACTAAAATTCATTATTTATTAATTTTGTTATAGCATGGAAACTATAGAAAAATAAAAAATTCATAAAATATAAAAAACATAAATGAAAATTTTATTATTGTTTTTACAACTAAAACAATTTCAATATTTCATAACATCATACTTTAACTATAATATTTTTACTATTTCATAAAATAAATAAAAAATAAATTTAAATAAAAAAAATCTATAAGATATAATCATAATAAAATATATAATACATGATTTTCTTCAAATATAAAAAAATATTTAATTTCAAGATACATCATTATGAAAACAAGAATTAAAATTCTTCACATTTAATTAAAACTAGTAATTATACTAAAAATATTATCATGAATTAAATTTTTCTAAATCATATTAATTACTAGTAATTCTCCAACCCTACCCAATACAAAGTAATTTGATCAGAGTGATAGTAAACTGTAGGTACACCTCCTCATATTACAATGTTGAAAACTAGTTTTGTGAGTCTATGGGTGTTAGTGGGGAGACTATATAATCTAATTATATATATTAATGACTAAAAAACAACAAGAGAAGTACTTTAAAACAAACATAATTAAAAAGGTAAATAAACTCATATGATAATACAGATAAATATTTACCAAGAATCGTCAGTCATACTAGAATTAACAAGATCACCTATAGGCTAATCATATATGAGTGAACTACTAAGATGACACTAAGGAACCACCCAAACCAATTAAAAAACCAATCCATCCAACAATAGAAAAATATATGGATCCTTATCAACTATGATCCATTCCATAATCCATTCCTTTAATGGTAACAGAATATATTATTTCTAAACACATCCTCAAGGGATCATACCAGGTATAAGTATGATCTCAATATGAAACCTACAATAGTTCCCCAGGATTGTATCAATACATATACAATTGTATACAATGAATATCAAACATCAATAAAAAATATTACAAGACAAACTTCATTTGAGCACAAACATCCCTTATAGATCCCCTACCTTCTTTGACCAAATATAGAGTGGATAAATTCATACACATTTTTTTATACTGTAATGTTTTATAACCGTCCCATATAACCGATGATACATGGGTTAGACATCATCCATCACTGAAATGACAATCCCTAATCCACCATGATAACATTTATACATGTCATGAACCAGTTCTTGTCGCCACAAAAACTGGCACCAATCCCAGCCCGCGACAGGGCTTGACGGGCATTCCTGATCCCCACGGGCAAGAACAAGTTCCCAGTTAACAGGAAATGAGAATTGGGAACGATTTATCTGACTTTATAATCATAAAACAACAAAATAATCCAACAAAACGAATCTGGATTTTTCAAAAGAAACAATCTTTTACAATAATCTAGAACTCAATTACATATTTTAAAACAAATCAAAAAAAATATCACAAAGGTAAAAAACCAAAAGGAAACAGCCCAAGAACCCTCATTTAAAGGGGCACTGCCCTCAAGCCATCTCCACAAGACTTCACCACCAAGGACCTGGTAAAAACCCAAACCACTAAAACTAAAAACATTACCCAACCTGCAAAAACAAAAATAACCAAGTCTACTTACACCAAAAAGTGTAAGTAGAGTGTGAGAAATTTCCTATTAGGATACCACCACTAATATATTCCATGTGATAAACATTCAAAGACGAGAAGCTTTCACGCTTTCAAAAACATGTAATTTATAGTTACAATTTCTAAAAGATGTTACTTAAAAAGAAATCTGTTTTCAAGTGGGCTAATTTAAAGTTCAACTGTTCTAAAATAAATTCCAAAGATACTTAATTTTCTATCAAAATATATCTTATGCTAGTGGTAAGTATAAAGGATCTAATGAGCACAAGCATTAGGAAATAACCCCTAGG
This sequence comes from Viscum album, assembly GCA_963277665.1. Lineage (NCBI taxonomy): Eukaryota > Viridiplantae > Streptophyta > Magnoliopsida > Santalales > Viscaceae > Viscum > Viscum album. The sequence continues at coordinate 1,371,185,974 of OY728136.1, forward strand.
CACTAGCTCATTGTGGGTCCCAGGTACCTCGTATCTCGGTGAGAGTAACCATCCCAAATATATGTTCTCATGCACAAGCCACAAATAGGGAACATACCCATAACCTAGTGTTCCCAATCATCATCATCATTTTTTAGTTATAGTTTTAAGCATCAATCTTGCTAAGTGAAACTTAGGGCAGACCCCATGGATTCACTAGCATACTAGTACATGTCCACCAACCTAGATACTTGTGGATTCCCATTATGCTCAAACAATTTTAACAAGTCATGAAATATACTTTCCACATGAAAATATAATATAATCCTCAAAAATTAACTAAACATCCCCCATGTATACCATACAAGTCAGAAAATTCCACTTTCATTCAAATTGATTTGAAATCCGACTCACACCAAAATAGCCCACAATACTTTTGACATTTCATTAACACTTATACAAATCCATTAAAAAATTTTATAAAACCATTCCAATATATTCCAACTCACATAAAATCCCACTCACATGTTACATAATACCATTTTTCATTTACAAAATCAATTTTTTCACATCACTCTCACCCAAAACATCCCACACTTTCACGTCTCTTACACGATTCATTAAATCCTTCAATAATTTTTGTAAAATATTTCCAAGATAGAACACATCACAAAAAAGCCCCTATAAAATTCAAAATGAACCATTTCAGAATATACACACTTCAAAACATTTTTCCATTATGGGTTCACCACATACATAAATCATTAAATCTTTCAAATATTTCATAAAACAATTATAAAGTGTATACCCAAACTTTTTTCATAAAATCCATTTTGAATCCATCTTTCAAGGAAATAACAACACCAAAACAATACCAATGTTTAAGTGGAATCCCTAGAGATATTTATAAAACAACTTTCAAGTGTTATAAAATCACCCTGAATAATACCACGAAAGATACAAATGAAAACACCCATTTTCTTTAAATTCTCTCAAAACGTATAACAATGTTTTACACACCAAAACTATTCCAAAAACCCCTATACAAGGCCCACATGGACTAAGGAATTTAAAAAACGGAATTTTTACTACCTATCAACAACTAATAATTCAATTTCATATTTTATAAAACTACCACAAAAGATACCACATTTGTTACTTTGGAAAGCTCACAACTTCAACAACAATGAAATTATAAAATTAAATGATTAACCAATTTCATAAAAAATGCGTTTGTAACCAAAAATAGCATATGTGGAACATGGAAAAAAAGTAAAAAACTAAATCATTAAGGAAGGGTTAACCATGGATTCACCTACCAAAAGTGTCAAATCCCTCAAAACATGGTGCAAAACATTAACTACACCACCGTCGCACCAATAGGATGATAAATCCCGACCTATACCACAATATTAAACCTAAAAGACGCCAAATAAAACCCTAGGATTGTACCTTAACTTATTGAAATTATAGAATATAATGAAAGAGGGAGGAAACCCTAAGGGAAAAGGATTAAACCAAGAAGGAATCACATATCTTGAAAAATATTAAAAACATCACCCCAAATACACATGTATCTAAATTTCCAAACAACCAACCATCCAATGGATATTCAAAAAAGGTTTAAGAGAATATTTAGGAAGTTAAATTAAATTTAATTTCCATTCATTCATTGTTTTGGGTGTTTCTCAATCTTTTAATGAGGAATAGGTGAGTTTTCTTAAATTAGGCCAAACCGTGGGACCAATTCCTAATTTAAAAATAAATATTGACTCCTTTATAACTCCATCTTTTTCTACTATTTTCATCCATTACAATTCTTAATTTTTATCACCCGGCCTATTTAAACCACCATATTAATTTGGACCATTTAGGAATCCATAATCTTGGTGGATACGGATTTTTTTTCATGTATGTGACATTACACATCTACAATTATTTATATGATCTAGTCCAAATATGTCACTCAACATGGTGAGAAACAAGCTTCCATATGGTGGTGTATCTCTTACCAAAAACCGTGACCATTATAGTGTGAACCCCCTAAATATCAATGGTCAATATCGTACCTATATGTCACCTTGTCGATGGAGGACACCACCCATGATAAGTGAAATAAACCACCACATGGCTCATTGTCTATGTTCACACAAACCCTATATCCCCCATGCATGTATGGTGAGTGATAATATATAACAATATAGGGTACCCCTTCATGTACCACAATGGACATGAAGATAATGGTCAACAGAATTTGTTTCAGACCAAATAGTCACAATACCACAAACTGTTAAGAATACCCAACAAATAACATAAATCCAAATTCCCATCAAACACTAAAACAACGAAACCAATACATAATAGGTAAAACCACCCATTTTCCACATGATACTAACCATAATAGGTGATAAGACCAATGATAACCTTATGTGGTTCCCTTCAAGGTCTCATCTAGATGAAATTTGGTATGTCCACATACAACACATAGAATAATAAGCATATAAATTAAAAATATATAAGGATCTCCAACCATGATTATGAAGGACTCCACTACTTAAGAATCAATATCCTAATCGGATTCTATTGAGGGATTCATCATATTCTAGAAAATTCCCTGACATTTTATATATTTAGTAATGGTTAAAAAAATAATGTGGAATTTGAATATCAAACATACATGGACTACTAACATTACCGATAACTCCTGCTTGTCTTCTAAAATACGATATTATATAATGAAATGAAAAGTATATTTCAATAAAGAAATATGATCATTGAAGGTGTAATAAACTGGGTTTTATGGTATAGTTTTTCGAAATTCCATATTAACTTTTTTTATAATGATATTTCCCGTTTAATTTATTATTATAAAAAAAATTGATGACCCCGAATTTAGAAAAAATATTAAAAATTGGATAACACTTTGACCAGTACTCATAGAAGAGTTACACATACATTCTTAAAAGTCACCCTTTTGTTGTTTTAATGTAACCCTTGTATTTTTCCATTACAAGGTATTTAGTCTTAGATTCTAGAAATTTACTCAGACTTCTTTTAAAAAGCTATTATTAATGATTGGAAAATGAGTCTTAGTCACTATAAAGTTACCTTACATGACAAGATTATACAAATTGCATCAAATTTGATTTATGTACCAACCCCCCCCCCCCCCAATATAAATAAATCCATTTTATACCTTAAAAACATGTCTAAATAATTAACTAACTTTGGGGTTAACCCTGAATATATAAAAACACACCTGACATCTAAATAGGATCTATAGTCTCACAGTCGATCAAATACATAACCTGAATTATTATTTCCAATACATATGACATTGAATCCACACCACCATATTATATATTACCTCTATAAAATATTATCCAAATATCATCCTAATAAAACCAACTCAAGTATCACAATATCTAAAATCCTGGATTCTGAAAAAATGTCGAACATGTATGTGTTTCTTCTTTATATACACTGACAATCCCAAAATCCTAGGAAATAAAATCCAATCTATTTCATTGGTACTGCCCACCATCGAGATCACTTACCCGATTCCACCACAATAAATTTACCTGACACAAAAATGACATCATATGCAGCCATTCTACACAGACCGACTATCCAACCATTTCCACCGACCTTATATTGATTCTCAAATGTATCCTTAATTGTCACACCCGAACCTATTTGTTATTATTTTTCAATTACATTATTTATTATTTTAGTTTCAGATGTTTTTTTCACTATTTCATGGTTAGCATGCACGTTTAGGAGTAACTGTATGGTGCCAATAAAGATTCCCAACTGGGTATGAGTTATGGAATAGGACATTCTCATAATTTATAAAATCATGTGATAAGAATAAAGTATGAACCAATAAGTGGATAGTGCTCGGGGAATGGTTCAAGCGTATTTTTCTCAACTACTCGATTGATTGCATGTGAATTGTAAATTTGTCCAGTATTAAGAATAAATAAATAAATAAATTTATTAGTAAATGAAACAAAACAATGTAAGATATATTAAATATAATAGAATTTTATAAAACTTTCTATAATAATAATAGTAATAATATTATGATTTTTAATAATAAAAATTATAATAACAATAGTAGTATAATTATTATTAGAATTGTAATTATTATTATCGTTTCTATTATTATTATTATTATTATTATATTTATTAATATTATTATTATTAAAAATAGAAGAAACCATAGAGTTTCACGACCCCCCTCTTTTTCTCCGATGAAGTGATGTACCCCCTAGTTACCCATATGTGTGTGCACTGCTAGCCCTAAATCCCCCACTTCCCCATCAGCCTCTCTTTCGACCTCATCTCCTCACACTGCCTCCCTGAAGAGTGCCTCTTCCCTCCCTATCACTGCCCCTTCCTTGCCTAACAGACCCCAGCAGGGTCCCCCTGCCACATTTCCCTCTCATCCATCTCTACGCCCCTCTTGCTAGAAGCCCGATACAATTAATAACCCCAAATAGAGACCCCATGTTCTGGTCACGACTCTCTCACTGATTCCCTCCACCTCTGATAAAATGATCTTTAAATTTCAGGGGTTTTCCCAGATTTTGGACAAACACTAATTTCTGGGGTTTTATTTGAGCATGTTTCTCAGTTTTTAGGGTGTGTGGTTGGTTGGTGACATCTCTATCTTCCTTCTATTGATGTTATGTTGCATCCATAACTGATTATATATAGGAGTTTCCAGACATTCATTTTTAAAAAACTCCATGAGAACTTGCTATTTTTATTTAAATTTTAAATGTTATTCACACCTCTGATATAACTATGACTTTATGAGAAATGTGGTTTTCTATGGGTATAATTGACCAATTTTTTTTTCTAAAAATAATATTTGTGAAATTTCTTGGTTTAATGCACCTTTTATGCTTGTTTGAAATTATTATGGTCTTTTAAATTTAAATTGGGTCATTTATGAAAATTTTATCATATTTATTTTCTTTTGATGTTTGTATGTTGTGTATAATTTTTTTATGGTATAGTTTGATAAGGTTTAAAAAAATGTTTTGAAAAAGGGTTTTTTGGAAATAAGGGGATGTGCTGGGTTCTTTTAAGGATATGAATGGTTGGATGTCGTTTTAATGAAAATTTATTTTTTGTGGAAATTATTTTTTTGGGTGTCATCTTGGATGTTTGGTGTGCCATTTGATGTTTGATCAACCGCGGGATCACTAGGTGAACAAATGGATGTTACCTCAAATGAAGATGGTTCTTAAAGATTGTGTTTTCATGAAACCGTGTTTTATTAAAAGGTACATGTCTTCAAAATGGTGTTGGGTATTAGGTATGGTTTCCTAAAGAAATGGTTTTGAATATATTCCTCATGGATTATAATGTTTTTCATTGGAACGTGTTTGGACTGTATAAGTTGAAGTTATGGGAATGTTTTTCATGTTTTAAAAAAATTATTTTTTTACAATATATTGGAAACACTCATTTTGTGGTATGATTATAAACCCATTTTTGGTTTCACAACATCTGATTTAGGATCTTATGGTACTTATGCGTCCTGAGGATTTACTGGAAGGATTTCATATCTACTTTGATGGACTGCACACATATTCCCATTTATGGATATATTGGAATATATATATCTTATGTGTGATTGTTCCCATAAGCTTTGGGTTCCTTGACTCGTTGCTAGACAGTAATCTTGGACTTTAGTCAAGCCCGCCTAATGCTAATGAGAAAGAGGCTTAGAGGGTCACACTCTATGTTTATTCAAGTACCTTAAGTAGACTAATGATTTTTACCATACGTGGTTTAATAATTATTCACAAAAATATGAATTTTTTTAATGTTGGAGGAAGAATAAAATGAAAACATGTACCAGCCATGTATTAATGACTACATTCCATGTGGTTTTTATTTTGAAAACAAGTACACACAGTGTATTATTTAATTTTCATGCCATTTAGTTTTCATTTAGGGAAGGAAATTAATAACATGTACATGTTGTGTATTAATGAATACATGCCTTGTAGTTTTTTATGAATAACAAGTACATGTAGTGTATTAATGATAATACGTCATTTAGTTTTTCTAGTTGGGATTTTGAGGATATAATATTGTTTTATTAAATGATATTTATTATAATTAGTGTGTGTGCATGTCAAGGAATTAATTATTCGACATGGGGGTTTTCAATAAGAGTTAATGAAATTAATAAAACGTGTAACACGTTTATTTACTGTCATAACTCTATAACCTCAAACCCGATTATAAATATCCTCACAACCCTAAAACGTTTCCCCAATCGTTGTGCGCAACAATAATAGAGAATTCACAAAGAGCTAAAATAACTCCTTCCACCAAGAATGCTCTCAAGACCGAGAGAGATCCTCCTCCATCGAATCAAGACGATCTAAGTTGGACAAAGCTAGTAAAGGTTTCTCTACGGTAGCACCTAGAGACTCCATTGGCGACATCCAGAGATTTGTGGTGCATGTGTGGATCACCGCTAGAGGAATCCTACACTTGGATTCTATGACGCAATGACAAATCACATCGGAATGTGATCATAAATATCAATGAAGAAAGAACGTCGTAAAAGGTACTTATTGTCAATTAATTAAATTAATTATAATCCACTTGTGACGATCCTCGTTTGGGGTTCCGGGACTATTCATCTTTGTAGATTTCTGTGATTCGATCCATGGAGTACGGTGTTTATCATCATATTGATCCCGGATTGATCATTGTTAACGACAAAAAACCAAGTGGTCACATTCACCCATGAGCTTCCGATGTGCCCAAGACCTTCAATTAGTATTAGATCGAGGTCACAATATTGATTGTAGTGGTTTAATTTTTTTTGATAATTTACACATTTATATTGGATTCAATTCAAGATAAATCATTCTATAAAACTGAATGAACAATATCTATTATTCCTCTTGGGTTTCTCGATTCACATCACAGAAGAGACCTTTAAATTATAATAATGATTAAAATAAAAATGAGGAATTCATCTGGAGGTGCAGCTCATTCTATATTTATAACACAAGAATACATGACGTGTAGTGAAAACTACAGGTCATGTACTTAGGTTCAACAAACTGGTACTAGTCCCCCAAATCACGTCGTGTGAATTGAGCATGCATAATTATTTATGACACCGTGTTGACTAGAATTGAACGACACGTGGAAACCAGAATACACGGCGTGTCTGTTGAATCAACACATTGTGTAGTCCGACCTAGCCTAGGTGAAACCCTGTACAAGGAGAAGCCATGTACCACATACATGGGATTTTCAGGCAAGTAATCACGTAACAAGGAAGTACACGCCATTTTAGATTAATCTACACACCGTGTATTCCAAAATTTCAGAAGTATAAAAAAATGCCAAAGCCCTCGGCGTGTATATTGGATAAATGGAGAAAAATACACAGCGTGTAAGTTATATTACATGCCTAGTACTTCCCAGAAAAGGAATTTCACCAGGTTTCCTCCAAAAGTACAAAGAACTATACAAGGAATATGGAAGAGAATAATCTCAATGAAATTTAGAAAGGAATTTATTATAATAAATTTATTAATTATAAGAACCTAATTAAATGAATTCAATAGCGACTTATCATAAAATAATGAACGATTAAAAGATTTTTAATTCTAAATATGTTTAAATGATGATGCATGATATGGATGATCATGATCTAGACCAAAGACCCTTTTTCTGTGTATGGTTTCATTTAAATTTATTAAATTTAAAGGTTTCATTTAAATTTATTAAATTTAAATTTGTTGGCCTGCGAGCCATATTCCAATAATATGTAGGGCATTCATGATCATGGTTTCTTTAATGTAAACCCCAATGTAATGGGGGATATTCCAAGTCAGAGGAGACGGTTCAAAACCCAAAGATGAGGTGAAACCAACTCAAGATGATATAATGGTGGATAGGTGGGAGCTGCAAAACACGAACCATCAGGTTCAAGGTGTTTTTTCCCAGGTAGGGTTAGCTTATCAAACCCGCTGGATAAGCTAACCAGTGGAAACTCATGATCATGCCATATTATTTTATTTCTCTCTGATTGCATGGTTTATTTATTATGTATGTGTTGTCGCGATCACATAATTATTGAAAAAAACAAGCATGGAAAGGTGGAATAAAATAAAGTTAGGACTATGCGTAAACAATATCAGAACATGGTTAATCACTTGGGAAATAATCACTTAATATTAACAACCATGTGATAATGAAAAACTACTCCTAAAGAATAATGTCCCTCAAATAACATTATATGTCAGACCATGACTTTCGTTCCATGATTAGGGGAAAGACTCAATAAAACTATGTGTTTGACTAACCCATGTTGGGACTCTTACTTTTATAATGGAATCTCTTATGAAAGTTTCAGTTTTACTTAAACATTTTACATCAAGAGGAGTAGCCCTTGATAGACTTGTTGTAAAATGGAGGTATGTGTTGCGGAAATCCAAGTCAGGATTTCAGGATTGGGGGTCCACTCAACAGATCAAGGAACAATAAGCTCACAGTTGGCAAAGAATTGCCTACATAGATACCTTCAAATAGCTTGGCCAACCCTTGTTGGTGTTATGCGAATGGGGAATATGGATCATTGCCATTAGAATGTCAAAGCAACTTGACATTCCGAGTTCAATTGTGAGGGTCATTTGGACTAGATAAAATAGTGGGAGACTTAATAAAAAAATTAATATTTCACATAAATTTTAATTTAGAAAGTACTGATAAGTCTTCTATTTTAATTTGTAGAATCAATATGAAAAACTCGTCGACCACCTTTTCTATGCGATCAATTCTGGATAAAGACAATATCCTCACCATCAGTAACTTTCTGGAGTGGTTTAGAAGCCTTCAGGTTATCCTATGCCATGAATGAAATTTCTACAGGCTGGATTCTTTACATCATGATTCTCCTTCCCAAGGGGAAAGTGATGAAAATTTCCTAGTATATGATAAACATTTGATCGATACACTCGACGATCAATGTTTGATACTATCATAAATGTAAAGTGAGCTCATAAAGTCTCATGAAGTAATGGATGCCTATAGCATGCTTGAGCACCTCCCTAGTCTATACCAGGAGAGATCAAGACCGGAATGGTTTGAGATCTCCAAGGCTCTATTCTAGAGCATGCTTAGAGTGGGTGCCCCAGCTAGGCCTCATGTAGTCAAGATCATTGGCTACATTGAGAGCTTGGAGGTTCGAGGGTTTAAACTCCCCGATGAACTATGTATCTGTCTTATTCTCGCATCACTCCCCTAGAGATTCTCTAAATTTGATGGTAAATTTCAACATGAACAACATTGAGAAGTCTCTATATGATCATCTTAATCTTATTCTCCAAGTGGAAAATGATATGAAGCGTGAAAGTCCTTCTGTACTTATGGTGAATGAAAGGAAAGGGAAGGTGAAGAGAATTAAGACCAAAGCTTCTTCAAGGCCTTCCATGAAACAGAAGAACAAAGGGGGGTAAATAGAACAAGAGGCTGTTTGTTTCACTTGTGGCAAGAAGGGCCAGTGGAAGAAAAACGGCACCTATCCATGGATGAAAGGGGAAGCTTCATGTGCATTTGTTATTGAATGCAATCTATATGTTTCTACAAATTGGGTATTAGATACAGCTTGTGGTGCATGCATATATATCCAAATAGATGAACCAAGTTGATTAAGGAATATTGATCGAGGGGAGGTAGATCTACGAGTATCCAATGGAGCCAGACTTCCTGCTACATCTGTCGGCGACTACAACCTCACATTGCCAACTGGAATGATCTTGGTGTTAAAGGGTTTTTATTTTGTTTCTTCTGTTACTAAAAACATTATTTCAGTATCCATATTAGATAATGATGTATTCATCTTCATGTTTGGAAATAAATGTTGCTAAGTTTATATAAGATAGCATTCTTTTAGTATGGAACATTTATATAACGGTCCTTATAGGTAATACTACACAAACCAAGTAATGGAAATCGATGATATGGTAAATTCACAAGACTCATACCACACCCAAGTTTGGCATCACGGGCATGGTCATGTCAATGAGAAACATTTGACAAAATTACATCAAGATGGGTATTTAGATTCATTCAAACTCTAACCACTTAGTGAATTTTATGCATGTCTACAAGGCAAAATGATCAAATACACATTTAGTGAAAAATGAGAAAGAGCTAAAGAGATTCTAGAATTAGTCACCCATATTTGTGTGGACCATTTCTAGTTGAAGCAATGGGTGGGTTCTTGTACTTCATAACTTTTACTGATGATTTTATTAGATAAGGATATATTTACTTAATGAGGTGTAAGTCATATTCTTTTGATCGATTCAAAGTATACAAGAATGAAATGGAGAACTAGCTTGGTAAGAATATTAAGAAACTCTACTCAGAAAGATGAAGAGAATATCTTAATAAGGACTTCATTTATATCATATTGGTGTTTAGGGTTCTATCTCAACTCACCCCTCCTTACACAACTCAGTGGAATGGCGTAAGTTAAAGGAGTAACTGCACATTGTTGGACATGGTGAGATCCTTGATGAGTCATGCGAGTCTTCCATTATCCTTTTGGGGATATGAGTTACAAACCGCATCACACATACTTAACCAAGTACCAACTAAATCGTTAAATGTAATTCCATATGAATTATGGAGTGTACGCAAATCCATGTTTTCAAATTTAGATGTGTGTGGAAGAGAAGAATTTTTCAAGGCCTCTTCAGGTAATAAGATTCCACCTCAAGGAACAATGTGTATCCTTATAGGATATCCCAAGGAAAATAGAGGATATTACTTATACAATCCCTTAGATGAAAAGGTAATAGTGGAAAGACACACCATATTCTTTTAGAGGAAGCACATTTCCAAAAGATATAGTGGGAGAGAGATAGACTTTGATGATGTTGAGGTTCATGATACATAGGAGTTGGTATAAGAACAAATTCAACAATTCCGAATGAAAGAAAAATCTATTCCAAAGACACAAGAACTGCGTAGGTACATGAGAGAGGTGAGAAAATAAGAACGATATAGTTTTCTTGTCACTGAGGATGGAGACTCATTATTGGTTAACAATGATGATCCTATTACCTACAAGGATGTATTTAAAGGTACAGACGCTTTCAAGTGGTAAGAAGCCATGAATTATAAAATGGATTCCATGTTCCAAAACCAAGTATAGATTTTGGTAGATCCTCCTGTTGATGTAAATCATGTAGGTAATATATGGGTATTCAAGAAGAAACTCGACATGGAGGGGCAATTCAGCACCTATAAGGAACGACTGGTTGCAAAAGGTTTTAGACAGTGTTAATGAATTGACTGTGATGAAACCTTTTCACTGTTTGTGAAGCAAAAATCCATCAGAATCCTATTGGCTATTACTACTTACCATGACTATGAAATTGGGGAAATGGATTTCAAAACAACATTCTTTAAAGGGAACCTCTAGGAATATGTCTACATGAAACAACCTGAAGTGTTTGTGACTCCAAAGGATGCCAACAAGGTATGCAAGTTGAAGAAATCCATTTATGGATTAGAGAAATCATAAAGGTCATGGAAAATTTATTTTAATAAAGCTGTAAAGAAATTTTTCATTTTTAAGAACGAATGTGATCCTTTTTTCTACAAAGGTTTTAGTGGAAGTGCAGTTTTTTTCCAAATAGTATATGTTGATGACATATTACTAATTGGAAATGAAGTACCTATCTTACAGTCAGGTAAGGCATGATTTGATAAATTATTCTCAATGAAAGACTTTGGCGATGCACCATATATTCTTGGAATCAAGATCCATCATGATAGATCCAAGAGAATGTTGGGCCTGAGTCAAAGTACATACATTGAAACAATACTGAAGAGATTCAGTATTGATCGGTCTAAGAAGGGATTTCTTCTAGTGTCACATGGAATTCGTCTTTGAATGAAAAAGTGTCCTCAGACACATGAGGAAAGAAAAAAAAATCTAGGATCCCTTACGCATTTGTGATTGGGTCTGTCATGTATGCCATTCTATGTACAAGCCTAGATCTTGATTAAGCATTAAGTGCGGTAGGAAAATATCAAGCTGATCGAAGATACTGCCATTGAATGGAAGTCAATACTATATTTAAGTATCTGAGGCGAACTAAGTATATGTTCATGGTTTATGGAGGACATGAGGAACTAGACATCAGAGGAAACGTAGATGATAGTTTCCATAATGATCAAGATGACATGAATTTACAGAGTGGATACATCTTCAGTTTGAAGGGAGGTGCAGTGAGTTGGAAGAGATCAAATCAAGGTGTGGTCACAGATTCTACAATAGTTTCTGAGTATATCACAACTTCTGGGGTAGCTAAAGAAGAATTATGGATACAAATCTTCATCCAATATATGGATTTAGTACCTAGCAGTAAAGATCCTATCACAATCTATTTTGATAATACTATAGCGGTGGCACTTGCAAAAGATCCAAGGTCACATCAGCGGATAAAGCACATATTGTGGAAGTATCATGTCTTAAGGGATTTTTCTCGTAGAGGTGATGTTACAGTGAGCAATATTTATAGAGAAGACACCATGGAGGACCCCTTGAATAAATCCTTGAATCAACAGAAACACTATCATCATGTGAGGTCTAGAGGAATAAAAGTTGTAGACAGTTGGCTCTAGTCCAAGTGGTAGTTTGTAAGGGTTGGTGTCCTCAGAACCAACTATTTTGTACTTTGATTACATGAATGTACACATATTATATATTGTTCATTATTCTATATGACTATAATATAATAATATCCTGGAAGTTTTTATGCATTGATAAGGTCATGGCAGATCGCCGCTATGATGAGAACCTTGAAATACTATATCAATATTCATAAATAAATTTCTACGGTTGGATGACATACTATGATAGGACACATAGTATACATACCATCATGTGGGAGTACTCTTTAGAAGATGAAACTCTCTCTCATGGAGTTTACACATGGTAATCTCCAAGAAGGTATATTATGAGAACAGACCCGCCAGAAGTAATTCCATATGTCATGTCGTAATCAGACTTTACTATCTACGAGTGTTTGTAATGGTCCGCAGACTAGAAGAATATCGTTTTCTCATGTTAGGACTCACGAATATAGATTTTCTGATGAAAACTATCACAAAGATAGTTGGTAGGATGTATGGTACATTGGGTGCATCACGAATGACATGTTGTCAATGGATAATTCAAGGAAGGATGTGTTCCATCCATATATATAGAAGTAGATATCTTGGGCCCTTTTGATTTAAATATAACTTTATAACAAATTCAATGTCCATGGTGACATGACGAGTTCATTTCTGGAAGTCAAAGAATGAAAGATCAAGCATATAGGTTTATGGCACTCCCATGAAACCTTCTTGATGAGATATTGAGACAAAGGGATTAAATTAACCGGTATGAATTCATATGAGGTGACACGTCAATGCAGCATCAACTTATTTCTCTTGGGTTCCTTGACTCGTTGCTAGACAGTAATCTTGGACTCTAGGAAACCCCGGCTAATGCCAATGAGAAAGAGGCCTAGAGGGTCACACACTAAGTTTATTGAAGTATCTCAAGTAGAATGAAGATTATTCATGTATGTGGTTTAATAATTATTCAAGGAAGCCTAAATCGTTTTAATGTTGGACGAAGAATAAAATGAAAAAAATACACGTTGTGTATTAAAGATTAAATGTTGTGTAGTTTTTATTTGGAAAACAAGTACACATTATATATTACTGAATGTACACACCATTTAGTATTTATTTTGGAAAGGAAATGAAAAACAAGTACATATCGTGCATTAATGATTACACGCAGTGCATTTCTTTATGAAAAATAAGTACACACTGTGTATTAATGATTACACGTCGTGTAGTATTTCCAATCGATATTTTGAGGATATAAAATTGTTTTATTAAATTATATTAATTATAAGCAGTGTCGAAAAATTTCAAAGAATTAATTATTCGACATTGGGTTTTTCAATAAGATTTAATGAAATAAATAAAACGCGTAATGAGTTTATTTATTGTCATAACTCTATAACCTCAAACCCGATTATCAATATCCTCAAAACCCCAATAATTTTCCCCAATCATTGTGCAAAAAAATCCTGTAGAATTCTCTCATGACCAGAAGAACTCCTTCCCCCAATAATGATCTCATGTCTGAAAGAGATCCTCCTCCATCGGATCAAGAAGATCTGAGGTGGATAACGCAAGAAAACATTTATCCACACTAGCACTAAGAGAGTAATTTGGTGACGTCCAGATATATGTGGTGCACATGTGGATCACTGCTAGAGAAATTCTACACATGGATTCTACAACGCACCGATGAATCAAATCGGAACGTGATCAGAAATATCAACGAAGAAAGAATGTTGTAAAAGGTACATCATGTCAATTAATTAAATTAATTATAATCAACTTGTGATGATCCTTGTTTGTGGTTTCAGGAATATTCTACTTCTTTTTCTATTTATGTAATTCGAACTGTTGAGTCTGTCATTTATCGTCGTATTGATCCCATATTGATCGTTGTTAATGACAAAAATCCAAGTCAGCACATCCACCCACGAGCTTCCGCTGTGCTTGGGACCTTAACAATTATCCTAGCTCTCTCATCCCCTATGGCTATCCTACCAGTCATGAATCATTTTATTACATTATTCTCTCATAATTCATCAAAAATCTAATATAGATCAAACCTATGTAGAACCATGTATCTTCCATCTTAATGCTCAAATGATTTTAGTCATTGTAGCGTATCTATTACAACACAATGTTTTTTCAATGGAAATTTCCTACTTATAATTATGTCATATAATCACATGAAATCCCAAAAAAAATGAACTATTATGTACTATGTTACCTTTAAACATAAAATTTTCATTTCTATGATTTGAATTTTGAAAATTTGACAAATCGAGTTGCGATCAGTAAGCCGTTTGGAGTTTGATAAGCAAAAATTATTTTTTTTTGTAAATAGTTTCTGACCCTTATGAATATTAATATCACATTTATGGATAATAATATAACCATTATGAATAGTACATAGTCTAAGTATATAGTAACCTCACCAATGAAAATATAAATAATTTTTTTTCATCTTATGAGTGACAATATGATAGGGTTGATTTTTTTATAAGTAATAAATATATAATTAAATTATTTTGAATAATTTAATTATTCAAAAAATATATATTTTCATAAAATTTATTGATAAATTGTTTTTTATGTATTCTTGTTTTATGATAATTTTATAAGACCTTATATAATTTTTTAAAACATTAAAAAATCAGTTATAGTTTTAAAATTTTTATTTTTCATGTAAATTAAGTATTTAAATAAAAATCAAATAATTATTATTTAGAACATTATTTTTTAAAAAATAAGTTAATTTTTGAATTCTACACATCAAAAAACGGTAAGTGTGAATTTTTTGGATTTTTTCGAAAATATATGATTTTTCTAGGAATAGTAAAATACGGTAATTTACAGTTTATATACATTATATGTGAAATACACTATTTATTGATTTGTGGAGGACGTAAGAACCTTTGGTTCAATCTCACATGAAAATATTACTATTATTTTTCACAAGTATCATCACTATTTCTTTTCTTGTCGAATAATAATAATGCAATGATTAAAATATTATGAAAACCCACTTCTCCTCCACTATAAAAACCACCCACACTCTCTCTTCTATTAACTCTTATCATGCCTTGTAAAAATCACTAAATTATTCCCAAATCTCTCACCAATGTCCTCCCCCATTCCCACTAACCCCTAGTCTCCTCAAAATTCCAAATCCTCTCCCCATAAGAGGCTCTCAAGGAATATTAATGCCAGAGGTAAATTCCTATTTTCTTTTCTTTCATTTTCTTTTCATCTTCATTTGTTCTCTTTTTTTACATACCTCTCCTTACCGAAATGGTATGGAAAATATAGTACCATACATGTACTAGAATATTTTTATCTTAATGGTATAATTCATTTTCATCCCTCATTTCCCCTTCTTTTATATGAATGAAATTGAAACACTATCCGATATGTGTTAATTTTTCACATTGAAGGACAACAGGTTAAATTTTTTTATTAGGATTAGAAATTTTGATCATTAAACCATTTTTATGAATGAACCAGATAAATAAATATGTATTTTATCTTATGTGATTTTTTCCATCATTTTTCACAAATGATTTAAAATAATAATACAAAACGAGTTAAATATGATCAAAATCTCTATATTAATCCATGTATTTATCATCAATGTTTTATATATTGATTCACCTTAACAAAAAACAAAAAAAAATGAATTTTATAAACATGTAATATTCTATATGTTAACTAATTTCATATAAATTTTTTTTTGGAAACCCATTTTCATCATTCTTGTTTTTCCGAACATGAATATTACTTAACTGGTCATTAAAACCAAGGAAGAAATGGCTCCCAAACAGTGAAATTGAACTTCTAAAATCATAAAAAAGGACATGAAAGATCATAATATGGTTACAATAAATAAATAAATTTTATTTTAGGTTATTTAATTATTAATTAATGAATCTAATTTGATTATTTAGGTCATCAATATCAAGTGGAGAATACCATCAGATTTAAGGTAATGGATTCTATCTGAACCCCCAATATTCCTTCGGGTTATTCATACTCACTGTTTACTCAAATGAAAGACTATATTTTCTTTTATTTACATTCTCTAATTTTGATTTATATTTACAAACTCATGTATCAAGATCCATTATTCATTCTCTTTTTAGGATATACATTCTTTTAAGTTATTTCTTCTTCAATACATCCTGATTAGCAAAACCATTTTATGGGAACATCCCGAATTCATACCCAACTTCAGGTACACTGTAAGACCTTCTAATAAGAAACCATAATATATATAAAAAAACTATTTTTATCACGAAAAACTTATTTTTTATCTTTTGGTTTTATATAGAATATTATTCAACATTCTGTTTTAAAATATATTTGAAATTTTCATTAAACCGCACTAAAATTATTTAATTTTAATGACATATAAAAACAAATTTACATGTTATTACTTCAATTTGGAATCACATATTATGATATATTCCTATTATACCTTATTAATTTCCTTGATTTAATGAATTTTTTTTTCTAGATACTTGTACGATACACCAATTCATATGATTTATGACACGATTATGATAAACATTTCATTCCATTGGTACCCTTATGTTTTTGTATGATTGATTATGTATAATTATTTATATTGAAATAATATCCATGAACATGTAAGATTGGTGCCCCCAGATATATCTCTAGTGAATTGGGTAATGTTGAGTCTTATTAGACGTTATGTGCAACAGTCCTGGTAGTTAGCCATGACTCGTGTAACCATGTGAAATAGTCTTGGTGGTTAACCTAGACTTGTGCTCCTCAATGTACAAAAATCTATGAATCATGATAAATTCATGTTTAATGTTTTTCCCACAATACTATGAATTAATGTTTATATGATCCCATGTTTAATATGTTATGATTCCATGTTTTCCATGTCTTTTACATTCATTATTCTATGCCTTCTAAACTATTTGATAATGTTTTGATACTTTGATTTCTCCCTCACTTGGATTTTAGATAATCCCTTTTTTCATTTTATCCCCATGTTACCCTATGAAAATGTATGAGCACAATGGAAGTTATTTGATCTTATGATGATTAAATAAATAAATGATTTATTTAGACTCATATTTTATGTTTTATGTACCTAGTCTTCCAATAAACTATACTTTACAATCCATGGATTATAATATGATGTTTTATTATGCTTAAACAATGCAACGTTATGTGTAAAAGGCTACGGTCTATATAGATGGAATCATATGGTGGTCTAGTAATTTTTGGAGATTATGAATAGAGAACTTTAGTATGAACCATAAGAATGAGATTAAGTATAAGAAAACACCCCTATATTTTGGTAAGTATAGAGTAAATGGTTTATCAAGATAATACATCCCATTCAATATACCACATGTAGAGACAACTCTGACACATATGTATCTAGGGTTAAAACTTGAAAACACCATATTGAGCTAGACTCAAATTTGAACTTGTATAAGACAATGGGCCTTGATTTACTATTGGTTTGACCCTCCCATTTGATATTATTTTCTAAATTCATGAGTTAATACAAACAATTATTAAGGGAATAAAAAAAGATCCCATAATAATATAAGTTAGGAAATAGATTAAGGTTATCCTATATTGAAACCTAGGGAATCAAAAGTTACTATATATTTCTACTTTAAATGTTTATCATTTTATGCTAAAAGTTTTATTATTTATGCTTAATAGCTATATATTCAAGCCCTGTAATTATATGTTCTTTTTATTAGTTAATGGTGGGAAATAGAAAAACACATGCCAACAATCCATGTGATAGGAAATTTGAAGATTTCCTAATGATATGATAAATATGATGGAAGAGGTTGCTCAAACTTTCCTGACAATACTTTCTCAGCTAGCTCAAGTAATGAATAATTACATGACTCACTTGAGACTCCCTCCCCCTCCCAAAGAATGATCATGTTTCCATATAATACTTTATATGTAAAGGGCCCCGATGTTTATTATATCTTCTGATACCATACTTATGAAGTAGTTGATTAACTCCATTTAAATGAAATTATCTATCCTCCAGTGCTAGGAATAAGATAAAGTTATGTTGTAGGTCAATCATTTTGATGGGGAATCTGATCAGTTGTGGACAGTCATCAAGAATATAAATCCCCATGAGGTGATTGATTCCATGGATTGGGAGGAATTCAAGAAAATGTTTTTCAATAAATATTTTACTTAAAACCACCATATAAAGATATAAGGATAGTTCCCCAAACTCTAATTAATGAAATAATAGTCAATCAGAGAATATGAAGAAAAATTTACAAGGCTTATAAGGTACGACTCTGTATTTTTCATGAACACCGAAAGCATGGTGGACCTCTTATTTAGCAGACTAATGTCGAGTCTACAAAAAGAGTTGGTGATTCGAGATTTCAATAGCTATAAGGAAATTTTATGTTGTTCCCTTATGCTTGAAATGGATATTCGAGACTGTAAATGATACTGCGAGATTAGTAAATAAATGTGGAAAATGGAATATTATGTGGGAGTTTACCTAAATACATTCCATGATGGAAAGAAGACAGACCATCCCACCTGTAAATATTCTACAAAGAAGAATCATGGGATTTTTCTAAAGGGAACCAATAATTTAATCAAATTTTTAATGATGGGACATCTGGCTAAAAACAATTGACAGGATATGAATAATTCTGCTAATGTGGAAGAAGAAAGGAAGGTTGAGATAAATGCTCAACCAGTGGTGTAGTGTCACAACATCATGAAACATGGGTATTATGAGAACAATTTCCTTTAGAGAAGGGTTTTTTGAGGAATCCAACAACATCCTCCAAGGAAACAAGGAATGACTTATTATATCACTACTACTAAAGTGGGGTTGGACAACGATGTAGTGATAGATTCACAAGTTATTCATTCAAGAATGTAATTGTATTGTTTGATTCTGGTTATTCATTCTTTCATGTCGTGCAATTTTAGTTTTACTATTCAAACACCACCTTTAAATTTATAAGATATGTTATCTTTGAGAATAAATATTTGGGAAATTATTATGTCGAAGGTTTATAAAACCTCTCTGGTAAATTTTTGTGGACTGAACATCTCATTAAATCTTATCAAACATCCATTAGTGGAGTTGGATTTTATCATGGTCATGGATTATCTATTTTTATACTATGTGGACATCAACTGTCAGGAATGGGTGATCACTCATAACATCCAAAAGAATCCTCCAATTATTTAAAATAGTAAGGATAAAGATGAATCACCTTTAGAATCATTGACTCAAGTGTAGATATTAATTCTTTATGAGCAAGCATGTTTTACTCAAATGATTGAGAGAAAGGTGAGAATCATTCTTGAAGAGATTCCAACCCTGAGGGATTACACTAATGTATTCTAGGAATAGTTTCATGGTATTATTATTGAACATGAGGTTGATTTATCAATTGAATATATTCTTGGATCCCTACCTATATCAAAGGCACCTTATGGAATGACCACCGTAGAGCTAGAAGTTCTAAAGAAGTAGTTACAAGATAATATC
The DNA here is from genome assembly GCA_963277665.1 of Viscum album. Taxonomy (NCBI): domain Eukaryota; kingdom Viridiplantae; phylum Streptophyta; class Magnoliopsida; order Santalales; family Viscaceae; genus Viscum; species Viscum album. The sequence goes on from OY728136.1 coordinate 1,371,206,189, forward strand.
AAGAACCATTTTAAATTCACAAGTTCTCTAATATGGGGTGTGATAGACCTATTCATCAAGAAGAATAATGGATCAATTCTCCTCTACAATGATTATCATGAGAAAAATAAAATCATTATAATGAACTAGTATCCCATTCCACAGATTGATGACTTGTTCGATCAGCTTCATGGGGAAAGTTATTTTTCTATGGTGGAACATCGGTCGAGATATCACCAATTAAAGGTGAAGAAGAAAGATATTCCCAAAAATTCCCTTCAAATGTTATATGAACACTATAAGTTCATAGTGATGCCTTTTTTACTGAGTAATGCTCCAGTAATTTTTAGGTATTTAATTAAAAGAATCAATAGATATTACCTCGACAAATTTGTGGTAGTCTTTATTGTTGATATTTTGATATACTCATAGAGAAAGGAGGAACATGGGGAGAATGTGAATAATATGATAAAGTATTTTGAACAAGAGAAGATATATGCAATGTATAGTAAATTTGTGTTCTGGATGGAGTATGTATCATTCTTGGGGCATGTCATCACCAGCAAAGGGATATCTGTGGACCCTTACATGAAAAAGGTAATTGAAGTGTGTCCTAGGACATCACTTGTAATCTATATCCGTATTATCCATGGTTAAGATGGTTATTATTGATGATTTGTGATGAAATTTTCATGATTTCGAAACCCAATGGACAAGATAACATTGAAGAGAGTGAAGTTTTTCTGGACACTAGAATGAGAAGACTTCTTTAAGGAGTTGAAAAAGAGGCTTCTCACTACACTAATACTCACACTCCTAGAAAGTGGAGAACAATATTTTGTGTATAGATATGCTTCATAGAATTTCAAAGGTTGGGTTCTGATGACAAAATGATAAAGTGAAATCCTACACCTCGAGACAGTTGAAAATACCTGGGAAAAACTATCCCATGCATGGTCTGGAGTTCGTACCTATGATATTTGCATTGAAAATATTGTGGAATTATCACTATGTGGAGATGTGTGAGATATATACTGATAAGAAGAGTCTCAAATTTACATTCACACAAAAAATAGCTTAATATGTGCTAGCAAAGATAGATAGATCTCATCCTGGATTATGATTTCTCAATCCACTACCATCCCGTCAAGGAAAAAAAGCTTGAAGATTCTCTAAGTAAAAAGGATCCAGCATCTTTATCAATGATCTCAATTGAAAAGGATCCAATATTGATATACTTTAAGTTGATTTAAATGGGAATCATTAAAGGAGGAACATCATCAGTCTTTTCTAAATCGATTTCTCAACCATCCCTCATATAGAAAATAAAGGATGATCAATGAAAAGATGTTGAAATTTTGAAAAGGGTGGAAGCCATTAGAAATGATAAATCCTATGAGTTCTTGATTGATGAAAAAGTATTTTTATGTTTTGTTCGTGATAATATGTACTATTTGATGCAACGGTAAAAAATGAATTTTTTAATGGCACATATAGCTCAACTATATCTATTCACCGAGGAAGCACACAGATGTTTTGATATCTCTATGTGAATTATCAGTGGGAAAATATGTGAAGGGGATTGCTGAATATATGTCAATGTTCCTGGTATAGCAACATGTGAAGGAATAGAGGAAAAAGTCTAAGGGTTTGATAAAAACTCTACCCATCCCATCATGGAATTGGGAAAACATAACCATTGAATTTTTCATTTGACATCCAATGACATATAGAGGAAACAATGATATATGGGTCATTGTGGATCATCTTATAAAGAAAAATCACATTATCAAGATTTTAGAAAACTTATCATTTTTTCAAATTTGACAGATATATATCAAAGAAGTGGTAAGCCTACGTGGAGTACCACAATCTATTGTATCTGATCGAGATCTAAAATTCACCTCGATGTTCTGGAAAAGTTTGCAACACTATCTATGAACTGAACTGAACATCAATAAGTCATATCAAACTCAAACTTGTGGACAATTTGGAAAAATTATTCAGAAAATGGAAGATATTAAGAGAGAATGTTCTATGGACACTAAAAGAGGATAGGGCCAACATCTAGGACTGATTCAATTGTCCAATATGAACAGTTGTCACTAGAGCTTTTGAGTGGCACCATAAGATAACCTTTATTGGAAAAGGTGGAGAACAATGGTGTTTTGGGATGATGTCTGAGAGAATAAGCTGGTAGTACCTGAAATGGTTGATGAAATGATAGAGAAGATGAAAAACATTCAACAACACATTAAGGAAGCCCAAATTCAAAAAAAATGTTCTGAAGAAAATCATCAACGAGACCTTGATATCAAATTTGAAGATATGTTATTTCTATGTATATCTACATCAAAGATAGTCATGAGGTTTATGAAGAAAGAAAAGTTTTGTCCAATGTACATCAGCCCCTTCATGATTCTTGATCTAGTTGCTGATATCGCCTATCAACTAGAACGTCCACCTACAATGTCTAAAGCACACGATGTATTCGATGTGTTACTTTTAAGGAAGTGAATACAATAGTTTTCACATATAATCTCTTTAGATGTGGTATAATTGGGGAATGATATTTCCTTCGAGGAGCAGTCATTAACGATCATAGATCATTGACATAAAGATATACATAACAAGACTACTCTCCTGGCCAGTGTACTATGGTGGAACCATAAGTACAAAGAGGTAACATGGGAACTAGAGGAGGAAATGTATGAAAAATACCCACACATGTTTATGACATTGACTGTACAACATAATATCATGGGAAAAATTTCATAAGCGGCGAATAATGTAACAACCCAATGTTTTATCAATCGAAATTGTATTATTATAATTATGTAATTTAATAACATAAAATCAAAAAAAATTAACTACTAAGTAGTATATAACCTATAAACATAATATTGTCCCTTCTATGGTTTTAAATTTGAAAATCGGACATACACGATTGGGATCAGTAAGATGTTTGGAGTCTGATAAGACAAACAGAATTTTTGGTGAAGAGTAATTGACCGTAATGAATAGTAATGTTACCCTAATGAATATTATCTAACCCTTTTGTATAGTAAATTTTCCATGAAATATTTACCTTACAAATGAAAGTATAGGGAACATTTATCCCTCTTATAAGTGATAATATGATCATATTGGTATATTTTTAAGTCATAAATATATAAATAATAATTGATAAATAATTTAAAAAATAAAAAGGAAATTTATTATCTTAAAATGTATTCATAAATTAATTTTTTTATTTCTTATGTGTTTAAGATAATTTTATAAGACCTTATGTAATTTTGGATAAAATTTAAAATGAGTTATAGTTTTAAATTTTGTAATTTTCAAGTAAATTATGATTTTAATTAAAAATAAAATTAATCATATTTATAAAATTATATTTGAAAAATGGAGTTCATTTTTAAATTCTACATATCAACATATGGTTACGGTAAAATTTTGGGATTTTTATAAAATATTTAAAAATTTTATGAATCGTAAAATACATCAATTTACAATATTTATATGGTATATTTTAATTAAACCATTTTTTGAGTCATGGATGACGTAAGAAACTTTGGTGTCCCAAAAGGCATCACTATTTATTATCTTATGGATAAAAATGTTGTAATGATTAAAATATTAAGAAAACCCTCCTCCCCTAGACTATAAAAACCTCCCACACTCCCCTATTATCTTAAATCTTCTCAGGCCTTATGACTTTCATAAATTCTAACCAAACTTCTCCCCATGATCCTCCCCTATTTCCAGTATCTCATGGTCTCTGAAGATATTTCATGACCCGTCCACCGGGGCCCGTGACGTGACTAACCCCACACCCGCTCTCCATAGGCCAGGGGCTGGCGACTAGAACCAAAGGCGTATTCCCAAAAACTGAGAAGGAATTTACTTTATAAGCTATTAACACACACAACCAAGAAAATATAAAGATACAAATTCATGTCGACTGTTCAAAAATAGAGTATGTACAGAATGAAAAAAGGGTCCAGAATAGAAGCCCAATAGGAAATTACAAGTACAACTGAAATACAATACAACTGAAGAAAGAGAAACAATGTTTCTTGGTCATCCTATATGGCTCCTACCTGATGGGTAGGTATATATCGCCTCCTTATAACTCTAGGTGCACCCGTCTACTCTGCGTACCGACACGCCGTATGGTCCACCTTCAAGCACCGTCCAGTCCTCGTACTCTCAGCCTCGATCAGCGTTGTCTGTCATCTACATCAAACACAACAAGGTGCAGGAATATCCTGTGTAGGGGTGAGTATAACGATACTCAGTATGGACCCCGAGACCCCCAAGGTCTCACAAAATACACCAAAGTTAATCCAAAAAGTCTGAAAAGAATAGATACCCTACTTAGGTATATGCTCATACATATACCAAAGTTTTCAAGTAATCCATCTTAATCATGAATGAACATGGAGGTTCTGACTTACCTCACACAAGGTATATAACTTAAATAACGGTAGTAGAGATGATTAGTTATTACTACTGAATCATCTTACTTCGTAAAAAGGCTTTGCTGCTGACCTGTACAAAGTTGCTGGGAGATGACCCACATAGGATCGATAAGAGTGGACCCACATAGGTTCGATGGAGGTGATCCACACAGGATCGCTAGGCGATGAACCACATAGGATCACTAGGAGCTGACCCACACAGGATGGCTAGAGCTGACCCACAAATAATTGTAAGGTGATGAACCAGAGAGGATCTCTCAGAGCTGACCCACGTAGGATCGTTGGGGGAGACCCACACAAGATCACTAGGAGCATACCAACACAAGATCGCGAGGGGTGACCCACACAAGATTTCTTGGATATGACACACAATGGATCTCTAGGATCTAACCCACACATGATCTCCGGATTATACCCTCACATGATGGCTCAGATCTGACCCGTACAGGATCGCTCGGATCAGACCGACAGAGGATCGCTAGGAACACTCTTCTCGTCACAACCGGCTACTGGGTTTCTGAACTAGGCTTTCTCGTATCCAGGAGAGTCTGCACCCCAAGAAATTGGTTGATTCTCCAACTTCCATGATGTCCCATGAAGAAGTATCTCAAAGGACCGCCTCGTCATAGGGGTCTCAACGCAATAGACGACGCGTCAATCAGATGCCCAGTCTATAAGTTATTATCCTTTTAGTCCTAAGTGCCCGGTTGGATTATTACTCGATCCAACACAATTGTTTCCCATGTTTATACAAAAACTCTAGTTGGGTATACTAAATGGTACAGTCCCAGTCCAAGGTACTCAGCGCCACAGACTGTTCATCAAACAGATGTCTAGTGCCAAAGTTATGGCCAAAAGAGTGTAAATGGGTAGTAGTGTGCCCAGGTCTGGTCTGACATGGTCGGACTGACCTGGCCTGACCTAGACCCGCTGGGTTCGACACAGATGGCCACATGATGTTGAAGGGGGTGTATCATGTGCCCTATAGGGTAGAGGAGGGTTCCGCAATGGCGTGAGACCACGTAGCATCTCGACCGGGGTGGTTCGGCCGGAAGGGCGGCAGTGGCCCGGCCCGGATGACAGTGGTGGTGCAGCACAAATGGTCATGGATCATGTGGTGGAATGACCCAGATAGAGGCGGTGGTGCGGGAAGCAGATCAGCCTAGATAGAGGTGGTTGCTCAGCCTGGATGGCAGTGGTTCGGACAGCGGCTCGGATGGCGGCGGCGAGACACGGGTGGCGCGGCGGGGCTGCGACGACGGTATGATGGGGCTACTGTGGTGGTGGAGAGGGGACATCGTTGAAGGTCACATGGAATATCACTAGAGGTGGTAGGACATGGGCGCAGGCAGTGGAGCGCCTCGGGCTGCGGAAGTCATGGGCGGCGGTGGCGTTTCCATCGTCACCTTCGTCAATTGCAAAAATCGCAGCAATGAAGCAAAACGATGGAGGGGTCGGGCCATTTTTGTTTGGCCCGCACCCTCCACGTTAGAGTGCTAGCAATTGGGTCAACAAAAATAGGATTCATGAATGAAAAACTCTTCTATATAATACGAATTGTGGATCAACTCGTTTTTGTTGATCCGCGATAGCCATGTTTTCCATGAACGAGTAAATTATTCGAGAGAATTAAATAATTTAATAATAACCCCTACCTTGGATTATTCATTGATGTTGGCTCAAGAGGAAGTTGAAGTTGTCGATTTTTGTCTCGTCCACCACACAACTCCAATTTCGGGCTCGTGTGTTGGTTCGTTGTAGTGTAAGATGTTCCTCATTGAAGGGTGTCCCAAGGATGAAGTCAATGTTGGCATTCATTGTTGGCATTCTTCATCCGAGTTCTTTCTCCTAGGTTCTCCAACGCTCTCGCTTTGGCCATTCCATTTCCCCTAATTCCACCAAAAATTAATTAACCAACATTATAGAATATGTTGGCATAATTTCAAATTGGGAAAATTAATTACATAGGTTGGAATAATTAATTATTTTTTGGGTTCCCACAATTAAGGATGGAGTGTGTCCAAGATGTGTCCAACATTTATGAGGGGAGTTCAAGAGGTTTCAAGCATCGGGTGGTCCCCACCATCATAACCTCTAATGGGAGGTTAGTTCAGGTGGTCCCCACTACCATAACCTCTCATGGGAGTATTAGGTCTATTGGTCCCCACTTCTCAACATCCACATGGAATAAAAATAAAAATAAAAGCTACACAATTTAATTTTCATTTTATTTATTCATGAATATGTGAAAAGCTAACATCTACCATTGACCTACTACGGTCGAGATGAATATCTCCTTAGCTGAATACTGGTGCTGCGAGTTCACCGGTGCCCTTAGATTTTAATTCTGATCTCTAGTTCAAATGTTAGAAAATCCAACTCTCACGTTTATAGAACGTACCCGAAATAATGTTCAAAAATTCATTCCAGACACTCTGGGCCTCGGAATCACGCGCCGTCAATTTTTTCAGACTCTTCAAATTCCCATATATTAACAAAATATTTTCATCGAAATTATAGGTCTTTACATTCTCCCCAAATCCTATCTTTAAGTCGATGTAAGCCACAACTCAAACTAGGAAAACAATTGGGGGTACTGAGCACGAATCTGAGCCTCTAGCTCCCTATGCTCTCTTGGAGGTTCACATGCTGCCAGCGAATGCGCACTAGAGCTATTGACCGCCCACGAAGGACCCACTCCTATCGATCCAAAATCTCAACTGGAACCTCCATAAAAGTCTCCCCATCGTCGAAGTCCATCACTTCATGGTCGATGATGTGAGAAGAGTCGTGCACGTATCTTCTCGAGTGGGATTTGTGGAGGACGTCGTGCACTCGGTGCAACTGAGGTGGATGATCTAAGCAGGAATACACCACGACAACTAAAATAAGGACCTTGAAGTGTCTGGTGAATCTCAAAGATAACATGCCGCCTCATCCAAATCTCCATAAACCTCGCCATGGTGAGACCCGTAGAAAGGTGTAGTTGCCATCCTAGAACTCCAGTTGTCTTTGTCTCCTATCAGCATATGATTTTTGCCTACTCTGTGTAGTCATCATCTACTCCTAGATGATCAACACTTTCTATGTGGTAGCATGCACCATATTTGGTCACACTAGTGGTGACTCCCCTAGACCAGTCCAACATAAGGGTGATCTGCAACGTCGCCCATACAACACTACCAAAGGTGCCATATAAATGGTGGAGTGATAACTATTATTGTATACAAACTCCACCAAAGGAAAGTGATCCTCCCAGCTACAACCAAAGTTGAGGACACAAGCACCCATCATGTCCTTGAGGGTCTGAAGGGTCCGCTACGTCTAGCCATCCGTCTGAGGATGGACGTCAGTCCTCAAATGAAGTTGTGTCCCGAAAGCCCCCAACTACCCCTTCCATAGCCGGGATGTAATTCGTGTATCACAATCGGATACAATCGTTGATGGAACTACATGTAGCCACACAATATTCTACACAAAGAGGCATCCCAAGCTCTTTACTAAACATTTCTCTCTAATCAGTAGGAAGTGGGCCGACTTGGTGAGTTGGTCAATGACCACCCAAATGGAGTCATGACCCCTGGATGTACGTGGAAGTCTTGTCACGAAGTCCATGGATATCCCATCCCACTTCCACTCTGGGACACTAATGACTGAACTATGCCTGCTGGTACCTAATGCTCCGCCTTCACTTAATAACATGTGAGGCACCAAGAAACGAACTTTGATACTACTTTCTTCATTCCCAGCCACCAGTGCTGTCATTGGAGATCCTGGTACATCTTCTCCACTCCTGGATGTACCACTAGAGGGGATGTGTGGAACTCCCTCAACACTTCCTCATGAAATGACACTGGTACCATGGTATATCCTCTAAATAGTATGAAGTTCTCCCCACCTTCAGAAAATCCATCAGGTGCATATCCTGTGGATATATGAGCACATCATGCGTCGCAGTCAGCATCGCTACAATACGCAGCCCTGACTCGATGAAGATGTGGATTACTGATTGTTATAGACTGAATGAAATCTTCTCGATATCTATCTACAATCGATATATGTAAAGCATCCAGCTTCTCTTTCACCTCACCTTGTAGCTGTATACCAGACCTCCTACTGAGTGCATCTGCTACAACGTTACCCATCCCATGAGTATAGACTATCTTGAAGTCATAGTCCTAGAGGAACTCAAGACAACATCGTTGTCTCATGTTATGGTCCTTCTAAGAGAATATATATCTGAGACACTTGTGATCAGAGTAGACTGTAAAACATTCGCCTATCAGATAGTGTCGCCACATCTTCAAGGAAAAACCCACTACTGCTAACTCCAGGTCATGGGTAGCATAGTTTTGATCATATTTTCTCAGATATCGAGAACCATATGTGATCACCCCTCACTCCTGAAACTGGACACATCTGAGACCAGTCCCTGATGCGGAAATGTAGACTACGTACCATATTCCCTCCTCTGGAAGCCTCAAAATTTGTCCACTAGTAAGACTCTACCTCATCTCTTGAAAAATACACTAGTATTTCTCCATCCAAATGATGGGTTTCCCCTTCTTCATCAATGATGATAATGTTACTGAAACTCTGAATAAGCCTATCACAAACCTCTGGTAGTATCCATCCAAACCCAGGAAACTCCATACCTTCATCGCACTACTTGGAGGCTCCCAAGAAAGTACCACCTCAATCTTCGCGGGATCCACAACAACTCCATCCTCTGATATGAGATGTCCCAAAAAGTGAACCTCTCAGATCCAGAACTAGAATTTTGAGATATTAGAATAAGGATCATGATCTTGGAGTGTGTCCTATACTACCTATAAATGATTGGCACACTCCACCTTAGTAGCCGAGTAGATAAGAATGTTATCGATTTCCCCTTAGCTGATCAAAGAGGTTGTCAATCCTCGGGAGTGGGTACTTGTTCTTCATGGTCACCTGGTTCAGGCGACGATAGTTCATTACAAATCCTCAAGCTCACATCCATCCTCTTTGGGAACAAAATTGGGGCTACCCATGGTGAAACACTGGGACGGATGAACCCCTTCCCTTGTAAGTCTTCTAGTTGTACCGGCTACTCACGAAGCTCCACAGGAGCCATCCGATACACTCGTGTAGATATTGGTGCCGTCCCGGGGTACAAGTCAATGTAAAAGTCCACCTCTATGCGAGAAGATATACCCGGGACATCATCAGGGAAGACATCATTGTACTGGTCCAATAGTAGATTATAATTTAGACTCTCCACATCAATCTCTCTTAAGGTAAGGCTAGCCAACTGATGAGTGATTGGCTACACTCTCCTTCGGGAAAGTCCATCATGCACTACAAAGGATACCTACACACCGGTGAAGGTAAAAATTGTCTCATCCGTGTGGAAACACCACACGTTGTGCCTCATACAGTCAATCTGTGCATGGACTGTAGATAACCAGTCTGTACCCAAGATGACAGCATATGGCCTTGATGCCACTACTAGAAGATCCTAGCAAAATCTATCACCTCCTAGAGTATGTTCGCACTACAGGAATCGTTGCGTAATCATCGAATCTGCTCCTGTAAAAGTATCTAGTTGTAAGGATCGAACCAAAGACTCCATCGGAATCTCTGATCTCTAAACGAGGGTCATGGTAATAAAATAATGACTGGCACTCGTGTTTATAAATACTGCAGCTAAGGTGGAGTAGACACAGATCATTCCTCGTATCATCTTCGGAGTTCCATGATCATAAGACTAAGATACCTGAAGCTGAGCACTCCAATTTCCATGTGCTCCCTGCGGTCATGGTAAACCTCCTGGTGGTGGTGGCGGTAACATCTGGAAACGTCGTCCTCCACCAGCTGCATGACCAGCTCCTCTGCCATGTCCGCCTGCTCCCTTCACACCTCCTCAGTAGAATCTCTGTCTCTGCCTAGGAATTCATTTGATTATCTATTGATCATCTGTATGGAGGTTCAGATAGTCACAAGCCATGTGATCCTACCTGCCGCATGTGAAACAATGCACGCTCCTGGCATGACTGGCTCCACCTCGGGTTCCCCGCACAACAGATCCTGAGTCATGCGGTCGTCCGCCTATTGGTCTGGTCCTCCTAGACATCTATGAAATTTTTCTGCTGCCAACTGCATAAGAACCTACTATGTGACATCTAGTGGTGGATCTCACTATTGGAGACTACTTAACAAGGAAACTCTTCACTAGTAGGGCTCTCTCTAACACCCTTTCCTACGTCGGGATGCAGAGTGAGATAATCGAAGCCCTGATCTCCCACCTCAGCCCCTCCTCGACGGTCTGGGCCCCAAAGAATGGGTCCCGCCCCATATATGTAAAGTAACATGAGAGGTTAGGGAACCTCATTGAGTACTGATCTACAGTTATGCTACCCTGCTGCAGATAGAGAAGATCCTCTATGAGCACTGTGCGAAGATTCGTAGGGACAAGCTCTGCCCGAAATAGGCTCTCGTATTCTCCCTATAGAAGCATCACCTCATCGTGGACCTAGAGCATCAAGGTCCACAGACTTCCTATTACTGCTTGTAGAAGGCCAGAAGAAAGTATCACCATGAGATCGGCTGGTGTCCCTATCAGTCGGAAGACTCTCAACAGAGCCTCCATCCAATCTTCATCCGCTTGTGGGTTCGTCTCTCCCCTGAACCTGGGTCGCCTCTGGCGCTGGAACTCATGCAATGCAGTCAAGGGGAATGCACCATCAGCTTCTAGGGCTGGTGGCATCAGTGGCCCAACAGGGAAAGGTATCACTCATGCATCCGCTGGTGCCTATAATAGAAAAGGGCCCTACACCGAGGACTCATCGCTCGGTGGGATATCAGTGCCTAATACTCTCGGAACACTCACTGGATGTCTGTGTGGAGGCATCCTAAAAATAAACAGGTTCTCCACGGTCAATACATTATACCTGGTGAGCTAACTCAAAGATTTCACAAAGAAGACTCTTGAAAAAACACACGCAATCAGTGTTTTCATGCATTGAGTAGGAAATCAGAAGTCAGGTTCCTGGTGTATGGATACGTCAGCCACCTCACCATCACTGGATTCCCTAAACTGATAACCACACTCATTACACATAACACTATTTCTGTTAAAAAGAATGATCAGAGTAATGTGCTCAGTGGTAGAACTGACTGCTCGGATACTAATTTGTTACGACTTGTCCCCCGGGGCCCGTGCCTTTACTAACCCCAAGCCCTCCTTCCATAGTCCAGGGGCTGGCGACTAGCACCACAGGCATATTCCAAAAAACAAGGAAGGCATTGCCTTTATAACCTATAAACACAGGCAACCAGCACATAATAAGAAGTGAACACAAGTCAACAGTATAAAAAATGATAAAGTACAGTAAGAAAAAAGGGGCCATAATACTAGCCCAATTGGAAAGTACAAGTACCACTAAAATACAATACACCTAAACAAATAGAGAGACAACTAATGTGTCATCCTCCAAGGTTCATCAATGAAGGGTAGGTAAAAATTGCCTCCATATCACTCCGCGTCCAGCATTCTCCTATGTGTATTGAAACGTCATATGATCCACATCTGAGCATCATCCCGTAATGGTTCTCTCAGCCTCGATAAGCATTGTCTATCGTCTTCACCAAACACAAAAAGGTGCAGGCATAGCCCATGCAGGGGTGAGTATAACGATACTCAGTATAGACCCTAAGACCCTAAAGGTCTCAAAAAATCCACCAAGGATAAAAAAAATGTATGAAAACAACAGCTACCCTACATAGGTATATGCCCATACATATACCTATGTTATCTAGTAATCCTTTTTAATCATGAAGGAACATAGAGGTTCTTACTCGGATCACAACATGTATCTAACTTAGGTATGGTAGTAGAAATGATTTGTTATAAATACTGAATCATCTTACACCATTAAGAGGTTCTGTGGCTGACCTCTATAGAGTCACTAGGAGCTGGCCGACACAGGATCTCTAGGAGCTGACCTACATAGGATCGCTGACACTGACCCACACATGCTCACTCGAAGCTGACCCTCATAGGATCTCTAAGAGCTGACCCACAGAGGATCGCTAGAGCTGACCCACACAAGATCTCTAGGATGTGACCCACACATGATTTCTAGGAGCTGACCCACACATGATCACTGGAGCTGACACACACAGGATCTCTAGGAGCTGACATACACATGATCGCTGGAGCTGACCCACAGAGGATCATTAGGAGAAAACCCACACAGGATCACTATGAGATGACCCACACAAGCTCCCTAGAGCTGAAACACATAGGATCACTTGGAGATGACCTACAAAGGATCACTCAAAACAGACCCGCACAATATCGCTAGGAGCACTCTTCTTGTCATAGCCAACTACTGGGTTTCTGCTCTAGGCTTGCTCGTCTCTCAGAGAGTCTGCCTCCCAAGCGACTTGTAGATTCTAAAACTGGAATGATGTCCCATATAGAAGTAGCTCAATTGACCGCCATTTCATAGGGGTCTCAATGTAATAGACGACACCTCAATCGGATGCCCTGTCTGTAAGTTATTTTCATTTTAGTCCCGAGGGCTGGGTTGGAATCGTGCTCGATCCAACACGACTTTTTCACAACATTATCCAAAACTTCAGTGGGGTATACGCAAAGGGATCGACTCACTACAAGATACCCAGCGCCGCTAACGGTTCATCAAATGGGAACCTGGTGCCAAAGTTATTTCCAAAAGTGTGTAAATGGGTCATAGTGGGCCTGGTTCTAGACCGATCTGGTCGGACCGACCCAAACCGACCAGTCTTGGGCCCACCTGGTTCGGGTCGACCCAGCCTGACCCACTAGGTCTGGCCGGGCCATCGGGCTGCCCGACCCATTGGGTTCAGCACGACCAGTTGGGTGGTCCGGCCCGCTGGGTCCGTCCCGACAGGCCGCAAGGGTGGTAGAGGGTGCTGTGAGATCGTTGAGGGTGTCGCGAGGGCACGGGGCCACGAAGAGGCTTGGTTGGGGAGGTTCAGCAGGATGGGCGGCGGTAGGTTGGACGAAGGCTCAGCCTCGACGGTGGAGGATCAGGCAGCGACCCAACCCGGATGATTGTGGTTTGAGCGACGGCTCAGACGATGGAAACAGGCGGCGGGCGGTGCGGCGGGGCCACAGCGGCGTTGCGGTAGGGACGCGGCAGTGGGGCCGGGGGGCGGCGGGGCGGGCCGTGGTGCAGCGTGAGAAGTTCATGGGAAGGCCATAGGGTGTGGAGCACCGTGGGGTGCATAGGCCACGGGTGGCGGTGCCATTTCCTTCGTTTCCTTCGTCCATTGTGAAGAACACACCAAAGAATAATAACGGAGGAGGTTTCAGGGCCATGTTTTTTTGGCACGTACCATCCGCGTTACAGCGGTAGCAAGAAGCTTAACAACAATAGAAGTTAAGTACAAAAAACTCATTAATTTAATACAAATCGTGGATCAACATGTTTTGGTTGATCCAGGTTTTCCACGCTTTCCAAATTGAGGAAATGAATCAAGAGATTTCAAGAATTGAATAATAACCCCTACCTTGGATTGTTCATTGATGTTGGAGCTCGAAGAAGTTGAAGTTGTCACACTTTATCTTGTCCACCACACACCTCCAATCATGTGCTCATACGTTGGTTCTTCATAGTCAATGACGTTCCTCATTGAAAGGCGTCTTGAGGAAGAAGTCGAAGTCAGCGTTCTTCGTTGGCATTCTTTGTTGGAGAGATTTCTCCCATATTCTCCAACGCTCTCTCTTTTGCCATGATTTTTCCCCCAATTTCCCATAAATGAATTATCCAAAATTATAGAATATGGTGGAATAATTTAAAATTTGTATAGTTAATTACATAGGTTGACATAATTAATTATTCATTGGGTTGGAACAATTTTGGTTGGAGGGAGTCGAAGAGGTTTCTCACATTTATGAGGGGAGTTCAAGTGGTTTCAAGCCTCGAGTGGTCCCCACCATCATAAACACTCATGAAAGATTAGTTTGGGTGGTCCCCAAAACCATAACCTCTCATGGGAGGTTTAGGTCTGGTGGTACCCACTTCTCAACATCCACATGGAATAAAAAGAAAAATAAAAGCTACACACTTTTTTTTTATTTTTTTCTTTAACGAATATGTGAAAATCTAACTTCCACACTCGACCTAATGCGGTCGAGGTGAAGGTATCCTTAATTGAATACTAGCACTACAAGTTCAACGGTGCCCTCAAATTTCAATTCCGAGAACCGGTTCAAATGTTATAGAAACATTCTCACACGTTTACTGAACATAACCGAAATAAAGTTCATAAATTCATTACGGGCACTTCGGGCCTCAGAATCACGCCCCATCAATTTTCGCAGACTCATAAAATTCCCATATATTAAAATAATATTTACATGTAAATTCAGGTTATTTAAAAGATGAACCAATCATCCCCCTTAAGAGGCTCTCAAGGAAGATTAAATCAAGTTGTAAATTCCACATTTCTTTTCTTTCATTTTCTTTTTATATTTTGTTATTCTATTTTTTTCTAAAATATAATCATCAAAATGGTATATATAATCCATTAACATAAATTTACATGAATTAATTATTATAATGGGATAATTAATTATAGTCTCTCATTTCCCATTCTTTTATATGAACGAAATGAACACACCGTCTGAGATGTTTTAATTTATCACATTAAAATACATCATGTTATCAATTTGTATAATCGTCTACAATTTGGTCATGAAACCATTTTTATGGATTAAATATACTATTAAATATTAAATTTTTCTTATGTGATGTTCTGTAATACCTTTCCACACATGATGTAAAATAATAATACAAAACAAGTTAATTATGAGAAACATTTCATAATTAATCCAAGTGTATAACATTAATGTTCAATATAATGATTCACCATCATGCCAAATAACCAAATGAATTTTATAACCCTGTAATTTTATATATGTTTACAAATGTCATATAACATAAATTCTATAAAACTATAATAATCATACATGTTTATCTAAATAGATATATAAGTCAACCAATCATTAAATCCAAGGAAGAAGACTCTCCCAAACAATGAAATTGATCCTCTTAACTCATCAAAAAGGACATGAATGAACATAACATGGTAATAGTAAATCAATAAAATTTAGTGGAGGTTCTGGAATTATTAATTAATGAACCTATGTTTATTATTCAGGTTATGAATATCATGCGGATAACACCATCAGTCTTAGGGTAAGTGATTCTACCCAAACCTTGAATATTCTATAAGGTTATTCTTATAATCTATTTACCCAAATAAAATTTTATATTATGTTTATGTACTTCTCATAATTGATTTTTATATGGCCAAAATCATATATTATGATCCATTAATCATTATATATCAGGTATATACATGCATTTAAGTTATTTTCTCCTCAATACTTCCCGATAAGGAAACCCATTTTATGGGAACATCTTGATATCATACCCAATTTCAAATACACTATACAATATGTTTGTAATAAAGAATTATATTTATAAAACCAATATTTTTATCATTAAAACCTTCCTAGTTCACATCTGGATTTATATATTATATTAATCTTTTTTCTGTAAATTATCATTGATATTTTCATTAAACTGTACTATAATGTTTGGATTTTAATGTTTATTAAAAACAATTTTATATGTAATCAATTCTATTTTGAATAAAATATTATTCTATATTCCTATTATTCCTTATTAATTTTTATTATTGATTTAATTGTTTTTTTGATTAACACTTTTATGATACGCCCATTCATTATGCATTATGACATGATTATGAAACTCACTTCTTTCAGTAGGTACCATTATGTTTATGTATGATTGATTATGTATAATTATTTTTTTATAAAAAATATTCATTATCATTTTAATATGGTTGTTCCAAAATATCTCTCCGATGAATTGGGTAAATCTAACCCTTGTGAGACATTATGTGCAATGGTCATGGTGATTAGCCTTGACTCATGAAACCATGTGCAACCATCTTTATGGTAAACCTATAATTGTGCTCCATTATGTGAAATGAGTGTTGAATCATGCTAAATTCATGTTTTATGTTGCTTCAAAATTACTATGAATTCATGTTTATATAATCCCATGTTTATATGTTGTGTTTCCACATGTTCCATTCCTTTTTCATTCATTACTCCATACCTTCTAACCCATGTGCTAATGTTTTATTACAATGATTTTCCCTTACTAGGCTTTTAGATCATCCCTTTTTTCATGTTGTCCACAAGTTTTCTTAAAAGTATGTATTGTCACAATTAAAGTTAAGAGTTAATTATGAAGATTAAATAAATAAATTTTTAATTTAGTCCCATGTATTATGTCTTATGTACATAGTCTTCAAAGACACTTGACTTTACAATCCTTAGCTTGAAATATGATGTTTTATTATGCTTAAACCATGTATTGTTATCTGTAAAAGGATAGGTTCACAATAAAAATATCCAGTGAATATGGATATATGAATCTAGATATCATAAATTAAAAAATCTAAAAATTTCATCACAACCTATTATCCTCTAAATTTTTCTTCTTCACCCAAGTCACACACTAATAGAACTCGTTGAAATAACTACCCAAGTTAGGGTCAAGCCCTGCAATCATTATACCCTTATAGGATCCACATGATTATTCACCCCAAGAGTTATCTGTGTAGTCTAACTGAGTAGTTTTATGAAGGAATATATAGAAAAATCCTCATGTTTTTTAAATGTAATAGAAAAAACATCAGTTAAATTCTTGAATCGCTTCCCTTCTTAGGATAGATTAATGGAATTACACAGGAAGAATATATAGTAAAACACGGTTTAACCTACTATTATTTGTTTAAGAAAATAATCATTTATTTTTTTTGTTTTTAAACAATAATCCCAAGAAACACACATATTTCATGTGAACCGTATATTATTAATATGATTCACCAATATTCCATCATTTGTGTTCTTGGAAACGTGTCTAAAATAGTGGAAAATAAAATATTATAGTGATTTAATTTTAATAAAATTTTCCAAATATAATCATGAACACCAAGAAAAAACCCTTTATCCCCTAGTAACATAGAAATCATCTCATACTTGTGTAGGCTATACATAGAGCACAACATCCATCCGATGATCCACATATATTTTTTCTAAACATATTTTCTAAATCACTATCTACCATAACCCAAATAACAAAAAAAAATTCAATGTATCACAATGATGATTTAATACAAATTATTTATTTAAATCACTAACCACACTTCCTTAATACCACTTTATAATTATATGAACTAGATCACTACATGTAACCAAATCCTATTATTAGTATACCCTAGAGACACCAATGATAGCAATGATTTTTCATGGTTGATGATGTCGATTATTTAAAATCATTATATAATGAGAATAATAACAAAAATAATGTAGTAAATTATAAAAAATATTCTCAAATAGAAAAATATATATTTATAATAATCCATATAAATGTTTAGAATTCTATTCTAGTTATACATTTGTAAAAAGGATCACTTATGAGATGATCACATATATAAATGTATAAAAATTCTTAAAAATATCTTTAATCCCAGACCTAAGGAACCATTTTAATAGCCTAAAAAATTACACAACCATTCAAATGAAACATATACAAATCCCTCTTCCCTAAGACCTCAGTAATGATATTTTACCCTTACCTATGCCATAATATATAAAGCCTACACACATCCATGATAACCTATGTTGGGTTGACTATGATCTCATTAGTATACCACCAATTATTTCACTTGATTATATCCATACCTATAGAAATTTATTCTAAAAAATATGATACCTTCTTCACATGAGATCAACTATCTTTGAGTGAGGCTTCATCAGCATTGGACAACATTCAATTGGAATGAAGAATCCATAGTATATCATAATGATAGATAAATAAACCCTCCAATAATACCCATTTCTTTTTTGGTATACATCAACCATAACCAACCTGGTTATAACTAGTCTACTAGAACTTCCTATTTGAGCATCTATAATTCCTTCCACAAGCTAGCACCCAGTATTTTACCACTACAGTGAGAAGGAAACTCCCATATAGTGGCCTCTCTCTCTCCACCAATTATAGAATATATAATTTGTACCCACTCTATACCAATTCCCATCAACATTATATGAAATATAGTGTTTTTACTATAATATGATTATAACTAAAGTGATTGTGACATTGATTGATATTGGAAGAAACAAGGTGAGGATTTGTTTGTTGTTTTTTATTTTGTTTTCAAAACAAAAATCATCTTCAAATGAATCTGAATTAATATTTTGTATGTTAGGTGTATGCTATTTTTATATACATTGAAATAGGTCTATTTTTTGGAATTGTGATATAAATTATTCATGTTGTGTATATTTGTATGAAAAATAAGGAATATTACGAGATTTATAAGTGTCATTCCTATGATTCTATAATGCTCATTAACAATTTTATAAAATTCAATAACATTTAATGCGGAATTAAATAAATTTTAGAGGTGAAATATAGTCATATGGGTAAAGTAACAATTTATAGGGGTAAATTATGATTTAGTATATGTTATTTTCTATTTTTAAGGGCCATTTTTCAATTCAAAAGGGTTATTAAAATATTCTATAATGGTTATTTCATAGGTAAATAAAGCTCCAAGAATTTAAATGTTTTATTTCTTGGAAAAATTTCATGAATTTTAGAAAAAACTAATTGAAATTGAAAATAAACCATATATGAAACATAATAGATGATTTCTTGTCCAATGACTAAATAAAGTAATCATATGAATTATAAAAGTCAAAATGATTTTTGAAATAAAATTTTTATGGGATGAATATAGGAAATTGTTAAAAAATAATCTATCAGAAATTAGTATTTAATTTTGAATTTGATGCTACTAAAAATATTTACTTCTATGAAAATTTCTTCCATGTGAAGATAATGATGGAGAAGAAAACTAAATTTCTTTTTGGATTGATAAAGTTGGAAGGACATGATGCTTAAAATATAAGCACACAAATTATTATTTTAGAGTGTACCTAGAAATATTCAATAACTAGAATAGATGTAGAAGAATGATTTGGGATGATGTAGTTAAAGGCCGATGTAAATTTAAATTCCATTTAAAAAATAAAAAAAATTAAAATTAAAATATAATTTCATTCATGATATATGAATATGGACTTCCATAAAAGGTAATTATATATCTAAAATGATATATCTAGAAGATTATTTAACAGAATGAAGAAGAATATTTGGTTGCACAGTAACCATATATAGAGGATAATTTTGATGTTATATGAATATAAAGAATAAAAAACTAATTTAATAACAACTCTATGGTTCTTCTATCTTGTTGAAAAAATTACTTATATCAATAAATAAATTTTATATCTTTTTATTTGTCTGAGATAGATATTAACATTCAAGAGAATTATGATTATATTGTGTTCAATGACTAAACATTCTCATTTGTGATCCACATGATGATATTATTGAACTATATTTTCTTTGATGTATATTCATAATTCAAAGTTTTCAATATACATTTTGAGTAGTTAACCCCAAAAAATCTATTGTACCTTTTTTGTGTTTTTCGGTGTTTTTTTAGTAGTCTATATATTTACATTAATAAGTGGATGATGCTTTTTCTACAATAAAAATTGATATAAAATCATGGATTCAACCCATGTTATTTATTTTACACTAATATTGAGGTTCTTTTTAATGTTATATCATATCTAATTTCTCCTCATTTAAGATTATATATTTTATGTGTTAAGATAAATAAGTCCTTTCATTAAATAATTTTTCATTAAATATATTAAATTAAGAAGTGTGAGATGTATACTGATAAGAAGAGTCTCAAACATACATCCCCACAAAAAGTGATTAATAAGTGCTAGTGAAGATAGATAGATCTCATCAAGGATTACGATTTCTCAATCCATTACCATACCGGCAAGGCAAACAAGGTTGCGGATTCTATAAGTCAAAATGATCATTCATCTTTATCAATGATGAGAATTGAAAATGATCCAATATTTTTTGATTTTAAGAGGATAGACATGGGAATCATTAAGGGAGGAACATCATCTATAGTTTCTAAAATGATTTCTCCACCATCCCTTGTGTTGATAATAAAGGATGATCAATAAAATGATATGGAAATTCAGAAAAGGGTGGAAGCGAATAGAAATGGGAAATCCTATGAGTTCATGATTGATTAAGAAGTTTTGTAAGATTTGATCATGATAATATGTATAATTAGATCTAATGATAAAACAAGAGATTTTGAAGGGCACACATATCTCAACCTTCTCTATTCTCCTAGGGAGCACAGATATGTATTGAGATCTCCATGAGAATTATCGGTGGGACAATATGTGAAGGAGATTGCATAATATACATCAATGTTCCTTGTATACGAACAATTGAAGGGCGAGAGTAAAAAGTCTTTGGGGAAGATAAAAACAATACCCATACCAACATGGAAGTAGGGAAACATAACCATTTAATTTTTCATTGGAATTCCAAGGAAATACAGAGGAAACAATTCCATATGGGTCATTGTGGATCGTCTTACAATTAAATATCACTTTATCAGGATTTTAGAGGACTTCTCATTGTATCAAATTGAAAAAATATATATATATATATATCAAAGATGTGGAAAGGCTGCATGGAGTACCACTATCTATTGTATCTGATAGAGATCCTAAATTTACCTATATGTTCTAGAAATGACTCTAACACTCTTTATGCACTTTAATGAACATTTGTAAGGAATATCATTCTAAAACAGACGTCCAATATGATAAAATTATTCCTAAAATGGAAGATATTTTGAGGGAATGTTCTTTGGACATTAAAAGATGATGGGGCCAACATCTTCGATGGGTTCAATTATCCTACAAGAATAGTTTCCACTAGAGAATTTCAGTGGCACCATAAGAATACCTTTATGGGAAAAGGTGAAGATCATTGGTGTGTTGGGATGATGTCAGAGAGAACAATCTAGTTGGACCAGAAATAGTTGATGAAATGGTGGAGACGATGAAAACCATTTAGCAGCACTTCAAGGAAGCCCTAATTCAACAAAAGAGTTCTGCAAAAAATCATCAACGAGACCTTGATATAAAAGTTTGATACATGGTACTTCTATGTATATCTACATCAAATAAATTCATGAGGTTTAAAAAGAAAGGAAAGTTATGTCTAATGTACATCGGCCCCTTTATTATTCTTGATCATGTTATTGATGTAGCCAATCAACAAGCACGCCCACCTACAATGTCTAAAGTACACGATGTCTTCTAGGTATTACTTTTAAGGAAGTGTATAAAGGATTTTTCACATGTACTCTCTTCAGAGGTGGTACAATTGGAGAATGATCTTTCATACGATGAGAAGCCATTGAAGATCGTATATCGTAGAGATAATGTTCTACGTAACAAGACTACTCACCTGGTAAATGTACTATGGTGGAACCATAAGTACAAAGATGTAACATGGGAACTAGAGGAGGAAATGTATGAAAATTACCAACACCTATTTATGACATAGAATGTAAAACAAAATTTCAAGGGAAAAATTTAATAAGGGAAGAATAATGTAACGACCCAATGTTTTATCAATTGAAATTAAATTCTTATAATTATGTCATATATTCACATCATATCACATAAAATGAACTACTATGTACTATATAACCTATAAAGATAATATTGTCACTTCTATGGTTTTAAATTTTAAAATATGACATACACGATTGCATTCAGTAAGATATTTGGGGTCTGATAAGGAAAACATAATTATTGGGGAAGAGTAACTGAACCATATAAATAGAAATGTTACCCTAATGAATATTATCTAACCCTTATTTATAGTAAATCTTCCATGTAAATATTTACCTTACAAATTAAAGTATAAATAAAATTTATCCAGCTTATAAGTTATAATGTGATCATGTTGATATTTTTATTAGTCATAAATACTTAAATATTCATTGATGAGTAATTTAATAATTAAAAAAGAAAATAAATATTCATAAAATGTATTCATGAATTATTATATAATGTCTTATTTTTTTAAGATTATTTTATAAGACCTAATGTAATTTTTGAAAAAAAAATTAAAATTAGTTATCATTTTTAATTTTTTAATTTTCTAGTAAATTATGATATTTATTAAAAATTATATTAATCATATTTATAAATTTATTTTTAAAAAATGGAGTTCAATTTTAAATTATAAATGTAGAAATATGGTTATGGTAAATTTTTCGTATTTTTCTGGTATATTTTATTTTTTTATGAATAGTAAAATATTTCAATTTACCATATTTATACAGTATATGTCAAATAAACAATTTTTCCACTGATGGATGATGTAAGAGACTTGGGTTCGAACACACATGAACATATTAATATTTTTTGTCACAATAATCATCACTATTTATTATATTTTAGATAAAAATAATGTAATGATTAAAATATTAAGAAAACCCTCCTCCTCTCAACTATAAAAACCACCCAAACTCCCCTATAATATTCAATCCTACCGAACCTTGTGAAATTCATAAATTATGACCAAACATATTCCCAAGATCCTACCACACTTCTAATATTCATTGGTCTCTATAGATGTGTCACGACCTGTCCCCCGGGGCCCGTGCTGTGACTATCCTCACGCCCGCCTTCCATAGGCCAGGGGCTGCTGACTCGCACCAAATGAATATTCCCAAAAAATGGGAAAGAATTTCCTTTACCACCTCTATACACACCCATCCAATCACACAACAAGATATTAATGAAAACCTACTATACAGAGAAACAGTAAGTGCAGTAAAAAAAGGGGCAAGAATACAAGCCCAACTGGAAAGTACAATTACAACTGAAATACAATACAAATTAAGAAAGTGAAAAATAGCTACTGGGTCATCCTCTGAGGTTCCTACATAAAGGGTAGGTATAGATTACCTCCTCATCACTCCTTGTCCACTCATCTCCTCCGCGTACCGACACACCGTATGGTCCACCTCCACATACCGTCCAGTCCTGCTACTCTCAACCTCGATTAGTTTTGTCAGTCATCTCCACCAAACACAACATGGTGCGGGCATAACCTATGCAGGGGTGAGTATAAAGATACTTAGTACAGACCTAGATACCCTCATGGTCTCACAAAATCCACCAAGAATAAACCACAATGTATGAAAACAACAAATACCCTACCTTTGTATATGCGCATACATATACCTATTTTATCAAGTAATCCTTCTTAATCATGTAGGACCACAGAGGTTCTGACTCAGATCACCCCATGTATATAACATAGGTATGTTATTAGAGATGATTATTTATAACTACTGAATCATCTTACTCCATTAAGAGGATTTCCTAGTGACATACACAGAGTCACTATGAGCTGACCCACAAAGGATCGCTAGGAGCTGACCCACATAAGATCGCTTGGAGCTGACCCACACAGGATCATTAGGAGGTGACCCACAGAGGATCACTAGAGCTGACTGACACATGATCGCTATGAGCTTACCCACACAGGATCGATAGCAGCTCACCCAGACATGATCACTGGAGCTGACCCACATAGAATCCCTAGGAGGTGACCCACACAGGATCGCTGGAGCTGACCCACAGAGGATCGCTAGGAGCTGACACACAGAAGATCACTAGGAGTTGACCAACATAGGATCGATGGAGTTGACCCACATAGGATCACTCAAGGCTGACCCACACAGGATCTCTTGGTGCTGACCTGCACAGGATCGCTAGGATCACAATTATCATCACATCCAACTACTGAGTTTCCACAGTAGGGATGCTCGTATCTGGGGGAGTCCGCTCCCCAGGCCACTGGTCGATTCTACAACTACCATGATGTCCCTTGAAGAGGTATCTCAATGGACGACCACGTCATAGGGGTCTCAACGCAATAGACTAAGAGTCAATCAGACGCACGACCTGTATGTTATTAGCCTTTTAGTCCATGAGCACCTGATTAGATTCGTGCTCCATCCAACCCGACTGTTTCACAAAATTATCCAAAGCTCTAGTGGGGTATGCTAAAAGGTATTGTCTTGCTCCAAGGTACCCAACATTGATTATGGTTGCTCCAATAGACGCATGGTGCCAAAGTTATGGAAAAAAGCATAAATGGGTCATTGTGGGCCCAGGTCCGGTTTAATCTGGCATGGGCTAACATGGTTCGGGTCGTCCATGATGGAACCGCTGGGTCTAGCCTGACCCGTTGGGTTTGGCCCAGCCTGTTTGGGGGCCTAGCCCACTGAGTATGGGTCGGCTGGCTGCAAGGGGCCGCAGATGGTGCTGCAAGTGTCCGCGAGGGTTACGAAGGGTGCCGCGAGGGCGCGAGACCGCGAAGTGGCTCGGCCAGGGTGGTTCGACAGGAAGGGCGGCGACAACTCAGATGGCGGCTTGACCCGGATGGATGTGGCGGCTCGGAAGGTAGTGGCGGCTCAAGTGACAGCTCAATCCAGATGATGATGGTGGCTGGGCCCAGAAGATGGTGGTTCTGGTTGTGGCGCTGCCCGGATGGGAGCGGCGGCTTGGCCCCAATGGCGGCGGTTCGGGCAGCGACTCGGACGGCAGAGGCCGGCTTGGGGTGGCTTGGCGAAGGCGATGTTTGTTTGGACCGCACGCTCTGCGTTAGAGTGGTAGCAAGAAGCTCAACAACAATAGGAGTAAAGAATTTCAAACTCTTCAATTTAATATGAATCATGGATCAACTTGTTTTGGTTGATCCGTGTTCGCCACAATTTCCAAGAAGGTAGAAATTAATCTAGAGAATTCAAGAATTTAATAATAACCCCTACCTTGGATTGTTTGTTGATGTTGTCGTGGGAATAAGTTGACGTTGCTAACATTCGTATCATCCACCACACACCTCCAATCCTGGGATTGTGCGTCAGTTCATTATAGTCAACGATGTTCCTCATTGAAGGGTGTCCTGAGCAATAAGTCTAAGTCGGCATTCTTTATTGGCGTTCTTCATCAGAGAGCTTTCACCCAAGTTCTCCAACGCTATCTCTTTTTCCAAGACTTCTACCACAATTCCACCAAAAATTAATTAACCAATATAATATAATATGTGGGCATAATTCAAAATTGTGATAATTAATTACATAGGTTGTCATAATTAATTATTTGGTGGGTTGGCACAATTATGGTTATAGGGTGTCCAAGAGGTTTCTCACATTTATGAGGGGAGTTCAAGAGGTTTCAATCCTCCGGTGGTACCCACCATCATAACCTCTCATTGGAGGTTTGTTCAGGTGGTCCCCAATATCATAACCTCTCATGGGAGGTTTAGGTCTAGTGGTCCCCACTTCTCAACATCCACATGGAATAAAAATAAAAATAAAAGCTACCCAATTATATTGTTATTTTATTCTTTCATAGATATGTGAAAATATAAATTCCACCCACGAACTACAGCAGCCGAGGTGAGGGTATCCTTATGTGAATACTGACACGGTGAGTTAAATGGTGTAATAGGATTTCAATTTCAATCACCGGTTCGAAGGTTATAAAAACCCACTAACACCTTTACTGAACTTACCCGAAATAATGTTCATAAATTCATTTCGTCCACTCCGGGCCTCAGAATCACGCGACGTCAATTTTCATGGACTCATAAAATTACCATATATTAAAAAAAATACATGTACATTCTTGGTATTTACAGGATGAACAAATCATCCCCCTTAAGAGGATCTCATGGAAGATTAAATGAAGTGGTTAATTCTTCTTTTAATTTCCTTCATTTTTTTCATATTCTCTAGTTCAATTTTTTTTCAAACCTCTCCTCATCAAAATAGTATAAATAAATCATTAACCAAAATTTTAATGAATTTTATTTATTCTAATTAGACAATTAATTATCATCTCTCCTGTCCTTTTATTTTATACGAATGAAATGAAAACACCATTCGAGATGTGTTAATTTATCACATTCAAGGACAATAGGATATCATTTTCATTTACCATAAACAGTTCTGGTCATGAAACCATTTTTATAGATGAAAAAGACTATTCAATATTTAATTTATTGTATGTGATGTTCTGTAATCTCTTTTCACATACGATGTAAAATAATAATACAAAACATGTCAATTATGAGAAAAATTTCAAATTTAATCCAATTGTTTATCATTAATGATCAATATAATTCTTCAACTTCATTCCAAATAACCAAATGAATTTTATAAACATGTAATTTTATATATGTTCACTATTTTCATATAACTTCAATTATATGAAACTATTATAATCTTAAATTTATCAGAACAGATAAATATGTCAACCAATCATCTAAACCAAAGAATCAAACGCTCCCAAACAATGAAATTGAACCTCTTAACTCATCAAAAAGGACATGAAAAAACATAAAATGGTAATAGTAAATCAATAAAATTTAGTGGAGGTTCTGGAATTATAAATTAATGAACCTAATTTTATTATTCAGGTCATCAATATCATGTGGAAAACACCATCACGCTTAGGGTAAGGGATTCTACCCGAACCTCCTATATTCCTTAGGGTTATTCTTATTCACTATTTACCCAAATAAAATACTATATTATGTTTATGAACATCTAATAATAGATGTTTATATGTCCAAAATTAGTTATCATGATCCATTAATCATTATATATCGGGTATATACATGCTTTTCTGTGATTTCCTCCTCAACACTTCTCGATAAGAAAACTCATTTTAAGGGAACATCCCGATATCATACCCAATTTATAATAAACATTAAAATATGTTTGTAAAAAACAATGATATTTATAAAACCAGTATTTCAATCATGAAAACCGTCCCTATTCACATCTGTTTTTAAATATTATATTATTCCCTTTTCTATAAATGAACATTGATATTTCATTAAACCATACTATAATGTTTTGATTTTAAAGATTATTAAAAACACTTTTCTGTGTTATCAACTCAATTTTGAATCAAATATGACCATATATTTCAATTATTCCTTATAATTTTTATTCTTGATATAATTCTATTTTTTCATGAACACTTTTATGATACGCCCATTCATTATGCATTATGACATGATTATGATACTCAGTTTTTACGCAGGTACCCTTATGATTATGTATGATTTATTATGTATAATTATTTATGTATAATGAATATTCATGATCCTTATAATAATGGGTGTTCCCTAATATCCCTCCAATGCATTGTGTAAACCTGAGCCTCATGAGACATTATGTGCAATAGTCATGGTGGTTAGACTTGACTCATGCTTCTATGAGAAAAGGTCATTGTGGTTAACCTACAATTGTGCTCTTATATGGGAAATGAGTGTTGAATCATACTAAGACTATGTTTTATACTACTTCCACATTACTATGAATTCGTATTTATATGATCCCATGTTTATATGTTGTGATTCTTCTTGTTCCATTCCTTTTACTTTCATTATGCCATACCTTCTAACCAATGTGCTAAAGTTTTATTACAATGATTTTCCCTTACATGGCTTTTAGCTCATCTCATTGTTCATGTTGTCCAAAAGTTTTCCTGTAAGGATGTATGACCAAAATTATAGTTAAGAGTTATTTATGTATATTAAATAAATTAATGTTTTATTTAGTCCCATGTTTTATGTTTTCTATACATAGTCTTCCAAGACACTTGACTTTAAGATCCTTAGAATGATATAATATTGTTTATTATGCTTAAACCATGTAATGTTATATGTAAAAGGCTAGGTTCACTATAAAAATTTCAATATGAATATAGATATATTAATCTAGATATCATAAATTAAAAAATCTAAAAAACTCATCACAACCTATTAACATCTATATTTTTCTACTCCACCCAGGTTACACCCTAATAGATCTCTTTGAAATAAAAACCCAAGTTAGGGTTAAGGCCCTCAATCATTATACCCATGTAGGATCCACATGATTATTCACCCCAAGAGTTTTTTGTGTAGTTTAACTGAGTAGTTTTACCAAATAATATATTGAAAAACACTCATGATTTTATTTAATATAATAGAAAAAAAAGACTAGTTAACTTCAGGAATCACTTCCCTTCTCAGGATAGATAAATAGAATTACACATTAAGAATATATAGGAAACCACTTTTTAAGCTACAAATTATTATTTAAAATACTAAACATTTATTTTTTTAGGGATTTAATCAAAAATCACAAGAAACACACATATGATATGTGATCCCTATATTCTTAATATTATGCACCAATATTCTATCATTTCTGTTTGAGAAAAGAGTCTAAAATAGAAAAAAATAAAATCTTATACTAATTTAATTTAAAAAAATATCCAAATATATTCATGAATACCAAGAAAAAACCGTTATCCCATAGTAACTTGGAATTCATCCCATTATTCTGTAGGCTTTACATAGAGCACCACATCCATCTCAGGTTCCACTTATATTTTTTCTAAACATATTTCCTAAATCACTATCTTCCATATCCCAAATAAAAAAAATCATTTTATAAGAAGCATGATTTAATACCAATTAGTTATATAAATCACTAACCACACTCCCTTAATACAACTTTATAATTATATGACCTAGATCACTGCATGTAACCAAATGAAATTGACAGTAAACCCTAGAGACACCAAATATAGAAAATAGTTTTCTTGGGCGATGATGATGATTCTATAAAAACATTTTATAATGAAAATAATAAAAATAATAATGGATTAAATTATAAAAAATAGAAACAAAACGCCAAACATACATGTAAAATAATCCATATAAATGTTTATAATTCTATTCTAGTTATACAAAAGTAAATAGGATCACTTATGTGATGGTAACATATATACATGTATAAAATGTCTTAAAAATAACTTTAATCCCAGACCTAAGGATCCATTTGAATAGCCTCAAAAATTACACAATCATTCCAATGAACCATCTACAAATCCCTTTTCCCTATTAACTCAGTAATTATATTATTCCCTTACCTATGTCATAATAAATAATGTCTGCACACATCCTTAGGGGCCTATTTTTGGTTGACTATGATCTCATTAGTATACAAAAAATTATTCCACTTGATTATATCCATAAATATAGAAATTTATTCCAAAAAATATGATACCTTCTCCAATTGAGCTCAACTAACTCTCAGTGAGGCTTCATCAGCTTGGGCGAACATTGGATTGGAATGATGAATCCATAGTATATCATAATGATATATAAATAAACCCTCCAATAATACCCCTTACACCCTTGTTATACATAAACCATAACCAACCAGGTTATCACTAGTCTACTAAATCATCCAATTGGAGCATCTATAATTCCTTCCACAAGCTAGCCCCTACATTTTACCACTATAGTGTTATACAAACTCCCATATAGTGGCTTATCCTTCAACCAATTATAGAATATACAATGTGCACCCACTCTATACCAATTCCCAACAACATTAGTTTAAATATAGTGTTTTTACTATAATTTGATTAAAACTAATGTGATTGTTTCATTGGGTTATATTGGAATAATCAAGGTGTGGATTTGTTTACTGGTTTCTATTTTGTTATAAAAAATCATGTTCAAATGAACATGAAAAAAAATATTTAGTATGTTAGGTGTATGATTTTTTTATATACATTGAAATAGGACTGCTTTTTTTTGGAATTGAGATATAAATTATTCATGTTGTGTATATTTGTATGAAAAAGAATTAAAATTCTGAGATTTATAGGTGTTATTCCTATGATTCTATAATGTTCATTAACAATTTTATAAAATTCACTAATATTTTAAGGGGAATTTAATAAATGGAAGAGATGACCCATAGTAATATGGGTAAAGTAACATTTTATAGAGGTCAATTATTATTTAGTATAGGTTATTTTCCATTTTTAAGTGTCATTTTACAATTTAAAAAGGATATTAAATGATTTCATAATGGTTTTTTCTCTGGTAAATGAATTTCCAAAAATTTAAATGTTTTAATGCTTGGAAAAAATCAAGAATTTTATGAACAACTATTTGAATTTTAAACAAAGAAAATTATATGATACATATTAGATGATGTCTTTTCCAATGAGTAAATAAATTAATCATAGGTTATATAAAAGAAAAAAATGATTTTTGGAATAACATTTTTATGGGATGAATTCGGGAATTTGTTGAAAATCATCTATCCGAAATTAGAATTTAATTTTTAATTTGATTCTACTAAATAATATTTACTTCAATGAAAATTTCAGCTATGTGGAGATAATGATAGAGAAGAAAACTATATTTCATTTTGGATTGATAAATTTTGATGGAAATGACGCTAAGAATATAAGAAAAAATATATTATTTAACAGTGTACCTAGAAAAATCCAATAACAAAAATAGATGTCGAATAATGATTTGGGATAAAGAAGTGAATGGTCGATGTATATTTATATTCCTTGTGAAAAATTAATTTAAAATATAAATAAATATATAATTTCTTTCATGATATATGTATATGGATTTCAATATAAATTAATTATATATCCAAAAAATATATCAAGAAGATTATTTAACAGAATTAAGAAGATGTAGTTTAACAATAACCATATATAGAGAATACTTTTGACATTATATGAAGATGATGTAGAAAAAAATAATTTAAAAACAACTATATGGTTGTTCTATCTTCTGGATAACATTATTTATATCAATAAATAAATTTTATATCATTGTATTTGTGTGAGATAAATATTCACATTTAGGAGAATTGTGTTTATATTGAGTTCAAGGACTAAACCATATAGTTTGTGATACAAATGATGATATTATTGAACTATATTTTCTTTGATGAATATGCATAATTCCATGTGTTGGATACACATTTTGAGTAGTGATCCTAAAAAATTATATTGTACATTTTTTTGTTTTTGGTGTTTTTTTAGTGTTCTAAATATTTACATTAATATGTGTATGAGGATTTTTCAACCATAAAAATGGAAATAAAATCAAGGATTCAACCCATTTTATTGATTTTACACTAATATTGAGGATCTTTTTATGGTTATATCATATTAGATTTCTCCTCAATAACGATTGTATATTTGATGTGTGAAGATAAATAATTCGTATCATTAAATAATTTTTCATTAAATATATACAACTAATATTGAAAAACATAATTCCATGAAAAATAACAGGATACAATATTTCTTTAAAAAAAATAATACATATATAATGATCAAATTATACCTTCTTTATCATTAATCAGTCTAGATGTTATAAAGGCTAAAAAAATTGATTTATTTTTTCTATTGATGGGGTTTCTATGATATAAATTTATAGAAATAATATTGAAATATATTTCCATGATTAGAATACCATTATGTAATATCTCATTGAGAATGGATTTTTGAAGGTAAAAGGGATGACATAAACGAAGGGAATATGGGAAAAATAGAATAAATCATTGAAAGTAATACAAAGGTGATTCATGGTATACAGTATATTTATAGGTTGAAGAATGAAGGCCTAAAAATTATGGTGGATAAAATAGGAGATATCGTATTAACTAGATTCATTGAGATATTGGTTTCCTCTAGATGTTTAGGGTAAAATTTGGTGGATACAAATATTTTTTATAAGAAACTATACATTTTAATCGGAAATTATGATACAAAAATACTTACGCTTATAAAGGATGATATTGGGGATCTTTTTCTAGATGATTTATATAAATTTCATAATTAAATATGTGATGAATAAGGGAAGTGTATTAGAAAATATTGGTTATTTTGAAAGTAAAATTATCTTTAATTCTTATAAAAATATCTTTCTATGAAATAAGTAGTTTCGGAAAATAAAAATAATGATAAATAATGTGATATTTTAGATATGTTTTACAATCTCATGAGAGTCATCTATATAATTTTACAAATTGGAAAAAAAAATTGGAATGTTCTTTGGATTTTCTTCAATTATAATTAAATTAGATACATATTATTTAATAATTTAATGTTGAATAGATATGATGTGAGTGAAAATTAGGATTAGAGGCCAAGTCTATCCTCCAAGAAGAGAATAGAAAAATCAGTTAAATAAGTGCTTTCTTCAAAAGGTGAGGATATGAATTTCTA
The DNA here is from genome assembly GCA_963277665.1 of Viscum album. NCBI lineage: Eukaryota > Viridiplantae > Streptophyta > Magnoliopsida > Santalales > Viscaceae > Viscum > Viscum album. Next base: position 1,371,238,835 of record OY728136.1, read on the forward strand.
TAAATTTAAATATAAAATATTCTTATCAAAGATTAAATATTTTGAAATATGTTGAGAAGTAGAGAACTCTAAGGTAACACATCATATTTATGAAAAAACACCTAATTTTTAATGTGAATAAGTAAGAGTTCACTAACAATGAATTTAGTGATGTTGTGTGTGATAAAGAAATCGAAATGAAATTCATGATGAAGTGAGAACATAATGAGTATTTTAAAATATATCAGTTATTTTGAAAGGGATAAAAATATTTATGAAATAAAATAAATCAATATGAATAAAAAATAATTTTCATTATAATAAAGATTAAAGGATGATGGAAAATATTTATATATAGAAAATATTTATCAACAAGTTTAATACTGTGAAAATTAAAATGGAATAATGTGATGAAATCAAGAATAATGACCTTGATATTTTCCAATTGAATTTGAAATATATTGGGAAGGAATTGGAAAATGATAAATTCAACTGAAAAAATTCTATTCAAAACGTTTTATAATGTTAATTGATGTAGGTTATGAAAGGTGTTGAGGATTCAAAATTTGACGAGTCGTATGTTGACCTATAAAAATAATATAAAAACATTGAATATAATAATTAAATCATTTGGGGATGTTTGAGTTGAATATATAGTGGAATAAAACCATTTCTGTGGAAAGAATATATTATAAAAAAATTAGAATGTCTAGTTATAATGATGTGTAATGGAGAGAATCTAATTGGTGATTCCAAAAAGGATGTAATAAATCATCAATTAGATATGTATGTTTTGATATTTTACAGTAATTATTTTCTAGAAAATGTATTAGAAAATTTTAATCAAATGACGAACGAAGAGTATGTGTCAGGTTTATGATAACAAGTCTATTATATAAGGAAATATTATATTTTGGATACTATTGGAAGTTTGTAGGCTTTAGGAATTAAGAATGGATTTTTTGAATAATTTAAAATATTTTTTTGATGTTAGAAGGTTTGGTAGTAAAATTTAATGGGTGAGTCACACCCCAGAAATTATAAAACATCAGATGAAAAATAAAAACTTTGGACATAATATTGAAAATAAATTTCAATAATTCGATAAATTTTAGGGATTATGTGACCAAATGGGTCACTTTGTATAAGGAAATATAAATATCCTACCATCCCAATAAATTATTAACATCATTCATAATAATTCTAAAAAGTATAAAGAAAAATTTATGTAGAAGGATATTATTGTGTAATTATCACATAATGTGTATAAAATGGAACAACTATCAATTCAAGATGGTTCTTGTTTTTAAAAATGAAAAGATAAATAATTTTTTTGAAGGATATTGAAAAGTATAAAAGTGGATGTGTGAACATTGAAATTTTTTAGAAACATAGTATCCAATAGGTTTTTCAACAAAAAATTGAAATAATAAATTGACATTCATGAATGAATTATATGTTGATGGGATAAATGATATTCTCTTAGGTGTATCTCATTTTAAGTGATTAATGTAATAAATAGTTTTTTTAGAAAGTTGTATTCTTGGTTAACTGTTTTAAATATGGATCTATAATAAAAATTAGATGGAAAATTATGGAAAACAGGTATCAGGTTGCTGATGCTAAAAATTAATGATACACAATTTTGAATGAATTGAAACAGGTGTGTAACCAATGTATTAGTTGTCCTTCCCAAAATGAGAATTGAAATTTTACATAAGAGGGAATTTTTGTGACATAGACATTCAAAATAGTTAGAGATGTTTGATGTTCTCAATATATCAAATGTGGAATAATGATAATTATAAACACAATAATGTTGATATTAAATAATCTCATCTATTTGAGATTTTATATTCATAAATTTTTTTCCCTGTTAGGATATAATGAGAAAAAATATATATGAATTTTATTTCCACATATTTTTAATTTACTAATATTATCTATATTATGATGATGATTTATTAATCAGAGGAGTCCTGAATGTCCAATAATTAAAAAAATAAGTGATAAAAAACATTAATTTTCCCAGAAAAGACATGAATTGATAATGGTGAAGTATATACAAGTTGATTTTTTGAATCATATCACGAGAAACATAGTATTCACCATGAACATAGGGAAACATGCACACTAAAATTATATTTTTTTTTCAAAATGGATGAATGGATGCTCAATGAGGATATATCATAACATACTATTTAATTATGATACTTCGTAGTATTTCAAGAGACACATTATTACTACACTAATTCACATTCAAGGTCATTTTTTAAACAAGAAAAATTTAGATACGTCACAATTAATGATTTTTTCTATTATTTCCCTATGTTTTGAATATTTAAGGGGTTCTTGGAGCCCATGTATAATAATAGTGAAAGAGGAAAATATGTTGAAGAATTATTTGAGAATATTTGATGGAATACTCCTATGTAATCCTATAAATGGAAGTGTATACAACTTTTATAACTAAAAAACCTAATTTTTTTATAAACTACTGATTTAATGTTATTGGACAACTGAAATATTGATATCACACAAAAAGAAGCATGTTCAATAATTGATTTTAATGAAGCCGTTTTTTGAGGAGTGAAAGGATGATGATACATATATTTCAAATAATGATGGGAAATCCCAATCAATTCATTCAAAGTTAGAAAATATGGTGGAGTTTTATAACTTTTTTATATAAAATAGAAAAAAAAATGTTTAGATAATAATAAATTTTAGGAAAACAAGTAATTCCTGATTATTTTCACATGTTTCACCAAGAGATCTGAAAGAGGAATTGGAGGATCAAGTGTGGGTTGACTACATGAATGAATAGTTTCATATCATAAAAAATATTGCAAAATAGAAATAGGTATTAAACCATGAAAATAATAATTTATCACAAAAAATTAAAATTTTCAAAAAAAAATATGAATGGAAAAAGATAATATGAAATTAATATGGAAAGACTTGTTTACAAAGGGTTATCAAATGATTGGGGAATGGATTTTAGTGAGTTATTTACACTAATTTCTAAAATAAAGACCATTAATTTGATTCCATCTATTACATCATAGAGGTGATACATGATCTTCCAAATAGATTCCAAGTCAAATATTGAGTCAATAAGGTTTCCTAATGACCTTCCCATTCCTTCATTTTTTTAAAATCATAGACACTCTATCTTAAGGAGAATATCTTTTTCCCTATGTTTTATCATTATAAGTAAATTTTTCTTCCTCAGGAAAAATTTATCCTTACAATAATTTAATTGTACATATCTTAGTCTTTCTAAACATGTCACATTTTATTTATAAGTGTAAAATTCGGTTTCGTATCTAAACCCTCATAATCATCTAAATAATTTTATATAGAGAATTCTGTTTCAGGATCTGAATTCCAGTTCTAAATTCCTCTGAATTCAGACTCTGAATTATAATGAATTCATACTCTGAGTTCTCTGAATTCAGACTCTGAATTCTTCTAAATTCAGAATCCGAATTCTCATGAATTCAGATTCCAAATTCCTATGAATTCGGACTACAGGTTCTTTCAATTCAGACTGCAAATTCTTCTGATTCCAGACTCTAAATTCTCATGCATTCAAACTATGAACTCTTATGAATTCAGACTTCGAATTATAAGAAATTCAGACTCCGAGTTCTCTGAATTCATACTCTGAATTATTCTGAATTCAGACTCCAAATTCTCACAAATTCAGATTCCGAATTCTTATGAATTCAAACTCCCAATTCTACTGAACTCAGACTCCTAACTCTACTAAATTCAGGCTCCAAATTTCCATGAAATTGACACTCTGAATTCTATAGAATTAAGGTTACAAAATCATTGTAAAATAGAATCAGAATATCCTTGTTTAATAGACATTGAATGGTATTTTGTTTATACTCTGATATTTTATTTATCCTTAGACACTAAATAATGGATTTGTTCAAGAAACAATATTATTCATACACTTTATATAGTTGTGAAATGTTGTCGTACATTCTATTTCTAACTTACTATTGTTTGAGTAACACATGTACAGGTCCCTCCACGATTCAAGGAAAAATATTACCATTAGAAGAGGGAGCCGACCATTAGAGATGTGCCTATAAATAAAATCTAATTTGAACGAGCTCAGTACGATTCTATAACTCTAGAGATTACGTAATGTTGAAGTGATTTATATGGAGAGACTCTCGTGCTATGTGCATACTGAACATCTTGTTCAGATTTATTTTTGCAACTCTAAATGTGGCTGATTACATTTGAGGGATTCCGGGGATAGGAAGACAGAGGTGCTGACAACCTTAAAGCTCATGGACTTCCTTGCCGAGGAAGACAGAGGTGCCAACTACCTTAAAGATTGTGGGCTTATATAGATAGCAAGATAGATTCTGATATTTCTATCGAGGGATTGCCCTGTTGTGGGTAAGCCATACTTTCTTGAAAGAATAAATCAAGGGACCTTTATACAAGGTTGTTGGATACACTTCCCTTTGGGTTAAAGGATTCTACACTTGTTACATGTAATGTTTCGTGTTTATTTTCTACTATACTTGGATTGTTAAGGAAAGTATAACTATCATATATATCTAGTTTTTTTCGACTCTGATTACTGAGATTATATATTCTTTATTGTAGAATCTTTTACTTGTAATATTTTCTTAATTTTCATTTCAGGAACCATATTTCCTATATCTTTCAAGTTTGTAGAACTAAGAGGTCTTGTGAATTTACCTTGTTTAAATTTGTTAAACACATTTTCGCTTATGGTTAAAAACAAAAGTTTTTATACTAAATTTAAAGGTTTCAAATGGTTTTTTAATGTATAAAATCCCCCCCCTCTTGTATATTGAGCAACTAAATTCTTATTTCCATCCTACAATTAGTATCAGATGTGGTCTCTGAAATACTTATATTCACATATATTTTTTCTTGATCTTGTTTTTCATTGTTCTATTTTTTCCTTGATTAGTATATTTTTATCCTTTTTTACAAACATTTATTGCTAACTAGTTTGTGTGGAAATATTTTTTCAAGATGATAGGAATGAATGTTGGTCGATTGATAATCCAAATCCTACTAGACCACCTATTTTTTATGGGAATGATTATGAATATTGTAGAGATCACATGAAGATATTTGTTACCAATACTGGAGTAGATAATTTTGTTATGCTTACTAGAAGATATAAAATCCCAGACAATGACATAAGTACTTTCACCAATCAAGAAAATCATGAATATCAACTGAATTATAAGGTACGCAATACTTTTATATGTTTCATGACCACAAATATATATAGCCATATTTTCTCTTGTGAAGCTACAAATTGTATTTGGAAGAAGCTTGAAGTAACTCATTTTGGAACATCTAAAGTCATTGATAATAGAAGATCTATCCTTAGAGCTATGTATCATGGTTTTTTCTTTCCTTATAGAGAATCAGTGTCTAAGGTACAATAGAGATTCATTACTATTGATAATAGTTCACAATATATGGTAGAAAAAGGATTAGATGATGAGTCACTTGTGGAGAAGATCATAGACATCATGCCAAATGAGTGCGAATCTAGGTGGAAATCTTTAGATGAAAATAGAAAAGTTACCATGATTTCTCTTGATGAACTCTTTGGAACTCTTTTTCAACATGGAACTAGAATGAAAAGAGATGCTAAAAATATAATGAAGAAGAATGAAAATAGCAGTGTTTCTTTTACAACAAATTCAAATTATATGCAAGCTAGTACTCTTGAGATAGTTACAAGATCCAAATCTAATAAGGTTGTTATTAAATCCGAATCTAGTGGGACAGAATCTTAAGAAAATGAATTTGCCAATTTTTCTCGATGAATGATCAAGATTTTTGGACATAAGAACATTCAATCTAGAAGCAAGAAGAATGAAATGAAAGATAAGAAAGACTCAAAAGTCACTTGTTATGAATGAAAATGATCCGGACATATAAGTCCATTTTGTCCAATGCATAATAAAAATGATAGAAAGGAAAATCATTATAAGAGAAATAAAATTAAGTACTAAAAAGTTAAGGCTAAGAATGTTTTGAAAGCTAATGAAACCTGGAGTGCCAGTGGTGGTGACTCATCAGATGAATCCTCAGAGTATAAATATTCTAGACAGAAGAATCTTGGTTTACAAGCCAGACTACCTATTGAAAATCATTGTTTAATTGAAAAGGTACACAATCCGGAATCAATCACCAATATATCTACGAATTCAAATTATAGTGACATTAAATACTATGAGTCATCTAATAATGAATATTCTTCTAATAAAGATAATAATTTACCTGTATATGAAAAAGTTTATAGATTTGATAAACTCCTTGAGAATGATAATTCAAAACTCAATTTTTTTTGATAAAGAAAATTCTAGAATTACTATTCTTACTAATGAAATATCATATCTTTCTTAATATAATGATAAGAAAAGGTTTGATTTTCAAATTATTTCTAAAAAACATAAGGAAGTTAATTCTAATAATGATAAACGTTCTAAGGATCTAGGAAAAGTAATTTCTAAGAATGTTGTTTTCGAGTCTAACTCTAGTGCTAAAACTAATTCATTGGAAGATAACAACATGGTTATTAGACTAAAGATAGAAATATTTTCCTTGAGGATGTGTTTATAATACTTCACCTTAGGGATGGAAGACATTGATATAATGCATTCCCAAAATTTTCTTCTAAGTAATAATTCTGGTTTTGGATATACTAGTTCAAACCCTATTTTTAGTAACAATTATTTTGTTCCTCAAAGTGCTCTTTTCTGCACTAAATGTCAGTGTTGTGGGAATTGGGAAATAAATTGTTCCTCAAACAAAACCCAATATTTAGCTTTTCATAAAACTTATTTTTATATGAAGATGTGGATACATAAAATTTTGCTTTAGGAAATTTCTAGATTCAAGAATGTTTGGATTTAGAAATTCTAACACTCTTATTTTCTGGAAAGTAGTGAAAATAACATCAAAAATACATGGTACATGGATAGTGGATGTTCCCGGAATATGAATGCTAAAAAAAATCATCGAAAAGATTATCAAGACGCAAGGTGAAAAAGTATCTTTCAGAGATAATGCTCAGGGAGAAATTATTGGTATTTGTAACATTGTTCTTTGTGAACAAACATGGATTTCCAATGTTTTATTTGTTAAGGGAATTAAGAAAATACTCATTTAAATAAGATAACTATGATATAATGGCTACCTTGTCAGTTTTAGGAATGATAAGTTCCTAATGGGCAATTCCAAGGAAGAGTTTATTCTTTCTTCCCATAGGCAGGAGAATATATACACACTAAACATAGAAGAATTTAGGAGCCAAGACATACCTTGACTTAGTGAAAATGAAGATCATTATTGGTTATGGTATAGAATGTTAGGTCACTGTAAACTAAGAACCTTATGTAAACTCTATATGAAAAGACTAGTTGAGGATCTACCGGAGCATATATTTTATTTTTCAAAAGTCTGTGATCCTTTTCATTATAGAAAGAAACATAAATAATTTTTTAAATCAGTCGGTGACGTCTCAACAACTAATTCATTATAGTTGGTGCATATGGATCTTTTTGGACCAACAAATACTGGAAGCATTGGAGGAAAATATTTTTTATTTGTCTTATATGATGATTACACTATATTTACATGGGTCTATTTTCTAGAAAAAAATTATTATGCCTTTGCTTATTTCAAAAGATTTAGAGCCCTTGTTAAAAATGAGAAAAGCCTTATTGTGATAACTATTCATAATTATCATGGAGGAGAATTTCAAAATTCTATTTTTGATGCTTTTTTTAGTAGAAAAGGAATTACTCATAACTTCTCAGCACCCAGAACACCTCAATAGAATAGTGTAGTTTAATGAAGAAATGGAATTCTCCAAGAAATAACTAGAACCATGTGATGTGAATTTTCCATAGCAAAAAAGTTTTGGATTGAAGCTGCATGTACTTCTTTGTATACTATAAATCGAGTTTTTATTACACCATATCTTAACAAAACCCCTTATAAGTTATGGAATGGTAGAGAACCTATACATTCCTACATCATGGCATTTGGTTGCAAAGTGTTCATTTAGAATACTGAATATAATTTACACAAATTCACACCAAAATATGATGAAGGAATTTTCTTAGGCTACTCCACAGCATCTAAGGCTTATAGAGTTTTCAATAAAAATACTTTTACTGTGGAAGAAACAGTACATGTTAGATTTGATGAAACTGATCCATTTGTTTTTAAACAACCTCAAGCTGCATCCTCGGATGTGTTTTCAAAATCTGAATATCAACCCTTTTTAGAAGATCCTTATGATAAGGTAAATGTTCAATAAGAAATTTCTAAAACATTTACCCCAGAATATTTCCTACCCTACATGGATGAAAAGGTTTTACAAAACCCTAATCCGTTGTTTCTTAAGAATCATTCCAGTGATAGTATCATTGGTGATGTGAATCAACTAGTAAGGACTAGGTGTTTCTTAAGGAATGAAGTAGAAAATCTAGACTTCCTTTTCCAATTAGAACAAAAAAGCACTGATTAAGCTTTAGGTGATGATGATTTGAAAAAAGTTATACAACACGAGCTAAATGAATTCGAAAGGAATAAAGTCTAGACCATGGTTAAAATACCTAAGAAAACTTATGTTATTGGATTCAAATGGGTCCTTGAAAATATGTGTGACAAAAATGGAATCATTGTAAGAAATAAATCTTGATTGGTTGCTAAATTCTATAATCAACAAGAAGGAATAGACTATGAAAAAACCTATGCTCCAGTAGCTCGACTTGAATCTATTCATATTCTACTTTCCTTTGAAGCATTCTTCAATTTAAAACTTTTTCAAATGGATGCTAAATTTGATTTCCATATAATGACCCATACTTTACATACATTGTTATTACTTCAAAATTATATCACACTTATTACAATATATAACCAAACCATGAAAGGACTGTATAGGTATAGTTTCTTTAGAAACTAGGAAACATAAATAACTGGTTCATAAATCATCTACGTTGTCTCCCATTTATTTCATCATATCTAGACACACATTTTGGAATATCCTACTTAATACCCTTATTCATGACCTGGGGAAAAGAAAACTTACAAAAGGTTGTGCTCAAATGCTCAGTAAGGGTAAAAAAATAAATATCAATCATATCATATTCATAAGAAAAAAACATTTTGAATATCATAATCTGCAAACGAGATCATAATATCATAACATGGGATAAATCACAGTGGTGAAATGTAATCCCAATAATCATAACATAAAACAGGAAACTTTGTAGAATAAACACATAATAATATAAAATCATTTCATTTTAGTCAAGACTCATGGCCAAAACTATCATAGAAGACAAAGTCCATTACCGAACCGAGTTCACTCCTTGTTCCAGTCCTGTATCACTTAACCGGATTAAATTTCCATTCGAGCCATGTCTATCTCATGAAATATAAATCATTACTCAATGCATTGGAGGTAGATATAGGTCCCACCCATCTCATAATGAAACCATTCTTATGTGTGCCACAAAATCATAAATCATATATCATCGCAAACCCCATGTAATAAAAATGGGATTCTTAAACATCATGCTTTCATAACATAATTTATATAAGATAAAAGGACACCATAAAATTAATTCCACCATAACATAATTAAATCAATGTAAAAATAGGGATATAAATAGATCCCTATATTATCTATGTTGGAAAATAATTTTGATAAAACACTTGGACTCCATTCTTGAGGAAAATATCATTTCTACTTCAAAAACATTTTTCATTTCTTAACATGTCTTGCAATTTTAACCTAAAAAAATTGATTAAAAATAATCTTGAAAACTTGTAAAAGAAGCCTCATGGAAATAATTCTCTATGAAATCATAAAAATCCATTTAGGTATTATAAGTTAAAAAAAACATTCTTCTCATACTTTGGCTGGATAAGTCAAAAAAGTACCTCGTAGTAAAAACGAAAAACGATTCCTTTCATATATTTTACTAAGAACATACCAATGGGTAAAATTTGATTTAAATTGTAGGAGGATATAAATTATATTACATATTGAGGAAACATGGATGTGGATGATAAATATTCCCCAGAAAATTCTGATGTATAAACAATCTCGGATAAAAATTGAGATTGAGAGATTTTCCCTCACCTTAGGTTTCATATGCTTTGTACGTGTCCGAACCTCCTGTATAATGATTTAAATAATGTCATTGTCTTATTATAGAATCAAAATCATTTTTATGATATCATATATGGTCATATTCTAAGCTTCTTATTAGTAATATTTCATTGATACTTGTTATTCGGGTGTTTATTGCTTTTTGTTCTTATGTGTGTTTTGTCAAATAAATTCTTATTCTTCTTTTTAGGTTATAGATAGATCATTTACAGAATGGTATTAGTGTTATATATATGATATTTACTCATTAGATTCATTTATATAATCATTATTCAATGAAAATCATGTAGAACGAGTCGCATCACATCATGAAGACGGTAGGCCGTACGTACGCATGAGAGATGATATCTTTCCCATGATCGTAGAATTGTATTTAAGTGTATGTATACTATTTAAAAATAAATATCACTTTACAATAATTATATATAGTTATTCTTTACACTATTACACCCATCCAAGTAAGGTGGTGGTGGAAAATAGATTACACCACGGCGTGGAGATGGTATTCTGTACGTACCCACGCGCTGTGATTTCATTTTCCGTAGGATGGATATAAGGTGAAACAGGTATGTTTCATATTTATAATAATATATAAGTATATGAGTGATACTGATGTTATTACTTCATAATGAAACAACTAATGAGGAAGAAGTAGAATAAGAAATAAATTTAAAAGAATTGGTAACAGATATTACCTCTTCTTCGACACGCCTCTTTGAAATCTCTTCTTAGAGCACTAAGATTGGTCTTTGAAGATGACCAGGACCTCTAGGATGTTTTTAGGTAAGTGTAAAAGAGAAATAGGTTGGTGTTTTTCGAGCATGGAGGCTAATTGTGGTGTGAGGAGGAGAGGGAGGAGGTGCCCTTTTATAGGAGAGGAGAGGGGCACATTTGGAATTATAAGAAATATTAATTTATAATAAATTCCAACCCCACTTAAAAACCTCCAAAAATGACTCACATCCGAAGCTTAGATGAGATAGGGTTATAATATCATCAGAAAATAAAATTTATACAAGTTGGGAATTTATTTTAAACATTATCAACATGATTTATCCTTATATAATCTATTTAATTTTATTTTTGGTAATAATATTCTAAATTTTAAATCATTATAAATAAATACTTATATGTTGTGAATTGCCCATAATTGTATACTTTATTACATTGTCGACCATATATATTTTAATTTATAATTTTTAAATATTTATGTAATTTTTAAACAATTTTATAATATGTAATTTCTATAAATTAACAATAGTGTCAATTTTGACACTATTCATTTATTTGAGTTTAAATAAAATATATACAGAAGATATGTTCGAAATAAAATATTTAATAGATTCATAACATTCCATTTTTTATCTATAAAATTAGTGGATAACATTAAATAGTTCATATAATATTTATTTTAATACTATTAAAATCATTTATTTGATATTTCAATCAATAAAATAATTTCAACATCACTATTGTGTCATAATTAATTATAATTATTTAATCCCTAAAAATTAAAAATAAATTAATATAATGTAGATACATTTATTATATTTTGGATACTATTCATGTTCTATGTTTCATGAAGTTTATCAATAAATTAAAATTATTATACTTATAAGATTTAAGAGAGTGATATATTGTCACTTTCTTTGGTTTTAATACTAATTATATTATTTCATTGTCAAAAGTCCATGAAATGAATCATGTCAGACCCTTAGGTGATATGTGTCTACTTTTATTCATCCAATATTATTTTGGAAAGTTTTGGGGTAATTTTATAATCTTATATTTACCCATAATTACCCGATTTACCTTTAACTGCAATAAATAAAAATTACCGTAGTTACTTTTCATAATATAAAAAAAAAAGTAACCTATAAATATAATTTGGACCCAAAAATCCAAATATGGAATAAATTTTTAAAAATTCAAAACACATAAGAGGCAATAATTAATTTAAAATTAATCTCGTTGTTAAGCAAATAGGTTTTTAAAAGTTAAAACATTGCCAAAGATTGAAATGTTTTTACCTATTAATTCAATGTAAAATTATTGCTAATGACATACATTATATTAAATGGTAAAAATATATTATATTTATAATTTTAAACCATTCAGTATTTTAATTTAACCATATAAATTATTGCGATGAAAAAAGTTGTTTTTAATTAAAATATAGCGTGTTTTTACTATTCATTAAAATATGGAAGTTATCTGAATAATATGAATATTTTATCCAAAGTAAAGTTTTATATCCTTATTACAAAGAAGAATTTTATTTTGTCATATTGAACATATAAAAATTTCAAAAACTAGATTTAAAGTGGGTGCGCCATCAAAAGGAGGCAAAACTGCATTTTTTTTAAAATACTTATTTTACCCGAAAAAATTATTTTTTTTCTCATAACATGTTCTAGATGAAATGTAAGATGAATAATAATGTTATTAAATTTAAAATTCAGTTAATAATATTCATAACGGCTAGTTTATAATATTATAATAATATATCGTTGTTTAGTGAAACTCGATATTGCATACTACAGACGCTATCGAGGAAGGTCGTGATTGCGTGTAATGCAAGCCAAGCTAGTGTTGTGAGCTGAAAAATATTTCTTTGATGTTTCATATAACATAAGACATAAAAAAATATATATTTCTCATAAAATATCAGGGTGTTACATTCTGTCCCCCTTAAAATGAATTTCTCCCCCGAAATTCGTCACTTTGTAATAAACAGATGAGGATACCTCTCCCTCATCATATCCTCAAGCTCCCATGTAGTATCTTCTAATTGGTGGTTCCTCTATAAAACCTTCACCAAGCGAGTGGTCTTGTTCCATATAACATTTTCACTATGATCCAGAATCTCTATCTGTTGTTCTTCATAAGAAAGATCTTGCTCCAGCGGTACAACTTCTAAGCTGAGTACATGTGAAGGATATGGTATGTACATTCTTAAGAGAGATACATGGAACACATCATAAACTTGAGAGAGATTTGGTGGAAGTGCTAATCGATAAGCTACCATCCCAACACGATCCAGTATTTTGAATGGACCAATACACCTAGGGCTCAACTTGTCCTTCTTTCCAAATCTCATTACTCTCTTCTAAGGACATATTCGTAAGAACACTTTATCACTGCCTTCAAACTCTTGGTCTTTTCTTCGGTTGTCGGCATAACTTTTTTGTCGACTATGAGCTACTCTTATGTGTTGTTGAATAGATATGACCTTTTATTCCATCTCATCAACAAGATCAGGTCCTAATAGCTTTCTTTTCCCAACTTCATTCCAAAAATATATAGTTCGGCATTTCTATCCATATAGAGCTTCATAAGGAGCCATCTGAATGCTGGAGTGAAAGCTATTATTATATGAAAATTTCACCAAAGGTAGCTATTGATCCCAACCACATTTGAAATCAATAAATCAAGCTCTCAACATGTATTCTAGAGTTTGAATTGTTCTCTCTGACTGACCGTCTGTTTGAAGATGATAAGCACTTGTGAAACTAAAGTCTGTATCTAGAGTACGCTGATGAATTCTCCAGAACATTGAGGTAAACCTCAGATCCCTATCAGATATAATGGAAATTGGTACCCCATGAAATCCTACCACTTCCTTTACATATATCCTGGAATGCTGATCGAGAGCGAAATCTTCTCTAATAGCAACGAAGTGTGCCGACTTCGTAAGACGATCAACTTTGACCCAAATAGAATTATTTCCTTTGGATGTTTTAGGAAGTCCAGTGACAATGCCCATAGTGATGTTTTCCCATTTCCATTCAGGTATGACTAATGGTTGTAACATCCCCTTAGACTTCTATCTCTCAACTATAACTTACTGACAAACTAAGCATCGAGAGACATATTCAACAACATCTCTTTTCATGCCATCCAACCAGATGTACTCTTTCAGGCCCCTATACATCTTCATGCTTCCTATATTTATAGAAAAATGAAGAACTATGATCCTCATCCAACAACTCCTTCTTTATTTCTGGGATGGGAGGAACACAAACCTGATTCCTGAACCTTATTATCCCAACACAATCAAGGTTGAATTCAGGAACATTTATCACCTTCTTTTGTAACTCTACATCTTCTTTTTGTTCCTCTGTAATCTTCACATGCATAGATGGTTGAACATTCATTTGAGAAAGATAAGATTTTTCCCCTTTCATTATAATTCCAAGATCCATCCTTTGTAAATGCATAAATATAGGATCTTTTGTGATCCTCATCATGGATAAGCTAGCATGGTCTTGTCGACTTAATGCGTCTACCACCTAGTTTGCTTTCCCATGTTGATAATGAATTGAACAGTCGTAATCCGTAATCAGCTCCAACCATCTTCTTTGGCGCATATTCATCTCCTTTTCTGTGAAAATATAATTTAAACATTTATGATCAGTATAAATATCAAACATTTCACCATAAAGATAATGCCTCCAAATCATTATTTCAAAGATTACCGCAGCTAACTCTAAATCATGAGTTGCATAATATTGCTCATTTATTTTCAACTATCGTGAGGCATAAGCTATCACCATAACATTTTCCATGAGAACAAACCCCAATACCTTCATGGATGCATCACTGTAGATCACAAACCTTTCTCCACTACAAGGTAGTGTGAGCAGAGGTGCACTAGATAATCTTCTTTTAAACTTCTTGAAATTATCTTCACACTCCTCCTTCCACACAAACTTAACTCCTTTTCGATTCAACCTGGTGAGTGGATTAAATATTCATGAAAAATATTTCACAAAACATCGATAATATCCAACCAAACCAAGAAAACATTGTATCTCAGTTATTGTTGTTGGCCTCGACCATCTTTTGATAACCTCTTTTTTTGCTGGATCCACAGATATCCCCTCTTTCGAGATTATGTGACCCAAAAATGCATCTTTTTGAATCCAAAATTTACACTTCGTAAATTTAGAATGAATATTCTCCTTTATCAGGGTCTTCAATACAATTCTCAATTGATCTTCATGTTCTTCCTTTCTCTTTGAATGGACAAGAATATCGTCTATAAAGACTACCATCAACTGATCAAGATAGTCTCTAAAGACTGTATTCATTAGATCCATGAAGATAGCAGGGGCATTAGTAAGACCAAATGGCATCACTATAAATTCATAGTGTCCATACCTTGTACGGAAATCCGTCTTTGGTATATCCTCTTTCTTGACCCTTAATTGATGATACCCTGAAAAAAGATCAATCTTGCAAAAGTATTGAGCTCCACATAGTTGGTCAAATAAATCATCAATGCATGGGAGAGGATATTTGTTCTTGATAGTGATCTTGTTATGTTCTCGATAATCAATGCAGAGTCTCATTGATCCATCTTTCTTCATAACAAATAGAACATGTGCTCCCCAAGGTGACGTACTAGGGTGTATGAATCATTTATCAATATTATTTTGGAGTTGCATCTTTAATTCCTACAACTCAATTGGGGTTATTCTATAAGGTGTATTTGAAATGGGCATAGCACCCGGTATGAATTCAATTGAAAACTCAACTTCGCGATTTGGTGGATGACCTGGCAGTTCCTCCAGAAAGACATCATCAAAATCACGTACAATGGATTTATTCTTAATTGTGAGTTTCTCTCCAACCATTTGAGATAAATAACCTTCATTTATTGGAATCAAGACCCATAGGATAGAATAAATTTCCACTGGAAGGTTATATTCATCCATGCATCGATAAATGATAGTAGATTGATCGGGAATATTAAATGTGATTTCTCTTATTTGGAAATTGATATGAGCGCCGTATAATGAAATCCTATCCATGCCATGAATCCCATCAAATTCAACTATAGGAAGGATCACGAGATTTGCAGGAAGCACTTTCCCACAAACTTCAATCGGATAAGAATCATAAACTTTTGATGTGACTGTTGTGCCATTATGAGTTTTCACAACTAATTCAACATCTAATTGTTGAGGTAATATAGTGATACCCTTACAAAATTATTTAGAAATAAAAGAATGGGTGGATCCAAAATCAAATAAAATATTTTCTTCTTTAGAGTGGATGGTAATTGTACCTTTCACCACTTCGTTATCATACTCCACATCGCCGATAGTAATTGCATGTGACGTTCCTTTGTCTTTGGCCTTAAGAGTTTGTTGGAGTTGACCATCATCAACAACCCTTGGATTTGGGCATTGATTGGAACAATGCCCCATCTCCTTGCACTTGAATCATTGAAGTGTTGGAGGTTCATTCTGTGTATCCCTTTCTTTTTTCGCATTAATAGACATCTTCTTCCCATTATTTCAACATTAAAATGCCTCATGATCTTCTTTTCCACACTTAAAACATTTTCTTTTCCCATTAAGACAATTCCATCTATGTTCCTTTCCACAATTTGAGCATAAAGGAAAACTCATCTTCTTTTCAGTGTGGT
Source organism: Viscum album (assembly GCA_963277665.1). Taxonomy (NCBI): domain Eukaryota; kingdom Viridiplantae; phylum Streptophyta; class Magnoliopsida; order Santalales; family Viscaceae; genus Viscum; species Viscum album. The sequence goes on from OY728136.1 coordinate 1,371,255,469, forward strand.
CTTTAGATTTCCTTTGAATTCCATTTTCCTAATCTTATCAAACCCATATGACTGATGGGTTAATCCAATATCCATCTCAACCTTGAGAGCACATCAGAAAATTTCCTCATAGCTATTGAAGTCCCTTATGGTTAACGCCCATCAAAGACTTGGTTTTAATACAGTAAAGAATTGATAGATTTTACTTTCAAGTTGGATAATAATTTCGGAAGCATGCCTTGAAAGTCTTGTAAAATGTACCTCGTAGGTACCAATAGATTCATCATCCTTTTGATGCAGTTCAAGAAACTCATTCTCCAACATTGTTCGAAGAATACGAGGGAAGTACTTATTGAAAAATAAGTACTTGAACTCGTCCAATTCCATGGACTCAATTTCATCTCTTTTCCTCGTATTCTTGATAAGATTACACCATTGATCAGCATCACCTTCCAAATGATACACTTATAAGATGACATTGTCATGTTCAGAAAATTGTAGAACTAAAAATAACTTTTCAGTGGTACTAATCCATTGTTCAGCCACTAATGGATCAAAAGACCTACTGAATGAAGGTGGATGCTGCCTCATAAATAAGTCAACATAATGTTGATCCATCCTTTGTTCGTTTGGAAGTCTTGAATGGTTCATAAAATGTTGTGTGAGCGTGGATACAATATTTTTCATTCTATCTCCCATAACGTCTGGTTGCGCAGGGAGAAAATCATTGTTTTTCCTGTCGCATTCAGCATTAACACGGTTCCTTCGAGTTCTAGCCACTCACTAAAACCAATAAGCATAGAGTGCGAAACACTAATCATAATAGGAAAAACAAATAATAAAGAATAAAATTTTACACTTAAGGACTTATCAGAGGTTATTCATGGCCATTTCTAAAACCCTAATATTGTGTTCTATGCTTAGACATATCCTTAGGGTTCTTACTAGGGCTTTCACATCCTAGTTTCCAAAGGTTGACTATACCTTTCCTCTGATACCAACTATAATGGTCTGGAATTACTTCTAGTGGACTATAATTGATACCTATCATGGCACTCCATGGGAATATACACCCCCTGGGTGGGACACACCACCATCCCCAGTGTCAGCCATTTCCTCATGAAGCCCTTGGGCGAAGAGCCATGATTCATCCAGTGCTCACATGTGAGTGTTCCCAAGGATCAGATTCATTCCTACCTCCTTTGCCTCTGATACCAACTATAACGACCCATACATTACAAATATTGTTATTTCTTCAAAATTTAAGTACAGTTATTACAACATATAAAAATACCATGAAAGGATCATATATGTATTGTGTCTTTAGAAACCGGGAAACTTAAACAACTAGTTCATAAATCATCTACGTTGTCTCTAATTTATTTCATCATATCTAGACTCCCTTTTTGGCATATCCTTCTTAATACCCTTCTTCCTGACCTAGGGAAAAGAAAACATACAAAAGGGTGAGCTCAAATGCTCATTATGGGTAAAAAAAATAAATATCAATCATATCATATTCATAAGAACATACAATTTTGAATATCATAACCTATAAGAGAGATCATAATATCATAACATGGGAAAAATCATATTGGTGAAATATAATCCCAATAATCTTATCTTAGAACATGAAACTATGTGGAATAAATACATAATCATCTACAATCATTTCATTTTAGTCAAGTCTCATTTCCAAGACTATCATAGCAGACAAAGTCCATTACTGAACCAAGTTCACTCCTCGTTCAGTGTTGTATCACTGAACCGGATTAACATGTTGTTCCTTCCATGTCTATCTCATGAGATATAAATCTTTACCCAATGCATTGGAGGGAGATATTGGTCCCACCCATCTCATAAAGAATCCATTCTTATGTGTGCCCTAAAATCATAAATCATACATCTTAGAAAAAACCATGTAATAAAAATGGGATTCTTAAACATCATGCCATCATAACATAATCTATATAAGATAAAAGGACATCATAAAATTAATTCCATCATAACATAATAAAATAAATGTAATAATAGGGATAGAAATAGAACCCTATATTATCTTAGATGGAAAATAATTTTGATAAAACACTTGGACTCCATTCTTGAGGAAAACATCCTTTCTACATCAAAAACAATTTTCCTTTATTAACATGTCTTAAAATTTTAATCTAAAAAAAGTTGATTAAAAATAATCTTTAAAACTTGTAAAATAAGGTTTCTGGAAATAATTTTCTATGAAATCATAAAAATCCATTCATGCAGTATAAGTTAAAAATACATTATTCTCTTACTTTGTCCAGATAAGTCAAAAAAGTATCTCGTCCTAAAAATGAAAAAAGATTCATTTCATATCTTTTACTAAAAACTTACCAATGGGTATAATTTGATTTATAAAATTATATGAGGATATAAATAATATTACATATTGAGGAAACATGGATGTGGATGATAAATATTCCCTAGTAAATTCTGAAGTATAAACAATCTCGGATAAAAATTAAGATTGCGATATTTTCCCTTACCTTAGGTTCGATATGCATTGTACATGTCTGATCCTCCTGTATAATGATTTAAACAATATCATTGACTTATTACATAATTATAATCATTGTTATGATATCATATATGGTCATATTGTTAGCTTCTTATTAGTAACATTTCATTGCTCCTTGCTATTCGGGTGTTTGTTGCTTTATATTCTTATGTGTGTTTTGTCGAATAAATTCTTATTATTATTTCTAGGTTATATATAACTCATTTACAGAATGGTAATAGTGTAATATATATCATATTTACTCATTCAATTCATTTAAATAATCATTTTTCAATGAAGATCATGTAGAACAAGTCGCATCACATTGTGGAGACGGTAGGCCGTACGTATGCACGGGCGATGATATCAATCCCATGATCATGGAATTTTATTTAAATTTATGTATAATATATAACAATCAATATCACTTTACAATAATAATATATAGTTATTCATTACACCATTATACCCATCCATGTAAGGTGGTGGTGGAAAACAAATTACACCATGGCGTGGAGACGGTATTCTGTATTTACGCACGCGCGGTGATTTCATTTTCCTTAGGATTGATAGAAGGTGAAATTGGGTTGTTTCATATTTATAATAACATATCATTATATTAGTGTTACATATGTTATTACTTAATAATGAAAAAACTAAAGAAGATGAAGTAGAAGAAGAAATAAATTTTAAATAATTGGTAACAGATATTACCTCTTCTTCGACACGCCTCTTTGAAATATCCTCTTAGGGCACTAAGATTGGTCTTTGAAGAAGACCAGGACCTCTAGGATGTTTCTATAAAAGTGGAGAAGATAAATTTTTAGGGTTTGGCCGAGCTTGAAGGCTCAAAGTGGTGTGAGGAGGAGAGGGAGGAGGTGCCCTTTTATAAGGGAGGAGAGGGGCACCTTTGGAATTATAAGAAATATTAATTTATAATAAATTCCAACCCCACTTAAAAACGTCAAAAAATGACTCAAATCCAAATATTAGATGATATAGGGTTGTAATATCATCATCTAATAAAATTTAGACAAGTTGTGAATTTAGTTTAAAAATTATCAACTAGATTTATCCTTATATAATCTATTTAATTTTATTTGTGGTAACAATATTATTAATTTTAAATCATTATAAATAATTACTTATATGTTGTGAATTGTCCAGAATTGTATATATTATTACATTTTAGACCATTTATATTTTAATTTAATAGTTTTAAATATTTTTATGATTTTAAAAAAAAAATTATAATATGTAATTTCTATAAATTAACAATAGTGTCAATTTTGACAATATTCATTTATTTGAGTTTAACTAAAATATATACAGAATATATTTTTGAACTAAAATATTTAATAGATTCATAACATGTAACTTTATCAATTAAATTAGTGGAAAACATTAAATTGTTCATATAATATTTATTTTAATACTTTTAAAATTATTTATTTGATATTTCAATCAGTAAAATAATCTCAACATCACTATTGTGTCATAATTAAAGATAATTATTTAATCCCTAAAAATTATAAATAAATTCATATGATGTAGCTAATTTTGATATATTTCTGGATACTATTCATGTTCTATGTTTCATGAAGTTTATCACTAAATTAAAATTATTATACTTATATGATTTAAGAGAGTGACATGTTGTCACTTTCTTTGGTTTTAATAATATTTATATTATTTCATGGTCAAAAGTCCATGAAATGAATCTAGTCCGACCATTAGGTGGTATGGGTATACTTTTATTAATCCAATAGGAATTTGGAAAGTGTTAGGGTAATTTTATAAACTTATATTTACCCTTAATTACCCGATTTACCTTTAACTACCGTAAATAAAAATTATCGTAGTTACTATTCATAATCTCAAAAAAATTAAAGTAACCTATTAACATAATTTTGACCCACTGAATCCAAATATGGAATCCATTTTTCAAAATTCAAAACAAATAAGTTGCAGTAATTAATTTAAAATTAATCTCATTGTTAAGCAAACATGTTTTTAAAAGTTAAAACATTACCAAAGATTGAAATGTTTTTGCATATGAATTCTATGTAAAATTAATGATAATGACATAAATTATATTAAATGGTAAAAATATATTCTATTTATACATTAAAACCATAAAATATTATAATTTAACCATATACATTATTGCGATGATTATATTTGTTTTTAATTAAAATATACCATGTTTTTACTATTCATTCAAATATGAAAGTTATCAGAATAATATGAAAAATTTATCCAAAGTAAATTTTTATATCATGAATCTGAATAAGAATATTATTTTTTCAAATTGAAAATATAAAAATGTCAAAATGTAGATTTAATGTGGGTGCGCCATCAAAAGGCGGAAAAACTGCATTTTTTTAAAAATACTTATTTTACCCGAAAAAATAATTTTGTTCTCATAACATGTTCTAGAAAATATATAAGATGAATAATAATGTTAAAAAATATAAAATTCAGTTAATAATACTCATAAAGGCTAGTTTATAATATTATAATAATATATCATTGTTTAGTGGAACTCGGTATTGCGTACTACACACGCTATCGAGGAAGGTCACGATTACATGTAACGCAAGACAAGCTAGTGTTGTTTATCGTGAAAGATTCCTTTGATGTTGCGTATAACACAAGACATAAAAAGAAATATACGTCTCATAAAATATCTGGTTGTTACATTCCTTAATGTTTATTTTCAAGAGGTAGTTTTTTTTAACCTCCTACTAGTTTTGAAGATTCAAAACATCCTGAACATGTTTACAATCTTAACAAAGCATTGTATGGACTTAAGCAAGCCCCTCAAGAATGGTATGATAGAATTTCATGATTTTTTCTTCAAAATAATTATCTAAATGGAAATTCTGATCGAACCCTTTTTATAAATAAAGATAAGAAAAATGTTTGAATCATTCAAATTTATGTTGATGATATTATATTTGCTTCAACTTAGAAATCATTAACTAATTCCATTCAGAAACTAATGAAATATTAGTTTGAAATGAGAATGATGGGTGATTTATCCTTTTTCCTTAGTTTCTAAATTTTCCCAATACTAGAAGAAATATATATATATCCCAACATAAGTATATCAAATATCTTCTTAAAAAGTATGGATATGACAACACTAAGAGTATTAGTACTCCCATTGGAACCTCAAATTTACTTGATCTTGATGAAGCTGGAAAACCAGTAGCTCAAACATCTTTTATAGGTATGATAGTAAGTCTGAATTACTTGATATCTAGTCATACAAACATATTGTATTTGGTATGCTTATGTACAATATATCAATCCAATCCTAAGGAATCTCATTTAAAGGCAGTGAAACAGATTTTTTGCTACATAAAGGGAACCATGGATCTAGGACTCTTTTATACTTCTGGAAATGATTTTGGTTTAAATTTGTTTTCAGAGGATGAATTTGATTGATGTATAATGGATAGGAAAATTACATCTAGAAAATGTTATTTCTTATGAGATTCAACAGTTTCTTGGTCATGAAAAAAGAAATGCTCAATAGCACTTTCCAATACTGGAGATGAATATGTAGCAGCTAGAAGTTGGTGTGCTCAAATGTTGTGGATGAGACACACACTCACAGACTATGGTATGAGTTTTACCAAAACACATAATCTGTGTGATTATACTAGTTACATTTCATTAACTAAAAACCATGCACATCACTCTCGTGCAAAACACATAGATATTATGAATCAATTTCTTAGGGATCATGGAAAATAAAGAGATATCATTCTTCAATTTATCAAAACAGAAGATCAACTTGCTGGTATTTTTACAAAATCTTTACCCTTTGATAAATTGGAATACATTAAACAGAACATTGGAATGATAACATTAAGGTAATATTCATTATTAACTTCTTTTTGAAACCTATATCCTTATAGAAAGAAACTCTTTTTCAAAGGGGGAGTACATTTTCTTGGTAGTTTTTCTATGATTTTCGTACTCAAAATTTTCATACAGAAGATTTTCGTACTCAAAATATTCATAATGAATATTTTTGTTTTCAAAATTTTCGTAAGGAATATTTTCATACTAAAAATATTCGTAATGAAGATTTTTGTACTCAAAATTTTCTTAATGATGATTTTCATACTAAAATTTTGTATAATGGGGATTTTAGTAATTAAAATATTCATAATAATGAATTTTATAGTAAATCTTTTCTTAATCAATTTGTTTAAGAATCGAATGTTCTTCATAAGAATTTTACTCATTACCAATAATCTTCTTGGGAATCCAAAAATATGTTTCCCTTCATGAGTTTTCATAATCATCTCTTACATGGTGGTATTTTCCTTTGGTTTTAAATTCTTTGGATTCAATTTTCCTTAAATCCAAATGTTCATAAAAAACATGAAATATCAGATTCCACCAGAATTTCCATACGACTATCATCTCAACTGTCAGATGTTCTCATGAAGTTTTTCAATTGTTGGATCGATCAGAGAAGATGATATGTTTCTTCAATTTACATTATAAATGCCTCACAATGGTTTTCCAACATCGAATATCTATCCATAAGATGATAAAGTTATGCCCCTCCTACGTAATCCCATTCCGAATTTCTCAGATCTTCTTACTTCTAAATGTCGGATGATGTCTCCTCTTAGAAAGATATGTTAACCATCATAAAAATCTCTGAATTGAAGATATACAGAAAAAGGTTAGTTGATCCGATGTTTCTTTCAAAGTATTATTTTATTTTCTCTATGAATATAAAGCTGAATGGGTGGTAATTTGTTTACCATTCAAAACAATAATCTTAGGATTTGGTATATCCGGAATCGTTAATAGAATTATATTAGTCAGTTTCATTATTCAAGGAAGAAGGCATGAGTATGTTTTCTTTCAAATGTTATGGAATGACATATTCAATTTCTTACACCAAGGCTGAAAGCTTGGTTGGTATTCCTTATGAAGGGGAAGCTGAGTTTTTTTCTCACAAGCTACCTGATGTTCAAAAATGTTTTGATAAGGTGAAGGCCATGGCTTGCATTGGTCTCTCAGAGGTAAAGGATCCGAAGATTCTGCACCTATCTACAAATATTTGGATTCATGAATTGTGGGTTCAAGGATTCATCATAACGAGAAAAGGAGACAAGGATACAATGAAGAAAAGTGATATGTACATTTTGGATTTTGTGGTAAACCTAATGAAGAAAAACATTCTTAAACATATCTTGGTTATGATTGAAAATATAAAGAATGGAAATATGAAGGCTCATATTATCATGTATCCAACTATTCTGTCAAAGATGATTGTTCGGTGTTTAGAATCCTTTAAAATTATTTGTTAATCTAGGTCAAGGAATTGTAATGTTATGTTGTTGAGTGATGACAGTCTGAGAAGGTTGAAGCTTGGATTTTCCAAAGACATCGAAAAATTCTATGACTTGCCTGAAGAGGATGTTGAAATTATTTCAAAGAAACAAGAGGAGGAAAAAACCATTAAAAATGGTTGAAGGAAGAGGAATATGAAGGATGTGGAAGAGAAGGAAAAACCCCCAGTATCTAAGGAAACCCAATCCACACCATCGAAGAAAAAGAGGTAAAAAATCCTAACCTAATGTGGTTGTGGCTAAATGGAGAGAAGAAACGAAAAATCAAAAAGAAAGAGAGCCTATGTTATTCCTAGATCCTACTTAGGAAAAATCATTGATGGAAAAGGAAACTGAAGATCTTGAAACGAAAGAGAAAGAGTAGAAGTAGAAGAAAAAGATATTTGAGGCTGACATAGTTCAATCACTTATGAAGGCTGCTGAGAAATCTTCCAAGAATATTCCAGTACCGGAATCGTTTTTGTTCGAACCATAACCTGAAACTTCTCGAAAGATGTTTCTAATTCCAGAAAACAACAACAAAAAGTTGTTCAAGAAGAATAAGTAGAAGAAGAGTAAGAAGAAGGTAATGGTGATACCGAAGATCTAATAAATCAAGTTGATGAGTTTCATGAGAAGGAAAGCTCTTCTGAGAAATTATCATTCTAAACCTATCATGCCAAATCTTCAAATCCTGTTACTCCTTGGGTGGATTTAGAAAATGCCGATGATGAAGTAGAAAAACCATCTAGAGAAGAAATAATCAATAATGATTTAATCCACCCAGAGTATGTTGAGGCAGGAGATGGAAAGGAAGAATTTGCTGAAGACAAAATTGTTCAGTTATCTGATAGTGAACATGAATATCCCGATCAAGAGGAATACATCCGGAAAGTTGATAAGGGAAAACAAGTGGTACTTGATACACCTAAGAAGGTTGTGGTAATGAAGATAGATGTTTGGTGGTTCATCGAAGAGAAATGCTGCGGAGTTAGAAAAATAAACCTCACCAACCAAAGTCTCAAACTCAGAATCGTCCTCCCATTGACATGATTTTGTAGTCCAGTCATTGAAGAAGCATGTTGGGACTATTCTAATATTTCTACGAATATAATCGAGATGTCAGATGCTTCAACACACCTTAAATCAAAAATGGGATTCAGTATCCATGGTGATGGATAAGTGTGTCAAAATAGAGACAGACTTCAATACATTTCTTATAAGTTATGAAACACATAAAAGGTCATGGAAAAAAGATGAAAAGATGGTCAATGAAGATAGTAGAAGAGAAGATAATTCTTAATGAATTATAATAAAGTGTCAGAGATGATTTTGAAACTGAAAATGTGATGATCAAGGATCTCATAAATAGTTTTGAGGAAAAGATAACTATGGAAGAGACTTCTCAGAAGAAATAATCAAATGATCTGAATGGGAAGTTATATTCAGTTTCTCAGAGTTGAAAGAGGGACATGGATCTCAGAATTGTGATATAAGAGAAGCTAGTTAAGAAAGAAGAAGTTCTAAAGAGTTAGGTCTAATATCTTAAGGATCAAGAAGATCAAATCAAAGCCTTAGAAAAAAAAATAGTATATTAGGACAAGATTCTCAAACGTGCAGAGGAAGATCACAAGGATCTCAAAAAAATGAAAACCATAGTGAATAAGCTGATGCAGAAGGAGAATGAAGGATAATCTTGTCTAATTCTGATCTTTTGTTGTATTCACTTTCCTTGTAAAAATTTTCAAATCATAATGTTTTTTTTTTCTTTTTAGTTGTGCATGATATATTTTGTTGTCTACTACTAATATTTTAGGTACCATAATTTCTTTTACATTCCCTATATTCCTTTTTTAAATTCAATAACGGGGAGAAATCAATGTTAAAAAGAATACTGAGTAAAGAAAAAATATCCCTAAGTCAGGAAAATTTTATCTATTGGGGATTTTTCATTATAACAATTTTTGTATTCATGATAATGAAAAAAATCATTTAAGAAATCATAATACGATTTGTAGTGGTTCTAAAGCATAAGGGTAAGTTAGTCGTATTCACTATGATCCATAAATAAAGGGAGATATGTTTTTATTTTCAAGTTCATAAAAATTCTATATCCTTATATTATTTTTCGTAAGGATGTTTGTGCTTTCAAAAATGGGGAGATTGTTGAGTCCATAAGGTTTCCTTATGAATTTTCCTTTCCTTCTTGTTTTGAAAATCACAAAAACTCTATCTTAATGAAAATTTCTCTTTTCCAATGTTTTATCTTATTAAGGAAAATTTTCCTTCCTCAAGGAAGATTTTTCCTTACTATGTTTTCAATTTACATATCTTAGTCTTTATAAACCAGTCTCATTTTATTTCTATGTGTAAAATTTAGTTTCATATCTGAAACCTTGTAATCATATAAATACATAGATATAGAGAATTTTGTTTCAAGATCCGAATTCATGTTCGAAAATCCTCTAAATTTAGACACCGAATTCTAATGAATTCAAATTCCAAGATCTCAAAATTCTGACTCAGAATTCTTTGGAATTCATACTTCGAATTCTAATGAATTTGGACTCTGAATTCTTATGAATTCAGTCTTTGAGTTCTCTGAATTCAGACTCCAAATTCATCTGAATTCAGACTCCTAATTCATCTGAATTCAGACTCCAAATTCTAATGAATTTAGACTCTGAATTCGTATTATTTCATACTATGAACTATTACAAATTTATACTTTGATTTCTAATGAATTTGGACTCTGATTTCTCTGAATTCAAACTCTGAATTCTTCTGAATTCACACTGCGAATTCTCATGAATTAAGACTCCTAATTCTACTGAATTCAGACTCCGAACTCTACTCAATTCAGACTCTAAATTTCCTTGAGATCCAGACCCCAAATTCTATGGAATTCAGGTTATGAATTTTTTATAAAACTGAATCCTAATATCCATGTGTTATAGACACTGAATGGTTTTTTGGTTAGACTCCATACATTTATTTTTCCATTGAATACAAAAAAATTAGTTGTTCCCAAAACCATATTTTTTACACTTACTATAGATATGAAATGATGTCATACATTCTGTTTCTAACTAACTGTTTTTTGAGATAAACGTGTACATGTCCCTCTGAGATTAAAGGAAAAATATGACCGTTGGAGGAGGTAGTTGACCATTGGAGATGTGTCTATAAATAGGATCACATTTGAACGAGTTCAATACGATTCTATACCAATAGATATTACATGTTGTTGAAGTGATTTCTAGAGAGATACTCTCATGCTTTGTGCATAGTGAACATCTTGTTCAGATTGCTTTGTGAAACTCTGAATGTTGCTGAGTACATTCAAGGGCTTCTAGGGAAAAAGGACAGATGTGCCGACTACCTTAATGTTCGAGGACTTCCTGGCTGAGATTGATAGAGGTGCCAACTATATTTAAGTTCGAGGTCTTGTGGGGATAGAATGACAGATTCCAATATTCCTATCAAGGTCATACCCTTGTGTGGGCAAGACAAACTTTCATTAATTTATAAATAAAGGGACGTTTATCCACAGTTATTGGATACCCATCTCTTTGGGTTAAAATATTCTACACTTGTTACTCGTATTGTTTCATGTTTATTTTCCACTGCATATCTATTGTTAAGGAAAGTATAACTATCTTATACATCCTTGTTTTTGTAGACTCTGATTAGTGGTATTCTATATGCTTTAAGGTAGAATATTTTACTAGTAAACATTTCTTACGTTTAATTTCTGAAACCATATTTCTGGATTCTAGCATGTTTTTAGAACTAGGAGGTGATGTGAATTTACGTTGTTTAACTTTTTTAAACACAGTTTTGTTTAGGGTTAAAAACAAAAGTTTTTATACCAAATTTAATGGTCCCAATATAATTTTTAAAGTATACAATTCCCTCCCCGCAATAGTTTTTTGAGCATCTACATTCTTATTTCAATCATACATCCACCTTCCTCAATGCTGATTTAAAAAAGGAAGTGTACATTTAAAATCTAGGTGGTTTCACTCTTGGTAAATAAAAATTATATGTTTCCAGGTCAAATAAGGATCTATATGGTTTAAAAAACCCCCCTAATATCTAGGTATTCTATGTTACATACCTTATTTATTCAGTTTATGTTCAAAAAATGATGAATATACAAAAATAACTAAATTAATAATGATAGTGATTTACCACATTATTTTATTGGTTTCAGAGGTGATATATTTTTTAATAGAAACAAAAGATGCTGTTAAAAAATTGTAAATAGAGACAAAGATATTTCTTGAAATAGACATTGCTGAAGAGATGCTATATATTATGGTCTTAAAAATTTATCAAAATGGACATCACATATCTTTATTTCAAGGAAAGTATGTTCGAGAAATTTTAATGATGTTTAACATAGAATATTCAATGAAATTTATAATTATTCTAATGGAAACCAAACTGTCAATGGATGATATGAGAACCAAGTAAAAAATGAATGTTTTAGAACTTAATAGATTTTTACTTTATTTTAGGTTTTGTGATTGGATTTTATATATTCAATCATATTATATGTTATGTACCAAAATGTAGAAAAGGAGTCTAATTGATGGGTGAAAAGATAATTATTCACTATAATAAATAAAGAATAGACTATTGATTAAAATTTAAATGTTATATAAAATAGAACATATTTTTCTATACAGATGCAGATTAAAATAGAAATATAGTTGATAAAAATTATAGACCCACAAGTGTTTTATTTTTTGTATACAATTATATTTTTTAATATAAAATGAAACAATTGTTTAGTGACCTAGTGTACTTCAGAGAAATAATATGTGTCTATGGAACAAGCCACCTAAAAAATTTTGTGGATGAGAACTCCCTTGTAAAACATAAAGGATGAGTATAGTTAACACTACCTAAGTGATATTATAGTAAATGTTCCATTAACATATTAAAAATTCTCATTCGTCATTAAAGATCAATGAGCATTGATATCAAATTTCACATAACCATGATGCATTTATTGGAGCATTTTTTTAATATATTATTTTTCTGAATACATGATTAAATAATCGATATATTCACCAAACCACTACTAGATGAATCATTTCATAGATTAAGGTTAATGATGAATGTTCAATCACATTCCTCTTGATGATAATGTATGCTAAATTTGGTCCCCACCCTCACGTGATAAATGGATTCTATTATTATAGGAGGAGCTATAAAACATAAATCTTGCTTTATGTTGATTTCATTGTGTATTTAAAAATGTTATGGAGTGAAATTTTTGGTGAATCCAATGATATTTATTTTACATAATGTGGTAGAAATTTATTAATTAGTGTGATCATTTATATATATAAATATTTTGAAAGGGGAATTATGTAAGGGTACCATCTATGGGATTCTAATGGGTTTCTTGTTCATTAATGACTAAAAAAGTAGTTTACAATTTTTATTGAAAATTTTGTTTAACAATTGGAAGTGATGATGTAGTTTTTTAGATATTGGAGTTGATCTGATGTTGAATCAAGGGATAATAAATGATTGTTTTTTGTTAGTATAAGAGGATTAATAGAAGTGATGATGTGAATTTGGCCATAAGTGTATAGAAAACATGACATTATTTCTCAATAATATTGTTTACTACATTGTGTTCACTTAAGTAGGATTAAAATATTCGAACGGTTATTCATTGTATGAATTTTTTGTTTTATAATATATGATACTTTGAGTGATTTTAACTATAGTGGAAATTATAGAAATTTATGAGTACATATGTCTGTTATGATAGATTTTTTTCAATATAGGACACATATTTAAACTCACATGAAATACTATATATTATGTCAGGTGAAGACTATTCATATTTATTGAGGAGATTTGAAACAAGTATTAAGGTATTTTTAATTATTCTAGATATTTATAAAGTTGAATAGATTTGTATTAAAATGATACCTATGTCCTAGATTTATATGGGTCATCCAAAGGATTCTGTAAGGATTATTTCCAATTTCATAATAGTTATTTCTCTTATCAGTGAAACAAGGAAAATGAATGTGATTTCCAATATATGTAACGGTAATCTCAAATTTTGTAAAATTAATTTAACATTTTATAAATGAAATTTTCAATTTATAAATGTAATTTCTCATTTAATTCTGGAGATTTCCCATTTCATAATGATCATTTCCCATTTTTTAAAGAAAATATTCCATTTTTTATTGGAATATTATGATTGAATAGTATTTTAATACATTGGAAAATTAGAAATATTAATGGGAATTCATGAATATTAGAAATAATAATAATAAAAATATTTCTATGTGATCTGTATGACGCAAAATGGACCAAGACCTATCCAATGAGTTACATAAATTAATATAATTTTATTTAAAATTTAGAAATGAATAGATATCTCATATTTATATATAATGAAGATGATAAATAGTTTAATGAAGATATTTATTTGAGATCTGAATTTAAATTTAAATTTTATACTGGTAAAAATATATTTCTCAAATAAGAATATATATATAAATAAGAGTTGAATAAGAAAATAATTTTTTTTGTTTAATTTTGAGAAAACTAGTTGTCCAAGAAAAAAAATAATCCAATCCAACCATGAGTTATTTCATGGTACACCTGAATAGATCTACCGACTAAAATAGAAGAATAAGAATTTTATTGGATAAAGAATATATGTTTAGGAAGTATTTAAAGGAAGTTTTCTGTTTGAATTTGATTTTAATATTTAAATTCAAATATATAGAACAATATATTTCAATGTGAGATATATGTATCAAATCACTATTTCAATGAATATAACTATTTACGAAAATATTTCATTCACATCATTTAACAGAAGGAATAATATGAGTGATATATTCATTACACATAGGAATACCAGAATTTCAATAGTTCATAATGAAGAATTAAAAAAATGATCACAAAATAAATTCGATGAATTTATTATTTATTGGATAAATATATTCTGGTAAATAAAAAAAGTAAATATATTTAGTTTTTGGAGCAATTACCTTAAATAGAATGTAGGAGTATGTTTGTCATCAGTTCATGGATAAACCATGATTTTGTGTAATGTACATGATTGAACTAGTTGAATGTATGATCATTTAAGTAATTTAGATCATGCAATGGAATAAATACCCATTTGGTGTAATGAATCTTCTAAACATTGTTTTTACTTTCTTTTTGGGATTGGTAGTGTTTGAATGTGATCAAAATAATCACATAACAAGTAAGAATGAATTTTTATATATTTACATAAAATGTAATTATAATAACTGATTCACCCCTCTTAGTTACTTCCCAATAATCATGATTTTCCTTTTCAATTCCAATATTCAACATTGTATATAGTGACAACCACCCACAAATAGTTGACTAAACCACTATACGAGCTAATTTTTTTTTTGAGAAAATCCCTTCATTTGTTATTAACTTCCATTGTGTGTGAAAAAACCAAATATCTTAGTCCACACCACTATTGAACCTCCATTCCCCCTATGAAAGTAGTCAACACAATTCGATCTAGGAAAAAATATATCGCATATCAATAATAACAAATAATTTACAATAATTCCCAATCACATCAAAATCTAAAACCATAATTCCATGTTTCATTTGGCCAAACCTACCATTTCTGACTTACGGCTTACCCTTGGAAGAGATTGACCAACTGATGAAAACTAGAAAACACATTTTCTAAACATTCCACATTTTCCTCGTATTGGAAGATAATTCAAAAAAAATATAGTTATAGACTTTGAATATGAATGAAATTGTGGGGTTTTTTTGATAGATATGTTTGATTAAAAATAGGAGGAGGTATATAGTTGGTGGACCATCTAGAATTCTTCACTAATGAGGAATATACTGCCCAGGTTCACCTACTCCTGCTTGTAGTAAAAACATTTGTGTATTCGTTGATATATAAGGAATAGAACAGAGGTATATTTGAGGGTCATGCCCCATCATCCAATGCTACTATACTTGACATGAACAAAGAGGTTCATGCCTCTCCAAAAGAGAAAATTTGGGAAATGAACATCAATGTAATTGATTTCAAAGCACTCTAAACCTTGGGACATGAAGGACAACCCAAGTATCCCTTGGTATTGAAATATATAAGTGGGATTTTTCATATTTCTTCTTTTATTAAAGTTACTATGGAAGGTGAGGCCTCTAACATTCCTGGACGATCATGTTGTGGATGTATTTTCTGAACTCACTGTTGATTTGAAAATGGATTCATTTACCATTACATTAGAATAAGAAATGATTACAAATATGACTTGTGGGCGTTGATGGTTTCCATAAAGAATTATTTACACTATAAATGGACAAACCTATGGATTGAATATGACATTGAATCTTTGGTCATGACTCTTATTATCTAAACCCAAAATTTTCCATGGAAACCTATTTCTCAATTTATTGAATGTGTTAATAATTCTACTTAGCTCAATTTGAATATTTAACTTCTGTATAAAGAAGAAAATGTTGTGAAGGATGTCCACTACAATAGAGCAATCATGGAAACAAGTACGATGTGTTATTTTAGAGATCCAGACTTCTACACATCACTGGTGGATGATGACATGCATGTAATTGTCCACTCCTAACACTCTAAACTCCTGTGTAATGCCTTCCACCATTAATCATTTTTCATTAATAAAATTTGGGACCAATATTATATGTATCCTACATCTTCTTGGTAATAATGTGATTCAATTAAAAATAATTAAATCCCTAAAATAAGGAATTTTCAAAAATGGAAGAAGTATTATTGATAAATATAAATATCCCACATGTGAAAATGACTACCATATCATGAAATATTATGAGTCATTGATGTAGGGGTTATAGACACTGAAGAACAGACATGAATTAATGGTCATTAAATAGGGAGTGTTTATCACAATTTTGTCTGTTGTGTCATTTATATGGACTTTGTAGCTCTAGGAATTAAAGAAATATATTTTGGGACATTAATTTATTTAAGATTTCCCTCTTAGAACAATTAAAAAAATAGATTATACAAAAAGATAAATAAAAATATAATTGGAGGACTCTTACATTATTAAAAAAATCCCCTTGTCCAAAAAACTGGAATAATGACTCTTACTAATTACAAAACAACCATCATTCCCTATTATTTTGGAAATTTCAAAAAATAATCATAATTTCATAGAGTCCAAAAACTCTAAATATTTATTTCAACCCATGAAAACATTTACAACGCCTTAAATAATATTTTTTTTTGAAAGACGTAGAACCATATTTTAAAAACAATTAACCACCGAAAAATGGTAAACTATGAGGCTCCTTCCACGGTCTATACCGATAGTCCTCACCCTTTAATAGAGTCTAAACTCACATCGTGAATCTATGAAATGAGGTTGATCACTTTTTAAAGTACCCATAAGCCACCATTATTATATACTCTACATACTTAACTAAATCCTTATATTTTGAACTATAAAATGCATGAAAAATAAAAAACCCTAAAACATTCCATTTTATCCACTAAAATTAAATAATTTAACTAATCATGGACTATTAGAAATTGAACATAATCGTAACAAAAAAATTTAAAAATATAATTTGGTTTTTAAGATATGTTTATAGTATTATAAAAATTAAATAAATAATCATGTCAACCATTTAAAAGATTCCATGAAATAAAACTATTTCTTGATCATATCATTTATTTAAAATCAACCTTATTATAAAATATTTGAAAATTTATTTTACTATAGAACTTATTATCAATATCTATAAATCACATAGAAACATGCTATTAAATAAATTCATTCTTACTCAAAAGAATTCACAAATTCACTTCAAATAAAAAATACTATGACAATAACTATCACCAATAATGTAATAATGAAATATTAAATAATAATTTAAAATAATTATTAATTATAATAAATTTAATCTGATCCATTTAAATGACTTGGATGGTTATCAAATCATTTCACATTTCAATATGCAAAAAAAATAAAATAATTTTAAAAAAATATATTTTTTATTCTCTAATGTAACCAATTCCCTGTAATAACATGAATTTTATTTTTAGGGTTGAATCCTTTAAAATTTATTATGAAACTTTTATTTTATTCTAATTTAGCTTATTAAATTGTTAAGGAAGGGTTCCAGAGTGACTGAGGCTCATTCGGCTCCTAGAGTGCTAGTTTTTATTAAGAGAAGGCAGTGGTGCATAGTTTTTACTCTGTTATTGTTAACTGTGCTACTCAACCATCAGTCCCTAAATTGGGAGGGTCATTGATTACTTACCTTGTATGGTGAGATACATGGATATGTGAGGAGATGGAGAGAAACAACAGATGATATATTTATGGGATATTCATTTTAATCCTAATTGTGTGCCTAGCCTACACTGTTAGTGTCACTTACACGGTAATCCCACATGGTTAGGCACATGGTTTATCAAACAATGTGACCAATCATTCCAAGGGGTATGCCTTTGGGACAGTAATGGTGCAAATTTATTAAATTTTTGCAACAAAACCGTAATCTTGGAAATTTCTTTGGGATTATTAGAATTCTCCTCTCTCATTTTAACTATCCTCCACCTCATTCTCTTCCACTCACAGTAAATATCCCCCCAAGCTGGGAGAGTATTTACTTATCACCTCGAACATGATCTAGGTTCTTCAATTAAAATTGGATTCCTTCTTCATCAGTTGATGTGGGAGCATATCATTATATACTCTAATACTTTTGCTTTTATCTGTTTTTTATCATGCCATATAGAATGATAAATCTATACAATTTGTTATCCCTTTTTTAGTGCCTTCATCTATTTTTTCAATTTTTTAAAATCCTAACAAAACCGGGTGGAAATAATGGAAGATACATCCACTAGAAATCTATGGTATATGGTCTATTTCCATTCCATAAAATGTTCAAGGTTATATAGATTGTTCCATAGTGACGCACACCGGACCTTTAGTGTGTTGCTATTAAATTTAATAGACCGTTCAATTGAATGCTTGAAGTATAATTTAAAAATACTATCACAAACATAAGAATTTTTTGAGGTTGAATCATTAACCCAAAACACTATTATGGTGTTTTATATTCATTGATAACATTCTCAACACCCATGGGGTTAGTTGAGCTCAGCTATTATTAAAGGGAGACATATTAAAATTAAATTAAATGTTAAAGGATGAGTACCTTGGTTATAACCTTGTCATTTATAAATGAATGGAAGAAAAAATTTGAATAATTAGGAATTGATAAATGAATTTTATGATCCGTTGGATTATGCGTGAATGTGAAATTGATTAATAATGAGGAATGGACAACAACATGTACCTTTATATTTTTAATTATATGTGAAACAATTATTGGATTAGATATGATAAATATAATATATAAATAGAATGAGAACTAAAATATTACCATTAATACTTCTATAATTTATTGAATAGAATTAATTAGAGGGACAATAATATGGCCTCTCACCTTGTCACTTATGTGTGGTATGGGTAATGAAATGATTATGATAAACACAATGGATTACGGGAAAGGAAGGTATCATGCTCATTGAATAATTATATAGATGACATTGATATCAGGTGTAATGGTATGACAAGGATGAACCACTTGCATATTAATATTTGGATACCTTGTAATGTTAACAATGATCCTATTTTCTTAGACCTCCTCAGGAATGATCAATGGGCTCCAGTAAATAATTTATCAATTCTTCAATTGAAAAGCTCCGAAAACTGAAAGAGGAGTCCTTTTTCCATGGGGTCAATGTTATATCCCTTATAGGTCTACATAATATCATGTTGTCTATTAATAAGCATTGTGTACTCAAATAGGACATATTGAAAAATATCTATGGTCCTGGAGAATTTAGGCCTGATCCATGATTACATTTCATATGTTATACTTTCTTGAATAATAATATGAAGACTTAGGATATAGAGGATACTTACACTGGATATAGTAATTAATAATTTATTGGAATCTTTTTAATGAATTTAATTTTATAATAAACTACATAACTTATATTTTTATCATTATTCCTATTATATCTGCAGCCTACATAATTATATCTACAAATACTATATTTATTATTGACAAAACTTGTTTTGGATACTGGTTTTTAACTAGATAGTCTTCATTGTTGAATATTGGGACAAATAGAGGGGTTTAGTTCATGATTAGTGAGACCTTATTCTTATACAATGTATGGGAGGAGATGATTGAGCTTATCCTCATTATTCTAGTGGAGTGAGTATACTTTGTGTTTTAATATTTTGGTATAGCTTATTGTATAAGCATGTTTCCTCTATTTCCCATGTATTTTACTCTTTTTTATATCAGTACAACATGATCACCATAATGTTTTATGTGACCTTATATATGGTATATTCCTATATTTTATATAATCTGGATGTTTTATCACTTTCTCTACTATGTATTTATTTATTATTATTCCACGTTTGACTAATATTTTGATTTCACTATGAAAAACTATGACCTTGAAGGTATATGCCCCCCACCATCCTCTTATAGACCGTCACATCTATTGGGTAAACTTTAGTTTTTAGGGAGGTTCTCTTGAGGCCATGTGGCCACCATTTTGGCTACTATTGTTGGGTGAGCATAACTGGGATGTCATAAAGTGGTATTAGATGATAATTTTTTCATTTTGTTTTACTATTTGTGTTATTATAAATGTTACTATAAATTTGTTAGAATTTTAAATAATTCTATCGTTGGGAGCTGCTGACCTGCATATAGATAAAATATGAATTACCTTGTAAGGAATCATTTATTCTGGATTATTCAAATTAATGTGGTATCAATTTTACCATTGGGTTTTATATATTTTTTCGGGTTATATTGTCATCATTATAGGTAATTTTTCCCCATAACTTAGTAAAAAATGATGTATTATCTCCAACATCATTATAGGAACTTCATGTTTCATATTCTGTGAATATGTCTGGGTATATCTACTTTTACTTTGGGTATTACTTAATGTATGTTATTAGTTCCTTTATTGATATATCTACTGATTTGTGTCAATAATTTATGTGGGGAATGGATAAATTTTAGGTTATAAATGTGTCAACATTAACATAATTGTTCATTCCTATATTTCTTGATGGGTAACCAAAATTAACTAGTTTTCACATGTTTGAGCACTCTAAATATCATTAAATGTGCTGAAAAGTTTATTAGAAGTTATTAAAAGGATTATAATTATAATATATATGGATCATATTTCTATAAGATGGGATTGGTGGTCCATTCGATCGATATATGATAATAGACGTGTTAAATTATTAACTGATTCTAATGGTCTGGACATAGTTACAAGGTATGCCAATTGCATGTTATAAGGCATAGTACATTATAATTAGTGAATGGTGACTCATATTACTGTACCATTATATACATAATTGGGTATGAATGATGGTGTTATGAAACGTTAATGAAATTTTTTCCATTTAATAAGAATGACAATTTCAACATAAAGGGTGTTTTGCTCGATAAATTTAAATTGACACACTTTATACTGAGACCATTGATATGAAATGGAGGACATTAAAAAGGTTCAACATTTTTAGTGGGTAGTAGGAAATATCTCTTGTGATTACTTATGATCTTTTTTACCACCTAGACCTAGCCATAGGATCATTCTGGGTGGTGTTACTCTAATATATGAATTCATGTACCTGTCCAATTATTATAACTATGAGGAAAACCATTATCGAATATATTATAATGCTTTTTCATTGAATTTTTATAGATACGGAACCCAAACTTCCCCAATTCATGAACTAAGATGGTGACAATGAACATTCTTTTGAGGTGGCATGACCTGAATACCAATATTACCTCTAGTTGTCCCACCTTATACACCTCCAATTATAATAGATTATGGAACCAATACTCTATTTTGAAAATAATTCATACACATCATATAGAAAAAATAGGCTATCCCCTACTATGGCACAGTTCATGTGGTAATTTCCACTACAACATTTTCTTACAATTTCATTAGATGGAAGTCCATAGGCTAAGATGTCAATAATAGAGGCCATGTTTTTTATATTTAATCATCTAGAGGTGCCTCCAAAGAAGAGGTATAAGATCACAGCTTATATACTATGTGATTCAGCCTATATATGGTGGGATGTGATGACCAAAGATGACCATCATCAAGATAGTGTTTAGAGGATTTTTTGGAAACTTTCATTGGTTATTTCTCTCTTGAGACACCATGGGCTGATAGAGATAGAGATTTCATTCACATAGAGGAGGGAGCATCTTTTTTATAGACTACCCCACGCATTTTGTAGAGATCACATTATTTTCACATATGCATATAGGAAAAGGGTTATCAAGGGATGTGAAATCTAATGATGGTATCAGGCATGAAATCATGGTGTAATTGAACATGTTTCATTTTACCACCATCACAATGATAATGAATCAGGTTCCTATGAACAAGTGTAACATGATAGAGGATATGGGTGTGATCTATGATAGATTGGATCCGGGAACCCAATATATTTCAGCTGATGACAAGAACATTCATTTGGATATTTTTCCCGCAAACAATAGTAGTTTGAAAATTTACCATGGTAGCCACATGATCATTCATCATTATGGTAAAAATATCCATATAAAACTCTAGTGAAATAGAGCCTATATTGTGTGTAGGTCTTGCAGTTGGATGGGTTATATTTAGATATTCGTTAGGTCCACTACACATTTTTCTATAAGAATACCATTCACACCATCTCTATATTCTTGATTAGTATCAGTACATCTGCATTGGGCAGGGATATGGAGCATTAACAGTCATGTAGGACGAGGAGGTGGTCATGGTCAAGTGAGAGACACAAAAAATTTAATGCTACAATATAGTTTTCCGACCTAGGTAGATTGGCTATATTTAAGGGACATAGATGAGAGAAGAAATTTGAAATATAATCAATCAATGAGGACTATAGTGATGGTTCATCTATGGTTAGAGGTACTATTAATGTAGAGTTTACTATAATTTGATCTCTAATTCACATAGGCACATATCACTCTAATATACCATTTGTAACATTGGAGAGTCTTAGACATTAGATACAGTATTTCTATTAAATGATAAAACATGATATGCTCTTTGGTATTTGATTTTAATGTGTGTGCTGAAGAAAGGGGTGCCCCTATAGATTGGAATTTATAATTTTCCATGGATCCTTTTTATCTTCTATATGGCATGCTTTAAAATATTTCCCAAGATGGACTAGTTGGTTCCTTATAATTCTTATGTAGATTTATATCACTATAGGTTACCCTTCACATCACACGAGGGTGGTAAATATTTTCACAAGGGTGAATGAAATGTTCATATGAGTAGAGATGGACTTGAGAATCATGGGCTATGTGGATTGATATCCATGATTACGAGAAAATACATGGATGACTTGGGAACATGTTAGGATAATTTCTCTACTCTTGTAGATCATTAAGCTGATTTATTCCATTTTGATTTTTTACTACCTACTAAGAGAGTGATGGGGATTAATATCAAACTAGTTCTAGTAGAAGAACAATTATCCATTTCACCTTATAATATGGATGATATTGAGTAATAGGAGCTCAAGAGGGATGTAGATTACTTGGAATCTAATGGTTTTATAAATCCCGGTACATCCACATGTTGTTAATGTGTCCCTATCAAAAGGTAGGTGGATGGTACGTTCAAGATTATTGTAGATTACTATCTATTGAACTAGAATAATGTTATGAAATTTAATCAAATTTCAAATATATATGACCTATTAAACCAACGTTATGTAGAAGATGGTATTTCATAGATAAATTTGAGTTCGGGATTCCATAATGGTTGGTTGGTCCAATGGATAAACCTTATACAACATTTCATTGTATATATGACCTGTATTAGTATATAGTTAGGTTGTTTAATCTTATAAGGGCCCTAAAATATTCATTGATTTGATGAATTGGGTTTTCAACCCATATTGGGCATCATTTATGGTACTACTCATGAATGAAATCATGGACTACTCAGAAAAATGACATGAATCTTCTAAAATATCAAATCATTTTGAGAACACTATAAGATCATCACTTGTATGATAAAATCCATATATTCATCTTTTTTTGTAAACAATGATCACATCATATGTGACAATATCTTTGAGATAAGAGTTTCAATTTACCCAAACAAGGTGATAGCTATTGTTTCATAGGGGAAATCGATGAATGTCTTTGCTATAAAGAGTTTCATTGGTGTGGATGGATATCACTAATGATTTATACATGATTTCACTAGTATTTCTACAATACTCATAGATTTTCCAAGAAAGGTTCCAAGTACATATGGTCTAAAGTGTGTTGGAATTCATTTTGGGAGTTAAAAGTGATATCAAACTCATCAAAAATCCTGAATTTACATGATCCAAAATGATTCTATATAATATATTTTTATACATTTAACATTGAGTTGGGATCCATTCAATTTCAATGAGACCGATACATGGTGTACGAGTCATTTCAATTGAGACCTCATGGAAGTAATTACCTAATCCATGATATCGATCTCACATATATGGTTAATTAAAACTATTATTAGAGGAATTATTTATTGATAGGGTTTTTGTGGTCTAAAAAAATAAAAAAATACATAATTTTATATTTAAAATGAAAGACTTTATTCTCAGGTAGAGAAGATAGGTTGAATTACAACATTCATTTGATGTTGATATTTTGTATATGGCTCATAAATGTAATTCCATTGAAGATGATTTGATACAAAAGACTCAGAAACATGTAGTATAGTATTCCAGCAGTGAGTGGTAATTTATGGAACACTTTTATAATATGAATTTAGTGGCTTAGGACTATCGTGGGCAGTCAGTATATAAATGGTTATTAGTGAAATATTAAAATCTGGAATGTTTGAATATGTGACAGCTTTCTGATTCAAAGGGATAGGTCTTATGATAGAGTGTTTTAGTTGGGGACCCACAACCTTGTCAGAACATTATTGTAGATGAGATATTATCCATTTATGTGTGTCTCATGTTTCTTCTAGTCATTAAAGAGGAGTTGATGTCAGACTCACACACTTTTTCATGGATGGTACACCCTATCCTAAAAAATATGTACCTTGACATAATATGATAGTATTGATGTCCTTCTATGAAAATTCATATATATATTTTTGTTACTTTATGTTTCACTTATTAGCAGGTGAAGGTGGAACACTTGGGACTAATAGGGACTTTGTAGATATTTTTGATTCCCATGTTGAAATTGGATGAAGGAACAATGGATTTTATAAAGGGATTACATAGGTCACCTCATTGTCTTCATATAGTATGGGTAATCTTGTATAAATTGAAAAATATCATTCAGACTCTACCAATTAGACAGTATATTTCAATAGATGTTCTCGGAACGATTTATTTTAGAGTGATCATATACATTCAAGGAGTTCCACATACTATTTTTTGAGAGAGGAACACAAATTTCATATCATGGTTCTAGTAGGGTATACAGAGGGAACTAGGTTCAAAGGCTCTGCTAAGTACAACATTTCACTCGTAGACCAACAGTAAGTTTAAGCATATAATACAGATTCTAGATGAAATATGTTTGGAATTCATCATGGATTTCAATGGTATTTTGGAGAAACAACATCCGATTGCTAATAATTTTTAATAGAAGGATTCAAGAAATTATAATTTTATATAATTACTGGGAATTATAAAATTCATCATTCCATTCACACCTCTTCTAGTTAGAGTTTGGAGAGGAAGTGTTAGTAAGACCTCATCTCATTTAAGAGACATTAGAGAAGCTAAAATTACCAAGAATTATATGGATGTAGCACAGTCTAGTTAGAATCCTTAAACCAACAACCATGGTCAACTAATAGATTTTGTGTTCCAAGATCTGGTATTCATGTTGGAATTGTTTCTTTAGAACAACTACATTTTTATTTAATTTTGATTGTTATATTTTCATAGATGTTTATATTAATATAAATTTCTTATCACAAGTTGATTATTCATATGCATTGCATTTACATGATAATTTCCTAGAGTATATATAACATTGATATGGTCATTGACGTTTCTATCTATGCTGATGTTTTTGATGTTTCATTGTGATTTTCATAAAATATAGTTCTAAGGATGTAAAACATTCTATTATGGGGAACATAGTATATTGATTATTAAGTGATAATACATGTAAATAGATGACACATCATATCTTGATGCTCACACTCAGTAATCTCCAAGATGGGAGGTAATGTGTACATATCCACCAGTAGTAGTTCCTCTTGTTTTTGTGTCATCAGATATTTCTGTGTTCAAAAACATGTATTGGTCCATATAATTTATGATTATTATTAATTCATGTTATGTATCATTAACATAAATGTATTTTTTAAACCATTACAATAACAGTTCATGGACAAGATGGATATATTGGGTGTTTAATGAATTTAATGTTATTAATAAATATGTCATGGAAGTATTTTACCATTTAATATTATAAAAATTTATATATCTACACAATCATTGAAATATAACTACTGTATAAATTCCATGTAAATAGTGTAATGAATTTTAAATTAAATATTCAAATAAACATGTATCGATCACATAGGTTGATTACATGTATTTTAAATATAATTGATAATATATTGAGAAATAATTATTATATAAAATATTGATCACTAATATGTCGCTTTTGTTGTTGCGCCATTATGTAATTTCTCATTGGTTATGTGACCCATCTTAAGGCAGTAATCGTAGTATTTTTGTGTACATGCATAATTACAATGAGAATCATTCCAAGAGGTTCAAACACTATGTTCTTCCATTGATTTTGATTAAATTATACATAAATATAATTTATGTAAAAAAAATTAATCTCTAGACCAAGGACTAGTTTTATCCATTTTTTATTGATTGTATAAATTAAATAAATATTTATTCTCTAGATTGCGACATAAATATAATTAGTTATTTTACTGAATATTTAAATAATATATATTTAATGGTATCTAAATAAAATATTTATTTAGTATAATAAAATAATTTTATCAGGGTATTCAAGAAATTATGAGGAGTTAGAACGGACGCCGACAACTTCTATCGAGGAATATTTATTTGCATGTATTTAAATAATATTCATCACTGCACAATATTTCCTAGACCATTAAATAATATATAATATTATTATTATTTTTTATATCATGGTTATTTTATGATTGTTATTATATTATTTAATGTTTGATACACAATGAAATAATATTTTAACCTAAACCTAGCTCTATAAATAGATAATTATATTTATTATATAGAGATATAGAGATGTATAGAATAATTGTGCATAGAGAAATCTCTTTGGAATTCCTATTTAATTTCAATCTCTCAAGAAAAATAATTTCAGGATAAATTATATCAATATTTAAGGAGAATCAATCTACAAGAAGTATGAGAGGCTATTGTTTCCCCATGGCGTAGCCAGTGATAAATTGGAAATTATTTGAGGTCAAATGAGGATGTGTGGATCACCACTAGATGGATTATATCCTTTGATCATCACATCACATTAAAGGCAATCCCAAAAAGGGCTTTTAGAATATCAACAACATCATTTAAGAAATTATGTTAATAAAAGGTATTTATTTTCATGAGAAATAAATAAATTAATTATAAATATAAGTTTAATTTTACTCACTAGGTGTTTCGGGAAACTAAATATTAAGATAAATTTAAATAAAAAACATACACCACACAAATCCACTATTCTCAAAACCTTCAAGTGTTATCACCATGGTAATGATTAAATTTTAAATTTCTTATTTGATTTTTTTTCTATATGAACTGAAGGTTGAATTTTGATGTCAAAATTTTCATTCTTTCTTCTAATTAGAAATGAAAGGTTATTGAAATATTAATCTGGTTTTTTAGTGTTACATTTTCATAATAGTATATGAATAGAAGATGAATTCACAGATATGTCACCAGGAACTAATATGTTTTGGCTTGTAAGATAGGGTTACATAGAGTGTATGTAGAGTAGGAACAATCTTATATAGTACAATGCACCAAGACATTCTACATGATACACATCATGCCACAGATTTAGTACACATCGTGTACATCACATATTTACTTTACATCCAATCACATGTTTTTTGGATTATAAAGTGTGTATGAGGATTACATGTCGTATAGTCTACATAGGGTAGTGGAAAAAATTTGTGCAATTTTTATGGTAATTATACATGGTTAGACAACATGACATTGAAAAACATTAGCATTTTTTATATAAAAAATATTTATGTTGTGTACATGATTTGTATTTCGTAAATTCATGCCATTGAGATACACATCGAGTTATTTGGACAAATTAAATAAGAGATACATGACATGTATCTGGAGGAAGAAATCATATATCTCTCACCCAAGAACACACTGAGCCTTTAGAGAAGTTGGACATGCACCTGAAATAATGATAACATGGTGTGTATCTAGCAAGTACATTCCATGTGATCCAACTGATATACACATGAAATACCTAGGGAGGAATCTCAAGAACAGAGTAAGAAGATACAAAATGTGTATCTAGATAGCACACGTCATGTAGTTTTTCTATGTCCACAATTTTATTCACCCAGTATGTGACCGGAATACATTGAAACAACGGTACACAACATGTATCTAGATATTACATGATGTTTAGTCTCTCCATTACTAGTAGTATTAAATTACATTTCATTGAAAATTAATATATTAAAACAATTTTGTTCTGATTTTCACATTGTGTGTATGAAATTTTAATAAGGATTTTGAAATTTTTTAAATGTTCATTTAATTTATTTTAATTAATATGAAAATATTGGTTCTTTAATTTATTTTATATTAATTTCATCTATATGGTAATCTCCAATAGGATCCTGATGGACATTTAGATAAAATGGTTTTAATTTTCCAATTAATTAAATCTATCACATTTACATTAATAAATAATGAATGAATAACAACAGAATGTTACCCATTTAATTTTCTATAAACATTACATTAATTACCAATGATGATATAAAAAAATATTAATATTTGGGTTGGATGAATAAATTTAATTTATTTTATGTGTTTTAAATTATTTATCATTAAATTAAATATGATAGAATGCGAGTCATCCTACCGTCCATTATAATGTTGTACCAGCATGTCCAGAGAAATTTATACAATCTTAGTTTAACCAATACTTTTCTTCCCCTCACATGCATGTGAGTTATAAATAATGTTAACCAATGGAGTTACCTACATTTTTTTGAGGTATTTCAAGATGGGACCATAACAATTCCAACAAATGTGTAACATAGGTGTGTAGGTGGATTGTTGTAAATCATACCAAAACTGTAAATATTAGTTATTTACCCTTGGTAAAATATTTATTTAATATCTACTCACTAAAAAAGCCATTATATAATTCTTAAGAAAGTTTTAGTTACGAATTTATTTGTTTTTATCATTAAAATTACTTATTTAATGGATGTAAGGACATAATCAAATAAATAAATTATTTAATGTGAAAATAGAGGAATTAAATAAATGAATTATGGTTAATTTTTTTTTCGAACACGATAAATTATTTATGTAAGATCCACTTCATATTAAAATGGAATTTTAAGATAAAAAAATGAAAAAAATTATTAAAATTTATTAAAACCCCTCAACATAGTATTATGTCAGACTAAGACTTCCACTAAATGATTGAGAATGAAACCATAAAACTAAGTGACATGACCAATACATGGACACTAACTTTTATTGGGGAGTCATCAGGATGTTTTTTCCTCAAATTCATTGAAATTGTATTGATTTTATAGACCAATGTCTGTTAATATATATTTGGGTGAAAATTTTGATGAAAACCATGTCAGGATTTCAGGAGAGGTGAATCCAATCAACAGATCAAGAATCAATAATCATGATGTTGTAAATCCCCTTCCAATTTTCATTCTTATGATTTTCATATCCAATGTCTATATCATTATGAAATTTAATATGTATCATTTTCACTAGAATTTACAAGTAGTTAATAATTTTGAGTTCGATGGTTAGGACTGTTGAGACATGATAAAATAGTAGGACAATTAATAGAATTAAATTAAAATTATTTCTCACATTATTTTTAATCATGTAATGTACTTATAATCAATATAATGTTTTGTAAAAACAATTTAAAAAAACAATTAATAATGTGAATGAATTCCTTATCTTAATCTATGTATGTACTAGTAAAAATATTTAGTTGTGGTTAAATCCTTTATGCAATAAACTATTATCATAAAGTTCATATTATGGGTTGAAAATAATTATTCTTATTCATCCAACCCATCTTGTGAGATATTGTGAATGATAAGACTACATGAGTTCTGATGGGGATTCATCTCAAATTTTTGGTGTTATATAATCAATTGTGATAGGATTGATGAGGATACAACATAAATACATAGATTATTACACAATAATTACACATCTCCATTATCATGTTAATTAAAAGGATGTGTTTTAAATAAATAGTATTTTAAATTAACTTTATTAGAGTAAACTAGAAGAAGGAAAGATAGATATTGATCATTATTTCTAAATACTAGGGTATATTGATCAATCAATGAAAGTGGATTTCCACTTATGTAATAAATTATAAATTAATATTATGTTATTTTCATACCACCAATATTATCCATATTTTTCGAATACATGATAAAAAATGATTAATTCACTCTTGGAAGGTTTTTTTATAATTCATAAAGCCAATAATGAATTTTTGTAACATATTTTTTCTCCCATTTTGGTGAAAATGTTTGAATTAATTAGCTGAATATCTCTTCAATAATATAAATCCTAAATATCCTTCACATCATCCTTTAATGAGAAAAAAGACTCAATGGTAAAAGAATTATTAGGATGTTGTTGGTGTCTTATATGGAAAGAATAGACATAAGAAAATAAAGTGAAATTAATTGAATAAGAAATAACATTCACCCGCTTCTGGAGTATTCATCATGTTTCTATTCTCTAATTTGGTATTACATAATATTAGGAAAAAATCCCTCAGCGTGTCATTGAAGCTTTTTTGAGGTGATTGCGTTTGTAGAAAAAGCGGACCTTTAGGTTGTGTTTGTTCACAAAGCAGACCACGATGTAGAATTTGTTGACAAATGGGGTTTATAAGGTGATTTGTTGGGTTCAAGAGATGTTTTTGGCTATCCATGTTTGATTGAAGAACCTAGAAAAAGTATCGAACGATCTGGAGGTAGTGAAAAAAGAGTAGATACAAGGTGGAACTTTTTTCTAGAGTTTTCCAAAAGTTTGGGCTTGAAAATCGGAAAATGGAGAGATGCATTTTTGGAAAACAGAGGTGCATGAAAAAGGAAAGTGGGGTGTGAAAAAATTTTATGTTGTGCGAAAAAGGAAAGTGGTCTACGAAATATTTGTGTGGTGTGTGAAATAGAGGATTGGTGTTTTTCCTGAACAATATGTTTCTAGATCAAAATCTTGAAAATTGGGAAAGGCATAAGGTGGAGGGAAAATTGGAGCATGGTGCGAAATACTGTGTTTCATGGAAGATGTGTTTTTCACGCTCAATGAGGATTTCACGTTCAAGGAGGTTTTTCACGCATGGGTTGATTTTGCCTATAAATATGGAGTGACCTCCCTAATTTGAATAAAAGTTCAAGACATAGAGAGTATCCAAGCTCTGGCACACAAAATTAGTGTACACAAAGTAGTTGCGTGTAAACAACAAGTTTTAGAGTAAAATGATTGTTTGCACATAAAGAAAAAGTTGTGCGTAAAAGATGGTAGTTGCGTGTAAAATAAGTATTTGTGCATAAAGAAAAGGTTCCATGTAAATGAAATAGATGTGCATAAAAAGAGGGGTTGTACGAAAAGGGTATTTTGTGCAAGGAAAGATAAATACATGCAAGTTGAAGTAAGAGCTGCACGTCAAAAAGGGGGTTGCGTGAAAAGCGAATTTCACACAAGGTAATAGAATTACGAGCAAAATGCGGTAAGGGATGTGGGTAAAAAATGGGGTTGCCCGGTTCACCCGGTGAAAAGTGAGATTCATCTTCTGGAGAAAGTTTGACATCAACAAAGCATCTATCAAAACATATATATGCATATTTCATTTGAGATAATGAAGAGACCTATATGTCTATAAACTGTGATTGGATTTCTTAAAGAAGTAGTGAGAACACATCAGTTGAGAGAGTAGTGAGCTTTCATATTGTGATAGGTTATAAACCCGATGTGACAGTGAGTCCCCTCCGAACATGTAAACATCAGTTCACTTATAGTGGAATTGGTACATCGACACACTTCCGGTGTATACTCCTTGGATGTATCCAAGTGAGGGAGAACAAAGTAAAAATTTCATATGTCTTGTGCATGCTTTATGTTTTATTCACACTATGCAATGAGAAGGAGAGATATGATGGTTTTTTTCTAAGAGCCAAACAAGATCAAAAGGGGTAGTAGTTTTAATTTGTGAAACCTTGATTCACCCTCCCCCCCTCTCAGGGTATCTAGCCTAGTGGACCTTACAAATACAATATTCATAAAACATACATGTATTTAAAAATAGGAAACGAGTATGAATATAAATCATCTATAGTGGACTCAAAAGTATTTTAAAAAGTGTTATTTCTTTATCATCTAATGGGATATCATTAATTTTCATTTACATTTTGGTTTTATTTATGTTTGTAAAAAGTTTTACAAAAACATTAATCTCAGTTTCTTGCAAGACACCATAAAACTTTATTCGTTTTTTGGAATAAATGTTACTATAGAAATTTAATAATAATTTAGTGGTGTAAGTAACACTTTAATAAAAATTATACATTTCAAATAATGTTATATGTAAAATATAAAATATATAACTTTTACCCAATTATGTCAAGATAATTATTTTTCAAATAAAACCAATATTATTTATCATGTTTATTTCCATTAATGTATTTTTGACTCCATTGAGCTAAGATATTGGTTATATTGTCAAATTAATTATCTTGTTTCAGATAAATAAAACCTTTAAATATAAGAATGTGATAAATCAGTTATAGTAATTTAAACATATCCATGTGAAATATTCTAAAGATATACGTATCTTCAAATACTTATGGGGATTTTTTATAAATTATTAGTGATGTAAATGAGTGCACTTTGTAAAAGAAATATCTATGTTGGCTTGTTAGGTCATATCATATCCATGTAATCTTTGATCATGATTGTAGTGTAAAATTTATCATTTACTTGCATTTACTTACATACATTAACGTTGTAATGGTAGTAAAAAAGAAATATCAATTATGTGTCTTATATATAACTAAAATCATCTATTATCCGTTTAAAGACATTTTTTTAAATAAATTTGAAAACACAAAGTATAATCCTAATACATTATCTAATTTATATCATATCAAATTCTGATTTTCTAAAGAATAACATATAACAATATAAAAATTGTTTGTTGAATTTTTTTATAAAATATTACATTCGATTTAAATGATCATTAATGGGAGGGGTAGTTCCAAAGACACATACTGTATATGAATTCAAAACCAAATAGGTTGTTTATGTTCATTGAGGTGGGTGATACTTGTATTACTCATTCAGAATAATCATTCCTATAAATACGAAGTAAATGGTAATATGAAAATGTATAAAATTATATATAATTTCGTGTAATGGAATCCATGTATCTAGATTGGGGACTTCATATTTTTATTTTTTCAAAGACATGATACTACTGGTGAGTATTCAATAGTGTAACATCCCAAGATTTCATATTATGTTATTTTTTCAAATTAATTCAATAACTTTCACTACATGCAACACCAAGTTCAAGCGCACAATGACTTCCCAAACTAGACGTTCAAAAGAGGTTATGAATAGTATTTTCTGAATTTTGAATGTTATATAATCATTATAATTTTAGAATCCATATTATGAGTTTCTTAGACATGATGTAATAACAAATTCATTTTTTAGATAAAAGAAGTATTTTTCAAAAATGCACTTTTACCGACATTTAATGGTAAACCCTTTTTAAATCCAATGTTTTAAAACTTTTATATATTTAATTTGACTAAATAAATTTATTTTTTAGAATGGGGACATCAAAAATTTACAATTTAACACCCCAATATTCCTCTATATGCTTCTGTTTGAATAATATAGTAGCGTGTGTTGTATGCAACTTCGAGTTCTAACACACACCACAACCAATCAAAATAGCCGTTATAAATATTAATACCTACTTTTTGAAATTTTATAAATTTTATCTCTAAAAATGGACTTTATTTTTGGATTCTGAGTTTCTAATTTAGCATAAGGTGAAATTTTGGTTATTTTCAGATAACTTTTATATTTTGATGAATAGTGAAAATTACTAAATTTTAATTAAAAACATCATTTTTATTCAAAATAATTAATTGTTATTAATTATTTATTTGAGTGGTTTTAAAGTATATTTAGAATATATTTTTACCATTTAATACAATTTTGGTCATTGGACATAATTTCACAATTAAACTGGACATAAACAAGTATCAATCTTTTGATAGTTATTATATCTTAAAAACACACTTTTTGTTTTGATAGTGGGAATTAATTATAAATTAATATCTGCCACTTTTATGTTTTGAATTTGGAAAAATGGATTCCATATTTGGAATCAGGATGTCCAAATTATGTAAAGAGGTATATTTTATTTTTAAACATTTTGAATAATTACATCGGTAAATATTTTATTTACCATGGTTAAAGGGTAAATCCGGTAAATAAGCGTTAAAAAAATATTTTAATAATACTAAATTACTATAAAACGTGTCCTAACCTTATTGGTGGATACATTACTGACCATGGGAATCTTTGGGTAGTTTTTGGGACCCCATGGAGGAACTTGTTGGTGATAGGGACACTTTATTTTAATTAAGTTAAAATAAATACAAAAATGACAAAAGCATATATCTTTTAGAAAAACAATTTTTACATAGGGTTATATATGTTGTAATTTCAACTATAAATATTAATTAGAAAGATAAAAATATTTCCTAAATAATTTTAGTTTATTTATAATTTTTATACATTAAATATGTTACGTTATTTTTGACACAATGGTGTTGCAGTAATTACCTAATTAATGAAAAATTATAATAATTGATATTATAAATACCCAACATTATGTAATTTGAGACTTTTTATAAATAGAAATAATTTTATAGGTTAATATGAAATGTTAGTATTTATTTAATTAACTTTTTTTGATGTAATAATTCTGTTATGATTTTTACAAAAATCAATTATTGAATAGTGTTAAAATTGACATAAAAGAGTTTTTAAAACAAATATTATATTATAAGTTGATATTAAATTCCTAAAAATCTATGATTCAACCAAGAGACTTATATAATGATATATGTATCATTAATGGACCTCTTTGAGGTCGAATAGATGTATATATTATGTTTATTCACCATATAATATAAAAATACAAAGAAACATTGTAAAAGTGAAACTAATTAACTAAGAGTTAATACTTAAATATAAGGTTAATATAGTAACCCAAACCTATCTAAATCCTATTGGTTGAGTGGTTTTCGACCTATCCCCCCCTTAGTATTTAAATAATCCACATTGGAGCCATTAGAAACTGAATATGAATTTATTATAAAATAATATTTCTAGCTTTTCAATAGATGCCCCTCACCCCTCTTATAAAAAGCAACTACCCCTTCTAATTAATTCACACCTTCAAAGCATTTTCGTTCCGCCAAACTCTTCCCAAATGCTCTATAAACTACCCTAACTTCAACATATCGGCCTTAGTTTGATCATAAAGCCATCCTATGGATCCCTTTCTATCAAATCAAAAGGAAGAACCCGAAGAAGAGGAAATGTTTTCACCACCCTCTTTCAAGTTCATTTCTTCATCAACTTCTTCTTTATTTGTTATTTCTATTCTAAAATAATAACTAAAGTATCTCCTATATACTGTGATGTTATTATAAATATGGTACAACCATAATCATAATTCTATCCATCCATTCAATGACATGACACCATACGTGTGTATGTACGGCTTACCGTCTCCACGTCATGGTGTAATTGTTATTCAATACATTATTATTTGGATGGGTATAATAATGATATGTATTTTATGTAAATAATAAATATAACATTATAAGGATTCTGTATATATGATATACCATCCAATTATATATTATTTTAATATCAAAAATTGATATTTTTGCTCGTGTGTACATACAGATTACCATCCCCATGAGGCGATGAGATTCATTTCCAAGTTCACCATTCATCGACGATTATAAAAATATATATATTATTAATAAGTATGTAATATATGAAATAATAATTCTACTGGAGATATATATTTATATATATAAGTATTTATGTACTCACATATATCTTATTCACTTACTTCCGTTCAATACTATATGAAAAAAGAAACAGTGTTTATGCGTACGTATGGACTACCGTCTCCATAAACTGTGTTTTCCGTTTCATATATATGTATATTATAAATATTTATATTCTAAATATAGACGATATATTTATCATGTTTTATATTCGGGAAGTATTTAAATCATGATATAAATGATAAAATCAAGAGTAACAAGTTAAGACACGCACGATAAAGAAAACGATTATTACCCGAAATGTTAATTTAACATGGAAATTATTATTAAATGGGTAGTATAAAGTCATAAATGAATCATGTATGATATCTTAAATATTAATATAGTTTGGGTATAATTTAATAACATACTATTATCTTCATACAAGATGTTAAACGTACCCTGTACTAATGGAAAGTGTAAGGTAAGGGGTTTTCATCTCAGTCCTTATTCCCATGAGATTCATGCCATATTGCCACTATTACCTTTTGTGAGGTGTATGTACAGCACATAATTGTATTCTTTGTGTAATACAATTTAATTTATGTGTATTTAAATATTAATTTTTTGATACCTCATTCATGGGTTTAATGTTTCGTAAGTTAAAAAATTGGTAAGGGTTAATTCTTCAATCTCATCATTATCCGAGATTATTTATGTGTATGTATTTACTGGGAAATTTTATCATCCATGTCCATTTTTCATAAAAATGATTTCAAAATAAAGATTTTAAGGATTTTTAAATGTAATATTTATCAGGATCATAATTTCAAATGTTTTAAAGATTTATCTTTCTAAATATTTTTAATTAATGTCCATGTTCTCAAAATGATTTTAAGGATATATTTATATGGACATGAATGTTTTGAAATGATAATTCTGTTCAAAAGTTTCAAAGTGGTGTGGGAAACTTTTATTCAAAAATATCTTTTAAAATTACTTCCTTTATAAATGTGTGACGTTTAAATGATTTTACAAAAAGGATATTTCTATAAAAAAGTTTTACTCATCATTTTCATCTATGTCAACATCCTTTGATAGATTTTAAGCTCATTTGAAGTTGATTTATTATAAAAAAACATCCATTGAAGGTTTTGTGATATGATTGGCTGTGGATGTGTTATTTTTATACCATTCATGGTTTATGGAGAAAGTATTGACATTTTGTATGCTAGTTTTGATATAAATGTTTATGTTATGTTTAAACATATTCATATGAGAAATGAATTGGACATAGTAAGTGATGGATGGAGCCCGATATAGCTACTCGATGCATTGGTAGGTCTCATGAGACAAACTAGTGTCATGGCACGAGGCCTTGACAAAATATTATTTGTAGTCTTGGAACGAGGCCTTGGCTATGTGGTTATGATAGAATGGCATTATGCATTCCATCATTAGGGAAGTGGTTAGTGATATTGCATATGATTATTTGACTTATTGAATGTCCATGTGAATAAGTAAATTTCATTTTTTAATTTCATTTTTTCCATATTATGTTGAAGTTCATGTTTAAATGACTTTTGTTTTAGTTATACATTGCCTTTAATTTTTATTCTT
This sequence comes from Viscum album, assembly GCA_963277665.1. NCBI lineage: Eukaryota > Viridiplantae > Streptophyta > Magnoliopsida > Santalales > Viscaceae > Viscum > Viscum album. The sequence continues at coordinate 1,371,293,474 of OY728136.1, forward strand.
ATTTATGAAAGTTTCCGCATATTTGTTTTCCTTACTGAGCATCTTAGCTCACCCCTTTCAATGTTTTTATTATTCCCAGGATTCCAAGAAGTGTATTGTGATTGATACGTAGGGTTAAGACAAGGGAATAATGACATTCATAAAGGATTATTTATGTTGTTTTGTATGTTATGAAGTGTAATGTATCATTCATGTATGTAATCTATTTTCAAAGACTGCTAAACTGATAGGTCCTTCGGGACATGATTCCTTGTAATCATGCCAATGTTATGTAATAATGCACTGACTCTGGGTAACTGGGGTCAGGGTGTTACAATTGGTATAAGAAGATGTTTAGCAATAACCTTGAAAACTAGATTTAGATAAACTCTTATTAGAGCACATAGCCCTAAGAGGGACTTTCAGGATTAGTATAGAATAACTTCCTAGAATTTTGGTATTGTATATATTTTGTGAGTTTTCCAAGCAATACATCCATGTCTGGATACGAGCAGGTAGAGGCGGCTCTGGCACAGATGTACCTAATCGTAAAATCCGAAAACACCGCTTTGAGATAGACTCGAACGAGATCTAGTGCACGACAACCGGCCTTGATGCACTCTTTGTTACGACACTCCCGGGGGATATGCTTAGGATAATTCTCATTTTCTTTACAAACCATTATGAATGGATCATGGGTATATACATACTCAAAGTAAACATTTTTATGATTGTGGATTATATCAATAAACTATTTAATTTCTGTTAAGTGTTTTACATGTTTGGTAATAGGTATTGTTATTCATAAACTAATCTAGTGTATTCCATTGTTTAGAAATGGTGCCCAGTAGAAGGAATGAGAACTCCAGCAATGCACATGATCCAAAGAGAAAGAAGGATCATATCTTTCATGGTCATATGTCAAAATTTATAATATAAATAGTCTCATATGTATTATCATCATATGATGAAAAAATATCATGTGTCGATAAGATAAGTAAAGAGTTTACTGAGTCCTATGTCTTTGAAGGTAAGCAAGATATGAAAAAGATGGAAGAGAGAAAGATGGATAAAGGGAAGAGGGAAAAGAAGAATTTTTCCATATGTTATAACTGTGGGAAGAAACACCCTGGAACTTGCCTGAAAGGAATGATATTTTGTCATAAGTGTGGAGGAAAAGGGCACAAAGTACGTGACTGCAAGGGTAAGAAAATGGTTTCAAATGTACAATGCTTCATTTGCAATGAGTTTGGACACTAGGAGAACCTATGTCCTGGTCATCAAACTATTCTGCAAATGATGCTATTGGATAATAATCAAGTTATGATACTACCACAGACGAATAGGAATGATTAGAGTTCTTATGTTGATTATGTCATTTGAGTGTTGTATCAACAATGTACATGTTATAATAATTATGGAGTATATAAGGATTATACTGTAGTACTATTTCATTAAGGACTTGAGATTGTGTGGAACAATGAAATGTGACTCAATAGTAGGTTAAATATTTGGAAAATATATGGTTTAGAGAAAGATAAACCATAATATGGTTCTGATACCGAGGTAGTGATTTTATAATAATACATGAATAATTTGGATAAATTATATTGGATATTCTTGACTACCTTGAAATTGATTAATGATTTGTATATTCCATCATTGTTGGGGTTTACAACATTTTTGGATTGAAGGAGTATATCCATTATTCTATAAGGAATAAGGGATCATGAATGTAATCAATACGGTTTTATCTTAATTCCGGATTTTGCAGTGTCTTAAAAGATTACATGATGATGGTGTTCACATGTTATTACACTGAAAAAGGGATCTTCATTATGTTGAACTTCCTTATAAAATTTGGACTGTGAGTTTGGAGAAAATTATTTTGGATAATTATAGTTTGAGATTAATTTTGGATTTCCATAAAAGAACAACCCGGAGGTCGGGTGGCAACCCATCGCGACCAGCAAGGCCATGAGACTTAAACCCGCAACTGAAGGGAGATAAGGGTGTATCACCTACCACTGGCCCACGAGATGTCCAGGATTAAATAATTAAGTTTATTTTAATAATTTCTAGTAGATGAATTATAAATTCATTTTTTAACCCCAAATTAATAGGATAAATAGAATATATTTTTTTCGTTCTATTATCTTTTAGTGTGAAAGATGAGTTTTTGGTAAAAATTAGTTAAAGGATGGAACTCTACTTTTCAACAATATATTTTTCTTCTTCTCTTCTTCGATGAAGAAATTAATTCTTATACATTATTTAAGGGATCCTAAAACCAAATTTTTTTTATCCTAATAACCTATGTTTTGGTGAACCGATGGAATTTCAAATCATCATAGATTGATGAATTTAGGGACCTCAATTTTACATTTGTTTGTGATTGATGACCTCAATCACTACCTAAAAATATTTACTTTTTTCCTCCAATAATATGTCTCTAATTTCCACCAATTTTCTCCTAATAGAGATCATATTTTGGTGGTGACCCTTTCATTTCCCTTTTCCTCTTATTAAGACTAAATTTTATTAACCCAATTTATGATGTGGGTTTTCCCACAAAGATATTTTCTATTTTCAACCTTTTATTTTCGAAGAACAATTTCAAATTGCGAGGATGCAATTTATTGATGGAGGGTAAAATGTAACACCCCAAGATTTCATAGTGTGTTATTTCGTCAAAATTATTCAATAACTTTCACTACATGCAACACCAAGTTCAAGCGCACCATTACTTACCAAACTAGTCGTTCAAAAGAGGTTTTGAATATTATTAACTGAATTTTGAAGTTTATTTAATCCTTATAATTTTAGAGTCCATATTATGAGTTTCTTATACATGATGTAAGAAAAAATTTAATTTTTATTATAAAATAATTATTTATCAAAAATGCACTTTTACTTACTTTTAATGGTGAACCCTTTATAAATCCAATATTTTAAAACTTTCATATATTCAATTTGACTAAATAAATTTATTATTTAGAATATGTACATAAAAAATTTACAATGTAACACCCCAAGGTTCCTCAGTACACTTCTCTTTGAATAATACAGTAGTGTGTGTTGTACGCAACTTCGAGTTCTAACACACACAACAACCAATCAAACTAGAAGTTATGAATAGTAATACCTAATTTTTTGAATTTTATAAATTTTATCTCTCAAAATGGACATCATTTTTGGATTTGGAGTATTTAATTTAGCCTAAGGTGAAATTTTGGTACTTTTCGGATCACTTATATATGTTGAGGAATAGTGAAAATTACTAAATTTTAATTAAAAAAAACTTTTTTATTCAAAATAATTAATAGTGATAAATTACGAATTTGAGTGGTATTAATGTATATTTAGAATATATTTTTACCATTTAATACAATTTTGGTCATTGGAAATAATTTCACAATTAAACCAGACATAAACAAGTATCAATCTTTTGATAGTTATTATATCTAAAAAACATGTTGTTGGTTTTGACAGCGGGAATTAATTTTAAATTAATTTCTTCCACTTCTATGTTTTGAATTTGGAAAAATTGATTCCATATTTGGAATCAGGATGTCCAAATTGTGTAAATAGTTATCTTTTATTTTTATATATTTTGAATAATTACTTCGGTAAATATTTTATTTACCACGGTTAAAGGGTAAATCCGGTAAATAAGGGTTAAAAAATAATATTATAATAATACTAAATTACCCTAAAACGTGTCCTAACCTTATTGGTGGATATATGTTCGACCATGGGCATATTGGGGTCGATTTTGGGACCCCATGGAGCCACTTGTAGGTGATAGGGACACTTTATTTTAATTAAGTTAAAATTAATACAAAAATGCCATAAGCATATATCTTTTAGAAAAACATTTTTTACATAGGGTTATATATGATGGATTTTCGACTATAAATATTAATTAGAAAGATAAAAATATTTAATAAATAATGGTAGTTTATTTATAATTTTTATACATTAAATAATTTAAGTTATTTATGACACATCGGTGATACAGTAATTACCTAATTAATGAAAAATTAGAGTAATTGATATTATAAATACCCAAATAAATGTAATTTGAGAATTTTTATAAATACCAATAATTTTATAGGTTAACATGACATGTTAGTATTTATTTAAGTAACCTTTTTCAAAGTAATCATTCTGTTATGATTTTTTAAAAAATCAATTATTGAATAGTGTCAAAATTAACATAAAAGAGTTTTTAAAAAAACTATTATATTATAAATTGATATTAAATTCCTAAAAATATAAGGATCATCAAAAAGACTTATATAATGATATAATTTTCATTAATGGACCACTTTGGGGGTCTCTAGGATTTATATAGTATTTTTATTAACCATATAATATAAAAATACAAAGAGACATTGTAAAAGTGAAACTAATTAACTAAGAGTTAATACTTAAATATATGGTTAATATAGTAATACAAACCTGTCTAAATCCTATTGGTTGAGTGTTTTTAGACCTATAACCACCTTAACTTTTAAATAATCCACTTTGGAGCCATTAAAAACCGAATATGAATTTATTATAAAATAATATTTCTAGCTTTTCCAAAGGTGCCCCTCACACCTCTTATAAAAGGGCACTCCCCCTTCTCAATAATTCGCACCGTCAAAGCCTTTTGGATAAGCCAAAATCTTCCCAAATTCTCTCTCAACTTCCCTCAATTCCACATAGAGGCCTTAGTTTTATCATAAATCTATCTTACGCATCCCTTTTGATCAATTCAAAATGAAGAACCCGAAGAAGAGGTAATGTTTTCACTACCATCTTTCAAGTTCCTTTCTTCTTCAAATTCTTCTTTATTTGTTATTTCTATTCTAAAATAATAACTTTAGTATCTACTATATACTATGATGCTATTATAAATATTGTACAACCATATTCGGTATTCTATCCATCCTTTTAATGACATGTCAACATATGTGTGTACGTATGGCTTACCGTCTCCATGTCGTGGTGTAATTGTTATTCAATACATTATTATTTGGATGGGTATAATAATGATATTTATTTGATGTAAATAATAAATATAACATTATATGGATTATTTATATATGATATACCATCCAATTATATATTATTTTAATATCAAAACAATGATATTTTTTCTTGTGCGTACGTACGGATTACCGTCCCCACGAGATGAAGAGATTCATTTCCAAGTTCACCATTCATCGACATTTATAAAAATATATATATTACTAATATGTATGTAATATATGACACAATAATGCTACTGTAGATATATATTTATATATATATATATGTATTTATTTACTCACATATATCTTATCCACATACTTCCGTTCAATACTATATGAAAACAGAAACAATGTTTATGCGTACGTACAGACTACCGTCTCCATAAACGGTGTTTTCCATTTCATATATATGTCTATTATAAATATTTATATTATAAATATATATGATATATTTATCATTTTTTTTATTTTGGATGTATTTAAATCATGATCTAAGTGATACAATCAAGAGTAACAAGTTAAAACACGTACAATAAAGAAAACGATTATTACCCGAAGTGTTAATTTAACATGGAAATTATTATTAAATGGGTAGTATAAAGTCATAAATTAATCATGTATGATATCATAAATATTAATATGGTTATTTTATAATTTAATAAGATTCTCTTATCTTCATACAGAAGGATAAACATACCCTAGACTAAAGGAAAGTGCAAGGTAAGTGGTTTTCATCTCACTCCTTATTCCCGTGAGATTCATGCCATATTGCCACTATTACCTTTTGTGTGGTGTATGTACTGCCCATAATTGTATTCTTTGTGTAATACACTTTAATTTATGTTTATTTACATATTCATTGTATGATTCCTCTTCCACGGGTTGTATGTTTCGTAAGTTACCAAATTGGTAAGGGTTAATTACTCAATCTCATCATTATCCGAGATTGTTTATGTGTAAGTATTTAATGGGAAATTTTTATCATCCATGTCCAGTTTTCATAAAAATGATTGCAAAATGATTATTTTAAGGATTTTGAAAGGTACTCTTCATCATGATCAGAATTTCAGATGTGATAATGATTTATCTTTCTAAATCTTTTTAATTAATGTCCATGTATTCAAAATGATTTTAAGGATTTATTTATATGGACATGAATGTTTTGAAATGATAATTATTTTCAAAAGATTCAAATTTTTTTGGGAAACATTTATTCTAAAATATATTTTAAAATTACATCCTTTATAAATGTGTGACTTTTAAATTATTTTACAAAAAAGATATTTCACTCAAAAAGTTTTACTCATCATTTTCATCTATGTCAACATCCTTTGATTGATTTTAAGCTCATTTGAAGATGATTTATTATAAAAAACTTCCATTGAATTTTTTGTGATATGTTTGACTGTGGATGTGTTATTTTTATACCATTCATGGTTTATGGTGAAATTATTGGTTTTTCGTGTGCTAGTTTTAATACGAATGATTATGTTATGATTAAACCTATTCATATGAGAAATGCATTGGACTTTGTAAGTGACGGGTGGTGCTCGCTATGGCTCCTCGATGCATCGGTAGGTCTCATGAGACAAACTAGTGTCTTGGCACAAGGCCTTGACAAAATATTATTTGTAGTCTTGGCACGAGGCCTTGGCTACGTGGTTATGAAAGTATGGAATTATGCATTCCATCATTATGAAAGTGGTTAGTGATATTTCATGTGATTATTCGACTAGTAGAATGTACATGTGAATAAGTAAATGGCATTATTTCATATCATTTTTTCCATATTATGCTGAAATTCAAGTTTAATAGGCTTTTTTTAGTTATACACTGCCTTAAATGTTCATGCTTATTTATGAAAGTTTCCTCTGTATTGTTATCCTTAGTGAGCATCTGAGCTCACCCCCTTCAATGTTTTTATTTTTCCCAGGATTCCCAGAAGTGTACTAAGATTGATATGCAGGGTTAAGACAAGGGAAGAATGGCATTCATAAAGGATTATTTATGTTGTTTTGTATGTTATGAAGTGTAATGTAACATTAATGTATGTAATATATTTTCCAAGACTGCTAAACAGATCGGTCCTTCGGGACTTGATTCCTTGTAATCATGCCAATGTTATGTAATAATGCACCAACTCTGGGTAACTGGGGTCGGGGCGTTACAAATTGAAACTGGGCATGGATGGTAAAAGGATATACTAATAAAGAATAATTTATTATTGAAAGTTTTAGTGTATTTAAGAACATATTCAACACTCATCAGACCTAAAATCCTTTTGAAATTAATCTTTTCAATGCATATATTTAAGATCATCAAATTGGGAAATTGATTTTTAATGCTCGTTTGTTTAAGGGATTCCATACATAAGATATCTATATTACATGACCAAAAATGGGACCCTATGGAATATGACTACCGGGAATAACTAAAATGGTATGTTTCATCAATAAATTGCAATAATATATATCAATTTCATCTATTCATTTAATAATAAATAATTTATAGTTATCGTAGAATATTTATTTGGGAACAGATGACTGACATGTGTCTCTCACTAGTTAATGGGTGCACTGTTAGTTTTCTGGAAATATATACTAATAACATATGGATAAAATAAAAAATATTACTAGTTTTCCAAAACATTGAAATTAAATTTATCAAATAATAACATAATTTTGAAACTATATTCAATGGAATAAGATCCATAAAATTGACCCATAGGTTTTCTAAACCTTTCCAGAATATGTATATTAGTAATGTATTGAAAAATACATGATGTAAAAACATAATGACTGAGTTATTCTTAGGATATAATCAATTCAGTAGAACATGCATGGGAATAAGAAGGGATTAGCGAGATTAAATAAGTTTTAAAATATTATATTTAAAGAATTTATGTCATATTCATTGATATGTGCAGATTTTAGATATTATGGATGCATGATTCATCAAAAATGTAAATATCAAACATGATTCAAAAACCTACAGAGACTTGTAGTTAGAACTATCCTATGGTACTATGAAATGATTACCTAAATGATTTTTTAGGGTTTATAGATCTCAGAATATAGATATTCATATGAATTACAAGCCTTCCTATATTTAGTTCAATTTGATCTTGTATCATAGAAAATAATAGGTAATATACTAGTGAAATTAGTTTCATCAATTGGTTTCCATATCTATAATATCGGAGTATTTTAGGGAATCTGATGTAGCTTAAGAAGTGGTTTAACAACACCATGTTTCAATTTTTCTCATACCCACAGAAAAACCTATATAATTTTATTTTAATATTAGAATATGGATTTAGTCATTATATCCATATTCTTATGTTGAAAAAGGAGTTTGATACCTATCTATATCCATAATTTATAGATTTTTTAAGGATAGTAATGTCAGAGTAAATAGATTCTCTATTTAGACTTTTGGATTAACCCACCCTATCCAAAAAAACAAGGTAGTCCTAGAATATTTATCCATACTAAGAAATAACATATTTTCTTCATGTGGGAACTATCCCATGATTAGCATTGTTCTCTATTGCAAGGGGGTGTATGTTAGAGTTGGTTCCCTAGATCTAAATAATTTATACATAATATTACTTATATATTTAATGATGTGAATCATAATATAAATGACATATGACATATTGATTGTTCTTGTGCATAATATGATCATGATAATGTCTAAGAGTATTTGTTGCATTGGTAAGGTCCTATTAGTTCCCTATTGTGATGATAACTCTGATGTTTTATAATGGTATTCAAAAAGTATAGTTCTATGTCCGACTATGATGGGATAAAAAGTATATAGAATTTCATGTACGAGGACTGATAATTGTTTGAGAATTAATATATTGATGTTTTAACTTATAAATCTCCAAGTTGAGTCGTAATGAGAACATTCCTACTATTATGAATTATTCATGTTTTGGTGTCATCATATATTTCTATCTACATGATTGTATAATGGTCCTTATAATTTAATATATTTTTTAATTATTGTTATGAATAATGAAATAATATGTATTTTTTAAACCATGACTATAACAGTACATGGTGAAGTTGGATACGTTGTTTATGTCATTAATGAAATTTATTAATTCATATGTTGAAGAATGATTTTTCACTATCATCATATTAATTATGATATATGTTTTTTTGGAAAATGATGGGGATGGTATTTTCCTGATGGTTTGAGTATGGTGGGTTCTATGCCTTACTCAATCGCTCGCAATAGGTATACAAAGTTCTAGACTTCCATAGAAGCTCCAAAATATTTACACATCCATAAATAGGTATGAGACTACTTTCAAAAGGCATGTGGGGCTTTGGGGCTTCAAAACCAATAGTTCTTAGGAACTCACATTGGATGAGATATTAAAATGTAGTGCTCATCACACCCTTTTGGGTGGAATTATTTTTGGTTCCAAGACTCTCTTATATATTTATGATATAATCAATAATATATTCATATTCCCAATGCATGATATCTCAACCAAACAAAATTTTCACATCTTAACTCTTATTATGTAAAAAAGGAAGGGGATATCATTTCAGAATCATCAATTTATATATGAAATTATACATCGATTAACATGTAATGAATTTCTAATTATATAATCTATCCTTTAAACCCATCACTTTGGAATTTTCAACAATGTAGGGAAGCTATTAATATTCCTATGAGTTAATTGATCCATTGTAATGAATCTAACTTATCATGTTTATTTCATAAATCTAATCCCACGTTGTTCGTTAAACCTATGATGTTTAGCATAAGTTAGAAATTATATATGTGTCCAAACTTAAGAACGGAGTATTCAATCATGAGCCTCAGGGATATTTCATTTATATCCCAATTATGGAAGGAATCCAATTTTTTTACACTTCAATTGGTTTCTCATTCCATTTTCAGGACAAGGTATGATGATAAACCCGTGGGAATTATTGGGTCCCAATAGTGGAAATGTTAGAGACATGGAGGAATAAAACTGAAGTAGAATACTATTTAATCATAGTCCTTATAGAGTTGTCCTATGTATCATGGTTATTAATGGAATCAACATTTTGGAAGTTCATTCATCCCCATAGGACTGTCCCCACGATAGGTTCCCTTATATGGGGGATGATTATGTAATTAAACTCATTGGGGATTATGTACTAAAATTTCCAGAGCTGGTGGAGATTCATGATGAAAATGATATGTCTATTGAAACTCCATAAGCTCATGTGATCTATGCAAGGTGTGAGAAGAAAGATATATCAGGTAATTAGTCTCACTATATTGGGATATAGGGCTTATGTAGTGGAATAACCCTTGTGATGTTGGATACAGAGGTCATTCCTAAGAAAGGAATCTAACATATTCTTGTTATTATAGGTATCAAAGTCATCGTAGTTTGATTGGTTAGGGCTTACACACAGACATTTCCATTTTTACCTGGCCTAGATTTCTGCTTGACATGCATTTATTGTCCACTAGACCTTACTTGGTTTTCTCCTTAAAATGTTGGAGAATGTCTTCGAGACATGTCTAAATAAAATCGCATGATCCAATTGACCTGTCCATGTGATTCCATATAATTTGGATAGAATTTACAATGATTTTTACCTAATCAAGGATGAATTGGGCGGAGGGAATTTCAAGGCCTGGTCATGTTGTTTAGGAATCCATCACATGGCCTCATCTATCACATCTAGAGGGATTCACATAGTATTGGTGACTTTCTCTATTTCCATCAAAAAAGTAGGATGATGTGCATAGAGGGAATCAAGAGAGTCAATGCAATATATATTGAGGGGGATGCATGATCTAGGTGTACATGTCTAGATATCACCATGAAATTCAGCTTACATGTATGAGGGACATCTAAAGAGCCTACATAAATACCATGGTGCTACTAAAAGACTTAGCTAACATGTATATGGTGCCACAATATTATCCATGCGATATGTGTAGCTGACACTTCCATGATTGAATTTCTAGTCTGAAGGTTTTGATAAAACATTGGTGGAATTACTAGAGGTATCCAAGTTACATACTCCAACATATCATGAGGGCTTCACATAATAAATATATTATACAAAGGAGAATCATATGATCTGGGAAAAAGGTCATGTTATTGTCACGTGAACTATGTTTCTCATTGAATAGATCTAAGGAAATTAGGGTTTTTTTTCTAGTTTTCATTAATTCATTAGGTGAAAGAAATTTTAATGATCCAATATTATAGAAATATTCAATTATACCCTTTGTTTCATAGTATCATGTATACATGAATCCCGGTATTTTAATGTTGAAATTCTAAAAGATTATTCTTGATAAATTTTCAAGAATTCCCACCAACATGTGATTCATGATTTATATGTATGGTCTAACTATCTTTGTATTACCAAAATCATAGAAGTATAATTTGGTAGAAAATATTTCCCTGAGGAAGAGTGGCATTTCTTTCACCGAATATGATATACATTTTATAGATAGACAGTTTTTTGATAAGGCCATATGGTGGGCCCTACACACATTTTCATTATTGTAGACTAAATCACTATTGTGTTGTTGTTTTGGGTTTTTAGGTCCAACTTTATATTTATACGGTTTATTGTATTTTAGAAAGAAAATTCTATTGCTATAGTTTAGGGTCCTCTATGTTGAAACATCCATGAATTTAGTTTAGGGTATTACATCTCATATCGTCAATCATTTTAGTTTAGGGTCTTTTATCATGAACATTATATCCCTTTATTTTAGTCACTTTTAACTTAGACCTTATTTTATTGTAGTTTACTAGATTTTATCTCAGATAATATATCACTCTATTTTAGGATATATTCGCTAATACCATCTATCTTTTTAGTTTGGGGTAGTTTAGGTTGAACCTTATATCAATTTAGTTTAGAAAATTTATCTCGGTAATTATATCGTTTTAGAGTAGGGTCATTTAGTACCGATCCTTTATCACATTAGTTTATGGTATTTTAGATCGGAACTTCTATCAATATAGTTTAGTGTCTTTTATTTTGCACATTATTAATCCATGCACTTTAAATTCGTACTAGCTGTACTGTAACATTGATCATGAAATATGGTGTATACATTTGAGGAATGACTAAAAAATACCATTGGTAATGAGTTTTATTGATGTGCTACTAAGGCTCACAAGGATAAGATATCATTTATGGTATGGATTATATACCTCTTTTTTGAAGGTCTATGATTTTTATGCATAGAAAACATGTTCAAACAAAGGTGTATCCACTATTTTCATTTGTTCATGAAAAGATTTAATGGGGTAATATTTGTTGAGGGAAAAATACTATGGATATTAGGCCCAACTGGATAGTTGGAATGCGGGTGAAGTAAATCATATACCCAAGAGTTTGAATCAATGAATCATGGAATGGGTCATTCCTAGATGAGATGACCCAAGATACCAAAAGTTTCTTGCTTCTTCTATGTGTTCATTTGGGAAAATAGGGAATATAGTACCTTTTCTCCAAAGAGGGGATAACATTGGTTGGTAGGTCTAAGACATTTATGTATTGATATCATGGTAATACGAAGGTATACCACCTCTTTCCCAAGGGATATAGAATATTTTATAGGACATAACCGTCTAGACAATGTTGTTGGGTATGAAGGAAAATATACCAAGGTATGGTTCTAGTACCCTAGGGAAATTTAGCTCTTATTTTTTAAAACTCGAGCCCTAAGCCATGTGGATTTAAATCTTAGGGTTTGGGCCATCAAAAGGGTTGGGAGTAGAGTCTTACATAACTACCTTCATAAACAGTACAAAAAATATGTTGTATCCAATATAATGTTTAGTTTTATTGAATTTTTTGGTTGAGGGGATTAGTAATTATGGACAAGGAATGTCTAAATTAACTAGTGATGGGAATCTGTGGGTACAGTTCAACCACCAAAGATTGTATGAGGCTCTTCTCTTCCTAAATTTCAAGATGAAAATTCCATGATTTATGGTGGGTCCATCCTAGGATATGATAATCCATTTAGACAAATAACTCCAAGACACCGTTCTACAACATGGAGGTTTCTTCAGTTAATAATTCAAAGTTATGAAGTTGGATCATGATGTAATTAATATTGAAGAGTGATTTGAGCATAATAAAAAAATTCACTACCTAGAAAATATATTTTCACTGAGAGCATATGTGAGAAGAAACTACTCTAACTTTTTCCTATAACAGGGTGTCCAATATGAATAGATTGGATTTTATTAAGGATAAAAACTAGGTCATATATGATTTATGCCTTATTTAATTGTGCCCCAATTTTTTCCAAATCATTACAGCTAAAAAAATTACTGAGTGAATAAATGACTTTTTTAGGACACCATTTACGAGTTTTCAACCTGAAATATTAGTTTTGACTTTCCTTATTTGTTTAATGTATTTTGATTTGGATCATTATAGAAAAGAGATTAAGGTAATACACTTTGAGGAAATTTGAGGGTGTTTAAGCTCCTTAATGACATGGACCTAATTTGGGGGATATTATTAAACAATCTAATTAGGATAACAATGGTAATGATTACACCAACATCCTTCTGAGTGTGGGAAAAAATATTGTAAATCATGGATCGAGGTTCTTAGGCTAGGAGTAATGATATGGTAAAATTATACCAGTTTTTCCCAACACACACTTAGGTAATGGGCTCTGCCATTGTGCTGCCAGACTCACTGGTATTAGGAACCCTTCAATAAAAAGAGAGTATTTCAATGATTAGAATATCTAAACCCTTATACATCAATAGAAGAGTAAAAAAGAGGGATGTATTTACATGTCTATGTGCCCTGAAATGTTTCTTGAAACATGATGTTCTTTATACATGAAGTGTGGAATAAGTACATAGGTGCTTAAAAGATGGAAGAAGCACTCCATGCTCTGTTAGACCAAGCATCATTGATAGGAGACGACAATGAGTGAGGGTCTACATTGATTAACTTCATATGCTAATGACATTTTTTTGGAGTTTTAATTTCATATGAACATGATTTTTTCCTTATATATTAACATCATGTGGTAAGGAAGTGGTAAATAATAGGAATAAATGTGCATTATATATTATGTTACCATGAATTTTTTACACATATTTAAATAGTACATAATGAAATTATCTTTTATTACCCTCCCCTTTTTTCGTTCTGGTGCATTTTTTACCCCTATTTTATATTGGCCTATGATTAGAGATTTGTGCATCACTACATATCCTATTATTGTAGGAATCAAGCCACACATAGTTCTTGGAGACTGTGTATCTTATACTACAAATGAAAAAATAAGGCTCCCAATGTGGGATGATTTATTACCGCTAGAACCAAAAATATAAATATGGGTGTCACTATATCCCATGTTGACATGAATCAAGACACACATAGTTCATGAATGGGAAACACTCTGTGTAGATCTTTTCCATATGTAATTATGGGAATTTCATCCATTAATTATTGTATATCAACCTATGATTGGTTATAGAGGTGTCAATACATATCCTATAATGACAGTAATCAAGACGCATGTTGTTATTAAGGTACTATACATTTTAACATTATACAATAAGGATGTTGGATTCCTGCTGTGAAAATGGAAATATTGACTAGAACCATAGATTAGAATATGGGTGTCACTATGTGTTATATAGTAATAAGAATCAATCCATATTTTGTTTTTGTGGAAAGAGATTCCTATACAAGTCTAACCTATATGAATGGATGGGGTATTTTTATACTTGAAATGACTAGACCCAAAATTGAAGATAAAATTGTCACTATATATCCTATTATATCAAAAATACTTTCACACATAGTTATTGAATCTTGGTTTTTCAGGTTAACAGTTCCAAAATAAGTGCTCCTCTCATGCAAGGTCTACAAGACTATATAATTTTATATCACTAAAGGGGAATCGACAATGCAATTTAAACATCATTTGGCGAGGAATCATGTTATTCCTTTTATGTTCTTTCATTCCGGACAAAGATGATCCTATCAAGAGATTTTATTCCTTTTTTTATTTGATAAATCCCTTACTAAGTTTCCCAAGGAACCTGATATTTTCTCAGTGCGAAAAAAATAGAATGGAAATGGTTCCATTCACCATACCGAAGTGATTAATTATTGTGTAGCAGAATTTTTCATCATGTGATGGTTTGAAAAATTTATAAGATAAAGGAATCCCTATAAATATGATAAAAATAAGAATAAATCCATACGAAGTTCTATTAATCCCCAATAGTTTAGTGTCATTCAAAATGGACATCAACCATGTATTTTAACATCATGCAAAAAGAGCGAGGATCCCTAGACGTGAATGAAAATGGATTTATGGATAGAATCATTTTTACATCATGTGGTAAGTAAATTTTCCCAGATATTTAATTTCATGCGGTAAGGAAAATGATCATTGTGTAGTTTAACTTCTTGATACTAGGATGTGAGATGTTGTTCAGTTTTACATATTTCATCGAGGACGAGGGATTTAATGCAATTTAATGACATTCTATTTGGATAACTCTATATTTTTTATCACCATGTCATCAAGACATGTGATAAATGGATTTTTAAAGTCTCTATGATACGACTTTTTCTTAAAAAAACAATGCAATGAATTTCTAGAGAAACCTCACATTTTAAGGTGGTGTGATATGATCCCCAACCATTGTGTCTAGTGAGGTATAACTATTATGATAAATAAGTTGTATGATGAATGGTCCTCCCAATTTAAGTTACATATTTGAAGGATTCTTTCCTTGTATAATTAGGGTCCAAATATTTAAAAAAATCCCCCTTTGAGTAATTAATGGAGGAAAAGCATCTTCATAAATTCACATGTGATCCATTTTTGATGGATTTCATTTTTGTATAATGTATGCAACCTATTCTCATTGATTCTTTCAAATCCATCCAGCTGCTTTTGCAATTGATCATCATCTAATAGTAGTTCAAAAATGTCTATTCATAGTGAAGGTAGCTATACTTCTAGGGGTAACACATTCTTTATCTCATACACCAAATTGTACGACAAATCTTTTCCAGTAGTACGCGTGGTGGTATAGTAGGACCATAATAAATGTATGAGATTGACTAATTAGTACTTATTATCCTTGTTCAGAATATTCTAGTTTATATTTGATAGATTCTTATTAAAGGGCAATATCTATCCAGTTTCCGTTTCATGATATTGAGATGTGTGATTTTACATGATATTGTACTCTAGGTATAATTTCCTCAACTTTATAGAACAGATGTTTGTTATGTTTCCCATCAATATTTTGTGAAGTACCCTGGACCTGGTGATGATATGTTACATCATGAAGTTATTGAAATTATCCAACCCAAGTTATTTTAGGGTTATCTACTCAACCAATTTGGTAATTATTTTTGTAGTTGTAAGGATGTACTTGAACTATTTATCTATGGCTAGGGGGTTATCCCTCCCCCAACAACAATTCCCCTAAGGAAAAATGGCCAAAAATATTTGTCTATATGTTGAAATTCAAGGGGATGATGGATGAAGATTTCATGGTTCTGGTATTCATGAAATTTCTTGATGAATCCCACATAGTCCTATATTAGGATTTTCCAGTTGTAACCCACCCTTATAATTTGGTTGGAGTTCCTGGCCCCAGACTGATTAGCACTATATAATCATGTATGGAGTTCTTCCATGGTAGTAGTAATATCCCTATATTTTATACATATAATGAGGATTTCATAAAAATCTCTCTTTTATAGTGTTTTTTATTTATTTAGAAATTTCTATAGGGTACGTTTCACTATTTGAAGAGAAATCTATTCCTATATGGATCATTCTATTGGGAGAGTCTCGTGTCATAGAAATCCGATTATTTGAGCCATCCATTTAGGGGTTGATATCAGTTCATAATTCTTTGGGGTTGTGTTGACCTATTTATTTCATCCGAGTCATTGATAGAAATTGATGAGACCATTATTATGTGCATGATACCAAACATTTATTCCCCCTAATCAGTGACATCCAAGAATGACGATTCATTATCCAATTCATTAACGCAATCATTTTGTGATAAGATAAAATAATACAATGCAAGATTAAAAGGTAACACTACCTTGACTCCTTTGATGTAACTAGTGGGGGAGTCCAATTATTCATTTTATAGAATATTCCCATTGATACTCTTTATTACTAGTTACAAATTCTCTTTGATATTCATGTTTTCTATATGTATCTATAGGGATAGTTCCAATCTAGTGATGATGGATAGGTATTTAGCATCATTATTTCCCCACCCTTCAAATATTGAGAAAGGGTTGGGAAAACATATTTGTCTAGAGAGTAAAATAAAATCCCTAAGACAACATGATTGAGTCTAAGGTTTTCCATCCTTGTTCAGATAGGAATTCAGAAGGTTCTATAGAAATAAATCACCCTTGACCAAGAAGTGTCATAGGAATATAGTACCTCCTCAATGTGAAACACGGTGTCCACTACGGATAATATGCGAGGAAAATATACAAGGATTTTCCTTTCAATGATTCAATTGATGTGAATGGAAAGTTGTATTGAAACAGAATGCATGTCCATCCGTCCAAGTGACCTATCAACTAATGAAGACCAAGGATGTTCATGAGAAGGTCTTTACGGGACACTCTAGGGTCTTTTTGGTGTTTCCAGTAATGCATCAACTTTTTCACTATGAAGGTTAGTGCAAGGTAGTTCTTCTCAAAATCATAGTATCAGCTCTTGTTAACCAGAATTGTACACCTGATATGGTAGAGAAAATTCTCTATCCCTGCATCATTTTTATGTGTGAGGAGGCTTACCATTATGCATTATATTGTTGAATCATATAATATGAATGGACTTCCTTCCACTGGGGGTATAAAAATATTTGGGTGAAGTGAATACTACTTGATACATTCAAAGGATTCTTGGAATTCGTCCTACCATTGATAGGTGTTTCCTTTATTTTGTAGTTTAGTGAAGGGAGAATATTTTCGAGCCAAGTTGGCTATGAAAAACCAAATGTGGTAAATAATATCTTGGACCCCCTTAATAATTTAAGACATATAGTGGGTGATCCTTCAGAAATAACACTGTTAATTTCATTGTTTACCTTGAAGATATGATGGCATACCCCAAATCCGTGGAACATCATTGATGTTACCCTGAAATCACATTTCAATGGATTCATTTACATTTTGTGCTTCGAAAACATATTGTAAATTATTTTATAATCCTTGACATATTAAAATAACATTAGGGATTTTAGAACTGTTTCATCAATGTACCTTTAATCTATCCATCCCACAAATAGAATAAAGATATGATTCATGATGTGTTGATATGTGGTTCAATCATTATTTAAGATAAAGGGCATGACCTGATAAAAAATTACATACTAGGTTTCTCTGAACGTTGAAAATTCATCATATTTAGGTGACATATTTATTTTATTGTTTCTTGAATAACCATCCAACAAAGTAAGGGCATAGAATCCAATAGTTTCATTGATTAAGAGTTATGTGATAGAAAATGATAAATCTTCCTTTGGATAGTGCCAATAATGGTATCTGAAATCGATGATGACCCAAATCGGTCCATTAATTTTCATGATAGTGATTATGATTATAATCCATCATGGGTATCTCACATTTATGAAAAATTTTACTTTGATCAATTTTTCCACATCCACTCTACATTGGTTGTATGAGAGGGGTGAATAAACTTCGATGCATGCTTGAATATGAAATTCTCAATGGGTAGGATGATATAATGTGTATCCAAATTTGGATTCTATCTAGGCATTTTGGTATAGTTCTAACCCTACATATATTAATTTTTTATAAGAATTGTGATATACATATCTTTATCTTCATCTTTCATGGTGAAACTAATTAGTTTTGGTTGTGGGTCTTCTTCAGTTATATGATTTACCTATATTATCTCATTAATGGTGGCGGAGACGCCTTCCTTGAATATATGAGGAGTGTTCATGAAGTCATACTCTTATTATTCCATTGGTGAGTCTATCAAGACACATTCAGAAAAAGTTAGAAATCTGGGGGATTCTCTATACTATAGATGTGAGGGAGTCCATAAGAAGATACATTATCATCCCTTACATCTTGAGTCACTGTAGAGAGATACTTGAGTTGATTATATTTTTCACCATTTTTAGGGACATGAGGATCATGGATATCTTCGACTGATTCTATCACCTCAACTAAATTTATTTGGAGAACAAAGTCATTGTCAAGCATACTCCATGGATTTAAACGGGTGTTACACAAGACATTGGGTGATTCAACCTATATATCATCATCCGATCTTGGTTCATTTCCACACCATTTATAGAAACATTTTTTTCATATGTATCTTCACACATATCAAAGGGGTCTCTATCACAATTTTTGGTATGAAATTTTTCAACAATGGGATATTTTAGACATTTATGGAATGTTAAAGGTACCACATTGTTTCTAAGGAGACATGTCCTTCTATATAGGATATTTTATGTCCATTATTGTTGAATAACCATAAAATCAGCGTCAGATGTGAGATCCCCAAACTATGTTTTTATTTTTATCATCTCAATAGGTCATTTATAACACTTACTACACACCTGTATGGTCATTTTGGTGGGAGAAAACTACCCATATAAATATCCCAAATATTAGAGTGTTAAAATTGGGATGGGATTGATCAGGAATCCATTTTTAATCATACCCCTTCATATTTTGACATTATCATGACTTATAAAAACATATAGAGGTCTGATGTTTCCATGGATGAATCATCTAGATTATGCTATGTGAATGAGATGGAGACCTAGAATTATAATAATGTGGTCTATATTCTATATAAATTACACACAACATCTTGTTTCTCGAATCAATGTGGGCTTTGGAGGGATTTAACTAGTGACTCTATGAGTTCATTTCAATGATGGATAGAATTGACGATTGATAGAATTGATAATACACCATCTATCTAATCAAGAATTTCGTACTTTTGTGCTATAGGTTAGCACTTCCTACAGTGGGGTTTCTACAATACATATGGATTTCGAACTAAGGAATTTGAGGTAGAAAATCTCGGTACATGTGTACTGGTTTTGGGACCATTTGTATCTAGAAATGTGGGTCATGTTAGACTTCCTAGTTTCCTGGGTTGATCTGATAATCATACCCCAGACATGCAGTAATGCAAGAATAATGGGTACAGATGAACGTTTGAAGATTCTGAGACACCACCATGTATTTTATGGGATTACTAGAGTGCATGAACATGGGTTTTAGCTTCATATATTTCCTTTGTGTGTATTTGGAAAAAATATTGGGTCCGACCACACCCATGATGTCCCACGAATCCTTGGTTCCAATACATGAATCCTCATATTACATGGTTATGTGTGAGAAACTCAAATTATATAGAATATTTATCATTGGATATGGGGTTTTTATGTATATCTAATTTAAATTTCCAAATATGATCTATTATTCCAATGAGGATCCCATTCGGTGGGGTGGTTCTATAGATTTTGATGTTGTAGAAAATAATTATGGAAGAGTTATCGCTTATATTTGACCAAAATATGACTCATACTCTTCTATTTCATCCCACTTTGTATGGTCACATTCACCTTTGAGAGACATATGAAATGTCACCTTCTTGGGTAGTGGTGCCTTTGTGGGTCTACGCAGCTATTCTATCAGGGTGGCATGATCTTGGTTAGCTATCATTTGAGTCATCCAGTTTTGAAACAACCATTAACACATGGTTGGGACATTTTTTATATCACTATTTTATTATAACAGGGAAAAGATTATGCCTGAATCATTATCCGAGGTTTTAATTAACACCACTAATCTAGAATTTACAATGCCTTGAAGGATATCGTTGAAGATGAAGCAGTCGTAGATATTATGACCCAACATTCAATGGAAATGGAATTAGTTGGTAAGGTGTATGAGCTAGACCACATTGGTCATCCATGGATATCAATGCCAGAATTTGCTATTGTCTGTGGATTCAAATAAATAATTGGGGAATTGTCTATTTTTGAAGGAATATTCTATATTAATATGTTACTTTAGTCCTAGGAGTCCCATTATTCTCTATGATTCTGGAGAATGGGGATTTTTGGGTTGTTCACACTCGAAAAGGGGTGTTGGGTAGTTCAAGATCGTCCCATTTGGTTGGATGGTGACATCTGCAATCTTGAGAGTGACATATGAGTATACTTCCTTGCCTTAATATTTCACATTTTCTATGGGAATGAGTGTAGAGACCCAAAGCTTAACGTACATAGACATTACATTACTTTTGCGGAATACTTAGTACATAACAAAAACACACACACAAGGACCATAATAGTTTAGTGCCTTTGGAAACTCGGAATATAATCTTCTAATCGTGGTGAAAGATCTTCAACATCTCCCATAATGAACTTCTTTTTTTTAGACCTAAATAATTTAATTATGTCCTGGGGAAAAGAAAACATAAAAGGGAGAGCTCAAATGCTCAGAAAGGGTAAACCAAAGAAATATCAATCACGTCATATTCATAAGAACATATCTTTTGGAATTCTTAACCTGCAAAAGAGATCATAATTTCATAACATGGGATAAATCATAGTTGTGAAATTTAATCCCAATAATCATAACATAAAACATGAAACATTGTGTCATACACACATAATCATAGAGAATCATTTCTTATTAGTCAAGACTCATTGCCAAGACTATCTTAGTGGACAATGTCCCTTTCTGAGCCGAGTTCACTCCTCGTTTCAGTCCTGTTTCACTGAATCGGTATAACCTACCGTTCCAGCCATGTCTATCTCATGAGATATAAAATATTTACCTAATGCATTGGAGGGAGATATAGTTCTCACCCATCTCATAATGATACCATTCTTATGTGTGCCACAAAATCATAAACCATACATAATAGCATAACCCATGAAAAAAAATGGGAATCTTAAACATCGTGACATCATAAAACAATTCATATAAGATAAAGGAATTCATAAAAATAATTCCATCACAACATAATCAAATAAATGTAATAATAGGGATATAAGAATAACCCTTTATTATCTTAGATGGAAAATAATTTTGATAAAACACTTGAACTCCATTCTTGAGAAAAATATCCTTTCTACTTCAAAAACACTTTTCCTTTCTTAACATGTCATAACATTCGAAACTAAAAGAAGTTGATTAAAAATAAACATGAAAACTTTTAAAGGAAGAATATTGGAAATAATTATTTAAATATCCATTCATTCCGTATAAGTTAAAAAACATTATTCTCATACTTTTGTCGGAAATGTCAAAAAAAGTACCTCGTACGAAAAACGACAAAAGATTCTTTTCATATCCTTTACTAAAAACTCACCGAAGTGTAAAATTGGATTTATAAAATTGTAGGTGGATGGAAATAATACTACATTTTGAGGAAACATGTATTTGGATGATTAAATACACCCTAGTAAATTTCAAAGTATAAACAATCTCGGATAAAAATGAGATTGTGATATTTCCCTTACCTTAGGTATGATTTGCTTCGTAAGTGTCCGAACCTGCTGTATAATGATTTAAATAATGTCATTGACTTATTCCAGAATCGTACTCATTATTATGATATCATATATGGTTCACTTATGACTTTATATTACACGTTCTTTTGTAAATTATATGTTAAAAAGTGTTTTGTGTAAAATCGTTTCATTTTTCATCAGTGTTTTGACTTGTAATTATTCATATGATTACTTAGATCATGATTAATTACATCCAGAATGTAAAAAATGATTTATATGTAATATATATTTAGAATATACATATATATAATTGATCGATAAATGGAAAGAAATACACCGTTCAATGAGACGGTAGGTCGTATGTACGCATGAACGTTGTTTTCGTTTCCTCATTGAATTGAATGGAATTAATTGGATGAAATATATATATATATATATATATATATATATACATAAATCCATTATCATTATTATTTCATATATTTCATGATTACTTATTATATATACTTTATAATCATTTATGAATTGTTAATCATTGAGAATGAATCTCATCGCGTCGTGGAGACGGTATTCTGTACGTACGCACGAGCGATGATATCATTCTCATGATCATGGAATTGTATTAGAGTGTATGTATACTATTTCAGAATCAATATCACTTTAAAATAATTATATATAGTTATTATTTACACCATTTTACCCATCCAAGTAAGGTGGTGGTGGAAAATAGATTACACCACGGCGTGGAGACGGTATTCCGTACGTACGCACGCGCGGTGATTTCGTTTTCTGTAGGATGGATAGATGGTGAAATAGGGCTGTTTCATACTTATAATAATATATCAGTATATGAGTGATACTGATGTTATTACTTCATAATTAAACAACCTAAGAAGAAGAAGTGGAAGAAGAAATAAAGGTGAAAGAATCGGTCACGGAAATTACCTCTTCTGTGAAGCGCCTCTTTGAGACCTCCTCTTAGGGAACTAAAATTGGTCTTTGAAGAATACCAGGACCTCTAGGATGTTACTAGGGAAGTGGAGAAGAGAATTGGGTAGGTTTTGGCCGTGCTTGAAGGCTCAAAGTGGTGTGTGGAAGAGAGGGAGGAGGTGCCCTTTTATAAGGGAGGAGAGGGGAACCTTTGGAATTCTTAAAAATATTAATTTATAACAAATCTAACCCCACTTAAAAACCTCCAAAAATGACTCATATCCTAATATTAGATGGGATAGGTTGGTAATATCATCAAAAAATCAAATTTAGGCATTTTAGGAATTTATTTTAAACATTATCAAATTGATTTATCCTTATTTAATCAATTTAATTTTATTTATGGTAATAACATTGTAAATTTTAAATTATAACAAACAATTACTTATTTGTTGTGAATTGTCCATAATTGGATACTTTACAACATTATCTAGGATATAAATTTAAATTTATAATTTTTAAATATTTTTGTGATTTTTAAACAATTTTATAATATGTTATTTTTATAAAATAACAATAGTGTCAATTTTGACACTATTCATATATTTGAATTTAAATAAAATATATACAGAAGATATGTTCGAACTAAAATCTTTAATAGATTAATAAAAGGTCATATGTATCTAGAAAATTAGTGGAGCACATTAAATAGTGTACATAATAGTTATTTTATTATTTTTAAAAACCATTTATT
The DNA here is from genome assembly GCA_963277665.1 of Viscum album. Classification (NCBI taxonomy): domain Eukaryota; kingdom Viridiplantae; phylum Streptophyta; class Magnoliopsida; order Santalales; family Viscaceae; genus Viscum; species Viscum album. Next base: position 1,371,317,718 of record OY728136.1, read on the forward strand.
TGGTTTATCTCTTAATAAAATAATTACTACAACATTTTTGTATAATTATTTAATATATATATTTGTTGCATAAAAATTAAAAATAAAATCCTATAATGAATATAAATCTATTACCTTTTACAATAATACTTTTACTCGAATATATCATCTTAAAATCACAATATTTAAATTGATATATCTATTAAATTATGAAGGTGACAAATTTGGCATCATTTAAAATAAAATAATATAAGTGTCGTAATTGCCTTAATAAGGATCCAAATGGTCAACAATTAGGCCAGTGTATGATTAGGGTTTATATGTACACTAATAATACGTTTTTGGCAGATTTTTGGGCCTTTTGATATGTATTACTATTTCAATAAAAACGATATTATTTATTTTTCACTAAATAAATAATTTCTGCATCATTAATGTATCACTATTAATGACAATTATTTAGTCCCAAAAATTATAAATAAATTATCATGATTTAGATAATTTTATTATATTTCTGGAGACAATTCATGTTCGAAGTTTTATGATGTTTATCACTAAATTTAAATTATTATACAAATAAGATTTAAGAGAGTGACATGTTGTCACTTTCTATGGTTTTAATAATAATTAAATTATTTTCATTGTCAAAAGTCTATAAAATGAATCTAATCAAACCCTTAGGTTATATGGGTCTACTTTTATCCACCTAATAGAATTTTGGCATGTTTTAGGATAATTTTATAATATTATATTTACCCTTAATTACCTGATTTACCTTTAACTATGGTAAATAAAATTTACCGTAGTTACTATTCATAATTCCCAAAAATAAAAATTATCTTATTAACATAATTTTGACCCAATGATTCCAAATATGGAATCTATTTTTCCAAATTCAATACAAAAAAGTTGCAGAAATTAAATTAAAAATGATCCCGTTGTTGAAAGAAAACAAGTTTTTCTTTAAAACATTGCAAAAGAATGAATTGATTTAACCTACGAATTTAATGTAAAATCAATGATAATGACATAAATTATATTAAATGGTAAAAATATATTCTATTTATACTTTAAAACCATTCAATATTATAATTTAACAATATAAATTATTGCGATGAAAAAAGTTGTTTTTAATAAAAATTTTGTGTGTTTTTACTATTCATCAAAATATGAAAGTTACCAGAATAATATGAAAAATTTATCCAAAGTAAATTGTTATTTCTTGAATACAAAGAAGAATTTTATTTTGTCAAATTGAACTTATAAACATGTCAAAAACTAGCTTTAATGTGGTTGTTCCATCAAAAGGCGGCAAAACTGCATTTTTTGAAAAATACTTATTTTACCTGAAAATTTTATTTTGTTCTTATACCATGTTCTAGAAAATGTGTAAGATGAATAATAATTTTATAAAATTAAAAATTTAGTTAATACTATTCATAACGGCTAGTTCATAATAATATTATAATAATATATTGTTGTTTAGTAAAACCCTGTATTGCGTACAACACATGCTATCGAGGAAGGTCGTGATTGCGTGTAATGCAAGCCAAGTCAGGGTTGCGTGTTGTGAAAGAATCCTTCGTTGTTTCTTATAACATAATCCAACCATATTTCATTTATACATTGAATATATATATATATATACTCAATGTTGCGTAGATTAACTATTATCAAAATTGTGTGTAACACGATCCAAGAATAGTGTTGCGTATAATACAAGCTAATACGGTGTTGCATATAGCGCAAAGTAATCTAGGTGTAGCATACAACACAAGAAATTAATGAAATTAAAATAATATTTTTCATAAAATCTTAGGGTGTTACATTCTACCCCCCTTAAAATAAATTTCTCCCTCGAAATTCATCAGGGTTATAAATGGTTTACTACTCGAAAGTTTGTTTAATAGAAACCCACATCATAAAAAGGAATACCAAAACATGGCTTTAAAAACTAAAGTATGAAATGTAACAGTTACCCAAATTAACTCATCACTGGGTTTCCACGTAGGAGAACATAGGTGAAAATATGGATATGGAAGAAAAATCTAACCATCAAGTTCTGATGGAGAGTGATAGAGAACATGGCTATGAAAAATCCAACAATCACAAAGATATTGATTTGTGATGATCTAAGGTACCATCTGATTCATCGGATATAAGGGAACTAGGACAAAATTATTGGTTTTCAAGATCATTTCCCTAAAGTTGATGAATTAAAAGAAATACTTGCATGATTTTGGTACAATCTCACTATTGTTCGTGAATTGAACAATTTCCACTTCATCCCTTAATGAAATGAAGTCGAATTTGTTATTCGTGATGTGTTAGCAGATCATGTGATTGAATGATGGGTCATTCCATCTCTTTCAAAAAAAAGGTTAGAAAAAGTTATAAGTCCATCTTATGGTTAGATTAATCGTATATGGTTCCAAAAATAAACTTATAGTTCATATATCATACCGCTTAATAAAATAAAACTACTTTCTGCCAACCAGGGACTTCCTGTAGGCGAGTGGTAGGTGATAAAGGCCAGTCCCAGTTCGGTTTTGGGTTCAATTCCCACATCCTTGTTCGACGCGATGGGTTGTCGCCCGTTTTGCAGGTTGTCCTTTTTCTAAAACTATATTACTATAACATCCCATCAATAATATCGAAAAAAATTCTGTCCTTAAACAATAATAACTTATGTCCAACATAATCCATTCTAATCTTTAGGCTTATCCATAATACTGCAGTCCACTCTCATAATATAGTGAAAACGATTATCAAGTATTTAATACCATCGTTGATCCCCATATATCATATGATATGTCTTTTTGGTCACATTCCAAACATTAGAAGGCCTTAATCATGTATTCTCTTGAAAAACGAATACCCATTGAACCTTAGTGAAAACATGAATTCAGTTAAAAGTTAACACTTTCCACATACCAAAATCCTCAAAATTCTATATAATCAAACCATGATATCACTTAGTCCTTATATCAATCATGAGCTGATGAATACAATCAAACATCTCATTATCTTCTTATTCCTTCATTATGTGCATATCATATAATTTACAAAAATATCTAAATAACCTTCCATGGTTTCTGGTACCATTCAACATATACATTCAAATACTTTTTGGAAAAACAATAGTGTAACAATACATAGATGATTCTTTATTCCATAGATCATTAACTATACAACATAACTCTCGATAAACATACAATCATTCCACTAACTTCTAAAACAACCGACTGAGCTTCAACACTTCTTTCAGCTCATATATCATTTGTAGTCTCCTCATCATCATCCACATAAATACTACCCATATGTCCATGCTGATTCTCTTCATGAGATTTTCCATTAGGGCATTGGTTTGCATAATGCTCGTACATTCAACATTTAAAACATCTAATCATTGTTGATGTCGTAGCAATACCATTATCCTTGTCCATGGTGTTAACTGAACCTTTTCCATTGCACTTACTGGCTTTGTGTTTTTCTTTTCCACACACAAAGCATCTTCCAGTTCATTTGAAATAGTCTCCCTGATTCCTCTTCCCACATGATTTACATGAGGGAAATTGAACATTCTTTCCTCTATGATCATCATGAAACTCCATCTCTCTCTTATTATCTGAGTCGGGAAACTTACCACAGTTGAGATTATTGATCATATAATGGGATTTCTGATTAGGCTTAATAACGATGTTTGGACTTCCAGATCCCGTTTTATTTGGTTCCTCATGAAGAAAATCATTCCATTGTCTATCATATCCTCCATTATCGTGAATCTTCCGGTTTCCAGCCATTTTCTAAAACCCAAAAAGAATAGTTTGAGAGGCAAAAATCATGCTAGGGAAAACAACATAGTAATGGGGGAGTACACTCAATATCTAACATCTTAGGTTAAATTCTATGATTGTTACCGTAGTTCTAGGACTATATCCTATATTTATACTTATCCTTAGAGACATCCCTAGAAATACCTTAGAAATATCTCTAGGGATCGCACTAACGTTTTCGCATCCTAGTTTCCAATGGTTGACTAATCCTTTCCTCTGATACCAACTGTAGAGACCTGAAGCTTAACGTATATAGACATTACATTATTTTTGCGTAATACTTAGTACATAAAAAAACACACACACAAGTACCGTAATAGTTTAGTGTCTTTGGAAACTCGGCATATAATCTTCTAATCGTGGTAAAAGATCTTCAACATCTCCCATAAAGATCTTATTTTTTTAAAACCTAAAACCCTTCTTTATGTCCTGGGGAAATGAAAACATAAAAGGGTGAGCTCAAATGCTCAGTAAGGGTAAACAAAAGAAATATCAATCATGTCATATTCATAAGAACATATCTTTTGGAAATCTTAACCTGCAAAAGAGATCATATTTTCATAACATGTGATAAATCATAGTAGTGAAATGTAATCCCAATAATCATAACGTAAAACATGAAACATTCTGGAATACACACATAATCATAGAGAATCATTTCTTATTAGTCAAGACTCATTTCCAAGACTATCTTAGTGGACAAAGTCCCTTTCTGAGCCGAGTTCACTCCTCGTTTCAGTCCTGTTTCACTGAACCGGTATAACCTACCGTTCCAGCCATGTCTATCTCATGAGATATAAAATCTTTACCCAATGCATTGGAAAGCGATATAGGTCCCACCCATCTCAAAATTATACCATTCTTATGTGTGCCACAAAATCATAAACCATACATAATATCATAACCCATGAAATAAAAATTGGAATCTTAAACATCGTGACATCATAAAACAATTCATATAAGATAAAGGAATTCATAAAAATATTTCCATCACAACATAATAAAATCAATGTAATAAGAGGGATAGAAGCATAACCCTTTATTATCTTAGATGGAAAATAATTTTTATAAAACACTTGAACTCCATTCTTGAGAAAAATATCGTTTCTACTTCAAAAACACTTTTCCTTTCTTAACATGTCATAAAATTCTAAACTAAAAGAAGTTGATTAAAAATAAACATGAAAACATGTAAAGGAAGATTCTTGGAAATAATTTTTTAAAAATCCATTCATTCCATATAAGTTAAAAAACATTCTTCTCGTACTTTTTTCAGAAAAGTCAAAAAAACTACCTCGTACGAAAAACGACAAAAGATTCATTTAATATACTTTACTAAAAACTAAGGGAAGGGTAAAATTGGATTTAAACAATTTTAGGTAGATGGAAATAATATTACATATTGAGGAAACATGGATTTGGATGATTAAATACACCCTAGTAAATTTCAAAGTATAAACAATCTCGGATAAAAATGAGATTGTGATATTTCCCTTACCTTAGGTCTGATTTGCTTCGTAAGTGTCCGAACGTCCTGTATAATGATTTAAATAATGTCATTGACTTATTCCAGAATCATTCTCATTATTATGATATCATATATAGTTAACTTATGACATTATATTACCCGTTCTTTTGTAAATTCAATGTTAAAGAGTGTTTTCGGTAAAATCGTTTCATTTTTCGTCCATGTTTTGACTTGTAATTATTCATATGATTACTTAGATCATGATTACTTACATCCAGAATGTAAAACATGATTTATATATAATATATATTCAGAATATACATATATATAATTGATCTATAAATGGAAAGAAATACACCATTCATGGAGATGGTAGGTCGTACGTACGCATTAGCGTTGTTTTCGTTTCCTCATTGAATTGATTGGAATTAATTGGATGACTTACATATATATATATAAATAAATCCAGTATCATTATTATGTCATATATTTCATTATTACTTATTATATATACTTTATAATCATTTATGAATGGTTAATCATTGAGAATGAATCTCATCGCGTCGTGGAGACGGTATTCTGTATGTACGCACGAGCGATGATATCGTTCTCATGATCATGGAATTGTATTAGAGTGTATTTATACTATTTTAGAATCAATATCACTTTACATTAATCATATATAGTTATTATGTACACCATTATACCCATCCATGTAAGGTGGTGGTGGAAAATAGATTACACCACGGCGTGGAGACGGTATTCCGTACGTACGCATGCGCGGTGATTTCATTCTCCGTAGGATGGATAGATGGTGAAATAGGGTTGTTTCATACTTATAATAACATATCAGTATATGAGTGATACTGATGTTATTACTTCATAATGAAACAACCTTAGAATAAGAAGTGGAAGAAGAAATAAAGGTGAAAGAATCGGTAACAGAAATTACTTCTTCATTGAAGCGCCTCTTTGAAACCTCCTCTTAGGGAACTAAAATTGGTCTTTGAAGAAGACCAGGACCTCTAGGATGTTACTAGGGAAGTGGATAATAGAATTGGTCAGGGTTTGGCCGAGAATGAAGGCTCAAAGTGGTGTGTGGAAGAGAGGGAGGAGGTTCCCTTTTATAAGGGAGGAGAGGGGCACCTTTGGAATTCTTAAAAATATTAACTTATAATAAATCTAACCCCACATAAAAACCACCAAAAATGACTCATTTCCAAATATTAGATGGGATTGGGTTGTAATCTCATCAACCAATCAAATTTAGACATTTTAGGAATTTATTTTAAACATTATCAACTTGATTTATTTTTATTTAATCAATTTTATTTTATTTATGGTAATAACATTATAAATTTTAAATTATAACAAACAATTACTCATTTCTTGTGAATTGTACATAATTGGATACTTTACAAAATTTTCTACCATATAAATTTATATTTATATTTTTTAAATATTTTTGTGATTTTTAAACAATTTCATAATATGTTATTTTTATAAAATAACAATAGTGTCAATTTTGACACTATTCATTTATTTGAATTTAAATAAAATATATACAGAAGATATGATAGAACTAAAATCTTTAATAGAATCATAAAAGGTCATATGTTTCTAGAAAATTATTGGAGCACATTAAATAGTTCATATAATAGTTATTTTATTATTTTTAAAAACCATTTATTTCGTTTATCTCTTAATAAAATAATTACTACAACATTTTTGTATAATAATTTAATATACTTATTTGTTGCATAAAAATTAAAAATAAAATCCTATGATGAATATAAATCTATTAAAATTTACGATAATACTTTTACTCGAATTTATCATCTTAAAATCACAATCTTTAAATTGATATATTTATTAAATTATGAAGGTGACAACTTTGGCATCATTTAAAATAAAATAATATAAGTGTCATAATTGCCTTAATAAGGATCCAAATGGTCAAAAATTCGGGCAGTGGATGATTAGGGTTTATATATACACTAATAATATGTTTTTTCATATTTTTGGGCCACTTGATATGTATTACTATTTCAATAAAAATGATACTATTTATTTTTCACTAAATAAATAATTTCTGCATATTTAACGTATCACTATTAATGACAATTATTTAATCCCAAAAATTATAAATAAATTATCATGATGTAGATACTTTTATTAGATTTCTGGAGACTATTCATGTTCAAAGTTTTATGATGTTTATCACTAAATTAAAATTATTATACTTATAAGATTTAAGAGAGTGACATGTTGTCACTTTCTTTGGTTTTAATAATAATTAAATTATTTTCATGGTCAAAAGTCCATAAAATCAATCTAATCCGACCCTTAGGTTATATGGGTCTACATTTAGCCATCCAATATATTTTTTTCATTTGTTACTGTAATTTTATAATATTATATTTACCCTTAATTACCTGATTTACCTTTAACTATGGTAAATAAAATTTACCGTAGTTACTATTCATAATTCCCAAAAATAAAAAATAGCTTATTAACATAATTTGGACCCACTGATTCCAAATATGGAATCCATTTTTCCGAATTAAATACAAAAAAGTTACAGAAATTAAATTAAAATTAATCTCGTTGTCAAAAGAAAACGGGTTTTTCTTTAAAACATTGCAAAAGATTGAATTGATTTAACCTACGAATTTAATGTAAAATCAATGCTAATGACATAAATTATATTAAATGGTAAAAATATATTCTATTTATACTTTAAAACCATTCAATATTATAATTTAACCATATAAATTTTTGTGATGAAAAAAGTTGTTTTTAAATAAAATATAGCGTGTTTTTACTATTAATCAAAATATGAATGTTACCAGAATAATATAAAAAATTTATCCAAAGTAAATTTTTATTTCCTGATTCCATAGAATAGTTTTATTCTGTCAAATTTAACTTATAAACATTTCAAAAACTGGATTTAAAGTGGGTGCGCCATCAAAACGCGGCAAAACTGCTTTTTTTAAAAAATACTTATTTTACCAGAAAAATATATTTTGTTCTTTTACCATGTTCTAGAAAATGTGTAAGATGAATAATAATTTTATAAAATTCAAATTTTAGTTAATACTATTCATAAAGGCTAGTTCATAATAATTTTATAATAATATATCGTTGTTTAGTAAAACCCTGTATTGCGTACAACACACACTATCGAGGAAGGTCGCGATTGGGTGTAATGCAAGCCATGTCAGGGTTGTGTGTTGTGAAAGAATACTTCGTTGTTTTGTATAAAATAATCCAACCATATTTCATTTATACATTTAATATATATATATATATATACTCAATGTTGCGTATAATAACTATTATCAAAATTGTGTGTAACACGATCCAAGAATAGTGTTGCGTATACTGCAAGCTAATACGGGGTTGCATATAGCGCAAATTAATCGTGGTGTAGCATACACCACAAGATATTAATGAAATTAAAAGAATATTTTTCATAAAATCTCAGGGGTGTTACAATGAGTTTAAATTTGGATATGCTCCACTAAATGGAATATCCCAATCATTTTTCTTTTTATGAAATCTAATAGAAAACATCTAGATACATAATTATGACATGAGGCATCTACCACTCATCTATGTGATTTTTAGCATATAGTTAAAAGAGTTTTTCCTATGACTGAGGGATTCTATATTAATTGGTTAAATATTTTCATCATGAAATTAAATCATATAAACTCTCATTTATTCACTATTTTTTATTCATTAGGTTGAAATTAGACATTTTTATCATCTTGTAGTTGGATTGATAAATGAATTGATAGTGAATGTATTATCATCATTTGATAGATCCTTCAAGAAGAATACAATAAAAAACAAAGGCTAACCATGTCTCATTTTGAAAAATAACCTCGTCTTTCTTCCCTCCCTTTGATCTTGAGGGACCATCATCATCCCACATTTAGATATGAAGTGTTTTAGATACTTCTTGTGGTCGCGTGATCTATAAAAACTAAAGAGGATTGGATTCCAAAATTCGCTGGGGGTGGGGGGTAAAGTGTTATCCAACCACTTGGGATAAAACATCCTTCCAGGTTTTATGGCTTTGTGTCTCCAATAAATGGATTTCATTTTAGTATTTACTGACTCGATGATGTTAAGAAGATCAGAGAGTATTGTTGTCAGGCCCTACTCTAGTCTACATTTAGTGATTGGGGGTCACTATGGGGGACCCACATTCTTCTCCCACAAATTCTTGATTCATCATATTTCATAATTGTCTCCCTCATAAGGGAGATGATGCTGCTACAATGGAATGAATTCACCATCAGTTTTTACTTACTCATTTATTTAGAATAATTCATAGCTACGGATCTAGTTTGAGTCATAGCTTCTGCTCTTTCTAGATGATTGGATTTTCCAAATTCAAGTGAGGAGTAATACTTTCATTATCCTAATGATTAAACCCAATGTGAATATTTCCCATGAGTATCTCCTCATTGAGTTGAATTAGAGTTCGTATTACATTTTCATATTTTGACAGTTGTTCCTCCATGGAAAGAACGTTAATTATTCAGGGCAATGTATGGGATGTAGCCACACCTTTCATATATTCTATAGCACTACTTATACATAAATGTAGAAACTTGATATTCAAATGCACCAAGTTTCAAATCATCCACTATTTCTGTAGAGACCCGAAGCCTGATGTACATAGACTTTACATTACTTTTGCGAAATACTTATTACATAACAAAACACACACACAAGGATCTTAATAGTTTAGTGTCTCTGGAAACTCGGAATATAATCTTCTAATCCTGGTGAAAGATCTTAAACATCTCCCATAAAGATTTTATTTTTTTATACCTAAAACCTTTCTTTATATCCTGGGGAAAAGTAAACAAAAAAGGGTGAGCTCAAATGCTCAGTAAGGGTAAACAAAATAAATGGCATTTACATCATAAGAACATAACTTTTGGAAATCTTATGCTGTAAAAGAAATCATAATTTCATAACATGGAATAAATCATAGTAGTGAAAGGTAAACCGCAATAATCATAACTTAAAACATGAATCTTTGTGGCATACACACATAATCATAAATAATAATTTCTTGTTAGTCAATACTCATTGCCAAGACTATCTTAGTGGACAAAGTCCCTTTATGAACCGAGTCACCCTCGTTTCAGTCATGTTTCACTGAACCGGTATAACCTACCATTCTAGCCATGTCTATCTCATGAGATATAAAATCTTTACCCAATGCATTGGAGGGAGATATAGGTCCCACCCATCTCATAATGATACCATTCTTATGTGTTCCACAAAATCATAAACCATACATCATTGCATAACCCATGTAAAAATGGGAATCTTAAACATCATGACATCATAAAACAATTCATATATGATGAAGGAATTCATAAAAATAATTCCATCACAACATAATAAAATCAATGTAATAATAGGGATAAAAATAGAACCCTTTATTATCTTATATGGAAAATAATTTCGATAAAACACTTGAACTTCATTCTTGAGGAAAATATCCATTCTACTTCAAAAATACTTTTTATTTCTTAACATGTCATACAATTTTGAACAAAAAGAAGTTGATTAAAAATAAACTTGAAAACTTGTAAAGGAAGCTTCTTGGAAATAATGTTTTAAAAATCCATTCATGCTGTATAAATTAAAAAAAACATTCTTCTCGTACTTTTGTCGAAAAAGTCAAAAAGTACCTCATACGAAAAACGACAAAAGATCCCTTTCTTATCTTTTACTAAAAACTCACCAAAGGGTAAAATAGGTTTTAAACAATTGTAGTTGTATGGAAATATTATTACATATTGAGGAAACATGGATGTGGATGATAAAATACACCCCAGTAAATTCTGAAGTATAAACAATCTCGAACAAAAATGAGATTGTGATATTTCACTTACCTTAGATCCGATATGCTTCATAAGTGTCCAAACCTCCTGTATAATGATTTAAATAATGTCATTGACTTATTCCAGAATCATAATCATTGTTATGATATCATATATGGTTCACTTATGACTTTATATTACCCGTTTTTTTGTAAATTCTATGTTAAAGTGCATTTTGGGTAAAATTGTTTCATTTGTCATCCGTGTTTTGACTTGTAATTATTCATATGATTTCTTAGATCATAAATACTTAATTACAGAATATAAAACATGATTTATATATAATATATATTCAGAATATACATATATATAATAAATTAGTAAATTGAATGAAATACACCGTTCATAGAGACGGTAGGCCGTACGTACGCATGAACACTGTTTTCGTTTTCTTTATTGAGTTGAATGGAATTAAGTAGATGACATAAATATATACACACATAAATATAGTAGCTTTATAATGTCATATATTTCATTATTATTACTTATATATACTTTATAATCATTCTTAAATGGTTAACATGGAGAATGAATCTCATCGCGTCGTGGAGACGGTAGTCTGTACGTACGCACGAGCGATGATATCATTTACATAATTATTGAATTGAATTGGAGTGGATGATACAATATATCAGAATCATTATGATGTTATAAAAACTATGTATAGTTATTCATTACACCATAATACCCATCCATGTAAGGTGTTGGTGGAAAAATAGATTACACCACGGCGTGGAGACGGTATTCCGTACGTACGCACGCGCGGTGATTTCATTTTCCGTAGGATGGATAGATGATGAAATAGGGTTGTTTCATACATATAATAACATATCAGTATATGAGTGATACTGATGTTATTACTTCATAATGAAACAACCTAAGAAGAAGAAGTGGAAGAAGAAATAAAGATGAAAGAATCGGTAACGGACATTACCTCTTCCTTGAAGTGCTTCTTTGAGACCTCCTTTTAGGGCACTAAAATGGGTCTTTTAAGAAGAAAAGAACCTCTAGGATGTTTCTAGGGAAGTGTAGAGAAGAAATTGGCAGGGTTTGGCCGAGCTTGAAGGCTCAAAGTGGTGTGAGGAAGAGAGGGAGGAGGTGCCCTTTTATAAGGGAGGAGAGGGGCACCTTTGGAATAACTAAAAATATTATTTTATTATAAAGTCAATTTCGGTTTTAAATAGCTCCAAATTGATATATTTCTAAGATAAGGTGGGGATGGGTCGAAATACTCTCATAAAATAGAATTTATACAAGTTTAGGTTCCTATTTTAACCTTATCATTTAGATTTAACATTAAGTAAAATAATTTTAGTTTTACCATGTCTTCTTGTGTTATTATACTATAAGGTTAATAAACTAACTATAAGTAGCCAAACGAACCCCAAGTTGTTTATTATTAATATATATAACCTTATCTAAGTCATTTGGCCGAACCTTAGATTTTTAGGAATAATATAACAATTACCAATATAATATTTGTTTTAAAAACTATTTTATGTCATTTTTGACACTATTTAGTAATTGATTTTTGTGAAAATCATAACAGAATTATTAGTTCGAACCAAGTTAATTAAATCAATAATAAAATGTCATATTAACCAAGAAAATTAGTGGGATTCATAAAAAGTCTCAAATTTCATTTATTTTGGTGTTTATAACAACAATTATGTCAATATTTCATTAATAAAAAATTACTTCATCATCATTGTGTCATAAATAAATTAAATTATTTAATGTCTAAAAATTAAAAATAAAATACAATTATGTAGGAAATCTTTTTAGATTTTTAATGAATATTTATAGTCGAATTTATCTTATGTATAACCCCATATTAAAAATGTTTTAGTAAATACACATTGATTTTAACTCTTTTAACCCTTCTTTAAATGAATTAATAATAAATGTCCTAATCTAATCCAAGTGGGCCTAAATGGTCATATTTTATTCCTAAGCTTGTTTTTGGTCGAATTACACTTATCCAATATAATTTGGACATGTGTTAGGGTAATAATAATATCATTTTTACCCTTAATTACCCTATTTAATTTTAACCGTGGTAAAAAAAAGTAAAAAGTTACTATTCACCAAAAAATTATTTTCATCTCATTGAACCACATTTTACTTATTGACATCAACCGTGTCTCTCGAATTTTTGAAATTCCACTCACAGAAGCTGTAAAATTAAGTTTTATGAACAATTCAGTTTTTTAACTACAACTTAGTGGTTTCACTATTCATCAAAAATTGAAAGTTTTCAGAAAAATACCAAAAATTTGGCCTAAGCTATATTTGATATTATGAACTCAAAAATGATTTCTATTTTACCAAATTTAAAACATATCAGTTGCATTAATTAATTTAAAAATTAATTCCCGTCGTCAAAACAAAAGGCGTGTTTTTAAGAGACAATAACTATCAAAAGATTGACACTTGTTTATAACTGGTTTAAATGTGAAATTACATCCAATGAAAAACATTGTATTAAATTGTAAAAATATATTCTAAATATACTTTAAAACCACTAAAATTAATAATTTATCACTATTAATTATTTCGATTGAAAAAGTTGTTTTTAATTAAAATTTAGTAATTTCCACTATTCATCAAAATATGAAATTTATCCAAAAATTACCAAAATTTCACCCTATGCTAATTTCGATATTCCGAATCCATAAATGAAGTCAATTTTGAAAAATAAAATTTACAAAATTTCAAAAAGTGGTTATTACTATTTATAACGGCTAGTTTTAATAACATTTTAATAGCATATCGTTGTTTAGTGAAACTCGGTATTGCGTACTTCACATGCTATCAAGGAAGGTCGTGATTGCGTGTAATGAAAGGCAAGTCAAGGATGCATTTTGTGCAATCTCCTTTTGGGGTAGAGTATAACAGAAGACATTAATGAAATTAAAAAGAATATTTTTCATAAAATCTCGGGGTGTTACATTTTACCCCCCTTAAAATGAATTTCGCCCTCGAAATTCGTCGGGCCTTATAAATGGTTTACTACTTGAAAGTTTCTTTAATAGAAACCCACATCATAAAAAAATAATACCAAAACCAATCTTTAAAAACAAAAGTATGAAACATATCGGTTACCCAAATAAACTAATCACTGGGTTTCCACATAGGTGAAAATATGGATATGGAAGAAAAATCTAACCATCATGTCTTGATGGAGAGTGGTAGAGAACATGGCTATGGAAAATCCAACAATCACAAATCCATAAATTTGTGACGATCTAAGGTACCATCTGATTAATCAGATATAAGATCACTAGGACAATATTTTTGGTTTTCAAGATCGTTTCCTTAAAGTTGAAGAATTTGAATTAGAATAAATACTTAATTTATTTTGGTACAATCTCACTGTTGTTCGTGCCTTGAACAATTTCTATTTCATCTCTTAAATAAATGAAGTTGAATTTGGTATTCGTGAAGTGTTAGCAGATCATGTGATAGAATGACAGGTCATTCCTTCTGTCTCAAACAAAATGTTAGCAAAAGTTATGAAATATACATAAGTCATTCTATAGTGAGATTAATCATATATGGTTCCTAAAATGGACTTATACTTCATATATCAAACTGCTTAATATAATAAAACTAGTTTCTACTAAACAGGGACTTCATGTAGGCCAGTGGTAGGCGATAAAGGCTAGTCGCACTTCGGTTGCAGGTTCGATTCCCACAGCCTTGTCCGACGCGATGGGCTGTCGCCCGTCCTGCAGGTTGTCCTTTTTCTAAAGCTATATTACTATAACATCCCATAAATAATATCGAAAAACATTTTATCCTAACTTATGTCCAACGTAATCTATTCTAATCTTTAGGATTATCTAAAATACTTCGGTCCAAGCTCATAGTATAAAGAAAATTATTACTTGAAATGTCACAGAACAATCACGTGAATGCCATCATTTATCCCCCATATATCATAAGATATATCTTGTTGGTCAAATTACAAACATGTGAATACCTTAATCATGTATTCTCTTGAAGAATGAATACCCATTGAACCTTAGTGAAAACATGAATGCTGACAAAAGTTAACTCTTTCCACATACCAAAATCCAAAAATTCTATCTACTCAAACCGTGATATCACTTAGTCCTTAGATCAATCATGAGCTCATGAATACTGTCAGATATATCATTTTCTCGTTTTCCCGTCATTATGCGCATATCATTCTTTTTCCAAAAATATCTCAATCACTATTCATGGTTACTGGTACCATAAAATTATTGAAAACCACAATAGACCAATACATAAATATTCCAATACTCCATGATACAACATTATTTTGGAATCCCATTACATAAACACTAAATCATTCCACCACATCGTTGTCATATTCAACATCACCAATAGTGATCTCATGTGACTTCCCTTTGTCCTTTTCCTTAAGCGGTTGCTCATGTTGATCATCACTAACCCTTGGATTAGGGCATTTATTATCATAATGCCACATTTCCTTGCACTTGAAGCATTGAAGTGTTGGTGGTGCGTTCTCTGCAGTTTTTACTTTATTCACATCATTAGAAACCCTTTTTCCATTACATAGACACTCAGCTGCTCGATGACCTTCTTTTCCACACTTAAAACATTTTCTAGTCCCTTTAAGACAATCTCCACCATTCTTCTTTCCACACTTTGTGCATAAGGAAACATTCATCTTCTTTTCACCATTATTATAAGATTTCTCCTTGAAATCCATCTTTCGTTTCTTGTCAAAACCATGAGATGGATATGTGACACCAACATCCATTTCTACCTTGATAGCACAACACACAATTTCTTCATAGCTACTGAAGTCTCTTATAGCTAATGCCCTTCGAAGACTTGGTTTTAAGCCACTGAAAAATTGATCAACTTTACTTTCAGGTTGGATGATAATGCCAGATGCATACCTTGCAAGTCTTGTAAAATTCACTTCGTATATAACAATATATTCATCATTCTTCTGCTTCAGCTCAAGAAACTCCTTTTCCATCTTTGTTCGAAGAATACGAGGGAAGTACTTACTGAAAAACAAGTTCTTGAACTCGTCCCATTCCATGGAATCAATTTCATCTCTTGGCCTCGTATTCTTGATAAGTTTCCACCATTGATCAGCTTCACCTTCCAAACGATATACTGCTAAGATGAATTTATCATGTTCAGAACATTGAAGAACTGAAAATATCTTTTCAGTGGTACTGATCCATTGTTCAGCAACAAGTGGATCAGATGTCCCACTGAATGAAGGTGGACGTTGCCTCATGAAGGACTCAATAGAATATTGTTCCCTTCTCTGATCATTTGGAAGTCCAGAATGATTCATAGCCTGTGTAAGTATAGTAATAAGATTTTGCACTCCATCTCCCATAACATTTGTTTGTTCAATAGGACAATCATTGCATTGTCCATTGCATTTATCAACATGGTTCCTTCGGGTTCCATCCATCGTCTAAAACCCAAGAACAATAGTGTGAGAGGAAAAAATCATGCTAGGGAAAACAACATTATAAAGGGGGAGTATCCTCAATATCTAACTTCTTAGGATAAATTCTATGATCGTTACCGTAGTTCTAGGACTGTATCTTATACGTATAATTATCCTTAGGGACATCCCTAGACATACCTTAGAAATATCTCTAGGGATCTCACTAATGCTTTCGCATCCTAGTTTCCAAAGGTTGACTGAACCTTTCCTCTGATACCAACTGTAGAGACCTGAAGCCTGACGTACATAGACTTTACATTACTCTTGCGGAATACTTATTACATAACAAAAACACACACACAAGGATCGTAATTGTTTAGTGTCTTTGGAAACTCGGAATATAATCTTCTAATTGTAACGGCCCGAAATTTTGAATAAATCTTGTTCCCTAATTTCATGTGTTATTTTATTTTATTTTTATACTCAACAAAAATGTTTTATTTGATAAACATGATTATAATTAAAATGAGACCAGTGGGTTTTGACTGTTATATGACCATCGGTCAATATGACCACTATGAACAAAATGTTTTGATTTTTGTCTCCAAATATAAGTAATCTTGGTTAACTATTATATAAAGAAGATTTGATGGCCTCACCTAGTAGTCTTGGACTGATCGAAGCCCATCTAACAGAGCTTGGGAAGGAGGTAGCACCATTGGTCTTTGCTCTAGACCAAATCCAAGCTGAACTTCATCATGTGAAGCTAGAAAGGAATCGTCTTCGTGAGAAGTTCAAACTGATAGAAATTACTATTTGGCAATGTTGACTGAGCCGCCCCAAGATTCTATCACCCTAACACACCTTACTCTTAGGTCCTATGCTGGTATTATAAGAGGCTATGTAATGAGACCATAACTGCCTTGTGTAATCCTTGTTTTAAATAAAAATTGGGATTTCTTATTATGATGATGTTTATGAATTTTCAAATGACTGGATAAAAATAGTATGCATATTTTTGATGAATTTTCAAAAGGATATTTTAAAAAAAATGTTTGTGTAAACCTAAAATAATTTAAAATGTGTAATGAATCTCCAAAAATGGTCTTCTACAATTATGTCCAGTACGAAATTTAGAGTCTAATAAGATCAACTTGATTTTTGATGAATAGTAAATTATGAATAGTGATTTTATGATTAGGATTAGTAATATGACAAAATGGATTAGTAATTTCACTCAAATAAAGTTTTAATATAATTCAGACACCTAGATTAAGTAATGTGATTCAATAAAATGGGTAAATAACGGTTTCATAAATTATTAGTCAAGTATTAGTTTTTTCGGTTGAATAGTGTTGTTTAATTAAAAATTTAATTACAAATAATTAGAAAATTATTTTTATAAAAATGACTTTATTTTTGAACTCAGAGCATCGATATTATGTTATGGTAATTTTTGGGGTTTTTTTCTGAAAAAATGAATTTTCGGTGAATAGTGTTTTTATTTAAAAATAAATTTAAAAATAATTAGAAAATTATTTTAATAAAATTGAGTTCATTTTTGAAATCAGAGCATTGATATTTAGTTAAGGTGAAATTTTGGGATTTTTCTGAGAAAGATGAATTTTTCAGTGAATAGTAAAAATGCAGTTTTAGGGTTTCAGTATGTTTAATGACATCATAGCTGTGTCATGATGATGTCATGAGATATTTTAAGGGTTGGCCGGCCAAGGGTGATGAATTATTGTTGTGGGGGCCCCATGTGGCCTAACTCCATGGTAAATGCCAAGGGAGAGGACATGGGTTTGAGAAAAGCACATGTGAGGTGTCCCTTGGCCATTAATGCCTTGTCCCCTCACTTTCCCTAAATACCCACCCTTTCCTCCTTTAGTTTTCACTCCCAACTCTCCCCCAACGAAGTTATGGTCTTCTTAGCTTCCAAGGAGTCCTCCCAAGGTGCCCCCAAGCCCTCAAGGTCCAATCCTTTGAGTTTCAAGAGTCACGTTTTAAGGTAAGGGATCCGACCCCTCTCTTTCTTTTCATGTAACCTCTTTTATGTCATTCCTTTTATGCTCCATGTTTTTATGTAAGAGGATGTTCTTTTATATTCCTCTTACTGCCCTTTCATGTTTATATGATGAGATATCCCCTCTTACTCTCATCATTTCGTTTTATGAAAGTTTAAGTGACGCCGTTAGGCTGCCGAATGTTTAAGTGATTCTTTCACCCTTCTCATTTTTCAAGTTCATTTTTCATGTCAAATCTTTCAAGTTCCTTTTTATTATGTTGGTATTTGATCTCAATATATATCATACTGATCACTTATGATCATATGATGAGAGACCCTATTTGATTTGTTAAATTCATTTTTGATGAAGCTTAAGTGACGCCGTTTGGCTGCCGAATTGTCATAAGAGAAATCAAATTTTTGTCTTCCTTCCATGTTTTTCATTTCAAATGGTATGTCCTTAAAATTGAATCACCATGTCCATATATCCTTCTTATTCTGTCCCTCTACTGTTTTATGGTTCAATTATGATTGTTCGACCCATGTTCCCTCTTTTTTCAAAGTTTTCTAAAACCTTGTAACATAGCCGTTATGCTGCACAATTTTCGTCTCAAAATGCCTCTCTTTTCTCAAAATTATTTTATGTTATAAAGTGAATACTCAAAGTTACTATTTCTACAGGGGTATTCACATATATATGAAAATGTTCTATTGTAAATTCTGGGGTTTACATACATGTTACCCGCTTTCCCTTTCCGTGGGTTTAAATTAATGTAAAGATCGCGTCTTTAAAGCAGTTTTTAAAACGTTATGATTATGAAATGAAACCCATTTATTTTATGCTATATGGGTTATTTATGAAATGTTTGATGATGATATATGTGGCTCACATGATAATAAAGGAAAATTTACGGGTGCGCCCTGATAGCGCTCCAATGCATTGGGTAAAGACTTAATCTCTAGCGATGACCATTTTAACGACGCCTTGGTGAATAACCTTGGTAATTTTTAATGACACCTTGGGGATGGACATTGGTGAAACGAAACGATTGTCAATATTAAATGTTGTAGCCACATCTTCAAGTTATGAAAAATGTTATTTTTATTATGATGTATCTCATGATTTCTTTCTCAAGCCTTAAAGTTCTTTTCATGTCCTTATTAAAGTATCTCAAGTTCACTTGTAAAATGTTTCTCTTGTTTCCCTTACTGGGCCTTCTACTCACCCTTTATTTTGATGTATGTCCCCAGGTTATGAGATGAATAATGAACATAGGATGAACTAAAGGAGAAGCCTTTCAAGTGTTTAAGAAGAATGTTTTATGTTTTTTTTATGTATTATGATCCTTGTTTCCAAGACACTAAACATTAACGATCCTCAGTTTTGTGTAATGTAATGAATGTTTATGTTATAAAAAGACGGGATGTGATAGTTGGTATCAAAGGATGGTTTAGTTATTTGTGGAAATTAGGATATGAAAACTTTAGGAAGAACCCTATAAAAAGGATTAAATATAGGAAATATTCCTAGTATTTTGGTAAGTATTGATTAAAGGGTTTCCAAGAAAATACATCCCTGTCTGGATACGAGTAGGTAGAGGTGTCTCTGGCATAGATGTACATAGGGGTAAAACCCGAAAACACCGCTTTGAGCTAGACTCGAACGAGAACTCGTACACGACAACGGGCCTTGCTGCACTCTTGGTTACGACACTCCCGGGGGATATGCTTTGGTAAATTCATAAGCTTAGTATGAACCATTGTTAAAGGAACAAAGATAAAATAAAATAAAGATTCACATAAGAATATATGATCATGGATAACCTAGAAGGGAACCTAGGGGATCAAAAGTTAGGGTATACTTTACTTCTACATGTTATCCTTAGATGCTTTAAGTTTCTTTTCATGATTATTGGATAAGTATTTAAGCCCCTAACTATAGCTTCTTTTCTTAGTTAATGGCGGGAAATGGAAGAACATGTCCCAACAACCAATGTGATAGGAAATGCTACGATTACCATATTAATACGACAGATATGATTAGGGGATTAAAAGATGATTATTATTTTGGAAGACGTTTACTATTTTGAGGACCATATATGATCAAGGTAAATAGATTACTACGGTGTCTTCATTGAGGAGTAAGAATGACTTATATTTTGAAGAATCAATGAATTTAAGGTGGCCTTATAGTAATTTAGGTTACTTACGGGAATGATTAACCTATCTTGGGTAAAATATGTTTAGGTTAGCTACTTTTGTTATAAGATGTTAGGAGTGGTTGATGTTGTTTGGAGATAAGAAATGAAGTTTATTTTGGAAGACTATGTTATCAAGTCCTTCTTGTATTTGGGTTTCAATATTAGTTTGGTTTATTTTCAGGAATCTTAAGGACCATTATTTACGGAATGGTCTATGAAGAACATTGGGTAGTACCATGGAACTTTGAAGATTTAAAAGTAGTTTCCATTTCTATGGGATTCTTTTTGAATATTTGTTTTACCTCACCCATTCTATTTTTGGGATAATGTTTAAAGATAGAAGAAATAGATAGTTGATCTTTTGTGGATCATGTGATTCTCTAGATGATGATTCTTGTGTTTTGATAAGACCAAGTAGTTTTGAATGCTCATCGTTTGGAGAAAAGATTAGTTTTGGTAGAAACTTATTAATGTATGAAACTCTACATGAAGGTAGATATATTTCCTTATGTTTTTGTTCTATGTTGTAAATGAATTCCTCAAAGTTATTAAAAGGAACGTAAAACAAAAATGTTGTTGGTTTACGTTTCCTACTCGGTAGTCAAAGACCGCTTACACACATCATAATTTTGGAATTTTCTGGTGGTTAACTTCCCCCTAATCATGTTTTCTATCACTCTCCTTTAAGAACGTTACCCTTTGTTTTCTCCTCCATGTCCATATTTCCTACATGGAATCCTAGTATGAGTAAACTCGGGTGGCCTTTGTACTTCCTTTTCTTTCTTTTAAAGTAATGGTGTTACTGACTCTTTTTCCGATGTGGGACTTTAAATGAAATTTCAAAACCCAATTTTAAAAAATTACGAGGACACAATTTCTTAAGGGGGGAAGATTGTAACGACCCAAAATTTTGAATAAATCTTGTTCCCTAATTTCATGTGTTATTTTATTTTATTTTTATACTCAACAAAAATGTTTTATTTGATAAACATGATTATAATTAAAATGAGACCAGTGGGTTTTGACTGTTATATGACCATCGGTCAATATGACCACTGTGAACAAAATGTTTTGATTATTGTCTCCAAATATAAGTAATCTTGGTTAACTATTATAGAAAGAAGATTTGATGGACTCACCTAGTAGTCTTGGACCGATCGAAGCCCATCTAACAGAGCTTGGGAAGGAGGTAGCACCATTGGGCTTTGGTCTGGACCAAATCCAAGCTGAACTTCATCATGTGAAGCTAGAACGGAATCGTCTTCGCGAGAAGTTCAAACTGATAGAAATTACTACTCGGGCAATGTTGACTGAGCCGCCCCAGGATTCTATCACCCTAGCACACCTTACTCTTAGGTCCTATGCTGGTATTATAAAGGGCTATGTAATGAGACCATAACTGCCTTGTGTTATCCTTGTTTTAAATAAAAATTTGGATTTCTTATTATGATGATGTTTATGACTTTTCAAATGACTAGATAAAAATAGTATGCATATTTTTGATGAATTTTCAAAAGGATATTTTAAAAAAAATGTTTGTGTAAACCTTAAATAATTTAAAATGTGTAATGATTCTCAAAAAATGGTCTTCTACAATTATGTCCAGTATGAAATTTAGAGTCTAATAAGATCAACTTGATTTTTGATGAATAGTAAATTATGAATAGTGATTTTATGATTAGGATTAGTAATATGACCAAATGGATTAGTAATTTCACTCAAAGAAAGTTTTAATATAATTCAGACACCTAGATTAAGTAATGTGATTCAATAAAATGGGTAAATAACGGTTTCATAAATTATTAGTCAAGTATTATTTTTTTCGGATGAATAGTGTTGTTTAATTAAAAATTTAATTAAAAATAATTAGAAAATTATTTTTATAAAAATGACTTTATTTTTGAACTCAGAGCATCGATATTATGTTATGGTAATTTTTGGGGTTTTTTTTCTGAAAAAATGAATTTTCGGTGTATAGTGTTTTTATTTAAACATAAATTTAAAAATACTTAGAAAATTATTTTTATAAAATGGAGTTCATTTTTGAAATCAGAGAATTGATATTTAGTTAAGGTGAAATTTTGGGATTTTTCTGAGAAAGATGATTTTTTCAGTGAATAGTAAAAATGCAGTTTTAGGGTTTCGGTATGTTTAATGACATCATAGCTGTGTCATGATGATTTCATGAGATATTTTAAGGGTTGGCCGGCCAACGGTGATGAATTATTGTTGTGGGGGCCCCATGTGGCCTAACTCCATGGTAAATTCCAAGGGAGAGCACATGGGTTTGAGAAAAGCACATGTGAGGTGTCCCTTGGCCATTAATGCCTTGTCCCCTCACTTTCCCTAAATACCCACACTTTCCTCCTTTAGTTTTCACTCCCAACTCTCCCCCAACGAAGTTATGGTCTTCTTAACTTCCAATGAGTCCTCCCAAGGTGCCCCAAGCCCTGAAGGTCCAATCCATTGAGTTTCAAGAGTCACATTTTAAGGTAAGGGATCTGACCCCTCTCTTTCTTTTCATGTAACCTCTTTTATGTCATTCCTTTTATGCTCCATGTTTTTATGTGATAGGATGTTATTTTATATTCCTCTTACTTCCCTTTAATGTTTATATGATGAGAGATCCCCTCTTACTCTCATCATTTCGTTTTATGAATGTTTAAGTGACGCCGTTAGGCTGCCGAATGTTTAAGTGATTCTTTCACCCTTCTCATTTTTCAAGTTCGATTTTCATGTCAAATCTTTCAAGTTCCTTTTTATTATGTTGGGTTATGATCTCTATATCTATCATACTTATCTCTTATGATCATATGATGAGAGACCCTATTTTATTTTTTCAATTCATTTTTGTTGAAGCTTAAGTGACGCCGTTAGGCTGCAGAATTGTCATAAGAGAAATCAAATTTTTGTCTTCCTTCCATGTTTTTCATTTCAAATGGTATGTCCTTAAAATTGCATCACCATGTCCATATATCCTTCTTATTCTGTCCCTCTACTGTTTTATGGGTCAATTATGATTGTTCGACCCATGTTCCCTCTCTTTTCAAAGTTTTCTAAAACCTTGTAACGCAGTCGTTATGCTGCAGAATTTTCGTCTCAAAATGCCTCTCGTTTCTCAAAATTATTTTATGTTATAAATTGAATACTCAAAGCTCCTATTTCTATAGGGGTATTCACATATATATGAAAATGTTCTATTTTAAATTCTGGGGTTTACATACATGGTACCCGCTTTCCCTTTCCGTGGGTTTAAAGTAATGTAAAGATCGCGTCTTTAAAGCAGTTTTTAAAACGTTATGATTATGAAATGAAACCCATTTATTTTATGCTATATGGGTTATTTATGAAATGTTTGATGATGATATATGTGGCTCACATGATAATAAAAGCAAATTTAAGGGTGCCCCTTATAGCGCTCCAATGCATTGGGTAAAGACTTAATCTCTAGAGATGACCATTTTAACGACGCCTTGGTGAATAACCTTGGTAATTTTTAACGACACCTTGGGGATGGACCTTGGTGAAACGAAACGATTGTCAATATTAAATGTTGTAGCCACATCTTAAAGTTATGAAAAATGTTATTTTTATTATGATGTATCTCATGATTTCTTTCTCAGGCCATAAAGTTCTTTTCGTGTCCTTATTGAAGTATCTCAAGTTCACTTGTAAAATGTTTCTCTTGTTTCCCTTACTGGGCCTTCTGCTCACCCTTTCTTTTGATGTATGTCCCCAGGTTATGAGATGAATAATGAACATAGGATGAACTAATGGAGAAGCCTTTCAAGTGTTTAAGAAGAATTTTTTATGTTTTTTTATGTATTATGATCCTTGTTTCCAAGACACTAAACCTTAACGATCCTCAGTTTTGTGTAATGTAATGAAAGTTTATGTTATAAAAAGACGGTATGTGATACTAATCCTGGTGAAAGATCTTCAACATCTACCATAAAGATCTTCCTTTTTTTATACCTAAAACCTTTCTTTATATCCTGGGGAAAAGTAAACATAAAAGGATGAGCTCAAATGCTCAGTAAGGGTAAACAAAATAAATTTCATTCACATCATAAGAACATTACTTTTGGAAATCTTAACCTGCAAAAGAAATCATAATTTCATAACATGGGATAAATCATAGTAGTGAAAGGTAAACCCCAATAATAATAACTTAAAACATGAAACTTTGTGGCATACACATATAATCATAAAGAATCATTTCTTGTTAGTCAAGACTCATTTCCAAGACTATCTTAGTGGAGAAAGTCCCTTTCTGAACCGAGTCACCCTCATTTCAGTCCTGTTTCACTGAACTGGTATAACCTACCATTCCATCCATGTCTATCTCATGAGATATAAAATCTGTACCCAATGCATTTGAGGGAGATATAGGTCCCACCCATCTCATAATGATACCATTCTTATGTGTGCCACAAAATCATAAACCATACATCATTGCATAACCCATGTAAAAATGGGAATCTTAAACATCATGACATCATAAAACAATTCATTTACGATAAAGGAATTCATAAAAATAATTCCATCACAACATAATCAAATCAATGTAATAATAAGGATAAAAACAGAACCCTTTATTATCTTAGATGGAAAATAATTTTGATAAAACACTTGAACTTCATTCTTAAGGAAAATATCTTTTCTACTTCAAAAATACTTTTCCTTTCTTAACATGTCATGCAATTTTGAACAAAAATAAGTTGATTAAAAATAAACTTGAAAACTTGTAAAGGAAGCTTCTTGGAAATAATTTTTTAAAAATCCATTCATGCTGTATAAATTAAAAAAACATTCTTCTCGTACTTTTGTCGAAAAAGTCAAAAAGTACCTCATACGAAAAACGACAAAAGATTCCATTCATATCTTTTACTAAAAACTCACCAAAGGGTAAAATAGGTTTTAAACAATTGTAGTTGGATGGAAATATTATTACATATTGAGGAAACATGGATGTGGATGATAAAATACACCCTAGTAAATTCTGAAGTATAAACAATCTCGAATAAAAATGAGATTGTCATATTTCCCTTACCTTAGGTCTGATATTCTTCATAAGTGTCCGAACCTCCTGTATAATGATTTAAATAATGTCATTGACTTATTCCAGAATCATACTCATTGTTATGATATCATATATGGTTCACTTATGACTTTATATTACCCGTTTTTTTGTAAATTCTATGTTAAAGAGCATTTTGGGTAAAATTGTTTCATTGGTCATCCGTGTTTTGACTTGAAATTATTCATATGATTTATTAGACTATAAGTAATTAATTACAGAATACAAAACATGATTTATATATAATATATATTCATAATATACATATATATAATAAATTAGTAAATGGAAAGAAATACACCGTTCATGGAGACGGTAGGCCGTACATACGCATGAACGCTGTTTTCGTTTCCTTATTGAGTTGAATAGAATTAAGTAGATGACATACATATATACACACATAAATCTAGTAGCTTTATAATGTCATATTTTTCATTATTATTTCTTATATATACATTATAATCATTCTTAAATGGTTGACATGGAGAATGAATCTCATCGCGTCGTGGAGACGGTAGTCCGTACGTACGCCCGAGTGATGATATCATTTCCATAATTATTGAATTGAATTGGAGTGGATGATACAATATATCAGAATCATTATGATGTTATAATAACTATGTATGGTTATTATTTACAACATAATACCCATCCATGTAAGGTGTTGGTGGAAAAACAGATTACACCACGGCGTGGAGACGGTATTCCGTACGTACGCACGCGCGGTGATTTCGTTTTCCGTAGGATGGATAGATGATGAAATAGGGTTGTTTCATACTTATAATAACAAATAAGTATATGATTGATACTTATGTTATTACTTCATAATGAAACAACCTAAGAAGAAGAAGTGGAAGAAGAAATAAAGATGAAAGAATCGGTAACGGACATTACCCCTTCTTTGAAGTGCTTCTTTGAGACCTCCTTTTAGGGCACTAAAATGGGTCTTTGAAGAAGACCAGAACCTCTAGGATGTTTCAAGGGAAGTGTAGAGAAGAAATTTTCAGGGGTTGGCCGATCTTGACGGCTCAAAGTGGTGTGAGGAAGAGAGGGATGAGGTGCCCTTTTATAAGGGAGGAGAGGGGCACCTTTGGAATAACTAAAAATATTATTTTATTATAAAGTCACGTTCGGTTTTAAATAGCTCCAAATTGATATATTTCGAATCTAAGGTGGGGATGGGTCTAAATCCTCTCATCCAATAGAATTTATACATGTTTAGGTTCCTATTTTATCCTTATCATTTAAATTTAACATTAACTTAAATAATTTTACTTTTACCATGTCTTCTTGTGTTCTTATACTATAAGGTTAATAAACATACTATAAGCAGCCAAACGAACCCCAAGTTGTTTATTATTAATATATATAACCGTGTCTATGTCATTTGGCCGAACCTTAGATTTTTAGGAATAAAATAAC
This sequence comes from Viscum album, assembly GCA_963277665.1. Taxonomy (NCBI): domain Eukaryota; kingdom Viridiplantae; phylum Streptophyta; class Magnoliopsida; order Santalales; family Viscaceae; genus Viscum; species Viscum album. The sequence continues at coordinate 1,371,345,061 of OY728136.1, forward strand.
AATTACCAATATAATATTTGTTTTAAAAACTATTTTATGTCAATTTTGAAACTATTTAGTAATTGATTTTTGTGAAAATCATAACAAAATTATTAGTTCTAACCAAGTTAATTAAATCAATAGTAACATGTCATATTAACCTATAAAATTAGTGGGATTCATAAAAAGTCTCAAATTTCATTTTTTTTGTGTTTATAACATCAATTATGTCAATATTTCATTAATAAGAAAATTACTACATCATCATTGTGTCATAAATAAATTAAATTATTTAATGTCTAAAAATTACAAATAAAATACCATTATGTAGGAAATATTTTTATCTTTCTAATTAATATTTATAGTCGAATTTATCTTATGTATAAACCCATATTAAAAATGTTTTAGTAAATAAAGGTTGATTTTAACTCTTTTAACCCTTCTTTAAATAAATTAATAATAAATGTCCTAATCTAATCCAAGTGGGCCTAAATGGTCATATTTTATTCCTAAGCTTATTTTTGGTCGAATTACACTTATCCAATAGAATTTGGACATATGTTAGGGTAATAATAATATCATTTTTACCCTTAATTACCCTATTTACTTTTAACCGTGGTAAAAAAAAGTAAAAAGTTACTATTCACCAAAAAATTATTTTCATCTCATTGAACCACATTTTACTTACTGAAATCAACCGTGTCTCTAGAATTTTTGAAATTCCACTCACAGAAGCGGTAAAATTAAGTTTTATGAACAATTCAGTTTTTTAACTACCACTTAGTGGTTTCACTATTCATCAAAAATTGAATGTTTTCAGAAAAATACCAAAAAATAAGCCTAAGATATATTTGATATTTTGAAATCAAAAATGATTTCTATTTTACCAAATTCAAAACATATCAGTTGCATTAATTAATTTAAAAATTAATTCCCGTCGTCAAAACAAAAGGCGTGTTTTTAAAAGATAATAACTATCAAAAGATTGACACTTGTTTATAAATGGTTTAAATGTGAAATTACATCCAATGAACAACATTGTATTAAATTGTAAAAATATATTCTAAATATACTTTAAAACCACTAAAATTAATAATTTATCACTATTAATTATTTCGATTGAATAAGTTGTTTTTAATTGAAATTTAGTAATTTCCACTATTCATCAAAATATGAAAGTTATCCGAAAATTACCAAAATTTCACCCTAAGCTAATTTCGATATTCCGAATCCAAAAATGAAGTCAATTTTGAAAAATAAAATTTACAAAATTTAAAAAAGTGGGTATTACTATCCATAACGGCTAGTTTTAATAATATTTTAATAACATATCCTTTTTTAGTGAAACTTAGTATTGCATACTACACACACTATCAAGGAAGGTCGTGATTGCCTGTAATGAAAGTCAAGTCAAGGATGTGTGTTGTGAAAGCTCTTTTTGGTGTAGCGTACAACACAAGACATTAATGAAATTAAAAGGAATATTTTTCATAAAATCTCGGGGTGTTACAATTTCGTGGTGTGTGTAGCATCAATTAGTGCATTCAAATCACCATCCTCTTAGGATAATTGTCCTTGTTTCAAGCGTTCTATTTTTATCCACAATATATATTTTGCTGATAGTGGAGATATTTATATAGGTGTATTGGGAAATGGTGGTATTTACACTACTTTCCACACAACATGATGATTTTTCACTACCTTCATCTTGGTATATCATTAAACCCCTATACACATTGGGAAATTCTAACTTGAAACCCATGTGGTATTTGATTTAATTCGTCACACACTCTTTCTATATCTGCTTGTGTGTAATGACCACGATGGAGTTTCCCATCACGATTTCCTAATATTCCACGAATAATAGACATTTGTATTGTGGTAGGAGGAATGGATGGGATTCCAACAATCTATATTTACCTCTCATCATAGAGAATACTAATTAAATCTAGGATGATGATGATGATGATAAAAACTCCCCCATCCTTGTGAAATTGGTGTTATTCAAAGCCATAATTGTAATTGATTGGTCTTGATTTAGAGGATACAATTATTCTAGTTAGGTGTATCATGAGACATAGGATGGACACTGAGATACGAACACCCCTAGGCTAGAGTGATATAGTTGATCTAGAATCACTGTTGATTTTCCAAGGACACACTCAGTGGATGATTGACCTACTGATTGACAATGAGATATAAATTCCCCCCAACATAGTGGGATATTGTTTATTTTAATGTTTTGATGATATGTAATGGGTCAACTTGTGTATTGTTGATAAAATTGGTGAAGGTAGTGTTAAGTATTACTATATCCTTGTCAGATGGTTTTTCTCCTATATGGATATTATGGATGCTAATACTGAGGAATTTTTCATGTTACATAATTATGCTCGCGTATGAACTGGGTGAAATGGATTCCCATGATAGGTGTTAGTTTCTACATTACGTCTTTGAGTTGATTGAAATATTGTATTACATGTTTATTTTTTCAAGGGACCTAGTTAAAAGGCTTTTTGTTTATCTTCTCTCTTTATTCATGACGTTTGGGAGTTGTTGAACAAGGGTAATTGAGTTGTAGTGACCAACTAGCACATGGGTTACCAGGCCCTCTAATTTCACAGGAGACTATAAAAATATAAGATGTCGTATTTGAATTGTTTTATTGATATGGGGACATCGTCATGTGAAATAATCACTATTCCACATATCCTCAAATGTGCACATCTAGTGATTCTCTAGAAATATGTCAATGGAGTGTTTTCCTGTTGGAGAGACAAACAATATGCATGCCTTTTCCATGATCCTCCATTCTCAGTTTATGGGAAATGGAAATAGAATCCATATCCAAATAACAACAGATTGTATTTGTGAACTGAATGTTATACATGCATATTGAAAGCGGGAGACGTCTATTGATCATTTTTTGATGAGTATCCCATATATTCTGGTTTAGATTGGGAATTCAATTATTTTCTAGATCTTTTGTGACCTCAATTTAAGAAGTGTAAAGTGGATAAAACATGATTGGGAGGCCTTTTCTAGACAAATCTCTCCATATGTAAAATTAAACCTTCTCTTCATTATACATACAAGCCTCCATCTTTCAAGACCATATAATATGCTTCTTGGTGCCTTCAAATTTTCGTTGAGTGCTGCTAGAAGTTGATGGGGAAAATATATGTGATTGGACCCTATATATCAAGAACCATTCTATATGAAGGAATTTGTGTTTTTTACACACACCCACCGACCCACACACACACACTCACACACACAAACACACACACACACACATATATATCTAAGAAGATTTCTGGTCAAATATAGGATCTCATTTTTTGGTAGATATCACGATTGGGTGGTTGACGACCACATTGGACGTTAGGTGTATAGATCATGCGATCCAACTCGATGATACAATGAGGAGGAATATTGTGGTAATGATCATATTTATCTTATTGTTAAGAGTTGAAGGACCCTTGGGCTTTTGAGAAAGAGTATCAAATATCCTCAAAAACAATGGAATTGGAATATTATGGATATTTTCCCCATTCAGCATCATGGATGGAATATACTAACTTTCATACATGATTTTTTTATGGATATGAGCATACTATATGATGGATCCCATACCTTGTTTCTAATAGTTTGGTGTTGCGGGAGTATGATCCCATTAATACAAAGTTTATAGAGTATTCCATTTAGTTTTGTACTTATTTATGGGAAAATGATCATCTACCGCGGAATGTAACATTCTTACTTGGTGAGACTTCGTTAAAATGACAGTATGATCGTGATCCTGAGCCTTTGGAATATGTCATTGGTTTGTTATTGAAGGGATGTGATCCTACCTTGAGGCATGGGTCTCTCTCTCCTAGTGAAACCCAATTGGAACATAATATGACCTTTGAATATATATTCTTTCCCTAAAATAATACGCCAATGGACCACTAGAATGGGAGAAGTTGTAAGATCCTCCCCTTGTGTTGCCTCGGAAGGATGCTGGTATAGTCATTCATCAGTAGAAGTAGGAATATTTTCCAATAATCCATGATCTTTAAGAATATTTTAGTTTGAATAACTGATAGTAATATGATCCTACCGTAAGGAATTTTCCATTCTCACTTGGTGATCCCAAGCTTGAATATATATATGAGCCAAATCCATGGTTTTTAGAGTATGTCGATGGTCTTCTTTGATTGGAGTTTGTGTGATTCTTGAGTCACGTACCCTCTCACTTGTCGATCCTCGGCCGAAAAAAGGATGTGATCTTGACCATGGGACATTGGAATACTCCACTAGACTTTTGAGACCTAGATATAAGATGGTCTAGTGGTATGTGTAATTATCTCAATTTGATCCTAGGTTTAAATATAAATTAGAGCTTGGTCAGATTCCCCATCCTTTATAGGAATATGCCGATAATACAAATGGGATGGAGAAATAATATACTCTTTCTCTAGAGGAACCAATTTTTTATAATTATCAGCGTGTTGAAATTCCATAGATGTAGGGATAGGAATTTGAACTTATCCCTATATTTATACTAGTGCCAGAATATACTGGTAGATTTCATCACCTATTTCTATGATGTAATGGCATTTTAGCAAACTGTGTTAGGTTATATAATCCTACATGTTCTTAGTATCCAATATTAACTGGTTGGATTCATTTATTGAATTAGGGTTATGAACCAACTTTTATCCTCCCTGTTCCACCAAAATATTGATTTTTTTTAATGCATGGGTGTAGGTATATGCATTTTCCTGATTCGTAATACAGTAATTTTCTCATATAAATTCTCTGAGTGAGACGGGATATGATTTTTCTTGTTACTTACTACAAAAATATGTCAATGGACTACATATATGAAATAGGGTATATGATCCAATTCAAATCTATCCATAACTGTCCTAAAGATTTGTTTCTTCCTTTTCCCTTGTATGTGGGTATCAGGGTTGAATGTGTCTCGGTAGGTACCCTCAGTCGGTGACTAATGGGTAGAGGTGGGATGGTGGTTGTGAAAGCGGTTGATAGGAAACCTACTTGGTTTCCACATAATAGAAAGATATCTATATTTGACTCCCTACTTGACCTTCAATAGATACGAAATGGTTGTGATTGTCATGCTCCCGGGATAAGCGCTCACAACAGTTGGCTTTGGAACTAAGGTCCACTATCATATCTACATCATTCCTTTGATAATGTAGATTTGTAAGAATTATAACATTGAGGACCTCATTATAATGACCCATACATTACATAATTTTTTATTACTTCACAATTTAAGCACACCTATTAAAACATATAACAAAACCATGAAAATACTATATAGGTATAATGTCTTTAGAAACTGGGAAACATAAACAACTAGTTTATAAATCATCTACAATATCTCCCTTTTATATTATCATATCTAGAGTCCCTTTTGGCATATCTTACTTAATAACCTTCTTCCTGACCCGGGGAATAGAAAATATACAAAAGGGTGAGATCATATGCTCAGTATGGGTAAACAATGGAAATATCAATCATATCATATTCATAAGAACATAACATTTTGAAAATCATAACCTGTAAAAGAGATCCTAATATCATAACATGGGATAAATCATGGTAGTGAAATGTAATCCCAATAATCATAACATAAAACATGAAACGTTGTGTCATACACACATAATCATAGATAATCATTTCTTAGTAGTCAGGACTCATTGCGAAGACTATCCTTGTGGACAAAGTCCATTTCTGAACCGAGTTCACTCCTCGTTTCAGTCTTGTATCACTGAACCGGATTAACCTGTTGTTCCAGCCATGTCTATCTAATGAGATATAAATCATTACCCAATGAATTGGAGGGATATACAGGTCCCACCCATCTCATAATTATACCATTCTTATGTGTTCCACAAGATCATAAATCATACATTATAGCATAACCCATGTAATAAAAATGGGATTCTTAAACATCAGGCCATCATAACATAATCCATATAAGATATAAGGAAATCATAAAAATAATTCCATCTTAACATAATCAAATCAATGTAAAATTAGGGATATAAATAGAACCCTATATTATCTTATATGGAAAATAATTTTTATAAAATGCTTAAACTCCATTCTTGAGGAAAATATCCTTTCTACTTAAAAATCATTTTTCATTTCAAAACAAGTTAAACAATTTTAATCTTAAAGAAGATAATTAAAAATAAACTTGAAATCTTCTAAAGGACGATTGATGGAAATACTGCTTTATGAAATCATAAAAAACCATTCATGCCGTATAAGTTAAAAAAACATTTTTCTTGTACATTGGCCAGAATAGTAAAAAAGTACCTCATACTAAAAACAACAAAAGATTCCTTTCATATATTTTACTAAAAACTCACCAATGAGTAAAATTGGATTTAAATAATTGTAGTAGGATAGAAATAATATTTCATATTGAGGAAACATGGATGTGGATGATAGATCGTCCCCTATAAATTCTAAAGTATAAACAATCTCGGATAAAAATGAGATTGCGAGATTTTACCTTACCTTAGGTCTGATATGCTTCATACATTTCTGAACCTCATATATAATGATTTACATAATGTCATTGAATTATTATAGAATCATACTTATTTTTATGATAACATATATGTTCATATTATTATCTTCTTGTTAATAATATTTCATTGCTACTTGTTATTCGGGTGTTCATTGCTTTATGTTCTTATGTTTGTTTTCTCGAATAAATTATTATTATAATTTTTATGTTATAGATACATCATTTAAATAATGGTATTGGGGTTATAAATATCATATTTATTCATTAAAATCATTTATATAATCATTATTCAATGAAGATCATGTAGAACGTGTCACATCACATCGTGGAGACGGTAGGCCGTACGTACGAACGAGCGATGATATCATTCCCATGTTTGTGGAATTGAATTGAAGTGAATGATACAAAATCTCAGAATTAGTATCATGTAATAATTAAAATATATTGTTATTATTTACACCATTATACCCATCCATGTAAGGTGGTGTTGGAAAAACAGATTACACCATAGTGTGGAGACGGTATTCCGTCCGTATGCACACACGGTGATTTTGTTTTTCGTAGGATGGGTAGAAGGTGAAATAGGGTTGTTTCATATTTATAATAATATATCAGTAAATTATTGATATTGTTGTTATTAATTTACTATGAAACAACAAAAGAATAATAATTAGAAAAAGAAATGAATTTGAAAGAATTGGTAAAGGATATTACCTCTTCTTTGGCATGCCTCTTCTAAACCACCCTTTAGGGCACAAAAGTGGGTATTTGAAAAGACCAGAACCTATATTATGTTTCCAGTGATATTAATAAGGGTAATAGGAAGGGTTTGGACGAGCTTGAAGGCTCAAAATCATGTAAAGTGGAGAGGGAGGATGTGCCCTTTTAAAAGGGAGGAGAGGGGCACCTTAGAAAAAACATAAATTATTATTTAATAATAAAGTCATATTCGGTTTTTAATAGCTACAACTTGATTTATTTAGAATATAAGGTGTGGATGGGTCTAAATCCTTTCAACCAATATGTTTTAGAGAAGTTTATAATACAATTTTAACCTTATCATTTAGATTTAACTCTAAGTTAAATTATTTAACTTTTACCGTGTCTTCTAGTTTTCTTATACTATATGGTTAAAAAACAAACTATAAAAATACCAACGAATACCATGTGGTTAATTATTAATATATATTACCTTATCAATGTCATTTGGCCGATGTTTAGATTTTTTGGAATAAAATAACAATTAATAATATAATATTTGTTTTAAAAACTATTTTATATCAATTTTTACACTCGTTGGTAATTGATTTTTGTGATAATCCTAACAACATTATTAGTTCGAAAAAAGTAAATTAAATCAATACTAACATGTCATATTAACCTATAAAATTAGTTTAATTCATAAAAAGTCTCAAATTAAGTTTATTTGGATATTTATAATATCAATTATGTTAATATTTCATTAATAAGGTAATTACTACATCATCATTGTGTCATAAATAAATTATATATTTAATGTCTAAAAATTATAAATTAAATACCATTATGTAGGAAATATTTTTATCTTTCTAATTAATATTTATAGTCGAATCTATCTTATGCATAACACTATATTGAAAATGTTTTATTTATTAAACATTTATTTTGACTATTTTAACTCTTCTTTAAATAAAATAATAATAAGTGTCCTAATATAATCTAAGTGGACCTAAATGGTCATATTTTACTCCTAAGGTTGTTTTTGGTTGAATTAATCCTATCAAATATAATTATGACATGTGTTAGGGTAATAATAATATCATTTTTACCCATAATTACCATATTTACTTTTAACCGTTGTCAATAAAAGTAAAAAGTTAATATTCACAAAAAATTAGTTTTATCTTATTGAACCACATTTAACTCCCTAATATTATCTGTGTCTCTCATATTTTCGAAATTCAACTCAAATAAGAGGTAAAATTAAGTTTTATGTACAATTGCAAATGCTCCTAGGAGATGGGTAAAAGACGGTAAAAAGTTTAATAAATAATGTATGTATCTATATTATCATAAAATTGCTCCAATGAATTACATTATTCATACATAGGTATGTTTTATCTATTTTGACCTAAAATAAATTTAAATAAAAAATTATTATTTAAATAAAAACTCGATTTTAACCAATAACTCAGTGTTTTCACTATTCCTAAAAAATGAATGTTTTCATAAAAATACCAAAAATTAACCCTAGGATAATTTCGATAATCCACATCCAAAAATGAAGTCCATTATGAAAGATAAAATTAATAATATTTCAAAAAGTGGTTATTACTATTAATAAATTCTAGTTTATATAATATTTTAATAACATATCGTTGTTTAGTGAAAATCAGTATTGCGTACAATGCAAGCTATCGAGGAAGGTTGTCATTGCGTGTAACGAAATCCAAGATAGTGTTGTGTGTAGTGGAAGATTCCTTTGGTGATGCAAATAACATTATACATAAAAACAAAATATTTCTCATAAAATCTCGTTTGTTACATTCTACCCCCCTTAAAATTTATTTCTCCCTCGAAATTCGTCACTTTGTAACAAACAGATGAGGATACCTCTCCCTCATCATATACCAAAGTTCCCATGTAGCTTCTTCTAATTGGTGGTTCCCCCAGAAAACATTCACCAAGCGATTTGTATTTCTTCATAGGACTTTTTTGCTACGATCCAAAATCTCTATCAGTTGTTATTCATAAGAAAGATCTTGCTCTAGTGGTACAACTTCGAAGATAAGTATATGTGAAGGATCGGGTATGTATTTTCCCAGGAGAGATACATGGAACACATCATGAGCTTGAGAGATATTTGGTGGAAGTGCCAATCAGTAAGCTACCATCCCAACATGATCCAATATTTCAAAAGGACCAATATACCTAGGGCTCATCTTCCCCTTCTTTCCAAATCTCATTACTCTCTTCCAATGAGATATTCATAAGAACACTTTATCACACACTTCAAACTCTAGGTCTTTTCTTCGGTTATCAGCATAACTTTTTTTTCGACTCTGAGCATCTCTTATGTGTTTTTTATTAGATCTGACCTTTTCTACCATCTCATCATCAAGATCAGTTCCTAATAGATTTCTTTCCCCAACTTCATCCTAGCAAGTTGGAGTTCGTCATTTCTTTCCATAGATAGCTTCATAAAGAGCCATCTGAATACTGGAGTGAAAGATATTATTATATGAATATTCCACCAATGGGAGGTGTCGATCCCAACCACCTTTTAAATACATTGAGCAAGCTCTAAACATGTCTTCTCGAGTTTGAATTTTCCTCTCAGACTGACCGTCTACTTGAGGATGATAAGCAGTGCTGAAAATCAGCTCTATATCTAGAGTATGTTAAAGACTTCGCCAAAGCATTGAGGTAAACCTCAGATCCCAATATGATATAATGAAAAGTGTTACTCCATGCAATCTTACCACTTCCGTTACATATATCATGGAAATCTAATCACGATAAAAATCCTCTCTAATAGAAAAAAAGTGTGCCGACTTCGTAGGATGATCAACTATAACCCATATGGCATTATTTCCATTGAATGTTTTAGAAAGTCCAGTGACAAAGTCCATAGTGATGTTTTCCCATTTTCATTCTAGTGTGGGTAATGGTTGTAACATCCCCTTAGAATTATGTCTCTCTTCATTATCTTTTTGACAAATCAAGCATCCAGAGACATATTCAGCAACATCTCTTTTCATGCCATCCCACCAGAAGTACTCTTTTAGGTCCCTATAAATCTTCGTGCTTCCAGGGTGAATAGGGAATGAAGAACTACGAGCTTCATCCAATATTTCCTTCTATAATTCTGGTATGGGAGGAACACAAACCCGATTCCTGAACCTTATTATTTCATCACAATCAATGTGGAATTCAGGAACATTTCTCACCTTCTTTTGTAACTCTACATCTTATTTTTGTGCCTCATCAATCTTCACATATATAGATGGTTGAAAATTCATTTGGGAAAGATAAGAAATTTTCTCTTATATTATAATTCCAAGATCCGTCCTTTGTAAATTCATAAACATTGGGTCTTTTGTGATCCTCATCATTGATAAGCTAGCATGGTCTTGTCGAATTAATGCATCTTCCACCTTGTTTTCATTCCCATGGTGGTAAGGAATTGAGCAGTCATAATCCTTAATCATATTGAATTATATTCTTTGGCGCATATTCAGCTCCTTTTGTGTGAAAATATATTTCAAACTTTTATGATCAGTAAAAATATCACACCATTCACTATAAAGATAATGCCTCCAAATCTTTAATGCAATGATTACAGCAGCTGACTCCAAATCATTAGTTGTGTAATTTTTCTCCTGTATTTTCAATTGTCGTGAGGCATAAGCTATCAATATATCATTTTTCATGAGAAAACACCCAAATCTCTTCTTGGATGCATCACTATAGATCACAAACCATTCTCCACTACAACGAAGTGTGAGGACTGGTGCACTGGATAATGTTATTTTTAACTCCTTGAAATTCTCATCACACTCCTCCATCCAAACCAACATAACTTTTTTTTGAGTCAACCTGGTGAGTGGATTAGATTATATTGATATTTTTTTAACAAAACGTCAATAATATCCAGCCAAACCAAGAAAACTTTGGATCTCAGTTATGGTTGTTGGTCTTGACCATATTTCGATAACCTCTGTTTTTACTGGATCCATAGATATCCCCTCTTTTGAGATTATGTGACCAAAAAATGAATCTTTTTTAATCCAAAATTGACACTTGGTAAATTTGGCATAAAGATTCTCCTTTCTTACAGTATTTAATTCAATTCTAAGTGATCTTCAGGGTCTTCCTTGCTCTTTGAATCTACAAGAATATCCTCAATAAAGACTACCACAAACATTTCAAGAAAATATCTAAAGACTCTATTCATTAGATCCATGAAGATTGAAGAGGCATTAGTTAGACCAAATGGCATCACTATAAATTCATAGTGTCCATACCTTTTATAAAACGTCCTCTTTCGTATATCCTCCCTTTTGACCCCTAATTGATGATACCCTAAACGATTATCAATCTTGGAAAAGTATTGATCTCCACGTAGTTGGTCAAATAAGTCATCAATGCATGGGAGAAGATATTTTTTATTTAATATTGATCTTGTTAAGTGATCGATAATCAATGCAGAGTCTCATTGATCCATCTTTCTTCTTAACGAACAGAACAGGTGCTCTCCAAGGTGATGCACTAGGGTGTATAAATCATTTATCAAGATTATATGGGAGTTTCTTCTTAAATTCCTACAAATCAATTGGGTCCATTCTATAAGGTGTATTTGAAATATGCATACCACCTGGAAAGAGTTCTATTGAAAAATCAACTTCATGATTTGGTAGAATTCTTGGTAATTCAACTCGAAAGGCATCATCAAACTCTCATACAATGGGTTTATTTTTAATAGTGAGTATCTCTCCAACCATTTGAGATAAATAACTTTCATTTATTATAATTATGACCTATATGATTGATGAAATTTCTACTGGAAAGTTATATTTATCCTTGCATCAATAGATGATCATTGATTGATCAGGAATATGAAATGGGACTTCCCTTCATTGGAAATCGATATGAGCTCCATATAAATAATTCCAATCCATACCAAGGATCACATCAAATCCGACTATAGGAAGGATCACAAGACTTGTAGGAAGCATTTTCCCACAAACTTCAATCATAGAAGAATTGTAAAAGTTTGACGCCACTATTGTGCCATTAGGGGTGGTCACAGCTAACTAAACATCTAATTGTTGAGGTAATACAATGAAACACTTAGAAAATTCTTCAAAAATAAATGAGCAGGTGGATCCATAATCAAATAAAACATTTTCTACATTAGAGTGGATGGAAAGTGTACCTTTCACCACTTCGTTATCGTACTCTACATCGTTGATAGAAATAGCATGTGAATTTCCTTTGTCTTTGGACTTAAGAGTTTGTTGAAATTGATCATCACCAACAACCCTTTGATTAGGTCATTGATTATCATAATACCCCATTTCATTAAACTAGTAACATTGATGTGTAGGAGGTTCGTTCTGTGTAACCTTTTATTTTTTTGCATCACTAGATATCTATTTACCTTCATTGCGACATTCAGAAGCCTGATGACCTTCTTTTCCACATTTGAAACATTTACTTGTCCCATTAAGACAATTCCCTCCATGTTTCATTACACACATTGAGAATAAGGGAAAACTCATCTTCTTTTCAGTGTGGTCTTTATATTTCCCTTTGAATTCCATTATCCTTTTTTTATCAAACCCATATGAATGATGGGTTACTCCAATATCCATCTCAACGTTGAGACCACATCGAACAATTTCCTTGTAGATATTGAAGTCACATATGGATAATGCCCCTCAATGACTTGGTTTTATGCCACAAAAAAATCAATCCGTCTTACTCTCAGGTTGGATAATAATTCAGGAAGCGCACCTTGCAGGTCTTGTAAAATTTTCTTCGTATGTACCAACAGATTCATTGTCCTTTTCCATTAGTTCAAGAAACACCTTCTCTGTCTTTGTTCAAAGAATATGACGGAAGTAATTATTGAAAATCATGTTCTTGAACTCATCCCATTCCATTGATTCAATTTCATCTTGGGGCCTTGTATTCTTGATAAGAATCCAACATTGATCAGCTTCACCTTCTAAACGATATACTGCTAAGATGACTTTATCATGGTCAGAACATTGTAGAACTGAAAATATCTTTTTAGTGGTACTGATCCATTCTTCAGCCACTAATGGATTAGTAGACCCACTGAATGTGGGTGGAAACTGCCTCATGATGGATTCAACAGAATGGTGCTCCTTCCTTTGCTCATTTGGAAGTCCTGCATGCTTCATAGCTTGATAATGTTGTGTGAGCATGGCTACAATATTTCTTATTCCGACTCCCATAACGTTTGGTTGCCCAGGGGGACAATCATTGCACTACTCATCGCATTCTTCATTAACACGGTTCCTTCGGGTTCCATCCATTGACTAAAACCAAGAAGAATAGTGTGAGAAACACTAATTATAATAGGAAAACAACATAATCAGTAATAAAATTTCACACTTTAGGTCTTATCATAGGTTACTCATGGACATTTCTAAAACAATAATATTTTTTTCTATGCTTAGACATATCCTTAGGGTTCTTACTAAGGTATTCACATCATAGTTTCCAGTGGTATACTACACCTTTCTTCTGATACCAACTATAGCGACCCATACATTTCATACATTGTTATTACTTAAAAATTTAAGCACACTTAATACAACATATATCAAAACCATGAATGTACCATATGGGTATAATGTCTTTAGAAACTTGGAAACATAAACAACTTTTTCAAAATCAACTACATTGTCTCTCTTTTATATTATCATATATAGAGTCCCTTTTGGCATATCTTACTTAATACCCTTCTTCCTGACCTAGGTAAAAGAAAACATATAATAGGGTGAGCTCAAATGCTCAGTAAGGGTAAAAAAAGAAAATACCAATCATATCATATTCATAAGTACATAATATTTTAAAAATATTAACCTGCAAAATAGATCATAATATCATAACTTGGGATAAATCATCGTAGTGAAATGTAATCCAAATAATCATAACATAAAGCATGAAACTTTTTGGCATACACACATAATCATATAGAATCATTTCTTAGTAGTCAAGACTCATTTCCAAGACTATCATAGTGGAAAAAGTCTATTTTTGAATGGAGTTCACTCCTCGTTTCAGTCCTGTATCACTGAACCGGATTAACCTGCCATTTCAGCCATGTCTATCTCATGAGATAAAAATCATTACCCAACACATTGGATGGAGATATAAGTCCAACCCATCTCATAATGAATCCATTCTTATGTGTTCCACAATATCATATATCATACATCATAGAGTAACCCATGTAATAAAAATGGGATTTTTAAACATCATGTCATCATCACATAATCCATATAAGATAAAAAGTCATCATAAAAATAATTCCATCATAAAATAATCAAATCAATGTAAAAATATTAATAGAAATAGAACCCTATATTATCTTTTATGGAAAATAATTTTGATAAAACGCTTGAACAATATTCTTGAGGAAAATATCCTTTCTACTTCAAAAACATTTTTCTTTTCTTAACATGTCATACAATTTTAAACTAAAAGAAGTAGATTAAAAATAAACATGAAAACTTGTAAATTAATCCTTAAGGAAATAATATTCTATGAAATCATAAATATCCATTCATGTCGTATAATTTTAAAAAACATTTTTCTCATACTTTTTCCGGAAAAGTCAAAAAGTACCTCGTACTAAAAACGAAAAAAATTCCATTCATATCATTTACTAAAGACTCACCAATGAGTAAAATTGGATTTAAAAAATTGTAGGAGGTTAAAAATAATATTACATATTGAGGAAAAATGGATGTGGATGATAGATATTCCCCATTAAATTCTAAATTATAAACAATCTTGGATAAAAATGAGATTGCGAGATTTTCTCTTAACATAGGTAAGATATGCTTCGTACGTATCTGAACCTCCTGTATAATTATTTAAATAATTTCATTCACTTATTATAGAATCATATTTATTTGTATGATATAATATATTGTCATATTCTTATCTTCTTATTAATAATATTTCATTCTACTTGTTATTCGGGTGTTCATTACTTTATGTTCTTATGCGTGTTTTTTCAAATAAATTCTTATTATTATTTTTAGGTTATAGATACATCATTTACTGTAGAGACCCAAAGATTGACGTACATAGGCATTACATTACTTTTTCGGAATGCTTATTACATAACAAAAACAGACGCATAAGGACCGTAATAGTTTAGTGTCTTTGGAAACATCGAATGTAATATTCTAATCATGGTGAAAGATCTTCAACATCTCCCATAAAGATATTCCCATTTTTATTTCCTTACCTAAAATCTTTCTTCTAATCCTGGGGGAAAAGAAAACATAAAAAGGGTGAGCTCAAATGCTCAGTAAGGGTAAGCAGGGATAAAATAAAACATACCATATATATTTGAACTTAAAAAAACCTGAACATTAAAAATCTTGAGCAACGACATAAAACATGGAAGTACATAAGGCATTGATCATAATGGAACATAAATCATGATAAAATAGAATGGGAATAAAACATGTAATTGTGGAAACCATTAAGCACATGATATGATTTCCATAGAAGCCAAGGAATTGCTGCCAAGACCATCTTAGTGGACACAGTCCCTTTCTGAATCGAGTTCACTCCTCGTTTCAGTTGTGTTTTACTGAACCGGTTTAACCTGTCGTTCCAGCCATGTCTATCTCATGAGATATAAATCTTTACCCAATGCATTGGAGGTAGATATAGGTCCCACCCATCTCATTATTATACCATTCTTATGTGGGCCACAAAATCATAAACCATACATCATAGCATAACCCATGTAAAAAAATGGGAATCTTAAACATCGTGACGTCATAAAACAATTCATATAAGATATAGGAATTCATAAAAATAATTCCATCACAACATAATCAAATCAATGTAATAATAGGGATAGAAACAGAACCCTTTATTATCTTAGATGGAAAATAATTTTGATAAAACACTTGAACTCCATTCTTGAGGAAAATATCCTTTCTACTTCAAAAACACTTTTCTATTCATAACATGTCATATAATTCTAAAATAAAAGAACATGATTAAAAATAAACTTGAAAAATTTTAAGGGAAGCTTCTTGGAAATAATGTTTTAAAAATCCATTCATTCCATATAAGTTAAAAGAAAACATTCTTCTCCTACTTTTGTCGGAAAAGTCAAAATGTACCTTGTACGAAAAACGACAAAAGATTCCTTTCATATCTTTTAATAAAAACTCAAAGAAGGGTAAAATTGGATATAAACTATTTTAGAAGGATATAAATTTTATATATTGAGGAAACATGGATGTGGATGATAAAATACACCCCCGTAAATTCTAAAGTATAAACAATCTCAGATAAAAATGAGATTTTGATATTTCCCTTACCTTATGTCTGATATGCTTCATATGTATCTAAACCTCCTATATAATAATTTAAATAATGTCATTGACTTATTAAAGAATCATATTCATTGTTATTATATCATATATTGTTCACTTATGACTTTATATTACCCGTTCTGTTGAAAATTCCATGTTAAAGAGTGTTTTGGCTAAAATCGTTTCATTTGTCGTCCGTGTTTTGACTTGTAATTATTCATATGATTACTCAGATCATGATTAATTATTTACAGAATATAAAATATGATTTTTATATAATATATATTTAGAATATACATATATATAATACATCGTTAAATGGAAAGAAATACACCGTTCATGGTGACGGTAGGCCGTACGTACGCATGAACGTTGTTTTCGTTTCCTTATTGAGTTGAATGGATTTAAGTAGATGACATACATATATATATACATAAATCCAGTATCTTTATAATGTTATATATTTCATTGTTATTTCTTATATATACTTTATAATCATTCTTAAATGGTTAACATGGAGAATGAATCTCATCGCGTCGTGGAGAAGGTTGTCCTTACGTATGCGCGAGCGATGATATCGTTTCCATAAATATTGAATTGAATTGGAGTGGATGATAAAATATATAAAAAACAGTATGATGTTATAATAACCATATATAGTTATTCATTACACCATTATACCCATCCATGTAAGGTGTTGGTATAAAAACAGATTTCACCATGGCGTGGAGACGGTATTCTGTATGTACGCACGCGTGGTGATTTCATTTTCCGTAGGATGGATAGATGGTGAAATAGGGTTGTTTCATACATATAATAAAATATCCATATATGAGTTAAACTGAGGTTATTACTTCATAATTAAACAACTAATGAATAATATGTGGAAGAAGAAGTAGTGTTGAAAAAATCGTTAACAGACATTACCTCTTCTTTGAGGCGCCTCTTTGAGACCTCCTCTTAGGGCACTAAAATTGGTCTATGAAGAATACCAGGACCTCTAGGATGTTTATAGGGAAGTGAATAAGATAATTTGGAAGGGGTGGGCCGAACTTGAAGGCTCAAAGTGGTGTGTGAAAGAGAGGGAGGAGGTGCCCTTTTATAAGGGAGGAGAGGGGCACCTATGGAATTCTTAAAATTATTAATTTATAATAAATCTAAACCCACTTAAAAACCTCCAAAATGACTCATATTCGAAGATTAGAAGAGATATGGTTGTAATATCATCAAAAAAAATCATATTTAGGCATGTTTGGATCTTATTTTAAACCTTATCATTTTGATTTATCCTTATTTATTCTATTTATGTTTATTTGTGGTAATAAAATTCTAAATTTTAAATTATAACAAATAATTACTTATTTGTTATAAATTTTCCATAATTGTTTACTTTATAACATTATAGACCATATAAATTTAAATTTATAATTTTTAAATATTTTTGTGATTTTTTAAACAATTTTATATTATGTTATTTTTATAAAATAATAATAGTGTCAATTTTGAAACTATTCATTTATATGAATTTAAATAAAATATATACAGATGATATGTTCAAACTAAAAGATTTAATAGATTCATAAAAGGTCATATGTATATATAAAATTATTGGATCACATTAAATAGTTAATATAATAATTATTTTATTATCTTTTTAAAACCATTTATTTGTTTTATCTCTTAATAAAATAATTACTACAAAATTTTTGTATAAATATTTAATATACTTATTATTTGCATAAAAATTAAAAATAAAATCCTATGATGAATATAAATATAATAACTTTCACAATAATACTTTTACTCTAATTTATCATCTTAAAATAACAATATTCAAATTGTTATATTTATTAAATTATGGAGGTGACAACTTTGGCATCATTTAAAATAAAATAACATAAGTATCATAATCAATTTTATAAGGCTCAAAACGGTTATATATTAGTTCATTGGATGATTAAGGTGTAGATATACCCTAATAATAAGTTTTTTTCAGGTTTTTTGGCCTTTTAATGGGTATTATTATTTAAATAAAAACTATATTACTTATTTTTTACTTAATAAATAATTTCTGTATCATTAATGTATCACCATTATTGAAAATTATCTAATCCCTAAATATTCTAAATAAATTATCATGATGTAGATAATTTTATTATCTTTCTGGAGACTATTCATGTTCGATGTTTCATGAAGTTTATCACTAATGTAAAATTAATATACTTATAAGATTTAAGAGAGTGACATGTTGTCACTTTCTTTGGTTTTAATAATAATTAAGTTATTTTAATCGACAAAAGTCCATTAAATGATTCTAATCCGACCCTTAGGTGATATGGGTCGACTTTTAGTCATCCAATAGGATTTTGGAATGTGTTAGGGTAATTGTATAAAATTATATTTACCCTTAATTACCGGATTTACCTTTAACTATTGTAAATACAATTTACTGTAGTTACTATTCATAATTCCCAAAAATAAAAAGAAGCTTATTAACATAATTTGGACCCACTGATTCCAAATATTGAATCCATTTTTCTAAATTCAATACAAAAAAGTTTTAGAAATTAAATTAAAATTAATCCCGTTGTCGAAAGAAAACAGGGTTTTCTTTAAAACATTGCAAAAGATTGAATTGATTTAACCTACGAATTTAATGTAAAATCAATGCTAATGACATAAATTATATTAAATGGTAAAAATATATTCTATTTATACTTTAACCCCATTCAATATTATAATTTAATCATATAAATTATTGCGATGAATTTTTTTTTTAATTAAAATATAACGTGTTTTTACTATTAATCAAAATATGAAAGTTACCAGAATAATATGAAAAATTTATCCAAAGTAAATTTTTAGTTCTTGATTCCAAAAA
This sequence comes from Viscum album, assembly GCA_963277665.1. Lineage (NCBI taxonomy): Eukaryota > Viridiplantae > Streptophyta > Magnoliopsida > Santalales > Viscaceae > Viscum > Viscum album. The sequence continues at coordinate 1,371,364,565 of OY728136.1, forward strand.
AGAATTTAATTTTGTCAAATTGAACTTATAAACATGTCAAAAACTAGATTTAATGTAGGTGCTCCCTCAAAAGTCGGCAAAACTGCATTTTTTAAAAAAGACATATTTTACCCAAAAAATTTATTTTGTTCTTATACCATGTTATAGAAAATGTTTAAGATGAATAATAATGTTATAAAATTAAAAAATTAGTTAATACTATTCATAATGGCTAGTTCATAATAATATTATAATAATATATCATTGTTTAGTAAAACTCGGTATTGTGTACAACACACTCTATCGAGGAAGGTCGTGATTGCATGTAATGCAAGACAAGTCAGGGTTGCGTGTTGTGCAAGACTCCTTTATTATTTCGTATAACAGAATCCTACCATATTTCATTTATTCATTGAATATATATATATATATATACCCTCAATGTTGCGTAGAATGACTATTATAAAACGAATTTGAAATTATGTGTAACACAATCTATGAATAGTGTTGTGTATACTTCAAGCTAATACAGTGTGGCGTGTAGAACAAGCTAATCAGGTTGTAGCATAAAACACATGACATCAAAAAAATTAAAGAGAATACTTATCATAAAATATCGGGTTGTTACATTCTACCCCCCTTAAAATGAATTTCGCCCTTGAAATTTGTCGGGGTTATAAATCGTTTACTATTCATAGAATCCAACATCATAAAAAGTAATACTGAAACTTAATTTTAAAAAATAATGTATTGTCACGAACCGAATCGGGTCGCCATCCGAACCGACGCCCGACCCGGCCCACGGCAAGGCCCGAAGGGAGTTCCCGATCCCCACGGGCTGGCACACGTGCCCGGGTATCAAAATAAACTTTGGGAACGATTTACCCGAGTGAACAAATATAAAGCAGCCAACCAAAGTAAACCAAACAGAAGTAAAGGTTACAGTCAAACATTTAGTTAACCAAACAGGTTTTTGGTTCACAAGTATTCAAAATCTCAAATAACACTAAAACCAGATGACCAAAAACCAACCTAAGGACTGTCGCACGGTGTGAGGACACTGCCTCTCACCCACCACCAAAACACCACGTAGATAGTCCTGCTAACAACCTGAACCACTGCTCCCAAAAGCTGGACCCTTACCTGTATCAGAAGTAAACAAGTCTACTTACACCCAAGGGTGTAAGTAGGGTGTGAGCAATCGCCCAGCAGGATATCACCAAGAAAAGATTCCACGCACAACTATCAAAAGACAAACCATTTGCAATGCTAACATAAAGAGAGAAAGAAGTGAAAAAGAAATGGTTTTCATAAAACGATTTAAAAGAAAGGCATTTCAAGATAAACACATTAGGATAGCAGTTCAAGTGACATATCACGTATCATTATGCACACAAGGTAACTGGTGGCACCAAAGGATGGGAGAGGCCCTATGGGTACTAGAACTAGTGGGATCCTAGAACGTCGTGTCTCGGTGAAACGTGGCTTAGGCGGCCACGACCCTCAGATAACGTGGCTTAGAAGGCCACGACCCTCAGAACATGTGGCTTAGAAGGCCACAACCCTCAAATATCATATGTTTAGTTAGTGTTGCAATCGTCAAAGCTTCCAGTGAAATCGTGTCGGGTCATCTTCGGAACACTAGCTCACTAGTCCCAATCTCCCCACCTAATACCCTGGCTTCCCTCCTTGGGCTCACCTAAAGATCAAAGTTCATATAGCATGTCACATTATCACTTAGAGCCAAACGTGTCACCTGCACACTGATATCCTCTTTGAAAACCACACACACAGACCAAAACATCCTTTTTTTTCTTCTTTAAAAAAAACATAAACCACACTGCACAGTTTACAAATAATAATAAACAACCAAAGTGAGTATCCGCAATAAAAATGGACTTGCAACACATAAATATACCACTGAAAAATTAGATGCATAATGAAAAAGTAATCAAAACTAATTTTTCAATATGGAAACTAATTAGCAGGGTGCTGAAAAATTAAACCAACACGCAAAAGATCGCAAGATGATAATTGAGTGTGGAATCACCTACCTCAAACAGGCGCAGAAAAAGACACGGCGCAAGACTCTAGTTGCGCCGCGGTCACACCGTCTTGATCCATCAAACATGTCCTAAAAACAACAGATCGTACAACAGGTTCAATAATACTGTTAACATAATAATAATAATGATAATAATAATAATGTAAAAATAATAATAGTGATAACAATAACAAAATAATAATAACAATAATAATATAATACTAACAACAACAATAATATTAATAATAATAATAGCATAATAATAATAATAATAATAATTATTATTATAAATAATAACAGTAATAATAATAATAACATAATCATAATAATAACATAATCATAATAATAACATAATCATAATAAAAATAGTAATATAATAATAATAATAATAGTATAATCTAAATAATATTGATAATAACATAATAATGATAAAATAGTAATATAATATTATTAACATAATAATGATAATAATAAACATAATAATAATATTAACATAATAATAATAAGATTAATAATAACATAATAATCATAAAAATAATAGTATAATAATAATAATAATATCATTATTATCATAATAATAAAAATAACAAAATAATTATTATAGTAATGATATAATATAATATTAACATATTAATAATAACAATTCTATAATAATAATAATGATCACATAAATCATAATTTTATAATAAAATATTAATAGAATAATAAATAAAATGAAATAACAGAATAAATTAAAATAAATAAATAAAAAAAACTGACATGCGCGGCGGAGCGGAGGAAGGAGAAAGAAAAAGAAGAAGAAGAAGAGTAGAAGAGGAGGAGAAGAATAAGAAGAAGAAAAGAAGAAGACTTATTCTGAGGTGGTCGATCGTGCTTGTATGGACGAGATTGACCAGAAGGGAAAGTTGGGGTTTTCTGGATCAGTGTCAGGGCTTGGTAGTGGCAGTTCATCTAAGAAGAAGAGGAAGCATGATGAGAAATGGAAGAAGGGTGATGGAAACTCAGGTCATCCTCCAAGGCAGTTTTCATCTGGGTCTCCTGGTGCAGGGTCCGTTGTGTGCCATCATTGCGGAATGGCAGGGCACATCCGACCTGTTTGTCAATACCCTCCCAGACCATTCCATGGATGTGGAGTTGTGGGACATCTATAGTGCTTCTGCAGTACTGCACGCCCTTACCAGAGTGGGGCTGGATCGGTGGCTTCTAGAGGGGTATCAGTTCAGTCAGAGCCGACCAGGATGACAAGACCTCGGTTTGGTGGGCGTGGTGGTAGGACCGAATCGTCTTCAGGGCAGAGCCATATTAGGGAAGAGCCTCAGGCGAGTGGTCGTTCTCAGGCAGGGACTAGGCAACTGCATGTTGTGGATCAGGCACCAGCGGGATCTGAGGCAGGGCCTTCGATGGTTCGAGGTACTATTCTGGTTGCATCTTCTATAGCTTCAGTTTTATTTGATACTAGTGCTTCAGTTTCTTTCATATCTGCTCGTTTTGGGAATCTGTTGAACCTTCCAACCGAGCTATTATCGTCTGCTATGGAGTTTGTAACATCATTGGGGAAAAAGAGGGAGCAAGGCCTTAAGTGCCGATCGTGCGCACTCTCTGTGTCGGGAGTCGAGATGGAATGGGATTTCTTGGTCCTTGACATGGACCTATTTGATGTGATCCTTGTTATGGACTGGCTGGTGAGTTTTCAGGTGCATATTGATTCCAATCAACGCCGAGTCAGCTTTACAGCACCAAATGGGGCTCCTCAGTTATTTCATGGATAATGGGATCCTCGATCGGGACGTGCAGGACCTCCACTCCCCGAGCTTGGAAATCTTGCTTATCAGTTTTCGTCGCTCGCGCTGGAGGACAATGGTGGTATTTCACAGGGCGGGTTACCTCGCGTAGTGGATGAGTTCCCAGAGGTCTTCCCAGATGATTTTTCTGGCTTACCCCCAGTGCGAGACGTGGAGTTCTCGATTGAGTTGGCACCGGGAATATAGCCTATATCTCTTCCCTTATATCGCATGGCCCCCACCGAATTGAGGGAATTAAAGATACAGCTAGATGATTTTGAATCCAAAGGATTCATTCGCCCGAGCGTCTCTCCTTGGGCCGCACTAGTTTTATTCGCGAAGAAGGCCGATGGATCCCTTCGGTTGTGCATTGATTATCGGAAACTGAACAAGGTAACCATTTAGAATAAATACCCTTTGCCTCAGATTGACGATTTGTTTGACCAGCTGAAGGGGGAAAAGTGGTTCTCAAAGATTGATTTGCATTCGGGATACCACCAGCTCAGGGTGAGAGAAGCAGATATCCCGAAGACGGCTTTCCGAAGCAGGTACGATCACTTTGAGTAATTGGTCATGCCTTTCGGGCTGAAGAATGCTCCTGCAGTTTTCATGGCGCTCATGAATAGGGTGTTCCACAAATATCTCGACTCATTTGTTGTGGTATTCGTGGATGAAATCCTGGTCTATTCTGGATCTGAGGAGGATCATGAGCATCACCTGCGCGTTGTTTTGGGCACTTTGCAGGATCACCACTTGTATGCCAAGCTCTCGAAGTGCACTTTTTGGATCAAGGAAGTGAAGTTTTTGGGGCATGTCGTCTCAGAACAAGGGGTTTTAGTGGATCCTGAAAAGATCAGGGCAATTATGTCGTGGGAGCAGCCAAGGAATGTGTTTGAGATCAGGAGTTTTCTGAGCTTGGCTAGTTATTACAGGCGCTTTGTCCGGGACATCTCGCGGATTGCCTCCCCCATGACCGCACTCACCCAGAAAGGGGTGAAGTTTGAGTGGAGCCCACAGTGCCAGACATCTTTTGAGGAGTTGAAGCGGCGATTGACCACCGCATCTGTGTTGAATTTACCAGAGTCAGGAAAGGGCTATGTGGTGTACTGTGATGCATTAGGTACGGGCCTTGGATGTGTGCTCATGCAGGATGACCATGTGGTGGCTTATGGTTCTCGCCAACTCCGGCCGCATGAGAAGAACTATCTGACTCACGACTTAGAGTTGGCGGTGGTGATGCATTCTTTGAAGACGTGGCGCCACTATCCTTTTGGGGAGAAGTTTGTGGTCTATTATGACCATAAAAGCCTGGCCTATATTTTCTCTCAGATGGATCTCAATTTGAGGCAGCGCCGCTGGGTCGAGTACCTGTAGGGTTTTGATTTTGATATTGTCTATACCCCTGCCAAGGGTAATGTGGTAGCTGATGCTTTGAGAAGAAAAGTACTAGTGCATGCATTGAGGAAGTCCAGCGATGAGTGGACTTTGATTGGGCTCTTCGCCCAGATGCATTTGGAGAGAAGGGAGCACAGTGGAGGTACTTTCTTGGCTAGCATCCAGTTGACTCCTACTCTTCTGGAGTTGATTCAGCTGGAACAGTCTGGTGATGAGTTGTGTCAGCGATCTATGCAGTTTCTTCATGGTGGGGAGACTCCTTCTGATTGGTCTTTGTCTTCCTAGAGGGTCATATGCTTCACGGGCCGTGCTGTAGTTCCGTTGTCTCTGCGAAAGGTGGTGATGAAGGATATCCACCAATCTCAGTGGGCCGTCCATCCTGGTACCACCAAGATGTACTACGATGTTCTCCGTCAATTCTAGTGGTCAGGTATGAGACGGGACATAGCCGACTTTGTATCCATATGTTACACCTTACAGCAAGTGAAAGCAGAGCATCAGAGACCATCTGGCCCACTCTAGCCATTACCCATTCCTACCTGGAAGTGGGATGAGGTCGCCATGGACTTCATCATTAGCCTGCCTCGCACACCTCAAGGGAGGAATGCTATCTGGGTGGTGATTGACCGCTTGACCAAGTCAGCTCACTTTATTCTTATCAGAGATACAGAAAAGGTAGAGGAACTGGGCCGCTTGTAAGTTCAGGAGGTGGTCAGACTTCATGGTGTGCCGTCGGCAATTGTTTCTGACAGGGACCCCCACATTACATCTCGGTTTTGGGGAGGCCTCCAGAAGGAATTGGGTCACAGATTGAGATTAGCACTGCATACCATCCTCAGACCGATGGCCAGACGGAGCGGGCGAATCAGATTCTGGAAGACAGGCTCCGAGCCTGTGTGGTAGATTTTAGAGGCTCATGGGATAGCCATTTGGGGCTGGTCGAGTTTTCTTATAATAACAGTTACTAGTCTTCCATCAGAATGACACCCTTTGAGGCGCTTTATGGCTGGCCTTGTCGGTATCCTTTGTGTTGGGCTGAGGTAGGAGAAGCCTCGCTCTTGGGACTGAGGCTTGTTCAGGAGACGTCTGAGAAGATCAAACTGGTTAGGCAGCGGTTGTTGACAGCTTAGAGTCACCACAAGTCTTATGCAGATCAGAGGCGGTGGGACCTCGAGTTTTTAGTGGGGGACAGAGTGTTCCTGAAAGTGGCCCCTCGCTTGGGTCACTGTCGTTTGGGGAAACAGGGGAAGCTGACATCGAGATATGTCGGACCTTTCGAGATTCTTGAGAGGATTGGCAAGGTGGCATACAGGTTAGCTTTTCCCTCACAGTTCACGTCGATTCACGACGTATTTCATGTCTCCCAACTAAAGAAGTATAACCCCGACCCGTCGCATGTGATGAATTGGGAGGAGCTAGAGATAGAGTCCGACTTGTCTGTAGTCGAGCGACCAGTGCGTATAGTGGATTCCCATGAAAAGGTACTGCGTGGAAAGTCCATTCCTCTGGTCCGTGTTCTTTGGCAGCACAGGAATGATGAACACGAGACCTGGGAGCGGAAGTCATGGGTTGAGAAGGAGTACCCATTTCTATTCTATGATCTGGCTTTGAGCTGACTTTCCAAGGGCGGAAAGTTTTCATGGTGGGGAGAATTGTCACGCACCATCGTCATTTAGAGGTATGACTTTATTTTTTAAATTTTTATTTCATGAGTTCAAATTTCTGGTTTATTTAATTGCTTGGTTGAAGTGTGGAATGAATCGAAAAGGGGCTTCCTCAGTGGTGCTGATAAATGCGCGTTGGCCTTACATCGCTTGGCGTGCGCTCAAGGCACGAGCAAGCTGGATAAAATTTATTTGAACTGTGCTGATAAGTGCACGTTGGCTTCACGTCGCTCAGCACGTGGTGCCGATGCTCGAACATTAAATAACTGGATAAATTTTTATTATGGTTTTATTGGTTATTATTGTATTATGATTATTATATTATTGTTGTTATTATATTATTATTATTGATATTATTATCTTTATAATTATTATGATATTATTATTATTATTATTATTATTTTATTGTTATGCGTTTATTATTATTAAGATTATGATTATTATTATTACTATTAATATTATTATCTCTAATATTATTATGATATAAATATTATTGTTATCAATTTTTTTTTCCCGGTATTCCTCCCCCCCCGAAACCCTAGCCGCCGCCACCCCCCTTCTCCTTTTTTTTATTTCATTTCTTTTCCTTCCTTCTCCCCCATTCTTTCCTCTCCTTCTCCCGCAGCACACCCCATTTCTCCACTCCTCCTTCTTCTTCTTCCCTTTCTTCTTCTTCCTCCTCTTCCCCAGTCGGCGCTCTCTCCCTCTCCTCTGCTGCGCCGCTCCTGCACTCCGCGCCTCCCCGCTCCCGCTGTCCCGCGTCGGACCAGCCCTGCACCCGCACCTCCTGCCGGAACGCCGCACTTCCTGTTCACCCTCCACCGCCAGCAACCTCGGCACCCCCGCCCCTCCAGCAACCACGCTCCACCGGATGGCTCCCCTCTTCCTCTTCTCTGCCAGCCCAGACCACCCCTCCGCTTCCGCGCCTCCCCCTACTCGACGGACATCAACCGGTGCCCCCCTGCTGCCCTCCACCAACAGTCGCCGCACCTCCCCCTGCTGCCAGTCACACCCTGCCGCTCCCCTGTTGCACCCGTAGTGGACCAGCCCCCGACCGTTCTTCTTTCCTTCTGCTTCTTTTCTTCTTCTTTTCTTCTTCTTCTCCTCCTCCACTTCATCTTCTCTTCTTCTTCTTATTTTTCTTTCTCCTTCCTCCGCTCCGCCGCGCAGGTCAGTTTTTATTTTTATTTTTTATTTTTTATTTATTTTAATTTATTCTGTTATTTCATTTTATTTAATATGTTATTAATATTTTATTATAAAATTATGATTTATGTGATCATTATTATTATTATAGCATTTTTATTATTAATATGTTAATATTATATTATATCATTACTATAATTATTATTTTGTTATTATTATTATTAAGCTAATAATGATATTATTATTATTATTATACTATTATTCTTATGATTATTATGTTATTATTAATCTTATTATTATTATGTTATTATTATTATTATATTTATTATTATCATTATTTTGTTAATAATATTATATTACTATTTTATCATTATTATGTTATTATCAATATTATTTAGATTATACTATTATTATAATTATTATATTACTATTTTTATTATTATTATGTTATTATTATGATTATGTTATTATTATTATTACTATTATTATTATTTATTATTATTATTATTATTATTATTATGCTATTATTATTATTAATATTATTGTTGTTGTTAGTATTATATTATTATTGTTATTATTATTTTGTTATTGTTATCACTATTATTATTTTTACGTTATTATTATTATCATTATTATTATTATGTTAACAATATTATTGAAACTGTTGTACGATCTGCTGTTTTTAGGACCTGTTTGATGGCTCAAGACGGTGTGACTGCGGCGCAACTGGAGTCCTGCACCGTGTCATTTTCCGCGCCTGTTTGAGGTAGGTGATTCCTCACTCAATTATCATCTGGCGATCTTTTGCATGTTGGTTTAATTTTTCAGCACCCTGCTAATTAGTTTCCATATTGAAAAAATAGTTTTGATTACTTTTTAAATGTGCATCTAATTTTCCAGTGGTATATTTATGTGGTGCAAGTCCATTTTTATTGCGGAAACTCACTTTGGATGTTTATTATTATTTGTAAACTGTGCAGTGTGGTTTAAGTTTTTTTTATGAAGATAAAAAAGGAAGTTTTGGTGTGTGTGGGGTTTTCAAAGAGGATATCAGTGTGCAGGTGAAACGTTTGGCTATAAGTGATAATGTGACATGCTATATGAACTTTGATCCTTAGGTGAGCACAAGGAGGGAAGCCGGGGTATTATTAGTAGGGATACTGGGACTAGTGAGCTAGTATTCCGGAGATGACCCGACCCGGTTTCACTGGCAGGTTTGACGATTGCAACACTAACTAAACATATGACATCAGAGGGTCGTGGCCTTATAATCCACGTGTTCTGAGGGTCGTGGCCTTCTAAGCCACGTTATTTGAGGGTCGTGGTCGCCTAAGCCATGTTTCACTGAGACACGATGTTCTAGGATCCCACTAGTTCTAGTACCCATAGGGCTCTCCCATCCTTTGGTGCCACCAGTTACCTTGCGTGCATAATTATACGTGATATGTCACTTGAACTGCTATCCTAATGTGTTTATCTTGAACTGCCTTTCTTTTAAATCGTTTTTTGAAAACCATTTCTTTTGCACTTCTTTCTCTCTTTATTTTAGCATTGAAAATGGTTTGTCTTTTGATAGTTGTGCGTGGAATATTTTCTTGGTGATATCCTGCTGGGCGATTGCTCACACACTACTTACACCCTTGGGTGTAAGTAGACTTGTTTACTTCTGATACAGGTAAGGGTCCAGCTTTTGGGAGCAGTGGTTCATGTTGTTAGCAGGACTATCTACGTGGCGTTTTGGTGGTGGCTTAGAGGCGGTGTCCTCACACCATGCGACAATCCTTAGGTTGGTTTTTGGTCATCTGGTTTTAGTGTTATTTTGGTTTTTGAATACTTGTGAACCAAAAAACTGTTTGGTTAACTACACGTTTGACAGTAACATTTACTTCTGTTTGATTTACTTTGGTTGGCTGCTTTATATTTGTTCACTCGGGTAAATCATTCCCAAAGTTTATTTTGATACCCGAGCACTTGTGCCAGCCCGTGGGGATCGGGAACGCCCTTCGGGCCTTGACGCGGGCCGGGTCGGGCATCGGTTCGGATGGCGACCCGATTTGGTTTGTGAAAAGTATGAAACATAACCATTACCCAAAGAAACTCATCACTGGGTTTCCATATAGGAGAACACAGGTGAAAATATGGATATGGAAGAAAAAAATTTACTATCATGTTCTGATGGAGAGTGGTAGAGAACATGGATATGAAAAATACATCAATCACAAAGCCATAAATTTTTGATGATCTAATGTACCATCTGATTCATCATATATAAGAGAACTAGAACAACATTTTTGGTTTTCAATATCATTTCCCTAAAGTTGAAAATTTTGAATTTGAAGAAATACTTTCTTGATTTTGGTACAATCTCACGGTTGTTCATGCTTTGAACAATTTCAACTTCATCTCTAAAAGAAATGAAGATGAATTTGTTATTCGCGAAGTGTTAACAGATCATGTGATAGAATGATGGGTTATTCTATCTGTTTTAAACAAAATGTTAGAAACAGATATAAAAAATAAATAAGTCCATATATAGTGAGGTTAATCATATATGGTTCCTAAAATAGACTTATACTTCATATATCATACTGCTTAATATAATAAAAATAATTTCTACTAAACAGGTACTTTTTATAGGCCAGCGGTAGGCGATAAAGGCTAGTCGCACTTCGGTTGTGGGTTCGATTCCAACATCCTTGTCCGACGCGATGGGCTGTCTCCCGTCCTGTAGGTTGTCCTTTTTCTAATACTACATAACTATAACATCCCATCAATAATATCAAATAAAGTTCGATCCATTCCAATCTTTAGGCGTATCTAAAATACTTCGGTCTAGGATAATAGTATAAAGAAAACGACTACTCGAAATGTCATCAACCAAGCATGTGAATACCATCATTTATCTCCCATATATCTTGTTGGTCACATTCCAATCATGTGAATACCTTAATCATGTATTCTCTTGAAAAATGAATACCCATTAAACCTTAGTGAAAACATGAATGCTGTCAAATGTTAACTCATTCCATATACCAAAATCCAAAAATTCTATATACTCAAACCATGACATGACCTTATCCTTATATTAGTCATGAGCTCATGAATACTATCAAACATTTAATTTTCTCTTTATCCCTTCATTATGAACATATCATCTACATTCCAAAAATACTAGTACCATTCATCACACACTTTCCAAACTTAAGGAAAGACAACAGTGTAACAATCCATAGATGTCTCTTTATTCCATAGTACCATTAACTATACAACATAACTCTCGATAAACATACAATCATTCCACTACCTTCTAAAACAAATGACTGAGCTTCAACACTTCTTTCAGCTCATATATCATTTGTAGTCTCCTCATCATCATCCACATAAATACAACCCATATGACCATGCTGATTCTCTTCATGAGATTTTCCATTAGGGAATTGGTTTGCATAATGCTCGTACATTCCATATTTAAAACAACTAATCATTGTTTATGTCGTAGCAATACCATTATCCTTGTCCATGGTGTTAACTGAACCTTTTCCTTTGCACTTACTGGCTTTGTGTCTTTATTTTCCACACCCAAAGCATCTTCCAGTTCCTTTGAAACAATCTCCCTGATGCCTCTTCCCACATGATTTACGTGTGGGGAATTGAACTTTTTTTCCTCTATGATCATCATGATACTCCATATTTCTCTTATTATCTGAGTCGGGAAACATACCAAAGTTGAGATTATAGATCATATTATGAGATTGCTGATTAGGCATAATAATGATGTTTGGACTTCCAGATCCCATTTCATTTGGTTTCTCATGAAGAAAATCATTCCATTGTCTATCATATCCTCCATTATCGTGAATCTTCCTGTTTCCATCCATTTTCTAAAACCCAAAAAGAATAGTTTGAGAGGAAAAAATCATGGTAGGGAAAACAAAATAGTAAAGGGGAAGCACCCTCAATATATAACATCTTAGGTTAAATTCTAAGATCATTACCATAGTTCTAGGACTATATCCAATACGTATAATTATCCTTAGGGACATCCCTAGACATACCTTATAAATATCTCTAGAGATCTCACTAACATTTTCGCATCCTAGTTTCCAAAGGTTGACTAAAACTTTTATCTGATACCAACTATAGAGACCCAAATCCTGATGTACATAGACATTACATTACTTTTGCGGAATACATAGTACCTAAAAAAACAGACACACAAGGACCATAATATTTTAGTGTCTTTGGAAACTTGTAACGTAATCTTCTAATCGTGGTGAAAGATCTTCAAAATCTCCCATAATGATCTTACCATTTTTGTTTCCTTACCTAAAATCTTTCTTCTAATCCTGGGGGAAAAGAAAGCATAAAAAGGGTGAGCTCAAATGCTCAGTAAGGGTATGCATGGATAAAATAAAAAAACCATATATATTTGAACTTAAAAAAACATGAATATTAAAAATCCTGAGCAACGACATAAAACATGGAAGTACATAAGGCATAGATAATAATGGAACATTAATCATGATAAAATAGAATGGGAATAAAACATGTAATTGTGGAAACCATTAAGCACATGATATTAATTCCATAGTAGCCAAGGCATTGCTGCCAGGACCATCTTAGTGGACAAAGTCCCTTTTTGAATTGAGTTCACTCCTCGTTTCAGTCCTATTTTACTGAACCGGTTTAACCTGTCGTTCCAGCCTTGTCTATCTCATGAGATATAAATCTTTACCCAATTAATTGGAGGTAGATATAGGTCCCACCCATCTCATAATGATACCATTCTTATGTGTGCCACAAAATCAAAAACCATACATCATAGCATAACCCATGTAATAAAAATGGGAATCTTAAACATCGTGAAATCATAAAACAATTCATATAAGATTAAGGAATTCAAAAAAATAATTCCATCACAACATAATCAAATCAATGTAATAATAGGGATAGAAACAGATTCCTTTATTATCTTAGATGGAAAATAATTTTGATAAAACACTTGAACTCCATTCTTGAGGAAAATATCCTTTTTACTTCAAAAACACTTTTCCTTTCTTAACATGTAAAAAAATTCTAAAATAAAAGAAGTTGATTAAAAATATACTTGAAAAATAGTAAGGAAACATTCTTGAAAATAATGTTTTAAAAATCCATTCATTCCGTATAAGTTAAAAGAAAACATTCTTCTCGTACTTCTGTCGGAAAAGTCAAAAAGTACCTCGTACAAAAAATGGCAAAAGATTCCTTTCATATCCTTTACTAAAAACTCACCGAAGAGTAAAATTGGATATAAACTATTGTATAAGGATATAAATATTATATATTGAGGAAAAAAGGATGTGGATGATAAAATACACCCCCGTAAATTCCAAAGTATAAACAATCTCTGATAAAAATGAGATTGTGATATTTCCCTTACTTTATGTCTGATATTCTTTTTATGTATATGAACCACATGTATAATGATTTAAATAATGACATTGACTTATTAAAGAATCATATTCATTGTTATGATATCATATATGGTTCACTTATGACTTTATATTACTCGTTCTTTTGTAAATTCCATGTTAAAGAGTGTTTTGGGTAAAATAGTTTCTTTTGTCATCTGTGTTTTGACTTGTAATTATTCATATGATTATTTAGATCATGATTACTTAATTCCAGAATATAAAATATGATTTATATATAATATATATTCATAATATACATATATATAATAGATCAATAAATGGAACGCAATACATCGTTCATGGAGACGGTAGGCCGTACGTACGCATGAACGTTGTTTTTGTTTCCTTATTGAGTTGAATGGAATTAAGTAGATGACATACATATATATATATATACATAAATACAGTAGCTTTATAATGTCATATATTTCATTATTATTTCTTATATATACTTTATAATCATTCTTAAATGGTTAACATGGAGAATCAATCTCATCGCGTCGTGGAGACGGTAGTCCGTACGTACGCACGAGCAATGATATCATTTCTATATTTATTGAATTGAATTGGAGTGGATGATACAATATATCAAAATCCGTATGATGTTATAATAACAATATATTGTTATTCTTTACACCATTATACCCATCCATGTAAGGGATGGTGGAAAAACAGATTTCACCACGTCGTGAAGACAGTATTTTGTACGTACGCACGCGTGGTGATTTCATTTTCCGTAGGATGGATAGATGGTGAAATAGGGTTGTTTCATACTTATAATAACATATCAGAATATTATTTATACTGATTTTATTACTTCATAATGAAACAACTAATGAAGAATAAGTGGAATAAGAAATAGAGTTGAACGATTCGGTAACGTACATTACCTCTTCTTTAAAGCGCCTCTTTGAGACCTCCTCCTAGGGCACTAAAATTGGTCCTTGAAGAAGACCAGGACCTCTGGAATGTTTATAGGGAAGTGGAGAAGTTAATTGGGTAGGGGTTGTCCGAGAATGAAGGCTCAAAGTGGTTTGTGGAAGAGAGGGAGGAGGTGCCCTTTTATAAGGGAGGAGAGGGGCACCTTTGGAATTCTCAAAATTAGTAATTTATAATAAATCTAAACCCACTTCGAAACATCCAAAAATGACTCATATTCAAAGATTAGATGAGATAGGGTTTTAATCTAATCAACCAATCAAATTTCGACATGTTTGGATATTATTTTAAACCTTATCATTTTGATTTATCATTATTTAATCTATTTATGTTTATTTGTGGTAATAAAATTCTAAATTTTAAATTATAACAAATAATTACTTATTTGTTGTGAATTTTACATAATAGGTTACTTTATAACATTATAGACCATATAAATTTATAATTTATAATTTTTAAATATTTTTGTCATTTTTTAAACATTTGTATATTATGTTATTTTTATAATATAACAATAGTGTCAATTTTGAAACTATGCATTTATTTGAATTTAAATAAAATATATTCAGAAGATATGATCAAACTATAAGATTTAATAGATTCAAAAAAGGTCATATGTATCTATAAAATTTGTGTATCACATTAAATAGATCATAAAATATTTCTTTTATTATCTTTTTAAAACCATTTATTTGGTTTATCTCTTAATAAAATAATTACTACAACATTTTTGTATAATTATTTAATATACTGATTCGTTGCATAAAAATTAAAAATAAAATCCTATGATGAAGATAAATCTATTACCTTTCACAATAATACTTTTACTCTAATTTAACATCTTAAAATCACAATATTTAAATTGTTATATTTATTAAATTATGAAGGTGACAACTTTGGCATCATTTAAACTAAAATAATATATGTGTCATGATCAATTTTATAAGGCTCCAAACGGTTATATATTAGGTCATTGGATTATTAAGGTGAATATATACACTACCAATATGTTTTGGTCAGGTTTTTGGGCCTTTTAATGGGTATTATTATTTCAATAAAAATGATATTACTTATTTTCACTTAATAAATAATTTCTGTATCATTAATGTTTCACCATTAATGAAAAATATTTAATCCCTAAAAATTATATATAAATTATCATGATGTAGATAATTTTATTATATTTCTGGAGACTATTCATGTTCGATGTTTCATGATGTTTTTCACTAAATTTAAATTAATATACTTATAATATTTAAGATAGTGACATGTTGTCACTTTCTTTAGTTTTAATAATAATTAAGTAATTTTCATGGGCCAAAGTCAATTAAATGATTCTAATCCGACCCTTAGGTGATATGGGTCGACTTTTAGTCATACAATAGTATTTTGGCATGTGTTAGGGTAATTTTATAATATTATATTTACCCTTAATTATCCGATTTACCTTTAACTATGGTAAATAAAATTTACCATAGTTACTATTCATAATTCCCAGAAATAAAAAGTAGCTTATTAACATAATTTGGACCCAATGATTCCAAATATGGAATCCTTTTTTCCAAATTCAATACACCAAAGTTGCATAAATTAAATTAAAATTAATCCCTTTGTCGAAAGAAACCAGGTTTTTCTTTAAAACATTGCAAAAGAATGAATTGATTTAACCAACGAATTTAATGTAAAATCAATGCTAATGATATACATTATATTAAATGTTAAAAATATATTCTATTTATACTTTAAAACCATTCAATATTATAATTTAACCGTATAAATTATTGCGATGAAAAAAGTTGTTTTTAATTAAAATATAGCGCGTTTTTACTATTCATCATGAAATGAAAGTTACCAGAATAATATGAAAAATTTATCCAAAGTAAATTTTAATTTGATGATTACAAAGAAAAATTTTATTTTGTCAAATTGAACTTATAAACTTTTCAAAAACTAGATTTAAATTGGGTTGGCCATCAAAAGTTTGCAAAAATGCATTTTTTTAAAAATACATATTTTACCCGAAAATTTTATTTTGTTCTTATACAATGTTCTAAAAAATTTTAAGATGAATAATAATGTTATAAAATTCAAAATTTAATTAATACTATTCATAACGGCTAGTTCATAATAATAATATTATAATATATCATTGTTTAGTAAAACCCGGTATTACGTACAACACACGCTATCGAGGAAGGTCGCAATTGCGTGTAATGCAAGACAAGTCAGGGTTGCATGTTGTGCAAGACTCCTTTATTATTTCGTATAACAAAATCCAACCATATTTCATTTATACATTGAATATATATATATATATATCCTTAATGTTGCGTAGAATGACTATTATAAAACGAACTTGAAATTATGTGTAACACAATCTAAGAATAGTGTTATGTATACCTCAAGCTAATACAGTGTGGCGTATAGCACATGATAATATTTTTGTAGAATAAAACTCAAGACATCAAATAAATTAAAGAGAATACTTATAATAAAATATCGGGTTGTTACATTTACAGAATGGAATTAGTATTATATATATAATATTTTTTCATTCAATTCATTTATATAATCACTATTAAATGAAGATCATATAGAACGAGTCGCATCACATCATGGAGACGGTACGCCGTACGTACGCACGAGCGATGATATCATTCCCATGATTTTGGAATTGTAATGAAGTGAATGATAGAATATCTCAGAATTTTTATCATGTAATAATAACCATATATAGTTATTCTTTAAACCATTATACCCATCCATGCAAGGTGGTGTTGGAAAAATAGATTACACCACAATGTGGAGGTGGTATTCCGTACGTACGCATGCGCAGTGATTCTGTTTTTCGTAGGACGGATAGAAGGTGAAATAGTGTTGTTTCATATTTATAATAACATATCAGTATATGAGTGATACTTATGTTAATAATTTATTATGAAACAACAAAATAAGAAGAATTAGAAGATGAAATTAATTTGAAGGAATTACAAAAGGATGTTACCTCTTCTTTGACACGCCTCTTCTAAACCTTCTCTTAGGGAACTAAAGTTGGTCTTTAAAGAAGACCAGAACCTCTTTAATATTTCTAGGGATGTTTATAAGGAAAATGGATAGAGTTTTCTTGATCTTGAAGGCTCAAAATTGTGTAAAGAGTAGAGGAAGGAGGTGCCCTTTTATAAGGGATGAGAGGGGTACCATAGGAAAAAACTTAAAATATTATTTCATAATAAAGTCATATTCGGTTTTTAATAGCCCCAACATGATTTATTTCAATGATAAGGAGGGTATGGGTCTAAAGACTCTCAAAAAATAGGTTTTATACAAGTTTAGGTTACTATTTTAACCTTATCATTTAGATTTAACTCCAAGTTAAATAATATAACTTTTACTGTGTCTTCATGTTTTCTTACAATATATGGTTACTATATCAAGCCAAAATAACCGAAATTGGTTTATTATTAATATATATTACCTTATATAAGTCATTTTTTCCTATTTTTAGATTTTTAGGAAGAAAATAACAATTAATAATACAATATTTGTTTTAAAAACTATTTTATATCAATTTTGACACAATTTTGGTAATTGATTTCTTTGAAAATCATAACAGCATGATTAGTTCGAAATAAGTTAATTAAATAAATAAAAACATGTCATATTAATCTATAAAATTATTCAAATTCATAAAAAGTCTCAAATTGTATTTATTTTGGTATTTATAATATCAATTATGTTAACTTTTCACTAATAAGGAAATTACTACATCATCATTGTGTCATATATAAATTAAATTATTTAATGTCTAAAAATTATAAATAAAATACCATTATATAGGAAATAGTATTATATTTCTAATCGATATTTATAGTCAAATTTATCTTAGGTATAATACTATTTTGAAAATGCCTTAGTTATTAAACATTGATTTTAACTCTTTTAACTCTTCTTTAAATTAAATATTAATAAGTGTCCTAATCTAATAAAAGTTGACCTAAATGGTCATATGTTATTCCTAAGGTTGTTTTTGGTCGAATTAAACTTATCAAATAGAATTAGGACATGTGTTAGGGTAATAATAATATCATTTTTACCCCTAATTACCATATTTACTTTTAACCGTGGTAAATAAAAGTAAAAAGTTACAATTCACAAAAAATTATTTTTATCTTATTGAACAAAATTTTACTCCTTGATATTAACCATGAATCTCATATTTTTGAAACTCAACTCACAGAAGCTGTAAAATATTTTTTTATGTAAAATTGCAAATGCTCCTAGGAGGTGGGTAAAAGACGGTAAAAAGTTCAATAAAATTTTTATGTATCTCTATTATTAGAAAATTACACCAATGAATTAAATTTAACTTATATATGTATTATGTATCTATTTTTACCTAAAATTAATTTAAATAAAAAATTGATTATTTAAATAAAATGTTGGTTTTAACCAATAACTGAGTGTTTTCACTATTCATAAAAAATTGATTGTTTTCAGAAAAATACCAAAAATTCACCCTAGGATATTTTCAATATTCCGAATCCAAAAATGAAGTCCATTTTGAGAGGTAAAATTTATAAAATTATAAAAAGTGGGTATTACTATTCATAACGGCTAGTTTATATAATATTTTATTAACATATCGTTGTTTAGAAAAACTTGGTATTACATACAACGCACGCTATCGAGGAAGGTTGCACTTGCGTGTAATGCAAGAAAAGATAGTGTTGTGTGTGGTGAAATATTACTTTGGTGATGCATATAACATAATACATAAAAAAAAATTTCTCATAAAATCTCGGGTGTTAAACTCATGGGCATCATCGAGGGTTGAGACTGTACCATAACAATGATACTTCTAGACAATTGTGTTCTCCACCAGACATTGAAGATTTTAGAAATCTATCATCATTTTGTGTTATTTGGGGGTTGTAGTCATAACTAAGTTATTAGAATAGAAATATTATGAATAAATTTTCTAAAATTGGAATTATTTTGATGATAGAAGTATCAACAGTCATGCAAAAAATAAGGAACAAAATTAGTTATTAGTTCAATATCATAGACACGATGTGCTAAATCAGATATGAATGGTTAATGAAATTGATCTTTTAATATCGATCCATCCATTCTACTCTCATGGAATTGTCAAAGATTTGATTCACTTATTTCATGGGAACACATATTATAGAGGATCAACTATAATATTTATATCAGGATTATCAAATTTTGTTGATATACTGACAATGATGCCTTACACATGGAAAACCAACCATCCCAACAAATGATTAACTGATCATTATGTTATTTAATAGATTCATACTAGGTTCTCCATTTTTATATTTATATAATTTCAAATGAAATCACTTGATAGAAAATAACACAATCATTTTTTATATATTCATGTTGGGTTCACCATTTGTTTGTCTGTAATGCTCAAAAACAATATCCTAATAAATAATAGCTCAATCAGTTTTTTTAATTTTAGAGATTCATGTTAGGTAATCTATCTTTGAATCATCAGTAAATGAAATGAATGGGATTGTATAATTGGTTTTATTGTGGTGCGTTTAATTCCTTACTCAATCACTCACATCATTTTTACCCATTTTTTTAGTATCACCAAGAAACTCCCAATATTATCCATATCCAGAATTGGGTATGGACCTATTTTCCAAAGTTATATGGACCTTTGGGGTTTCAAACCCAATTATGCTTAGGAACACACATTGTTCGAGAGGATGGTAGGTCGTGTTCATTAACGACTTAAAAGATAATTTAGTTCCATTTTTTTATTCTATTATAGCTTTAATATATATTTGATAGTCTCTTATTAATCCAAATATAGGAATAGTTACCATTACCAAATGAACATAGGTTAACCCATTTTATGTACTGAAGAAGAAGGGGATATCATTGTCAAATCCATATGTATTTATCGGATGTTCTTCATAAATTTTCTAGTAATTAGTTGCTTCTTATATACTGATTCCTTAAAACCCTGATCTTTATAATTTACTTCAATAAAAAGATGTAATTACAATTCCTAGAAGGCAATTGAGAAATTATGAGGTATTTGACATATCCAATTTATTGTAGGAATAAAAACCTAGGTAGTTTGTTAAACTCATGCAGTTTAAAATCATGTAGAGAGGAAATACATGTGGGCCCTTAGACAATGGGTATTTCAGATGGAGTCCTAAGGATACATCCAATGTATCATATTTATGGCATGATTTAGATTTTTTATTGTTCAGTTGGTTTATCAGTCCACTGATGGATGAGGTAGAAAAATACTCCCATTGTAATGATTGGGTTTTGAAGGTTTAAATTTTGTATATATGAATGGATTCACAAATAATTGGATGTTTGTTTGTGTTTGGTCCTTAGGGAGGTATCAAATTTGTCATGTATGTTGAAGGAAATAGAGTTCTAAATGTTCATTCAAAACCTTGGGATTGTACCCTAGGGTGATTCCCATGTATGAGGGATGTTTATATCACACCACTCATTGGGGATTACAAACTAATATTTCCATGGCTGGTGGAAAATCATGATGTGAATGATATGGCTATTTCAACTCCATAAGACTATATGGGACATGCATAATGTGAGAGAAAAATTATAAAATGAAATTATTCTCACTGCATATGGATGTTGTAGTTATATATTAAGCCAACCCTTGGAATTTTTCATATGGATCTCGAGTAGTAGGATATAATCAAAATTATCTTAGTCTTAATAGGAATGAGATTCTTTGAATTTTTAATGGTCTGGTCTTACACACTGATGTTCTCTTTTTTACCTATCCTACATTCCTTCATGACATGTGTTTATTTTATTAACATCATGCCTAGGATGTCTTCTTGACATGTCAGATACTATTTTTCCAACATGAATTAAGAAAATATCGTGATCTAGTTTAGTTTCCAAATGAATATCTCGTAATATGGATAACAAGTTTGGGGTTCATCACATGCTAAAAGAATATTTTTTGAGAGTACATCATAAGACTCAACTGAATTCTCCTATAAGCCATCACATTACCTCAGCTATATTGTCTAGAGGGAATCACAAGATCCAGCTTACATTCACTGGTGTCATCATGAAATTTGGATGATATTCTGGGAGAGAAACAATGGATTCAATGAAATTTTTTTGAAGGGGGATGTTTTATCTAGAAACACATGTATGGAGAGTACTGTGAAAGCTATAAGAATTGTCTGTGAGATGATGTAAGAGCTATCCACCAATCATGGTGCAATTGTAATACTTCTCAGACATGTAGTTGGTTCCACCATATGATCTCAACGACATGTGTAAGGGATATTTAGAGGCTCGTAAGGAAATCCATGAGGGTTATAAAATTCTTTGGTAGCATGAATATGGGGTTCCTTTGACTTACTATGACATGTTGAGGTTACTTCACAAGATCCATATAGTATACCAAAATCTTATTTCATGATCAGAGCGACATGTCTTGGTGTTATCACTAGACCTAGGTT
The DNA here is from genome assembly GCA_963277665.1 of Viscum album. Taxonomy (NCBI): domain Eukaryota; kingdom Viridiplantae; phylum Streptophyta; class Magnoliopsida; order Santalales; family Viscaceae; genus Viscum; species Viscum album. The sequence continues at coordinate 1,371,386,474 of OY728136.1, forward strand.
ATTCATGTGAAAAACATGAGGATCAATGTATATGTTATTTGTGTAAGTCTCTCAGATTTGTTCATTGTTATATGATTTTGTTTTTGATGAATTATATTATTTTCAGTGTGAGTGTGTTTTATGTCTCACATGACCTAGAATATATGGGTGATGTTATTCATGTCATACACTTGAAGTCCTCCATCTAATCTATTAGTGATCATGCTAACTTCCTATGAATGCTAAATGATCTCCCAAATAGTTCACTAGTTCATACCTAGTAGAAAACATCCTAGTCACACGATCATCTACCCAGGGAAATATTCTCCGATGTATAGGTTAATCAGTGTTATGTTCCAAGAATTTATCCTTCCATATTTTTTTAGATTTATTTTTCATGTTGGGGTGGGGGATTTTTAGGCCTCACCTCCTCGGTTGTTCGATGATGTGCACAGAACATTGTGTGTGATTATAGCATGGGGTTGGTGGATGTATTTTTCATCACACATCTGCGCCGGTCTATCCCTAGGTCATCCCATGGGAATCACTTTAATTTCAGTGACTACGAGACCATCCTATAAAAACCTCCTTTATTTCCAATTAAAATGGTATTTTTTTCTCATGTGTATGTTTTAAGGTACATACATATTGTCATACTATAATGTACATGCACCTTTGTTATATAAGGGTGCCTATCAAATGGTTTTTACATTATCTCAGGAGAGTTGTATGGGACATCTCGTGAGAAAAAGATGATTTTTCAGGGATCCTTCACAAATCCAGAATGTATTGTCATGGGGTCATGAGAGACCATGTTGCATTCATTCTATTTGTGTCATGGGTGTTTGATAACTGAGAGAGTCTCCTATTATTCCCCTAATTATTTTCTTTATTTATTTTAAATTGTATGGGGATCTCATGAGGATCTATGTGTGCTGTAGAAGATAATAACACTATCTTTTTATGGTATGACATGCGATAAATAAAAGGTCATAGAAATAGTTTCAACCATTTCAGGGAAAATCGTATCTTTTGATCTTTATGGAACCATATGGGGACTATAAGGTCGCCTGGACATGTCTGAGGCCCTTCATGTGATGAATATGTCATGCCAGTGGGCTTTTGTGTGACATGGTGGACATGTGACTGGGAGCTTGTAGTGTATCATATATCACCAGTTGTGCATCTTATAATGGATACGATAACAAGAGGATCCAAAATTATCCCCTTTTTATTTCCATTTATTATTTTATAAATTATTTTTGGTTCCACGAGTTTCCTTATATAATTACTAGAAAAATCATTCTCCTTGTCAATGATACATCCCATGAGTTTTATTTATGCAAGAGTGTAACACCCCAAGATTCCATGATATGTTTCCAATTGAATAATACAATAGCGTGTGTTGTATGCAACATCGAGTTCTAACACACCACAACCAATCAAACTAGCCATTATGAATAGTAATACCCACTTTTTGAAATTTTATAAATTTTATCTTTCAAAATGGACATCATTTTTTTTATTTGGAATATCGAAATTAGCTTAGGGTAAATTTTTGGGATTTTACTGAAAACATACAATTTTTTATGAATAATGAAAAACTGAGTTATAGTTTAAAACCAATATTTTATTCAAATAATTATTTATTTTATTTAAATTTATTTTAGGTCAAAATAGAGACATAATACATTTATAAGTTCAATGTAATTCATTGGAGTCAGTTTATAATAATTTTGAATATATAAGAATTTTATTGAACTTTTCACCTTCTTTTACCCACCTTCTAGGAGAATTTGCAAATTCACATAAAACATAATTTTACCACTTCTATGAGTTGAACTTCTAAAATCCGAGTGACATTTTTTTTATCAGTATGTAAATTTTGGTTCAATAATATGAAAATAATTTTTGGTGAATAGTAACTTTTTACATTTATTTACAACGGTTAAAAGTAAATAAGGTATCTAAAGGTAAAAATGATATAAATATTTCCTTAACACATTCCATAATTATATTGGATACGTATAGTTCACCCAAAAACAACCTTAGAAATAAAATATGACCCTCTTTGGCCTACATGGATTAGATTAGGACATTTATTCTTATTTTATTTAAAGAAGAGTTAAAAGTGTTAAAATCAATGTTTAATAACTAAAACATTTTTCATATAGGGTTATACATAATATTAATTAGATTATAAATATTCATTAAAAATATAAAAATATTTCCTACATAATGGTATTTTATTTATAATTTTTAGACATTAAATAATTTAATTTATTTATGACACAATAGTGATGCAGTAATTACCTTATTACTGAAATATTAAAATAATTGATATTTTAATTACCCAAATAAATGTAATTTGATACTCTTAATGAATTAAAATAATTTTATAGGTTACTATGAAATATTAGGGTTGCATAAACGAATTATGATTGAAGTAATAACTCATTTATTAATTTAACAAAATCAAAATAAAAAATAGTGTCAAAATTGACATGAAAGAGTATTTAAAATAAATATTATATTATTAATTGATATTCTATTCCTAGATATATAAGGTTCATCCAAATGACATAGATAAGACTCTATATATTAATAATGAACCACTTGGGGTTCTCCTGGTTTTTATTGTAAGTTTATTAACTATATAATATAAAAATACAAAGAGACATGGTAAATATCAAAATATTTCACTAAGAGTTAAATATAAATGATAAGGTTAATATGGTGACCTAAACCTGTCTAAAATATATTGGTTGAATGTATTTCGACCCATACCCACCCTATCCTCTAAAAAAGTCACTTTGGAGCCATTATAAACCGAATATGAATTTATTATAAAAAAATATTTTAAGTTTTTCTTAAGGTTCCCCTCACCACTCTTATAAAAGGGCACTTCCCCTTATCTCAATTCACACCTTTAAAGCCTTTTGTCTAGCCCAAAACTGGCCCAAATATCTTATCAACTATCCTCCCATCATCCTAGAGGCCTTCCATTATTCATAAATTCATCCTATGGAGCACTTTTGATCAAATCAAAAGGAAGAACCCGAAGAAGAGGTAAATATTTTATCACCTCCTTCAAGTTCATTTCTTCTCCCACTACCTCTTTCATTGTTGTTTCCATTATAAAATAATAACTCCAGTATCTTTTATATAATTTTATGTTATGATTAATATGGTACATCCATATTCATTATTCCATCCATCCTTTGAATGACATGTTACCATACATGTGTACGTACGGCTTACCCTCTCCATGTCGTGGTGTAATTGTTATTCAATACATTATTATTTGGATGGGTATAATAATGATGTTTAATTTATGTAAATAATAAACATAACATGATAATAATTCGGTATATATGATATAGCATCCAATTATATATTATTTTAATGTCAAAAGAATGATATTGTCACTCGTGATTACATACAGATTACTGTCTCCACGAACAAGATGAGATTCATTCCCCATCGTATCCAATCAAGACTAAATTTCATTTGATGACTAAAAATAATGTTTAAAGACTTGATATCATTCTGGATATGAATAATATAAATTCCATCCATTACAAATATGACTGATATATTAATGAAAATAAAGGAAAACGAATCCGTTAACACCCGAAATGATGATAATACTAAGATATTATTAACAAATAAATATTAAAAAATTCATATATGATATCATATTAATGTATATGATTATTTCATAATTTAATAACAATTATTACACCATTATATAGGAGGTTAAACTACCGTCGACCAAGGAAAAGTACAAGGTATGGGTTAATTTCACAATCTCTTTATTATTCGAGGTTGTTTTTACATAAGTATCAACTGAGAAATATTTATTATCCATGTCCATGTTTCATAAAATATTTTTCAAAGAGATTATTTTTAATGGATTTTTTTAATAATTCATTATATTAAATGTTTTAAATATTTATTCATCTAAATCATTCTCATTAATGTCTATGTTTTAAAAATGGTTTTTAAGGATTTATTTATATGGACATGAATGTTTTTTAAATGTTAATTCCATTAAAAATTTTCATAGTGGTATGGGACACATTGATTCAAAAATGTCTTTAAATGTATTCCTGTCTAAACTGTGCCGATTTTAAATTTTTTTATTAAAAAGGTATATTTATCAAAAAGAGTTTTACAAATCATTTTCATCTATATCAACATCCTTTGATGGATTTTAAACTTGTTTTAAGTTGATTTATTATGAAACAATCCTTCTATATTGTATTTAAGGTTTTGTAATATGTTTGATTGTAGATGTGTTATTTTTATACCATTCATGGTTTATTGATAATATATTGAAATTTTGTATGCTTGTTTTAATAAGAATTTTTATGTTATGTCTCAACCTTTCCATATGAGGTATGCATTGGACTTAGTAAGTGACAGGTGGAGCCTGCTATAGCTCCCTGATGCATGAGTAGGTCTCATGATACAAACTAGTGTTTTGAAACAAGTCCTTGAAAAACCCTTATTTGTAGTCTTGGAACAAGGCCATGACTATGTAGTTATGAAAGTTTGGCATTAGGATTTCCATCATTATGAAAGTTATTGTTAATATTATATGTGATTATTCAAATAGTATAATATCCATGTGAGTAAGTAAATGGAATTATTTGATTTTACCTTTTCCATATTATGATAAAGTTCAAGTTTAAATGGATTTTGTTTTAGACTTATTCATTGCCTTAAATGTTTATTCTTATTTATGAATGTTTCTGCTATATTGATATTTTTACTGAGCATCTGAACTCACCCCTTTCAATGTTTTATTTTTCTCAGGATGCGAAGAATTATTTTATGACGGACCTATAAGGATAATCTGATGGGATGTGAGTGTGGTCTATGGAAACAATGTTTTGTAGTTTTCCAATTTATGATGTAACGTTGACATATTGAATGTATCTAGTATTTCCAAGGCTACCAAACTGATCGGTCTTTCTAGACATGATTTACTTTTGATCCTTCCATTTTTATGTAATAATTCACCGACTCTGGGAAACTAGGGTCAGGGCATTACAGTTGGTATGAGTGGAAGTTTAGTACAAACCTTGGAAGCTAGATTTAGATAAACTCTGATTAGAGGACATTACCCAAAGATTGACTTTGAGGATTAGTATAGATGAACTTCCAAAAAAAATTATTGTAGATATTTTGTTGGTATTACAAGAAATAAATCTCTATCTACATACAAGCAGATAGAGGCGGCTCTGGAACAGATGTATCTAGGGGTAAAACCCGAAAACACCACTTTGATCTAGACTCAAATGGGTATTGGTGCATGACAATGGGCATTGCTGCAATCTTGGTTACGACACTCTTGGAAGATATGCTTAGGATAATTATAATTTTCATTACAAACTATTATGAAGGATTTATGAGTATATACTTCTTCAATGAAAACATTTTTTAGGATTATTCATTATATCCATAAACTATTCAATTAATGTGAAGTGTTTTTCGAGTTTGGAATTTTGTATTTAGATTTATAAACTAATCTAGTTTATGCCATTGTTTAGAAATGGTGCCTAGTAGAAGGAATGGAAATGGTATCAATGCATGCACTCCAAGTTGGAATTTCCCTCCTGCTCAAGATAATTATAGTGGAGATGGTGATACAACTGGTGCCGATATGCTAATCACCATACTAGGACAACTCACTCATTTATGAATAATAACCTTACCGTTTGGAGCACCCTAATCCGCAATGTGGAGGATTAATATCATATCACTTCATGGGGAAAAAACCACCAACCATCAATGGGGGTACAAGTCCACTAGTATCTGAGAAATGGATAAATTCCATAGAGAAAATCTTCAACACCATGGGGACTCAAGAAAAGGGAAAAAGTTGTCATGGATGTTTATAGCCTCACTGGAGATGCTGATAAATGGTGGTCAGTAATACAAAACACAATGGAAGATAAAGAAGTATAAAGTATGGAATGAAGGGAGTTTAAAGAAATTATCTTAGAAAAGTACATTCTTAATTACCATCGAGCATATATAGAAAGAAAATTTCTAAGTATGAGGCAAAAGGAGGACGAGAATGTTGCAAAGTAAGAGTCTAACATTACAAGGTTAGCGAGGCATGTTGCAGATTATATACATAACAAAATAAGTAATATTTATCGTTTATCTCATGGGTTAAAACTGTTTATCCATCGAGCATTAGTCTCACAATACTTCTCATCGTACGAAAATATTGCCTCATGTTCTATCAAGAAATAAATGGAATTATCTAAGTCTTACGACATTAAATCAAAGCAAGAGAAGAAGAGATCTACTGATCACTTTGGAAATGGAAATAAGGGGAAGAAGGGAAAAGATGAATATCAATCCTACAGTAAATGTGGGAAGAAATACCTCGGTACTTCCTTGTAGTGATTGAGAGTCTGTTACAACTGTGGTGAAAAAGGCCACCAAGCTCATGATTGCAAGGGGATGAAAGAGGCTGTCGATGTTGAATGCTACAATTGTAGAGAAAGGGGCGATTTTGCGAATGAATTTCCTAAGCGTCAAGGTAATTTACCTCAAAAAAGTCCAAGGGATCAATGCCAAGCTTATTCTATCACTACTGCTGAGGTTGAAGCTCTGAATGATGTGGTAGTAGGTAATATAATGGTTTCGTAATGTTTAGCCAATGCTTTATTCGATTTCGGATCATCACATTGTTTCATATCTTACTAGTTTTCTAAGAAAATAGGATATTTCTAATTTGATTTAAAAAGGGAGTTGTCAGTCCAAACTCTTAAGAGATGTATCATTGCCACAATGTTTTGTGAATCAGTTCCCATTTAAAAATATAAACGTTATTTATCTACTGATCATATCATCCTAACCATGCTGCGATTTGATATAATCCTTGTTATGGATTAGATTTCTAAAAATGATGCCGAAAATTATTGTAAGAAGAAGGAGGTCATAGTTTTTGATGATGATAAGGAGTACCTTATCTTTAAATCAGAAACGTCACCGCCTAATTCTTATCTAGATCCACCCCCAGTAGCTTAAATAAATTCAATTTTTAGGGAGGAAGAGAATTAAATAACTATGGGTGAGGAAAGCAATGTTCGAATAGAGTATGTACATATTGTGCAAGAATATGTTGATGTTTTTCTATAGGGTTTACCAGAACATCCTCCAGAATGAGAAATTGAGTTTTCCATTGACTTAATTCTGGGTACAAGGGACTTATCGAAGTCCCCTTATAGAATGGAGAATGTGGAATTAGTGGAACTAAAGAAACAACTAGAGGAATTGAGTAACAAGGGATTTATTTTCCCTTGTGTTTCTCTTTGGGGAGCCCCTATTATTTTTTATAAGAAGAAATATTGATATATGAGTTTGTGCATTGACTACAGGGATATAAATGCTATATCAATAAAAAAAAGTATCCCCTACCTCGCATTGATGATTTATTCAACCAACTTCATAGTGATCAATACTTTTCAAATATTGACCATTGATCTGGATATCATCAATTGTGTGTAAAGAAGGAATACATTCCGAAAATAGAATTTCAAACCAGGTACGGGCATTACGAGTTTACATTAATCCCTTTTGGGCTGACTAATGCACCCTCTGTTTTCATGGATCTAATAAACAGAGTTTTCCTGGAATATCTTGATGAATTTTTAGTGGTATTTATTGATGATATTTTGGAATACACCAAAAAACTACGAAGATCATGAAAATAACTTGTGAATTATCCTAAAGACTATTCGATGAAATGAATTATATTAGATGTTTAGAAAGTGTGAATTTTTGCATCAAGATATTTTTTTCGTGGCCATATTTTCGTTAGGGATGGAATCTCTATTGATCCTTCTAAAACAAGTTCAATCCATGAATGTCCAGAACAAACGAGTATATCTGATGTACGCAATTTTATTGGTTTAATAGGTTATTATCGACATTTCTTCCAGAATTTTTCCCAATTGACTAACCCATTAACAAAGCTCACATGTAAAGGGGTTAAATTTTATGAACAAAAGAGTGCGAAGAATGTTTCGAGGAACTGAAGAGAAGATTAGTTAATGCTCCTATCTTGACTCTACCATCGGGGAATGAGGGATTTGTTATTTATAGTTAAGTTTCAAAGAAAGTATTTGGTTGCGTCCTTTTTCAAAATGATAGGGTTATTTTCTTTGAATAACAACAACTAAAAATTCACGAGCAAAACAATCCTACTCATGATTTTGAGATACCGGCTGTAATATTTTCTTTGAAGATATGGAGACATTATCTCTATTGTGAAAAATGGGAGATATATTCCGATCAAAATATTTTTAAGTATATTTTCTCACAGAAAGAACACATCATGAGGCAACGGAGATGACTTTAACTACTCAAGGATTATGATTGCACCATAAAGTACCACCCGAGAAAGACAAATAAGGTGGAAGATGATTTGAGAAAAAAGGATCATGGAGTTTTGAAAAAGATGATATTTGAAAGGGATCCTATTTTCAGGGATCTAGTGAAGATGGATATGGGAATTACCATGAAAGGTGAAACATTGATACTTTTTCAAATGGTTGAAAACCCTTCCTTACTAGAAACGAAAATGTGTTCTCAGACCGATGATGAAGTGTTTCAAAAGAAGTTTAAATCTATGAATGATGGTAGATTGAGTGACTTTGGTTATGAAATGGAATTTTGAAATTTGGGAAGGGACTTTGTGTTCTGGACGTACCTGATCTAAAAAGGAAATTTTTGGATGATTGTCATAGTTACAATTTCCCTATACACCCTGGTAACACTATGATATATAGATATTTGAAGGAATAGTTTTGGTGGGACAACATGAAGAGAGAGATTGCTTATTTTGTGTCAAGGTGTATAGTTTGTCAACAAGTGAATGCTGGAAGGCAACAACCTGGAAGAGTTATGCAACCTCTTCCCATACCTGAGTGGAAATGGGAAAATATTATGATTGACTATGTCATGGGACTACCAAAGACTCATAGAAAGAACAATACAATATGGGTCATTGTTGATCGTCTTACCAAGTCATCACATTTTCATGCTATAATAGAATATTTACCACTTGAACGTTTAGCAAGACTATATATTAATGAAGTTGTAATACATCATGGAGTACCACTATTGATTGTTGCTGATTGTGATCCACATTTTACATCATGATTCTGGAAAAGTCTTCAAAATTCCCTTGATACTAAACTTCATTTGAGCACTGCCTACCACCCCCAAACTGATTGACAATCAGAACAGTCTTTTTAATCCTTAGAAGACATGTTGAGATCTTGCTCACTTTACTTTCAAGGTATGTGGGAAAAATATTTACCTTTGGTATAATTTTACTATAAAATAGCTTCCATTAAAGTATTTAGATGGAACCATATGAAGCATTATACAGAAAGAGATGTCGTGCACCCACCTGTTCAGATAATGTTGGTGAATGAAAACAAGTAGGCCTAGAACTTGAAGAGGAAACAATGGAAAAGGTTATGGTAATCCATAGCCAAATCAATGAAGCTAAATATAGGCAGAAGATCTATGCCAATAACCGAATGAAGGATTTAGAATTTTATATAGGAGATCATGTTTTCTTGAAGGTATGTCCATGGAAGGTTATTATACATTTTTGTAAGAAGGGTAAATTGAGTCCCAAGTACATCCGAAATTTCGAAATTCTAGAACAAATTGGAATTGTAGCTTACTGGTTGGCAACACCGCCCGGTCTCTCCAAAGTCCACGATGTCTTCCATGTATCACTCTTGAGAAAATACATGGCTGACCCAATGCATGTACACACCTATGGGGAATTAGAACTGGAACCCAATCTATCTTATTATGAAGAGCATGTCAAGATTCATGATACAAGAGAACAAGTGATGAGAAATCGGGCGACTCGTCTTGTAAAAGGTCTTTGTAGAAACCATAACATGGAAGAGGAAACGTGGGAACCCAAGGAACATATGATGAAGAAATAGCCAAGTATTTTTATTTAGTAATATTCTAGAAAATTTGAGGAAGAAATGTTTGATGGAGGGGAGAATGTAACACCCCAATCTTCCATTGTATGTTTCCCTTTGAATAATACAATAGCATGTGTTGTACTCAACTTCGAGTTATAACACAAAAAAACCAATCAAAGTAGCTGTTATGAATTTTAATACCATATTTTTGAACTTTTATAAATTTTATCATTCAAAATGGACTTCATTTTTGGATTCAGAATATCGAAATTAGCTTAGGGTGATTTTTTTTCTATTTTTCTGAAAACTTTCAATTTTTGAAGAACAGTGAAAAACACTAGGTTATTGTTTAAAACTGAATTTTTATTTAAATAATTATTTATTTTATTTAAATTTATTTTAGTTCAAAATAGATACATAATTCTTATATATGTTCAATGTAATTCAGTGGACTCATTATATAATAATTTTAGATATATAAAAATTTTATTGGTCCTTTCATCGCGATTTACCCACCTCCTAGGAGAATTTGAAAATTCACATAACACATAATTTTACCTCTTCTTTGAGTTGAATTTCAAAAATCAGAGAGACATTATTGATATCAGTATGAAAAATGTGGTTCCATAAGATGAAAATAATTTTTGGTGAATAGTAACTTTTTTACTTTTTTTTACCACAGTTAAAAGTAAATATGTTAATTAAAGGTAAAAATGATATTAATATTTTCCTAAAACATTACCTAATTATATTGGATGAGGATAGTTCAACCAAAAAAAACATTAGTAATAAAATATGAACCTCTTTGGTCCTCATGGATTAGATTAGGACATTTATTATTATTTTATTTAAAGAAGTGTTAAAAGAGTTAAAATCAAAGTTTAATAACAAAATCTTTTTTAATATAACTCTATACATAAGATAAATTCTATTATAAATATTCCTTAGAAAGATAATACGATTTCCAACATAATGGAATTTTATTTATAATTTTTAGACCTTAAAAAATTTAATTTATTTTGGACAAAATGGTGATTTAGTAATTACCTTATTAATGAAATATTAAAATAATTGATATTTTAAATACGCAAATAAATTTAATTTGAGTCGTAAAGAATTAAAATAATTTTTTAGATTAATATGACATTTTAGAGTTGATTAAATTATTTTTCTCGAAGTAATATTGCTATTATAAATTTAAAAAAATCAAAATACCAAATAGTGTCAAATTTGACAAAAAAGAGTTTTTGAAACAAATATTATATTATTAATTGATATTCTATTTAAAAAAATATAAGGTTCGTCCAAATGACTTAGATAAGTTTATATATATTAATAATTTACCACTTGGTGTTCTCTTGGCTTGTTATAGTAAGATTATTAACTATATAAAATAAAAATACAAAGAGACATGGTAAATGATAAAATATGTAACTAAGATTTAAATAAAAATGATAAGGTTAATATGGTGAACTAAACTTGTCTAAAATCTATTTGTTAAATGTATTTAGACCCATACCCACCCTATCGGTTAAATAAGTCACTTTTGAGGCATTATAAATAGAATATGAATTTATTATAAATTAATATTTTATGTTTTTCCTAAGGTGCCCCTCACCCCTCTAATAAAAGGGAACATCTATATCTCACTATTCACACCTTCAAAGCCTTTTTCCTTGGACAAACCCAGCCCAAATATCTTCTCAACTATCCTACCTTCATCCTAGAGGCCTTACTTTAGTCAGAAATCCATCCTATGGAGCCCTTTTGATCAAATCAAAAGGAAGAACCCGAAGAAGAGGTAAATATTTCATCACCTCTTTCAAGTTCCTTTCTTCTTCCACTTCCTCTTTCATTGTTGTTTCCTTTCTAAAATAATAACTCCATTATCTCATATATACTGTGATGTTATTATAAATATGTTACAACAACATTCATTATTCTATCCATACTTATAATGACAAGTCTCCATACGTGGATACGTACGGCTTACCGTCTCCACGTCGTGATGTAATTGTTATGCAATACATTATTATTTGGACGGTTATAATAATGATGTGTAATCAATTTAAATAATAAATACAACAAGATAATGATTATTTATATGTGATATATCATCCAATTATATATTATTTTAATATCAAATTAATGATATCGTCGCTCGCGAGTACATACGGATTACAGTTTCCACGAATGGGATGAGATTCATTCCCCATCATATCCAATCAAGACTAATTTTCATTTGATGATTAAAAATAATGTTTATAAACTCTATATAATTCTGGATATGAATAAGATACATCCCATCCATAACAAATATGACTCACATAACAACGAAAAGAAATGAAAATGAATAATTTAACACCCAGAACAATGATAATACTAAGATATTATTAACAAAGCAATGTTAAAATTTCAAATATGATATCATATTAATGTATATGATTCATGTATAATTTAATAACAATTACTTCACGATTATACAGGAGGTTAACCTACCATTTACCATGGAAAAGTACAAGGGTTAATTTCGCAATCTCTTTATTATCCGCGATTGTTTTTATGTAAGTATATACTGGGAAATATTTATTATCCATGTCCATGATTCATAAAAGAGTTTTAAAAGGGATTCATTTTAAGGGAAATTTTTACTAAAATGTAATTTTAAATGTTTTAAATATTTATTCTTCTAAATCATTTTCATTAATGTTAATGTTTTCAAAATTAATTATATGGATTTATTTATATGGACATGAATGTTTTTTAAATGTTAATTCCATTGAAAAGGTTCAAAGTGGTATGGGACACTTTGATGCAAAAATGTCTTTAAATGTATTACGTTCTAAATTGTGTGAATTTTAAATGTTTTTATGAAAAAGGGTTATTTCTCAAAAAGCGTTTCACAAATCATTTTCATCTATATCAATGTCATTTGATGGATTTTTAACATGTTTGAAGTTGATTTATTATGATACAAACCTTCCATTTTGTATTGATTGTATTGTATTATGTTTGATGGAGGAAATGTTATTTTTATACCATTCATGTTTTATTGATAAATATTGACATTTTATATGCTAGTTTTAATACGGATGTTTACGTTATGTTTCAACCTTTTCATATGAGTAGTGCATTGGATTTAATAAGTGATGGGTGGAGCCCACTATAGCTCCTCGATGCATCGGTATGTTTCATGACAAAAACTAGTGTCGTTCCACAAGGCCTTGAAAAAATCTTATTTTTAGTCTTGGGACAAGGCCTTGAATATGTGGTTATGAAAGTCTGGCATTATGTATTCCATCATTGTGAAAGTGGTTATTGATATTTCATGTGATTATTCGACTAGTAAAATATTCATGTGAGTATGTAAATGGCATTATTTTATGTTCTCTTCGCCATATTATGCTTAATTTCATATTTAAAAGGATTTCGTTTTATTCTTATACATTGCCTAAAATGTTTATTCTTATTTATGAAATTTTACACTATATTTTTATCCTTAATGAGCATCTGATCTCACCCCTTTCTATGTTTTATTTTTCCCAAGATGTGAATAAGTATTTTCTGACTGACCTGTACGGATAGTCGGAGAGGATATGAGGGTGGTCTAAGGAAACAATGTTGTTGTAGGTTTCCATTTTAAGATGTAATGTAAAACTTATGAATGTATCTTGTATTTCCAAGGCTACTAAACTGATCGGTCATTCGGAATGTGATTTCCTAGTGATCATGCCAATTTTATGTAATAATCCACCGACTCTATGTAAATTTGGTCAGGGCGTTACAAAGACGCTCCAAATTTTGGACTGTTTTACTATTGTTTTTGAATGATTTTTGGATGGTTTTTCTGGTTTCTGAAAGTTGACAAGTCTTGTTTCCATGAATATCTTCTCTTGATACAGACGTGTGATCATTGATTGTCTGGGGAGCCTTCACAAGAGAAGAAGGAATTGTTGATGGGAATTCATGGGGCCTTCCTCAGCTTCAACGATTAATGTCATTGTCTCAATGTCCATAAAAAAAGTCAGGTGAAGACATTTTTTCTTGAGGTTCACACGACCTGCATGATCATAGCCACCTTCTTCTTAATTTTCATTGTGGTGAAAATAATACCCAAATTCTGATATTTATTACCTTTTCATATTATTTATGCTCATTTGGTGGCTGTATATAATATCTTACCCATCTGATTAAAATGTACCAATTGAATAAATTCCACTCCCACAGTGTAATGAAATTTATTTCAGATAGTGAAATAAAGATATTTGAAGAACACTAGATATGAGATATCGAAACAAAGAGATTATATTACACCATGAGAATTTTTATATGGTGGTCATCGTTGTGAACTTCAATTATTTCTCTTTGGATCTCTGACACATTTCTAGAAAGATATCTGGTAAATTAAGAGTACCCGCATAATTCTAATGTGGGAGAATCCTAGAGGGTCACAAAATATGTGTTTTTGTTCTACATAATTTTTTTTTGAATTTAATTGATGGAATACATTTTTTATCCCGAAAAAAGAATAATTTTATTCTTATACTATTAAATTCATAAAATAAATAAATATTTATCCTCGAAATTATGAATAAAATATATGTAATTATCTTATTGAATATTTAATAAATTTAATTTACTGGTTTGTGAATAATATTTTTACTTATGTGAATAAAATAATTTTACTTGATAATTCATTAAATTATGATGAGTTAGAACGAACCAACACTATAACGGATGATGAATAATTAATTTCAAGATGGTAAATAATATTCTTCACCCTCTATGCTAGTACAAAATGAAAAATAAAAAATAATATTATTATTATTTTATTTGAGTTGGGGTTTTATGATGGTGATTACATCATATAGCGGACAATATGATATTAAATAATATTTTAACCTAAACATTATATCTATTAATATATGATTTAATCTATTATATATCGATATCAATAAATAGATTTTTTTGAATAATGAATTCAATCTTGAATTTTCATTTTCTCCCACCCTCTCATGAATGAGAAATGGACGATAATTTCCTTTAAGATCGGAGGATAAGTAAACAACATGAATGAAATTTTTAATTGGTTTGTCCCACTAAAACGCAAAAACATTTACATGGATCTAATAACGAAGAAGAATATTTGGATAAACACATGAGGAATTATATCATTGGATTGTCTCATTTTAATGAATAAATAATAAAAGGGACATTTATAAGATCAAAAATTTCATCAATGAAGGGATCCTCAGACAAGGTATTCATTTTCTTCAAAAATAATTAAATTAATTATAAATTTCTCATAAAAGATACTCAATGAAGTATTTTAGATACAAAATATTAATAGAAATTTTAATATAACGATGACCATGACACACTTATGCAATTCCAAGAACCATCAATTCATGTCTGTTTCGACTTAGATTAGGGCATAGAAGAATTTGAGGACATGGTAATATTCCACTTTATTATTTTTTCCCTTTTATGATTCTAGAGAGATTCATACTCATAGAATATTAGTTTTATTTACCATAGCAGTACTGGGAAAAGGATTAATTTTTCCATGAATCTCAGTTATGTAGTTATCACTCTGACCCATCTCATATTCAATAGATTGAGGATGTTTATTTGGAGGTGGATGTGTCCTTGGATGATAATCCAAAACATATTTTTGATCTAACTTTATTGCTCATTGGGATATGTTATTTCTTCTAGTATGGGTTTTATGGGAGAAATACCATGTATATGATAAGTCTTGGAAGAGAGAGGTCAATGTATATACCAAGTGGATAGAGTTCTTCTCTCATGGTTATTTACCACCATTGGAAGAGAACCACATGGATGAGAGAATTTATGTGGGGATGTTGTAAGATACCATCATTTCTTTTAAGGTTGTAATCCTTTAAATACCATTTTGGATTTTTAGCTTTCATCTAATTGAGGTTCAAAAATTATTGTGGATGGTTTCAAGATGGTATGGTGCTCATTCTAGACTTGAATATCTAGTATTTTAATGAACAAAAAGAGCCAAATGGCTGGTGCATGATTATTTGTAACCATGCTGACCAAAAAAGGATGAAGATGCTTTAGAAACCATGAAGTTGTGCCAAATGGATGTGGGTGGAGATTCATAGAGACTTAAGAGTGGATCAAATGAGTTTGACACTATTAGCCTAACTGTGTGCATATACCAAACCCTATGTTTCACATAGGATAAAAGACCATATGGGTAAGAACACATTTTTTCAAACAATGTGATGAACGATGTGAAGGGGTTTTTCTTTGGGATAGTGTTGGCAAATGTTAGGATCACAGTTTAGAAAACTATGTTTCCAAACAGTATTCCCATTAAGAAGTGATAAATTAATGAAATTATCCTCCACCATTTTACATATTCTCCATATTTTTTCCATCCACCCACACACCATATACAACCTCTACGCATAGAGGTTCTTTACATGTATCTTGGGATTTTACCTAGGTTGTTCATTCAACATCACAATCATTCACAGTCACTTCTATTAGAATCATATATGTAAGCTCTCTAATCCAATTTCTTATTTCATTTGTTTATATTTCAATGGAAAATTCTAAATTCATGGGAGGTAATTTCCCTTTTTTAGGGAGCTTATCTTTATTTTAGATTTTTTTCAAAAGTAGAAAAATAGAGGATAATAATGGATACAACATCCACTACATGTCTGAGTTATGTGCTCTCAAAACATTCCCTAAACTTTTGGGTGTTTTATTACATGCATCCTAGCACCGCATTATAAAAATTATAGGTATTTATACATCATTTAATATACCATTAAATTTAAATCTTAAAAAATAATTTAAGCATGGTATTATATAAATATGAATGGTTGTAGGTTTTAAGTTTTACTCGAACCATCCTTGAGGTGGGTTCTATTCAATGATTACATTTTCACTACCCATGGGTTGAGTTGATCTCCCATCATATTAAAGAGATCTAGAAATAAATTAAATGTAATTTTAATGGTTTAGTACCATGGATTGATCCATATAATTTATAAATAAAGGTAATAATGAAATAGATTAGGGGGTAATTTCGAAAAGAAATAGAAAATACCTTGACGTAAATGTGAATATGAAATTGATTTTAATTAAGAATCTATACTAACATAGACCCCCTTCTTGTCAATTATAAATGAAAACATTGATGGATTGAATAGGAAAAATTATATAGATTTTGGTAATGAACACTAACATGGACACTTGATTGCTTCAATAATTAATTGGATATATTGGATTAAAGCAATATGAATTAACATATCCAATCACCCTTTCACTTATGGGTGAAATCGTTAATGAAATTTTTATGAATGAAATAGTTGATTAAGGACATGTAATATAAAATGGACCCATGAATCATTATATAGATCGCATTGAAAATGGGTGTTTAGGTGTGGAACGGATGGCCCACTCACATATTTATTATTTGATTCTAGGGATAGTTACCTTGGATTCATCTTTCATTGACATACTTAGACATTCTCATTGTGCTCTTGTAAATTCATTACCATGTTTTCTATGGACAAGTTCAATTGACATGAAGAGGAAATTTTAGACATGGTCCTTGGGTCCCAGCCCATGTAGGTCTACATTATATAAATTTTACTATTTATAGGTTATGTGGTCTTGATGAGGATGCCTTCGAAAATGGTTTTGGGTCCTGTCCCTTATAGGTCTAATCCAATATTACATGGAATAATCTGTACTTGCATGACACCTGATATTCCAGAATAGGTTGTAGTTGATAATTTATAGGGTTATATTCACTAATGATTTATAAAATTCTAGTTAAATCATGTGTTTATACATTGGATTACATCACTTATTCTGACATATTTACTCATTTTATATATGCACACTCCTAAATCCTATATTTACAAGAATAATTTGTTATTGAAAACACTGGTGTTTGGATGTAGAGTATATCTTAAGCACTGTTTGGGCCACCAATTGGTACTCAGATGAAATTCATTGTTGTAGGTAAGGAAAATAGGAATGGGGTGGTTATGGATGCTCGAGTCTTTATGCCTATAAATATTATGGGAGTATAGGACCGAGCTTATGCTTCTAAGTTTAGTGGATCAAGTATTTTTGGTTATTTTATATTTTTTATGTCATGTTGTATATAAATGATTTTCCTATCCCCAATTATTTTGCAATTTTTTATATCATCTTGAAATAAATAGCATCGTTTCTTATGTAACTTTGGATATGGTTTGTATCGGTTTAGTTATGCTGTCTTTATTTTTCACCTCTTCTACAATTATGTAATTATTTATTCTACATCTGTTGTTTACTACTATTATGATTCATCATTATGTTACTCAGATAGTGGGGTATATCTTGCCACCGTCTCTTTATATACCCCCTTGGATTCTAAAACCTCTACCACATGAGGAGGCATGTTTGAGGCCATGTGGCCACAAGTCCAGATACTGTTGTCGTGTGAACCAAACAAAGATTCCACATTAACAATTAATTTTATACATTGAAAGAACTATTATATTTAAATCAAAAATAGTAAATCTATATCTAATATACATATTATAAATATGAATAGAACTATTAAAAAATAAACTTTTTAGAATAGACACATACTCAATAAAAGGATAATTCTCAAATGGAATATAAATTATTTATAATAAAATATTTAAATACCCATTTCAAAAAAACTAATTAATGTAACGTTTTTATTAACCATTTTTCATTTAAAAATAATTTATGAGAAAACAGAAATCCATTTCAATTAACAATTTGATGAACCGAACAAAAATCTATTATAATAATCGATTTGGAAATCACCAAAACAGATATTATCCTTTAGTAACTACTCAATTCACATTCTAAAACCACTTTTCAAACTCCACCTATGTTATATAATCCCATGCATTCCATACAATATAATAGTTTACAATTGATATTATTTACTAAATGATTTTAATAATTCATTTACATGCCTAACTAACATTTATTTAAATAAAGAAATTTATGAATTTTTTTTAATAACATACCTCCAAACCATAACAAAACATGTTATTAGCCGAATAAAAGATAAAAAAGGGAATCAAGTGAATTGATAATTTCACATATTATTTTTCATTAGAAAAAGTATAGAACAATAAGATGAAAAAAATATTTAAAACAACATTTTTCAAACAAATATATATAGAAAGTATTCAAAAATTTATAATTTTATAGAAATAAATTTAATATTAAAAAACATGATTTATAAATAGCTCATAAATCAATGTCATTATTGAATTACAATAAAACATAAATACAATTATTACCAAATATATGTATTTTGAGAAAAGATGATCTTAATGGTAAAAATGATATACAAAGTATTACCAATATGAGCACTAATTAGAAACAACATACGATTTATATAAAAATAAATCACACGCAATAAACATGAAGCTTCACTCAATTTAGGATAAAAAATAAATAAAATCAAATAATATATATAAAATCAATTAAAATAAGAATGGAATACCAAGAAGTATGCACTAGTTAAACACCTTGTTTTCTATATATTTTTATGAAAATGAAAATCATAAATATTGACGTACCATGATTTGAAAGTAATAATATACCAAACTCATATCATAATAGATCTTAAAATCAAAGTTTTAATTAAAATTATTCCAAATATTATATATTCTAAAATATCATGAAATATATTTTATTTTATTTCGAATAATTTATTTATATTTAATTATATCGTCTCATGTCTAGAAGAATCATTTCTAGAGATATTAAAATTTTAAAAAACAAAAAAAGTCATACAAAAATTAAATCCCAAACCTAAATAAAATATTTTATTAATAGAAAATTTAAAATCCAATTGAATAATCAATAAATACAAATAGAAAAAATAAATTAACTAAAATGTAATAAGTTAACTCATCAATTAAACAACAATAAAATAAAATAAACTGAATAGAGTAAAATTAATAAAGAACAAAACAAATTTTATTTTATGTTTTGTATAAGATCACAAATTATTATTATAGATAAAATCAAATACATATATAGTGATCTATATTTATGAAAGGAAACCCATCTCAAATAAAACTCAAAATAACATTTCATTCCATTTGTGTCACTGTACCAGAAACCTAAAGTGGAAAAAAATTATATAACAAGAAAAACCCACCCTAGTGTTGATTAACATCATACATCCCCAAAATTACATGTAAACTCAAAACTATATAATAATTATAATCATTTTGGATACTTATTTCATACTTATTTTGTCTTGATGATCCTACCTCCTATCAACCAATGACTAAATATACAAACATCACTCTTATACATTTTTTAAATGACCCTTCCCAATTTACCAAGTATGATATGAATGTCCATAATACCTATTACAAGATTGAAGATATTGTTTTTGGGGAAAAATATGGTGTGGGAAATTTTTAATATAGCATATTTCTCCTTGGATGTCTGATGGGAGTCCACTATCTTTATGGTGTGGGAGGAAGTTTCGACTTACACTTCCACTAGGGGTCCAAATAGGGATGCTCCAAAACTATAGTAGGTCACCATAGATCTATTGAATACCCAGATGAGTTCCAATGGAATACCATGTGGTAATTAAAAGATTGATTAATTAATTTAATTGGTTTTAGAATGATATTAATTATGTATTTTCCCTCATTTTTCATCATAGAACAATACAAATTTCCCTCACTTATTAATTCCCTATATTTTATCCTTATTAAGAAACTTATCATTCTTTAATGGATATATAATAGTTCCATTGATACCTTGTGGTTTTTTTGTATGTCTAACCCTCAAATCCGATGATTTATAGTTTTCCCCCACTATTTATCTATTCATCACAAGATAATATGTAATATGTGTATTTTTCTTGTTTTTTTATTTTAACCATATCCTACCAAGCTATCTGATTAGTAAGACCATGCATGAACATGGTAGGTTGACAATTTTCATTCTTTCTATTATATACATTGCGGTAGAATATCATATTGAACATAATAGGCATATAACATGTGTAAAATCTCTAAAAACACATTTTCAATTATTACAATAACTCATCTAGACTAGATGAGACTAAACTAGGTGGGATAACATAGATACTAGAATTTGAGTTGAATAGTGTATAGTGACCACGACATATTATAGAATTTGAATACATATGGTCATTATAAATGATAAATCTTTCCATTTTATAAAATTTTAGAATATTGATGATATCTTGTTCACCACAATAGTGGGGTTTGTAGTGAAATATCCACATGAGATTGTTTATGGGCATCTTTTCATCCCTAATTAGGTCAGTTATCTATCAGTATCCACTATATGGATATATTGGTGGTTCCTTATGCACCTGGAGTTGGTTAATATGGTGAATCATCCAACCATGATATATATGTGTTGTAACAACAACCCATATATTAGTAGTAGTGGTGCATCATCTATATATAAATGTTATGTCAGTGGTATGTCATCAAAATATACGATTTTACTATTGGTACCAAAATTACATAGATGATGACAATGGTTGAATATTATTCCCATAATGAGTGGTATAATATGTATATCTTCAAATGGATATGATGTATTAGTGGTCAATCATCAAATTAGAGACCTATTTTTTGGTATATCATCAGATATGAGTTGGTGAAACCTCCTTAACTAGGTGAAACATCACTCACCAATATTGATTGGAATAGTGATATAACATTCACCAATTAATATTTAATAGTGATATATCTTTACCTTATATTATAACATGTAGAGGGATATAACAATCATCTTTGAGGTGTGATCTGATTGTGGGTATATCACCCCATTTTTGAATTAGGGAAATAATAAAGGGGCATACATGGATTACATTTTGATAATTCCATTTTGTGAAATGATATATATTATCTTACATTAATATCTTTTAACACCAGGAAAGAAATTTTATTAAATATTCCTTCTTAGGAACACCGTTGTTAGTGGCCTACCGAGTTGTACTCACACCATTTATAGGTGTTGTGGTACTCAAGAGAACACAATGTTTGAAGACATATGCAAGGGGATGGTTCCTACACATATAGATGCTTGACTTGATGGAGAATAAATAGAATTGGGAGATTTTACTAGGGGAGGGAAAGGTAAAATATTTTTTATGTATATATTTTTTATTACTTTTTGGTCCAATGGTGTATAATCTCCCCACAAGGGATATTATTGATGATTTTATGACTCCAATGACAATTATAATTGTTTATTTTTTCATAAAAAAAGGTTATTATGAATTTATGTTTACAAATAGTGGTGATTTGTATTAGAAATATGATATTGAAATATGATATTATTTATTTATGTTACTTCTATTTGTATTTTTGGTTATATTTAATAGAGATGTAACAGTTTCTCCAAAATATAAATGGACTATTTCAGATCATTTATAGAATCTGACATACAAGGCAGAACAGATGAAGGGTGTAACACATAGTTAGGTTATTATGATTGTTAACCAAAATAAGGGAACTATAAAATAGTATCCATTCATTTTTTTTTCTATATTACTATTTATGATATAGTTAATACATTATTTGATATTTTTAGATATTGTTATGGATGAGGTGCCTAGGATTAATTAAACCATTTATATGGGATGTCCAAGTTACCAGTGATGAATATTTTTTTATTTTAGGGTTTTTTATAATGTGATATTTTTTTATATTTTATTATCCTTAACACTTGGTTTAGGGTGGTGAGAGGTTTTTCATTCATGCATTACTTTTTTAATTTAGGTAACACATGACATTGAAATTAATTATTTTGATTTTCAATCTCGATTCAATTTTGTGTTTTATCTTTTAATTTCTGAAAAATCATATATATTATTTTCCTATATAACAATGTTTTGGGACTCTACATAACCAACCTATTGATATTAGTTTATTACATTAAATAAAAATGTTTGGTCTTGTGGTCTTAATTGAGATTTCACATGACATGAGAGTAAGTATATTTTCCTCATATAGTGTTGAAACTTGTGAGACCCTTATATCTTATGATGTGTTTTCGGTAGTGTGGTTTATGGATACTATTCCTTTATCAATACTATGATATCTATACATTAATTAGAATTGTGGGTTGAGTAGTGTTTCTATTATTGTATTGAGTTTCCAACATTGTGACCTCCCATTGATATCCAGTTTGGTGGGAATGAGAATTCCCCATAGGTTGGGCATCTAGAACCACATGATTCACATGTTGTGTATATTTATCCTTTTGATTATAAGATATTAATGATTTTGATATTTTTGATATATTACTGGTGGAATGGGGAACCAAATTATATAATTAATATGTCTGAACTGACTAGAATGTTCCATTAATAATATCCACCATCCTTTGTGGGAGAGGATGGACCACAAGAAACCAAATTTTGGATCATGTTTTTATATAATGTATTTGACCTTCCTGATAAATCCCTTCGACATAAGGGTGAATTTTATATAATCATTATTTGAGGACCCAAAAAATCAAACGTGGGATATTTCTATTTTATTATAATGGTATGTAGGGATAACCAATAAGGATTTCGAGACTAAATATTTTTTGATAATATCCTTAGAGAATTAGATGGATCTATGATCCTATGATAATATGAATCGTAATCTAGAGGCATGTTAATGATCATTTATGAATCCCACATTAATGATATGATATTTTTTTCACCTATATCATTAGGTTACAATACCACCAAGTTTAGATGGTTTTAGGATGGATTGTGGAATTACATTCAATCATAGTTGAATGTATTCTACTTTGAATCATTCTTTGAGGTAATAAATTTGAAACATATTTTAATGTGGAATAATGTAGAGTGTAGATTATCTAGGAATCAATATTCTTATTTTTATATCGGGAGTGGTTTATCAGATAGTAATAATTAGTTCATTGATGATTTTTCTAAGGGGAAGACATATAGAAATGTTAACGAAAGGGTATGTATCTTCATATGATAGGGATATAATATTTAGAGTGTTATAAGTGAGAGAAAAAATTCTACATTTTAATGATTATATTAGGAAAACACGTGGGTTCCAGTTATATGGGGTGTTAGGGAACCAATATGGGTTCTGAGGTATAGTTAAAAACATAACATGAATACATAGATCCAGTAATACCCATGTTTTGGTATTAGGGAAATGATAATATAAAAATTTTTGTATTTGGGGTTCCTCTAACCATTTGGATCATAGATAATGAAATGTAGCACTGAGTTAGGGGAAACTGTTATAGTAAGGAGATTCCCATGAATGGAGTCTGGCTATAGGAGCTCAAATCTAGTGTTCAATAAAATATGACACCATGATGTATAATCCTATTGTGATAGGAAAGGATCCAATAAAATTTATAGCTATAATTATCATGTAATTAACCTCATTACCTATTCCAATCAATATGGATAAATTATACACATTCATATATATGTGGTGGTCAGTTATCTAGGGTTTTTAGTAGAGAACCTATACACAATGGTGATTCATAAAATGTCATTATAGATGTGATTAGAGAGAATATAGGGAAGATTGAATTGTTCTATACTAATAAATGGTTGTAGGAAACATTTCGATTACTTTGGACTGGAGATACAGAACATTGATATGATACTTTTCATTGATATGTAGACTCATTATTGATCCCATGACTTTTATAACAAGAGGTAATCATTCGCATCAATAGAGGGAGCTTTTTATATCTCGTGGTTATATTTATTATAGAATTATGTATATATGATATATATTATTATATATTATGATTTATGATATAAGGATATTTTATGGAATGACATCCATGATTTAAATACTTATGATATTATTTGTCTTGAATATAATAAGAAAATTCTTAGGGTATATCATTACTTATGATATACTAATATCATAAAATTAGTGGCTTTATCTATACCATAGTTTACAATACTATGATATCATAAAGGATATTATTTTATTAAATTGTATTGTAGGATAATGATGGGTAGTAAAGTGTTAAATAGTTATAATTTATATATACTCTATATTGTTTATCCTTAATAATACATTTTATATGATTTAATTATTGGGAGAATAATATTGGTTGAGGTTTAAAAAGGTATTGTAATATTATTCATAACATCTAAAATTTTTAACATATGAATTAATGTAAGAATACTTAGGGAGCCCAACCATGAGATATTTAATGAGAATAATGAAACTCATAAGTTGTTGTGCCACCTTTGAAACCTCATGTTTTTATCTCATACAGTATATATCATTTTTCCTTACCATATGAGATATGATAGAATATCCTAGATGCAACGATGGTCTCTCCTACATAATAAGTGTCTCAGTTGCCTTGTAGATACACCACAATGGGTGTATTTTATTGCAATATCCCTAGTGATATTCATTAAAAAAAATATTGAATACAATAGAAATAACTATTTATAGTGAAATTCACATGTTTTCTTTTCTGTATATACATGATTTTTGATTCTCAAAGTAATGTGATATTGAGTTTAAGGTTTCTAATGTATTACACTATATTGAAAAAAATGCTAATTAATCAATAAGAACCCTTCAACTGTATCATTGATTTTCCACGCTTCATGACTCTCAAAACATTGTTTAATTGAATAAATTGTATATTTCATATTATATATCATAATATATGGCACATATTTTATATTGAAAAACTGATATCATAATAGATCACAATAACAAAATTATAATCTTTATATGATGGATTTATTTATTATTTTTTATTATTCAAGGCTTGATTATCGTTCTCTATATGATATGTGATGTCATAGTTTAAAAAAAGTTACATTCCATCAAATTTTTTATCATTGAATAAATTATATTGATTTTTAATATATTATGGAACAGAACCAGATTTGAAGAATATTTTATCCCATTTTTTAATTGATTGTATGAACCCATATTCATTTTGACATAAAGATCTACTGGATTTCTTCTAAAAAAATTTAGATTCTATTTTTTCACATTTATAAGAGTAAGGGTCGTCTCAGGAGCCCCATAGGGATTCAAGTCTAGAAATCATTATTTATGAAGGTCCATCCTAGGAATAAATATTAATTCAGGATCATTTATAATCACCCCCAACTGTGTGGACTACTTTTCATAAAAACATTGTTTTATATCATGTGTTGGGATATGAGAACCCATTAAAATGTATTTAGAAAATTGTAGTTGATCTTTACATGGTAATCACACAATTTCACAGCCAAGGGGAATAAACCAGATAAATGAAAATTCCTAGATTTTTTAGGTTAACTAAGGTGGTGAATAGCTTATCTAATCACGAAAGAAAACCATAATCCCCTTTAAAAATTAGGAATTTATAGTTTTTCCCTTACGAACCTTTAATAATTTAACATATTTCCGTTATTTTTTGGTATAGTAGTATCTATACACATTCCCCACCTACTTATCTTCTTCCTATGGTGGAGTTCTCCAAATATTAATCAATTTTAGGTTCTATTTATTGGGATAAGAGCATTCAGTTAAGTCTACAACTCCATATACCTCTATTATTTCCTTCTCTCATTATTAATTGGTTTCTCACAGTGTTTATCTAAAAATACTTATTTACATCTTCTGTGCAGTTTATCTATTTCGACAATTGTATTCCAAAACATTGTAAAATATTTAATGAGTGTACCCCTATTGACCTAGGGTAGGTGGTCTTGTAGTTTCTCTCATAATCACCCGAAATTTATATAGTTTTTTTCTTGAGAATGAGCATGTATTTTGTGTGTAACCTAAAATTTTGAATTCTAAATATTTAAATGTTTTTATTAGAGGTTTTATATCACATTAATATTTTAAAATCTAAATGTGCAGAGTGATCCCTTTTTAATTTCATGAAAAAAGTAACATCCTGGGGTAATTTTATATAAAATGGAAACATAGATGGTGTTGTTTTAATTAAAATTGGTAATTGGAAATTCTCATTGACATTGGTTATCTTAAGAAATGTGTTTCTAAATGTTATTATCATGAATTAGAAAATTGTATATAATTTAATATTGGGATAAAATTTGAATTGAATTTAATATTATGTATTTTTCACCTTGTTAAATTGTGGAATGTGTTTTGACATGCAATAATAGGTATCAATTGTCCACATGAATTATAACTATTTACTTTTTCAACATACGGAACAATACCTTGTGGTTGGTTATGATTACTCTAGAAAAAAACATTTAAAGGAACTCAAGGATATGACCCATGTTAGCATTCATGAATAAAACATTATGAGTTGTCATGAATACATCCTTTATAGATGGGTGTGAAAAAACCCTACGTTAGTTTGGGTTTTGGGTATTAGGGTATTTGGATTGGGGATTTTTGGTATATGGTTTAGTATTTAGTGTTTAGGATTTAGTTTTTATGGTTTAGGGTTTATTGTTTATAGTTTCATGTTTAGTGTTATTGATTAAATTTTACTGTTAGTGGTTTAGTGATTGAGGTTCCTATTTTTGGGTTTAGTGTCTATATTAAATGGTTTATGGTCTATTGTTCATGGATTTAGTGTTGGGTTTTTCGAGTTGGGATATATTTTTATGGTATTAGGTATTATTATTAAGCTTTTAGGGATTATATTTAAGGTTATTAGGGTTTAAGGATTAGTATTTTTTGTTTTTGGTATTGGATTTACTATGTATGGTTTAAAATATATTGTTTTTGGTTTTGTGTTTCGTGTTATAGGTTTAGTGTTTAGTTATTTTGGTTTATGATTTTGAATATAGTGGTTAGGATTTAAAATATATTATTCATGTTTTATGATTTATGGTTTACAATATTTTAATAGGATTTAGTTTTTATTGTTTATAGTTGTTGTTTTAGGCTTTTTATTAGGTTTCAGGTTTTAAGGTTCATGTTTTCCAATTTAGAGTTCATGGATTATCTCCAAGTGCTTAGTGTTAGAATTTTCAATTTTAGGATTTAGATTTTATATTTAATACTTCAGGTTATTAGATTAGGGAATCAAATATCTATTTTTGGTTTTATGAATTATGGTTTCAAGTTTTAGGTTTTATGGATTAGGTTTTTGGGTATAGAGTATAAATATTATGTCTTATAGTGTTTGAATTTATGGTTTAGGATTTATAATTTAGGGTTAGGTTTTATGTTTTAGATTTAATATTTCAGGGTTTCATATTTAGGGCATCGTGTGTAGGTTTTAGGGTTTATGTTGTAAGATTTATGGTTAAAGGATTAGCATTTATGGTTTCTTGTCAAGGCATAGTGTTAAGGGTTGAGGATTTAGGGTTTACAGTTTAGCATTTTCTGTTTAGGGTTTAGTTTTTGGTTTCATCTTTAAGATATCATGGTTTATATTTTACTGTAGTTTGTTTAATGAACAATGTTGATGGATTTGGATTTAATTTTTATTTTTTAGTGTTTCAGTTTATTTTTTTAGGGATTAGGATTGATGGTATTTAGATATGAGTTTAGGGTTTAGGTTTTATGGTTTTGGTTTTAGATCCAGTTTTATGGTTAGTGGTTTAGGGATTAGGGTTTATGGTGTAGGTATTAGGTAATTGGATTTAGGAGATATCGTTGTTGGTTAAATGTCAAGATTTTAAGGTTTATGGATCTTGATTTTGGGTTTTGGGATCAGTTAATCTGGTTTTCAGTTTTGGGTTTTGGGGTTTTTTTCTTCAGTTTTATGGATTTTTTGTAAGGGTTATTGGGTGTATAATATTGTGCTTAAGGATTATGTTTTTGGTTTTATGGTCTATAGATTATGGTTTTGGGTTTCAAATTCTGGATTTAGGGTATATTAATTAATGTTTAAGGTTTGTGTTTTCATATTATGGATTGTGGATTTGTTGTTTGGTGTCTGGTTTTTCGAGTTTAGGGTTTTGGGGTTTGGGGTTAAGGGTTTCAACTTTATGGATTTGGATATTAGGGTTTATTTTTTGGATTTGGGGTTTAGGTTTTATGGTACATTGTATTATGGTTTATTTTTTAGGGTTTAATATTTAAGAACTAACGATTGGGGGTTCGGTTATAGGTTTTCTTGTTTTGGTTCTAGTTTTTTTGTTTATATTTTACGGTTTAGTGTTTAGGGTGTAAGGATTTGGGTTCACTATTGAAGTTTTATAGTTTTGGATTTTGGGTATTTTTAAGAGTATGTAGTTTAAAGTTCAAGGTTTGTTGTTTTGTGTTTTGGGATTCATATTTATGGTTTATGATTTTTGTTCTATGGTTAAGGGTTTTAGGATTTTGGTTTCATGAAAAGAAGGGTAAAAATAATAATAGATCTCATATTGTATGGAATTTAAATTTATAACATTAAAAAAAACACTCTAGGTCTTGTTTTGTGTCACTATAGAAATACGGTGAGTGGTATACACTAAAACAATGTTGTTTGGTTTCATGAGATCTAATGATGCATCAAAAAGATATATAATTCTAGGACCCCCTCGTCCCTTGATTATATCCAACTCACTATCCATAATATCTTATAATTCATTTTGTACCATTTATCGAGGATCATATAGATGAATAAAAACATATCTATAAATAAAATGAAAAATAAGAAGAAAATAGTTCTCCATTCAATGGAATAATGTAGATGTCATCGAGAACTTCTCATAATGGATATTTAATTGTGTTCCATAGTTTTCACTGAAAGGAGTCTAAGGAAATGGTATAAAATATTTCTTCATGATTAATATATAGTGTCTAAAATATTCCAAATTATATGCCCTAAGAGTGTCAATCAATGTTTGTAGTCCGAGTCTCAGTTTTCACACATCGAAGTGTTAATTGATTAATTTCATATAAAACCTTTTTCAAGTTGATTACATGTATGTTCATCTGTTGCACATCCACATTAACATTTCATTACCCATATAGGGATTAAAATTCTATTAAAATATACACACATTTACTTTAACAAAACATCATATGTGTTTTCCACTATGGAAAATATTGAATTATACATTTTTTGTTACAATTAATTAAAATGATATGTGGGAGGGATAATAATATAGAAATTTAAATTAATTGAGATTTAATAGGATTATAATAAAATGTATTCAATGAAAATGAATTCACCACAAAAAAGTTAATAAGTTTTTAATAATGTATGAGTCCCAAAAAAATGAAAATGTAGACCAAAAACATCAACTAATCACTTGTGTATAAATTCAATCAAACCTATTGAAAGATATGGATTCAAATTGACTTTAAAATACCACTAATAAAAGTTATTTCCAAAAATAAGTTCTGAAATAAGTTGTATATATACCACATAAAGGAAATTAGGTGAAAATATATAACACATCTTAAGAAGAGGAAATTGAGAAAAATATTCCTACCAATTTTTATGACATCTACGGATATAATTTTACCTCCTATACCAAAATATAGAAATCATAATCACGTAAATTAAAACATTACCCATAAGAATTTTTATTTATACTTTTCATATTCATTTATTGTATGAGTTCTAGTTTATTATTTTACCTATATTCCCACATTTAGTGCATATAGTTTTCTTTGTTTTTACTAATTTTATAAAATCAGTTCATGTATTCAATATTCATGCAAATATAATCCATTAAAAGTGATAAAGAATTATTTTTAGGTATTATTTATTATATTATATGATATTAAAAATTCCATTCTTGTGTATTTTAGCATTTATATATGATAATGGAATCGATAGCAAACATGTTTTGGTGATCCATGGCGATCAAAGGTTGTTTTCTTAGTTATTGAATAAATACTAAAATATCATTTATAAAACCAAAAAAAGGAATTATTTCTCAATTTATATCATATTATACAAATTATTATTTTCCTACAGTCAATATTGATATATATTTATATTATCCTTGATGTGGGTTTGTAATCTGACCCAAACATTAACATAGCCTAATTTAATCAATATTTATGGAGGGATTTGGTAGTAGTATTATTATATAAGAAGAATAATGATACTATTTAATTATTTTTATTGTTATATATATAAATTATTTTTAATCATAATAATAATAAATGGATATGAAAATATTGCATAATATGAATAAAGAAATTTTCATTTTGGTATGCTCGATTAAGACGATTAATTTTACAAAGATTTTTTATTGTTTATATAATTAATATGTAAGTAAAAATTTATTTATAAATATTTAATTTGGGCTGAAAAATAAAAATTATCCTATATATCCCCTCTTATTTCTATCCATTAATGTTAGAAATGAAAAAAATGAAGTACACTATTCCATAAAGGCAGTTGGAAGTACGTACACATGGATAATGAATTCATTTTTTAAAAAAATGTGTAATTTAGAAAAATAATTTATTACTGTAGAAACATAGAAATATTATATATATATAATATTTATTTCATACATCCCATTTTGGTCTTTCCATGTTTGTTGATGGAGGAAAACAAAACACATTACTTTACATAGGTGGTAGTGTGCACATACACACTAATTATGTTTTCAATTTTCTTATGGAAAAGAGGAAATGTGATTATTAATTAATACTATAATATTCTAAAATTAAAAATATAACCAATAATATTTTTATGTTTTAGGTAATAGATAATTATAATGTTAATTGTATGATATAATGGAAATAGTCTAATTAAAAAAATGTACTCACGTTGAGCACCTTGATAATTCATTAGTGGATCACTTAGAAATGGATTGATTAAGATAAAATCCATTTAAAAGATGATAGTTTATGAATAAAATAATTTAATGCGAATGCAAAATATTATGATTTTATAAGGAAAATGATATTTAGTAGTTTTATTTAATTGGTGGGGAGAGGCCCCTTTAAAAACTAAATACATATGGCATTTTTTTAAATAAACATAACTTTTTATAAAATGGAAAGTCTCTCTCACGGAATGTGGAAAAAAATTATAAATAATGGAGTGTGGAAGATATAAGGTAAAACATTCATATTATATATAATTTTTGAAAATTATTTATCATTTATTCGACTCGTTTTCATATGATTTTCCACTTTTACCATTTTATCTTTTGCTGAAGTAAATTGTTTTTTATTTTGTAATTTATCCTTCATTACTAAAAATTAAATTCATTTTTACATAGTTTTTAACAAATAATTAAAATTTTAAAATTAATTTCAAGATATTAAAATTTTAAAATTAATATAATATATCTTTAAAATAGAAAATATATAACGTGTAAATACAGTTTTAGGGAAAAATGTGACTGATGTTTTGAAATAAAAAATATAGGTTTATAAATTAAAAAAAATATTTTAAAATATATAATTTTATTTATAACAATTATATTTCTTAAATAGATGTTTTTTAGTTTTTCATTCTAACATCCTATAAATTCTATGAATGTTGTTATTTTTTCAGAAAATTCCATTTATATAATTAAACTAAAAATCAAATATTTTGGAAAAATCCTATAATTTAATATTTTGATAATATCACAAATGAAAACAAAAAAAATATGTTTAATTTGTTATAATAATAATATGACATTCAAGGATGAAAATTTAAACCTAATCATGTATAAAAGAAAATTTTTAGTGGGCATTGTATGAGAGTTCATGATATGGTGTTCACGTACTAAATTTAGGTATAAGGTATTACAATAGTCATGTTACTTCATAGTTACAAAGTTTTTCTTGACAATGACATCTACTTAATGTGACACAGAACTAGTTGATGGAGGTATATCTAACATATGCTCTCACCGAAGAAGAGGATCGTCATTTTTTTGGGTAATTTAGATTTTAGTTATTTATCTATTAGCTCTTAGCACATATTCATACACATATATTTTAAAAAAATGTTATTTAGGGATTATGTTGTTGGTGACCTACTGATTCATACTCACAAACTTTTTGGTGTGTCTTTTAGTTCCCAGAAATTCTTCTTGATTACCAGTTAGGGAAAGACAATTCTCTTTATGATAGAGATTTGGTTTCTCGTTTAGGATGAAGTTGTGAATTGGGTGTTAGGCTAGAGCTCAAACAAATTATAGAGGGTCATGCAATTTTTGGTGTTTTTCCTTTTTATACCTTTTCCACATGTTTTTTATAATGGGCTTGTATAAAAGAAAAAAAAATTTATGTTCCTTCAATGTTATTACTTTATTCCGATTTAGTATATGTCACATTCCTGGATGATTTTCTATGATCTGATGTGTTGTATTATATTTCAATTATGTTGGATGTGTCTACATATAGCCAATAGTGTATATAATATCCAGGTTATTCTGTGTTGAGATGTCCCAATGTGGTATCAGAAAATGATTTAAATTTTTATTACAATTTATCGATGGTGGATAGGAGAGTATGATGTGTCAGGACTTGTACATTAGCTCATTCCATGGATTAGATAACACACATTTGGGGGAAATTCCAGGTCACCAGGTATGGGACTATTATTCATGAATTCTATAGTAATTGTTGTTTTATTTCTACTTGAGTGATGGACATGGTTTTTTATGATATATTTTTCGAAATTTTTCTCTCATGTGATAATGGAAAGAGTACACTTGTCCGTTCATACATCATAATAGGTACATAATATTAAGATATAATCCATATTTTTTGTGCAAAATAATTATATAAACATATATGTACCTACCCATGGATAAAAGGGTGTTGATAATTAAATGTATTAATAGTTATTTATACGGTGTTTTATCATGTACGTATATGGTGACGTCTTATTTAATGAGCACCTTAAAGAACTCCATTTGAAAACTATGAATTTAATGGGATATTTATTTATGGTTTTATAATATATTTTCATAGAAAATACTATTTGAATTTTTCCATCATATCTTGTGAATGAAATCTTATCTATGTAAACCATGTGAATTTAAACCCCTGAAAATAATATAATGTGATGACATATGACCTTGGGTTGTAGAAATAGTTTTAGATATATCATGGATTTGTATGAACATATGTAAATATAGTCATAATAATATATACAATGGTCATAAAATAAATAAAACATAAAATATATCCAATGATGTAACTAATTAGTGATCAAAAAACTACATATAGAATAATCACGTTTTAATAAAAATATCTCACACATAAAATGATGGAAATAAAATGAATGTCATATATAAAATGATGATTTTAAACACGTTGAAATTCACATTAAATAATAATCTATCTATATATATGTTTAAAAATTATGATCCATTAATGTAAAATGATAATGAAAAATATATCAAAAATAATATATATATATATAATTATAATAGAGAAGGTTATTTCCCTTATTTGGTGTCATTTTTAATAAAATTTGTATTTCTTCTGAACAAAAGATGATATAAAACAAAAATTTTCTAAAATAGGAATGATTTTTAAAATATCATTATATCATGGCCCACATAGACAAGAAATAATAAATAATATATTCAAAAAAGGAAAAAATAAATCTTTAAATATTATTTTGAAAATTTAATTTTCAAAATTTAAAATCATTTCCCTATTACCTTATTAAAATCAATGATAATAAAACAACAATTGTAGATCTCCTTCATTGAGTTTAAGTATTTTTTCTCACATTAAGTGATTATTACTATGAATTATATATGTTCTTTTTTCCCTATATGGGATAATGGTCTCAATTTTTTAGTCCTGCTCCCTATTTAACACAAATATTTACTTTTTTTTTAAATAAAATTTTTGTGGGGACAATTAAACCTGATAAAATTCAACTGTTCTTGTTTTTTAATTCTATTCAATAGTAGACCCCATAATGGAATTTTTCATTTCTTAAAATTAATTAATATAATCTTCCTATCATACTACTATCCATAAATATTAATATATAAGGAAAACAATTATTCCTTGAGGTGTCCTATTCCAAAAAATGTATTCCATATTTTCATAAGGGACCAACTTCTTTGTATGAAAATTTGATCAACCATCCTTTATCAAAGAAAACATGATCTTTTAACATAATTTTGTAGAACATTGTGGAGGGAAAGATTATTTTATAATAATCGATAACATGATAGTGGTTAATATTCATCGAATCATCTTATATAGGGTAAAAAAAATTTGATAATGGAGGGAGAGGACAATGTTGGTGGTGGTTGCACTACGGTGTGAGGGAAGATGGTGACAACGCATTGTTATTTTATAATTATCTCAAATTTTAATTTTTATTATAAAATTATTGTTCAATAAGTATTTTACATATTTCTATATATATATATATATATTTATATACATCTATAACACATACACACATATATTAAATATCAATTTATAACCCAGTAATCAGGAATATTTATTCAATTATGTATACAACAACAATTTTTTTCAATATATGTATATATATGTATGTATACATGTATATATGTGTATAAATAATTTAAGTTACAAATTTTATTGTTCTTATTAAACTCATTTTAAATTACTACCGTAAAAAATTATATTACATCATATTATTATAATTTAATTTTTTATTCTTATAATTGTTAATAAATATTTAAATCAAATATATATATCATAAGATTTATTTAAAAATATAATTTTTTTGAAAATATGATATTATAATTAGTATGTTTTACTATTTTTTCTCTATTATAAATATATGTAACAACCCATTACTATTGTTCATTAATTTTTATCAATAGAGTTGACTAAAAATGATTAGATATCTTCATTGTTATTTTTATGGTCATCCAGCCATTTTTAAGGTTTTCAAGGCCTGTGGTTGGTGTGTGTAAGGTATGATCATAATTTGACGAAGTGCGAAACAAGGAAAAAAAGGGGTCACATGGTGGGTGCACGGTTAAACAATGTGTGTAGCCACATCGTGCATCCCTTAATGTGGCTCTATTTTGGGCATAAAATTAGGCACACAGTTAGTACTAATCGTGTTACCCACCAAGGAAACCATTCTTACACGAAATAAACACCTCGAAAACTATATTTAAAATTCCAATACTCTACTAGTTATCCCAAAACTCCTCCCACTTGAACATAATCTAATCCCTTGGATTTTTGGAACAATCTAGGGAAATTTTGGCTCTCCAATCGTCATTCCCTGGCATATCAAAGCGCAAATCAAAGTGGTTATCCTCTTTCAGTTATAAATTTTCTTATTGTTCTTGTATATCCCTTTTTCTATTGATTCATTCTTTCTAAAGGTCATGATGGCCTCTCATTTGATTTTATGTTATTTGATATATGCATAATTGTTTATCTTGGATCTATTATCTATTATTTCAATATCTATCTTCCATGATCTGGTGATTTCCATTGTAGGTGAAGCAAGTTAGATTTATTATTGTTGGATTTCAAATTATTCAAGTATTTGTTTATATGATCTTACAGAATATTGAAATTCATTGTTCTCAAATAAATTCATGGATGTTTTTTTGTCAATTTCCAACTTATATTCTATATAATTTATACATTAAATTACTAATAAATTATTCATTCACCAATTTTTCATTGAATTGATCATTCCATGAATTTAATGGATATGATATTGATATTTATCACCTTTTTGTTAATTATTTTGTGATGTGTTTGTTTTGGGATACTTTTAATGTGATTTAAATGGTTGTCTTTATAGAACTCAAGGATTTTCCTTGGGTTTTTATTTATAAAATTATCCTCCAGAATTGAATTAAATTAGATCAACTATTTGATGTTTTAATAAATGGTTTCAAATTCTTGACTTTATAAAATGATCCATAACCCTATTTTATTGATATAATGTTTGTTTTGAAATGTGTGTTATTGGGTTATTAGAAATAAGTTATTTATCATCATTGAAAGGGTGTTCAGACCCATGTTCTGAAATCTATTTAGTCCTATTAAAATTTAATACATCCATTAAACTAATTTTGAATTAATTGAAATAAATTGTTTTTCTAAAGACCATATTTGTATTAAAATGATTATTTGGAAAAATGGGGTATGGTTACCATTATTGAATGTTGAATTTATTTAAAATTATTTCAATTGGATTGATGATTCTTAACGGTCTGTCTCACACATTATAATGATTTTTTTAATATTCCCTTAATGTGTATTTGTTGATTTTCTTTACAACCCACTATTGAGTGTGGAAAAGGGATATTTTTCATTGATAGAATTGAGGGAAAGTGTGAGATATGATATTAGGTGCAATTACCATGTTTGATCAATATCCCCTTGTGATCCTAATAACTAAATTTACTCACATACCTCTTTTGTCTAGTCCTGAAAGCATAGATAGATAGATTGGATGACCAAGATAAATGTATCACTTGTGTAATCACACCCTTCTAGTGGATCCATATTGAAAGTGAAAGGATCAGGATATGGATATGAATTTTGGAATGTGTGTGTGCATGGAAATGGGTTTCACGATACCCATGAGATTATATGTATGCCCAAAATCTGGTTATGTTTTATTTATACTTTCCATTGTAAGGTGGACTAACTATCACACCTTGGTTGAACCCTAGGCATCTATATACTTAATATTTGAAATAAGATAGTATAGGATGTCACTTCTTTGTATTAGAGTTACTTGTTGTCATTAATTTATTATTATTATTCACCGTATCTATATTGTATTAAGTCTTCTGCTTTGTTCCATATCATGTTCATAATCTCATATTTTAATGATTATTTAACTATATCTTGAGAAATTGCTTTCAAATATTTTGACTAAAATATTTTATTTTTTAAATGGTTAAATGTTTCATTTCATAGGTTTAGTTTAATAAAAGATTAATAATTATTAAAAATATATTTTTGAATTAATCCTCATAAACTGTTATTTCTACTCATCATGTATCATATTTAAATTTATTTATGAAGTAATTTCATAATATATTTGGTGGAACCCTACAGAGATCATTATCTCACACCCTACATGTACCTTTTGGTGTTTATACCCCTTGATGACCATGTTTTATGTTTTTGTACTCTTATATTCTATTATGGGTTCATTCTTTGGTGACCAAGGATGGATGACTTTGGAAATTGTGATTTATCATGGACCACTAAGAGATGTGAGTTGGTTATTGCGTTTTCTAGTTTTATTTGTATATATTATTTATATTATATGTATATATCAATTGATATTAATTTTTTGATGATTCATAATTGTAATATGTTCTTTTAATAATTTTATGGAGAAGTTATTCCCAAATTTTATTTATTTATTCCCAGGTTCTTATCTATAGCCAGTGGTGATTGGGAATACTCTTCATGTTTGTGAGTAATGGTCTTGAATATCGATTTAGATGATATATTGTGTAGGTTTGTCACAAATAGTTTCATGAAATGTCTTTCCTTACAATTAGGTACTTCAATTTGATATGATTTTGTAATTAGGTGTGATTTATGATAAAAATGTGAATAAGAATGTGTTGGGACACATGAGGTAGTTTTTGAGTGGGTGAATGAACAACACCTGCTCATATTGTTACTTGAGTGACTAGGTATGTTGGTACTGGAGTGTTTCTTTTGAGTTTTTGGTATCCTGATTATAAATGATATTTTGATTACCAATTAGAATATCATTGATTTTCATAATCAATTATGATGTTTAGAACCACAATGAAAGGATGAAAAAAGTGACATCATGTTTTCATGGACTAGTAAACTATGAGGAATCGATGTGATTGATATGTAAATCCACTAATTCACAATTGCGGGCTGGGATTCTAGTTTACAATCCCATAAACCAAATACTTCTACATTTATAACATTGTTTTAAACCTGAAACCCAATATATTTTCATTCATGTTACATCAATTTTTAATTTCATATTAATTACTTTTATAATAAATTTTAATTTCGAATGAAATGTAAATAGTTTCATAATAAAAGTTTTTCTATGTTATATGAGAAACATTTTCTATTTCTGGACATGAGTTTTTATGAAATGATTGGTTTGGAAAACTAAAAATAAAATTCTATTATGTGATGTGATTAAAGAATGTTTTAAAAATATATTTTTGTCTATAATGGATTTAAATGGAAATGGTTTGGATAACTAGAAAATGGGATTTATTTTCTTTCAAATTGTGGAATGATTTAAAACTGTTTTTGAATTTTTTTAGAAGCTTTCATTGAATTATAACATGATTTATCATTTTTTAAGGAAATAGTATTGTTTTATAAATGGTAAAATATTTTGTCTTATGAAATCAATGATGTTTTTATTAAAGTGGTTTGTGAATTTGTTTAAAAAAATTTGATTTATTTTTGAGAGTTCATTAATTCTTGAGTGGATATGGATATTTTTATAATTTTATTAAATGTCCCCTAGAAATTCCATTAATAATGATAGAATGATGGTCTAACAGTCTGGTATTTTGAGTGGTTGTTCATGTTTCCGAGAAGTAGAATCTATTGTTAATATCTTTACATAGACTGCACATTGAATAGTGGATACAGGTATAATAAAGACTTTTAAACCAATGCTTAAATTCCTGGATTTTCATCCACCTTCTTATAATTCTGAAAAATATTTCTCTTGAGTAAGTACAATGGATTTAAAAATATGATGAGATCTATGACTTACTTATGAATAATGGATCTCAAAAGGTAAAGTCTATCATACGCTTATTTGAGGCACCTAGGGAGAAGTGGTTGGATGTTGTGATTACATCTAGTATGTATGAATTTATGTTTTTTAAATATTTTATTTCATTTTTCATTCTGTGGAAGTATCAAGAGAATCTAAAAAGGGGGAAATTTTATGAGCTCTTGGGTATTTCTCAAGATGAGCTATAAGTTCCAGAGAATGCCATGAAGTTCACATGTTTTGTATGTTTCATACACGACCTTTTCGGTAATTAATTCATTATGGTAATAAATTTTAGAATAGGTCTTAACCTAGACCTTGGTACCACCACACCTATGGTTTTTTTGATATCTTTTCCAGATATTCATAATAAGGCCCTTTCATTTAAGGAAGAGCTAGTGAAACAACAAAAATGGAAGAATTACCCGTTTGTGGTTGATAATAGAAAATAATCTCATGAGAAAAGGATGCATATCATCTTTTCCTGTGTGGGAACTTGTTTATCCAAAGAGGCTGTGTTCCAATGCACCAAATGATTTTTCTGGTTTGGATGATGAGGTGACATTAATAGGTTTTATATATTGGAAATGTAGAAATAGAAACATCATTAAATAATATAATCATATAACTGTAGGGAGGCATGTTCTTCATGATAACAGGGATCCATAAATAGACTATTGTCTAAGGATTATCAACCACATGAGTAAAATCCATTTTTAATATTTTATTTACCATATGTGGTTAATTTTAATCGAGCATATTTTTTATGACATCAGACTTGAAACTGTTTGATTTTTCATTCTTGTTTATTTTTTATTTTCGATATCATTTTATTTATGATCATTTTGGATGATATATTGTGTTCCAGGGTTTGGTTCATTTTTGTATTGCTAATGTAACAATTTGTTTCTTTTCTTGATACCTTATTTTTTGTTCCATGGTGTTCTTTGGTATTTACTTAAGGGGTAGAGAACAATTTTGATATATTGTATGATCTCCCTTTTGAGAGTGTAGTTCCCTACTATACACAGACCTTGATGATTGATCTCTTTCTAGTTATAATTGTTTAGACCATGAGAATGTACTTTTGTAACCAGTATCATGAGGATTTTTATAGTCCATTCACCCTATAGTGATGGCATTTTATTTAATGTTATCTTGAATCAATGATACTCAGTTTTGAAAATACAATTCATGTGTTATGTAGTTATCCATGGTATAAATACATGTTAGTTATTTACCGTTATTGTGGATGCGTAATCTTTTATGTCTCTCATTTGTTAGCAGTTGAAGTCTCTCCTGTGGGAGTATGGGAATTAATTTTATTATGTTAAAATATTTTGGTGAATCATTAAATGGTGGGTATCCATATACTAGTTATATAGTATTTTTTTAGTTTTTAGACAAGTTGTGCTCTTTCTTTGATGGGAATAGAGTTCTATGGGAGTTTTTATCCTTTAGGTTAGTCGCAATTTTTTATCGCAGTTCTTCCACCTTCCCCGATGAGTGTTGGATTTCTTCTTCTGTCATCATGTTATATCTTTTATACTGGATTATTTATGATGATATAAAATTATATGGTGGGGAAAATGTAACATATTGTTAAATATTATTATGTTTTTGCACCCATATATTTGAGTGCCCCATGATGGGATCTATTTGGGTGTTGTCTTTTGTGATTTTCTGCGATTTCATGATGGTTTCTAGGCTTGTGCATGGTTTACGAATGGAATGAGAATGGGTTGACAATGTTTGAAACATGGATAGAATGGGGTCAATTAGTCAGTGCATAGTTAAACTTAGTGTTCATCCAATCCTGGTAATCCTTCAAATGGCTCTGTTATTGGTTGATTATTAGGTGCATAATTAGTACTAACTATGCGACATACCTAAGAAACCATTCGTAAGTAAAATAAATTCCCAAAAAATTGAAATAAAAATCTTAAATCACCCATAATTAACCCTAACTCCACCCAGTAATGGAGTTTTTTGACTGATTTTGAGTCCTTGTATCATGGTCTTAACCTTGTTTTACTTATTTTTCACTAATTGAGGTAACAAATATTTACATTGGTTACTATTTAGAATAAAAAAATTGAATGGGACTATTTACCAAATTTAAACTTACATATTCAATGTATTGTTATAAATGTTAAATACTCAGTTTCTAGAAGTTTCAGGAATGATATTTAATATAAATTCGTAAAATGAAATGAAAATATGTTTTTAGAAAAATAATTATGTAAGAAAAATATATAACTTATATCCAAATCCTAAATATTTCGGATTCAAAATGAAATAAATAAATTATGAAAAATAATATATATATAATTTATCATTAAGAATAAATATAAAATTGAATGTTACATTTTACATACCTGATTTAATATAAATAAATTATAGTATTTGAATGATTTTAATTTATTATCAACCACTAAAAAGTCAATCATTTCAATGAAATACAAAAAAAATCACCCTTAGTTAAATTTTATATTCTGATTTCATAAAATAATATAATTTAATATAATAAAATTTCTAAATTTATCTAAAATGAATTATAATTTTCACCTACAAAATCAAGAATAAATAATTTTTAATGAAATTCATTTTGGAAGAATAAAATGACTTTATGTGAAAATGAGTAGTTATTTCCATTTAATTTTTCAATAAAAATATATTAAGAATAACTAATACACATATATATCATAATGCAGTTTATTCATAATCAAAATATCCAATTGAAAGGCTATGCTAAATATAAATATTGATATTTTTATAATACATCTCAATTAACTTTAACAATAATGTTTCATTTTAAGAATTCTATTAATAATGTTATTATTTTAAACTAAATCATTATGGTGAAACATTCTTCCATTCTTAAATAAATTATATCCTCACAATTTGGATATTATCTAAGTAATTTATTGATTGAAATTTGTTAATACCTAGTTTTAGAACCCATATATCATTAGTGGGATGAGGAAAAGAGAAATATGAAGGTAA
The DNA here is from genome assembly GCA_963277665.1 of Viscum album. NCBI lineage: Eukaryota > Viridiplantae > Streptophyta > Magnoliopsida > Santalales > Viscaceae > Viscum > Viscum album. The sequence goes on from OY728136.1 coordinate 1,371,429,055, forward strand.
TCTAGAATATCACATATTTATGTTTTCAAATAAGATAACATTAGTGGGATGCGAATATATTAAAATGAAGGAGAAAATAAATGTCCAAATAACAATGGACAGTGACAGATAACATGGTCATGAGATTGTTAGTTACTAAATAACCATAATTTATTTAGGGGTTGAAAGATCATCAATTCACTAAAATTATCATAATAAGATAACATTTTTTTGAAGATCATTATCATAGAGTTGAGGAATTAATTCCATATCATGATTGATTAAACATAATAATATATCTACCTAATTTATTTCTATTTTATAAGAATGCTTCCATCCTTTGGTTGTGCTTCAATCATTTTCACTTATATATCATCTGTTACTCCAATAAATGGATATTGAAGATAATTTTTTCATTCAAGAACCACTAAATATAACATTTAATAGAACATAAGTTCTATAAGATATCGAAAAAATAATTCCTTGTTTCATTAAATATATATACGAAATGAAATAGTTTTAACCCGTTATCAAATATACAACATTAATCTTGAAGACCTAAAAAATAACACCCAATGATCAACTTATTTCATTCAGTAAATAGTTATTATTATGACTTCTCCAAAATATTCCTGGCCAAATTCAATACGAAATCATCAATACAATTTCATCAAACATTTATTCCATGATATTATCTATCATTTTCTCCTGAAAACATAATGTAACTCAAAATGTCACATAAAAACATGTTAATACCTTGATCATATATTCTCTTAAGGTAAATTAATTTCCTAAATCACCATAAAAACATGATAAAACATATATTCCTCAAAAAATTAACACATTCCATATTCCAAAAAAAGAAACAAGTATTATCGGTTATATTCCATAAATTCAACCACACAATAAGCATAATCAATGTAGGCATAAATCAATTTTCTATAAAATCACCAACTAAGTTGGTAATCATCAATAAAATCACATTTACATTATCAATGTTAATCAATACATTATCTCAACTAAAAATTATTCTCTCAACATTGGGCCCATATTAATATATCCCTTTACTAAAGTCTTTTATTTTCAAAAAACCTGTTATTACAACTAAATAACATTTCTAGGTCATTATTACCATTAAATATACTATTGCAACTCCTTTAATAAAACAAACAAAAAAATAAATAGATGGTTTATTATTCATATAAAAAATACAATTTATAAAAATATTTATAAAATATAATTATAGAACATCAATAATAAAATACATAAATACATTCACCTAAATGATGGTAATAAAATTTTCCCTACATTGTTTTAGGATTTTACCATTAAAAGATATCATGCACATGGATAATGCCTAAATTCACCATTTTTTATATAAAAAACTAAAAAATAATCCCTTTGATTAATTTTATTTCCATACAGCTTACTCATCATTCTACCTCTTATGTTACATACTGAATGTATTATATTCTAAACATAAAACATTTTCATTTTTCATTGATTCCTTCTCCTGGGTGTCTCTTTCTACATTTATAACGTTAGATAAATTGATCATTCTTTTTTCTATAGTCTCCACAATCATGCTCTAAGTGAAATATATTCCTCTATTCATTGGTGGGTCCAAGAGTTGGTTAATGAATAGTTTTATAATCATATACATTGATTAATGATTTGGTATAACAATAATATCTTTCACATTATCCGTAATCCTATTTGTAATATCCAAATAAAGATGCTTTTCTAGGAATACCATAGTACATTTTTTACCATAACATCTGATTTTTTCCAATACATAAGATTATCCTAAGGTTTATCAACAATTTTTTCTCATCATATCTTCCCAAGTTATCTAATCCATTCACAGAAAAAAAATATACATCCCTTAATTTTCACACATAAATATCACATCATATTTGAAGAATTTCGGATACATGACATTATGATCCCTACCAGAATCACAATGTTATTGAATATTAGAAAAATTATATATATATATAAAACGAATTCATAAAATATCTACATCATCTCCAGTATAATTCATCATAACTATATTTCATTACAGACACATCATAGATAATTTTTTTCATCAAATCATGGTGAAATGAAGTCATGATAAAGGGATATTTCATATTTATAGTAATGATAGACAAGGGATATATCAATACTAATTTATATTTTTCATGAGCATAATGGGTATTGGAATATGTGTGTAACCTCTGAAAAACATACCATGAATCCCTTAGATCATAAACATGACCCATAGAATAAAGCATGATAGTTTATAAGAAATTAATCAAAAAGGGATCAAATAACCTTATCCATGATATCATTACATCAGAAAAATATCATGTCATAAAGTAGTGGAATATACTATAGCATAACAATACTCATAGAAATATTATGTAAAAATCACCAACCAATACATTCATAACATGTTAGGATTAGTATAACTGCCAATGTACATCTCTTAGGATATGGATTACATCCCATGTACCATCTTCTAGGCACATTATATCCTCATGATAATAAAATTTCAAGCATAGGATAACATCTAGTGTAACCTATTAGCATAGAGAATATTATTCATTAACCAATGCATTATAGGTAAAAATAATTCATAGACCAATCATCATATTTTTCAAAATCCAATCATATATATGCCACATGATCATAAACATATTTATCATAACATAAACCATGGAAAACAAAATGGGTTTCACTGATATTTTATCATAATATCCAGCAAACATCTTGAGAAAGAATAAATATGGTAAAATTTCATTGTATCCCTATTAAATAAAAAGTAACATCATGGTATGTTATCATTAATATAAATATCTTATATTTTATAAAAACATTCCAGATTAATGTACAATGATAAATGTTATTTTGTTAACTACTTTGTATCTAATATAATAAATACCAATATTACTATGAGATAATTTTTTAATACAGTAATGTTTTTTTGTTTATTATATTTGTATCATTTCTGTGATGGAATAAAATATATATATAAATGTGTATATATGAAATTGGTTCATTCCCATCAAATAATTTAATATAAATAACATGGTTACTAGTTTTTTTAAATAAAATGTTTGAATTCAAAAATATTTAAACATGGTTTTGGATATTTTTTTTGGGAATTGGTTTTCAGTGGAAAATGAGTCTCTGAAATTTAGTTTGTTAGTCACATGATAAGTGATCTTAAAACGTTATTGTGATTAGTTTTCAAAGAAAATTTGTTTGTTGGATAGGGGTTTGAAATTACATTATCTTGAGATATCATGTGCCCATGAATCATATGAATGATGAATTGTTATTTTTGACTCGATTTTCGATGTCAATTTTACTGGACCCATATTATAACACCCGGTGGTGACTTGGTGCATGGGAAAAATTTTTAATCAAGATTTTGGGTTTCCCATGTGGACCCATTTTGATGGGAAATTCATTAGGGTTGGTGGAATTGACTAAAAATGGGAGGGTCTTATAAATTTCATGGGTGCATGATTTCAAGGGACAAGTTTACGGGTTGATAGATGGGTTAAAGTATAAAAGAAAAAAATATAAAATAAATATTTCTTTGATTGAGTTATTTTTTAGAAAATATAAAAAATATTACAATTAATATTTTTTTCTCAATTTATATAATATTTTTGATAACATTTTAAATTTATGTAGTTTCTTTGAGAAGAATCGGGGAAATATATATGGACATGATTACTCACATCTTTGATGTGAATCATATTTCACATGATGCTATATGAAAGATTTCAAAAAATGTGTGAGATTCATTTTGTGGATGTGAATGAGGCTTGTGGTATAGTAGAGAGTAGTGGATTGATTTTTCAGGTCCTTTATTTTTATTTTTGTTCTCTATCTTGACCATATCGATATTACAAAGACTTTTTTTATTGAAATCAAGTTTCATAATCTATTGAACCAATTGTTCATGTTTTATAAATATCATTAAGTCTATATGTTTTACGTAGTTCCTCATGTGTTAAATGTGGATTTCATCATGTTATTGATATTTTAATTTTTTGAGACAATTCTAATGATGAAAAAGAATTAATGTTATATCTTATTATTGGCATGAGTGAGTTTGGATAGGGATAAATATTACATATGGTATCAAAATTAATTTTGATACTGGGATTAGTCAAGCATAGTTAGGAATATTAATATATGATGTGTTGGAACTCGGTATTAATTCAATAAAAAATTATTAGCAATTTATTTATAGTGAATCCTATATTACCGTGAGTGTTTAGGGAGTGAAAGTTATTGTTTGGCCTATATTCTATTAGGTTATTTTTATTTTTTATTAATGAGTTGTATTGGACATTAAGGGATAAGAATGATTCAAGTAACATGTATCATACAATGTTCCATACATGGAATTTTTAATCCTGTTCATTATTACATCTTCTTTTTGACATGTTTCATTGAGAATATATATGACTATTTTATGAATTTTGTAATATCAAAGGATAAATTTTACTATCAAAATAGAATATGATTATTAATATTACATGGATTAATAATAAAAAATGACTAAAAAATATAGATAATAACTCATTTTGAATATATAAAATATTTTTAGTATATATAGGTAGTTGATTTTCTATTCAATTAGTTTTGGTTTCCTTAAAACAAGAAGTCCATGAGAATGATTAAACTATCCCTAAATGATTGCATAACTTTTGTTAAATGATTTTTTTGATGGTTATTTAATCGATCATATGTTGGTGATTCACATTACAACGTGTTTCATGATTTAATTAAAATGGAATAAATTTATATAATGTAATTTAATTTTAAATATTGAAATATGTAATTGGATTCAGGGGTGATAGAAACATGTTTTGAATAATTTGGTTTTTTTGTGTCTAGATTCCTTAAAAATTAAGGAGTTTTCCAAAAAATAATAATGATTTTAATATTTATGTAACCTAATGATTATGAATTAAAAATGTGATGTATGATCAATTAAAATGTTAGAATGGTTTTATACAAAGGATTTAATATTAATTTAGTGTTTGAATTATTTTATTTTTTAATGAAAATGTTTTTTTAGAGGAAACTGTTGTTAATATTTTTCCCAGGTGTTTACTCTAAAACCTATAAGGCCTTATATTTTTAATTTATTTTGGGATAATCCCCCTTTTACCAGTTGAGGGGGGACCCTTCCATGACTTGTAGGGACTTGTAAAATGTCCCTTGCATGACCCAAAGTCCTAGAGGAACAATTACTAATAAATGAACAAAGGTCCCAACCAAACTACACTTGAAAAACCCTCCCTAGAATCCTCATCATTAAAGGTTCCAAGTCCTCATCTCGCATTACTGATCAGAAAACATTTCCCCATGCATAGTTGCATAACGTCTGTTATCGATTTTGATTGTTGTACCCTCTCGTTATTCTAATTGGGTAAGCTCTACTTTGTTGGCTACAACTTTTTTTGTATCCTTTTCTGGGACATGTTTTTTGTGGTCTTCCTTTGATGCTCCATAGACAATGTGTCTCAAAAGCCCATGAATCTAAGGTATGAGGTGGCTTAAAGTTTTTGTGGATGGAATTCATTGGGTGGAATCAAGGCCCTTTGTCCCATAATCCAAAATTGATGCCCTGAAGAAACAAATGGGTGAATAGTTTTTCATTATATAGTACAATTATTGTACCTCTATAGTACTAATATTGTTAATGTTTACTATCTGTGTAAATGTGGATACATAAAGAACTAGTTCATAAAGTGTCTTCATTATATTCCATGTTATTCTTCCAAAATAGAAAACTACATAGACACATCATACATAAACATTTCTTTTGTATCCAATGGAAAATAAAACATAATAATGGGAGAGCTCATATACTCAATAAAGTTAAAAATTGGAGATATCAATGAACCTTTAAACATATCCTAAAAATATAGGTTATTATTACCTAATATTGACATTTTAAAATAATTCCCATGATTTATTAGATTATAAAAATGAGTCATTAAATTGACATCGATAGTTCATAAGACATGAATCATATATGGATCAAACAATACAAGCATGAGAACATATCATTGGCATGAGATCACTTCATAAAAGCATGGTATAATGTGTGGAATAATCGTAACCATTGAAATCATATTTCAAGGCTACCCACCGAGTCATTATTTCCATGTTAGGCTTTAGATAACCACCCTTGTACTAGTTTTAGGCATTAGATAACCTCAAGTGTATCCACATTTAGTATTGGGATAACCGAAATTATAACCTTTAATCTCATGAATCAATAATAATTACCAGAAGATTTATAGGGATATGTAATTCCTTGTTCACCCATCACATAATCATAAACCCATTCATATGTATTCCTTAAAATCATAAAAGTATTCATCATAACTTAACCAATAGAAATGAAATTGGGTTTTAAATATATTTCCACATCATAACAAAAAACCATCGATAGAATGAATAAAGATTTCTTAATTGGATCATATCTAGTTTTTCATAAGTAAAATCATGGGAAGATATAATATATGACAACATCCATTAAAATATCATAAGACTATTTGTTGAGAAAAATTTTATTTTCTTTTTCAAATGGCATATTAAAACCATGAATTTTCCCAAATAATAAGGATAAAATACATGAAAATAAACTTTTAATTGTAAAATGGGTTCTTCAAGTAAATGACGACTCATGATGGGGTGTAATTACATTCATGTTTTATATGTTAAATTGAGAACTCATTTCACAAAATTGGTTATAAATTTAAAATTTCATCATTTAAAAAATGATATGAAGATTTTTTTAAAACATATATTTTTAAAATGTGGTTAAAAATGACAATCAAAAGTAAATGGATAAAAATAATTCTTTAATATATTTATATAGAACTTTTACATTGATGAAAAATGATTTTTTAATAAAAATATTGATAATGATGAATTTTCCATAAAAACATTTTTTCTGTTTCATTAAAACTTAATGGGAGGATATCAAAAGGAAAAAATATATTATCTAGAAATAACCAAGTGAGAAGGAAATTATTTATATTTTTCTGAGGTATATCATGAAATTTCATTAATTTAATCTTAATCATAAACATTCTGGTTAGAAGAAGAGATTGTAACGTTAAACCATTACCTCAAGTGCCACTTGAAATGAAAGCATTGTAACCTCCTATACGAAATAATTAAAATTAATATTACTCAATACCTGTCAGGACCCGCCTTCACCAAAAGGAGGGAAGGGTCAGCAGATCGTCAGGCCCTACTTTATTTAAGTTGAAGGAGAGATAATGACCCCCAAGACCCGCCTTCAATAGTTCTCGGAGTGGTGACTAGCACCAAGGGTATAGAAATTTCTCACAAATGGAAGGCATTACCCCTTTTTGTTCTATAAGAATGAGAGATGAGATGATGACACTCAATAACACCAAGGTAAAAGGAAAGTAAAGACAAAAATATTCCATTCACACATGCATGTTCCAAAAGTAAATCCGCAAGTACAAAAGGCGACTACAAGGTAAGTACCAAAGAGGAAAAGAAAAACAAAAACTGCAACTGCTCCAATGGTCTGAGCTAGTAAGGTCCTGCGTGATCCCGAAGTCCTCCTGGAAACATGAATGAGGTTTTATATACGTAGGGTGAGCCTAAAATTACACTCAGTAGGGAAAACCAAAGACTCTCCTGCACAAGTGGGGGAACTTACTAAAGTCCCGTGAGAAAAAGAGTAAACCAAACACCTATCAAGGTAAACTATCCACCCAAGGCCTCACCAAGGCACACTCCCCAAATAACACAAGTCAAGTAATATATATATTAAGAGAACATCGATGTTTTGGTACCCCACTCCACTTTCCCACTGGTTATTAATACTTCCTACGCATCGGACCAATCCCACCATTCTCACCGCAGTCCCACTGCCACACCAGCCCGCACACACCTGGGCCACAACCACATGCAGTCCCACTGCCGAAATCCCGCCTGCACACACCTGGGCCTCAACCGCACGCAGTCCCACTGCTGAATCCCGCCCACACACACCTGGGCCACAACTGTCATATGTAACCATGCCTGCAAACACCTAGGCCAGAACAACCACCACCACGCCCGAAGACACCTGGGCTAAAGGATCCACTGCCACGCCCGAAGACACCTGGGGATAATCTCGAAAACACTTTGGAAACCACCTGCCGCACACACCTGGCCAACCACCACACTACCCCCGCCCGAAGGTTCATGGGATAATAATGGACCTCAGGCCATCACAGCCTGCCTGATGATACTTGGGATATCTGGGAAAGGGAGCAGAAAAGGAGGTAATAACCAGCCACTATGAATAGTGTTGGGAAAAACACCCCCCACCATGAAATGGGGGTGTTCGACACTAAGTGCTCAACTTGGGTGGGGATAGAATAAGAAACACAAAGCTACAAGTATAGATATATAGGTAACAAGCACTCACCCAAGCTAGGTTTTTTTTCAGACAGCCTACAGATCACAACATCACTCAAGTCCGAGTCATGACTCACGCTAACAACCCATTTATCCCCTTTCATATTTCATGTTCAGTAAAAATGTTTATGTTTAAGCACTACTGGGCAACTAGTAGGCATAGGCATAAGTCCAGGAAAGTAAATAGTCAAACATCAACCAAAACGCCCACACCCGGTTCTCAACAATAGAGGATTCTACACCAATTCAGGATATAAACAAGTATCCACCCGGTCTTAAAACTCACAACCACCGAATCCATACCAACAGAAGATCCCATCCCCCAAATTCACACAACCACCGAGAGTATAAAATAACAAGGGATCTCATCCCCTCCCACATCTCCAGCAATCAGCCCGAAAGGAAAACAACCAACTACCACCACCAACACAAGTCAGGGATTTTTAGATTTAAACGACTTAACACACTCCATGATTCAAATTTCGTGTGTTCTAACTAGGAGTTATCAAAGAATGGTTGATCCTGGTGATTTCAATTTATTCATCTTGATATACATGATTAACCAATTCACTTTTCACAGCAGGAGTTTACAACCACAAACAAGCCATTTAAAACATCAGTAGGGTTCATTAGTGCACAAACAACGACCACCAACGACCACGATTTTCAGGAGGCATAAGACAGCACAAATCAACAATATGGTCATAGAAGAAACAACATCAAAATATAAGACATCATCAAAAAATAGAGCCCCCCCCCCTCTTTCTTTATATAATTTGTTCATTATCTTTATTATGTTCGGCCCAACCAGTTCTACAGAACAAAAGCACTCCCACCCTGCATAATACACAAAAGAGATAGGAGAATGAGAAATTCCCTACTTGTTGATAGATGATCGACGTTTAGGACGGGGACGAGGAACTTTACGGATAACTATGCGCCCGATGCACCAGAAGTTGTTTGTGAAAATCCACGATCGAGGAAAGGAGAAACCACGGCTAACCCTTACTTTATAAGAGTCGAGGATAGTTGAGGTGTAAACATGAAACCGCGTAAGGCACAGGGGTCATGGGTTGACCATGCAGCTCCACTCGTCACAGAAGGGGGTCGGGTGGTTTAAGCCAACTCATGATTTTATTAAGTATTTAATTTAAAACTCTTATGTACGATACGGGTCTTTAAAACACGCTCAAACAGGTCAAAATAGGGTTTAAAACCCTATTTTCACAAAAGGTAGCGCTACTGGAAACTACTTGACAAGGTCGGGTGATGCTGATTGGTCTCCCGGATCGGTATCACCGATCGGTCTCACCAGTCGGTCGCGCCGATCAGTCTCACCGAGACGCCACTCCTTTAGGACCCGAATTTTTGCAAAGGGAAGGACCAAGAGATTCTGAGTCATCACATCAGATACCTCTCAAACTATTCTCGTCCTTGAGAATTTAACCAACCCATAAGGGAAGGGCGGGTCCGAAAAACCACCCTGAAAGATACCTCTAAAGAGTGAACCTCATTGTTAACTAAGAACACCTTCATGTCACGAACCAAGCAACATACCATGCCAAACTGTCCGGGCATGTGGGTTCGGGAGTCTTCTCCCCCATGTCAAGATATTATCTGCTTTGGGCGGCACTGACTCGCCCGCACGAGTTTAATCGCATCCACATTAATGTGTCTTGATTAGGGGTCGGGTTCTCTCCTTTCCCATAGTCGGGGCTTTTTACACACAAACAGAGGAAAGAAAACCAGCAAATTTCATATCCAAAAGACAAAACATTCTACCACAACAGGTACAATAAGGAAAAAAACTCAAAACAACTCCGGGTATTGGGTACGCATCTGTGCTTCCCTCGCCCACGTACTCTCCTCAAGCCAACCATGTCTCCACAACACACTAACCAAGGGGATGGTTCACCCGCGAAGCACCTTTTCTTTGCGATCCTCAATCACCACTGGTCTCTCCACAAAGGTCACGTCGTCCTCGATGTCCATCTCACCCCAATCAAGGACGAGTGAATCGTCGTGCAGATACCGACGGAGCTGGGACACATGAAAGACATCATGTATCCTTAGTAGTGGCGGTGGGAAATGCTAGCTGGAAAGCCACTTCACCGACCCGCCGCAACACATGGAAGGGTTCGATGAACCTAGGGGAAAGCTTACTCCCCTTGCCGAACCTCCACTGCCCACGCCGAGGGGAGACCATCAAGAACACATGGTCCCCAACCTCAAACTCCAAGGGCCTCCTCCTGGTATCAGAATATGACTTCTGTCGGTCCTGGGCCGCCTTCATCCTTTCCCGTATGAGCTGAACCTTCTCTGTCGTGTTCTGCACCACCTCTGGACCATGGATGCCTGCCTCTCTTACTTCGGTCCAACACACAGGCGAATGGCATGACCTCCCTTAAAAAGCTTCAAACGGGGACATGCCAATTGTAGAGTGGTAGCTATTATTTTAGGAAAACTCTACCAGAGGCATGTATTGCAACCATGATCCTCCTGAGTCCAGAACACATGCTCGCAGCATATCCTCCAAGGTCTGGATGGTGCGCTCTGTTTGTCCATCTGTCTGGGGATGGAAAGCAGTGCTAAGGCGTAATTGGATGCCAAACGCATGCTGAAATCCTATCCAGACTCGCGAGGTAAACCGTGCATCCCTATCTGAGGCTATAGACCTCGGAAATCCATGCAACCTCACCTCCTCATCCATGTTATTTCGTGCCAAAGCGTCCATAGTACTCACTCCCGGATCGCCATAAAGTGAGCCGATTTCGTCAACCTGTCCACTACCACCCAGATGGCGTCGTATCCCCCTTGGGCCTTGGGTAGTCCTGTGACGAAATCCATTGATATGTCATCCCACATCCACTCGGGGACATCTAGGGGCTGTAGTAGGATGCTTGGAACTCGGTGTTCAGCCTTCACTTGCTGACATAGTAGGCACTTGGCCACAAAATCTGCCACCGCTCACTTAACTCCGGGCCACCAAAACTGCTTCTTCAACCACTGGCACATCGTGGAAACTCCAGGCTGTACCGCCAGGGGTGAGTTGTGGAACTCAATGAGAACCTTGTCATGCATCGCCTCCGGGACAAACAACATTTTCTGGAAAAGCATCTGGTTCTGACCATCCTCTGTCCATCCCTCCGGAGCATTGCCCTGGTAAACATGGTCACGCATCACTTCACACTCTAGGTCTCCCCACTGAGACTCCTCAACTTGCTGAAACAGGGATGACTGCACTTTCATCTTATATAGGAAGCCTCTGCCGCTATCCATCTTCGCATCCAGGTGTAAGGTGGCCAACTCCTCCATTGCTTTCCAGGCGTCTGCCGACTCTCGGACCGCATCCTTCGGTGTCCTCCTACTCAAGGAATCAGCCACCACATTGCTCTTGCCTTCAGTATTAGAGATCTCAAAGTCCTAATCCTGGAGGAACTCCACCCATCTCCGCTGTCGCATGTTTAAGTCCCGCTGGGAGAAGATATACCTCATGCTTTTGGGATCTGTGAAGACCACAAATCGTTCCCTGATGAGGTAGTGCCTCCATAACATTAGCGCAAAAAACGACCACTGCAAGCTCCAGGTCGTGGGTGGCGTAATTACGCTCATGGGGGCGTCGCTGCCTGGACCCATAAGAGATCACACCTTGTCGCTGCATCAACACGCATCCCAGGCCCTGTCATGAAGCATCACAGAAAACCTCATAAGCCTCCCCTTCTTCTGGTAATCTCAGCACTGGGGCGCTGACCAACTTCTCATTCAGATAGCTGAAGGCTGACTGGCACTGCTCACTCCATACGAATTCCTGGTCCTTCTTGGTCAGAGCAATCAAAGGGGCTGCCACTTGGGAGAAGTTGGGTACGAATATCCAGTAGTAACCCACCAGCCCGAGGAAACATCGGACTTCCGCCACATTCTTGGGTGCTTCCCACGAAGCAATCGCCTCAACTTTTGATGGGTCCACCGCTACCCCCTGCTCGGACACTACGTGCCCGAGGAAGTGCACTTCTTGTGCCCAGAACTTGCATTTTGACAACATCCCATAGAGCTGGTACTGTTAGAGGACCTACAAAACTGTCCTCAGGTGCTCTGCATGGTCCTCCTCTGATCTAGAGTAGACCAGGATGTCGTCGATGAACACAACCACGAACCGATCCAGGTACTCCCGGAAGATGGAGTTCATAATCCCCATGAACACAGCCGGGGCATTCGTAACACTGAAGGGCATGACTACGAAATCGAAGTGTCCATACCTGCACCTGAATGTTGTCTTTGAGATGTCGCACTCTTTCACCCTCGGCTGGTGGTACCCAGACCATAGGTCGATCTTCAAGAACCATCCTGCCCCCTTCAGCTGGTCGAAAAGATCTTCTATTTTCGGAAGAGGGTAGCGATTCTTGATCGTTACCAGATTCAGCCTCCTGTAGTACATGGACAACCTAAGACCACCATATGCCTTCTTTGCAAACAAGACCAGAGCACCCCACGGTGACGCAATCGGAGGAACATAACCCCTCTTCATCAGATCATCAATTTTTATCCACAACTCCCGTAGCTCTGAAGGTGCCATCCGGTAAGGAGTCATCGAGATTGGACGAGCGTCGGGCTGCAGGTATATCCCGAACTCGATATCACGTCGAGGGGGTAGAGTCATCACCTCCTTAGGAAAGATGTACATATACTCACAGATGATCCCTGGAACTTCCACCATTTCAGCATCTACTGATTCCACTGTCATCTCGATCAACAAGGATAGGAGAGGTTCCTCTCTCCTGTTTCCCTTCAGACTGCTCCGCTCGCTGGTGAATGTAACATGCTGGCTGTCCAAATCTGAGAACAGCACCCTTCTTCGAAAACAGTCGATGATGGCGCACACAGAAAATAACCAGTCGATGCCTAGGATGACATCGTATGGCTGAATCTGTACCAGAAGAAGATCCCTAACCGACTGATGTGGCCCTATCATCAGTCTACATCCCCGAAAAACAAACAACAAGTCGGTCTGACCTCCAACCGGTGTGCTCAACACCAGGGGTACTGGAAGTCCCTCGGCATCTAGACCCAAGGCATGGGCTATACTGGGTGCAACAAAGGAGTGAAAAGCTCCAGTATTGAACAAAGCATAAGCAAGAGTGCTAAACAGACTGATCGTACCTTGAACAACCTCTGGCCCTACTGGAACTGCCGCCTCTACGGCGTGTAACAATCCACGCCCAGCTCCCCTGCCCCTCGGCTGTCAGCCACCTCCCCGACCATGCCCTGGTTGAGGTCCCTATGGAGCACCCTGAGGCCGGCCTCCTCCTCCTACATCTACCCTCGGAGGAGCGGGAGCTCGCTCTCCCTGCTGCTGCTGCTAGAAAGGTCTGACCGGAAGCTGCTGTTGGGGCGGGTGCTAGGGATGACTGCCACTGATGTACTGCACCCGGTCGGGGAACTGACTCCAGAGATTCCCATGGCTCCCATAGATGAAGCACTGCGGTCCCGGTCCCAATGCCAAAGGGAGAGGGTCGGGGGATCTAAACTGAAACTGTTGCGGTCTTCTCCCTACGGGTCGGAACCTAGAGGGTCCTGACACTGGAGGCCTGGTGCTAATGGCCTTCCCCTTTGATGGTCCCAGCTGGATCCCCTCTCATGACACTCCTCGAAGAGCGTGCATCCTCTCCACCACTTCGGCCTTCTTATGGACCTCCAAGTACATCAGCAGGGTAAAGGGGGTAACAGCATACTGGAGGGAGGGTCGGAGTGCCTCCTCTAAACGTCTTGCCCGAGACTCCTCGTCGGGAAAGAGGTCTGGAGAAAAACGTAGGAGGTCCTTGAACTTGATGCCTAGCTCCCTCACGGATATACCCCCTACTAGAGGGAGAGTAGTTCCTACCTCTTTTCTTCCTTCATCGTCGAGGAGTGGAATTCCACCCGGAACTCCCTCTGAAAATCCACACAAGCCACCTCAGACTCTCTCTGCTCCACCAGGTAAAGTGTCCACCACTGACGTGCCGCTCCCCGCATCTAGCTAACAGCCAGAGGAACCCAGTACTCAGTCGGGGCCCAAATCAGGTTGAAGGATATAACTAGCTCTTCTAGGTAGCCTTCCATCTTCATATCGGAGGTGCTGCCCTCATAATTCTCGAGGGCCTGTCGCTGGAAGGCTTGAAGAGTCTTCTTCCACTGGTCGTCCTCTTCCTCTCGATCAGCTCTCTGTCGATCGACCAAAGTAGTCTTCAGAGCCTCGATTGCCTGTACCACACGTGGTCACCTTCCAGGTTCCATAGCTGCAAGGTAAACAAGGAATGCCTAAGCCCAAGTAGTGCAGAATATCGTTCTTAAAACTTCTTAAAATTTAATTTATCCATAATTCCCAATACATCCCAGAAACACAAGAACACAAGTCATTATGATGCATGTACCTTTCCTAGGGTCTCTACCCTGCAATCGGTGTGGCCTTACTTGGTTTTTCGGTATGTCCAGAGTCCTTGAATCGGATCACGGGGGGCCCTAAAATCCCGTGTCCAAACCGGTCTTCCCTAGCCTAATTCACTTGCCAAGGTCACCTAACACTGTTTCCTTTCCATCCCATGCAATCCTCACTGTGCCTAACTCCAGACTGCATCCTATCTCTAAACCATCACCTTTGATACCATTCTGTCACGACCCGCCTTCACCAAAAGGAGGGAAGGGTTAGCAGATTGCCAGGCCCTTCCTTCATTAAGTTGAAGGAGAGATAATGACCCCCGAGACCCGCCTTCAATAGGTCCCGGAGTGGCGACTAGAACCAAATGTATAGAAATTTCTCAAAAATGGAAGGCATTACCCCTTTTTGTTTTATAAGATCGAGAGATGAGATGATGAAAATAACCAACACCAATGTAAAAGGAAAGTAAAGAAAAAAAATAAACCATTCCCACATGCATGTTCCAAAAGTAAAGCCCAAGTACCAAAGTTGACTACAAGGTAAGTACCAAAGAGGAAATGAAAAACAACAACTGCAACTGCTCCAATGATCTGAGCTAGTAAGGTCCTGCGTGATCCCTGATGTCCTCCTGGAAACCTGAAAACAGTTTTATATACGTAGGGTGAGCATACAAGTACACTTAATAGGGAAAACCAAAGACTCTCATGCACAAGTGGGGGAACATACTAAAGTCCCATGAGAAAAGGAGTAAACCAAACACCTATCAAGGTAAACTATCCACCCTAGGACTCACCAAGGCACACTCCCCAAATAACCCAAGTCAAGTAATATATATATTAAGATCACATCGATGTTTGGGTACCCCGTGCCACTTTCCCACTAGTTATTGAGACATACTACACATCGGACCAACCCCGCCATTCTCACCGCAGTCCCACTACTACACCGGCCTGCACACTCCTGGGCCACAACCACACGCCGTCCCACGGCCGAAATCCCGCCCGCACACACCTGGGCCTCAACCGCATGCAATCCCACTGCTGAATCCCGCCCGCACACACCTCGGCCACAACTGTCACATGTAACCACGCCTACAAACACCTACGCCAGAACAACCACCACCACGCCCGAAGACACCTGGGCTAAAGGATCCACTGCCATGCCCGAAGACACCTGGGCCTCATCCCGAAGACACTTGGGAAACCACCTGCCGCACACAACTTGACAACCACCAAACTACCCCGCCCAAAGATTCATGGGTTAATAATGGACCTCAGGCCATCACAGTCTACCCAAAGATACTTGGGCTATCCGGGAAAGGGAGCAGAAAAGGAGCTAATAACCAGCCACTATGAATAGTGTTGGGAAAAACACCATCCCCCATGAAATGGGTGTGTTCGGCACTAAATTATCAACTTGGGTGGGACGCGAATAAGAAACACAAAGCTACAAGTATAGATATATAGGTAACAAGCACTCACCCAAGATAGTTTTTTCTTCAAACAGCCTACAGATCACAACAGCACTCAATTCCAAGTCACGACTCACGCTAACAACCCATTTGTACCCTTTCTTATTTCACGTTCAGTAATAATTTTTATTTTTAAGCACTGCTGGGAAACTAGTAGGCATAGGCATAAGTACAGGAAAGTAAACAGTCAAACATCAACCAAAACGCCCACACCCGGTTCTCAACAATAGAGGATTCCACCACAATTCGTGATATAAACAAGTATCCACCCAGTATTAAAACTCACAACCACTGAATCCATACCAATAGGAGATCCCATCCCCCAAATTCACACAACCACCGAGAGTATAAAAGTTCAGGGGATCCCATCCCCTCCCACATCTCCAGCAATCAGTCCGAAAGGAAAACAACCAACTACCACCACCAACACAACTCAGGTATTTTCAGATTTAAACGACTTAACACACTCCATGATTCAAATTCCATGTGTTCTAATCGGGAGTTATCACAGAAGGGTTGATCCTGGTGCTTTCAATTTATTCATCCGGATATACGTGATTAACTAATTCACTTTTCACAGCAGGAGTTTACAACCACAAACAAGCCATTTAAAACATCAGCAGGGTTCATTAGTGCACAAACAATGACCACCAATGACCTCGATTTTCAGGAGGCATTAGCCAGCACAACTCAACAAGATTGTCATAGAAGAAACAACATGAAAATATAAGACAGCATCAACAAACACAGCCCCCCCCCTCATTCTTTATATAATTCGTTCATTATCTTTATTAAGTTCGGTCCAACCAATTCTACAGAACAGAATCATGCCCACCCCGCATGATACACAAAAGAGAGAGGCGAATGATAAATTCCCTACTTTTTGATAAATGATTGACGTTTAGGCTAGGGGCGCGGGACTTTACGGATAACGATGCGCCCGGTGCACCAGAATCTGTTTGTGAAAATCCACGATCGAGGAAAGGAGAAACCACGGCTAACCCTTAGTTTATAAGAGTCGGGGACAGTTGAGGTGTAAATGCGAAACTGCGTAAGGCGCGTGGGTCGTGGGTTGACCACGCCGCTCCACTCGTCACAAAATGGGGTCGGGTGGTTTAATCCTACTCATGAATTGATTAAGTATTTAATTTAAAACACTTATGTACGTTACGGGTCTTTAAAACACGCTCAAACATGTCAAAATAGGGTTTAAAAACCTATTTGCGCCAAAGGGAGTGCTACTGGAAACAACTTGACCAGGCCTGGTGACGCCGATCGGTGTCACCGATCGGTCGCGCTGATCAGTCTCATCGATCAGTCTCCCCGATTGGTCTCACTGATCGGTCTCACCGATCAGTCGCACCGATCAGTCTCACCGATCAGTCACGCCGATCAGTCTCACCGAGACGCCACTCCTTTAGGACTCGGATTTTGGCAATGGGAAGGACCAAGAGAGTCTGGGTCATCACAATACCCAAATCATTTACATAAATATAATTTAATAAATTATATACTCATTAAATTTCAGTAATCATTTATTAATAATTCATTATTAATCTCATTTTTTCTAGGTGTTATTTGTTTCATTTTTCAGATGAATTTAAATTCTGTATTTTCTAGTACGTATAATTTGATAATTGTTCCATCATCCCCATAATTTTTTTCATGTTAAAATATAATATATATTAATTATGTATATATTTTTCATCATGATGTAAAGGAATATAGATAAACATAGATAAAATAGTTCAGGGAGACTATAGGCCTTGCCTACAGGTGAATGGAATTTTAACTTTTTGAAAGATGGATTGAAAGAATGGAAAATAATAATTGACCATTATAAAATTATTATTATATCAAATATATAAAATATAATTATTAAATATATCCTTATTACAATCCATGTATTAAAAGAAACTAAAGGATCGGGTAACACCCAAACTTCCACGAAATGCTTCTATGTGAATAATATAATAGCATGTGTTGTACGCAACTTCGAGTTCTAACACACCATGACTATTCAAATTAGCTGTTTTGAATAGTAATACACACATCATAAAATTTTATTAATTTTATTTTTCATAATTGACATTGTTTTTGAATTCTGAATATCAAAATTATCATTGGCTGAATTTTTGGTGTTTTCCTGAAAATATACAATTTTTGATGAATAGTGAAAAACACCCTGTTATTGTATAAAAACGACTTTTTATTTAAATAATTATTTATTTTATTTAAATAATTATTAGGTAAAAATATTTTCATTATACCAATATATGTTCATTTTAAATCATTGGATTCATTTTATAATAATATTCTATATTTAATTTTTTTGAACTTTTTACGGTCTTTTACCCACCTTCTAGGCGCATTTGCAAATTTGCATAAAACATAATTTTCCAATTCTGTGAATTGAATTTAAAAAATAGGAGAAACATGGTTGATATAAGTATGTAAAATTTTGTTCAAAAAGATGAAAATAATTTTTTGTGAATAGTATCTTATGACATTAATTTACCATGGTCAAAAGTAAATAGGGAAATTAAAAGTAAATATGATATTATAATTACCCTAACACATGTCCTAATTATTTTGAATAAGTGTATTTAGACCAATATAATCCTTAGGAGTAAAGTATGATCATTTTTTTCCACTTGGATTATATTAGGACATTTATTATTATTTTATTTAAAGAAGAGTTAAAAGAGTTAAATTCAATTTTTAATTACTAAACCATTTTTAATATAGGGTTACATATAACATAAATTCAAATATATATATTAATTAGAAAGATAGAAATATTTAATAAATTATTTTATTTTATTTATTATTTTTAGACATAGAATAATTAAATTTATTTATAACACAACGATGACGCAGTAATTACCGAATTATTGAATGATTAAAATAATTGATATTATAAATATAAATATAATTTTAAATTGATACTTTGGTGTATTCCACCAAATTTCAAGGTCATTATGACATTTTAGGGTTGATTAAATATTTTTTATGTGATAAAGTTGTTATGACTTTCACACAAACCAAATACAACATAGTGTCAAAATTGACATAAATGAGTTTTTAAAACAAATACTATATTATTAATTGATATATTCGTCCTAAAAATATAATGTTCATAAAAAGGACATATATAAGTTTATATATATAAATAATTAAGAACTTGGGGTTCTCTTGGGTTTTATAGATGTTTATTAACCATTTATTATAATAATACAAGAATACATGTTAAAAATGAATCAATTTAACTTAAAGTTAAATCTAAAATATAAGGTAAAAATGGTGACATAAACCTATCTAAAACCTATTGGATGAGCGGTTTTAGACCAATTCCCACCTTATACTTGAAATAAATCATTTTGGATCTGTTATAAACTGAATATTATTGTATAAAAAAATAATATTTCATACTTTTCCTAAAGTGTCCATCACACCTCTTATAAAAGGGTACTTCCCCTTCACTCAAAATCACACTTCCAAAGTCATTTGGCTCGGCCAAAACATTCTCAAATATCCTCCCAACTACCCTAAAATTTATGTAGAGGAATAAATGTGATCATAAAGCCATCCTATAGATCCCTTTTGGCCAACTCAAAAAGAAACACCCGAAGAAGAGGTGATAATTTCACCACCTCTTTCAATGTTTTTTATTCTTCCACTTCTTCTTTCTTTTTTGTTTCTAAAACAAAATAATAACACCAGTTACATATATATACTAGGATATGATTATAAATATGGTACAACAACATTAATTATTCTATCCATCCAAAATTTGCCATACGTTTGTACGTACGGCATACAATCACCATGTTGTGGTGTAGTTTGTTATTCAAACACTTCATTATTTGGATGTGTATAATAATGAGTATAACTTATGTAAATAATAAATAAAACATATTAAATATTCATTATATATGATATACCATCCAATTACATATGATTTCACTCTTAGTAGAATGATATTGTCGCTCGTGTATATGTACAGATTACCATCTCTACGAACACGATGAAATTCATTCCCCATCATAACCATTAAAGAATAGTTTTCATTTTATTATTAAATATATAGATTAATAACTTAATATAATTCTGTATATGAATCAAATACATCATATCCATTACAAAAATGGCTTATGTAACTAATCATAAACTTGAAAACGATTCAGTTAACACCCGAAATGATGATACCACTGAAATATTCTTAAGAAAGCAATATTAAAGGATAATATAAGATATAATATTTATGTATGTAGTTAATTTATAATTTAGTAAAAATTATTTAACTATTATAAATGAGGTTAATGTGCACTCGATCAAGTAATGGTACAAGTTAATGTTTAATTCTATAATCTCTTCATTCTCTAAGGTTGTTTATTCGTGAGTATTTACTGGGACATCTCTATCATTAACATCTATGTTTCTTAAAAACGCATTTCAAAACATTTTTATTATTTCCTAGACTATGGTTTAATGTATTTTATTCCCTTTTTCGACATTTGATAAGATTTTTATAAATAAATCATTCTATTGTTTTCCAAACACGTTCATTTATGATATTTTCAACAAAATTAAGGAAGTAATATTTTTTATCTTATACAGTGATTGAGGCAATTTCCGCCATTATAACACCTTCGATGCTTCCCTTAAAATATTTTAACAATTTTTTCTAAATAAATGTTTTCTTTTATAATTATGTGACTTTTAAATTATTTCAAAATAGAACGGGATATTTCTCTCAAATGGGTTTTATTTCATCAATGTCAACATCCTTTGATAGATTTCAAACTTGTTTGATGTTGATTTGTTATGATAAAATAATCCATATTTTATTTAAGGTTTTGTGATATGCATGAATATGGATGTGTTATTTTTATACGATTCAATATTTATTGTTAAAGTATTAAAATTCGATAGGCTAGTTTTAATACAAATTTTTATTTTTTGTTCTATCCTTCTCATACAAGGAATGCATTGGACTTAGTATGTGATTAGTGGAGCCCTCTATAGCTCCTTGAGTCATCAGTATGTCTCATAAGATAAGATAGTGTCTTAGCACAAGGTCTTGAAAAAAACTTTTTTTTGTCTTGGAACGAGGACATGACTATGTGGTTATGATGCCCCGTATTATTCATTCCATCATTAAGAAATTGGATATGGATGTTGCATTTTATTATTCAACTAGTAGCATATCCTTGTGAATAAGTAAATGAAATTATTAGTTTTTTATTTTCCATATTATGCTGAAGTTTATGTTTAAATGGATTGTGTTTTAGTTTTATACATTTCCTTAAATTCTTTTTCTTATTTACGAATTTTTTTTCTATATTGTTATCCTTACTCATCACAAGAACTCAGCCCTTTCTATATTTTATTTTTCCCAGGATTCGAAGAATTATTTTATGACTAACCTATAGGGATAGACTAAAGTATATGAATGTGGTCAAAGGAGACAATGTTGTTGTTGTTTTTCATTTCATAATGTAATGTAAAACATATGTTTGTATCTTTTACTTCCAAGGTTACTAAACTCATCAGTAATTCCATATTTGATCACTTATGATCATGCCAATGTTTTTTAATAATGCCCCAACTCTGGGTAACTGGGGTTGAGGTGTTACATTTGGTATCCGAAGAATTTTAGTACAATCCTTGGAAGCTTGAATTAGAAAAACTCAGCTTAGATATTATTACCCTAAGATAGAGTTTGAGAATTAATATAGAATAACTTCCTTTAGTAATTTAGAGATTTCGTGTCTTTTCGATGAAATACATTTATTTCTAGATATTAGATGGTAGAGGTGGCTCTGACATAGATGTACATAGAATTAAAAACTCTGACATAGACTTTTAGACATGACCTAGGATATTATAGTACATGAAAACTAGACTTGCTACTCTCTTGGTTACGACAGTCTCAGAAGATATTCTTAGGATAAATCAAATTTTCATTAAAATACATTATAATGGATTTATGATTAAATACTTCCCCAAAAGAAATATTTTTTTATGATGATGGATTTTATGCGTAAATTATTCAGTTTATGTTAGGTATTTTAAATATTTGAAATTATTTATTATGATTCATAATCAAATATAGTGTATGCCATTTTTTAGAAATAGCGCCCACTGGAAGGAATGGAAATCGTTTCAATGACACGTAATCAATATAGAGATTTCCATTCTACTAAAGATAATTATATTGGAGCTAGTGATGAAACTCGTGCTGAACCACATATTACCATACTTGGAAAACTCACCTCTGTTATGAATAATAACCTTACCCGTATGGAGCACCCTGATCCTCAACACGGAGGATCAATGTTAGACCACTTTATGGGGGAAAATCACTGACATTCAATGAGACTATAAATTAAATTATAGCTAATAAATGGATTTGTTCCATAGAGAAAATATTTCATTCTTTGGGGAGTAGTGAAAGGGAAAATGTTTTCATGGAAGTTTATCATCTCAAAAGAGAAGAAAATCAATGGTTGTTATTAATTCAAAATACAAAATAGGATGAAGCAGTAGAAAATATGGATTGGAAGTAGTTTAAAGAGCATTTCAAAGAGAAATACATTACTCATGACCATTGAGGGGATTTCGAAAGAATATTTTTGAGTGTGAGCCAAAAGGAGAATGAAAATGTCACAATTTATGAGGTTAAGTTTACAAGGATAGAAAGAAATGCAACAGATTATACACGTAACCAAAGGATTATAATTGATCGATTAATTGATGGGTTAAAACCATTTTAATATCGAGAATTACTCTCACAATCCTTTTCATCATATGTAGATATTGTCTCATGTTCTATTAAGATAGAAAATGAATTCTCTATGTCTTAAAACATTAAAGTAAACCAAGAGAAGAAGAGATTGGATGACCAGTTTGGAAATGGAAATAAAGGTAATAGAGAAAAAAATGGATTTCAAACCTACAAGAAATTTGGGAAGAAACACCCTGGTACTTGACTGAAGTTAATGAGAATCTGTTATAATTGTGATAAAAAAGGCCACCAATCATGTGATTGCAAGAGAAAGAAATATTATATCAATTTTGAATGATACATTTATAGAGAAATGAGGCCTTATGAAAATTAATTTCATAATATTCAGGGAAACATACCTCTAAAAAGGCCAATGGAGAAAGGTAAAACTAATGTGATCACTACTGCTAAGTTTGAAGCTCCAAATGACATGGTGGTAGGTAATTTAATGGTTTCCTCAAATTTAGCCAATTCTTTAATTGATTCTGGATAATTGCATTGTATCATATCATCCCATTTTTGTATGAAATTTATATATTTCCAATTTGATTTAACAAGGGAGTGGTATGTCAACACTCCTAAGGGAAGAATCATTTCTACAATGTTTAATGAATCAATTCCCATTAATGAATATAAATGTTCTTTATCTTCTAATCTCATTGCCATACCCCTATTTGAATTTGATATAATCCTCGGTATGGATTGGATTTTGGACTATAATGTGAAAATTTATAGTAATAAGGAGGATAAAATTTTCAAAGACGATAAGGAGTACCTTATCGTTAGAGTAGAAACGTCACCTTGAGATTATTATCTAGATCCACCCCTAGTAGCTCTACAAAATTAAATTATTGGGGAGGAAGTGAATGAAATAACTATGGGTGAGGAAAATAATGTTCAAATAGAGGACATTCCTATTGTACAAGAATATGTTGATGTGTTTCCATAGGATTTACATGGACATCCTATTGAACATGAAATTGATTTTACCATTGATTAATTCAGGGTTCAAGACCCATTTCAAAGACCCATTATAAAATTGAAACTATGGAATTAGTGGAACTAAAGAAACAACTTTATGAATTGAGTAATAAATGATTTATTCTCCCTAGTGTTTCTCCATGGGGAACCTCTGGTCTTTTTGTTAAAAATACAGATCGATCCACGAGGTTGTGCATTGACTATAGGGATATCAATACTATAACAAAAAAGAAAATGTATCCCCTAACTCGCATTGATGACTTATTTGATCATCCTCATGGAGTTCAATATTTTTCAAAGATTCACCTTCAATTTGGATATCATCTATTGTTTGTGATGAAAGAAGACATTCCAAAAAACACATTAAGAACCATGTATGGGAATTACGAGTTTACAGTAATGTCTTTTTGAATGACTAATGCCCCCTATGTTTTCATGGATCTACAAAAATGAGTTTTCATGGAATGTCGTGATGAATTTGTAATGGTATTTATTGATGATATCTTGGTTTACAACAAAATCTATGATGATCATGAAAATCACTTACCCAGTATTCTATGGACTCATTGAAGTAATGATTTATTTTCAATGTTTAGTAAGGGTGAATTATGGCTCTGAAAGATTTATTTTTAGGGACATATTTTCTCTATGGATGGAATCTCTATCCATCCTTCAAAGACAAAGGAAATCCAAGAATGGCCAGCACCGACGAGTAAAACTGAGTTACACTGTTTTATTGGTTTAGCATTTTATTATCGGTGTTTCTTCCAAAATTGTTCCCGATTGGAAAACCATTTAACAAATCTCATAAGTAAAGGGGTTAAATTTGTTTTGGAAAAAGAGTATAAATAATTTTTGGAAGAACTGAAGAGAATATTATTCAATTCTTTTATCTCAACTCTGCAATCATGGAATGATGGTTTTGTTATTTATAGTGATGCATCAAAGAAAGGACTTGGTTGTGTCCTTTGGCTGAATGATAGGGTTATTTCCTATGCATGAAGATAAATAAAAATCCATGAAAAAAACTATCCCACTCATGATCTTGATTTATTAGCTATAATAATTTCATTGATGATATGGATTCACTATCTCTGTGCTGAAAAATGTGAGATGTGCACTGATCTAAAGAGTTTGAAGTATATTTTCTCACAGAAAGAGCTAAACATGAGGAAAAGACGCTGGCTTGAACAACTCACAGATTATGATATCACTATACACTACCACTAGGGGATGGAAAATAATGTGGTAGATTATTTGACCAGAACAGATCATTGAGTTTTGAAATAGATGAGAGTTAAAAGGGATCCTATGTTAATAGATCTAGTAACGATAGAGATGGGAATAATAATGGAAGGTGAAACATCAATAATTTTTCAACTGATTTCCAAACCATCTTTACTTGAAAGGTGAAAATGTTCTCAGACTGATGATGAGGAGTTTCAAAATAAAATTAATGCTGTAAATGATTGGAGATTTATTGACTTCATATATGAAAATGGAATTTTGAAATTTGGGATGATAAATTGTGTTCCTAACAGACATAATCTAAAAATGGAATTGTTGGATGATGTTCATAGATCCAATTTCTCTATACACCCTGGTAAAACTATGATGTATAGTGATTTGGAGGATAATGTTTGGTGGGACAGCATGAAAAGGCATATTGCTGATTATGTGTCAAGATGTTTGGGTTTTTAACAGGTGAAGGCTGTAAGAAAACATCTTAGATGATTCATGTAACATTATCCCATAACATAGTGTAAATGAGATGATATTACAATGGACTTTTTAATGGCGATACATATGACTCATAGAGGAAATGATGTAATACGGGTCATTGTTGATCGTCTTACTAGGTCAGAACATTTTCTAGCTATAAGAGAACATTTACCACTTGAACACCTAGCATGACTATATATTAATGATGTTGTTAGACTTCATGGATTGTCCCTATTGATTGTGTCTTATGGTGACACTGATTTTACATCAAGATTCTGGAATAGTCTTCATAAGGCCTTGGATATTGAACTTCATTTGAGAGCATCCTACTACCATCAAACTGATGGACCATCAGAACATGCTATTCATCCGATAGAATACATGCTGATAAATTTCTCACATGACATTCAGGTAATGTGGGATCAATATTTACATATGGCTGAATTTTCCAACAATAATAGATTCCATTAATGTTTTCAGAAGGAACCATATGAAGCGTTATATAGAAAGAGTTGTTTCACACCAACTTTTTATGATGATGTTTGTGAAAGAGCACTCTTAGGCCTAGAACTTGTTGAGGAAACAATGGAAAAGGTAAAGGTTATCCAAACCCACATCAAAGCATCTCAAAGTAGGAAAAAGATCTATACTGATAACTGAAGGAAAGATTTGGAATTTCAAGTAGGAGATCATGTAGTCTTAATGGTGTCTCCATGGAAGGGTGTTATATGATTCAGAAAGAAGAGAAAATTATGTCCTAGGTACATCAGACCCATAAAAATTCTAGAACGAATTGGAGTTGTAGCTTATCATTTGGGAAGGCTTCCAAGTCTCTCCAATCAACATAATTTTTTCCACGCATCACTGTTAAAAAAATACATGCCTTACCCAACACATGTACTCAACAAATGAAGAAATAATACTGGATCATGATCTGTCTTATTGTGAATAGCCTGTGAAGATTTCTGATATTAGAGAATAAGTGATGAGAAACCAGACGACATGTATGGTGAATGTTCAATAGAGAAACCATAAGATGGAAGAAGCAACATGGGAATCCGAGTAACATATGATGAAGAACCCCCAGAATATTTTTTTTGTAGTAATATAATAGAAATTTTGAGGATGAAATTATTTGAATGTTGGAAGAATGTAACACCCCAATATTTCATTGTTTGCTTCTCTTTGAATAATATAATAGATTGTGTTGTATGCAACTTCGAATTCTAACACACCATGAACAATCAAACTAGATGATATGAGTATTAATACCCTCTTTTTGAAATTTTATAAATTTTATATTTCATAATGGACATAAATTTTGGGTTCAGAATATCAAAATTATCTTAGGATGAATTTTTTGGTATTTTTTTGAAAACATTCAATTTTATATGAATAGTGAAAAACATTTTGTTATTGATTAAAAAAATATTTTTATTTAAATAATTATTTATTTTATTTAAATTTATATTAGGTAAAAATAGATACATAAAACCTATATATGATCATTTTAATTCATTGGAGTCATTTTATAATAATATTAGATATATAAAAATATAATTAACTTTTTACTGTCTTTTACCCACCTTCTAGGCACATTTTCAAATCTACATTAAACATAATTTTACAACTTCTATGAATTTAAATTTAAAAAATAGAGAGACACAATTGAAATCATTAAGTAATATGTGCTTTATTAAGATGAAAATACTTTATATTGAATAATATCTTTTGATGTTTATTTACCACTAATAAAAGAAAATACGGTAATTAAAGGTAAAAAAGATATTATAATTACCCTAACACATGTCCTAATTGTAATATATAAGGGTATTTAGACCAAAATCAACCTTTTAAATAAAATATGATCCTTTTGTCCCACTTGGATTAGATTATGACATTTATTATTATTTTATTTAAACGAAAGTGAAAATTATTAAATTCAAAGATTAATTACTAAACCATTTATAATATAGGTGTTTACTTAATATAAATTAGATAATAAATATTCATTAAAAATATATAAATATTTCTTACATATTGGTATTTTATTATTATTTGTAGACATTAAATAATTTAATTTATCTATGACACACTGATGATACAATAATTTTCTTATTATTGAATGATTAAAATAATTAATACTATAAATATTAATATAATTTCAAATACTGTATTTTTATGTATTACAAGAATTTTATAGGATAATATGACATATTAGGGTTGACTAAATATTTTTTTTTTGAAGTGATAAAGACATTATGACTTTCTCAAAAACCAAATACTACATAGTGTAAAAATTGATATAAATGAGTATTTAAAAAAAATACTATATTATTAATTGATATAATATTTCTAAAAATCTAATTATACTAAAAAAGACATATATAAGGTTATATATATATCAATAATGAACCACTTGGGATCTCATATCTTTTTATAGTATGTTTATTATCCATTTATTAAAATAACAGAAGAATACATGGTA
This sequence comes from Viscum album, assembly GCA_963277665.1. Taxonomy (NCBI): domain Eukaryota; kingdom Viridiplantae; phylum Streptophyta; class Magnoliopsida; order Santalales; family Viscaceae; genus Viscum; species Viscum album. The sequence continues at coordinate 1,371,457,364 of OY728136.1, forward strand.
AATGTTAACTATTTAACAAAGAGTTAAATATAACAGATATGGTTTATATGGTGAGTTAAACCTGTATAAAACCTATTGTTTGAGGTTTTTTAGAACCATATATAAATTATCCTAGAAATAAATCATTTTTGAGACATTATAAAATTAATATTATTGTTTAATATAATAATATTTTAAGAATTTCCTAAAGTTACCCTCACCTCTCTTATAAAAGGGTACATCCCCTTCACTCAATATCACAGTGCCAAAGCCATTTGTCTTAGCCAAAACCTGCTAAAATAACCTCCAAACTACCCTCAATGTTACCAATATGCCTTAATTTGATTATAAATCCATCCCACGGAGCCCTTTCGATCATCTAAAAAGGAACACACATGAAGAAGAGGTAAAACGTTCCCCACCTCTTTCAAAGTTATTTTCTTCTTCAATGTCCTCATTCTCTGTTGATTACATACCAAAATAATAAATCTAGTACCTTATGCATAATGTGATTTTTTCATAAATATGTTATAACAATATTCATTATTCTATCCATCCTATGAATGACAAGTCACCATACGTGTGTACGTACGGCTTAAGGTCTCCACATCGTGGAGTAGTTTGTTATTCAAACACATCATTATTTAGATGGGTATACTAATGATTATAACTGATGTAAATAATAAATATAATGTGTTACAGATTCTCTATATAAGATACATCATATGATTATATACGATTTCATTATTAATTTAATGATATTGTTACTCGTGCATCTGTACGGATTATCGTCTCCACGAACGCGATGAAATTCATTCACCATCACAACCATTTAACAATAATTTTCATTTTATGATTAAGAATAATTTTTATCTAGTTAATATAATTATGTATATGAATCAAATACATCTTAGAAAAAACAAATGTGGCTTACGTAACCAATAATATAGAAGAAAAAAACAAATTAACACCTGAAACGACGATACTAGAGAAATATTATTAACAATGAAATATTAGAGGAGCTTATATGATATTATATTTATTTATTTGGTTCTTTTATTATTTAATAACAACTATTTATCTATTATATAAGAGTTTTACATTCCCTCGATCAAGGAAAAGTACACGTTAAGGGTTAATTCTACAATCTCTTCATTATTCGAGGTTGTTTATACGTGAGTATCTACTGGGATATCTTTATCATCCACATCAGTGTTTCTTAAAAATGTATTTCAAAATATTTTTACTATTTTTTAGACTATGGTTTAACGTTATTTATACCATTTTTTGAATTTTATTAATATGTTTATAAAATAATATTTCCTTCGTTTTCCAAACAAGGTTATTTACGTCCTTTTCGATAAAATTAAGGGAAGAATGTTTTTTTAACTTATACGGAGAGGGAGGCAATTTTAAATTTTTATAACACCTTTTAAGATTACATTACATGATTATAATAATTTTTTCAAAATAATTTTTTTATATTAAAATTATGTGACTTTTAAGTTATTTCAAAATACAATGATATATTTCTCTCAAATGGTGTTGATTTCATCTATGTCAACATCCTTTGATAGATTTTACACTTGTTTGAAGTTGATCTATTATGATACAATCATCCATATTGTATTGAAGGTTTTGTGATATGTTTGACTTTGGGTGTGTTTTTTATACCATTCCGGTTTAATGGTTTATGTATTAATATTTCTTATGCTATATTTAATATGAATTTCTTTGTTATGTTTCAACTTTTTTATATGTGGAATGAATTGGATTTAGTAAGTGAAGGGTGGAGCCTGCTATAGCTTCTCGATTCACCGGTAGGTCTCATGAGACAATATAATGCCTTGGAAGAAGGTCGTAACAAAATATTCTTTGTGGTCTTGGCACGACGCCTTGACTATATGGTTATGATATCCGGAATTTTTCATTCCATCATTATGATGCTAGCCCTTGATGATTATTATGATTATTTTCCTAGAAAAATATCTATGTGAATATGTAAATGGTGGTATTTGATTTATCTTTTCCATATTATGCTAATTTTTATGTTTAAAAGGAATTAGTTTTAGTCTTATACATTGCCTTAAATGTTTAGGCTTATTTACAAAAGTTTGTGCTATATTCTTATCTTTACTGAGCACTTGAGATCACCAATTTCTATGTTTTATTTTTTCTAGAATGCGACGAAATATATTATTAATAACCTGAAAGGATAGTCTAAGGGATATGAATGTGATCAAAGGAGACAATGTTGTTGCTATTTTTCATTTTACAACGTAACGTAAAACATATTTTTGTATCTAGTACTTACAGCGATAAAAAATTGTTCAGTATTTTTTGGATTTGATCCCTTGATATCAGGCTAATGTTATATAATAATGCACCGACTCTTGGTATCTAGGTCCATGGAATTAACGATTAAATGTCTTTTGGGAGGTGGTAGTCCACACGTAAGCATGAGTATCGTTATCACATTAAAAAAATTAGAAATAAGAAGTTATATAAGATATTATAATTTTAGAAGAATAATTACACCATTAATATCATATATATTATGATATATATATATATCCTTATAAACCTCTAAATAAAATGATGGTGAAATCTAAATTTCGCCACTTCGTGGACATGGAAATCCATACATATACATGAGTAATGTTTTCTATTTTCATATGATGGGAAATATATGAAAATGGTTATAAATTAGTCGTAATAATAACATATTATATTTATTATACTATTTTTTATTTTAGTATTGTTAAAAATGATTAATATGATGTATATGTAGAAATTAATTTTAAATAGTCGGTGAAGATAATTACCTCTTCTTTGATAGAATTTATTTAGATCCCATTTTCACGATACTAGGAATGGTCTTTTAAGAAGACCATATCCTCTATATACTGAATGGGTATGTTTAGAATATAATTGTATTTGGTTTTTGTTATCATATACGTCTCAAAAGGTGAAAGGAATAGAGGATAAGACGTACCATTTTATAATTGGGAGAAGGGAACTCTTGGAAATACATATTGTGATAACTTTATATAAATTAAATTCTACGTTTAAGTGAATAAAAATAGATATATTAAAATTATATCTTGGTTATGAGTCTAAATCCTCTCATATAATAATATTTTTATAGTTTATGTGTTGTTTTAACCCATATCTATATTTTCTAACCCTTCATTACCACTTTTGATAATTACCACAATATTAATGTTTTTTATTTCTGTTATTTTCATGAATGTTAAGATAAAAATAAAAAACACCCACAAATGGATTATGATTAAAAATATAAACCAAATCATACTCAATTGGATGAATATTTGTTTTATATTAATTTTAAATTATATAATTAATTATTGTTTAGTCTAAAATTTCAATATTGTCATTTTTAATGTAAATGAAATGTTATAATATAATAAGTGTAAAAATCATATAAAATAGTTTCAAAATGTGTATAAATATAATTTAAAGAAGATATAATCATATTAAAATTATCCTATAAAAACGTTATATGTTTTGATATCATTTTATATATTTTCTCATTAAATTATACAATTGATAATAAATTTTTTACCATAACTCCGGAAATGAATTCTTCATTATTAAATGGTTATAAGTTTACTTATAAGAAAATAATTGGGTCCTAAATTGAGGAGGGATGATATTTTATACCATTTATCATCTTAATTGTCCTCTGTTGCGATTTTTATTCTTTTAAAATAATTTAATAAAATATTATTTGATATAAAATACTTTGTATGTAATTTTATAAAAAAATTAAAAACAATTACAATAATAGAAAATGTAAATCATAAAATTAAAATATAAATCATTTAAACAACTATAATAAGTTACAAATACCTTAAAAATTAATGGATCCACAAAAATCACACAAAAAATTTACTTTATAGTTTTTAAAATAACTAATATTATTTTTCTACATATTGAACATGCAATGTGTCCGGGTTGTGTAAGAAAACCAGTTAATTATTTAGAAAATAATAATTAAAAATAAATTTCCCTATCAAAATAATTATTTAATATTTAAAATAAATAACTATAATCAAACATATCCTAGTATTATCCTTATTAACTATTTTTGTAGATATTAAATTAAAGAGAGTAACATTTTTTAAAATTTATAGATAAAATAATCTAAATGTCATTATCAAGGAGAAATTCAATAAAATTACATATATTAAATAATCGGATAAATAGGGTAGAATTTATCCCATCCAATGAAATAAAGGAGTTTGTTACTGATTTGGAGTCCTTGTATCATGTTCTTTAACCATTTTCTACAGATTTCACACATATCGAGGTTACAAATATTGACATTGGTTACTATTCACAAATAAAAATTAAAATGGGACTCTTTGGAAAATTTAAACTTACTTATTCAATGTATTGTTTTAGTTTTCAAAATATTCAGTCTCGAGAAGTGTTAGAAATCAAATTTAATATAAATATGGAAAATTAAAAAAAAAATTGTTTTTAGAAAAATGTGTATTTAAGAAGAATAACTAAATTATATCCAAATACTAAATATTAAGGATTAAAATGTAATTAAATAAATTATGAAAAATAAAATGTATATAATTTATCAATAAGGATAAATATAAAATAAAATGTTACTTTTTTATTACTTGATTTAAAGAAAATAAATAACAGTATTTGAATGGTCGATATATATTATCACCCACTAAAATGTCAATCATTTTATAAAAATAAAAAAATAACCCTTAATTAATTTTTATAAAATGTGTTCATAAAAAATTATAATTTTATATAATAAATTTTCTAAATAGGTCTAAAATGAATTATAATTTCCACCTATAAAATCAATTAGAAATAATTTTTTTTGAAATTCATTTTGGAAGAATAAGATGAATTTATGGAAACAATTGTACGTATTTCGTATGAGTTTTTCAATATACTTATATTGAGAATAAATAATATACATATATATGATAATGTGGATTATTCATATTCATAGTCTCTAATTGAATGTCTAGGTCAAATAAAAATATTGATATTTTTATAATACATCTCATTTCACAGAAAGCACAATGTTTCATTTTAATAATACTATCAAGAATATTATTATTTTAAACTAAATCGTTAGGGTGTAACATTCATCCTTACATAAAGGAATTAAAGCCTCAAAATTTGGAAATTATCCCAGTAATCAATGGTTTAAAATTTGATAATACCTTGTTTTAAAATGCAGATAACATTAGTGGGATGAGGAAAAGAAAAATATGAAAGTCATCTAGAATATCACATAACTTTGTGTGAAATTCAGATAACATTTTTAGTATGTTAATCTATTAACATGGAGGAAAAAATGTCAAAATAACAACGGGGAGTGATAAATAACATGGTCACGATAGAGTTAATGACTGCATAACAATAATTTATTTTGGCACTGAAATATCATCAATTCATAAACAATTATCAAAATATGATAACAGTTTTTTCATGATCAATATCCAAGATTTGATGAATTTATTTACTATCAAGATAGAGTAAACATAATAATAATTATACCAAATTTATTTCCATTTTATATGAACGCCTCAATACTTTTGTTACACTTCATTCAATTTCACTTATATATCATATTTTACTCCAAGAAATTGATATTGATGATAAATTTTTCATTCAAGAACCACTAAAATTTTCTTTTAAGGGATCATAAGATCTATAAGATAAGTAAAAATAATTCCTTGTTTAATTAAATATATAAAAAATGATATAGTTTTAACATGTTATCAAATATAAAACATTAATCTCTAAAACCTCAATAATAGAAACCAATGATCAACTTATTTCATTCAATAAATAGTTATTATTAAGAATTCTCCAAAATATTCCTAGCCAAATTCAATACAATCGAATCTAAACGATTTAATCAAACATGTCTTCCATGATAATATTTATCATTTTCTCTAGAAAAAATAATGTAACTCAAAGTTTCACATAAAAATCATGTTAATACATTGATCATATATTCTAAAAAAAATTAATATCCAAAATCACCATGAAACTCAATGAAAACATATATTCCTCAAAAAATTAACACAATCCAAATTCAAAAAAAAGAAACAAGTAGTCTTCTTTATATTCCATAAATCTAATAAGGCAAAAAGAATCATCAATGTTGGCATAAATCACTATTTATAAAATCACCAACTACGCTCTGGATTGTAAATAAAATCCCATTTACTTTATCAATATGAATCAACTCATTATCTTAACCAAACATTATTCTCTCAACATTGGCCTATATTAAGTGTTCTGTTTCTAACTATCATTTTTTTCAAAAAATATATCATTACCACCAAATCAATTTTATAGGCAATTAGTAACATTCAATATACTCTTTAAACTCCTTTAAAGAAACTAGCAAAAAATCAATATATTTTGTATTATTCATATAAAATTAAAAAATTATAAAAATATTTAAAAAATATAATTATTGAAAACCAATAAACAAATACTTTATTACATTCATATAAATGATGGTAATAACATATGTCTTTCATTGTTTTAGTATTTAACTAGTAGAAGATATCATTCACTTGGATAATGACTAAATTCACCATTTTTAAACAACAAACTAAAAATGAATCCCTTGGATTAATTTTATATACATACATATAACTCATCATTCAATCTCTTAACATACATTCTCTATGTCCTATATTCAAAAAAAACATTTTCATTTTTCATTAATTCCTTCTCATGGGTGTCTCTTTCCATATATCTAACATCATGGAAATTGATCCATCTTTCCTCTATGGTCTCCACCATAATTCTCTTAAGGAAATATATTTCTCTATTCATTGGTGATTCCAAGAGTTGGTTAAGGAATACATTATTAATAATATACCTTGATAAATTAGTATGTATAATCATAATATCTTTAACATTATCCATAATCCCATTTTTTTCTTATAATCACCACTTTTCCATCACATTCACCACTAAAAGTATTCCTCATAGTTTTATCCATTGAACAAAACTAGAAATAATGGTGTGAGATATAGTAATCATAATCAATAAAAAAATTTATATGATTACTAAATCATGAAACCTTCATTTCAATCAATAAAAAATTAGGGAAAATCTAGGACATAGATGAAAATAATCTATTCAAATCCATCACAATGACTCAAATGGAAAATGAGAATAAAATATGAAAATACCATAGAAGTTCCAATCATTTTTCAAATTAGGGAACATTCACCATGCACTAGAATCATAGCCAATATATACACAAAAAAAAATATTTAGGAATATTATTGAAAGTTTAATCTATGAAAAAATCATGTCCACTTGTAATATCAAAATATAGATTCTTTTCATTGAATAACATAGTACAATAATTACCATATCATATGATGTTTTCCAATACATAATATTATCCTAAGGGTTATCAGTAATTTTTCCTCATCATATCTTCCCAAGTTATCTAAACCATTCAAAAAAAATTAACATACAAAAATTTTCACACATAAATATCAAATAATATGAGATGAATATTCATTTCATAACATTTGGATCCCTACCAGAATCATATTGTTATAATATATTAGTAAAATTATATACATAAACAACTAATTCATAAAATATTTACATTATCCCCAACATAATTCTTCATAACTATCTTCCTTCATAGACACATCATAGATATTGTTTTTCATCGTATCATCGGGAAATGAAATCATGATAAAGGGGATATCATATTTTAAGTAAAGGTAAAGAAGGAAGATATCAATCCTAATTTAAATATTACATGAGAATAATGAGTATTGGAATATGTGCATAACCTCTAAAAATCATACCATGAAACCCTTAGATCATAAACATGTGCCATAGAATAAATCATGAAAGTTCATAAGAAATTAATCATAAAGGGATCAATGAACATAATCCATGATAACATAACATTGGAAAAAGATCATATCTTAATGTAGTGGAATATAGTGTAGCAAGACCATAATCAAAGATATATTATGTGAAAGACACCCACCACTACATTCATAAAAATTTATTCTTGGGATTAATGCCTATGTACATCCCTTAGGATTTTCATTACATCCCTTGTACCATCTTCTAGGCATGGTATATATTCATGTTTATCCACTTTCATGCTCTAGATAACATCTCATTTAACCTATTAACACATAGAAAATTATTTATTAACCATTGAATTAGAGGTAAAAATAATGCCTGGCCCACACTTCATATATGAAAAAATCCACTCAAATATATGCCACATGATCATAAACATAATTATCATAACACAACCCCTAGAAAATAAAATGGGTTTCATTGATATTTTTTCATCATATCCCTCAAACATAATGAGAAAGAATATATATGGTATCATTCCATCATATCCCTATAAAATAATAAGTAACACCATGGTTAGTTATTATGAATATAAATATAATATATATTATACATGCATTATAGATTAATGTACATGGATTAATGTTATTTTATTAACTAATTTTCATCTTATATAATATATACCAATATTATAATGATATAATTTTTTAATACAGTAAAAAAAATTTATGTATTATATTTGTATCATTTATGGGATGGAATAAAATATATAAAAAATAGTATCCTAGAAATTGGTTCATTCTCATCCAATATATTTATATAAATAAATTGTGTTGTTGTTATTTTAATTAAAATGTTTCAAAACATAAATATTTAAACCTGGTTTTGGATATTATTTAGGGAATTGGTTTTTGGTGGAAAATGGGTCTCTGAAATTTACTTTGTTAGTCACAAGATAAGATATCTAAAAAACATTATTGTGATTAGTTTTATTTGAAAATAGTGTGTGTTTGATCGAATATGTAGATGTAAATGTATATTAGATGGAACAATACAAGAGGGGGGGTGAATTATAGGTTTAAAACATTTGTGTTTGAACACTTAAGAAATTAGTTTAAATGATCTTAAAATAATACAATTCACAATAATAATTACCAAACACAATTGTATTGAATATAAAGGTATGATATGATGTAATACTATATGAAAAGTAAAGAAATTGTATTCAATATGAATACAATAATCAGAGTAAAACAATAGTGAAGGATTATACCATAAAGCATATAGAATCAATAGATAAAATTTGTAATAGTATGATTGTAATTGAAACAATTACAAATGAAATTGAAATAACGAAAAGAAACAATACAATTACCTTTCTGAAACAAACAGCAGCAGAAATGTAAATGTATTACAATTATTTTGACCCAAAGTGAAGGGTTATCATTTCACCTAGGATAACATGTATGTCTTACCAACACCTTGGTAAGCCCTCGATATGATGATCAGTATGTATGTTTTGTTATCCCCGCAAGCCCCCGATACGATGATCGGTATGTCTGTCTTGCTATCCCCGAAAGCCATCGATTTTGCAGGCAATCGACACCTCTGTGTTTCAATCACTTGAAAGCCCTCGATACGATGACCGGTTGCACCGTCTACCTATCCCCTGTAGCCCTCGATCGTTATCACCTGTTCAGATGCACAAAGAAAAAAAATCACTTATAGAAATACAAAAAATATGAACGATCTGTTCATGTTTTGTAATATAAAGGCTTTTGCACGAAGCAGGAGAGAAGTCACAGCATCTCTCTCTAGATAATGATCGAAGCAAAGTCTCACAGTTGTTATTCTCAGCTTCAAATGACTTCTTATTTATAGGCCTTAGGTCCCAACAGTCACATTTCCTCCAACGGTCATATTTCTCCAGAAAAACCGGAGGGACTTGGACACCTGGCTTTATAACAGTCATATTGAAACAGAAAACACGACATCGTTTTGATTAGTTTATAACTAACTCCATGACATTGTTTTGGTTAAAAAAAGATATATGAAGATGATAAACATGAGTATGATTAATATAAAACATGTGTTTTTGATAAAGGACTAAAACAAGTATGTAATGAAACTAAAGTCTGATTACTATAAGTATTACATAGTGTAATGTATTGATACGATACAAACTGAGTATGATTCAGAAAACTCAGTATGATTAACAGAGTCAATACGATTGCCAAAGTCAATATGATTTCTCGAGTCAGTACGATTGACAGAGTCAGTACGATTGAAAGATTCAGTACGATTGAAAGAGTTAGTACGATAATCATAGTTAGTACAATAAGCATAGTCAGTACAATCAGCATAGTTAGTACGATTAGCATATTCAGTATGATCAGTATAGTTAGAATGATCATCATTGTTTTTACGATAAGCATTGTTAAAAGTCATTTTTGATTTCCAAAACAAGATATAATAGTCGAATATAAATTTTTACTCAACAATCTCCCCCTTTTTGGAAAGAACAAAAAAAAGTCAAAACAAAAAGAAAAACTTATCTCCCCCTGAGTTATTGAAAACTCTTCAAAATAAGAAATTGAATAAAACTAACTCCCCCTTAGGTATGTAGTTTCCTAAGGATCGTATTCATAAGATTTCCTTTATTTAGATGTGATTGATTAAATCATTCTTCCCTGTATAATACATTCTACCCCTTTGTGAATTATTCTCCCGCTTTGTGAATCATTCTCCCCCTTTGTGAATCATTATCCCCCTTTGAGAATTAAAAAAATAATGGGGCCATCTTGAGTTTATTAAAAGAGTTTGAGAAAAGAAATGAAGGACAAAGGAAAGGACAAACAAGGTCTCATTATGATAACAAGATTATAGAGTTCATGAATAGAAAAACAAATACAACAATTTTTTTTTCTCATTTCTTTTCTATATTTATCAACTCATGATGAAAAAATTTCATCTTTTTGATTTCCTTCTTGTCTTCAGATATATAATCACTGTGAGTTATGAGAAGCTCCTGTTGGATGCCAAAAATATGATTCTGATTCTTGATGGTGTCTTCCTAGACTTTGATTACCTCTTCAAGAGTATCAATTCGGTTTTGAAAAATCTTGTTGCCTTTGGATGGAAAAGAAATTTGTTTCTTCAACAAGAGTAATTCATCTTTAAAAGATGAAACATTTGAAAAATCTGACTAAAAATCAGTCATTCTCTCTTGCAACTCTTTCACATAAGGAAGAACGGCGCCATGGGTATTTGAGAATTGAATTATCCATTCAATAGTTTCTTTTTCAAGGTTTTTGAAAGCAATAGAAAGATCATTTGAAAACCTCTTTAAGTATTCAATTGACACTTCCTGATCATTCATTGAGCTTTATGTTTTTTATGACAACTTAGTCATTCTGTTGAAAGACTTATTATGAGTAGCTGAACATTCAGATAAAACTTTCAAATCGGCTTCAACTGACAAAACATTCATTCTCAATTCTTTTACAGATCCAAACTTCTTTCTTTGATTGTCAATAATAAAATCAATTTTTCCTTCAAGCCGGAGAAAATAAGGAATGGACTTCTCAATTCTTCTTAAAACATGAACAATGTAGTCCCTTCTCTTGAGAGAGATTTTTTGTTCTAAATCAATATATTCATCATACGAATCCAGTTCATTTGATCGGCTTGAGTCTATAAGTGGTTGTTTCCCTTTTTCTTTTTCAATCCCCTTTCATTCTTCTTCCACTTTTTCTCTGATGACAATTAGTTTTTCATTCTAAGAGGATTGAGCACTTTTTTTTTCTTGAGAAGAAATTTTATCTGGAGTTTCAAAATATTGAGCTAGAGTTTGATCGGCATGAGGAGTTTGTTGTATACCTTCACATTTCTTTTGAAAGGATTCTTCTCTACTTTTCATTGAGATCTGAAGAAATTCCAAAAGAAAATCTCCTTCCTCTTCTTCAACATCTTGTATTTATTCCAAAATTTGTTTCCCTTTCTCTGGCTCTGGAAGACTCTTTACGATGGGTTCTTGATATAATTCATTGGTTATTTGTGCACTATAATCTTTAAACATTTTCATAACTTTTGAAACATCAAATTCCTAATCTTTTTTATTAATAGAGTCTTCTTTTTGCATTTCATCCTGAAGGGTATCATCAACCGTCAACCTCTCGGTAAAAGCTTCTGCTGGATCCAGACCAAACATCGAATCACCTTCCTTTATCTTTTCTCTTTCTTTTCTCCACCTTGCGACAACCCCTTTACTGTACTTAGGTTTCTTCTTTGGCATTGAACTGGTTTGCAAATACGACTTTTAAGAAGAATGATCAGTTGGGTTTTCTTTTGCTGGTATAACTGCCGATTGATTTGGTGTCGATTGATTATGTACTGATTCAGCTTCTATATCTTTGATGAAATGTTTTGAATTCTGATCAAAACCAAAATTCAGCCTCTTCAACGTACACTTACTTATCCATGAAGGCTTCAAGACTGACAATTTTCCTTTTATATGAATATTACAAATCGTCATGCTCTCGAAAATGAACATTGTATGAATAGCATGATACATAATCAAATGATATTTGATCGCTCATGACTTTACATTATTGACTCTTTCAAAGATATATCCCATGAGATTTACCTTTCTCATATTAACATGATAGTCAAGCATGAAGATATCATAAACTTTCAGAGTTTCTCTATCCCCTTTCCTTGGGATAAGAAAACCTTGCATCCAAAGAGTCACAAATTTGTTATCTTGAGAAAGATGAGCTACTTTCCTCTTCTCTTCATTTATAAAAAACAACGAAATTTTAGCACTTTATTTATTAAACGTACCAACCTCCTTTGGTAGTTTTTTGAGATGGACAGAAAGAATCACCTTTTTTGGAACATTTAATAAGTGGGCTACTTGTTTCACAGACATTGATATCTTTCTATCATACACAACAAAGTTGATAGTCATGTTTTTTTCAAAAGACACGGTTTTGTAGAACTAACTGACATCATCAATAAGAACCGGATCTTGAGACACTAGTTTTTCAACAGACAAATTCTCCCAACCTTGAAATAAAATAAATCTTCTAATTGTAGAATCATATGAATCAATGAAGTCCTGAGAAACTAACCTTTCACTGAAAATTTTGTTCTCTAAAATAGTCTTTGAAGACATTTTGGCATGAGTGTTTGCAGAAGACTAAGACATAAATATGAAGCCGAAGAAAGATCGTATGGAGTCATAAAATAGAGGCAGAGTTACGCCAAAAAAATTGATGAACTGGTGTGGGTTTGGGAAGGGGAGGGGTCTATTTATAGGCAAAAAAATGACCATTGATCTTCTACAGTTGATATTAGAAGGGAAAAAAATTGACGGATAAGTTTAAAATGGGTTTTTTCAAAAAAAAATGAGAAATAATAAAAAGTAAAAGCAATAAAAAATATAGAAAGAATGTACCTACCAGAGAATATAAGGAAACGGTTGGTTTAAAAGAAAAACACAAGCGTATGAAGAAAAAGAATACGATTGGTTGTCAAACCGATGGAAAATAAAGTCATTGCAATAGACTGACATTCCGATGGAAAACAAAGTCGTTACTATGGACTGACGTGCCGATGCAAAAAAAAAGTTGTTACCACAAACTGACGTGCTGATGGAAAACAATGTTTTTACCACAAACTGACGTGCTGATGGAAAACATAGTCATTACCATGAACTGACGTGCCGATGGAAAAAAAGTTGTTACCATGAACTGACGTGCTGATAGAAAACAAAGTCATTACCATAAACTCACGTGCCGATGGAAAACAAAGTTGCTACCGTGAACTGACGTGTCGATGGAAAACAAACTGGTTACCATGAACTGACAAGCCGTTGGAAACAAAATTGTTACCATGAACAGAAAAGCCAGTGGAAAGCAAACTTATTACGGTAATCAGTCAATACGATAAACAGAACGACAAAAACACAAACCAGGAGAATAATCAGAGAAAAAAATCAATAAAAAATTAAAACAATGTTCTCCCCCTTTTTAAGAGGAGTATTTTTAATGTAAGGACAGGTAAAAATCATGAAGTAGACAAGAATGATTACATTAATGTAATAATTCCTAGCCTCTGTTTTATAAAATCAAATCTATTAGATGGTAATGGTTTTGTAAAAATGTCATCAAGTTGTTCATGCATTCCGATAAATTGTAAAATAATATCTCCTTTTTGTGTGTGATCCGTAAGAAAGTGATGCATAACATCTATGTGTTTTTCACAAGAGTGATGTGCTAGGTTCTTACTAAGAGATATAGAACTAGTATTATCACAAAGAATTTGAGTTTTGGAAAAATTAAATCTATAATCAATGAGTGTGTGTTTCATCCACAACACTTGATCACAACAACTTTCGGCTAATACATATTCTGTTTCAGTTGTGGAAAGTGCTACTGAGTGTTATTTCTTGGAAGACCAAGAAACCAAGGAATCTCCTAATAAATGACAAGTTCCATATGTTCTCTTTCTATCCATTCTATAACCACCAAATTCAGGATCTGAAAAAAAAAATTAAAACAAAATCATTTCCAGGAGAATAAAAAAGGCCTAAATCCCAAGTGCCTTTTATATACTAAAATATACTCTTTACCACCTTTAAATGAGACTCGTTTGGATTATATTAGTATCTCACACATAAGCTTTCGGAAAACATTAAGTCTGGTCAACTGGATGTCAACTATGAAAAACTTCCTATCATACCTATAAAAATTGTTTGATCTACTGGTTTCCCAGTTTCATCGTGATAAAGTGTATTTGAGGTACCAATCAGAGCACTAATACTTTTTGTCTTGTCATAAAAATACTTTTTGAGTAAATATTTTATATACATAGGTTGAGATATATATGTTCCTTCTTGTTTTTTTGAAATTTAAAAACCTAAAACGATTGTTAACTCACCCATCATACTCATTGCAAACTCAGATTTTATTAAATTGGAAAAAGAATCAGTTAATGACTGCTGAGTTGATCCAAATATGATGACATCAACATAAATTTGAACAATCAAATTTTTTTCCCATTTTTATTAAAAGGGTTTGATCCACAGTACCATTTTCATTATTGTTTTGTAAAAGAAATCATGTAATTCTATAATAACATGCTCTAGGGGCTTGTTTAAGGCCATATAGAGATTTAGTAATTTTAAAAACAAGATTAGGATATTTTGAGTCTTGAAAACCAGGGGTTGTTCGATAAAAACTTCTTCTAGAACAAAACCATTTAGAAAAACACATTTAACATCCATTTGAAATAGTTTGAAATTAAAGTATTCTTCAAAGGCTAATAGAATACGAATAGATTCAAGTCTAGATACCAGAGAATAAGTTTCTTCATAGTATATTCCCTCTTTTTGATTATATCCCTAAGAAACAAGTCTTTCTTCATTTCTTACAATGATTCCATTTTCATCACATTTGTTTCTGAAGTCCCAATTTACACCAATTACAGTTGTTTCTTTAGGTCTTTCAACTAGTGACCAGACTTGATTCCTTTCAAATTCATTTAGTTCATCTTCAATTGCTTTAATCCAATCTTCATCAAGTAAGGCCTCACATGAACTTTTTTGGTACAAATTGGGAAAGAAAGGAAAAATTTCTATTTCATTTCTCAATGAATTTCTGGTCCTTATAGGTTGATTTAAATCACCAATGATATTATCACTCGGATGATTCCTCAGAAACAATTGATTTGGGTTTTGTAAAATATGTTAATCAACATGTGGTAGAAATTCCTCTGGGGTAAAAGTTTCAGAAAAACTTTCTTGAACATTTTCCATATCAGAAGAATATTCTAATAGAGGTTTATAAACATTTTTATAAAATACATACGAAGATGTATGTTGGGTTTGGTTGAAAAAAATATGATTGGTTTTTATCAAATTTAACATGTACTATTTCTTCAACAGTACAGTTTTTTTTATTGAAAACACTATATGCCTTAGAAGTTTTAGAATAGCATTGAAAAATTCCTTCATCAAATTTTGGTGCGAATTTGTGTAGATTATCGTTATTATTCAGAAAGAATACTTTTCACCCAGAAACATTGAAGTATGAAACATTAGGTTTTTGGCCAGTCCATAATTCATAAGGTGTTTTATTAAGAAAGGGTCTAGTTAAAACACGATTTATAGTATAACAAGTAGTACTCACAACATCAGCCCAAAAGTGATTAGTAATTGAGTATTCACTCAACATGGTTCTTGTCATTTCCTGAAGAATACGATTTCTTCTCTCAACAACACAATTTTTCTGAGGTGTTCTTGGAGCTGAGAAATTGTGAGTAATACCTTTATTACTACAAAAAGATTCAAAATCTGAATTTTCAAATTCACCACCATGATCACTATGAATAGTTATCAATGGTAGGGTTTTCTCATTTTTAACATGGGCTCTAATGATTTTGAAATATGAAAAGGCTTCAGATTTATTTGTTAGAAAATAGACCCATGTAAATATAGTAAAGTCATCAACTAAAACAAGTACATAGTATTTTCCTCCAATGCTACCAGATTGTAAAGGACCAAAAAGATCCATATGCACTAGCTGTAACACATTATAAGGTGAACCATCATTAATTTATTTGAAGCTAGTTTTATGTTTCATACCAAATTGACAAGGATCAAAGACTTTTGAAGAATCATATCTAAGATCCGGTAGTCCCTTTACAAGTCTTTTCATTGATTGTCTACAAAGGTTTCTCAGGTTGTAGTGTCCTAGTCCTCTATGCCACAGCCACAATTTGTCTTCTATTGAACTTAAGCAGGGTAAATTTTGGCTCCTAAGGTCTTCAATGTTAATAGTGTATACATTCTATTGCCTATGGGTAGATAGAATGAACTCATCCTTATAATTGTGATCTAGAAAAATATCATTTCTAAAATTCACAAGGTTACCTTCATCACATAATTTACATATGATGATGAAATTGTGCTTAAGGCATTTAACAAACAAAACATTTGAAATAATTAATTTTCTAAGAAAAACAATATTACATATTCCAACAATTTTTCCTTTTGAATTATCTCCGAAGGTAACCTTTCCACCTTTTGTTTCGATGATCTTTTCAAAGAAATCATTGTTTCCCATCATGTGTCGAGAACAACCACTGTCCATGTACAAATTGTTTGTATTGGTAGACTTCTTATTTTCCTGAAAAAGCAACAATTACTTTATCAAAATACAAACTTGTTTGGATCCAGAATGTTTAGATAAAAAAATTTAGGAATCCACATTTGTTTTGAAAAATGAGCTTTATGAAATCCTTAAGACTGAGTTCTATTAAGAGAAAAACTTATTTTCCAATGTCCACCACATTAATACATAGAACAAAAAGGAGTATTTTGAGGAACAAAATAGTTATTACTAAACAATGGTTTAGAATGAGTATATCATATAACAGAATGATTCCTCAACGGTCTAATTTGAAAATACATTTTATCAATGTTTTCCTTTCCATAAGTAAAGTTTGAAAAACAATTTTTCAAGGAAAAAATTTGCGACATTAGTTTTAAAACAAGGTTCTCATCCTCCAAAACATTTGATTTAGAACTATAGTTAGGCTCTAAAACATTTTTCCTATAAATTACATTTTCTAGATCCTTAGAATGTTTATCCTTATAAGTTTGACTTTTTCAAGGGTTTTTAAAATACTTTCAAAATCAGAAGTTTTCATATCAAGATCATTAGAAAGATATGATACTTCTTTAGTTAAAATCAAAATTCTAGAATTTTCTTTATCACGCTTTTTCCTGAGTTTGGAATTTTCATTCTTAAGTAATTTGGAAAACCTAGAATCTTCTTCAAAGGAAGGTAATATATTATCTTCTGATGATGAAGACTCATCTGTAGATTCATAATACGTACTATCAGTATAATTTGTATTCAAAGAATCATTTTTGATAGCTTCATCTTTGTGTACCTTAGCCCTAAGACAATGATCTTCAACTATTAATCTGGCTATAATTCCAATATTACATTGTCTCGAGGACTCATATTCTGAAGAATTGTCTGATGAATCACTACCACTTGCACTACAAGTATCATTTTCCTTCAAGAATTTCTTTGTCTTTGTCTTGTAATTCTTTTTCTTATTCCATTTAGAATGTTTTTCCTTTCTGTCGTTTCTCTTTAGTAAATGAAAATTAGGTCTTATATGTCCTACTTTCTTACATTCATAACAAGTTACCTCTAAATCTTTCTTATCCTTTCTATCATTCTTTTTGAATCTTTTTTGGAAGTCTTTATTTCCCACAATCTTGTTCATCCTTCGAGCAAGATTGGCTAACTCATTACTTGAAAGATCACAATCAATTGAATCAGACAAGAAAAATTTCTTAGCTTTTGATCTTGTTATCCTTTCAGGAGTTTTAGATATAGATGTTGTATTAAAAGCTGTACTTCCATTTCCATTTTTCTTCTTGTTGAAATCAGAATATCTCTTCATTCTTGTCTCATGTTGTAGAAGAGTTCCAAATATTTCATCAAGAGTAATCTGGGAAACTTTTCTATTTTCATCGATAGCTATCTTTTTTTACTCCCATTCATTTGGCATTATATCAATAATTTTGTCAACAAGAGCATTATCATCAAGACCTATTTCTCCCATAGATTGTAAGCTGCTGAAAATTGTTATAAATCATTGTTTCACATTACATACAGACTCTCCATAAGGATAAAGAAATCCATGATACTCTGTTCAAAGCATTGATCTTATTATTTCTATAACCCTGGATGTACCAAAATGTGTGACTACTAATTTCATCCAAATACAGTTGGCTACTTTTCAAGAAGATATCTGGGTGTATATATTCCTAGTCATAGAACAAAACAAAATATTTCATACCTTGTAATTCAGTTGGTATTCTTTCTTCTTGATTAGTGAAAGTACTGACATCTTTGTCAGGAATTTCTTAACCTATAGTAAGAATAATAAAATTTTCTACACTAGTTATGATAACGAATGTCTTCATTCGATATCTCCAGTAATCATAATCATTCCCATCAATGATAGGAGGTCTAGAAGGATTTAGATTGTCAATTGACCCAGTATTTATTTCTTCTATCTAATAAAATCAAATCTTTTCCACTCCAAACGTTAGTATAGTAAATAATTGACACATATATTAGAAAGAAAAGATCTAGTAGTAAAAATAAGTGGAAACCTCCTTTGATACCAATTTTTGGATCGAATATGTATATGTAAATGTATATTAGATGGAACAATACAAGAGGGGTTGAATTGTAGGTTTAAAACCTTTGTGTTTGAACACTTAAGAAATTAGTAAAAATGATTTTAAACTAATATAATTCACAACAAGAACTAACAACCACAATTTTATTGAATATAAAGGTATGATATGATGTAATACTATAATAAAAGTAAAGCAATTGTATTCAAGATGAATACAATAATCAGAGTAAAACAATAGTGAAGTATTCTACCATAAATCGTATAGAATCAATCGATACAATTTGTAATAGTATGATTATAATTGAAACAATTAAAAATGAAAATGAAATGAAGAAATTAAACAATACAATTACCTTTCGAAAACAAATAGCAGCAGAAATGTAAAAGTATTACAATTCTTTTGACCCAAAGAGAAGGGTTATCCTTTCACCAAGGATAACAGGTCTGTCTTACCAACACCTTGGTAAGCCCTCGATATGATGATATGTATGTCTGTCTTGCTATCCCTGCAATCCCTCGATACGATGATCGATACGTTTGTCTTGCTATCCCCACAAGCCCTCGATTTCGTAGGTAATCGGCACCTCTATCTTTCAATCACTTGAAATCCCTCGATACGATGATCGGTAGTACCATCTGCCTATCCCCGACAGCCCTCGATCATTATCACATGATCAGACACACAATGAAAAACAATGCACATATAGAAATACAAAAACTAAGAACGATCTGTTCATGTTTTGTAATCTCAAGGATTTCGCACGAAGAAGGAGATAAGTCACGTCGTCTCTCTCTAGAAATTGATAGAAGAAAAGTCTCACAGTTGTTCTTCTCAGCTTCAAATGACCTCCTATTTATAGGTCTTAGGTTCCAAAAGTCACATTACCTCCAATGATCATATTTCGTAGGAAAAACCGGAGGGACTTGGACACCTGGTATTATAACGGTCATATTGAAACAGAAAACACAACATCGTTTTGATTAGTTTATAACATACTGCACGACATTGTTTTGGTTAAAACAAAAGATATATGAAGATGATAAACATGAGTTCGATTAATATGAAACATGTGTTTTTTATAAAGGACCAAAAAAAGTAATTAAGGAAATTAAAGTATGAGTACTATAAGTATTACTTAGTGTAATGTATTGATACGATACAAACTGAGTATGATTCATAAAAATTAGTATGATTAACATAGTTAATACGATTTCCAGAGTCAGTATGATTGAAAGAGTCAGTATGATTAATAGAGTCAGTAAGATTGAAAGAGTCAGTACGATAAGCATAGTCATTACGATAATCATAGTCAGTACGATCAGAATTTTTAGTATGATCAGCATAGTCAGTACGATCAGCATATTCAGTACGATCAGCATAGTTATTATGATAAGCATGTTTAAAAGATATTTGTGATTTCCAAAACAAGATATAAAAGTCAAAAGAGATCTTTTGACTCAACAGTGTGTTGGATAGAGGTTGGAAATTAAAATATCATGAGGTATCATGCGTCTATGATTCTTATTAATGAGGACTTGATATTTTAGACTTGTCATTCGATGTCAAATTGACAGGACCCATATTATACAACCAGCTGGCGACTTGGTTCATGGGGAAATGTTTCGATCAAGAGTTTGGTTTTCTCATGTGGACCAATTTTGATGGGAAATACATTAGTGTTGGTGGAGTGGACAACAATAGGGATGGTTTTGTACATTTCATGGGTGCATGTGTTCATTTAACAAGTGCATGAGTTATGGATGAGTTAAATTATAGAAGAAAAAAAGTTAAAATAATTAATTCATTCAGTGAGTAATATTTTTTAAACATAAAAAATATTACAATTATTATTATTTTATCAAATTTTATAATACATGATATAACATTTAAAATTTAAGTGGAATTTATGATAAGAATCAATGAAATCTATGTGGACATGATTACCAACATCTTATGTGTGAATAATAGTTCACATGATGTTATATGAATAATTTCAAGAAATGTGCATGATTTTTTTTGTTGATGGGAATGAGGCTCGTGGTCTAGAAAAGACTAGTGGATTGATATTTTAGGTTTTTTTATTCTATATCTTGACCATATATATATTATAGTGACTTATTTCTTAATATCCTATTTTTTAAATTAATAAACCAATAGGTCATGTTTTATAAATATCATTGACTATGTAGGTTTTACATAGATCCTTAGGTGGTAAATGTGGATTTCTTCATCTTATTGATTTTTAAATTTTGGGAGACAATTTCAATGATGAAAAAGAATTATTGTTCTATCTTATTATTCGATTGAGTGTGTTTAGATAGAAATAGATATTAGAAATTGTATAAAAATTAATTTTGTTTTTGGGATCTGTCAAGGACAATTAGGAATACATATATATATATATATGATGTGTTTATACGTGGTATTTATTCAATAAAAAATACTTACCAATTTTATTATAGTGAATCTTATGTTACAGTGAGTGTTTATGAAGTGAACATTCTTCTTTGACCTAATAGTTATTTGGTTTTTATGAAAGAGGTGTATTGGACATGATGGGATATGAATGGATTCAAGTAACATGTATCATAGAGTGTTCTATACATGGAAGTTTTAATCTAGTGCATTATTTCTTCTTTTTTTGGAATTTTTCATAGAGAAGATATGTGTTTATTTTATGAATTTTGTAATATCATATGAAACTTTTTACAATAAAATTAGAATATTATTATTAATGTTACCTGGTTTAATAATAAAAAATTCGCTAAACAATATAGATACTAACACATTTTGAATATATAAATTATGTTTAGTATAAATAGGTAGTTGAGTTCCTATTTGATTAGTTGTGGATTTCATAAAACAAGATAGTCATGGGAATTATTAAACTATACCTTATGGATTGCTTAACTATTGTTAAACTATTTTTTTGAGGTTGCATTAATAGATCATGTGTTAGAGGTTCACATTACATATTGTTTCATGATTAAAATCAAATGAAAAAAATTTAATTTAATGTAATTTATTTTTGAAGATTGGGATACGTAATTGGATTCATCGGTAATAGAGACATGTTTTGAATAATTTGGTTTGTTCGTGTGTTGATGATTTAAAAATTAGGGTGTTCTCATAAAACTATTAACCATTATAATATTCTTCTATATTAATAATTTAGAATTAAAAATGTTAATTCTAATGAAATAATATGTTGAAACGGTTTTCTATTAATAAATTAATAGTTATTTAGTGTTCTAATTATGTAAAATATTCAAATAAAATATCTTTGTTTTTAGAGGAAAATGTTGTAATTTTTTTCCCAAGTG
Organism: Viscum album; assembly: GCA_963277665.1. Lineage (NCBI taxonomy): Eukaryota > Viridiplantae > Streptophyta > Magnoliopsida > Santalales > Viscaceae > Viscum > Viscum album. The sequence goes on from OY728136.1 coordinate 1,371,479,771, forward strand.
TTTACTCTGAAACCGCTAATTCCTTATATATTTAATCTAATTTTGTAAAATTCCACATCTACTTGTTGATAGAGGGACCCATCCATGTCCCGTAGGCCCAAGGAACAAGTCCGATACAATAAAAAAAGTCATAGAGGCATAATTCCCAATAAATGAACAAAGGTCCCAACCAATCTACCCTTGAACTAACCCTCCCTAGAATCTGCATCATTAAAGGTGCCTAGCTCCTCATCTTGCATTACTGATCAACTAACATTTCCCCCTGCATGGCTGGATGGTGTATGCTACCAATGCTAATTGTAATACCCTATCATTATTCTAATATAGTAACTTATACTATATTGGATATAACTTTCTTTATATCCTCTTCTGGGACCAGTTATGTGTGGTCTTCCTAGGATTCTCCATAGACTATGTTTCCCAAATGGCCATTATTCAAATGCATGTGGAGGCCCAAATGATCTATGTCCCAAAGGCCCTGAGTGTAATCATGGACTAATGGGCCATAATCCAAAATCGATGCCCTGAATGCCTGAATGGGTGAATAGTTTTTCATTCTACATTACCACTATTGTACTGTTATGGTACTGATATAGCAAATGTTTACTATATGTGTAAATGTGGATACATAATGAACTAGGTCCTAATGTTACTTCATTATCATCCATGCTATTTTTCATAAATATAACACTACATAAACACATAATACATAAACATTTCTTTTGTATCCTCCAGAAAATAAAACATAATTACGAGATAGCTCAGATACGCAGTAAAGTTAAAATTTGTAGATATCAATGATCATTTAAACAAAAACTATGAATTTAGGTTGTGAGAACCTAATATTAGCATTTTAAATCATTACCACGATTTATTAGATTGTAAAAATGAGTCATGAAATTTATATCTATAGTTCATAAGACATGAGTCATAAATGGATCAAATAATATGAGCCATGAGAACAAATCATTGGAATGAGATCATTTCATAAAAGTGTGGTATATAGTGTGTAATAATCATAACCATTGAAATCATATTTCAAGGCTACCCACTTAGACATGTTTAACATGTTAGACTTGAGATAATCACCTAGGTACTAATTTTAGGATTTTTTATAACCTCAAATGTACCCACATTCAGGATTGTTACAACCTAAACTAAACCCTTTAATAACATGAAATATTATTCCTTATTGGAAGAATTGTAGGTATATATAATTCCATGTTCACCCATCACATAATCATAAATCCATTCGTATTTATTCCTTAAAATAATAAAATTGTTCATCATACAATAACCCTTGGAAAATAAATGGGTTTTTTTATATATTTCCACATCATAACCATAAACCATCGAATGAATAAATAATGATTTCTTAATTGGTTCTTATAACTAGTAAATCATATGTAACTTCATGGAATGATATCATATATGAAAATATCCATTAAAATATCATAGGAATATTTTTTGGGGAAAATTTCATTTTCTTTTTGAAATGACTTATTAAAAACATGAATTTTCACAAATAATAATGAAAAAAATTCATAAAAAAACTATGTATATGTAAAATGGGATCTCCAAATAAATTATGATTTTTTATTGGGGGTAATTACATTCATGCCATGTATGTCTAAATTAGAACTCATTTCATAAAATTAGTTATAAATTTAAAATTCCATCACGTAAAAAATGATAAGAAAATTCCTTTTAAAACAATTATATAAAAATTGTGTATAAAAATGAAAATCAAAAGTAAATGGATAAATGTAATTCTTTAAAATATTTTTATAAAACTTTGACATTGATGAAAAATTATTATTTAATGAAACGATTGGTAATGATGAATTTTTCTTTAAAATTATTTTTTCTGTTTCCTGACAACTTAAAAGGGGGGAAACAAAAGAAAAACATGTATTACATAGAAATTATTAGGTGAGAAGAATAGTATTAATATTTTTTGAGGTATATCATAAAATTTCATTAATTTAAACATAATCATAAACATTTCGGTTTGATGATGAGATTATAACATTAAACCATTACCTCAAGTTACACTTGCATTGAAAGCAATGTAACCTCATTTATGAAAACATTAAATTTATTATTATTATATATGAGAATAATATTCATAATTAAAATATATTAAATTATATCTTGTTAAAATTTTAATAATAATTTATTAATAATTCATTATTAAAATCATTTTTTGAGGTGTTATTTGTTTCTTTTTTCATATGAATTTAAATTACGCATTTTCTGGTATGTATAATTTGATCATTATTCCATCATCCCCATAATTTTTTTCATGTTAACATATAATATAAATTAATTATGTATATATTTTGTGTCATGATATAAAAAAATGTAGATAAAAATAAATAACATAGTTCAGGGATACTATAGGCCATACGTACACGTGAATGCAATTTTAACTATTGGACAGATGGATTGAAAGAATGGAAAATAATAAATAACCTTTATAAAATTATTATTATATCAAATATATCATATATATTTATAAAATATATACTTATTACCATCCATGTATTAAAATAAAAAACAATGGATCACGTTGCATTGGGGAGGTGGTAGTCCACACGTACGCACGAGTGTCGTTATCTAAATCAAATAATTGGAAATAAGATGTTATATAAGATATTATAATTTTTAAAGAATAATAACACCATAAATATCATATATATTCACAAACACACACACACATATATATATCCTTTTATACATCTACATAAAATGGTTATTAAAAACAAATTTCAACATAATGTGCAGACGATAATCTATACATATGCATGAGTAATGTTTTCTATTTTCATATGATGGTAAATATATGAAAAATGGTTATAAATTAATCATAAAAACAACCTAGTATTTTTATTATAATATTTTTATTTATTTTTTTATTGTTAAAATAGATTAATTTGATGTATAAGTAGAAATAATTTTGAAATTGACAGTGAGGATAATTGCCTCTTCTTCGATATACCATCTTTAGATCCCATTTTCACGATCCAGTGAATGGCCCTTTAAGAAGACCATAGACTCTATATACTGAATGTGTATTTTGAGAATATAATTTTTTTTGGGTTTTTTTTCATTCATGGATCAATAGGTGTGAGGAAGATAGGATTAGAGGTACCATTTTATAAGTAGGGTGAAGGGAACTCTTATAATTACATATTGTGATAACATTATATAAATTAATTTCTATGTTTAAGTAAATAAAAATTGTTATATTTAGATTATTTCATATGTGTGATTCTAAATAATATCATAAAATAATATTTGTATAGTTATTGTATTGTTTTGACCCAAATCTCTTTGTTTAAACCCTTCATTACCCCTTTTGACAATTACCACATTTTTAAAATTTTAATTTTTTGAGGTCCTTCAATTTTAATATAAAAAAAAGACACCTAAATCTATTAAGATTGAAAATTTAATCCATAACATACTCAATTGGATGAATTTTTTTATAATTAATTTTAAATCATTTAATCAAATATTTTTTAATTTAAAATATCAATAATGTCATTTTTGGATGTAAATGAAATATTATAATATAATATGTTAAAAACCATATCAAATAGTTCAAAAATGTGATTATATAAAATTTAAAGAGGATATAATCTTATTACCATTATCCAATAAAAACATTATATGTTTTTATATCATTTTAGATATTCTCTTTTTAAATTACACAATTTATAATAAATTTTTAACCTTAACCGTGGTAAGGAACTCTTCATTATTAAAGGGTTATAATTTTACATATAAGAAGATAATTGGGTCTGAAATTGATGATGGATGGTATTTTTGATCATTTATCCTCTTAATATTTATCTTTTATGTTTTTTATTATTTTTGAATAATTTAATAAATTATTATTTGATATAAAATACTATTAATGTAATTTTATAAAATATTCACATAATTTTACATTAAAATAAAATTTAAACAATAGAATTGAAATATGAACCATTTAAACATCTATAATAAGTTATATTTACCTTAAAAATTCACAGATCAAATAAGTCATACAAAAAAATTATTTTATTGTTTATAAGATAATTTTGATGATTTTTCTACATCTTGAACTTGCAAAGTGTCAGTTTAGTGTAAGAATATTGGATAATTATTTAGCAAATAAGAATTAAAAATTAAATACCCTATTAAAATAATTAATTAATATTTCAAAAAAATAATTATAATCAAACATATCATGGTATTATCCTTATTAAATTGTTTTATAGATATTAAAGTCAACAAAATTACATTTTGGGGTATTTTAACATAAAATAATCTAAATGTCATTATCAAAGATAAATTCCATGAAATTTAATATTTTAAATATTCGGAAGAATATGGTAGAATTTATCTCATCTAGTGAAATAAAAGAGTTTTTTTACTGATTTTGAGTCCTTGTATTATGGTCTTAACCCTATTTTAATCATTTCCCACTTATTGAGGTAACAAATATTTACATTGGTTACTATTCACAACAATAAAAATGGGACTATTTACCAAATTTGAACTTACTAATTCAATATATGGATTTAATTTTTAAAAACTCAGTCTGTATAAGTGTGATGATTTAAATTTTATATAAATACATAAACTAGAATGAAAACATGTATTTATAAAAATGAATATTTAAACAAAATATATAACTTATATCAAAATCCTAAATATTTTGGATTAAAATAGAAATAAATTATATATTAAAAATAAAATGTATATAAATTATTATTAAGGATGAATATAAAATATAATGTTACTTCTTAATTACTTGATTTAATGAAATTAAATTACAGTATTTGAATGATCGATATTTATTATCACCCACTAAAAATTCGATCATCTTAGAAAATTAAAAAAAATAATCACCCTTAGTTAATTTCTATAAAAATATTTCCTAAAATATTATAAATTTATATAATAAAATTTCTAAATGTGTCTAAAATTATTTATAATTTCCTCATACAAAATCATGTAAAAATATTTTTTGATGAAATTCATTTTGGAAGAATAAAATGACTTCATATAAAAATGAGAAGTTATTTCCTATGAATTTTTCAATATAAATATATTGAAAAAAAATAATACACACATATATCATAATGTGGTTTATTCATATTCATAATCTACAATTGAAAGCCTAGGTCAAATAAAAATAATGGTAATTTTATAATACATCTAAATTCACTTAAAGCACAATATTTCATTTTAAGAAAGCTATCAAGACTGTAGTTGTTTTAAACTAAAACCTTAGGATGTAACCTTCTTCCATACATAATAAAATTATATCTTCACAATTTGGAAATTATCTCATTAATCAATGGTTTAAAAGTTGATAGTACCTTGTTTTAAAACCCAGATAACATTTTTGGGATGAGGAAAAGGGAAATATGAAATTCATCTTGAGTATCATGTAACTAGGTTTTCAAATCCGAAAATATTAATGGGATGTTAGTATATTTACATTGAGGAAAAATAAATGTCCAAATAACAATGGAGATTGATAGATAACACGGTCATGAGAGAGTTAATGACCGAATAACCATAAATTTTTTTGGGGTTCAAAGATTATCAATACATAAAAAAGTATCAACATAATATAATTTTTTTTAAGATCGTTATCATAGAGTTTAGGAATTAATTTACTATCAAGATTGACTAAACATAATAATATGTCTTCCTAATTTATATCCATTTTATAATAACTCTTCATTCCTTTGGTTGTGCTTCAATCAACATTACCTATATAACATATTTTACACCAAAAAATGGATATTGAATATAAATTTTTCATTCAAGATCAACTAAAATTATCATTTAATTGATCGTGTGTTCTATAATATAATGAAAAATAATTAATTGTTGCATTAAATATATAAAAAATTAAATAGTTTGAAAAGTTATCAAATATATAACATTAATCTCGAAAACCTCAATAATAACACGCAATGATAAACTTATTTCATTCAATAAATAGTTATTATTAAGACTTCTCCAAAATATGCCTTGCCAAATTGAATACAAAAGAATCTATATGATTTAGACAAATATTTATTCCATGATAATATTTGTCATTTTCTACAGACAACATAATGTAACACAAAAATTCATATACAAAACATGTCAATACAATGATTATATTTTCTTTTAAGGTAAATTAATATACTAAATCACCATAAAAACCCAATAGAATCATTTTTTCCCCAAAAAATTATAATAATCTAAATTCTGAAAAAAAAAATTAGTATTGGGTATTTTCCATAAATCCAATAAAACAATAAGCATCATCAATGTATGCATAAATCACTTTTTTATAAAATCACAAACTATGTTCATAATCGTCAATAAAATCTAATTAACATTATCTTTGTGAATCAGCTCTTTGTCTGAACTAAACATTACTATCTCAGCATTGGTCCCATATTATGGGTTCTCTTTCCAAAAATTATTTATTTTTAAAAAATATCTAATTACCACAAAATCACTTTTCTAGTTCATTACTACCATTCAAAAAACTCTTGAAACTCCTTTAAGAAAACTACGGGAAAAAATACATAGAAGTTTTATTAATCATATAAAAAATAAAATTTCTAAAATATTTTTTAAATATAATTATAGAATATCAATACACAAATACTTCAATACATTCAGATAAACAATGGTAATAACATATGTCTTTCAGTGGTTTTGGATATAACCTTTTGAAGATTTCATGCACTTGGATAATGCCTAAATTCACCATTCTTTATACAACAAACTAAAAATGAATCCCTATGATAAAATTTATTTCCATACATCTGACTCACCATTATACCTCTTAATAAACATTATATATGTCCTATATTCGAAACATAAAAGATTTTCATTTTCCATTGATTCCATCTACAGGGTGTATCTTTCCACATTTCTAACATCAAGGAAATTGATCTTTCTTTCCTATATGGTCCCCACCATCATGATATTAGTGAAATATATTGTTCTTATAATTGGTGAGTCATATAGTTGGATAAGGAGTAGTTTAATAATTATATACCTTGAAAATTATTAGTTATAATCCTAATATCTTTAACATTATCCATAATCCCATTTTTTTTCTTATAATCAACACTTTTCTATCACATTAATCATTAACATGATTCCTCTTTGTTATATCCATTGAATAAACCAAGAAATAATTGTGTGATTTATAGTAATATGAATCAATAAAAATTATTTATATGACTACTAAATCATGATACCTTCTTGTCAATCTATGAAACATTAGGTATAACCTAGGTCATCCCTGAACATAATCTATTAAAATCCATCACAATGGCATAAATATACAATTTGAATTAATATATGAAAATAACATAGAAGTTTCAAACATGTGTCAAATAAGGTAACACACTCCATGAACTAGAATCATAGCTAATATATATCCAAACAACAATTTTTAGGGTTATTATGGAATGTTGAATCTATGAAAAAATCATTTCTACATGTAATATCAAAATAGAGAAGATTTTCTAGGAATAAAATTGTACATTATTTACCATAACATATGATATCATCCAAATCATAAGATTATCTTAAGGGTTATCAAAATTTTTGTCTCTTCATATCTTCCCATGTTATCTAAACCTCTATCAAATAAAAAATAAACAACCCATAATTTTATCCCATAAATATCACATCATATTAGATGAATTTTCATTATATAACATTGGGATACCTACCAAAATCATTTTTTTATATAATATTACGAAAATTATATACATAAAAAACCAATTCATATAATCTCTACAACATCTACAATATAATTCTTCATCACAATCTTCCTTCATAGACACATCATAGATAATGATTTTCATCATATCATGGGGAAATGAAATCACGATAAAGGGAGATCTCGTGTTCTTATTAAAGTTAAAAATGGAGATATAAATACGAATTTAAGTATTACATGAGTATAATGGGTAATTGAATATGTTCATAACCTCTGTAAATCATACCATGAAACTCTTAGATCATAAACAAGTGCCATAAAATAAATCATGACAGTTCATAAGAAATTAATCAAAAAGGTTTCAAAGAACTTAATACATGATAACATAACATTAGGAAAAGTTCATTTCATAAATTAGTATAATATCATGTAGCATGACCATAATCATAGAAATTTCATGTGAAATACACCCAAAAATACATTCATAACATGTTAGGCATGGGATAACTACCTATGTACATCTCATAGGATTTTGATTACATCACTTGTACCATCTTCCACGCATGGTATATCCTCGTGTTTATCTAATTTCATGATTTGGACAATATATCGTGTATACTATTAGCACATAGATCTTTATTCTTTAACCAATTAAATAGAGGTAAAAATAATTCATGGCCCACTCTTCATATTTTAAAAATCCACTCAAATAAATTACACATGATAATAAACATATTTATAATAAAATAACCCATGGAAAAGAAAATGGGTTTCATTGATATTTTATCATCATATCCACCAGACATCTTGGGAAATAATAAATATGGTATCATTTAATAATATCTATATTATATAATAAGTAACATCAAGGTAATTTATCATTGACGAAAATTTCTTTAAAATATCAATGAAATACTTATTGAGGAAATTAAACTTTTCATTATTAAATAAAATATCAAAATCTAATTTTTCCTAATATTATGGAAACATTATTCTCTGAATGCAACCATACGAACATGTAAATGAAATTTCATTCCATTTATTGGTCTTAGTGGTGTGTATTCCATATATTATATGTATGTTAAAATTATTATTACTTTCATATATTTGGTAAAAAGTAAAAGTAAAATCATTTTGAGAAAGGAAAGAAGATTTCATTTACATATTTTTATAAAAATATATAAAAATGAAAAAAATGAATTTAAATAGTCATTGGAGACTAAAAAATTTCATGATTGTTTTTATAAAACATGTACATTGAACTTTTTTTATTATCATATAAAAAGAGAAAAAATATATATAATTCCTATGATTTTATAATGTCTCTTGAGTATCTAATGATTGAAAAATTAATGGGTAAAATTAATTATATATAAATATATGGATAATTGAGAAATTAATGATATTATATAGATGTAGAGATTGAAATTTCATCTTTGTAAACAAAGTCATAAACAATCCGGGTTAACAATGAGAGCTTAACATAAAATATTTACCTAATGTTTTACGCTTTTCGAAGTGTTCTAATATCTAGTATAATAAATTAAAATTTACTAAAATTCAGAAAACATATAATTTATATTACTATAATATAATATATGATTTTTGAACAATATTTTTACCCTTATTTATTTATAATTCTATACTAAAATATTTTTTTCAGGTGTTAACTGTATCGTTTATCATGAGAATTTCAGTACATTGGTTCTTATCGATGTACAATGATCATGGATAAATAATATACATAATTTTAATCTTGTTATGAATATGTTAAATATTTAGTATTTTTATATTTAGTTTCATCCCTAAAATGTAGATATATAAACTAAATTACACCGTTCATAGATATGATAGGATGTACGTAATCATGAATACTGTTTTTGAATTTCAATTGATAGAATTAATGAAATGTATATAAGAATTAATGTGTCAATAATTATTATTTTATGAAATATATCATATATATATTGTAAAAATATATCCTTATTATTAGCTATGTAAATAAAAAATGAAAACCAGATGACATTGGTCTATATTGGTGGTAGTCCACACAAACTCAAGAGAATCATTATCACATTCCAAAAGATTGGAATGTAATTAGATAGATGGGATATTATATTTATAGATACATAACTATGCAATATATATCATATAAATTCATTATTTATTACTTTATTATCATCAACATAAAATTTTGATGAAAAATGATATTCATTGTAATGTGGAGATGTTAAACCGTATATATGAACATGTAAAATATTCACATTTCATATGAAGTCAATGTTATATAAGATGGTTATAACACAATAATTATAACCTATAATTATATTGATGATATAAATTTTTTATATGTAAGTATTGTAAAAATATATTAAATGGAAGTAGAAGAATATATAAATGTGAAAGAGTTGGTACGTAGGACTTCCAAATTTTGGAAAACTACCTTATGAAACCTTTCAAAGGAACCATGAATTTTATAAAAATAATAATAAAACCTATAAATATTGAATAAAAATGTTAATAGTATAATTGGATGGTGTTTGGGCTTTCTATTTGAATAAAAGTGTGAAACGATGAATGTATAAGAGGTACATTTTTAAATGTGAGGAGATGGGAAATATTGGAATTAAATAAAGTATTAAATTAATTTAGGTTAATTTTATTGTTCTGTAGATCAAAATTGATACATATTTTATATATGATGAGAGTGACTATAAATAATCACATAAAATAAATTTTTCCCAAGTTTCATTGTTGTTTTCTCCCTTATCCATTTGTTTTAAACCCAACTACCACTTAAGAAATTTCCCACAATGTCATAGTTTTTTTTTTACTATTTATGATTTATGAATGTTTCTAAAATAAGAAAATGACCCATGAATAGAACATGGTCTATATTTCAAAGCCCATACTATTATAATTTCTTAATAGAGTGTTTTTATTTATATTAAAATATTTAATAAAACATTTTTCTTTATGAAATATCATTACTATCATATTTGGGAATACATGAGTTATTTTAATATATTAAGTGTATAGCTGGTGAAAAAAGTTTAGAAAATGAAATTCCTTTTATGATAATGAGGATTTTGTATTAATATAATTACCAAATAAAATTATTAGAAGGATTTATATGATTTTTAACCTTATCATTTGGAATTACCCATTGGTTAACTAATTTTATCCTTAACTATGGTAATGGTTTGTCCATATAAATTGGTTCTATTTTTACTAATTTGAAGAAGATAGGATAATAAATGTAAAATGGTTAAAATATTAGAATATTAATCATCTTAATTGTACTCTTTAAATATTTAGAATAATTTTTAAAAAATTTAAAATAATATGTTTGAAAAAAACAGTATTACTGTCAATTTAAGAACAACTAACTTAACATCACATTGAAAAAAACTTGACAAAAATAAAAATATAATACAAAACATGTTCCCATCTCCAATTTGTGATATTTTTATAATAAATTTATGTTATTCTATAAACATTCATAAATATTTTACATTTATAGTTTTAATATCATTTACATAATTTTTCTACTACTTCGACAAACACTATGTTAGCATTGTGTAAGAATTTAAGGATATTATTTTTTCAATAAAAAGTTAAAAATAAATTTAATTGATGAACAAATTAATACATATTTTATGTAAACATTGAGAACCTATATTATCCAGTTAATATAATTATGAAATTATTTTTAGATATAAAACATAATATATTGAAAAGTTGAATTTTTTTAAATAACAATCTAAATGACTTTATTAAGGGATAATAGAACCAAAATACCATATTATTTAATTTTTGCATATTAAGGTTTATTTTATCCCATAAAAGGAAAGAAATTCAACTTTTGGGTTGATGTTTTACCTTATCTCCTGGTATTAACACTGATTAACTCATTTTACCCTTACTGAGGTAACAATATTTACAATTATCACTATTCATATTGAAATAAATAACTGGGATTTATTACCCAAATTTGAACATGATAATTTAAAATAATTTTTTATCTTTTTATGAATCAATATCTATAAGTTATATAAATAAAATTTAATATTAATTAATTAGACTCAATGAAAACCAGTTGTTAAAATAATGCCTTTTAAGAAAGAAAAAATAAATTATATCGAACTCATGGATATTTATAATTCATATGGAAGTATTTATTTTATAAAAATTAAATGGTTTATAAATAAAATTATTGAAAAATTAAAATTATAATGATAATATTAAATTACATGATTTAATGAAATGAAATTATATTATGATAAAAATCATTATTTTTACTGTTCCCTGAAATATAATTGATTTCATAAAAATAAAAAATTACCGTAAACGATTTTTTATATGAATTTTATCATTTTTTTCAATTAATAAAATTTAATTTATAAATGATTCATACATTGAATATAACATACATCTTCAAAATTCAGTAATTTTTTGGATTAAATGAATTTTTGGAGAAAAAATCACACCACTAAAAGATGACATTTTATTTCATATGCATTATTCAATCAATCCATATTTAGTATAAATTTTATACATATATTTTATAATATAAGTTCTCAATACATATATCCTCAAATTAAAATTCATGGTAAAATTTAAATAATAATATTTTGTAATACATATCATTGTATATAAATCTCAGTGTTTTCTATTTAGTAAACTATCATGATTATTATTTATTAAAGGAAATTTATAATGCTTTACATTAATGGGGGAAATAATATATCCCATGTATATTATATTTTTAACAATAAATTTGAAATTATTTTAAAAAATATGTTTTAAATGTTTTTCTATTTTGTTGGACCAGTATTGAAAATATTCTATAATCAAATACAATTTGGAATCATTTTAGAAATAATAATTATGGTAAAATTCAAAGAAACAATTATGATGTGTGTAATTTTTTTGATGTTGATAAAAATAAAAAAATAGTATAAAAATTAACATAACATTTTTTTAATATATATTTTTATGAAAGATTCTAATTTAATGAATTTAGAATTTTTTTATCAAAATCTCTATTATGATTTTTTGGGTGAATGAATAATTACTAGATATATGGGTAGAACTATTAATTATGTATAATGTTTGAATAGAATAGATAATTTATTTTTTGTTTCCATTATTAGGTAATATGATTTTGGGGTAGTGGTCACATGTATAACCATGGAAACGTTGAGCAAATTTGAAGGACCATATATCCATGGTAGAATCTTTTTTATTCAAATGAATCTTTTAAAGGGTAACGGTGAACCCTAACAACTTCAACCAATTGAAAGAGTAAAATAAATTCATCCCATATAGAAACTATAATAACATCCCATGCCCAGTTACTACATCATGATGTCAATCCTATACTATCAGTTGACCACTCGACTAGTTATACCCTGAATGGTTGCAGGAGGTTTTGTACCGATGGAAAATCCATACCGTTGCGTTCATCCAAATCCATATGGCCATCATTATGTGAAAAAATCCAACTCTGACTTCTCATCCCAAGTCATTACTTATAAAGTGTCTAGTTGCATTCACATACCAGAATCAAAAGTCAACATAGAACATCATATCATCTACGTCATCAACCATAGAAAGACAATAGAGATAGAATAACCACATGATACCTGCATTCTCTAGCCCACACATCCTAAAGAACCATGAATACCACCACCTAAATCCACCCTAGAGCAAGTGGTGGAGTTCTGGATCAAGATCATAGGAACGTGTGGAAAATTTCCTTGACAGACAAAGTCTTTATGTCCACCAATGCAGACGACGACCCCCGATGTCAAACTCAAACAAACCTCACATATACCAAAAATCCCAAACATAACTCATCTAAAAACATTAGATCATTTATCCTTTCATATAAAAAACCCCAAAATGATGTAATCGAACATTCCACAAACGCTTGCAGTTGCCACCCTCACATCCCAGAGCATCATAAAGACCACCATTCAGATCCACCATCAAGAGAGTGGGATAGTGTTAGAGTAAGATCACATGAACATTATTAAAATAGACACAAACAATCAGTTGGATATGTCACCCAAAAAACATCAAAAAAACATTCTGATCCAACAATTTAACACCTCCATGCATCAATCTAGCATTCTTCCAAGCTGAAAAAACACAACTCCATGAAAAGGATTAAAAAACCTAACTGTTTTTTATTCAACTAGACTAGATCTGAATTAGTCTGACAACAAAGATAAACACTATAACCACCTCATGCATCATATCCCTATAAAAACATTGAAAATAGCCCTGAAGGACCATCCTAGATCTGTAATTGATTTTCCGCTCAATGTTGTCGCACAAACTCCAGTCTCTCACATCATTTTATATTTGGGTACTTTAGTATATTATTGTGTTAAATTATATTAAATAAGGTTATGTTCAAGTATAGTATGGAAGAATGTGGAATGTTAATATTTTTGGGTAACCAATATTAAGGTCTAATGATTTGAGTGACAAACTAATATTTTATAAAAAGGCTGAATACATATGAGGATCATATATTTATCTGACATGGATTCATGGCCATGGATGTTTTGATGGAGTCTTTTCCATGATTACATAGTGTTGATTTTTTACTGTCATAACCCAGCCCAAATCACTCTATGAATAGTAACTATACTAGTTCGCAACCTAAAATCAAGCATGCCTTCATATAAGAAGGATGCATCTAACAAGAATCAAATGGATTGGGTGTGTCAGTTGGGACATTATGTCCTTGTATCAAAGTAAGAAAAAAAGTAAATAACTGAACATAAACCATTATAATAAGTAATTAGAGTCTAAAGGAAATACATAAAAAAAGGAATATAGTAATTATATGTAATTCAATGAAATATTGAATGTTCATGTCATACATACAACACTGATCTCCCACTGGGACAACCACATATATAGGAATAATAAAAATAAATAAGAAAAGCACAAGGATCTACTATCCAGACTGGCAAATTTGATATTCCTAACAAATCATATATATTGAAGACATACTTATCATTCTGTATGGGGCTTTATCCTGACCATTTTCGAAAACAGATTGAATATCTACTTAGTTACAGCAGTGCAATGGGGGTAGGAGCATGGTATGTGTACAAAACTCAGTAGGGAAAAAACAATGTGGTCCCAGTCATATCTAGAAAATGAATTGTCACTACATGTGAGATACTCTGTATGATAATGAATTATATAGTAACTACTGAAAAAATAAAAACCAATGTTGTACTGATGGTCTGATGGGTACCCTTGTCCGGCCATACTTGCTACAACATGAACAAAACTTTTTCTATAAAGATAAGTCACCATTGGGGGATACATGTCATATCCATGGGATCATTAGTATATACATCAAAAAAATATAGGTTATTATTCCCATTATTAATTGTACTTCCCATAAATATTTAATACCATTATATTTCAAATCACTCAATCCCTGTGTAGTCCAATCCAATATCGGATTCCTAGGTCCTAGTATGTTGGTAATCAAGATGCGGAAAACAAAAGTATCCCTATAAGTGTGACCCATAAGAAATATGTTAGGAATAATATACTAGATACTAGATAACAACTCGACATATTTTAATTACTATCTCAAAAAACCTATTCTAATATTGTTTTAAAAAATACAGAAATGGTATGAGTATCTCATGCATTGATCAAGGCTATCATTATCAATCATTGGGGATTAAAAAGTCATGTCTTCGTGGGATGTTAGTACACATAGAACTCTCTAGTATCAACTGGATGTTAATGGGGTGGGTATCCCAGGTGATATACAATTAAATATGGTATTTTAGATACACTCAACATCCTCCTCCAAAATCCATCTACATGGAGGAATTCTGGAAACAATAGAAATTTTCTTAGTTACATTAATTAAAAAAGGCCCATAATTCAAATGCTAGGATATACCTCAAGGTATCCCCATAATTAAACACATCAATGTAGGGATAAGGTCTATGTTCTATGTGGTATGTCAAGATTTCATTGCAGAAACAAAAATAATTGGATGTGAGGATAAATAATAGTGTTGGATTTTTGAATTCCTAAACACATATATGATGTCCACTCAGGGTCAAATGTTTTTTCTATGTTCTGAAGTGACACATACAACCATCTCTATATAAACACATAACACAATTTCTTTGGTTTTTTTGCCACAGGGTCACCCACTAGGTTCCATATGATAATAATGAAGAGTGGTATCCTATGAGGGATACTCCGAAATAGTATAGGACATGGGACAATGCCCAATGATCGAAGAAGTCAAATCCCATGACTTCATGAATAGTTTTTTTGTATCCATTAATGATATATGTCGTAACGTCCCAGCTCTGGGTTCCTCCCAATGGATCCCCATACCCTGTTGGTCACATAACTGAAAGCGCATTTCGCCAAATGCTAGATGTTTCCTACTAGTAGCGAGCTCCAATTTTTTGTAAGGGGGAAACTGTTCACCCATTAGTAGAGTATATACAACGGAATAAAAAATTGAAAAATAGTGGAAGAAATAATACCAGCTAAAGAAGTAAATAGAATAAGACTAAAAAAAATTAAAAACTGGAGTATATATAAATGATGCATGTCACATGTGCCTATGAAAGCATCCAAACAAGTCACAATGCTGCAGAACAATATAGAAACCAAAGTACTACAGCAGGAAAGTATACTCTAGTAGCATCAGAAGCCTCATCGTGGCCCAATGATATCCATCTCCAATATAAATCAAGTACCTTATGAAGAAGGGATCTTGCCCTTATCTATACCTAAACCCATATAATCTATTTGGGTCCAAAAGCATAACCTGAATAGGGTATGAGTTGAATCACAATAGGCATCCTCCAAAATGTATATACATAACTATCAGTGAATATATATAACATGTAATATGAAGAAATGAAGAAATTAGCTAGTATGTACTCAAAATTATACAATCCTACCATTTCAATTACATTCATTTACATTTATTATTTATCCTTTGAAACATGTAAGCCTTGGGATATAGCCTAAGATCTATATCCCCTATGTAAGAGTAAAAACATACGTCATTGAATCCCATCTAGTCAACAAGTAAGACCGAGTCTAAGCATGTGCAATGTCTTGGAAGACTTTCCACAATCATTTAATCATTCATAAACAACCATACCTGAAATATCTCACAGTATAACCCCTTTGGATTAACTTATTACTAGTGAAATACAAATGACCACCTAAGAAACTCTCATGATCAATACCCATGGGTCCACATGGCATTAATAAATTATAAATGACCTCCAGGTATCTCTCTCCTTCAATATCCCTTCGATTAGAAAATCATAAATAACCATAAATGACTTCCTTTGTATCTGTCATAGTTCAATACCCAATGGGTCAAAGTCAACACCAAGGCTCTCACAGTCCTATGTAAATAAACATGGAAACCCCAATCATTTTCATAGTCCAAGTATCTCATGGTCCATTGGAAAAATAGAGAACATATCAATATAAGGAAACACATGTAATCTAAAACTACTACATTTCTAACATTCACAAGCATTTAACATGAATTTTGTATAATTAAAAAAATCAATTCTAATCAAATCAAGGCATGGAAACAAGGTATGCCTCATAGGAAACCGGGGCCAAACAATCATAAATAGTAAATCTAGGGAAACACACATATGGTGTGTACCGTAAATAAGGCATCTAACTTTACACATATGCAGAAACCCCTTTTCAATCAATTAAACCATTGAAGGAAAATAATATGGTTAAATTTGAAGTCATGTGATACCCCAAATGTGGGTATGCAGACGATTTAGCCTATATAATCCAAATACAAACAACAAAAGGCACAATCCACTAACCATGATGTCATACGATCAACACTCTTGAACCCCAAGCCTTGAATCATCCTAGAACGATGTAGATCTACAAAAATATTAAAATAATCAACTTGGAATAACCCACGAGAGAATAGGAATTATGAATATAGGATTTAGGAAAAGAGGGAACTCACTAGTGGGATTCCAACGCACCCGATGATGTCACAATCAGTGGTCATACAGAGAATTGGGAGGTGCTCAAAGTTGGCGGTCATTCTGTCGCTCTCCGATAATAACTGAGGGGAGCATAAATGTGTTCTAAAGATGAGACGCGACACCGCTCTGATCCATCAATTAAAAAGAAATATACATAGCGTGTTCATTTAATGTACATGTCATGTACTAGAATCAATTGGACCCTGCTTTTGATGGTCTTCCAGGTTACGTACACATCCATGTACTCAGTCATTACATGGTCTGTACGCGACTATACCTGGTACCCTGATACATTCCGTGTACTTCTAGGTACATGACATGCACTTAGAAAACACCCATTTCCTCATTTTTCCTTAAAAACAACCTGAATTCATGATCGATACCTGGCATGAAGATCTCGTTTCTTACAAAAAAACCCTGATAATGAAATTTATCTGAAAATTACCTTTCTATGGTTGGTGATGAAGAAACATCAAACCACTCTTGCCACTGGGATCATACGTCGGCCTCCCTCTCCAAAGTCTCATCTTGTACTCACCTGTGCTGCCATATCAACCGTTCCTGAGGAATAGATAGATCATAGAGAACCACGATGTTGTGATCTAGAATCTGAATTTGTAGCTCCTCAAATTATGAATCTACCTCAAACTCATCCTCCTCAGGTTGAGAAATGTGGGATGATTATGAAATGTAAAGTTGTTGCAGAGAAACAAGAAAGATGCCGTGCATAGCCTAGTACCTATGAGGTAACTGAAACCGATATGTAATTGTCCCCACTATTTAAAAATCCTCAAACTAATCAAAGAATCATGGTGAATGCATCTACCATCTATTAATTCTCATATGACCCAACCTTGGTGAGACATGAATGAAAACCTGATCTCCAAACTTGATCTGTAGAGGACATGTCCATTGATCTGCGTAAGATTTCTGGGGGGGATTTTGCAGTAGCAATCCTCTTCTGAATCAACTCCACATGATCTGTTGTCTCGTAGAAAAGATGTGGTCCTAACATAGCTACCTCTCCTGCATCAATCCAGTATAGGGGTGATCATTATGACATACCGTACAAATCCTTATAATGTTCTATCTGAATCGTTTCATGAAAACTATTATTGTAGGAAATATCCACTAGGTTTATGTGTCTCTCCCTAGAGCTTCCGAAATCGAGGATGTATGCTTGATGAATTTCCTCCAAAACCTGAATCATCCTCTCAGGGTGCCCATCTATCTAGGGATGGTATGTTGTACACAAAATTACCTATATACCAAAATTACTTTTTAGTCTGTGCTAGTCATGATAAATAAATAGGGATTACCTGTCTAAAATGATAGTGTATAACCCCATTCAAAATTAAATTCTCTAAAATATACAATCTTCTATTCTAATCAACACTGAATTATTCCTTAATTGATAGGAAGTGTGAATCCTGTATGATCCTATCGATAATAATCCAATCCACATCATTCCCTCAATGAGACATTGGTCAACTTATCATGAAATACATCATGAAATCATTCCACTTCCACTCTGGAATGAGTAAATACTATAAAAACCATGATGGTATCTGATTCTCAGCCTTATCCATATGACAGATGGATAATTTCATAACAAAACCAACTATATAATTCTTCAAACATTGGAACCAATACTAACATTGTAGATCTTGATACATCTTGATGACACCATGATGAACTAGCCATGCTGAGGACTAAAATTCTTTCATCAA
Source organism: Viscum album (assembly GCA_963277665.1). Classification (NCBI taxonomy): domain Eukaryota; kingdom Viridiplantae; phylum Streptophyta; class Magnoliopsida; order Santalales; family Viscaceae; genus Viscum; species Viscum album. The sequence continues at coordinate 1,371,499,300 of OY728136.1, forward strand.
CACCTCAAATATTTCTGCTAACCTCCATACACATCCATGAAAACAAATGACCTCACTGCGACCAACGGTCTATCCTGGAGTAGGTACCTCTTATAACAAACACTCTCTCTCATGACTAGACCTTCATAATATGATAGTTGCATAATTTTAACTCGATCCAGCAGAGTATAGGTAATGGCTGTAGAAGAAAGAAACTTCCACCCTTTTCTATCATTCACCTCAAAATGTATCTCATAGAACAAGGACATAAGTTTCCACTCACTTCTGGACACCTAAAATACTTGTATCTGTTTCCACCTACTCAACGCATCAACCATTCAGTTGCCTTTTCATGGAATGTAGGAATGCTCAAAGTCAAAGGACTGAAGGGTCTCAACCCACCTAAATTGTCTCAAATTTAGATCACACTGAGTAAAGATATACTAATGGATTTTTTGGTCTGTGTATACAACAAAATAATCTCCAAAAAGATAATGCCTCCAGCAGTGAAAAACATGCACCACAATAGCCAACTCAAGATCATGCATTTGGTAGTTCCTGTAATGTAGCCTCAATTACCGAAACCCATATGCAATAAAACCTTCCCCTGTATAAGAACTACTCCCAACATGATACCTGATGCATCAAAGTAAATGGTGTAACTATTTCCCAGATAAAACAAAATTAGTAGTGGTGCTAATGTCAATCTCCCTTTCATCTCCTGAAATGCTGAATCGTCGGAATCTGTCCACAAGTACTTTGCACCCTTTTAGTCAGGCCCATCAAAGGCACTTCTAAGCATGAAAAGTCATTAATAGAATGTCTGTAGTAACCTAACAACACCAAAAAACTCCATAACTCAAATAATTTTTTTGGCTGCTCCTAGGAAACTACTGCTCTCAGTTTCTCCATGTCTACTGATACTCATGTATCTGAGATAACATGACCCCAGAAGTGAATATGATCCATACAATAGTTGTATATAAATATATTAGAATATAACTGACTCTATCATAGTGTAATCAATATTATATCAAAATGTTTTTCATAGTCATGTTGACTGTAAGAGTACACCAATATATCGTCCTTGAAAACTACCACAACAAATCCATGTAAGGATGGAACACTCGGTATATTAGTTCCGTGAAAACTATTAGCACCTTTTTTTGACTGAACGACATAAGGAAATAATTTTATAGACCATACCTACATCAAAAATATATTAGAGGTATATCTGATGGTCTAACATGCAATAAATGATAAATGGATCTCATGTAAATCTTCTTGAACACTCGAGCTCCTCAAATCCGATCAAAGAGACAATCTTTCCATGTAAAGGAATATTGGTTTTGACCGTCAAATTGTTGAGATTTCGATAATCCAAAAAATGTATCAGGGTATCATTTTCCAACTTGACAAATAGGATAGAAAAACCCCAATGAGAAGTACAGGTTCAGATGAAACCCTATAACTAAAAACCCACAAACTACTTCTTAATCTCGTGTAACTCTTATGTAGCCATCCTATAAATAGTAATTGACATCGATGCCGCTCCATACACAATCTAAATAGAGAAATATAACTATTTATTCATTGGTAAACATGAAAATTCATATGGAAGGTCATCTCTAAAATGATCCACCACTGGAGGAAAGACCATTTGTGAATTCCCTTGGTCATCTAGATATAAACTAACCATATGGGCTATAATTCCTCCCATTCCATGATTCTCAGGACCCTCTATACTCGCATGTACATCCCATCATCCCTTTATTAGAAAGGACCCTCGCTATGATGACGTGAAACTCACCCAGCGACGATAGAAGTCAATAGTGGCCAGAAAGGAGACTAAAAAATCCATTCCAGGAATGACATTGAATCATGTCATCTCTAAAACATAGAAGTACCACAAGAGCTGACACCCACTAAAAACAATTGGTAACTCCGTACACTAATGTACACTATCTGTTATAATCTACAATAGAGTGTATTGCATCATAATATCCTATGATGTAAAGATACAGAGCCTATGGATATCCACAACAGAAATAGATATAAAACTATGGGAATCCCCTATATGAAAAAGAGGAAAAGGTAAGACTAAGGAAATATATCGTACCTCTAACTGTAAAGGGTCTGAGATCATGCTCATGCTAGTTTTTGACAACTGCAAAAGTCTGACCTATACCATGACCCAATGACTTTTCCAGACTACTTTGAGCTAATCCCCCTACATTCTATGAAAACATGTCATCTCGATACCCCATCCATGACCACCTCCATGGCCTGAATAGACTTAATAACTCCAATTCCATTACTGAGGAGAAACTAGTGGTTCTTCTCCTAAATGTGGAATCATAATAGATCCCTTCTCACCAACTGTTTGTGAGATAAACTTAAAAAATGCTAAATATGACACATATTTCTTCAAAATCGGCACTCAACTGTGTCCCTCGAGCACTGAGGTCATATTTTCCCAATCTTCAAAAAAATGGTAACACATCACCTATCTACCTGTATATACCTCCCTGCAACTGGATTCATGGAAATAAGGATCCATATGGAACTTTCTACTATCAAACGAAGTAGTACCATCCCTAGATTCCACACTACCCTCGCTCGCAGATCCCATACCATTTAGATTGCACAATGTAATCATCTATTTATTTACTATAGTAGTCACTAAATTTAGCCTAAATACATTCAACTACAATTAGTTGTCATACCTATGACCATCCACAAAACGCTTAGCTAGTAGTAACTTTCCACCTCCAAAAACAGGTGTGAGTAACCGAAGCTCTGTAAAACAAGATGAGTAATCCATCACTGAAAGAGATCCCTACTCCAAATGCAAGAACACTCAGGCTCGGTCAACCCTCAATGTCTCGAGGAAGAAGTAATCATAAAAGTTACTCTAAAAATCTTTCCAAACCATATACCAACGACGTACCACCTGTGAGACTAAATCCCACCATCTATTGGCGTAATAACATATCATGTACATCATGATCTTCAACCTTAACTTTGGAGGCATCACTAGATGCTCAAAGATAGGAAGCACAACCTCCGACCATGAGTCTGCATTCTGTGATCCTTCGTCCATTGAAAATGTAGGAGTATTTTGTTGCAAGATCTCCCTCGTCAACTCCGACATAGTCGGTGCAGGATACAGAACTCCATGAAAAGTCTGTAACATCCTTAAAAAGCCATCATTGAACTATGCATCAACTCCTACATCCAATATAATAGTTGGTTCTAATATGGGAATGTTGGGAGGATCTAATAGTAGTTCCAAATCAACCATTTCTGGTGTTCCATCATTGCCCTGTACCTATAGTGAAACTGGAGGACGTTTTGGCTTCATGACTCTACAAGGTCAAGTACACAACTCAGTTCAAGATTAAGAAGGACTGAAAAATAGAAGTGAAATAATGGTAAACAAAAAGAAAATCTTTCATGTTTTACAAAAAAGGGTTGCAAGGTGTGTATAATTTCCACACGATGTGTTCCCTTTATGCATTAACATGGTGTGTACCTCTCCCAATCCTGGTCATGTAATACCAATTACTCACGGTGTGTTCCTCTCAAGACATGATGTGTACATGAATTTCCATTCCTACAAAGTAATTCTACATGACTAGAACTATAATTTTCTCTCCCAGTGTAACACTACATGGTGTGTACACACAAGACATGGCATGTACTACTTACATTCTAACAAACTATCTCATTAGTCACAAGGTCGAACAAACAGTCAACTCTACATGGCGTACAAAAACTAGATAGGGCATGTACACCCAAACTTTCATCCTCTTGTGTCATTGGTCACACAACCAAATACATAGTTCTTTAAAAAAGCGTGAACAATCTAGACATGGCATGTTCTACTAAATGTTTCCCAACCCTATGTCTCTACTCACACAGTCTGTCACACAGTCATGAACTACACAGCATTTACACCTAGTACATGGCATGTACATAAGAAAATTCATTCTTCTAGAACAAAACAACACATGACATGTGTTCACAACCTCACATGCCGTGTTGTCTGGGTTTCTAGACATTAGTCCTCTAAAACATCTTTGAAACCCTTAAAAACATAAAATTTTGTCCAAATCCTGACAAATTATTAACCATGTGATCCGATACTCCCTAAAAATCAGGGTTTGGAATACTTTTTTAAATAATAACTTGACATAAATTTGGTTAATATTCAAACATGATCCACAAAATTCTGATCCAAGAGTACCCATAACACCTTAGGGATAAAATTTTGGAATCCATCCAATGAAACATTAAATATACCAATAACCTATAAAAATAGAAGGTATTTCTATAACGACATATATCACAACATCATGAATATCTATCACAACATCTATCACAAAAACATGAAATCACTAACAAATCCAAATTGTCATGACAAGATTTCATGACATGTGATCTCTAGCAAGTGCATATATGATGCATGAGATGGAATACCCCCATCTCATCAGGTTTCAATAGAAATAGAACCACATTGATATAAATAATAACAACAAAAAATAAGTGAATCACCCAATGGTAAAATCAAATAAACTGTAATAATTGAAAAACATTAAAATTGAAATATTCGAGGTAAATTTGTATTTTCACAGTACAAAGTTCAGATACTCATGGGAATATTTTTTTATCAACAACCTATTTATTTCAATCCATATATATAGGCTCCAAATTGTAAGGCAAAGTTAAAAAGAAATCCTTTTGTACCACTTTTTAATGTCCCAATTATGGGTGCCACCCAAGGGTTACCCCAATTTTTTACATAACCTCAATAACATATCCAAAAATTCTAGAGGATGCAGACTAGCCTTGAGGGACATGATTTGATAGTGTGGAAATTATTCCCTCATTTGTATAGTATACACAACAGAATAAAAAATAGTAAATAATTATGGAAGCAGTAATACCAAAAAAAGAAGTTAACAACAGAATACTGATAGGAATATAAAAACTAGAGAATATATAAAGGTTGCCTATAACATGTGTCTTGTAAAGCATCCAAACATTTCAAAATGCTGGAAAAAAATGTAGAAACTGATGTACTACATAAAACAAGTAAACTACAACATCATCGCAAGCCTCAGCTTTGTCTCATGCCCTCTACTTCCACGTCTTTTGCCCTGCAGATTCATCGGACATTAACACTTCCTCTTCATAACATATTACACGATCAAATCTCTGAGGCTCGTGCCAGTTTCATGCTTCCAACTACTAACATTTAGTGGCTATAACTGCTCTGGTAATGAACATTCAACCACAAAGGTTCTCTCTACCACCCTAACATAAGTAGGAATGCATAGAGGAAAATGTGATGCCTCAGATATCCTTAAACATAGCTTGCTCAGAGGTCCAAGCTCTAAAGCGCTTATCGTTACATATTATTCGAGTACCAAGAATGTTTGGTATGCCTTGATGAATACTCAGCTACCGACACGTCATCCATCCAAAGCTGTAGAAGTTATAAGGAACTCTCAGCCACTTCATCAATCTAGTCCTTAGACGCCTGTGAGTTGCACTTACCTTGGAACATCAGCGATATCTGATGCTGAAACACGTGTAAGGCACTAAGCCTACACGTGTCATCTACCGGTACTGTCAGTAGTGTCTACTGACCAATGGGAAGTGATATAGTTGTCACACTGCCCGATGGTACCATCTCAGAAAATGGTCCAAGTACCGAAACCTCATCACTATATAGACCATCCTCATGGTCACTCACTGAAAAGGACTAGTAGGTAATATCAACATCTCCTCTACTAGTGTCTCTACTAGGAGGAAAACTCCAGTAATCGCCTCCATCCAGTCCTCTACTGTCTGGGAATCTGTATCGTCTCGAAACCTCGGAGACCTCTGCCGCTGGAACGCGTATAATGCCCTCAATCGTTGTGCACCATCCTACAATACGGCTTGGGGAATTTTCTTCCCAACAGGTGGTGGTGCTGCTGGTATGCCACACAAAGGTTCCACCATTGTAATAAGGCCCTGCAGCAGAGCCTCGTCGCTCGGTAGGCTATAATCGTGTACTCTCTCGGGAACCCTAGCTGGGTATTTTCACAACGACATCATAATAAGGAACATGTGATCCACGATCAATAATTTATACCTAGTTAGTTGAATCGAAGAGACCACAAAGGAAACCCTTGAAACACTCATGCAATCGGGGTTTTCAAGAACTGAGTCAAGAATCAGAATTCAGGGTCCTAGTGTATGGATACGTCAGTCGCCACACCAACACTGGAATCCCTAGACTGAAAACCACAATCAATACTCTTAACACTATTTCTTCATAGAAATAATTATCAGATTCTTGAGTTCTGTGGTAGAACCGACTCCTCTGATACCAATTTTTCATGACCCGTCCTTCGGGCCCATTCCGTCACTACCCATGCCCTCCTTCCATAGGCCAGGGGATGGTGACTAGCACCAAAGGCATAAATCCCTAAGGTGGTAAGGCATTGCCTTTATGAATGTAAACAAACACAACAGAGTACGCAATGGGAAGTAAACACTAAGTGAATACTGTATACAAAAAGTAGTGCTGAAAGTAAAGGGCCCGAAATACAAGGTCAACTTTAATGTACAACTGAAAAAGGTACAACAGATAAAAAGAGCATCTCCTGGAACGTACACCGAGTATCCAACCTGAATGTTAAGTATAGATGTCCACCTCATCACTCCACGTCTATCGGTCCACTCCGTGTACCATCTCGCCGTGTGGTCCACCTCCACGTACCGTCCAGTCCTGGCTTTCTCTCAGCCTCCATCAATGCTGTCCGTTGTATGCATCCAACACAATGAGGTTCAGGCATAGCTCGTGTAGGGGTGAGTATAGCGCTACTCAGTTGGGACACCAAGACCTCCGACGGTCTCCCAGAATCCACAATGGATAACCCACAGAAGAACGTTACAACCACGAAGTAACAACCAACCATACTTAGGTATATGACCATACATATTCCTAAGTTATCAATCTCAGTTCGACGCCAACTCTCGAACCCAAGCATATCCCCGTCCACACATAATGTATTTTCAATCACATCGATGATAAAGATTGAAAGTCAAGACTCAGCTAACATAGGTATACATCTTTCGTATAGCGATAGAGACTGTTTCTGAAAGTTTCCGTCGGGGAGCGCATGCATCCGTCACACGGGGGAGGACACGCAGCTTGTTACCCCGCATTCCCGCTTTCCAAAGGTGGGTGGAATATGTTCCTTATCCAGGGATGTCTTATCCTTGATTGAATCCGGGATGATGGGATGTCGGTTCTTCCTTCCCTAGATTCCTCCTCGGAGCTCGTCACCTAGTCCAGGTCTCCCTCAAAGATTTAAGACATATTCGTGAATCTCGTTCCTGATGACATATCTTCATGGACACCAGTTAATTACGATGCTTTCATCGAGACGCTCCAAGGGGTCTAGTCGGGGTATCAACCTTCGGTTAGAAGAATGGTCACATTGAGGTGTCATTGGCATGTCTTAATGCTGGGGGGTTGGCATGTCTGTCTTACGTCCCTTATTACAGGTCTTCTTGAGGGCGTGGAAGCCCAAGAAATCCCATGTCAAACACGGGGAATTGCATTTAATAGGCAGGTATCAGAGGTTTTCCTCAGCTTTCCATGCTTAACACAGGGTATGTCGTGAGTTTAACGTCCTGCGGAGATGGATCAGAATGATCAGAACACTAAAAGTGGGTCAGATTGAAGAACCCCCTGGATGGAATGCCGATATTTCGGCCATCACGAGGGTGGCTTCCTGGATACTACGGAGTGGAGTAATGTGGCATGATCCCACAGGGATGTGGCGGCCTGGGTATGAATCAGGATGGGTAATGGCTTTGGGCATGATTCTCAAAGAGACTTCCTACGTATCCCCATGACAGGGAATCAAAGTCTGCATAGTTCGATGATACAGTGGGACGCCAAAAGAGGCGACCCATGAGAATGAAAGCATGGATGGGACCCGCATGGAGTAAGACCCCTGGGCTAGGGCCTGAGCTTCCCAAGGTACGTGGGAACGAGGGAAAGGTTAGGATGGGACATGGTTGTTGGGCTTGAACCTCAAGGAGGCTTCCTACATACCATGACTTAGGATGGATCAAAGTATCCATAGTTCGGGATGGATGGGGCTTATGCTTTAAGGTGTCCCAAGGTGGATATGGGGGGCTTACGCTCTGAGGCGGCCCACAATAGTGGATATGGGGCTTACGCTCTGAGGTGGCCCACAATAGTGTATTTGGGGCTTACGCTCTGAGGCGGCCCACAATATTGGATATGGGGTTTACTCTCTGAGGCGGCCCACAATGGTTGATATGGGGCTTATGCTCTCAGGTGGCCCACAATAGTGGATATGGGGCTTACGCTCTAAGGCATCCCATAATGGATGGTGAACTGATGCGAATGGGGTCGGAACAACTAGGTGGTGGGCTTAAACCTCGTGGAGGATTCTTATCTACCATTACTTAGTATGAATCAAATTATCTGTAGTTTGGGTGGTGAAGTTTAACATCATGCAGGATGGGGCAGACAGTTTAACGTCATGCCAAATAGGAGCATACAGTTTAATGTCGTGCAGGTCGGGGGCATCTGGGGATTATGCTTGGAGGCAGCCCATGGTGCGGGCGAACTGACCTGAAGGGGGTCGGAATGACCGGGTGCTGGTCTTGAACCTTGTGGAGGCTTCCTACGTATCCCTGTGACAAGGAATCAATGTCCACATAGTTCCCTATAGATGGGGTCAGTGTCAGTGCTCACTCTAAGCTCACGTGAGTCATGCTCGGTGTGAGAAACAAGAGGTTACAGGGACCTGACGATCATGTCGTAAAGGGTGCATCAGTGAGAAGCGAATAAAGGCTTACATGTTGAGCGTCCCATGGTGCCGGGAATTACTCTAGGATGGAGGCCCGAAGTGCAACAAAGCGCAGAGTGAGAGGGATTCGGGACCGAACAAAGGAGATGCCTCATTCCCTATCACGCCCTCCACTGGCCTTGGAAGTGGGAAATTATGGAGGTGCATGGGTGCTACATTCTGCAAGAAAGGTTAGGGGCTTACAACATGGTGGTTACCCTTCCCCCATGGAAAAATGCCACTCCTTGAGGGAGGATATCATTCCATGTGAGGAAGATTCCATTACCGTGGAGACGAGTAGCGTATAGAATGTCTGAGCCGGGGGGACCCTACGTGTGATGCACGAGGCCGGATCACAGTTTAACTTCATGTGTTGAGAATGAGGTGCTTGGAATTTTATTGTCATCCAGCTCAGATGGGGTGGGTTATCTCTAAACCCCTAGGTCTTACATAACCGATACCCTCTTCTCCTGGTGGGAGGGAAGGTACCGGCAATGCCTTGGTGAAGGGGGGTCTTAGAGAGAACCATCGAGGGGTCCACTTTAGCATGGCTATGCGAAGAAGCAATACCCGTTAGAGTACCTATGCGAAGGAGAATGAGGCAATGCAACGCAATGGGAAATACCACCCAAGGGACCTTGAGGTTACATTGTACGATCCTAGAAGGCCTCACAGGAAAACAGCGCATGGTGTGCATTCCCAGTATGGAGGACATCAGTAGCCTATGTAGGGAGGCACTTGTGGGGCATGGTGAGGGGTCCCAGGGTTTGCACGCAAAGAAAGGGTTTGCGTGAAAAACGTCGGGATGGCTCATAATTGGGGAAGAGGGATTGCGCACAGCTAGGAGGATCGCACGCAAAGGATGGGAATTACGCGTGAGTGGAAAAGGACGAACCCTAATGTAAGGCCACACCCAGCGAAGGGATTGCGCACACTTGATCCTTTTTGCGCGCAACGGAATGAATTGCGCTCAAGGGTGGCACCCTACAGGGTTTGGAATTTTATTTAAGGCAGAGCGATTGTGAGAAAAGGAAGATCCCAGGGTGAGGTTGCATGAAAAGGTTCAGTACCTGAAGGTCATCTTGCGTGGGCTGAGGTTCTATTGCATGCACGAGAGCCAGTTCAAATTCCGCAACCCCAAAATGGACGGAGTCCCCTTCTATTTATAGGTCTCTGGCATCGTGGAATCTAGGATGTGCGCAAATTTTCTTGCAAGAGACAACGGTGCAGAAAGTTAGCCACTCGGGCATGGGCATGAAAAAATTGCATGCCGGCGCTGGGGACCTTTTACGAATCCTGGACTCCTTCCACGCAACCCACATTTTTTCGCGCACATACTCTTCTATTTTGTGCAGCACTTCTAGGCCCTCCAGACCAGGCCTCCGGTCCGAATATGACGTCTCTTCTTCATTTCAAAACTCCCTTTAGTAGTTACGGTCTTTTCAGTGTCTACAAATGCCCCCCCTCGTAATTGGATTGGTGAGAGGTCGCAATGATTGGATTCCGAGGGAAACGCCGAAACGCCAATGTGTTGGACCGAGTGGTCCCTTTGTGCACAAAAACTGTCGCAGTGCGCAAAACAAAGGTTCAGTATGGAATCCACATTCCGCGTGGTGTGGAACCGCCGACTTCACCTATAAAAGGGGCCATGGGACCCCTACTCCGTATGCAACTTTCTCACGCGATAAGCTACAAGATCTCATGTGCGAATTTGTCTTTGCGCCTGCGCATAAAACACCCTTTGGTAGCGTGTAATTCCTTCTGAGTTTCAGGCATATTTTACGTGCAAACCCTGGATATTCCGGACCGGCCGCTCCGATTTCGCACTCATCTTTGGAATTTCGCACAACCGATCCAGATTCTGCGCAACTCATCCCGATTCTGCGTAAGTCTCTCAAAACACTTGAGATGGCCGCAAACCAAGTCGATGATGAGGATTTTTCCACTTGAAGAGCTGAAATGGCGGAAAACGAGGAAGTTTACTGTACCAGGGTGGTTATTTCCAACAACTATACCATTTTCAACCTGCTAAGCCCCGCCCCGAAGGAGTATCCTCTTTAAAAAATCCTTCCTCTATGGAACTTCGGCATCTTGGAGGAGGTTCCACTACCAGGCTTCGAGGATGACACATCACGGTCATGGGTGACCCATGAGGATGAACTTCCCCGATACAATATCACCAAAAATGGTTGTCCTGCCAGAGAGACCAGACACATTGATGTGTATGTCCTGAACCTGAGGACTAGGACCATTGTTGTGGGTGATCCTGTTGCAGAGAGCTCTCCGACCCTTTACACAAGCACGTTCCATCAGAGCATCACAGAAGATACTAAGGTCTTTCTGCAAGATTGGGACTTGCGGTTCGGAGGCAACTTCACCAGCGAGTGGTCTTTGGCATACTGGGTTCTCCATACGTGCGACCAATTCGGGGCTGAGCTGCGGCACATTGGTCTATTCGAGGCCGAGTGGACATCGTAGTTCCACTTCTAACACCAATCTGAACTCGGGCCATAGTAGTTCACCCAATGGTCCCCTCACAGAAACACATTCCATATTCACCATGGAAATGTTGGCATCAGTCTCTAGGATGTTCAATGCATCGGAGGAATCCCACTAGAGGGATACCAATACGACGAGTTCCTTCCCCTAATAAACACTTTGGAGGACAGATCACGGACCCCCATGCTGATGTGGAACCTACTGGACCTGGCCATAGAGAGGCTGTAGGTTAAGGACTTTCTAAAGGACATAGCCTATAAGGACTGGTTCATCCTGTTTTTGTAGAAGGACCCAGTGGTCAAGATGTCGGGATGGGGAAAACGGTGCCCGACTGCAGCTCAGAGGAGCAAGAATGGGTCATACTGGATGACCCTAGAGGCGGGTCAATACCAATCATGGGGCTATCGTGTTATCGTGTCCCAGGACATGAATGTCTGATATGCTAGGTTCCTCGCCACCTTATTGAGTGGGTCTCTCCTGCCGGTGCGGGATGCAAGGATGGGCGTCCTTCCACCAACTCTAGTGACGACGGGCACCATGGCCGCCAATAAAAGGATCAATCTGGGGGTCCCCGTGCTATCTAGGTTGTACGCCATTCTGAGACACATCTCAAGAGGGGGGTTTCCTCGGAATGCTTATGGCCCCTTCTAGATCATCCATGGCTAGGTGGCGGTTCATCTTGGCACATACACTTTCCCAAATGCTATTCATCCTCAGGGCAATAGCCTACGACCATCTCTGGTGAACATTGTCGGGGTTGCGCCGATGACGCTCAATGATGAGGGGGTAAGGATCAGAATTGGTAAACACACCAAGTTTAACTTCACCCAATCCTCACCTCGATCATCCTGATGATAGACAATGGGAAAGGGTCGCTAGAGCAGCAGGAATACTTCCATAGCATCGAAGGCGGGGTGCTTGTGGGTCAGATTGATGGGAAGATAGTCTGTGAGACTTAAGTGACGACTCGATTCGCTGGGCAGTTCGGGTGCCTCCAGTGAAAGCCGAAGAGGGTATTCACGGATGTCTGGGAGGAGAGAAATCCCTGAATCCTTCACCATATATGGTTAATGTTCACCACAAATGGCTCGGGTGACATCATTACCCTTCCTCACACTGGGGTCGACGTTGGCCTATCAACCGAGTATGCCAAGAATTGGGATATTGCGTACCTTGAGGGGATTTTACGCAAGTGAGTTCGGAAACTCGAGACTACCCACGTGGAAAATGGGCGACGAGAGAGCACGCAAGGTGCTGCTAGAAGGGGGGACCAAGGGAGCGCCAGGAGGCGAGTCTTGCGCAGTCTGGGACCTCAGCTACGGTGACATCGCATGGTGTTGTTGCGACCACATTTCTCGAGGGGGGGGGGCGGCACATGGTGCGGCCGGAGAACTACCCGGGAAGCAGATAAGATACCTTCTTTAACCTTCCAATGATGCAATCTTCTCGGCATTGTGGTCGGCCTGGATGACCTAGTAAAAATCAATGAGCATTGAAGCCCTCTCGAAGGAGATAATACAGGATAGGATCAAACTGCTAGAGGTCGGGCTCATTCGGGTTACCAACCGGGTGAATTTTCATCAGTGGAATGCTTATCTGACGGCCATGGTCACATATGCATGCCAATGGGGTCGGTGTGTGGAGCCACCTTTCCTGGTGAAAGTGATGCTCGTCCAAGAGCATGATCCCGAAATGATGCCACCGGGAGAAGGTGATAGTGATGACGAGTTGGAGGGAGAGGAAGATACAGGAGAGGATGAAGGATATCAGGGAGGGTCCCTCTAAGGGAGCCGGTAAGAGAGTGGTGCGATCATCGACTCTGACATAGACATAACTGAGCTGCTCGAGGTCTGTCTCTATCCTTATTAATCCTTTTTCTTCATCCATTCTCTTTTTCAGTTTCTGACCCATTTCTCTATCTCACTCAGGAGTATATAAGCGCTGATCAGGCTTCCCCAATAGAGGAAGTAGAAGAGGTGTTGGTAGGACAAGGTGGGGCTCTGACGCCTATCATCGAACTGACATGCGTTGGGGGGTCTCCTGCCACGATAGCCCCTATAGTATCCAGGACACTAGAGGCTGATGCTCTGGGTTCCTGTAAACCCTTTTCCTCGCTATTGGGGATTACTGTCAGAGAAATAAACTAATCATCATGTTCCTTGTACAGTGATCTTGGCGTTGGAGGATCGTCGGGCTGATGAGCCTGGGCTATCTGTGAGTGAACCAGTTACAGAAGTAACACCTCCTCCAGAACATACATCCCAAACTGAGTCAACACTAGAAATCGTTGAGCAGAGTGAAGCGGATATTATTGGTGTAGACATTGGATCGAGGCTGGAAGCGGACGAAAGCACCGCCGCTGTCAGGGAGAGATATGAAGGTCGCCCAGATGTCAAGGGTCCTATTCCTCGTGAAGGCATCCCTGAGGCAGATCCTTCTATTGAGCTGCTGGCTATCTTCCCTGTATACCGGCCTGCTGATCCTGAGGAGATAGATGATTCAGACTCTGAAGCAGCCGAGGAGAGCCGGATGACACGTCACAAAGGGTAGAAGTGCATCCAATATTTTCTCATGCAGCCTCAAACGGATTGGATGAGGCAGATGGGATCGCTCCAGACCTAGCTGAGTTTCATGTGTGCCAGAGTGGATGATGCTCAACACTTTCATCTAACAGTCCGTGATTAAATGGCTGAGAAGATACGTGAGAGAAGCCAGCGCACCGACGTTGCCCAGTGTTAGGAAGAATCAGCAAGCACCCAAGTATTCCTGAGGGTGGAGGAGGAGATCTGATGCCTTGAAGAGCAGGCGACAAAGAAGGAGGCTTTCATCGCAACATCCTCGGAGCTCATGGAGCAACTGACGGCACAACTAGCAGACACCCAAGGACAACTAATTGAGGCAAGTCAGCAGATGACTGTACTTCAAACTAAACGGTCACAGGCACAAGCTAGTATTGGCGAACTGCGCTCTACGGCTACTGATGAAGAGAGATCCTTCAGGGAGTGAGAAGTAGTCATGGAGGCCACCAGCCAAAGGGTAGCGGCATTGGAAAGATAAATCCTAAATGCTGATCCTTAAGGGCCCTGTTTTGGCCATCTCATGAACTTTTTTTCTTCTTCTGCTCACCATTTTGAACTAATGTATGGAAAAATCTATTTATCTGTACCCTTGGTTTAATATACTCAACCATAATCCCGAAATAGTTAAAAATTGACCCCTAAGCTCATGTGGGCCGTACCTAGGGTGAGAAAAAAATGATACTCATTTTATCATTTCTATTGACCGTGGGGCGTCAACCAAGCTTCAGGCATCTGATATCGGGCCCATATTTATGAGGAGGAGAGGGAGGTCCAACTAAAGGGAGGAGACCTCAGACCAATCAATGTGTCATCTCCTCTGCGTGCTCTAACACATGAGCGGGGCAATGTCATGGGCATTGGAATCGATCCGAACATAGGGAGATGAAAAAGGCGATTCACGTTACCCTAATTCGGAAAACTATGGGGGCGTAACGACAGAGTGTAGCTGTTGACCGTGGCAGAAACGCAACATCCATATCGCATTGACCTGAAATGGGGACAAAAATTGAGGGCTGACTGCTGACCATGTTCGCAACATGTGCCCTAACTCAAATATCATCGACCAGTCTTCTGGAATGTTGGCCCAAGACAGCAGGCGGACCATAGGTCAATCGTCCATAATGTTAAAACAAGCGGACCAAAGGTCTATCATCTATATTTTTATAGCAGGCGGACCACAGGTTGAGCATCCATATTGTTAGGGGGTCCCATTAAACATGACCAGTATTCCGGAACATTGGCCAAGGATAGCAAGCGGACCATAGGTCGATCATCCATACTATTACAATAGGCGGACCAAAGGTCTATCATCTATATTGTTACAGCAGGCGGACCATAGGTCGAGCATCCATTATATTAGGGGATCCCATCAAACGTAAAAAGTTATGAAGATCGGAATAAAGGGTCACACAAAGTGAGGAAAGTGAAGCGGTGGCTTGTTCGAACAGAATCCAATACTCCCAAAATTACGCCACCATGGTGGAGGCGCATCAGGCAGACGTATTAATCTGGTCTCGGATCATCCCTACATTTAGACAAGACCTCTCTGGTGAGAGAACTGTCTCTTCCCAACATCAGTATGGGGAATCCCGAATTCATTTGCGGTAGATGCTTCAGTTACAACACTCCCCAAGCATCTAGGCCAAGGGGCCGACAATAAGGAAGGATGAGATTTGGTTATCCCTGGGGCTGGACCCATGACAGAATGTCTGAGCGTTCCTACGTATCTCATAATAATTAGAATCAAGCCGTAATTATTTCTTGGAGGTGCCTTTTAACATATTACATGACAGGAAACAAGAGGGCTAATTCATATAATGGGGTGCACACAGGGCGGCTATTGAAAACCTGATGTAAATTAGGACATAATCCCACACCACGCAACGCGGTCCCATAGTCACGGTCCCAAAGGCGGGACAGACATGATGAATTACCATACCTCAAGCTGGACCCAAAGACAAGAGGTATGGGCGTTCCTACATACCCAAAAGGATGGGGATCAATCCATACATATTTCTTGAATGTGGCACGTCACACGAAGGTAACTGTGCCAAGGATGAAAGGGGAGTGCGGGTCTATCCATCACACCTAAAGAAGCGTCATTTGATGTACTTTGTTTGTCCTTGAAGGGGAATGGTTTTTCCTCTGTGGAGAGACCAACCAAGGATAGAAATTCCTGGTATCCCCACAATAATCAAGCTGTAATCAGGCATTGACTAATTGCATGGTAAATGACCAATACCCAATGTGATGTCCCCTATAGAGAGGTCATCACAATGCAGTGCTGTTTTTCATCGTGCGGACGAGACGATATCATCACAGTTTACGGTCATGTGGTAGGACCAACCAACACAGCTTAAGGCCATATGGCTTGGACCTGGGGAAATGCGCATGATTCTATAACTAATACCAGATGCGAGTGAGGATGTAATCCCATACAATCTCCGTGCGTGATTCCAGGAGTGGAGCCTCAGGCCAAGGGGCCAGTGAGGGTTTTAAGATCAAGGGGAAGGAGACACTAGCCTCCAGCTGAGCTGGGCCCGAAATGCAATGTCTGGGCGACCCCTCATATTCCGTGGGGATGAGGGTCAAGCTGTGCATGGCTCTTAGAGAAGACCGAAGCCTATAATCCTAGAGCTCGGATCGCGGGATCCCCAAGAGATACTGTAACACAGCTTTGTCTGCCTAACGTGTGGAAGTGCACTGAGGGTTAGTGCAATGAGTGCCGAGATTCGACCTTGACATGATGGGGTGGAACATAATGTGAATCATGCAACCAACATTTAGGGCCTGAAGGAGTTGGTGTGACGATGGAGGATTACTGCTGATCATGTTCGCAACACAGCATCTTGTCATGTTAGCCTTGGGGATAAAAAATGACCATCAACTGCAGACCATATTCGCAACGTGGGATTTGTATCAATTTGTTGTCTGAAACCCTTGGGTGCATTGGCCCGTTATGGTAGGAGAGCGCTTAGGCGTTGTATCCAGGCCGTTATTGGGGTCCCTCCGGGTGTGAAGTTAATGGGGGCCTGAATGAAGGGGAGTACGAAGCTTTAAAAGTGGAAAAAACTTGCCTAAATTTAATCTAACACTCCGGGTCCTGGACTAGAGTACTCTAAACACATTAGCAGACCACTGTAAAGGGTCAAAGGGCTCAGTTTGAGAGCAGCCAAAAGATGGAGGATTCCCGGGAAAAGGGGGCATAGTTTTAAAACCCTATACCACACCTATATATCCCCCTCGTGGAGGGGGACATACCAAGAGGCTGAGGTGACCGAGAGATAATGGGATCTCTTAAGATACGGGACTGGACCTGAATTCTCGGCGTTCAGGTGGTCCTACATATACCATAAGGATGGGAATCAAGCCACATGTAGTTCTAAAAGCACAGTTTAACGTCATTTAGGATTATTAGAGGCATTTCATCTGGGAATGTGTATGACACAGTGAGTAATCCAACATGAATGGGGAAATAGTCCCACACCACACTGTGCAATCCCACAGGGGAGAGCTTGGGCCGGGGGCCTGAGGGTTGGCCTCAGTCAGGGAGGCCTGATAGGCTGGTAGTTTAACGTCTTGTAGTGGGGATGGGAGGAGGAGGAGGACACCTCAAATAATGGTGGTATACGGTGCGACAACTAACCCGACATTAATGAATACATAATCCCACATCACACCACACAATCCGCCTAGAGAGAGCTCGGGTCGGGGGCCCGAGGTTGGGCCTCGGTCAGAGAGGCCAGACCGGCTTGCAGTTTAATATCTTGCGGGACGAACATGCAATTTAAGGTCATGCGGGACCGAAGGTGTCCAAATGTAGGGATAAAGGCAGTTTAAGGTCATGTTGGACCAAATACCGTTTAGGGTCATGTTGGACCGCAATCCAGTTTATGGTCGTGGGGGACCGCAATACAGTTTAAGGTCGTGGGGGACCAGAATCCAGTTTAAGATTGTGGGGGACCAATATCCTGTTTATGGTCATGGGGGACAGGAATCTGGTTTAAGGTCGAGGGGGGCCAGAATCCAGTTTAAGGTTGTGGGGTGACCAGAATCCAGTTTAAGGTCATGGGGGACCACATTCCAGTTTAATTTCCTGGGGGACATGAATCTAGGCAATGGTTGTGGGGGATAAGAATCCAGTTTTTGGTCGTGGGGGACCGCAATTCAATTTAAGGTCGTGGGGGACCGGAATCCAGTTTTAGGTCGTGGGGGACCGGAATCCAGTTTTAGGTCGTTGGGGACCGCAATCCAGTTTAAGGTCGTGGGGGACCAGAATCCAGTTTAAGGCCATGGGAGACCGGAATCCAGTTTTAGTTCACGGGGGATGAGAATCCAGTTTAATGTCGTGGGGGACCAGAATCCATTTTAAGGTCATGGGGGACAGGAATCCTGTTTAAGGCCGTGGGGGGCCGCAATCCACATTAAGGTCATGGAGGACCGAAATCCAGTTGATGGTCATGGGGGATCAAAATCTAGTTTATGTTCATGGGGGACTGTAGGGCTCAAGCGAAGTATTTCTTTAGGAAGATGGCATTGGTGGGAGGAGTTATATTCTCACCATCCATGGTCACTAGGGAGTATGCTCCATTGGGGTACACCTTATAAACCACGAAATGTCCTTCCCATTTGGGCTCCAACTTTTGTGTTTTCCTGCCGGGGATCATTGGCGCCCTGAGGGCCAGTACCAAGTCACCTTGCAGGAAGGAGTGGAGGTGAACCTTCTTGTTGAAAGCTCGAGCCATCCTGATATGATGCCTTTCCTGGTTTTGAAAAGCACAAAGACTATTCTATTCTTGCACTTCTAATTCAGATAGATGGATTTCAGAAACTCTATTCGGTGATTGCTGGTCGTAGATCGTTGTGCGCAATGAGGGGAACTAAATCTCGACGGGCAGGACGACCTCAGTTCCATACACCAGGGAATACAGGGTCACCTGGTGGATTTACGACTCGTCGTCTGATTATCCTGGAGGGTGTTGGGGAGTTTATCCAGCCAACTCTTCTGGTTCTGACCAACCATCTTTTTCATAATGTTAGAGAGGGTTTTGTTAAATTCCTCGATCTTCCCATTTGACTTTTCATGATAGCATGATGTATGGTTAGAGCGAATGTTTAACTTGGCATACAATTTCTTTAGCTCTGCCTCTCGGAAGTTGGTGTCGTTATCAGTGAGGATCGCGTGAGGTACTCCAAATCGATAGGTGATGTTGGAACTCATGAGGTCGGCGATAGAATGAGACTTAACTTCCTTGAGCGGAATTGACTCTTCCCACTTAGAAAATAAATTTGTAGAGGTCAGAATGAACCGCCATTAGCGGGATGTTGTCAGTGGGTAAGGTCCTACAAAATCCAACCCCAGACTACAAAGGGCCATGAATACTTGTTAGTGTGGAGAGGCTCCAGTGGACAATGCACGAAGTTAGCATGAACTTGGAATGTATGGAACCTCCTGGCGAACATGATGAAATCATGGATCATGGAGGGATAGAAGTATCCCAGTCTCTGATTCTGGTGAGACAACTTTGACCCAGCCAAATGGGCACCACAAGAACCAGCATGAACCTCTTGCACGACCTGTGTAATCTTGACTCCTTGAAGGCAACGGAGGATAACACCATCAAATCCGCGTTTGTAATGGATTTTCCCAAGGATGGGACCGCTCTGCAGGGTAAACTGTAGCACGCGACGTCGGATTTTTTCGCGCTTGGCGCGGTCTTCTTGAAGATTACCGTGTTCGAGGTATTCAACCAAGCATGTCCTCTAATCGAGAACTATTTTAATCACCGTATCTGAAGTACCCGGGGCTCATGACGTAGGGTCACCCGCGGAAAGATGGTTTACCCATAGGACATGATCGTCCTCCGGAGTAATGGGAGTGATGAATCTCTGTTGCGCCACACGGATAATCATGTCATCTTGTTCGGGATCTGCAAGCGACGCAGTCATGCTGGCCAAAGCATCTGCTCGACCATTCTGTGACCGGGGAATATGAATGACCTCCGGCCGAGAAGGGAACTGGTATATTAGACGGAGGGTGGACTCCAACAATGGCATGTTTTCTGGATTTTTGAAAAGATAGTCACCATTCACATGCTTGATGATCAGCTCAGAATCCCCCTTCATAGGATGATGGGGCATGTCGATATCGAGGGCCAGCTCAAGGCCAGTAATGAGGGCATGATACTCTGTCTCGTTGTTGTTGAAGGCCTCCGACAATAGGAATAAGTATGGAAGAATGGCCTACTCCAGGGTGATGAAGATGATACCCAGGCCTACTATGTTGAGTCTATGATCATTGTGTCTCCTACCGGTGGGGCTCCGGGAGGCATCGTCAAAGTACATTTTCCAACATGGGATGACATGATCGACTAAGTGGATTTCCTCATCAGGAAATCATATGTCCAGCGGCTGATCCGCGGTGCTTGGGTGGGTAGCTAGAAAATCCTCCAATGCCTATCCTTTGATAGACTTCTGAGGCGCAAACATGATGTCAAACTGCTGGAGGATCACTGCCCACCGCGCTAGTCTGCTAGTCAATATAGGTCGGTTCAGGATGTACATCAACGAGTCTACCCGAGAGACCTGTTGTACCTCGTGGTGCTGCAAGTAGTGCCTCAATTTCTGCACAGTAAATACAAGCGCCATAAAACTCTTCTCAATGGGGGAATACCTGACTTCCGTTTCAAGGAGCACATGGCTGAGGAAGTAGAGGCTATTCTTTATTCCATCGTTGTTTTTGTGGGCGATAAGTGTGCCAAGGGATCATTCCAGGGTGGTCATGTAAAGGACCAGTGGATTTCCGGAGACTGGTGGCATCAAGACCAGAAGTTGGAGCAAATATTGCTTCATTTCATCAAAGGTGGTCTGACACTCTTCATCCCATTCATATGCATCGCCTTTCTTCA
Organism: Viscum album; assembly: GCA_963277665.1. Taxonomy (NCBI): domain Eukaryota; kingdom Viridiplantae; phylum Streptophyta; class Magnoliopsida; order Santalales; family Viscaceae; genus Viscum; species Viscum album. The sequence continues at coordinate 1,371,520,153 of OY728136.1, forward strand.
TGAGCTGGGAAAAAGTCTTACACTTGCCAACCAGATTCGCAATGAATCAGTGTATGTAGGCTAAGTGGCCTTAGAGACCTGGAAGGTCATGAATATTTCTCGGTGGAGGCATCTGACTGATTGAATTAATCTTCTCTTGGTCTATCTCAATGCCTCGGTATCTGACGACAATGCCATTGAACATGGCAGAGGTGACCCTGAAGGCACACTCCAACGGGTTCATCTTCAGGAAGTAGGAATGGAGGAAAAAAAACACTTTCTCAAGGTCCTTAAGATGGTCTTGGCATTGGTGATAATTGAAAACAAGATAATACATGTAGTATTCCACCAACGTTCCCAGAATCAGCTTGAATATGTGATGCAAGGCCCGCTGATAGGTGGCACCAGCATTATTCAGGCCGAAGGGTAGAACCCGATAACAGAAAGTACCTTTGGGTTCCCTGAAGGCAGTGGACTCCTCATCCTTGGGATCCATCCTAATATGGTTGTACCCAGAATACCAATCCATGATGAAGAGGGATTGGATCCTGTCCATGGCATCAATCAGCAACTCTGTCACTGGAAGGGGAAAATCATCCTTTGGACAGTGGTGATTGAGATCGCGGATGACAATGCAGACTCTGATTTGTCTGTTCTTCATCCGGACTGGCACAATGTTGGCTAGCCACCTGGGGTACTTAACATCCTTAATGATGTTTGATTTGATAACCTTTTCAACTTCGACCTCAATAATGGAACCATTAGTAGGGTGCATCTTTCTGGGATGATGCTTGTACATGCGATGGATTGCGGGGAAACCAAGGCGATGTACAACTACTTGAGGATCTAATCCTGGAATCTCATCGTAACTCCAAGCGAACACATCACGGTTCTGTCTAAGGAATTCCACATACCGCTGCTTCTCCTCAGGGGGCATGGAGGTGCTAACTAATGTGCGTCTCGGGTCCGCATTGCTACAGAGGTTCACCAGTACCAACTCGTCGACCGTGGTGGAGATTCCTTCCTCAAAGGCGGGGGTAGAATCCTAAATATCCCCTTCTAAACTTGTGAATAGATCTTCTGGGGAGTGTTTCTTCTGGGCCACCAGACTCCGATGGGAAGCTAGTACCAGTTTGGGTGGCATTGTTCATCATATCAGGAGTCTCTTGAGCCACTAAGATCATAGCGATGAAGGCAGTTGATCCAATCTCTTCTGGTTATCCACCCAAGTGGCCATGCTTGATGACATCAAAGCAATAGTGGTGTTTTGGCATGAGCTGATTAATTCTATCATGGCGGAAGAGACACGCATGATGTACCACCGTTGCCATGAGCATGATGTCCCGATACCGTATTGGGGTTGGATGTTCTGGGATCACTCAAGCCTGGTTGGTGTAGGAGTATGAGGTGATTTTCCACCGTCTCTTGGACCTAGAAATATGCCTTCCTCTTGTACCCAAAATGATAAACCATTTCTCCATATCGGGGGTCGTAGCCTCTAACCGATGGATTGGGAAGACGTAATTGTCATTCAAACCTGCCCAAGGATCACTTGTGTCAGTGACGGGCTCGATCTCACCTGCCAGAATCTGTTTATCCATGCTCTTGTAATAGTCGGTGCCCTGATAACGGGCTTCACAAGAGGCAAAAGGAGACACATCTCCATGGAGCATGCCTACTCAACCATTAAGGGAGTATTTGAGGTATTGGTCATACGATGAGGGGACTGCTGCATGTAGGTGGAGCCACGACCTTCCCATCAATGCGTTGTATGCGGTTGCATGGGAGACAACCATGAATTCGGTGCAAGAAAATAGGCCACCGAACCAGGTCTTTAATCGGATCTTGATGACTGGAGTTTGATAGGTCTTGTCATACCCCTACATTCTGAGGTTAGAGGAAGTTAAATCATCCTCAGACAAACCCAGCTTCCACAGTGTCTGAGTCGGGATTAGGAGAATCCCAGTACCCGTGTCAACAAGACAGCGACCGACTTCCATTCCATTGAACCAAACAGTAATGTACAACGGGCGAATGTGCCCCTGTATAAGAGGGTCCTCATCTTCACCGGAGAAGGATATAACTTCCTGGAACTCGGCCTTCTCAATTTCCACAGCGTGGAAGGCTTCTGCAGCCGCTACCTCAGTCTCAAACAGGAGGGGGATCCTTAGGGCCTCGACAAGAACCTCAAGCATTTCAAACGACAGGAAAAGGGCCTCAAGGATAGAGAACCTCACTGGAATTCCGTCCAGTTTCTTCAGAACATCATACATCTAGACCATACATGAGAGTCAGGTTACAGGAGGCTGCTCTGTGATTGGAGGCACAACGGGTCCTACCGGCTGGCCCGGTGGCTGACTGGTACTAGGAATATCTCACCGTTCACTCGTCAAAGGCCAGAGAGTGGCTATCAGATGAGGACCGGAAGGCTGGGGTCGGTTGGTGGAAGGGTAGAGCTGGTCGCAGCACGACCGATGTGGTTCTACCTAATCCAGCAACACAAATGGTGGTGGAGGTGAACCTGTTGACCCTAGATTAAAGGGTCATGTGTGCTGATCTCTACACTATGCCTGATGTATGGTCTTCATGGCATGCACGACCTTACAAGAAGTGCCAATAGATGTGCACCACTGACTCATGTAACCACGACTCTGATGATGCTGGCGACGGCTGGGGACATTGGGAAGTTCTTCCCAGCGTTCCTCATAGTTGGGAGTCAAAAAAGGATTTACCAACTCTACGGTGTTAACCGAAGCGTACCCCAGACTGTCACAGGAGGATTCATCCACTACTAAGAAGAGTCTCAGAGGGATTCCCATTTCTAGGGGAAAATCACCAATAGTTCGGGACGACGATGACATTGGTGGAGCGCGTTCATTCTTCTTGATTCGCCGTGGCTTGCTCTTCATGTAAGAGGATGGCTAAGATGACGATGCCGAAGTAGTAACCACAACTTCTGAGGGATCTGGCTGATTCAGGCATGCATGGATGATGCCATGGGAATGATCAATCATCCTGCGGGCCATCCAATTGTTCTACTTATGGGACCCATGGTTAGAAACATGCTTCCATTCACCTTCATCGCCACTACTACCATCAGATCTCACAAAGACACCTACCACTTGTGCAAGGGCTGGGCCCAACCTGACTATATTATTGTCAATATGGTCTTAGAGCCAGTCCTTGAACAGGTAATATCATTTTATGGTGTTCCCCAGGGTCCGGTGATAAGGGCAGTAGTTGGGGTGATCAGTGAGATGTGCCTCTTCTTGTTTCCAGCACTCATGCAGCCGCACAATTTTCTCCTCCAAGGCACTACGGATGTAACTGGGGACCGGAGCTTCATCAAAAAAGTAGTTCTGATTCCTTCATTCCGGAAATGGGGATCTATGAGGATAACCCTAATAGAGGATAGAGGATCATGCTGAGGTGGTAGAACCTGATTAACTCGCCTAGGCGGTGGGGGCGCGTTACATGGAGGCGTTTGCCGATTTTGAGGCAGTCGCTGCTGGGCTGGAAGCTATGCCAGTGGGGGCGGACCCCTAAGTAGATTCAGAGTTAGACTCACTAGTAGCAATTGTAGCTACCTGAGGGGCTCTATCTAGGCCACCACAGTGGGCTCAGCTTTGGAATCTCTCCTTCCAGGGATTGCAGGAGGCAGCAGGCATGCCAAACTGTCCTGCTCCAGGGCTTCTTTGAGGCGCTGCTCCTTGTCTGAGATGTCCCGGTACCCTCCAAGGTAATTCTGAGTGATCAGAGAAGGAACCAGCTCTACCTTGACGTCCCCTATGCACATTTTCAGTAATTTCTCTTGAGTTAGTGTCATGTAAAGGTAGTATTTGAGCCCTTTCCACCTGGCGATGAAGTATGGGACTCGCCCATCGGGCCTTTGTTTTCACCTGAAGAGGTCTGTGATATTCGTCTTCTGGGTTGTGGAACTGAACTGGTAGAGGAATTTCCTGCGAAGGTCCTCCCATCTAGTCACGGATCCGATAAGGAGTTGTCTATACCAGTCAAACATGGTGGGATTTCCAACTACCGAGTTTAAAAATCCTCTAAGCAGGCAAAGAGCACTGCCATCAGATCATCTGGATGCAGGTTATTGTCCTGAAGGGGATCCCTAAACACAAGAGCATTATCGGGCTCTTCAAATCGGTAGATAATCTCAACAGCTCGTGGATCAGCTGGTGGAGCTACCCTTGGTGAGGCGGGAGGATCCTGAGCGGGATACCGTGGGTGATCACGTCGCTCTGGAGGGTTTGGAAAAACATATCGTTTCCTATTGCCATGAGCTCCACCCTCTTCTCTGTCAAAGAACAAGGCATGATCGAGGTTTCCTGGGATAATCTCGCCGAAGGGTAGTTGTTCCTTCCCTTACTTCCCCATCCTAGGATCACCATAATCGGGTCGCCGCTCTACAATGCGTTTTTCCAGAAGCTCATCGACCAACATCTTCTGCTCAGAAAGCTGTCTGCACAGTGGTGTACTCTACCTTTTTCACTGAGGCTGATGGGTTGGAAATCTTGATATCCACAATGTGCTCTTTACCCTTTCTGATGATCCGACTCATTGTTAATTCCTCAGTGGGCGCAGGGAGACCTAGGAGGTTCCTATGCTGAAGATTTATCCTCCCTGATGGGTCCAGTAGAGGCTTGTCTTCAGGGGGTGAGTCCTCATCAAGAAGTTCTAGACCATTCCCCTATCCAAATAGATTGGTCATGTTGACTGCCCTTCCCTCAAGGGCATGTCCTCGGGGTCAGCCAGTGAGTCGGGATGCCATTGAATCGCACTAAAGATGAGGGTAGTGTACTACCCCCATCCACAGACGTGGGTGTCGGGGGTGGCCTCCTCAATAACTTGGTTGTGTACTTTTAAGCTATGAACACATTTTTGTTGGAGGGTCCTGCGATGGCCAAGTGATTCGGGGTGCCGAACCACGGGGAGCATGGCCAGGTCGACCTGACGACATTGCTCACCGATATCCTCGAGGTGTGATTGGCTCCTGGGATATGGAACTAGCTGGTGGCGTAGATGATAGTGAGTCACCTAGAGGTTCTGGCAGAAACAATCAAACTCTCTCAGGGTGAGTGATTCTGGTATATCAAAATCCAACCCTCGGACTGGCCAAAACTTCTCAGAGAAGTGGCCTTCTGTGAGGATGGTCCAGAAGCTCCACAATGCAGGTTCAGGATCTTACCCCTGATAGCCCCGCTCATCAACTGGGAGTGATTGGGGAACTAGTAGCGGTGCCAAGGCATGCCGGTGGGACGGTGGGCTAGCTAGTAGAGAATACGTCAACCAGGCTGATTGGCCACCAAATCCTAAGTCGTCCTTCAAGGGTTACAGTGTCCGGACAGCCACATCACGGTAGGATAGACCGGTGAATGGGCATCATTTCATAGTGTCAGTGCTTTACGGGGGTGTTCTACGTCCCGACTCTTCACCATCGATCCACAAAAATGGTCTCTGTCATCTATGGTCGAGGTGGAATGTGCTTCCGGAGAGGCCGATGGTGACAGAAAATTCGATCCCTGGGGGTACGCCAAGTCCTCTTCTTCCTAGATAAACCATCGGAGGGAGGCAGGGATTGTATGGATCTCGCATTCGGGGATTACAAGGCTGACGCACCCCATCCTTTTCCCGACCCTTGACTCAAAGGATGGGGGAGAGGGCTCCATCGACGAGTCGTACTCCACCTCAGAGTCTATGAAACGGACTAGTCTGATTTATGTCCTGCCTTCCCTTGCACTTCTTTTACGGCGACGACATCCCGCCTTCCTTCCCCTGGGTGGCTCCTTGGGGCGAAGCTAATTTCCGTCACGGAGTCCCCTGGCCGCACTGGTGCCAATGCCGAGAGGACTAAGGGCCATGGTGCGGGGAGCACCAGGGAAAATGTCGAAAGTGACATGGGGAGGACCTCCATGGAGGCGAGTTATTTGATATGCAATAGATCCATTCTCACTATCTGTGGTAGAGGAAGTGACTCCATACCCCAGGTAGTGGTCATTGGAGAGATCCTCACTTGGAGTGTTGATGTCATGAGGAATCCCCTTACCTACGGCTAGGGTGGTGCTAGGTAGGCCTCAGAGCCATTGTTGGAAGGAGGGAGGGCCCATACCTTCCAGAACGGTGGCACGGAGTAGGCCTTCACGCTGTATGGAACTACTGCAAATTGATCCGCGATGGCCATTGCATGTGCCAGTGACCGGGAGAGTCGACCTAACCTACCCATGGTGTAGTCAGGCATCGAAACAGATTGGGCATATTATTGCCCCTGCTCAACCTGTCCGGGGGTTAGATGATAGGAGTCAGCATTGGCCCAGGCCACAATGGCTACTGACGTTGATGCCCCGGGGATGGAATTCTCTTCCACTCGGTCCCAACGCTGGTGTTTGGTCAGGTGAGTTGGAGTCGTTGGTGCGAGCACATGGATTGCATGCTCCTTGGCCCAGGGCCCTGACCGTGAACCCTTGAAGCGGGTTTCCGAGTGGGACAACCTGGACATCCCCTAACTCGTCAGCGTAGGGGAGAGAGGTGTCAAGGCGTTCTAGGGATAATCTCCCAAAATGGTTGAACATTGGGGTGGGGAGCAGCGACTCCCTGCGTGGCCCTAGGGGTGGCGATGGTGGTGAGGCGTTGCAGCCCCAAGATCCAAATGGGCCATGTCTTCTGTGGGGATGACCCCTTCCTTCTCGTACCTACGCACGAGGTCACTGATCATCATCTCTTGGATTATCTCTGATGGGGAGATGGGGCATGAGCGCCCGACAGTCACGGTAGTCAGAGCAGCTGTTGAAAAGGAATAACTGCGCAGTGTAACCGCATTGGGACTACCCCTGCCCCTGTGCCGGGGGGTAGTTGGAGATCAAACTCTGGATGTAGTGATCTGATTCCTAAAAGTTGGGAGATGAACCCATTAAGACTAATAGGAATAGAAATTGACAACTAGTAGTCCATAACCATTCCATCATCTGTGGTTGGTAAGAGGGATCCACACTGACAATGTCGTAGAATGGAGTGCTCAACGTCCTGACTGCCCCAACCCCTGGCGGGATTCACGTCCTTGTTCTGGGTGTTCGGACCTGGTGACATGCTAATCTTCCGACGCCCCAAACGCTACCAGTCACTATATTGAGGAGAAGAGATTCACATCGAGTTCACCATTTTCTATTTATGATGCTTTCTACCAGGCCGTGTGCGTATCCATCACGTGGGGGAGGACGCACAGCTTGTTTCCCCGCATTCCCTCTTTCCAATGGTGGGTGGCATCCGTTCTTTTTCCCAGGACGCCTACTCCTTGATCAAAACTAGGATAATGGGATGTCGGTTCTTCCTTATGTGGATTTCTCCTCGGAGCTCGTCACCTAGTCCGGGTCTCCCTCATTGATTTAAGACGTATTTGTGAATATCGTTCCTGGTGTCGTATCTTCATGGACACCAGTTAGTTACGATGCTTCTGTCAAGACGCTCCAAGGGGTCTGGTCGCGGCAGCAACCTTCGGTTAGGAGAATGGTCACACTGAGGTGTCGTTGGCATGTCTTTATGTTGGGTGATTGGCATGTCTATCTTCTGTCCGTTATTATAGGGCTTATCGAGGGAGCGGAAGACCGAGGCATCCCACATCAAACGCGGGGAATTACATGCCATAGGCATGTATCTAAGGTTTTCGTCAGCTTCCCATGCATAACACAGGGTATGTCATGAGTTTAACATCATGCGGAGACGGATCGGACTGATCAGAACACTGAAAGTGGATTAGATTGAAGAAACCCCTGAAGGGAACGCCGATATTGGGGCCAGCACGGCGGCGGCTTCCCGACTACTGTGGAGTGGATTGAAGTGGCATGATCCCACCGGGATGTGGCAGCCCGGGTAAGAATCAGGATGGGTGATGTCTTTGGGCTGGAGTCTCGAGGAGACTTCTAACGTATCCCTGTGGCAGGGAATCAAAGTTTGCATAGTTCAATGATACGGTGGGACGCCCAAAGAGGCAACCCGTGAGAATGAGCCCATGGATGGGACCCGGATGGAGTAAGACCCCTAGTCTAGGGCCTGAGCTTCCCGAGGAACATGGGCTCGACGAAAAGGCATAGCAACCCAGCCTTTTCATTCATTACTATTACATCATTTCAAAGATAAACAACATAATAGTATTACACATAGAGGTTCCAAAGGTTTAGTGTATTAGGCAAAGTAGGACCACACATAACAAATACAACATCAACCATAAACATTTATTTAATTTCTTCTTCACTAGCTTCTTAGTGGCAACTGTCCTCTCCTTAGTACATGTAGCCACGTGAGGATATACATCAAAAGGGTGATCTAGAAGCCCAGTAATAGGATGGGTAAGAAAAATATAGCATGGGGTGAGCATAATCATGACATAGGAAAATGATCATGAACATGAGAGGAGCATAAATAAAAGACTTGAAATGTGGCAATGCATAAAAATGAAACATCATGTCTTAGTGGTTAAGTACCACAGATACTTGTGAACCATGCTAGCATCTTTTTCACACATAATTTCACATTTACTCATGATATTCATCACTTTACACAATGCATTGGAGCGTTGTATAATTCCGGGTGCACCCGTCACTTTGAAACATTCATATTGCGCTATATAATTCTGGGTGCACCCGTCACATCATAATATTATCATTATCATTCTTTCCACATAAAATACATATCAAAAAATGAACATAAATAATCCATGGAAAGGAATGGGTCTCATCTCATAAGAACACATTCATAAACTTTGGGTTCCCAAAATAAAGAGGGAATAACATACATTTTTCAAGAACCATTCACTTTGAGTGAGAAGTAAAAGGGGTGTTCTTAAAAGAGGATTTCTTTTGGAAAAACTTTGGTTTGAAATAAAAACCCAGTGAAAAACATGTATATCCAGGAAAATTAAATTCAATGATGAAATAATTATCTTTAAGGAGTAACCATATCAAAATGGTGTGAAAGAGGGAGAACCCGAAGGAAGAAAATTGGGTTCGAGACTTCTCCTTACCTAGTACTTGAATGCCTACTTCTCTTTAATGTCCTGTATAATGACATTATATTAATTAATTAAAAATTCCAGAACCTGTATACATTAATAGTGTTCATTATGGTTTCATTATTCCTTATTATGTTCTTTTTGATGACTTATAGAGTTTAAAAACATTGTTCGGGGATGTTCGCTTTCATGGTTTTCTTGAGTGGTTCACTTGTATTCTTAAATTGATATTTGGGTAGATCATGGGTAAACTGCCAGAAATGATATTACATGATATTAATGATATTATAGGACCTTTAATGATTTTATAATTAATTATATTAGATCCATGTGGACAAATCATTAGATAAGAATTTAATTATGGTTATTTGGGTAAATTTGAGCGGTTTTTGGATCACAACGAACTTGTTTTAACTTTCACTTAGTAATATGGCCATAGGTTATCTACAGAACATCAAATAGAAAATAATTCATATAAAATATTATTGTTTAACCATAAAAATGGTTTCATGACCAGATCTGAAGGTAGAAATGGAAGAAGAGATCATGTCGTTTTTGAAGGTGATAAATTAACACCTCATGAACAACGTTCTCTTTAATAAAATAAAAGGAAGAGGAAAAGGTTGTGGCATGATATAATATCCCATTATAATCATAAAATTACATTATATGTATAATAATGGAGTTAAAAAACAATTTGGATGAATATAGGTGGGCAGAGATCAAGAAATGAACTTGAACTTGAAAGGAAATTAAAGGAGAAGAGGGAGAGATATTACCTCTAGAATCTTCCTCTTGAGAACCTCCTTAAGGGCATAATCATGGTATTTTGATGAGACCATAAGATTTTGGACGTGGGGGAGGGTCTAGGGAAGCTGTTTGGGCAGAGTTTAGAGAAGTCTTGGAGCTTGAGAGGTGAGGAAATGAGGGAGTGATGGGTGGCTTTTATAGTGGAGGGGAGAGGGGTTTCCTTAATATAAAATTGATTAGTTTATTATTTCCCCACAAGACAAGGAATAGTAAGTCTTGAATGACCAAGAATAGTAATTTTATAATTGAATCCCGAAACAAGTGGGCTTACATCAGCAGAACATCACAGATGAACCAATTAATACATTATTTAGCTTCTATTGTCAATTATCGGATTCTACTATTCATCAAAAATTCAAGTATCTCAGAAAAATCCTAAAAATATACCCCAACAATTTTTCGACGTGTAGAGTCCAAAAAAATAGTACATTTTTTTAAAATAATTTTCTAAATATTATTAATTTAATATTTAATTAGAATCACAATTTACATAAAAACTGTTTTTAAGATTAAAACTGATTTTATTGTTCTTTCAAAAATTACATAGGGTCTTATGAAATTATCTAAAAACTATTAGACAATGATTCAATACATTATGAATATATTTCAGGGAAATAATTATTCTTTTAAATTAATTAATTAATTATAATTAATTATTTATGACTTATAAAATACTAAAAACGTTTACTAAGGTCAAATTGTCACTTTCTAAGAAGTCTAAATTTTATTTTATTATTCATAGGTAATGTTACTCTTTTTACTATTCATAACGGTCATATTACTATTCATAAGGGTAGGTTACTATTCATATGGGTTGGTTACTATTCACCAAAAAAATTTGTTTCATTAGACTTCAGACACCATCTTGAACACAACTGTGTTTGTCCGATTTTCAAAATTCGAAACATAGGGGAAAAAAATTATGTTTGAAGGTCACTTATAACTTAGTAGTTCATTATTTTGTGTTTTTATAACATAAATATAAGAAGGTAATTTTCCATTGAAAAACTTTGGGTCATTACATTCATCCCCCCTTAAGAAATTTCGCCCCCGAAATATCACTTTACACAAAAAGGTGAGGGTACTTCTCCTTCATTGCCTCTTCTGGGTCCCATGTTGCTCTCAAAAACATATGGTTACTCAACAACACTTTGAAAATATGGGTTGTCTTGTTTCATATAACCTTATCCCTTCGGTCCAGAATCTTTATTGGCTGCTCCTCATAGGAGAGATCATCTTCCAGCTGCACCACCTCTGAGTTAATACATGTGAGGGGTCTGGTATGTACTTCTTCAGTAGTGATACATGAAACACATCATAAACATGATCCATATTCAGTGTAAGTGCTAGACGATAGGCCATAGCTCCTATGCGGTCAAGCATCTCATAGGGGCCAATATACTTTGGACTTAACTTCCCTTTTTTCCCAAATCGCATGAATTTCATCCATGGAGATATTCAAAGGAAGACTTTATCTCCTACGTCGAACTCCAAGTACCTTCGACGGTTGTCATCATATCTCTTTTGCCGACATTGAGTATCTTTGATGTGTTTCTGGATGACATGAAGCTTATATCTCATCTCTTGAACACGATCGGGTCCATGCAGCATTCTTTCTCCAACATCATCCCAACAGGTTGGAGTTCTACATCACGTCCCGTAATGTGCTTCATACGGAGCCATCTGAATACACGAGTAGAAGCTATTGTTGTATGACAACTCAACCAATGGGATATGCTGATCCCAACCACCTTTGTATTCAAGAGAGCATGCTCTTAGCATATCTTCATGTGTCTAAATAGTCCTTTCGTACTGGCCATCAGTTTGGGGTGATAGGCTGTGCTGAAATTTAATTTAGTACTCAAATCATGTTGAAGGGTCCTCAAGAATTTAGATGTGAACCTTGGATCAAGGTCAGAGACAATTGAGAGTGGAACACCATTCAGTCTCACCACTTCATTCACATATATCCTTGCAAGTTGATCAAGAGAGAGATCTTCTCGAATAGCGATAAAATGGGACGTCTTGGTGAGTTGGTCAACCACAACCCATATCGCATTATTTCCCTTTGACGTCTTCGGGAGGCTTGTAAAAAAGTCTACACTAAAATTTTCCCATTTCCACATGGGTATATGCAATGGCTGCATCATACCTTTGGACTTTTGTCTCTCAGCTTTAACATGCTGACATACCAAGCACCTTGATATATATTCCACAATCTACTTCTTCATGTTAACCCACCAGAAGTGTTCTTGGAGATCACGGTACATCTTGGTACTCCAAGGATGGATAGATAATATTGATCAATGTGAATTATCCAATAGATCCTTCTTTATCCCAGGTGATGAAGGCACACAAACCGTGTTCCAAACCGAATCAGACCATCATCGTCGATATGGAACTCTTGTAGCTTCCCATCCTTTACTGCATTCACCCTCTTTTGTATCTCCACATCATCCATTTGTGCTTCATTAATCTTTTCTTGGATAGATAGTTTCGCAATCATTTGGGCAAGGTAGGATGTATCCCCTGCCCTTACGATTCCCAAATCCATCCTTTGCACATCCATGAAGATCGGGTCTTTCTCAATCTGCAACATGGATAGAGTAACAGGTTCTTTTATGCTTAAAGCATCATCTACCTTGTTCGCCTTTCCAGGATGATAGTGAATAGAGCAATCTTAATCCTTGATTAGCTCTAACCATCTTCTTTGACGCATGTTGAGCTCCTTTTGTGTGAATATATACATTAGGCTCTTGTGGTCGGTGTATATGTCTCACTTCTCACCATAAAGGTAGTGCCGCCAGATTTTCAATGAAAAAATCACGGCCTCCAGCTCTAGATCATGCATCGGGTAGTTATGCTCATGGATCTTCAACTGTCGTGAGGTGTAGTCTATCACATTATCATTTTGCATGAGTACACAACCTAAGCCTTTCGTTGAAGAATCACTGTATATCACAAAACTATCTCCACTTTTTGGTAGTGTGAGTACAGGTACAGTGATTAGCCTTCACTTTAGCTCTTTGAAGCTTCTCTCACATTTTTTCGTCCAGAAATACTTTACCCCATTCCTTGTTAACTTAGTTAGCAGGCTTGACAATCGTGAGAAGTTTCTCACAAAACGTCGGTAGTACCCAGCTAATCCAAGAAAAATTCGGATTTCTATGAAACTAGAGGGTCTGGTCCATTCCACAATCTCCTTTGTCTTTGAAGGATCCACAGAAATTCCCTCACTTGAGATCACATGTCCCAAAAACATGACTTGATTCATTCAAAAGTCACATTTACTAAACTTGGCGTACAACTTCTCCTTTCTTAATGTCACTAACACAAGTCTTAGATGTTCTTCATGTTCCTCCTTGCTCTTGGAGTAGATTAGAATATCATCAATAAACAATACCACAAATTTGTCGAGGTAATGTCTAAAGACTCTATTCATCAAATCCATGAATATTGCAGGGGCATTAGTAAGTCCAAAGGGCATCAATAAAAACACATAATTCCCATACCATGTACGGAAGGCAGTCTTCTGAATATCTTTCTTCTTCACCTTTACTTGATGATATCCAGAACGAAGATCCTCCTTTGAGAAGTATTGAGCTCCTCTTAACCGATCGAACAAGTCATCAATCCTTGGGATATGATACTTGTTCATTATGGTGATCTTGTTGAGTTCATGATAATCGATACACAACCGGATGGGTCCATCCTTCTTCTTCACAAAGAGCACTGGCGCATCCCAAGGTGATGCACTAGGGTGTATGAACCCTTTGTCCAGATGCTCTTGTAGTTTCTTCTTTAACTCTTCCAGTTCGACAGGAGCCATCCTATAGGGACATTTCGAGATAGGAGTAGCTCTATGTATGAGTTCAATTGAGATCTCTACCTCACGATTCGGGGAAATTCCGGGTAACACTTCGGGAAATACATCGCCGTATTCCCTCACGATGGGAATTTTCTCATGTTTGGAACTTTCCATTGACTCAACCATTTGGGTGACGTATTCTTATTCATTGGGAATTAACACCCACACCATTGAAGTATTTTTCAAAGGAGATTCATGATCTTCCTTTCATTTGTAGAGGATCATGTGATGGTTCGGAATATGATAATATATTTCATTTTCCCAACAGTTGATATGCGCTATATATAACGAGAGCCAGTCCATTCCCATTATAGCATCAAATTCCACCAAGGGAAGTATTACGAGATTTTCTGGAAGAATCTTACCACAAACGCCAATAGGAGAAGATTCAAACACTTGGGTTACAATGATTTCACCACTTTGTGTTTTTACAGATATATCTACTTCACGGTTTCGGGGATTTGATTCTATAGTTCTAGAAAACTTGAAAGATATAAAGGAATGTGTAGAACCAGAATCAAATAAGACTTTTTCCATTCTTGAGTGAATAGAAAGTGTACCTTGTACAACTTCTTTATCATGATCCACCTCCGAAGTAGTGATGGAATAAGCCTTACCTTGTTCCTTTGGCTTTGGTGGCTGCTGGCGTTGATTACCCTCGAGAGCTCGAGGTTTAGTTCACTTGTTTGCATAGTGCCCTAGCTCCCTACAATTGTAGCATTGAACCAAGAGTGGTTCTCCCCTTTCATCGGCTACATTCTTCTTCCTTTTAGTGTCTTTTCTACAATCTTGAGCATGGTGTCCTTCTTTCCCACACTTGAAGCATTTCCCCATCCCATTGAGACAGTTTCCATTGTGCAACTTCCCACATTTTTGGCATGTGGGTCATTCATTTTTTGTCACAACTTTGTCACTAGATCCACCATCTTGAAACTCCAACTTTCTTTTCTTATCACCATTGCCATGGGACCATTCTCCAAACTCCATCTCCACTTTGAGAGCACACCGAACAACTTCTTCATAACTCCCAAAGTCTCAAATTGCAAAGGCCTTTCGAAGATGTGGTTTTAATCCACTAAAGAGTCAATAAATTTTTCAATCATTATTGATAATAAAACCCGAAGCATACCTTGCGAGCCTTGTGAAATTTGATTCATAGGTTGTGACAAATTCTCCTTCTTTTTTCTTGAGCTCTATGAATTCTCTCTCCATCTTCATGCGAAGATTTCGTGGGAAGTACTTATTAAGAAACATTATCTTAAAGTCTTCCCATTCCATCTCCTAAATTTCCTCCCTTGGCATGGTGTTCTTAATCAAAGCCCACCATTGATCGGATTCTCCATTAAGATGATAAATAGTTAGATTCACCTTCTCCGTCTAAGAACAGTGATGAGCAGAAAAGATCTTCTCCATGTATTTGACCCACTGTTCCGCAACTAGTGGATCATAAGGTCCACAAAATGTCAGTGGTCGTTGCCGCATAAAACATTCAATTTCCAGTTTCTCCCTCTTTGGTGAAGGAGGACATTCCACATTATTATGGTTATTATTCATAACCATAGATAATTGGGTAAGCATTTCCATGAAGTTTGTAACTCCACCTCCCAAATCAATGGCGATGTTGTTCGGTCAATCGTTGCATTGGCCCTCACAAGAGTTGTTGGCCTGATTTCTCCTGGTTCCCACTGTTTTCTAAAATAGAAAAGGTTATAACAAAACATAAGTAAACATGTTATGATAAACTTATTCGTTTAAACAATTATACAAAAAACATAACATATGGGATCCCTAGGTAAATATTCTTGTGTGCATTTTTGTACTTAGTCTCATGCTAGAGGTTTTCTTTAGGGTTCACTAATCCTAATTTCATAATTAACTAAACCTTTCCTTTGATACCAACTATAGCGACCCATACTTTTATTTCATTACTATTACATCATTTAAAAGATTAAAATCATAATATTATTACACATAGAGGATCCAAAGGTTTAGTGTCTTGGGCAAACTAGGACCACACATAACAAATACAACATCAACCATAAACATTTATTTAATTTCTTCTTCACTAGCTTCTTAGTGGCACATGTAATCTCATTAGTACATTTACCCACCTGAGAATATACATCAAAAGGGGTGAGCTAAAAGCCCAGTAAGAGGATAGGTAAGAATAATATATCATGGGGTGAGCATAATCATGACATAGGAAAATGATCATGAACATGAGAGGAGCATAAATAAATGACTTGAAATGTGGAAATGCATAAAAATGAAACATCATGTCTTAGTGGTTAACTACAAAACATACTTGTGAACCGAACTAACATCTATTTCACACATCATTTCACATTTAATCATGAGATTCATCACATTACCCAATGCATTGGAGTGCTGTATAATTCCGGGCGCACCCGTCACATTGAAACATTCATATTGCGCTATATAATTCCTGGCGCACCCGTCACATCATAACATTATCATTATCATGCTTTCCACATAAAATACATTTCAAAAATGAACATAACTAACCCATGTAAAGTAATGGGTTTCACCTCATAAAAATACATTCATAAACATGGGGTTCCCAAAATAAATCGGGAATAACATACATGTTTCAAGAATCATTCACTTTGAGTGAGAAGTAAAAGGTGTGTTCTTAAAAGAGGAGTTATTTTGGAAAACATTTGGTTTGAAAAATAACCAGTGAAAAACATGTATATCCTAGAAAATTAAATAAAATGATGAACAAATTATCTTTAAGTAGTAACCATATAAAAATGGAGTGAAGAGGGAGAACCCGAAGGAAGAAAATTGGGTACGATATTTCCCCTTACCTTGTACTCGAATGCCTCCTTCTCCTTAATGTACTGTATAATGACATTATATTCATTAATTAGATATTACAGAACATTTATACATTAATAGGGTTCATTCTGGTTTCATTATTCCTTATTATGTTCCTTTGGATGACTTATAGAGTTTAAAAACATTGTTCGGGGATGTTTGTTTTCGTGGTTTTCTTGATTGGTTCACTTGTATTCTTAAATTGATGTTTGGGTAGATCATGGGTAAAAATAAAGAACTGATATTAAATGTTATTAATTATATTACTGGAGATTTATTGATTTTATAATGAATTATATTAGATCCATGTGGACGGATCATTAGATAAGAATTTAATGATGGTTATTTGGGTTAATTTGAGCGGTTTTTGGATCACAACTAACTTGTTTTATCTTTTCACGTAGTAATATGGCCATAGGTTATCTAAAAAACATAAAATAGTACATAATACATATAAAATATTCTGGTTCAACCATAAAAATGGTTTCATTACCAGATCTTAAGGTAGAAATGGAAGAAGAGAGCATGTCGTTTTTGAAGGTGATAAATTGACACCTCATGAACAACGTTCTCTTTAATAAAATAAAAGGAAGTGGGAAAGGGTGTTGGGTGATATAATATCCCATTATAATCATAAAATTACATTATTTGTATAATACTTGAGTTACAAAATAATTTGGATGAATATAGGTAGGGAGAGATCAAGAAAGGAACTTGAACTTGAAAGGAAATTAAAGGAGAAGAGGGAGAGAAATTACCTCTAGAATTTTCCTCTTGAAAACCTCCTTAAGGGCCTATTCTTGGTCTTTTGATGACACCCGAAGATTTTGGACGTGGGGGAGGGTCTATTGGTGGTGTTTGGATAGAGTTTAGAGAAGTCTTGGAGCTTGAGAGGTGTGAGGAAATGAGGTAGTTAAGGGTGGCTTTTATAGTGGAGGGGAGAGGGGTTTCCTTAATATAAAATTGATTAGATTATAATTTCCCCACAAGAAAAGGAATAGTAAGTCTTGAACGACCAATAATAGTATTTTATAATGTAATCCCGAACCAATTGGTCTTACATCAGCAGAACATCACACATGACCCAATTATTACATTATTTAGCTTTTATTGTGAATTATCGGATTCTTCTATTCATCAAAAATTCCAGTATCTCAGAAAAATCCCAAAAAAAAATACCCCAACCATTTTTTAACAAGTAGAATCCAAAAATGAAGTCCATTTTTCAGAAATAATTTTATAAATATTATTAATTTAATATTTAATTAAAATCACAATTTACTTAAAAAATAGTTTTTAAGATTAAAACTGCTTTTATTGTTCATTCAAATATTACGTAGGGTCATATGAAATTATCTAAAAACTATTAGAAATTTATTCAATACTTTATGAAAACATTTCATGGAACTAAATACTCTTTTAAATTAATTAATTAATTATAATTAATTATGTATGACTTATAAAATACCAAAAACGTTTACTAAGGTCGAATTGTCAATTTCTAAGATGTCTAAATTTTATTTAATTATTCATAGGTAATGTAACTCTTATTTACTATTCATAATGGTCTTATTACTATTAATAATTGTAGGTTACTATTCATAAGGGTAGGTTGCTATTCATCAAAAATTATTTTTGATTCATTAGACTCAAAAAACCATCTTGAACACAACCCTATATGTCGGATTTTCAAAACTCAAAACATAGGGGTGACAAAATTATGTTTAAAGGTCACTTATCACTTAGTAGTTCATTATTTTGTTTTTTATGACATAAATATAAGAAGTCAATTTTCCATTGAAAAAATTTGGGTCGTTACAAAATGTCAGGATGGGACATGGATGTTGGGCTTGAACCTCAAGGAGGATTCCTACGTTCCATGCCTTATCACGGATCAAAGTATCCACAGTTCGGGACGGATAGGGATTACGCTCTGAGGCAGCCCAAGGTGGATATGGGGGGATTACGCTCTGAGGTGGACCACTATTTTGGATATGGGTCTTAAGCTCTGAGGCGTCCCACAATAGTGGATATGGGGCTTACGCTCTGAGGCGGTCCACAATAGTGGATATGGGGCTTACGCTCTGAGGCGGCCCATAATAGTTGATATGGGGATTACACTCTGAGGCATCCCACAATGGTTTATATGGGGTTTATGCTCTGAGGCGGCCCACAATGGTGGATATGGGGCTTACGCTCTGAGGCAGACCTCAATGGTTGGTGAACCGACGCGAAGGGGGTCGGAACGACCGGGTGGTGGGCTTGAACCTCGTGGAGGCGTCCTACATACCATGCCTTAGCATGGATCAAAGTCTCCGTAGTTCAAGTGGTGCAGTTTAACGTCATGGAAGATGGGGCAGACTGTTTAATGTCATGCTGGACGGGAGAATATAGTTTAACGTCGTGCGGGATGGGGGCATCTGGGGCTTACACTCTGAGGCGGCCCAGGGTGCTGGCGAACCGACGTGAAGGGGGTCAGAACGACTGAGTGGTGGGATTGAACCATGTGGTGGCTTCCTACGTATACCCATGACATGAAATCAAAGTCCACATAGTTCATTGGAGATGGGGTCAGTGTCGGTGCTCACTCTAAGATCATGTGAGTCATGATCGGCGTGAGAAACAAGAGGTTGTAGGGACCTGACAATCACGTTTCAAAGGGTTCGTCCGTGAGAAGCGAATAGGGGATTACACGTTGAGTGGCCCATGGTGCTAGGACTTACTCCTGGATGGAGGCCTGAAGTGCGACAAAACACAGAGGGAGAGGGATTTAGGACCGAACAAAGGAGATGCCTCATTCCCTATCACACCCTCTACTGGCCTTGTCAGTTGGGAAGTATGAAGGTGCATGGGTGTTACCTTCCGTAAGAGAGGATAGGGGATTAAACCAGGTTGACTGCCCTTCCCCCGTGGAAAAACTCCACTCTGAGAGGGAGGATATCATTCTATGTGTGGATGATTCCATTCTCGTGGAGACGAGTGGTGTAAATAATGTCCGATCCATGGGGACCCTGCGTGTGAGGCACATGGCTGAATCACAGTTTAACATCATGTGTTGAGTATGAGGTGCTTGGCAGTTTAATGTTCTCCAGCTCAAATGGGGTGGGTTCGCTCCACAACTCTAGGTCTTACATAACCGGTATCCTCTACTCCTGGAGGGAAGGAAGGTACCAGCAATGTCGTTGTGAAGGGGGGTCTCAGAACGAACCATCGAGGGTTCCACGTTAGCGTGTCTATGATAAGAAGATATAGCTGTTTGCGTTCCTATGTGAAGAAGCATTAGGAAAAGCAACGCAATGGGAAACACTGTCCAAGGGTTCTTGAGGTTACTTCGTACGAGCCTGGAAGGCCGCACGGGAAAACAACGCATGACGTGCATGCCCGGTATGGAGTACATCAGGCGCCTATGCAGGGAGGCACCTGGGGGAAAGGTGAGGGGTCTCGTGGTTTGCTCGCAAAGAAAGGGTTTTCGCGCAAAATTCCAGGATGACGTGTAATTTGGGTAGAGGGATTACACACGGCTAGAAGGATCGCACACAAAGGATGGGAATTGCGTGCGAGTGGCAAAGGCCGAACCCTAAGGTAAGGCCAGAACCAACTAAGGGATTGTGCACATTTGAACATTTTTGCACACAAAAAAGGAATTTCACGCAAGGGCGGAACCCTAAAGGGTTTGGAATTTTATTTACGCCATAGGGATTGCATGCAAAGGCGGATCCCAGGGGGAGGTTGCACGAAAATGCTCAGTACCTAAAGGTCATCTTGCGTGCGCGGAAGTCCTATTTCATGCACGAGAGCTAGTTCAAATTATGTAACCCTAAAATGGATGGGGTACCCTTCTATTTATAGGCCTCCGACATCGCGAAATACATGAGGTGCGCGAAACATTGCGCTCTAGAAACGGTGGCGCAAAAATTTAGCCACGCGGGCAAGGGCGCGCAGAAATTGTGCACCGGCGCTGGGGACCTTTCACGATTCTCGGACTCCTTTCGTGTGTCCCTAATATATCCACGAACATCCTAATTTATTTCGCGCAGAACATTCGGGCCCTCTGGACCGGGCCTCCGGGTCCGAATATTACTTCACTTCATCATTTCGAAACTCCCTTTAGTAGTTACAAAATTTTCAGCATCTACAGAGATGATCAGATGTAGTCACTGATTAATCTAAGCTGTCGTACCCACAGATGATACAATACCAGCTATGCTGTTAGACCCACATAGGATACAAGACCAGCTACTATGTCAGACCCACATAGGATACATGTACAGAGGTAAATCTGCTGGACCCACACATGATACAAGAATATTAGTCATCGCTGTCGAACCCACGGAGGATCCCAGAACAGTAGTCATCGATGTCGAACCCACTGAGGATTCCAGTATAGTAGTCATCGCTGTCGAACCCATGGAGGATTCCAAAACAGTATTCGTAGCAATTGTAGCCAACTCTAGGGTTCCCTCACACATTATGCTCGATTCCGAGAGGGTCCGATCCTCGAGCAAAGGGTTCATTACATTAGAAGTCCATTTAACAACAAGGGAAGGCATTGCCTTTATAAAAGTAAAAAAACACATCATAGTACACAATATAAGCAAGCACAAAGTAATACTGAATACAAAGGTAAGTGCTGAATGGAAAGGGTCCGGAAATACAAGCCCAATAGTAAAGTAAAGTTCAACTAAAATGCTAGTACAACTGCAGAAAAGGAAAACGGAAACTACTAAGTCATCATCTAGGAATCCCACCTGAAGGGTAGGTATAGATGGCCTCCTCAGCACCTCGTGTCCGTCTGTGTGCTCTGTGTACTTCATGCCATGTGGTCCACCTCCGGGTACCATCCAGCTCTACAAGACTCTATCTCAATCAGTGATGTCCATCATCTTCTTCCAATACAACGTAGTGGAGGCATAGCCCATGCAGGGGTGAGTATATGAAACTCATTAGGGACCCTGAGACCTCTGAAGGTCTCCCAAAATCCAGAAAGGATAAACCACAGAAGAAAGATACAATCATGATGTATCAACCAACTCTACTTAGGTATATGCCCTTACATATACATAAGTCATCAATCCCAGTTCGGCTCCAACTCTAGAGCCCAAGCACATCCCAGTCCACACAGGAAAGAGGTCAATCATATCGATGATAATTATTGAAAGTCAAGACTCGGGTCACACAGGTATACATATTTCATATAACGATAGAGATGATCAGATGTAGTTACTGATTCATTTAAGCTATCGGACCAACCTAGGATACTAGACCAGTTAAGTTGTCGGACCCACTCAGGATACAAGACCAACTACTCTTCTGGAACCACTCATGATACAAGTACAGAAGTCATCGTTGTCGAAACCATGGAGTTTCCCACTATAAAAGTCATCGACGTCGAACCCACAGAGGATTCCAGAACGGTTGTCGTCGTAGTCGCAGCCAGCTCTAGGGTTCCCGCACACAACACGCTCGATTCTGGGAGGGTCTTCTTCTCGAGCCAAGGGGTTGATACATCAACTATCATGATGTCTGGAGTTGATGTATCCCAAAGTTCCATCTTGAAAAATGAAACCCAATGTAACAAATGGCGTGTCTATGAGACGATCGGTCTGAGAGTTATTGGATTTTCCATTCTAGGGTCCCGGTTGGAATTACGCTCGTTCCAAACCCGAACATTTTCCAAAGTCGTTCAAAACTCACTTAGAGTATCGAAGAAGGACCATGACTAACCCAAGCCTGCCTTCCATAGGCCAGGGGCTGGCGACTAGCACCACAGGCGTAAATCCAAAAAAAGCGTAGGCATTGTATTTATAAAATTAAACAAACACAACAGAGTACGCAACAGAAGTAAGAACTAAGTAATACTGGATAAAAAAGTAAGTGATGAAAGAAATGGTGCTGTAAATACAATCCCAATAGTAAGTACAGTACAAAGGAAAAATCTAGTACAACTACAGTAATGTAAAATAACAACCATTGATTCGTACTCCGGGAATCCCACATGAAGGGTGTGTACAGATGGCCTCCTCAACACCTCGAGTCCATCTAACTGCTCCGTGTACGTCTCGCCAAGTGTTCCAACTCCGGGTACCATCCAGATCTAGAAGTCTCTACCTCGATTAGTGATGTCCATCATATGCATCCAACAAAACATAGTGTGGGAATATCCCGTGCAGGGGTGAGTATATGATACTCAGTAGGGACCCTGAGACCCCAGAAGGTCTCCTAGAATCCACAAAGGATAAACCACAAAAGAGAGATACAATCATGAAGAATCAACAAACCCTACTTAGGTATATGCCCATACATATACCTAAGTTATCAATCAATGTTCGACTCCAACTCTCGAGCCCAAAAACAACGCAGCCCACACAGGAAGTAAAGTCATCCAAACTGATGATAATGATTGAAAGTCAAGACTCTGCTCACATAAGTATACATTTTTTGTATAGGAATAGAGATGATCAGAGGTAGCCACTGATTCTTCTATGGTGTCAGACCCACTTAGGATACTATACCAGCAGAGCTGTCGGACCCACTCATGATACTAGACCAGCTACTCTATCGGACCCACTCAGGATACAAGTACAGAATCCATCATTGTAGAACCCATGGAGGATCCCAGTACAGAGGTCATCGCCGTCGAACCAATGGAAATTTCCAGTACTGTAGATGTCGTCGTCGAACCCACAAAGGATCCTAGTATGGGAATCATCGCCATAGAACCCAGGGAAGATTCCTGTATGGTAGAAGTTGTCGTCGAACCCATGGAGGATCCTAGTATGGATGTCATCGTTGTCAAACCCACGGAGGATCCTAGTACGGTAGTCGTCGCAGTCGCAGCGAGCTCTAGGGTTCCCGCACACAACACTCTCGAATCTGGGAGGGTCCAATCCTCCAGCAAAGGGGGTCGATACATCAACTATCACGATGTCCTGAGTTGATGTATCCCAAAGTTATGTCTCATCATAAGGAACCCAACATGACAGACTGCGCGTCAATCGGACGCCCGGTCTGAGAGTTATTAGATTTTCTGTTCCAGGGGCCCGGTTGGATTTCGGGTGCAATCCAACCTATCCATTTTCCAATTTCATCTAAATCCCATGTTTATTATGTGAAAAGGATAGGATCGTCATATGTAAACCAATGTAGTTGACAGCATGTCAATCGGTCGTCCGGTACTTAAGTTATAAGTGTTTCCGCTCCGAGGGCCCGGTTGGTTTCGAGTTTCAACCAACCCAAGCATACCCAAACCATTCAAAAACATTGAGTGAAATATACTGAAACTGCCGTCTTGATCCAAGGAATCCTATGCAACTAACGGTGTGTCGATTGGAGTTCTTATCAATGTTATGGGCGAAATACTAAAATCGGTCTGAAGAGGGGGTTTTGGGTCTGGTCTGACCCGGTAGCTCTCATGGTGAATACCCCTAGGGTCGACAAAGCATATATAATAATAAATTATATCCTAGGTATCTCTCACAATCTATACCCCATGGGTAAATTTCTACACCAAGCCTCTCACAGTCCTGTGTACATAATCATGGAAACCGCCATAGTTTTCTAGGTCCAAGGCTCTCAGGACCCATGGGAAAAACAATCCACATTTCATAACAAGGCATCAAATGTAATCAATAACTAATTCATAGATAACATTAACAATATTAACACATTCATTTCATATAATTCAACAAACGCCACCATAAACAAATCAATTCATGGAAACAAGGTAGACCTCATAGGCAACCTAGGCCAAATGGCCATAAACTGTCAAACAATGGAAACACACCCATGGGGTGTCCCGTAAACAAGGCATATATCCTTACACATATTTAAAAACCCCTTTTAAATAAATTAAAACATAAATGGTAAATAATAGGGTAAAATTCCCAATCAACTGATACAATAAATGTGGTTATGCAATACTTTTTGAATATATAATCCAAAGATGATCAATTAATGGCACAAAGCACCAATCTTGATGTCGTACAATCAACTCTCTCAAACACATTCCATTGAAATGGACTAAAATGATGTAGATCTATGAAAAGGTTAAAAATAATATACCATGAATTACCCACGAGAGAATTGTAATCAGGATGGTGTGCTCTAGGAAAAAAGAGAACTCCCAGGTGGGATTCTAACGAACATGAAAGTGTCTCAATGAGAGCTCGGATGGAGAATCGGGAGGGGCTCGAAGTTCACGGTTGTTCCATCGCACTTCTGTATGAACTGAGGTGAGTGGAAATTAGTTATGCAGATGAGATGTGACCCTGCTCTGATTGATCAATTAAAAATAAAATTACATGGTCTGTTCATTTAATTTACACACATTGTACTAGCCTCAACTGGTCCCTGCTTTAGGCAGTCTGCTAGGTCACCTACATGGCCATGTAGAAGGCCATTACACAGTGCATTGTTTTCCCCGGTACCCGGGTACACAGTGTGTACTCTTAAGTACACAGCATGTACATATAAATTCTATTTCTTCATTTTTCCTCCAAGACAACCCAAATTCTAAATCCAGAACTGAAATCATGATCCAGGTTCTTACATATGTGGTATTTCTGTTACAGAAAAAATCATGTGATGAATCATAACCAATATCAGGACCCAAGGTTTCTCTGGGGTAATCTACACCCCATCCATGTCATAATCTCCCTATTGTATGTTCACCATGTCCTGTACAATGGATTACGTGCCTCACTGATTCAATAACCACCTCCTAAGCGGTCTAGATGATACATGGTGATCCCGGGTCTTGATATCGTCCCCTAGAGTCCAAGTCATAATGATAGTGGTGATTGGATTTCCATAACCCATGGTGTCGATAAATTTTAGTTAAACTAATTAATTTAATTAAATACATCTTTCACTAAAATTAAATACGGGTGCACCCTTTGAGGCAATACCAATCATTCAAAATCTACCATATCTTGCATAAATACTATATTTTTTGTTTAAAAGACCACCTACCGCACTGGAATCAATCCATTTACTTTCCATAGGATGAAAATAGTTTTGAAGGCCTATCCATGACCATCAGATACATAGAGTGTCCTATTTCACAAAAATTACACCTAAATTTAATTAATTATAATTACATTATAATTATTTATTTAATATCAATAAATTATGGAGAACTATGAAAATATTTACAAAGTCATAAATCCCAAAACCTCACCAACTATATTGTCCCATTAGAATCACGACTAAATGCATTTCAGAAAATTATGACAGTTCCTTAACATTAAATTTGATTTAATCCATATGAAATAGAATAAAAAATACTACCGAAAAATAAAATTTACATTATGAATAAGATCTTTGAAAATAACCATTGTGATATTCCAGAAAAAATGACTCGTGACAAAGTGTAGACAACATCCTTGGTCAACCTCTACTATAGTAGAGAAAAAGACCAATCACTGGTATCAAAATTATACCATGATCTGGTGGAATACTTATTGATATACTTAATTTTTGAAATAAATAATAAGAGGAAGATGATGATAATACCAATGGATGTCAAAAATGTAAGATACACACCATGAATCATTAGATAAAAGATTCACAGGACACCAAGACCCACTGAAGGGCCCTGAAAAGGGGAAGGAGAAAATGGTAAGGAATAGTTATTGTAAGAGAGATGGAGGAAGAAAAGATGGAATTTCCCTCTTAAATCCCAAAGGATAAATTGTATAAATTGAACATTTTTAATTAGAAACAATTTTTAGATGAACGATTATCCAAACCATGTGCAAGATATGCTCCCCCTATATCCCAATCGTACCCATATTTTACTGTTTGGTTAAACGGTTCAATATACTATTCATTGGACATTTTACATGGCTAATGTTTGTTAAAGAATCTTTCAAGGGTTTGTTGACCTCCCTCATATTTTCCCCAACCCATGTGGTAATACAAGATGGGTCGCATAGCAAGACCACGTGGTTAGAACTAATCATTCAACCTTAGTTTCACTTATCCATAATTTCAAACATGGCACCCCAACCGATGAGGCAATCTTGAAACCTCCATGATACATTTCCTACACCATTCCATATATAAAAACTCCAATTTGAGTCTTTCCTGCCCTTATATTCATGATCTGAATCATTCATATAAAAATCAACCCATAAAATAATTGGCAATTCATGATCCATATTATATTTTCAACCAGTATGAATATGATATATTAAAAAATCCACACCTTAATGATTCATGTCCTTGGTAATTCATGGTTGGTAAAAAAATAAACTACCCAACTAACATTGATCATTAAACAACTGCATTGTGTTTCTAAAGGCACATCACTCTTCATGTTCCACTTTAATGTGTGATTATTAACCTACCAAAATCAGAATCAATGCTCATAACTATAATGGATCATTGAGAGAACACTTATATGAGTGAATATGGACACCAACGAGACTGTATCACTATCTTATTCGCCATCATGGCTATGTAATTATCCACTATAGTTTATCTCTTTTAATAGTAGATTTTGAACCAATGATTCACTGCTATAATAATTTCCTAACAAAACATGCTTAGAGAATTCTAACCATTCTCCCAATAAATTAATCCACTCACTATGCACAATAAAATTAGAATGATACTCTTATTCCATGATTTATTCTGAATGGTTGAACTTGAATTTACCATTCTTAGTATGTTGGCATCATATTTTCCTTGAAAATCACCTCTTGACCTTTAAACAACTCTTTCAACATTCCAAAAACGTGTATGTTGTGGTTTTTCACTAAAAAAATTGAACTACTCAAGAGAAATAATGATGAACCACCTTTGGAATACTTTAATTGAAAGCACTCTAATTCCACCACTATTGTGTATCCAATATTTGATCACAATTCCTTTATCTGACGGAACGCTATGGTGACATCAACAATGATCACTAAATCTTGTTACCTATTATAAGTGCAATTTATAGGCCAAAAAATTCCCTATCTATTTCCATTTTCATTCCATATTATGAAAACCAATATGACTATCCAACAACTAGTGTCATACCCACATGAACATACTCACATGATGATTACATACTAGTGACAAAAATTTCACTCCCCATTTTAGGAGAATCATTTTCTAAGACCAACAAAATGAGTTCATCATCACCATAACCTCTTCTCCATCTCTTTGTAGACATTAAAACTGTTATAACTAGAACTATCTCATTAATGATACCCCAAAAAATGATATAAAGAATCCATTTATGAATCTTGAGAAATTTCAATCATCGAGTTACAACTCTTAATAGGACCACCACCCTCATGTAATTCCCTATTTGAAAATACCATTAAATTCATTTTCTCTTAGTGATCCATTCTCACATAATTATAGGCTTTACCTTCCTTGAACACACCCTTAACACCATGTATCCAGAATTTCTGTTTCATGTTCTACCTTCATTTTGATCATCTCATGGCACCCGATATATCTCTATGGAATCCCTCATCAAAAATAACATCCCTTAGTTCACCCCATGATTAAAGAAATTATTCCTGCTAGAATGACACCTGAAACCATTGTTACTGATCTCACACCAAGACAATCACAAATATTCCATTCCAAATAGTTTCTAAATAAAATCAGTCTTAATTAAATCAAAACATGTAGTAGGTATACTACCCAATACGGGATAATCCATCACCTAAATAATTATTTCACAATTCACATATCACATAGTCTAGGATGACAGTGCTCTTGGAAATGTATGTCTTCATACATCAGATTCTCCAAGGGATGTCCACATAAAAATCGAGCACTATACCGATGTAATGATTTATTCAATAATCACCCATCATACGACATCATCCCAGTAACATATATGTGTATCCAAAGTCTAAGGTGTGCCAAACTCATCCGAATTCTTATCCAGTACCCATTTTTATTCCAATCACGATCATCTACCCATGCTCAGACAACATTTCTAATAGAATAGGAATTGGTCAATAGGGATAGAAACCCAAATATTCTTACCACTAGAAAGATGTATCGATACCCAAGTACACTATATTCTTCCTTGTGACCATAAAAAATAATATAGATGATATCAAAAAACCATATCATGTCTCATGCAACAATATATAAGTGAGTAAAACCATGATCTGTACCTCAAAAAATGAGTCCATAAAATAGAGTGAACCCATATGATATGTTTCCTTTGACCCATCCAAATCTTGACTCACAAGGATCTGAGTCCCAACTAAGGATCTATATGTATCTCATATAGACCCACTAAAACTTTCTTATAACAGGTTCAATAGGTTCAACCAACTATCCCAACGACCAACTCTACCACAAAGGTGACATCACATGGGGTGTCATCCACTCTATTGTCTCAACTATTATATCGCATCTAACATGCATGAAAACCTTATTTAAGGGAGGTAGATATAACATCGACATACTAGAGTAAAAAATAATCAGAATGTTTATGATTACACAAGTTATCAATTCTAGTTTATAGAGGTAGAAAGAAAATAAGCTGTAATTGGAAACCAATTTAAGTGAAAACAATTGGTACCATTAGAAAGATTATCATATCCTATACATTTAAGGAGTCAAATTCAATTAATAAACCTAGTATTTCCTTGACTTTCTCTGAGAATTTTAATTAGGGTATGGTCTCTAGAGAGTCCCAATATTAAATACAAGTAAGATAACGAACATATAATCATCGGGAATCCATATATTGTTATACACCTCAATGTTTCGGTTCACACTAAAAAATTTGGTACTTACCAATGTAAAACTATATTATCCTAATATATAACCAAAAAAATTCTAGGTTATATAAAATTTCATAGAATGTTATATTTGAAAACGTTTTGAAAGTGTTACAAATCTTTAGTAAACCACACATGAAAATGATACATCAAAAATTGGTCCACTAAAATGGAATTAGCTTAGAATATTTACCAACATTTTTGAAAAGTACACAAATATTTTTGCCTCAAATTATCCATGTCATGCCATAGAAACACATAGTTCATTTAAGTAGATTTAAATTCCTAGAAATGTGGGAATACAATGAGTACACTTTAGCTAAAAATTTGAATAACTATAGAAATATAACAATTCTATAGTATGGGTCCACATTGAGATCCATATTCCCTATTGACCAACTGGGTTACCTACCCCTTTATTTCTTTTGTAATGAGTCATCATCCTCACTATAAAATGTCTCACCTAGATCAACATGGCCAGTCATAGAATAATGTAAACCATTAGGTCAATCAAAGTAGAATACCACCAATAACGAATATAGGAAAACACCATTTATGTTTTTGTGTACACTATAAAAAAATAAACTCATAATATATAAAAATGTCACACTGGAATTCATATAAAATCCTTAACCTATATTGTGAATATGAAGCCGGATCAATGCCTCTTGCATCTACCGGCCTAGATTCAAAATCAATCAATTGACTCTCACCAACGGGCCAAGAGCACAAAATATATAATAAATCATGGAATCCACAACACATGTGGGTCTATAACAGTTAAAATAATACTCAACTATAACATCACTTCTCATGAATAATAAACTATGTCATTGGAAACATTTAATTTTTATATGAATGATTTTTCAGGATGCATCAGTATGATATTAATCGTCAGCTCTAACACATTCCTAATTCTCATGTATACCATATCACAAATATTAATAAAATTGTAAATGTACCACTCTGATGTAACAATGTTATGACCCAACCCAAATAACTATATGAATAGTGACTAGAATGGTTGGTGACCTCACCTCACAAATGCCTGCTCAGACACTAGATGCTTTCTAATAGAAATGAGGGCCTTGGGTGTATCAATGTAGATATTATTCTCTTTTATTAGAGTAAAAATCAAATAGTAATAACCAAACATAACATATAGTATTAAATAATTAGAGTATTATTACAAGAAATATAAAGAAGGTTGTAGTTCTAAAATTGAATACAGTAAAGGCCGAATGAGCCTGTTTTTTATAATAATAACCCCCTGAGATGACCACATATAAAGTAACAATGACAATAAATAAGAAATTTATAAGGATACTATAATAACATGTGTTCATACCACAGAAAAATTTCCTCTTACATATTTGATACATCGAACCCAGTCAGTCATGAATGTCATCACATATTTTTCCTATAACCATGTGAACATCTTCTCGGGTACCCTAATGAAATTGTAGACTAAGGATGTTGTGAGTACCAAAATAAGTATGGTACCACCAATTAAATCATTTACATATAAAATAACTTTATTATATATATATATGTGATCAATTCATTAGGATTTTAAATTAAATAATAACTATATAAAAAATATAAACTAAATCCATTCTTTGGTCCAAATGGCTATCATGGACCAACCATACCTATTTTGGCTAACACAAAATTATATATAAGAAATCAATGCCATATACGAGGTATATAAGTCATATCCTTAGGATTAACCTTACTTAACACCAATTAATATATTTTTATCAAATTAAAATCCTATAAATATGGCATATTTTTAGGTTTCATACCACTAAATCCTTGTGTAATATATTGAAATTTTATATTCTAATATCCTTGTGTGTATGAAATCAAGACATTGGAAACACGTTGTCTCCTAATGAGATGTACCTGAGCTATTTTGTATGGAATGGACTCTCGGATTTAGAATAATAACATGTAAAACATTAATATCTATCTCAACAACCTATTCATAGGTATTAATAAGAAACGACCTAGTGGTAAATACACTATATCCATTGGAGTATCCTACAAATATTGCGAGGACATAATAGTCAATCATCGTAGATAACAGATGAAATAAATTATCAGATGAAGTTTCACCAACTAAAAACCTATGGAATCACCAAGATCCTTAAAAGGTGGGAATCCTAGGTGATAAAATATCAATCATCAGCTTTGAGATGCCCTCAAAAAACTGATTTGAAATCCCTGTGTTGATATTAATCCTTGATACGTAGGGAATTACATAAGTAACATTTAGTCAACAAGTATTATAATCAAAATCCAAAGAAAAACCAATAGGAATCCCCATTATAAATCACATCACCTCAGACCCAAAAGCTGTTTTTGGGACGTATTATTGGGATTTATAGTATCATCAATAATAATTGTGTGTAAGAGTAAATAAAATAAAATATTGTATGAATGAATAACCCATATCTATAGCCCCCAGGATCATATATTATTTATGTTTTCTTGGGTGACACCCACTACGATCTCTATCCAACAACATAACACAATTTATTAGGGTTAGTTAAACACTTTGGAACCCACTGGGTTCCCTAGTAAAATAATATAATTATTAATCCTGTATGAGTTCCTCCGAAATAATCATGGCCTCGAGTAAAAACCCAACACCCCATGATGTCATTTCCTACAGAATCATGAGTAGGGTAGAAATGGCTTGTCAGAAAATTGCGGTCTTGACACGATAAAAACTATCATGAGATGAATCATGACCTAAATCAGTTACAATGGTATCATTATGATAGTATTTAGACCCACATAGTCCCATTCTATGTATGGTCTACCCACACATGACAATGCAAGGGTTGACATGCCTCACTAGGTTCATCTCTACATCCTAATACGTCTGAAGGCTACTCAACAATCAAGGGTTTCTGTTTCAACCACTACGGTACATGTCATTATAAAAGCACATAGGGGTTTTTCATGATTTATGGTGTCTTTCCATTTTAATCAACCTAATTAATTTAATGTAAAAATTCATGGAATAAATTTTAACAGGGGGTGTCCCCCTTATGGGTGAGCCTGAGAATTCACACACTATCATAAATATTAATAAATGAAATAAGGAATGTAATAAAGAACAACTACCTTGAAATAATATTTCCATTCATTTTCAATGTGTTGAAATTATTTTCCAATGCCCATCAATTCTCATCTGATACATACAGCTTCATATCTCACAAAAATAAACACATGATGTTATTTAATAACAACTGATTTATAAATTATCAATTAATCTAATTTTTTTTGAAAAAAATAGTCCAAATATAAAAAATTTAAAATAAAAAAACATTATAGGATGATTCTTCCACACTTGAACTATAATAAATCACTTTTCAATATCCTATGATAAATTATAAACTATATTTTGAGAATAATCACTACGAAAACCAATCATGAAAACTACAAAAAAATTAATTGATATTAAAATATTTGGAAATTTACTATGGTGAAAAGCCTCGAAGAAATAGATTGTGATGTAGTGTAGATGGCCTCCTAGGTTTCCTTCATTATAGAAAAAACAAAAACTCCAATCACTAGTATCTCGTTCCACCATTTTTGTTGGAATAAGAATTAAAATCCCTAATCAAAGAAACTAAAAATAAGTAGAGGAAGAGGAAAATCATAATAAATATGAAGAAAGTGAAATAAATACCAATAAATGTTAGATAATGGATTCAAAAATAACCTTGAATACCCATATAGAGTGAAATGATGAAGGAAATGGGAGGAGGAGGTTGTCCCGGTTTTACCTGCGAGAGGGAAGAAAAAATAGGGGTTACTCTCTAAAGGTATATGTGGGAAAAGTGTAAATTCATACTTTTTAATGATATTACTGGTTTCCTAGACCACATGACAACCATGTGCACCCCTCTATCTAAGGCACACCCATAATTCATAGTTACATTTTATTGATTATCAAACCACAGACTGACTATGTGATAATTATGATTTTTATTGTAGAGAATCACATAGTATGTTAGCCCCCACAAATCGTTTTCATATCCCATCCGCGTGTAAATAATTTACCACAAGGTTATCCCACATGGTTAGAACTAAGGATGTTCCAATAGTGTTCTATAGAAATCACATTACCAAAATAGCCACATCAGGTACCAAACCATTGTGATGATCTAGGAACATCGTATCTATAATTAAATCCTCATTACACACATAAAGACATCATTTTAAATAATTACAACAATTGGAATTTATTTCTAATTCTCTAATAAAAACATACCCATCTAGTAATTGAAAAATACAGTTCTTTAATATATTTCCTACTCATTTATATTAATGATCTTATATATAGTGAACAATAGAATCTTAATACATGTGGTTTTTTGTTTTTAAATAATCCACTAAATGGTTAAGAGAATAAAAGAAATAAAATTATTAATATGATAAATTCATGATGGTGGTGGGTGGAAATTCATCATTTTGTGTGTTATATTAATGGAGGTTCATTTATGAGGTAGTTTGCTTAATAATTAATAAGATTGAATGAATTTAACGGATGATGGATTATTACGATATTTGGTTATATTTTTAAAGGATAATGGGAACTTCAACATCATAAATGAGAATGGAAGATGAAAATTATGATGTAAGGTTTAACGTATAAAGGAGAAATAATTCATTGGAAGGATTTAATTACATGGAACTAGTATTGGATTTGAAAAAAATTATTGAGAGTATGTGAAAATTAATACATGAATTAATATAAAAAAAGTTTATATGTTTGAGAGAATTCACCTTTGCAAGGTCTCTTAGATTTGGAAAAAAAATTATGAAGTTAAAACTTGTATAAAAAAGTTCATTAGATAATGGTATTACTGTTTTATCTGAAATAAGATATGAATTTTGGCAACAGCTGAAATAAATAAAGAATTTGTGTAATTGGATTTTTAAAATATTATAACACATAATATTTCACGACCCGTCCTTAGGGCCCATGACGTGACTAACCCAATCCCACCTTCCATACGCCTGGGGCTGGCGACTAGCACCAAAGGAGAAAATCCATATAATAGGAATGAATTGACTTTAGAATAGTAACAAACACAACAGAGTACGCAACTGAATTAAACACTAAGTAATATTGTATACAAAAGTAAATGCTAAAAGGAAAAGGGGTCGGAAATACAATACCAACAGTCAGTACAGTACAACTAAAAATCTAGTACATCTCTAGTAAAGTATAACATCAACCATTGAGACGTCCTCCGAGAATCCCACATGAAGGGTGGGTACAGATGGCCTCCTCAGCACCTTGGGTCCGTCTGACTGCTCCGTGTACGTCTTTCCATGTGGTCCATCTCTGGGTACCATCCAACTCTACAATTCTCTACCTCGATCAGTGTTGTCTGTCATCTGCATCCAACACAACGTAGAGAGGGCATAGCCCATGCAGGGGTGAGTATACAATACTCAATAGGGACCCCGAGACCCCCGAAGATCTCCCATAATCGACAAAGGATAAACCAAAGAAGAAAGATACGATCACGATGTATCATCCAACTCTACATAGGTATATGAATATACATATACCTAAGTCATCAATCACAGTTCGACTCCAACTCTGGATCCCAAGCACTACCTAGTACACATAGGAAAGAAGTCGATCACGTCGATGATAAAGATTGAAAATCATGACTCACCTCAACGAGGTATACAAAACATAAAGAGAGTAAGAGATTATTGGTTGTAGACACTGAATAATCTTTCACTTTTGAATGACAGATACCCGAAGAAACCTAAAACAGCATTATTTCATTGCTGTCAAACCCACAGAGGATTCAGTCCAGTCTCGTTGCTATCGAATGCACAGAGGATTCAGTCCAGTCTCGTTACTGTGGAAGCAAGGGAGGATTCAGTCCAGTCTCGTTGTTGTCAAACCCACGAAGGATTTAGTCCAGTCTCATTTCTTTCGAACCCACAGAGGATTCAGTATAGTAGCCATCATCATCGAACCCGCGAAGGATTCTAGTATGGTAGTCGTCGTAGCCAGCTCTTGGGTTCCAGCACACAACACGCTTGTTTCTAGGAGGGTCTGCTCCTCGAGAAAAGGGGTTTGATGCATCAAATTTCAAAAAGTACAGAGTTGATGTATCCTGATGTTTTGTCTCATCAAAAGGAACCCAACACGACAGACGGGGTGTAAATCGGGCGCCCAAACGGAGAGTTATTTTCTTTTTTGTTCAGGGGCCCGGTTGGATTTTGGGTACAATCCAAACCATACATACTCCAATATAATCTGAATCCCATGTGGAGTATGTCAAAATGACCGTCTATTCAAATGTAAACCAATGTAGTTGGCATCACGTCATTCGGACGTCATGTCCTTAAGTTATAAACATTTCCGCTCGGAGGGCCCGGTTGGTTTCGAGTCTGAACCAACCTGGCCATACCCAATAATCTCCAAAACCATGAGTGAAATAAACAGAAATGAGCATCTCAGTCGATGTTATCCTACAAAACTGACAGTTCGTCGATCAGAGGTCTGTAGGTCATGTTATGGGTGAAATACTAAAATGGGTCCGAAGAGGGGGGGGGGGTGGGACCGGTCTGATCCGGGACAACCCGCCATGGGTCGCCCCGAACCGGGTCGGCAGACCCAGGTCCAGTTCCAGCACAGTAGGGTGTGGCCCGGTCCAGGCGACGGGCGGCCCGACCATTGCAAGGCGGCCCGGTTTGTGCTGCTGGCGGCCGGCCGCGGCTCGGCCAGTTGGTCGAGCCGTTCGTGTGAGGGGTGGGGGTTGTGGCCCCCGGTTTTCCAAAACGGGGGCGCCGAGTGGCGCCGCCCTTCCTGCCGGGCCGATCGACGCCTACCTCTTCTTCTAGCATGAGCTGCCCGCTGTTACGGGCAGCTGTCGTCCGCAAGCAGTGCCGAGCGGTGCTGCGGCTTTCAACCCGGCCGACAGGTGGCCAGCCGGTTCACCGCCGAAGCAGCCCACGGAGCATGGGACGTGGTCCTCCACAGCGTGAAGCCCCTTGTGGCACAACTTTCTCCCTGTCAGGCATGCTACGGCTGGCCGGTTTTTATTTTTTCTGAGCAGCCCGCAGATTGCGGGCCGTGGTTCGTCCGCAGCACAGTGACATCGTGGCACCGCGGTTCCTTCGGCCCGGTCTACTTTAGCCGGGCGGTTCTTCTTCATTAAAGAGGCTCACGGATGAGGGCCGCAGTTATTCTCTACGTGGTCGGCTCACAACCAACGCTTCCTCTAGTTTCCCTCGCCTCCGATTGCCACCGCCAAAAGTAGTCAAGAACCATCAGAGGGTCACCGGGTCGTGTTTGTTTGGCTCGTGCCCTCTGCGTTATGTGATAACAGAATTCCAGAGACAATCCATGGTTTTCAATGAAGAAAAATGTACAATTTAATAACTTAAAATAATACAAACCCTCTACCTCATAATTGTGATTTTTTCGTCGATGATCCGTGGAAGACGAGCGTCGTGGTAGACAGGCATCGTGGAAGGTGACGTCGTCGAGAACAGTGTCTTCCTGTCAATGTTGGATGTCGTTGTCGTAGACAGCGTTCCTCATGAGTGGTGTCTTCCCCCTTGAAGCGGAAGAAGAAGAATGGATGAAGGCGTTCCTCACGTTCTTGTTCTGGTTGAAAAGAAATGTGGAGAGAAATTGCTTACCGTTCATCGTGAACACTTCCTTCAAATTCTCCAGAGGTTTTCCCCACCACAATATTTCCCAAGGAAAATATTCTAATAAGGCTTCCCCATTTTAATATCATTTCCATTCAATTAAAATTGATTCAAAAGAGGTCCCAATGAATTAATTTTGATATTAATTAGATACGTTGGAGCATTAAATGGGTTGGAGGTGGAGAGGCTCCACCATAATAAATGAGAGGTGTTGTCAAAAGAAATAAAAGGGGAGTTAATGGGGAGTTTAAGGGATGTTGAAGGGTTAGGGAATCGTATGGGCCCCACCACACATTATCCTCTCATGGGAGGTTATGTGGTTGTGGGACCCACCTCTAACTTCCCCTTCTAGGAAATAACCACCATTTATAAATAAAATTGTGTACAACAATTTTATATAATTTATTATAAATCCCCAAAATAAACTTTAATCCTGCATAA
Source organism: Viscum album (assembly GCA_963277665.1). Taxonomy (NCBI): domain Eukaryota; kingdom Viridiplantae; phylum Streptophyta; class Magnoliopsida; order Santalales; family Viscaceae; genus Viscum; species Viscum album. The sequence goes on from OY728136.1 coordinate 1,371,557,555, forward strand.
AATGCAACTACGGTAAAGGTCCCATTAAGAGAATTCTGACGCTGCGAGTTCATCGGTATCCTTGGAATTCAATTCCGAGAACCGGTTCTGTAACACCCCGAGATTTTATGAAAAATATTCTTTTTAATGTCTTGTGTTGTACGCTACCCCAAAAGGAGCTTGCACAATATGCATCCTTGACTTGACTGGGATTACACGCAATCGTAACCTTCCTCGATAGCGTGTGTAGTACGCAATAACATGTTTTACTAAACAACAATATGCTATTAAAATATTATTAAAACTACCCATTATGAATAGTAATAACCACTTTTTGAAATTTTTTAAATTTTATTTTTCAAAATGGACTTCATTTTTGGATTCGGAATATCGAAATTAGCTTAGGGTGAAATTTTGGTAATTTTCGGCTAACTTTCATTTTCTGATGAATAGTGAAAATTACTAAATTTTAATTAAAAACAACCATTTTAATCGAAATAATTAATAGTGATAAATTATTAATTTGAGTGGTTTTAAAGTATATTTAGAATTTATTTTTACAATTTAATACAATGTTGGTCATTGGATGTAATTTCACATTTAAACCAGACATAAACTAGTGTCAATCTTTTGATAGTTATTATCTCTTAAGAACAAGCTATTTGTTTTGACGACGAGAATTAATTTTTAAATTCATTAATGTAACTGATATGTTTTGAATTTTTTAAAATAGACATCATTTTTTAGTTCATAATATCAAATATATCTTAGGCCTAATTTTTGGTATTTTTCTAGAAACTTTCATTTTTTGATGAATAGTGAAACCACTAAGTGGAAGTTAAAAAATGAATTTTTCATAAAACATAATTTTACAGCTTCTGTGAATGGAATTTGAAAAATCCGAGAGACACATTTGATGTCAGTAAGTAAAATGTGGTTCAATGAGATGAAAATAATTTTTGGTGAATAGTAACTTTTTACTTTTTTTACCACGGTTAAAAGTAAATAGGGTAATTAAGGGTAAAAATGATATTATTATTACCCTAACACATGTCCTAATTATATTGGATAAGTTTAATTCGACCAAAAAACAAACTTAGGAATAAAATATGACCATTTAGGCCCACTTGGATTAGATTAGGACATTTATTATTAATTTATTTAAAGAATGGTTAAAATAGTTAAAATCAAAGTTTAATAAGTAAATAATTTTTAATATAAGGTTATATATGAGATAAATTCGACTATAAATACTCATTAGAAATCTAAAAAGATTTCCTACATAATGGTATTTTATTTGTAAATTTTATAACTTAAATAATTTAATTTATTTATGACACAATGATGATGCAGTAATTATCTTATTAATGAAATATTGACATAATTGATGCTATAAATACCCAAATAAATATAATTTGAGACTTTTTATGAATTACACTAATTTTAGAGGTTAATATGACATGTCAGTATTGATATAATTAACATTTCTCGAACTAATCATTCTGTTATGATTTTCACAAAAATCCATTACTAAATAGTGTCAAAATTGACAAAAAATAGTTTTTAAAACAAATATTATATTAGTAATTGTTATTTTATTCCTAAAAATCTAAGGTTCGGCCAAATGACTTAGATACGGTTATATATATTAATAATAAACAACTTGGGGTTCATTTGGCTGTTTATAGTAAGTTTATTAACCTTATAATATAAGAACACAAGAAGACACGGTAAAAGTAAAATTATTTAACTTAATGTTAAATATAAATGATATGGTTAAAATAGGAACCTAAACTTGTCTAAATTATATTGGAAGAGAGGATGTCGACCCATCCCCACCTTAGCTTCGAAATAAATTAATTTGGAGCTATTTAAAACCGAACATTACTTTATAATAAAATAATATTTTTAGTATTTCCAAAGGTACCCCTCTCCTCCCTTATAGAAGGGAACCTCCTCCCTCTCTTCCTCACACCACTTTGAGCCATAAATCTCGTCCAACCCCTGCCAAATTATCTTTTCCAATTCCCTAGAAACATCCTAGAGGTTCTTTTCTTACTCAAAGACCAATTGTAGTGCCCTAAAAGGAGATCTTAAAGAGGCGCTTCAAAGAAGAGGTAATGTCTGTTACCGATTCTTTAAACATTATTTCTTCTTCCACTTCTTATTCTTAAGTTGTTTCATTATGAAGTAATAACATCAGTATCACTCATATAATTATATGTTATTTTTAATATTAAACAACCCTATTTCACCATCTATCCATCCTACGGAAAATGAAATCACCGCACGTGCGTACGTACGGAATACCGTCTCCACACCGTGGTGAAATCTATTTTCCACCACCACCTTACTTGGATGGGTATAATTGTGTAAATAATAACTATATATGATTATATTAAAGTGATATTTATTCTGAAATAGTATTAATACACTCTAATATAGTCCCACGATAATGATAACGATATCATCGCTCGTGCGTACGTACGGACTACCGTCTCCACGACGCGATGAGATCCATTCTCCACTTTAACCATTCATGAATGATTATAAAGTATATATAATAAGTAATCATGAAATATATGAGATAATAATGATACTGGATTTATGTGTATATATATGTATGTCATCTTCTTAATTCTATTCAACTCAATAAGGAAACGAAAACAGCGTTCATGTGTACGTACGGCCTACCGTCTCCATGAACGGTGTATTTCATTCCATTTACTGATCTATATATATATGTATATTCTGAATATATATTTTATATAAATAATGTTTTATATTTTGGAATTAATTAATCTTGATCTAATTAATCATATGAATAATTACAAGCCAAAACACGGTTGACAAATGAAACAATTTTACCCAAAACGCTCTTTAACATGGAATTTACAAAAGAACGGGTAATATAAAGTCATAAGAGAACCATATATGGTATAATAACAATGATAATGAATCTGGAATAAGTCAATGACATTATTAAAATCATTATATAGGAGGTTCGGACACTTACGAAGCAAAATCGGACCTAAGGTAAGGGAAATATCACAATCTCATTTTTATCTGAGATTGCTTATACTTTGGTATTTACTAGGGTGTATTTTATCATCCACATCCATGTTTCGTCAATATTTAATATTATTTCCATCCACCTATAATTTTTTAAATCCAATTTTACCCTTCGGTGATTTTTTTGAAAAAGGAATCTTTTTTTTTGTTTTTCGTACGAGGTACTTTTTGACTTTTCCGACAAAAGTATGAGAATAATATTTTTTTAACATATACGGCATGAATGGATTTTTAAAACATTATTTCCAAGAAGCTTCCTTTACAAGTTTTCAAGTTTATTTTTAATCAAATTCTTTTTGTTTAAAATTGTATGACATGTTAAGAAAGGGAAAATGTTTTTGAAATAGAAAGGATATTTTCCTCAAGAATAGAGTTCAAGTGTTTTATCAAAATTATTTTCCATATAAGATAATATAGGGTTCTATTTCTATCCCTATTTTTACATTGATTTGATTATGTTATGATGGAATTATTTTCATGATGTCCTTTTATCTTATATGGATTATGTTATGATGACATGATGTTTAAGATTCCCATTTTTATTACATGGGTTATGCTATGATGTATGATTTATGATTTTGTGGCACACATAAGAATGGTTTCATTATGAGATGGCTGGGTCCTATATCTCCCTCAAATGCATTGGGGAAAAATTTTATATCTCATGCGATAGACATGGCTGGAACGGTAGGTTAAACCGGTTAAGTGAAACAGGACTGAAACGAGGGTGACTCGGCTTAGAAAGGGACTTTGTCCACTAAGATAGTCTTGGAAATGAGTCTTGACTAACAAAAAATGATTCTCTATGATTATGTATGTATGCCACAAAGTTTCATGTTTTATGTTATGATTATTGGGATTACATTTCACTTCTATGATTTATCCCATGTTATGAAATTATGATCTCTTATGCAGGTTAAGATTTCCAATAGTTATGTTCTTATGAATATGATGTGATTGATATTTCTTTTGTTTACCCTTACTGAGCATTTGAGCTCACCATTTTTCTTCCTTTCCCCAGGATATAATGAATGGTTTTAGGGTAAAAATAAAGGAAGATCTTTATGAGAGATATTGATGATCTTTCACCACGATTAGAAGATTATATTATGAGTTTCCAAAGACACTAAACTATTACAGTCCTTGTGTGTGTGTTTTTTGTAATGTACTAAGTATTCCGCAAAAGTAATGTAATGTCCATGTACATCAAGCTTTGCGTCTCTACAGTTGGTATCAGAGGAAAGGTTTAGTCACCCTTTGAAAACTAGGATGCGAAAATGTTAGTGAGACCCCTAGAGATATTTCTAAGGTATATCTAGGGATGTCCCTAAGAATAAGTATAAGTATAGGCTATAGTCCTATAATTACGGTAACGATCTTAGAATTAAACCTAAGATGTTAGATATTTAAGTTACTCCACCTTTATTATGTTGTTTTCCCTAGTATGATTTTTTCCTCTCACACTATTATTTTTGGGTTTTGGATGATGGATGGAACCCGAAGGAACTGTATTGATCAATGTAATGGACAATGAAATGATTTTCCTCATGAACAAACAAATTTTATGGGAGATGGAGTTCAAAATCTTATTTCTATACTTACACAAGCTATGAATCATTCTGGACTTCCAAATGAGCAGAGAATGGAACACTATTCTATTGAGTCCTTCATGAGGCAACATCCACCTTCTTTCAGTGGGTCTTCTGATCCACTTGTTGCTGAACAATGGATCAGTATGACTGAAAAGATATTTTCAGTTCTTCAATGTTCTAAACATGATAAAGCAATCTTAGCAGTATATCGTTTGGAAGGTGAAGCTGACCAATGGTGGAATCTTATCAAGAATACGAGCCAAAGAGATGAAATTGAGTCCATGGAATGGGACGTGTTCAAGAACTTATTTTTCAATAAGTACTTCCCTCATATTCTTCGAACAAAGATGGAGAAAGTGTTTCTTGAACTAAAGAAAATGGATTATGAATCTGTTGGTATATACGAAGTGAATTTTACAAGGCTTTCAAGGTATGCATCTGGATTTATCATCCAACCTGAAAGTAAAGTTGATCGATTCTTCAGTGGCTTAAAACCAAATCATCGAAGGGAATTATCTATATGTGAATTCAGTAGCTATGAAGAAATTGTGCGTTGATCTATCAAGTTAGAAATGGAAGATGGTGTTACTTATCCATCTCATAGTTTTGACAAGAAACGAATGATGGAGTTCAAGGAGAAATCGCAGAATAATGGTGAAAAGAAGATGAATGTTTCCTTATTCTCAAAGTGTGGAAAGAAGGATGGTGGAGATTGTCTTAAAGGGACAAGTAAATGTTTCAAATGTGGAAAGGAAGGTCATTGGGAATTTGAATGCCGCAATGATGGGAAGAAGATGTCTAATGATGAATCCAAAGGAAGGGATACACAGAATGAACCTACTACACTTCAATGCTTCAAGTGCAAGGAAATGGGGCATTATGCTAATAAATGCCCTAATCCAAGGGTTTGTGATGATCGACATGAGCAACCACTTATGGTAAAGGACAAAGGGATGTCACATGCGATCACCATTGGGGATGTTGAATATGACAACGATGTGGTGGAATGATTAAGTGTTCATGTATTGGGATTCCAAAATAATGTTGTATATAGTATCGAGGAATATTGGAATATTTATGTATAGTTCTATTGTGGTTTTCAATAATTTTATCGTACCGGTAAACATGGAAAGTGATTGAGATATTTTTGGAAAAAAGATGATATGCACACAATGAAGGGAAAACGAGAAAATAAAATATTTGACAGTATTCATGAGGTCATGATTGATATAAGGACTAAGTGATATCATGGTTTGTGTATAAAGAATTTTGAGGAATTTGGTTTGTGGGAAGTGTTAACATTTAACTGCATTCGTGTTTTCACTAAGGTTCAATGGGTATTCAAGAGAATACATAATTAAGGCCTTTGAATGTTTGGAATGTGACCGACAAGACACATCTTATGATATATGGGGATCAACGATGGTATTAAATATCTGGTAATCGTTTTCACTATATTATGAGAGTGGACTGCAGTATTATGGATAAGCCTAAAGATTGGAATGAATTATATTGGACATAAGTTAGTATTGTTTAAAGATAGAAGTTTTTTCAATGTTATTGATGGGATTTTATAGTAATATAGTTTTAGAAAAAGGACAACCTGCAGGACGGGCGACAACCCATCGCGTCGGACAAGGCTGTGGGAATCGAACCCACAACCGAAATATGACTGACCTTTATTGCCTACCACTGGCCTATAGGAAGTCCCTGTTTAGTAGAAACTAGTTTTATTATATTAATCAGTACGATATATGAAGTATAAGTCCATTTTAGGAACCATATATGATTAATCTCACTACATATGGACTTATGTATTTTTTGATAACTTTTCTAACCTTTTGTTTGAGACAGATGGAATGACCCATCATTCTATCACATGATCTGCTAACACATCACGAATGACAAATTAAACTTCATTTCATTAAGAGATGAAGTGGAAATTGTCCAAGGAACGACCAATGGTGAGACTATACCAAAATCATGAAAGTATTTCTTCTAATTCCAATTTCATTAAATTTAGGGAAATGATCTTGAAAACCAAAAATGTTGTCCTAGTGATCTTTTATCTGATGAATCAAATGGTACCTTAGATCGTCACAAATTTATGGCTCTGTGATTGCTAGCTTTTCCATATCCATGTTCTCTACAACTCTCCATCAGAACATGATGGTTAGATTTCTCTTCCATATCCATATTTTCACCTATGTGGAAACCCAGTGATTAGTTTATTTGGGTAAACGTTACGTTTCATACTTTTGTTTTTAAAGATTGGTTTTGGTATTCCTTTTTATGATGTGGGTTTCTATTAAAGAAACTTTTGAGTATTAAACCATTTATAACCCCGACGAATTTTGAGGGAGAAATTCATTTTAAGGGGGGTAGAATGTAACACCCCGAGATTTTATGAAAAATATTCTTTTCAATGTCTTGTGTTGTACGCTACACCAAAAGGAGCTTGCACAACACACATCCATGACTTGCCTTGCATTACATTCAATCTCGACCTTCCTCGATAGCGTGTGTAGTACGCAATAACGAGTTTCACTAAACAACAATATGCTATTAAAATATTATTAAAACTAGCCGTTATGAATAGTAATAACCACTTTTTGAAATTTTGTAAATTTTATTTTTCAAAATGGATTTCATTTTTGGATTCGGAATATCGAAATTAGCTTAGGGTGAAATTTTGGTACTTTTCGGCTAACTTTCATTTTCTGATGAATAGTGAAAATTACTAAATTTTAACTAAAAACAACATTTTTAATCAAAATAATTTTTAGTGATAAATTATTAATTTGAGTGGTTTTAAAGTATATTTAGAATATATTTTTACAATTTAATACAATGTTGGTCATTGGATGTAATTTCACATTTAAACCAGACATAAACAAGTGTCAATCTTTTGACAGTTATTATCTCTTAAGAACACTCTATTTGTTTTGACGTCATGAATTAATTTTTAAATTAATTAATGAAACTGATATGTTTTGAATTTGGTAAAATAGACATCATTTTTTAGTTCATAATATCAAATATAGCTTAGGCCTAATTTTTGGTATTTTTCTAGAAACATTCATTTTTTGATGAATAGTGAAACCACTAAGTGGTAGTTAAAAAAATGAATTTTTCATAAAACATAATTTTTCTGCTTCTATGAATGGAATTTCAAAAATCTAAGAGACACTATTGATGTTAGTAAGTAAAATGTTGTTCAATGAGATGAAAATAATTTTTGGTGAATAGTAACTTTTTACTTTTATTTACCACGGTTAAAAGTAAATAGGGTAATTAAGGGTAAAAATGAAATTATTATTACCTTAACACATGTCCTAATTCTATTGGATAAGTCTAATTCGACCAAAAACAAACTTAGGAATAAAATATGACCATTTAGGCCCACCTGGATTAGATTAGGACATTTATTATTAATTTATTTAAAGAATGGTTAAAATAGTTAAAATCAATGATTAATATGTAAATAATTTTTAATATAAGGTTATATATAAGATAAATTCGACTACAAATATTCATTAGAAAGATAAAATGATTTTCTACATAATGGTATTTTATTTGTAATTTTTAGACATTAAATAATTTAATTTATTTATAACACAAAGATGATGCAGTAATTATCTTGTTAATGAAATATTTACATAATTGATGCTATATATACCCAAATAAATCTAATTGGAGACTTTTTATGAATTCCACTAATTTTCTAGGTTCATATGACATGTCAGTATTGATTTAATTAACTTTTTTAGAACTAATAATTCTGTTATGATTTTCCAAAAAATAAATTACTAAATAGTGTCAAAATTGACATCAAATAGTTTTTAAAACAAATATTATATTAGTAATTGTTATTTTATTCCTAAAAATATAATTTTCGGCCAAATGACATAGATAAGGTTATATATATTAATAATAAACAACTTGGGGTTCGTTTTACTGCTTATTGTATGTTTATTAACCTTATAATATAAGAACACAAGAAGACACGGTAAAAGTAAAATTATTTAACTTAATGATAAATCTAAATGATAAGGTTAAAATAGGAACCTAAACTTGTCTAAATTCTATTAGATGAGAGGATTTAGACCCCTCCCCACATTAGATTCGAAATAAATCAATTTGGATCTATTTAAAACCGAACATGACTTTATAATACAATAATATTTTTTGTTTTTCCAAAGGTACCCCTCTCCTCCCTTATAAAAGGGCACCTCCTCCCTCTCTTCCACACACCACATTGAGCATTAAATCTCGGCCAGCCCCTGCCAAATTCTCTTCTCCACTTCCCTATCAACATCCTAGAGTTTCTGGTTTTCCTCAAAGACCAATTTTAGTTCCCTAAAAGGAGATCTCAAAGAGGCGCTTCAAAGAAGAGGTAATGTCTGTTACCGATTCTTTCAACTTTATTTCTTCTTCCACTTCTTCTTCTTAAGTTGTTTCATTATGAAGTAATAACATCAGTATCAATAATATACTCATATGTTATTATTAATATTAAACAACCCTATTTCACCATCTATCCATCCTACGGAAAACGAAATCCCCGCGCCTGCGTACGTACGGAATACCGTCTCCACGCCGTGGTGAAATCTATTTTCCACCACCACCTTACTTGGATGGGTATAATGGTGTAAATAAAAACTATATATGATTATTTTAAAGTGATATTGATTCTGAAATAGTATACATACACTCCAATACAGTCCCATGATCATGAGAACGATATCATCGCTCGTGCGTATGTACGGACTACCGTCTCCACGACGCGATGAGATTCATTCTCCACTTTAACCATTCATGAATGATTATAAAGTATATATAATAAGTAATCATGAAATATATGACATAATAATGATACTGGATTTATGTGTGTATATATGTATGTCATCTACTTAATTCCATTCAACTCAATAAGGAAACAAAAACAACGTTCATGCGTATGTACGACCTACCGTCTCCATGAACGGTGTATTTCTTTCCATTTACTGATCTATTATATATATGTATATTCTGAATATATATAATATATAAATCATGTATTATATTTTGGAATTAAGTAATCATGATCTATGTAATCATATGAATAATTACATGTCAAAACACGGACGAGAAATGAAACAATTTTACCCAAAACGCTCTTTAACATGGAATTTACAAAAGAACGGGTAATATAAAGTCAAAAGTGAACCATATATGATATAATAACAATGAGTGTGATTATGGAATAAGTCAATGACATTATTTAAATCATTATACAGGAGGTTCGGACACTTACGAAGCAAATCAGACCTAAGGTAAGGGAAATTTCACAATCTCATTTTTATCCGAGATTGCTTATACATTGGTATTTACTGGGCTGTATTTTATCATCCAAATCCATGTTTCCTCAATATTTAATATTATTTACATCCACCTATAATTTTTTAAATCCAATTTTACCCTTCGGTGAGTTTTTAGTAAAAGGAATCTTTTGTTGTTTTTCGTACGATGTACTTTTTGAGTTTTCCAACAAATGTATGAGAAGAATATTTTTTTAACTTATACAGCATGAATGGATTTTTAAAACATTATTTCCAAGAAGATTCCTTTAAAAGTATTCAATTTTATTTTTAATCAACTTCTTTTAGTTTAAAATGGTATGACATGTTAAGAAAGGGAAAATGTTTTTGAAATAGAAAGGATATTTTCCTCAAGAATGGATTTCTAGTGTTTTATCAAAATTATTTTCCATCTAATATAATATAGGGTCCTGTTTATATCCCTATTTTTACATTGATTTGATTATGTTATGATGGAAATATTTTTATGATGTCCTTTTATCCTATATGGATTATGTTACGATGACATGGTGTTTAAGATTCCCATTTTTATTACATATGTTATGCTATGATGTATGATTTATGATTTTGTGGAACACATAAGAATGGTTTCATTATGAGATGGGTGGGACCTATATCTCCCTCCAATGAATTGGGTAAAGATTTTATATCTCATGAGATAGAAATGGCTGGAACGGTAGGTTAAACCGTTTCAGTGAAACAGGACTGAAATGAGGGTGAATCGTCTTAGAAACGGGCTTTGTCCACTAAGATAGTCTTGGAAATTAATCTTCACTAACAAGAAATGATTCTCTATGATTATTTGTGTATGCCAAAAAGTTTCATGTTTTATGTTATGATTATTGGGATTACATTTAACTACTATGATTTATCCCATGTTATGAAATTATGATCTCTTTTTCAGGTTAAGATTTCCAAAAGTTATGTTCTTATGAATATGATGTGATTGATCTTTCTTTTCTTTACCCTTAATGAGCATTTGAGCTCACCCTTTTATGTTTGGTTTTCACCATAATATAAATAAAGGTTTTAGGGTAAAAATAAAGTAATATCTTTATGGGAGATATTGAAGATCTTTCACCACGAATAGAAGATTATATTCCGTGTTTCCAAAGACACTAAACTATTACGGTCCTTATGTCTGTGTTTTTGTAATGTACTACGTATTCCGCAAAAGTAATGTAATGTCCAGGTACGTCATGCTTTGGGTCTCTACAGGTTCAAAATATAGAAAAATTCGCTCGTACGTTTACTGAACGTACCCGAACAAAACATCAAAAATTGATTCTGGGCACACCGGGACTCGGAATTAGGCGCTCTCAGAAATTGAGGACTCATAAATTTCAATAGAATTTAAGAAAATAATTTCCTTGATATTTATAGGTATTTACATTACCCCAACATCGGGGCTTTACATCTTCTTAAAGCTACTACACACACTAGAAAAACAAAACAGGGTACTGAGCACACATCTGCGCCTCCCGCTCCCATGTGCTCTCCGGGTGGTTCCTGTGCTGCCAGTGAATGTGAACTAGAGTAATCGACCGTCCACGTAGGACCTACTCCTGTCGATCCTCGATCTCCACTGGAACCTCCGTGAATGTCGCCCCATCATCAATGTCCATATCCCTGTGGTCGATGATGTGGGAAAGATCGTGCCTGTATATCCTCATCTGAGATACGTGGAAGATGTCATGCACCTTGTGCGACTGAGGTGGATGGGCCAGGTGGTAAGCTACCTCGCCTACTCTATTGAGGACTAGGAAAGGTCCAATGAAACGTGGAGATAACTTGCTAGCCCAGCCCAATCTCCGTAGACCTCATCGAGGTGACACATGTAGGAAGATGTGGTCGCCATCCTCGAACTACAGTGGTCTCTGTCTCTTATCAGCATCGGACATCTGTCTGCTCTGTGCAGTCTTCATCCGCACCTGGATGATCTGCACCTTCTCCATCGTAGCCTGAATCATCTCTGGTCCTACAAGTGCTGACTCCCCAGGGTCAGTCCAGCACAGAGGAGATCTGTAAGGTCGGTCATACAGTGTATCGTAAGGTTCCATCCCGATGGTGGAGTGGTAGCTGTTGTTGTACGTAAACTCCACCAATGGTAGATGATCCTCCCAGCTGCGACCAAAGTCAGGGATACTTGCACAGATCATATCCTCGAGATTCTGAATGGTCCTCTGAGTCTTTCTATTCGTCTGAGGAGGAAGGTGGTGCTCAAGTGAAGCTGTGTCCCAAAACCCTCCTGTAACCCCTTCTAAAGACGAGAAGTAAAATAAGCATCTCGATCGGAGGAGATATTCGATGCCACACCATGAAGCCATATGATTTCCGGAATGTTGAGGCGACCCAAGCTCTCTACTGAGCCCTGCTCTATGATCAGTAGGATGTGGTCCAACCTAGTGAGTCAGTCTACAATCACCCAGATAGAGTCATGTCCTCTGGATGTACGTGGAAGCGCCATCATGAAAACCATAGATATACCATCCCACTTTCACTCTGGGACCTCTAAGGGATGAACTATGCCAGCTGGATCCTAGTGCTCTATAGATAGGCTGCTCTATCCCTATCCACAAAGGATATCTGTAAGGGAGACAACTGTTCTGTCGCCTCTCCTAGCAGCTGAATGCCAGTTCTCCTTCTGAGCGCATCTGCAACAACGTTCCCCTTCCTAGGAGTATAGACTATCTCGAAGTCATAGTCCTGGAGGAACTCGAGCCATCGTCATTGTCTCGGGCTCAGGTCCTTCTACGAGAATACACAGCTATGACTTTTGAGATTAGAGTAAATTGTAAACCATTCGCTCAATGAACTATGGGTGTGACTAGCCATTTGTAAAAAACACGACTACACCCTTTTTTGCTTACATCCCACTAGAGCTGTTAAGACTTATCATTTTCTGAAAAGAGAAATCCAGTATCATCCCATGGATGAACCACGTTCTCTGCCTAATACAGTCAATCTTTAAATGAATGGTACTATTTCATGCCATGGATGATGTCGTAAGGTATCAACGCTACTAACAAGAGATTCAACCGTTACTCTCACCTCCAAGGGTCAAGTCACACTGTTGGAAGGAGTGTGTGGTCACTAGGTCTCCTCCAGTGGGAATCTCAAATATCAGGGTCATCTCAACAGTTTTAACTGAAACCTCTTAGTATCAACCATATTAAAAAACTAGGAAAGAAAACATCACATTGACAAGTGTCTTTTATTGCAGCAGCTCAAACTATGAATACATAAAGAAACCACAAACCAAGACATAAACAAAGATATAAGATTCATGAACAAATGTCTCCATGCCTCGAGCTAGTCCCTCTCCTATCCACCTGCTCTCAGAGCACTATGGTTGTAGGCCTCAGCTGCCTAAAGCCGAGCTCTCCCATGTCCACCTGTTTTCTGTGGTCAGGGTGGACCTCTTTGTGGTGATGGTGGTTGGGCCTCAAAACTTGGTCTAGCACCTGCTGCTCGGCCATATCCTCTGCCACATCTGCCTGCTCCCGGCAAACCACCATGGTCGAACCTCTGCCTCTGCTTGGGTGGTCCCTCTACTACCATCTGGTCATCTATAGGGTGGGTCAGGCAGTCTTGGGCCATGTGACCCTACTCGCCACATGCATAGCACTGCCTGCTCCTCGTATGGCTAGCTCTAAATCATGTTCCCCACACAACCACACCTATATATTGGGGTTGCCCACCTGTTAGCCTTGTCCCCATGGAATTCTGTGTCATCTGTCTACTGTCGGATGCAAGAGACTCCGCTACGGTCGGAAAGCCCTGTGGAATGAGCAGTAGCTGACGAACCCGCACAGAGCGTAGAGTTGCTTGTACAAACATTGCCCAGAAAAGACCCTCGAGGTCACCCTAGGTGAGAGTCGCCTCATCGTAAAACTAGAGTATCACGCTCCACCACCTCTCAACTACACCCTGAATGAGACTAACAGATAGGTACACCATCATGTCAGCGGGTGTCCCAATTGTGTGAAAAACTCATGCTACAACCTCCAGCCAGCACCCGAATGTCTGAATAAATATCTTGCCTCGAATCCTCGGAGGTATGTATTGTTGGAACTCGTTTAATTCACTCAGGTGGTGTGCACTCTCTACTACTAGAGTTGGTGGTATCGGTGGCCTAGAGGGCAGTGGTACCACTGGTGCCTTCGCTTTTATGGGGCCCTACACTGAGGGCTCATCGCTCAGTGGTCTACCATATCGTATGTAACTTGGAACCCTAGCTGGCTGCCTTAGTGGGGCCATCTTGAAAAGGAACAGGTGCGCCACAATTTAAAAAGTATACCTGGTGAGCTGGCATAAAGTAATCATGAATGAAACATTTTCAAAGGAAAAACACATGCAATCATTGTTTTTGTGCACTAAGATGGAATTCAGAGATCAAGGTCGTAGTGTATGGATATGTCAGCCGCCGCACCAACACTGGATTCCCTGGACTGAAAACCACATTCAATACTCCTCACAATATTGCTTCACAGAAAAGAATGATCAGAGTCCTGAGTTCTACGGTAGAACCGGCTGCTCTGATACCAATTTTTCATGACCCTTCCTCGAGGCCTGTGCTATGACTACACCAAGCCCACATTCCATAGGCCAGGGGCAAGAAACTAGTACCAAAGGCGTAAATCTCTATTCTGGGAAGGAATTGCATTTATAAAGGTAAAAAACACAACATAGTACGCAAATAAAGTAAGCACTAAGAAATAATGTATACAAAAGTGAATGATTAAAGGAAAAGGGGATGAAAATTAAAGCCCTACAGTAATTACAGTACAACTGAAAAGCTAGAACAACAATAGTAATGTAAAACAGTAACCACTAAGTCATCCTCCATGATTCCCACCTGAAGAGTGGGTACATATGGCCTACTCAACATCTCGAGTCCATCTAACTTCTTTGTGTACGTTTCTCCATGCGGTCCACCTCCGGGTACCATCCTTCTCTACAACTCACTACCTCGATCAGTTTTGTCTGGCATCTGCATCCAACACAATGTAGTGTAGGCATAGCCTGTGCAGGTGTTAGTATACGATACTCCATAGGGTCCCTGAGACCCCCGAAGGTCTCCCAAAATCAACGAAAGATAAACCACAAAAGAAAGATACGATCACAAAGTATCATCTAACTCTACTTAGGTATATTCCCATACATATACCTAAGTCATCAATTACAGTTTGGGTCCAACTCTTGAGCCCAAGCACTACCCAGTCCACATAGGAAAGAAGTCAATAACGTCGATGATAAAGATTGAAATTCAAGACTCAACTCACACAGGTAAACACAACATAATGATAGTAAGAGATGATTAGTTGTAGCCACTGAATCATCTTTCACTGTCGAACGGTAGATACCCGCAGAAACCTAAAATAGTGGTATGTCATTGCTCTCAAACCCAAGGAGGATTCAGTCCAGTATCATTGCTATCGAACCCACAGAGGATTCTATCCAGTCTCGTTGGTGTCGATCCCACGAAAGATTCAGTCCAATCTCGTTGTTGTCGAACCCACGGAGGATTCAGTCCAGTAGCCATCGTCTCCGAACTCACGAAGGATTCCAGTACGGTAGTCGTCGCAGCCGGCTCTAGGGTTCCCGCACAAAGGACGCTCGATTCCAAGAGGGTCCACTCCTCGAGAAAAGTGGTTCGATATATCAACTATCACAAAGTCCTATGTTGATGTATCCCGAAGTTCTGTCTCATCATAAGGAACCCAACGTGACAGACGGCGCGTCAATCGGACGCCCGGTCTGAGAGTTATTAGTTTTTCCGTTTTAGGGGCCCGGTTGGATTTCTGGTACAATCCAACCCGGCCATACTCTAATCTCTTCCGAATCCCATGTGGAGTATTCCAAAAGTACCATCCTATCAAATTTAAACCAACATAGTTGACAACATATCAATCGGACGTCCGATCCTTATGTTATAAGCATTCCCGCTCGGAGGGCCCGGTTGGTTTCGAATCCGAACCAACCCGGCCATACCCAAACTTCACCAAAATATTGAGTGTAATATACCGAAATGACCGTCTGAATACATGGAATACAACTAAATTGATGATGCATCTCTTAGAGTTCCTTAACTCATTTTATGGGCAAAATACTAAAATGTGTGCGAAGAGGGTGGGGGGGGGGGGTTGGGTCTGGTCCGATCCGGCCCAACCCTCTATGGGTCGGCCCAAACCGGGATGACCTTACCCGGGTCCAGGTCCGACCCAGTAGGTTGCGGCTTGGACCGGCGGTTGTGGCTTAGCCCGGAGGGGTATGTCATGACCCGGGAGACGGGCATCCCGGCCCGCGCAAGGTGGCCTGGTCCATGTCGCTGGCGGCCGGCCGCTGCTTGGCCGCCTTGCCGAGCGGTCCGGGGGGGGGGGGGGGTTGTGTGGCCCCCATTTTTACGAAATGGAGGTTGCTAGTGGCACCGCCCCTCCTTCCCTACTGAACGAAGTTTCCAGTCCATTCTAGCACGAGCGGGCCACTGTCCTTCGGACGAGACGCCAGGCGGCGCCGCGACCTTCAACTAGGCCGGGAGGCGACCTGCCGGTTCGCCACCAAAGCGGCCCACGGAGCACGGGCCGAGTTCCTCTGCAGTGCGGCTCCCCTTTTGGCATCGTGGTCTCCCTGTCCGGTTGGCTACAGTAGGCCAGTTCTCCTTTTTGGTGAGCGGCCCGCAGATTGCGGGCTACGGTTCTTCCACAGCGCAGCGCCCTCATGGCATCGTGGTTCCTTCGGCCCGACCGGATTTATTAGGCCAGTTCTTCTTTGGCCGAGCAGCCTATGGATGCAGTCAGTGGTTCTTATCTACCCTACCAGCTCATGTCTTCTGCTTCCTCTGGTTTCCATCGCCTCCGAATGCCGCCGCAAAAAAAAGTCAAGAACCATCGGAGGGTCGTCGGGCCGGGTTTTTTGGTCCGCACCCTCCGTGAAAGGAGATAACATAAGGACGAAGACAATACATGGTTTTCAATGAATAACAAAGTAAAATTTAATCACATAAAATAATACGAACCCTCTACCTCGTAATTGAGTTTCATTCGTCGACGAGCCGCGGAAGACGAGTGTTGCGGTAGTCGGGCGTCGCAGAAAACGACATCGTAGAGAACAGTGTTCTCCCATCAATGTTGGATGTTATTGTCATAGACGACGTTCCTTGTGAGTGGTGACTTCTCCCTTGATGCGGTGGAATAAGAAAGGATAAAGGGTTTCCTCATGATCTTGTTCCGGTTGAAAATAAATGTGAAGAGAAATTTCCTCCCGTTCTTCGTGAACACTTCCTTCAAATTATCCAGAGGTTTTCCGCACCACAATATTTTCCAAGGCAAATATTATAATAAGGCTTCCACATTTTAATAAAATTTTCATGCAATTAAAATTGATTCAAAATAGGTTCCAATTAAGTAATTTAGATATTAATTAGTTAAGTTGGCACATTAAATGGGTGGGAGGTGGAGAAGCTCCACCATAATAAATGAGAGGTGTTGTAAAAATAAAAAAAAACGGTAGTTAATGGAGAGTATAAGAGACGTTGAAGGGTTAGGGGATCGTGTGGGCCCCACCACACATTATCCTTTCATGGGAGGTAATGTGGGTGTTGGACCCACCTCTAACTTCCCCTTGTAGGAAATAACCAAAAATAATAAATAAAAATGTGTACAACAATTTTATTTAATTTATTATAAATCCCCAAAATAAACTTCCATCCTCCATAAAACACAACAGTAGGTATGGTCCCCTTAAGTGAATTCTGGCGCTGCGAGCTCATCATTGTCCTTAGATTTAAATTCCGAACAAAGCTTCAAAAGATAGAAAAACCCGATAATACGTCTACTGAATGTACTTGAACAAAACTTCAAAAATAGATTCTAGGCACACCGGGCCTCAGAATCAAGCGTCGTCAAATACTGCAGACTAGTAAAATTCCATATAATTTATGAGAAAAATTTCCTTGAAATTTTCTGGTCTTTAAATAATAAATCTACAATAAAGTTTAAACCTTATTATAAATCAATAGGTTCAAGTATTATAAGTGTCTCTAAAGAATTTCCCAAGTAACAAATGAAAAATTAGTTGTATTACATCATTTTAATATTTTCACTATGTATTGGAAAAAATATATGTTTTTCACTTGATTAGTAAAAAATGTTCATGTTTGTATAAATTTAATTAGATATTTCATTCACGAGATGGAAAAATGTTCACCCAAATAATGTATCTTATAATTATAATTGTTGGTTGATATCACGGTTTCATTGAGTCTTCACAAATTTTGTGAACTTTTCTATTTGGGAATATCCATATGTTTTCCCCCATTTTATCCCAGAGGCCCTCCAATATATTAGTTATGACAGTTTGATAAGTGGAAGGTACATAAATCTGATAAAAAAAATGAGTTAATTTACAAAAAATAGTAATTTTTCATTTAGGATTCCGTGTAGTGGGGACATACATGTATTTAGGTACCAATTTATGAATAGTTTTTCTTTTCACTATATTAAGGGTCACTAATGTTCTTATGTTCTATCCAAATTAGTTAAAAAAAATTAGTAATTTTTTTCAATCATTGACACAAGTTTAGTAGTGGTTTATTTGAAAAATATATTTTTATTAGTCTGATTAGTTAGTGAGTGAAAACCCAATTTGTATTTATTTATTTGGGATTCTATTGTAATCTCAATGTAGTGGTCGGTTAAAAACCCTAGTTGTGTGTGTGTATGATTAAGAGTTTTGATCATTCCTAAAGAAAATATGAAACACAGGCACTATATTTTCATGGGTTCAATGTTCTTGGGGGTATAATAGAACACTCATAATTTTAACATGAATCAAATGTTTGTGATACTAACAGCTTTCTTAGGATGAAAATTCATAAATGTGGCAAAATTCAATACTCTTCTTTTTTGTGTAGTTTTATGCTTTGGTGTTATTTTTAGTTTTATTTATGTTGAAAAACCTTTAATTGGTGATTAATGTAACATTGTGGGTTTTAATTTGGGGTTTTAGTTGGTCATTGAAGGTGTTTGATTCTCAATTGAGTAGAATTAACCATGGGAAAGGGCATAGGGATATTTGGGAATACATGGAGGGTTGGGTGAGTTTTGAGGATTTAGTAGTGATTTTTGGAGCTTTCTATAATCTACATGATTTTAATAGGGTTTATATATAGTTTTAAATAATCCATGTATATCGAAAAATTTGAAGGAAGTATTGAATCAATGATTAGGTTAATTGTGCATGTAAACCTTGTATTATGTATGAGGTTATATTAAAACATGATTTTTATGATTTAAAATCTCATCAAACCCCATTTCATAATGTGGTAGATCCCAAAACCCCATTAAGACACTTATTCTAATTTCGCTTCATCTATAGTCCATGGGAGATCAATTTATGATCAATTATTGTGTGTATACTAGGTAGTAATCTCTCCCATAATGTTATTTTTACCTCATATAGTTTCTTTGTTTGAGAAAAACTACTATGGGTTATTTTCATTTGATTATAGGGTAATGTTTTTAAGCTATTTTAAATTTTCTCTTCGGTTTATAAGAGTGAAAGGAGGCTTTAGATCCACATCATTGTGAGGTATTCAAACACCAATTATTCTTTTCAAGTCTTTGGTTTCTAATATACTCTATTTTTTTTTAAAAATAAATATACCACTCATTGGTTTAACTAATGTATTCATATTCGGAAATATATTATCATTATTTTGGATATTTCTTCAGGAATGAGTTTTTAGTGGAATATTTATCTTTGAAATGGAGTGTGTGAGTCACACACCAAGTGTCTAATGAAATTTGTGTAAGAGTAAATTCTATTGAGAATAGTAAATTTTTCTTTGATATGACATGTAATTTATGTGATATGGTATTTGTTCTCGATGAATATGTGTGGGTTCATATTATAATTTAGTGAAATACGTGTACTAATTTTTGGGAGAATGTATTGTACAACTAGGTGTGGACATGTGTAAAAGCGATGGGTTTCCACTCATGAGTTTTGGTAATTTATATTGATCCTCTTCGATGGGTGATGAATTGGGGTTGGTGGCATGTCTCTTATACTGGAGGATTATTTGAATTGAATGTGTTTATGGTTTGATACATGAGTAACTTTATACTTTTAATGGTTTAAATTGATAAATTTTTTGTGAGTGATTGGTTGGATTATAATAAAATATATATAACTTTTATGGTTCCATATTATTTAATAAAGTGTTAGAAATATTTTATTAATTGAAATATCTATGATATCTCAGGGAAAAACAAATAGGATTGATTACTCACATATACCTCATAATTTTAGAGGACAAATATATTTTTTTATTAGTGTACCAAAAAATTAGTAGTATGCATGTCTTGGATAGTTTTGGGGATCATGGTATAGCAAGGTCCAGTGTAGTGGTTGTTGATGTCCTTTATTTATATTTTCATTTTGTAGAATGTAAATAATTAGAATGTAGTTTGTTTTTCTCATGATGTATTTTATTTTAAAATATTTCATTAATTCATCATTTTGTGTAAATTGTATTTTGTTAGTAGGGTTTATATATTTATCCATGTGGTGTGTGGATTTTATTATCATGTGAAATTTGTTGTTTTGGGGGGAACATCCAAGGGATATGTGATATTCTATTTGAACCTTACTATTTTTATTGAGATAGTTTTACTAGGTTGGGATGCTAAAAATAAAGACCATGATCATACCACATGGTTAGTTCAGCTAAATTAGGGTGCTCCTTGATTATATTTTGCAATGTATGAAAGAATTACATATTCTTTTAGAATTTGGTGCCTCTTTTTATCATTTGGATTGCGTTACAATTAGCCGAGAAAACATATGAAGGATTTCAGATGAATACTGTTGATTTTATAATACAATGGATTGGGAAAAGAGTTGTCTGTTCAACCCTCCAAGATTCATATAATATATGATTATTATTATATCCACCCGAAATAACAATGTGGTGAGTTGAAAGTCCAGTAAGACCCATTTTATAGTGAAATATGGTTGTCGGACCACTAGTTGATATCAAATAAAAATTTGAAATGGATAACCATGTTAGTAGAAGAATATTTAACAATAGCCCTTATTAAATGAATGTAAAAAATATAATAATCTAGTAAAAGATAATGTTATAAATTTAATGGAATCATCATAAACATCATTGAATATGGAATTAAGATCAATATATGAAAATATAAAATATTAAATGATAAAATTTCTGAATACATGTGTTGAAATGTAAAAAATTATCTTAAGAATAATATATTTGTTAGTACAAGACCTTATTGAGTGAACTAATGTTGAATTAGTTCAATAAGTGGATATAATAGATTTTTTTAGTATCATAAAATGTTTCACTTGATGATTAAAAGGAATTAATTTATTCATGATGACCTAATATACTTATGTATTTTAATTATACTTGATATGAATAGATATGTATATGATATAGATAGACCTGAGGTTTCCCTTAGGGATTATTATAACGATACATTTCATTATGTGATCATCCATAGAATGGTTCCATCAATCAAAACGAGTTTTTTTAATTCGTAGTCCACCGCTTCATTGGTTTTTGAGTAAATGATTTAGAAATGTGATTCTTAGGATTTGGTTTTCTATTAATAGTAAATTTTGGTAAAATTTAAAACTATAAGAATAAAAACTAGTAAGAAATTAGAAAAATATTGTTTTGAGATGCCGATTATTGTCCTCAAAACCTAAAGGAATTTTTAAATAATGGAATAATAAGGTTTACAAATGATTGAATTTTTCCAAAATATCAAATAGAGTTTGAATAAGTACATGGAATTTTTACCACAAGAATTAGTGTTATAGAAAAAAATTATTTTATTTGGAATGTTTTATGGTAACAAATATATATCATAAAAATGTTATTATTTTATATGATTTCAAAATCAAAGAACAATTTGATATAGATTTTAGTTTTTATTCAAATGAAATATCATAGGGGTTTTGAATAATACATTTGAATGAAAAATTAAATGATATCAATCTTATAAGGATAAATCTGAATGATGTTTATCATTATCCCATTTCACTTATATAATTAGAAAATATTTTTATTTAACAAAGAGATGATAAAATTATAAAATTAATGTTATAAACATGGATATGATTAAATATAATTATATAACTTTACATGAGATAAAGATAAGTATAAAAAGTGTTTTATTTAGGATAAGAATGTTTATCCGTATATTTTTTATAATAATGTGGTAGTGATCCCACCACATATCAATGATATATTTTTAAATATTTATTGATTATAATTATATGATCACATTTAATATTAATGATATATATATGAAAATGTTTAGTTGAAAAATATTCCCAATATAAGAAATGAGTTATATTTAATAAAAAATAGAATGTATGTATGAAAAAATCATATTATGAAAATAATATAGTTTTTAATATGATATTTAGAGTATATTTGGACTGTGAGGAGCTTAAAGATAACACAAATTTATTTTATTAGTAAAAATATAAACATAATGTCACTTGATATCCTAAAGGATTTTATAATGTGATGGTTAAGAAAAAAACAAAACTATTATATTTATTTATTAAAGGATCTCAATGAAATTTTATGTTATAAAAATTCAAATATAATGATTATGATTATCATAAGTAGTGTTCTATGTGGAAAAAATAAGTTATTCACATCCCAACATTCGATGTTATGGATTAAAGGTGTTTAAATACTATGTTCCATGTGTAGAGCATTATAAATACGATTCCTATGTGTCAATATTATTAAATAAAATACTCTTTTCATAAATGTAATTCACTAAAAGAGTTTAATGGGAGGGTTTTTCATGGTGGTAATATAGATATTTATATGAAATTAAAAAGTGATGTAATGAGTTTTAAGAAAAACCAAATATTAAAGTTATCATAAGAACTCTCTAATGGTCTATCATATGTGAAGAAATTATATGAGTTATTGTATATGTTTTTGTTAGTATTAATAAAATATACTATGAATATGAAATGAATCATGTTATATAAAGTATAATCTCTACGTTATCATTCTTTCACATTGGTAGCATATATTGGGTTATGTTAAATAATAATTAACCAATCAAAGTAAAACATTGTGTTACCAATAACTAATTATCATCATAAATATGATAGGATCAGTTGAAATGTTATGTTTGTCATATGGAGTATTTCATATAGATATATAAAATATAATAATTTGGATCAAAATGTGTTTTTCCACTTGGTGACACATCAATTATACTAAATCTATTTTCATAATCTATGTATTTCATTTTCTAGTTTTCTATTCTTCATGTTGAACCTCATATATATAGTATATAATGATACATAGCGTAATAACCATAAAAATTGTTAATGTTATTGTGAATGCCAATAATAACTGTTAATCAGGGGTGGTTGGGTACATTACTATTCATTCTATTGGTTAATGCCTAAAAAATAAGGGATTTTCCTCCTGTATGATAAGAATAAAAGCAACTCTCTTGATTAAGATATAATGATGAAGTACTTATCAATTCTTATATTTGTTAAATTTGATCTGTTGTCCACAAGGATTTGAAGAATGTGACGTCCTCATCCACTAAGATGAATGACATGTGTTGTATCATCGACCAATTTAGACAATACTCATAAAACCAAGAATCTATATGGAGGATATATGGAATTCACATACTCTATGTCTTGTGGTCATTTAGGGTTTTATATAAATTAATTATTTGTTTATTTTTACATATATATGATATTTCTAGTTGAAACATGTATACATATGCTAGTGTTATATAGATATCACATGGGTTCAATTTGTAGCTTATCTATAATTGATTATTTACTATTTTCCCCTCATTTAATACATTTATGAATTTGGAAATACATTTCCTTCAACTCAAAATGTATTATGGGGACAAACATTATGGTGGAGTGAATATGAAGTGAGTGCTATGAACTATAGAGAGTTTCTCCAAATGATTTTATACAATAAACCATATGAATATTTTCAAGGTATATCTTATGATGCGATACATTATTAGTTGATGAAAACATTACAAAATTATTTTGGTAAACATCAAAAAATGTTTTTATAAATGGTTTTACAAGTTATTGTATATGATAAAATATATTTTCAAATTCCATAGAGTATATAAGGATTTAATGTTAGTGAGAGATTGAATGATTTATTCCATAATTCCAAATTTGTATATAATATATATTAGTATATATTATGATTCATAATATAATGATTTAATAAGGTGAAAACCCCATGATTCAAATACATATCATATTCCTTTTCGGGTATATCATAATTCTCATTTGAAGGCATATTTTTTATTACAATATAATTATATCATACCACCACTTCATTTTAATATATAGTAGTGTGTGAAATGTTTATATCATAAAAGTTGTTATATTAGTTAATCATATCATATGGGTATCATGGGTAGATAAATGTTTAATGGTTAAAAATAAGACATACTCTACCTGGGATATCATTAATTATATGTTTCATAATGTGAAATTATAATGAGAATCATATTTTCAATCTATTTTAATGGATTTCTAACCACAAGCCTGACTCGTATGTTTTGTAACATATTAGAAAAAAAAGAATAATTTTTTATCTTCACTTATGGATACATAAGGAGAAATATATCACGATGATGGATTTATAGTAACTACTATGACTCCTTCCAATTCCCCTTATCTATATTCCTCCTTCTTACTTATCCTCTAAGAAATACTTTCCTATCATGGATGAAAAGATGACAAATCCTAAATTGGAAGTGATATTTTTATCTTATGGATACACCATGTAGAGTGTAACCTATTTGTTTCTCTCTATTGGTATTCATTAGACTACATTGATAAAATACTATAGTAGCCAAAATATATAGTAAATGGTATATTTTCATAATTTTTTTATATGGTTTTGATTTTTTATGGTGTGGTGTCATGGGATTGAGGTATTTAATGTCTTCTATTACATTGATGAATTGTTATTTAACACATTAAGCCTTGTTATAATTATATGGGAGAGTGGGACTTATGGGAAGGCCATTGTAGCCAAACCTATAGGCTTCTGGGTTTGGATTCAATATTTCATACCAATGTTGTGTTGGGATATGGGGAGTGACCATGCTTTCACTTTCCTTCTATTGATGATTTGATCCATGATTTCATATTAATAATTTATGTAAGTGTTTAACTAAGGAAGAGAATGAGTTCCCAAACAATATCATTCATGATTGACAGTATATATCTATTCCACCTTACATGATTGAACCTAGATAACTTGGATTTCTAAATGACCAACTATAGTATATAGAGTTGAATTGATTCATTCACAAGAGAACATCCATTTGGTGTCCCTCTATAATATTAACTAATAATGTGGATTGGTCATTAAGACTTTGATAGGATATGTAAAGTCTAAAACAAGAGATGATTAAGAATGTATATCATATTACTAACATTAATTACCCATTTGAGAAGTGATATAGATACAAGTAATACCCCATGACCATCCTGAGGTTGAGATATCACCAATTTTTAATGGAGAATTATTAAATTTATTTTATTTCATTTAAGATAATGTATAATTTGTCTGAGTAACTTGTGATGATGTTTGGATTAGAAAAATATCCAATATTATTTGATCCCTATATGGAAAAGTACTTTCATAATTTTCAATGTTCATTTGTATTCATCTTTGTTTATGTTTTTCTGGTGTCATCTAAAAAATGTGACGATCATAGTTTTGAATTGGAAATTATTATGATCACACTATAAGAGAATCTAATTTAAGACTTAATTGTGAAATGTATATCCTAGATCAATTATGAATTTTTTATAGGGATCATTATATCTAATTTCAAGGTTCAAATTAGACTCTAATATGATCTAGGATATGGTGTTCTAGGTGTGGTTGATTAATGTCTTCTAAATTCATACATTCATCTTCAAGAAATGTGGATATTTCATGTTTTTATGTATTTTCCTATTTAGAATTGATGATGATGATTTTTTCTATGAAGATGGTGATGTTGGAGTAGTTCGAGTCATGTGAGAGATTAATTCTGCATCTGAAATAGGTGTTTAGGTTTGTTTCAATATTGAAATTACCCAGTATGGGAAGGAGAATCTATTATACTATAGTGCATCTAGGTTATGTATTTTATCGTTTTGGGGTTGGATGAGGGAATAGTTACTAATAGGTTTAGGATGTTATATTTTTATAAGAGAAACTACCTAATTCATGATCTAGAACTAATATTGGTAGTTGTTGTAAAAATGTGTTAGTTTCACTAT
The DNA here is from genome assembly GCA_963277665.1 of Viscum album. NCBI lineage: Eukaryota > Viridiplantae > Streptophyta > Magnoliopsida > Santalales > Viscaceae > Viscum > Viscum album. Next base: position 1,371,583,908 of record OY728136.1, read on the forward strand.
ATAATTTCATGGTTTTTCCTGAGAAATTACTATTATGGTGTTTTAATGTGTTTTAGAGGAGTATGGTGAGGTAATACTATTTTTTAGATAAAATTTCTCTTAGAGGTGGTTGTTTTAGAGTAATCTTGTAAGTTGTATTATGACTTCATTATAGTGATGAACCATGTGGTGTTGTGAGCTTATTATGGATTTGAGGGTTGATATGATTGGTGGTATTTTTACTACCAATCATGGGGTATATGTGGTGTGAGAATAGTTTGGTACATGGATCCCTAGTGAGTGAGTTTCATTGTATTTATCATACAGGGGACCACTACGGTGCGGTTCTAATGTAAATTGATATACATATAATGGTATTATATGATCTAAATCGGATATGTTAGAATTGAGGTTTGGAATCCATTTCCCTTAAACTATTATAGAGTATCAACATAGGATACATTATAGTTTTGGATAAACCCCCCAGGGGTTATATCCCAGTCAATTGGAATTGCACTGTGGCCTATGAAATTTAAACCTTTATTTATTCAAGTTGCCACTTGAATTATATATATTTCTTATATTAACATTTTAATCCCTACTGTCCAAAGGGACTTTGTTAGAGTCTTTATGTTCCTTTTTCTTGTAATTATAATCTAACACCTAAATATCATCTATTAGTTATCTAAGGTGAATTTCTTCTTCTCTAATTGGTTTTTCCCTCGTTCTCATTATTACTATTATATGGCTATCAGTTTGTTCAATTATCATGGGGTTTCAATTTTATTTTGATAGTGGATCCATGGTGCAATGACCACAGAGATTTTGAGTTCCTTTCATGTGATGTTATCATAGATATATGCATATTATTATATTATTTAATAGAGAATATTGAATGTATCATAGTGAAGGATTTTATTACATTTCCTTTTGTTATTTTTTTCAACATAAATGTATCATGTTGTAATTTTATTAGGAAATTATATATTTACCTATAAAAGATAATAATCATGACTAACAATGAATTAGAAGGGATATTATTATTTCATTTGTTGATTATTTGTTACAGGTATCTGATGATACCTGCAAGATATTGTGAAATCTAATTTATATGACTATTTTTGTTGTATTTCTATTTTTTCATGATATTTTATAAAAAATATAATAATTTTAATGATGATGTAAATAAAAAATAGGTGTATTATTTTATTTAAAATTTTCCATTAAAATCTATTGAGTATGTAAGTATTACATGAAGTATGTTTTTATTGATTAATACACTTTTTATAGCCATTGTTGATAAATTGATTATAACTGAATCCTAGGATTAATGAATACGTTAATTGAAGATGGAAATGAAATAGTTTTTCCCAATAGATAAATTTTTTAGCTGAAAGATCACACTCATGGTTTCTAAATTCCTTTAGGTCGTGGGGTTATAATTTATTTTTCCCATTCATTTTTCACTATGAAATTCAATTTTCCACTTTATATATGCTATAGGATTGTAGATAATTATTATGTTTGAGGTGTGTGGATAGATAGAAAATATTTACTTGGAAAAATTTGATAGTTCATATTTATTATTCCCTAGATTAGAGACAATGATGTCTTTGTGGTAGATGGTATATGTTTAGAGTGGGGCAAGACTATTTTTTGAGTTATTGTGTGGGGGTTTTCCAGTTCATTGTTCCATGTTGAGAAATATGATTTCCTCCCTTGCATGATGTGTGTTGTTGATGGAATGATTTATGGATGGTTATTTATTATGGGTTTTAACAACATACTATAACTTTTTTATTTACTGAGAGACTATCAACTTTAAGGTAGGTTTAGATAATTCCAATACTACCCAAGATTATGAAATGATAAATTGGGGAATTAATGATGATCTAATGGGATGAATTTTTTTTATTATTTTTTGTTTGAGATAATGGGAGACATATATGGTTGGAATTAAATGATTTTTTGGTTTATGAGAAGGAAATACTAAAATTTAAATCCTAATTGTAAATCATTTTTTATTATTAAAAAATGATGCAATGAAATAGAATGTTTAATTGTAAATTTTTGAACCAGGGTCAACATTGCTATGCCCTAAACAGGTTTGTTACATGACCTTAGGTGCACCTCCCTATATGTGAGATGCTACTGACTAGAAGAGTCAGTCAGATATACAACATGTGGAGATAATACCCTATTTATCAAAGTAGTTAAAACATTTAATTTAATAAACAATTACCAAAATAATTACCTTAACTTGATTAATAACAATATCCCATGATGTCCAACGTAGGTATACAATGTCCAAACTAAGGTATTAGATAATTCATATCATATATGTGTCAAGTAACAACAGAAAACCCAAAATATAGGCACACTGACACTACAGGGTGTGCCCCTCCACTATGTTTGGTTTCCTCACAAATGCTCCATCCCAAATCAGTCAATTAACATATGTCCCTTTATCTTATCATGCGTGTTAGACATGAATTATATTTTGGTACCGGTATGTAAGCTCGAGTGGGGTGTGTAAACTCATTAGGCCACCACCCATGACATCTAAAAAAATATCCATTCTAAAAAATGAATGATATTTTAAAAGGAATAAAGTAAAATAACTAAATAATTTTATCATTTCATTATTCATTAATTAATCACACAAATTAACCAGGTTTACATTGACACCCAAACCACCAATACCTTATTCGACCCGTGCAGGTGTCTGAACTATCCCCAAGGAATATCACATAACAAAAAACTCATGGGTTTTCACTATTCGTGTAATTAAATTTATTTCGTAGCTACATGGAACTATAGTCCAAAGAAAATATTTTTGTTATAGAACCCTATATCAATAACCCTGGGAGTATTTTATGAATTATCCCATTTACTATAACCAATTTAATATTCAATCAAAAATGGGATTTGAAGAATCAGTCTTTTCCCCACACTCGTTTATCATATGCAATAATTTCAGCATAAATTTCCATGTCTAGCACCCAGTGGGATTTTGAGGAATTATTTAGTGTCCCATAGCCCATTTATCAATTACTCAAACATATAACATTGAAAAAATTTAATCATTATTAACCCTATCATAAATTTTTTACCTAATGGTTTACCATTTCAATTATCATAGATAACATGGTTTATCACTTTAATCACATGATATAATATTATGAAATAACCGGTAAACCATTTATCACATTTAGTAATATAAACCATTAAACATTATTAGGAAATCAAACCATACCTTTCTTCCAAAATTTATTTCATTAATAATGACATTTATCAACTAATAACAGTATCCCAATAATTGACCAATTTCCTAATACTGATATCCCATCAATTTCATAATCACATCATTCAATTACTTAATTAATCAACTAATCAATCAAATTCCGGTTGCAATTTCCCAAAATGGTAATTTCTACAACACATTTTCATAAAAACATTTTAATCAAGACTAGGGGTCTTAAAATTTTTACCACCTACCTCATGATCATTGGTGAGCGTTTTCCAATCCCTAAACCCAAAATTGTGGTGGAACATTCTATTACACAATATAGATTGAGATATAAAACCATGTCAATGATCTAATATTAAACAGATTATATTCAAGAAAAACAATATCTAATCCTATCAAAAATTCTGGAGAACTTCTCTTAAAATTATTAGTGAAATATGGGAGGGAGAGAGGAAATTTTTTGGAAAATGATCACAAAATCAAGGAGGTGCATTTCTATTGATCAAGTCTTAAATTCATCAATAATAATGATTGAAAGTACATATAGTCCATTAAAGAACCTCTAAACATAATAATGAATTAGTTAGGTTGTGAATGGGTTAATGAGGATAAAATTTTAGCGGTTTGGGAGTATTAATATAACGATTCAGAAATAAAAATCCCATGCGAACGGTTTCCTAGGCAGTGGCACACAGTTTTCCAAATAGTGTTGTTCAACAATATGCCTCTTTTAGGCTCTCACGGTTACTACATATAGGATGCACTATATTATAATCCTTTGGACAACTGTTCAATCACCCTCTATCTTAGGTTTTTTTGTTTGATGTGGTAGTCACCCCTTTGGAAAAACCATTCTCCAACCAAGAATTTCCTCTATTTCATGAAAATTACCCACTTTTCACCAAAAATAACACAAAAAAACACATTAAAGTTTACAAAAACATGATTAAAATAATTCTTATATGAAATAAATATACATCTATATAAATTTTCTAGATCATACAATCTCCCCACCTTATAATATCTCTTTCTCGAGCTGTATTCCTAAGAATTCCAAAGATCCTAGGTAAAAACATTGGTCTAGTAAGACCCCATTTCCACTTTTCTCCAATGATTCCTCCAGGACGTAGCCATGATTCCACAACAAATGAACTAATTATATATTCATTGTAATACCCTAAGATTTTTGGAATTATTTTTTTGGATTAATTTTACCTTTACGATTTTTTCATTTAACATAACAATTAAAATAGTTTATTTTATATTAAATTACTATGTTTTTATTTCATTATACAAAAAATCTTGTTAATCATGAACTATATACAACATAATTTTTTGCGTTATCTACATAGAAAACAATGGTCATCATGCATTACATGCAAAAATTACATTCCACGGTGGCTTTGGTAACACACATGATTGAGTTTTACCAAATAGTAATCTATTATTAAAATATTACTATTTAACATAATAAGATATAAAAAAGATTTCAAATTTGAGATAATGAACAGTATTAACTAATTAATGAAAATATATTAATTGCACATATATTATATTATTTCATATTTTATCAATTAATTAGAAATGAATATAAAATTCGATTGAATATAAAGAAAAATATTAATATTTGTATGATCACAAAGCTGTTTTATCCTAATAAAATAAATTAAATATAATTAGTGAGTGATATTAATGTAATATATATTTTATATATTCAAGAAAATATTTTATATATTCATCCAATATATTGGATATACATAAGAGAAGAACAATCATAATTTAATGCTAAAAAATCTATACTTTTTATAAATGTAATTTTAAGTACTTTTTATGGATAACCCATTCAAAATATACTTTTTTCCACATTTTTAGATTTAATATATATAAAAAATTATATTTTTATTATAATGATAAAAAATAGGTTAGGATTATTTTTTGGTATTTTTTTGTAAGGATTCATTTTTTTAACTAATAGTTAGAAATATTGGATTCCAATTCAAAAATGATTTTTCATATTATTGATTTATAAGGAACGTTTATATTTAAAATTGTTTTAAATGTTAAATTAGAAAATATTTCTATCAATTAATTCAATTTATGTAATTTTAACCAATTTCACATTGTAATTGGTTATAAAAAAATAGAAAAATTTGGATCATTTTTTACATAAAAAACAAGCATTTTCATCCCTTTAGTGGGATCAATTTTAAATTTGTTTCATCCATTAATATGGTTGGAATTTAGAAAAATGAATTCCATATTTGTAATAATGATATTTTATTATTTATAATAAGGTCAACATATATTTTTTACCCAAATCATTATTCAATTTAATTAAAATTAATTACATCCATTAAGGAAAAATTAATTTCAACTAAGGACTAAAACACTTATTTAAGACACAAAAAGACCTAGAAAGTTATACCACACCCATTTGATGGCCTTTATTCAGAAGTTATTCTTACATTATTGGGTTTATTTGGGTATTTATGACTTTTTGAGGTTCGAATGAGGGTACACCCAACATGTTTTCAAAAACGCCATGAGGGTCTTTTCCCATCCCTATAAAAATCTACGTCCAATACCCCTTATTCACAATAGTAAAACCATTTATTTTAGGCCAATATATGCCCAATAACCATAAAAAAAATACCTCCCTTACTCATAGAAGGCTCCCATTGGGATTAAATCTATCCAAGGAAGCCCTTTAGCACAAACCAGAAGGAGTTACCCAATTACAAGGTAATTTATTCTCTCAAGATCATATCTTTTATTCTCGTTCTCCACCCCTCCACTATATTTATTACATTTTTTCATAAAAACAACATTATCCAAAATATAATAGGATTTTTTTTATTTTATGTGTTTAACCAACACTTACACAAATATCTATATAATGGGTAGTGAACATACTGTTTATGTGTACAGTGAACTACTACCTTAGTAAAAGATGATTGTTCATTTTTCCATTACTGCATCTCAGGATGTAAATTATGGTGGTATATATTTTTATATACCTCATATATTATATTTAGTATGTATTTAATTTTATGAATTATTTTTTACAAAAAAAATTAATTTTAATTTCTATTTTGTGTTAATAAGATAATTTAGTTTGTGTTATCGTGGACTACCGCCCCCTCAACGTGATATGGATCATTAATACACAATAAATAATGTAATAAAGAATGATTTATGAATAAACATGATATAATAAACGTAATTTAAAATTTTTATATATAAATATATATATATAAATATATTTATTTTACATTCTATCTTTCAACACGACAATTAAATGGAAATTGTGTTCATGTGTACGTACGACATACCATCTCCAGGAAAAGTGTATTCCATCACATAATTCTATTTCCTAATGATTATTTTAATAAACATATAATAAATATAATTTATATTAAAATAATATATTTCATTATAAAAATATTGATATAAATAAAAGTACCAATGATATAACAAATTAATACACATATGAAAAATGATGCATATATTAACCTAAGTGAAACCTTAAGATAGAATTGTTAAAAAGAAGGTAACGTAAATCCATCATAAAACCCTATATGATATTAGAAATATTAATATTTTTATTTAATATATGTATTAAAAAAATTATTTATTATATAGGAGGTTTTAGTGAATACCCCGAGATTCAAGACAAGAGGTAAGTGGAATTTATCTCGCTTTTTATTTCTTTGAGATTCATTATTTTCTTTACACTCTTCAATTTTTAGTGGTATATGTAGTACCCATATTTTTATTGTATGTATCTTATACATAAACTTATGGGTATTAACATATCCATTATATGATCATTCTTTCATGGGGTTTACGTATTGAAAGATACCAAATCGGTGAAATAATTTAGTCAAAATTTTCCTTCATTGAGACTCATGTTGTGTTATGCACCTAAACAAAATTTACTAGTGTATATACTTACATTTTTGATGTTATAACATGAATTAAATTATATTAGTGATATTTTATTCTTTAGCTAATTTCATTTTCATACATTTAGGGTATAATCCCATGTTACCATGTTAAAAGTGTTTATTGAAAAAATATCCCCACCATTTAAGATTGTTTATGTATATCATACTATGATGAAATAATATGATCCATCTTACAAGTAAATTCGTGGCTTTTATTATCTTCTGGTTATTAATAATTTCTTCATGTATTATTAACATTTATATACTCTTTCATACATAAGATATGTAGGAAATTATTTTTATGAAATCCCGACATTACGCTCTCTTTAATCGAAAATCTATGTCCCTAAAAACCATGTTTCAAAAAAAGGGTTTACAAAATATTGTAATAATGATACATGATAATTAGATGTAATTTTTACCCTTTTATCTCATACTAATTTTTTCAAATTAATATTCTTCTTTAATTTAAATGATCCATTTATTTAACATTTTTACCCTGTAAAATAATGTTCTTCTTACCTCATACGACCTGTAGAAATTTACCTAATCTCATTTCATTGAAGATTACTTCTCAATTTTTGAATATATTATTTATAAGATAAATATTCAATATTTATTTACCAGGAATGATTTTTTTTCAGAAAAATCACAAGACTCTTTTATACGAGTTTAAGTTAAATTATTTTTAGAATTTATTAAATACTGATTTATATGTTTTCAAAGTATTATAAAAATATATTTTTTAAAATAATTTGAATATCCTTTTATATATTTTCAATAAAAACGTGTTTCAAATGATTTTCATGCCATATTTATACGATTTAGATTTATTTTCAAAGAAATAGTTTTCAAAAAAATTTCAAGATCCTTTTATACACATTCAAGATTTTTTTTTCAAAATAATTTCAAGCTATAGTTATATGTTTCCAAAGAAAAATGTTTCCAAAATATTTTAAATTCTACATTGAACTATTTCATGTTTATTTTCCTGAAAATGGTTTTCAAATTTTTTTTATGTTTTAATGATCATTTTCAAATATGAAATAAAATTTTACTTAAGATATGTTTTCAAAAGATTTTTCAAAATTATTTTCTTTCAATGTAGAAATCAATTGATGTTACTCGTGAATTTCTATGTAATGATATAATGTTTCCATTCATTTTCTTTCTATGAATTGGTTATTCTTAATTTCATTGTATTTATGAAACCCTCTTATCTTCCATGACTTCTATAATTATGAAATCTATTTCTCGTTTGCGGGTTATGCTTTTGAGGAAATGATTATGATACCTATCATTTTCTGTAGGTTATGATATGATTACATGTTTATAATACTGATTAAACTTCATGGCCTATGATATGATTATTTATGATCTGGTGTCTCATGTATGTATTATTTCATTTTGGTATGGGTATGATCTATATCAACCTCCATTGCATAGGTAAAATTTTTTATCTCATGAGATACACTAACCTGGTCTTGGGTATTATGATGGAAATATAAGTGAACCATGACTACAAATATGGTATGATGAGTGAACTTATACTGCTAATATTTCCATGGGAGTGTAATATTTCTACAATGATTATATAGGTAGTGAACCAGACAACCAATATATTCTTGGAAGCGATGCCTTGGCTACTATGGAAATCATATTATAGGCTTATGTGTGTGCCACAATTTGATGTTTCGTTCCTAAGTTGTGATTTCATGACATGTGATATAAATTCTACCATGATACATGTCCTATGAATTAACCAATGTAATTATGTTATCTAATATACATGGTATAATAATAAAATGTTATGAACAAGTTTGATTCCATTTCTTCATGTTATAACTTCACATTTCTATTATTTACACTTACTGAGCATCTAAAATCAACCCTTATTATGATTCCTTTCCCAAGGTTATGATGATATAATTTTGGTATAAGTACTAAAGGTGGAGATTGTTATGGGATATGTTGAAATATTTCACCAGAATATAATATTTTTTCCATTTTTGCAAACACACTAAACTATTACTGTCCTTAGACATGTATTGTTATAATGTATTGAATATTAATCTAAAACTGTGTAATATCAATGTATTTCAATCTTGGGTCACTATAGTTGGTATCAAAGGAATGTTTCAGTCAAATATTGAAAACTATGATGAAGAAACATTATTGAGCTACCTAGGTATATTTATAAGTATATGTTTAGGGAAGAATCTATTGATAAGTATAAGGATGAATTAATGTTTAGAAAAATTTCCGATAATTTTGGTAAAGTATAGAGAGATTGGTTTCATAGAAATAATTACATGTATAGAAACTACAAGTGAATGTGGATCGTGAACCGATTTACCTAGGGTTTACTAGTCCAACAAGACATTCTGATCCTGACACTGGATAATCTGGTACACCACAATGGGCCTTTTTGTGCACCTAGTTTGACACTCCTGAGGGATATGATATGAGAATTCACCAAAATATTCACAAACCATCATGAGGTATTCAAATATAATTTGACTATGAAAAAACGAGGATGAACCTAGGGTGTCATTAATTTAAGATGTATCATGATTTATACAACATATAAGTAATTATTTTTAAAACTATGTGGTTTTCTACAGTGATAAGTAATGATCACACTATATATCAGGTTTTAGTAAATAGTGGGAATTGGAAGGAATTGGATTATCATATAATTGGATGAATGATTTTCAGATGAATAGTCATGTGGTAAGATCACTAGATTTAATGATTTTGTGTTCATTCCAAAAAAGTATTCACAGAACATGATTAACAATGTGTACCTTAAAAAACTCTATATCTCACACATAAATTTAAAGAAGTAGTTTATTTTGAATGTTTAGGTAATGGATACCAAATATTAATTATGATTAGTTTTCCCTAGTGTCATTAATTTGGAATGAATAACCTAAGGTAGTGTCTTAAAAGAACAAGAATATGGTTTTTGTTTGGAAAAGAAAAACATAATGAAAATGACTACAAGGAAAAAATAACGAGTTCATTTAATGAAATGGATAGAATATTATCCTCCATAAGACATCATCAATTTTTATGTGTCTTATGTGTGGAATACACGATCATTATAAAACTCAATGTCCCAAGAAGAAATATCATGCAGATGATTATTAAGGTTGTTTAAGTAATGGTTATAAATATGGTGATGAAGAGACTACCGATGAAATGTGAAGGGAAAGAGTTATTATGATGATGTGGCCATTTAAATGGATTAAGGATTATGTAATTAGTGTATCATGTATTTAGTTTCAATAATTATTAATGGTTAAATATATAAGGAATGTTCAGTTTATTTTTTCACAATGGAATTACAAGAACTCATTGAATGGTCCTCATTGAATAGAGAAGTTATATGATGGAAAGGTGATGTCCTTGGAATATAATGATTAAGGGAAAGATAATCCTTTATATAATACATATGTAATGATTTTTTTGGATACTGATATATGGGATATGAATAAGTAATGTGGATGGTACTTATTACATTGGAAGTAATTAAGGACCTGCTAAAAAGTTGTTTATGCTATCATGGAATAGTTTAAAACTTTTTTATATTTACAGAATAAATATTATAAACATTGAATAAGGAAGCATGCATGTTTTAAAAATGTATTTTGGCAATTTAGGTTATTACCATGTTTCAAGAGAATATCTACTGAGAGCATTCATCTGTCTAGAATTGGAAAACCAAGAGCAACTTTTTAATATACACGGGGAATCAATGTTAAGATGATTTCAGGATGTTCAATTTAAAAGTTTTAGATTTTTATCATTTAGTATTATATTATGTTTAATCCTTAATAAAAAGTTTATGTTAATCTTTTTAAGAAGTATGTATGCACTGAGTATTTATTTAAAGCCATGGTTAAAAGGCTATTTAGTGTTTAGCCTAATATTATGATGTGCATCATAATTTGGAAATTATATTAAGGTGTCTTTAGAAAAGGAAAACATGATTATTCGGGTGAAAACCAATCCTATCTATCAAGTACATGGGTATTTAACCCATGATAGAAAGATAATATGGGATTCATTGGTACCACTAGCCTATGTCCTGTCCTGGTTAATGTATAATTATTTTTTATGATTAACTATTTATGATTAAATAGTTGTGTTATTTTTATGTTTAGAGATTATGGTGTTTAAAATATTGATTTTTAATGAATATTTATAGTTAAATAGTTATAAATTTCATTCTTTTATGGGCCTTATGATCTACTAAATGTGTATTTCAGAACTTCAGGAATGAAAGGTAATTTTCTATGTACATTACATTAAATAATGGATGAATTATAAATTGAAAAAAACCCAACTAAAGAATTAAATTTTGTTTAAAGAAATATATAAATTATGTGTATTTCCTCATATTCTTTTTCAATAAAATATTTACTCAAAAATAGGATAATGATCAAAAGAAAATCTGTTGTCCTAATACCTTATTTTTTGTTGAACTAATAGACTTATCAGTCATCACAAATTTATGATTTTGAGGCCCTCAACTTTTATTTTATCATTCAATTGTTTATGTTTGATTTCCTTAATTAATCATCATAAATATTTATTTTTTTACTCAATGTCCAATATTCACTCCCAACATATGTTCTCTTATATGGAAACCCAATTATATATTACTTTGGGTAACCATTATGGTTCCAACATTCCCATTTTTAGGGAAGATTTAATATCCATTTTTTCAATGTGGGATTCAATGAATGAAAAATTCCAGTATTATAACATTTATAACCCAAAAAATATTGAGGTTCTAGTTCATTTAAGGGAGGTAGAATGTCTCAGCCTTAGATTATGTGAACAATTTTTTTTCAATTAATTTATCCTAGGGGATATATTTAATTTCTCATAACACTAAAAATAGTTTATTATATATTGAATCACTATGTTTGGATATACTTATACAAAAAACCAAGTTTATAATGCACTACACACAACATTAATTTTAGCTTTCTCTACACAGAACACTGATGTTATATTGTGATACATGAAAAAATAAATTACCTCTGTGTCTTGCATAACACGCATGCCCGAGTTTTACAAAAAAAATATAGAATTAAAATTTTATTATTTAATATAATAAGAAATAACGTATATGATAAATTAAAAATTATGAGAAGTATTAACTAATTTATAAAATTATATATGTGTTTCATAAAATATATGATAAATTCAGATGTTATAAATTATTTATAAGTGAATATGGAAACTCATTGAATATAAAGGAAAATATAAATATTTTATGGACACAAAGCAGTTGTACCCAAATAAATTAAATTAATTGAAATTAGTAAGTTATATTAATGTAATATATATTATATATATATAATAAAATATTTTTTTATTCATCCAAAATATTTAATAGACATTATATAAGATAAAACATAATTTTATTTAAGGAATCCTTTGTTTTATAATAAAGGTAGTTTTAACGGCTTCTAATGGAGAACCAATTATAAAACAATTTTTTTTAAATTTATTTGATTTAATATGTAAAAATAAACATTATATTTTGAATAGAAACATAAATATTTGGTTAAGATAATTTTTTGGCATCTTTCTATAAGGTATTATTTTTTAATGAATAGTTATAGACACTGGATTTTAATTCAAAACTATGTTTTTTATCTAATTTATTTATAAATATAAATTAACTTTTAAATTTGTTTCAAAGAATAATTATATAATATTTTTATTAATTAATCTAATTTAGTAACTTGGAACCATTTTTATAGTGAAATTATATATAAAAACATAGCAAACATGGGATCATTGTTTACATAAAAAACCCATAGTGACTTCCCATCAGCGCGATTTATTTTATTATAATTTATGCGACACCTATGATTGGAATTTATAAAAATGGATTTATTTTTGTGGATAATAATATTTTATAATTTATAAAATCGTTAGCATAGTTTCTGAAAAAAATTATTTGTGAAAGTAATTAAAATAAATTACATCGGTTAATGTGAAATTAATTTTTAATATGGACTAAATCTTAAATGTAAGACCCAAAAAACATAGATACCTATCCATCACCCATTAAATGTTAATTAATTTCTCATTAAACTTACATTAGTGAGTTTTTTTAGTTTGGTATTACTTTTTTTGGTAAAAATGTGGGAACACATAACTTGTTTTAAATAAGGCCATGTGTGTCTTTTCCCTTCAATATAAAGTCCACCACCTCTGCCTCTTCTTCCCACCACTCAAACCACATAAGTTCAACAAATATCTTACCATTACACTTTCAAAAATCCATCCATTCCTCCTAGTGTCATTCCCATGGTCAAAATTAAATCCATGTAACCATTTTTCCACAAACCAAAAGGAGTTACCCTATTAAAATGCAACGACTTCTCTCATGAACCTTTCTTTTATTTTTTTTCTCCACACCTCCACTACTTTTAATCCATTTTTGTATTAAAAAAAATAGTATCATAAATAATATATGATTTTGTAATTCTATTGTTTAAAACTAAACTTACACTCACCATCATCTAATGGATAACAATAATATTATTTATATATAAAACGAACTATCACCACACTAAATGATGATTGGTCTTCTTTTTACCACCAATCATGGTGTAAAATATGAAAAATATTATTTTTATAAATTTAATATATTCTATTTTTTATATATTTATGATTCATTATTCCTTTTTAGAACAAATTTCTTTTTTTACTTTAAATTTTGTGTTATTTTGATAATATTGTTTGAGGAAGTGTGGACTATGGCCCCTCAATGTGATATGATTCATTCATAAAGTACGTGGAATGTATTGATTATGGATTCAATGAAAATATATGATATTTATGATATTATAAAGATAATATAATAATGATATGTATATACATATATTTCATTAACATTATTTATTTCAATATGACAATAAAATGGAAATAGAGTTCATGCATACATACAACATACCATCACCTGGAAGGGAGTATTCTGTTACACAATAATATATCATACTAATAATTATAATTAAAAGAACAAGGAATTTAAATTATATTTAAATTAGGGATTAAATTCTGGAAATAATGATTTAAATATATGGACAAAAAATAAAATAAATTAGGAAATGTGTAAAAAACAAAGCGAATAATACCCTAAGTGAAACCAGAAGATTGAATTTTTAATAAGTGGCTGACATAAATCCATAATCAAACCCTATATGGTATTATAAATAACATTATGGGTTTTAATATATTTAAAATAGATTTATATTTATATATAGGTGTTTTCAATGAGTATGATGAATGTCAAGACACAATGTAAGGGGATTTCATCTCAATTTTTGTTTCTGTGAGATACATGCAATGTTTTCCACTCTTTCATTTTGTGTGGTGAATGTACCTACCATGATGTTATTATATGTTTCTTATAAATAATTAGATATGTGTATTCACATATCTATTTTATGATCATTCTTTCATGGGTTTTTTGTTTATAAAGATACCAAATTGGTGAAATTGCTTTTCCCAATTTACCTTCTTTGATACTCATGATTTGTTATGCACATAAATTATCTTTTGAGGTGCATTTAAATCAATTTTACAATTTATAACATGAATTTACATATTTTAATGTTTTATTACTCTTAATTTAATTTACTTTTCTTACCTTTAGAGTTTTATCCCACGTTACAAGTTTATAATAGTTTATTGAGACAATCTCATCACTTTTCAAGATTACTTATTTTTATGTTTCATTTGTTGAAATATTTTGATCTATATATCAATAAAATTCTTGAAATATCTTAAACTATGGTCATTAATGTTTTATTAATGTATTGGAACCATTTTTCTACTATTTGGTAAAATATATAACTATGAAAATATTTTTAGGGAAACCTGATATTACCCTCTCATCAGTCGAAATTCAAAATTCCTCCAAAAACATGTGTTATAAAAACAGTTTCCATGAATATTCTAAAAATCTCCTATGATCAATAAAGTTTTATTAACTTTTTATTCTTTTAAAAAAAATTATTGGAATTTTTTTGTCATTCCAAATATAGAATTTTTCATTAATTTTTACTGTGAAAATGAAATATTTGTTTTACCTCGTATGACATGTCATGATTTACCTACCATATTTTTATTGAAGCTTAAATTTCATTTTGAAAATGGTAATTTAAAAAAATGTTTTAAAAATAAATTTCTAACGAAATGTTTTTAAATTTTTTTAATCTAATTTTATATTTTTTTGGGTAAAATTATTCTAAAAATGTATTGAGACCATATTATTAAGTATTCGAAGTTTTTTCTATGAAATGGATTTCAACATGTTTTCAAGATCCTATTATATGTTTTCACAGAAAATGGGGTTCAAATTATTTTTATTCCTTACTTGTAATCTTGAAATTTATTTTCAATGAAATGGTTTCAAAACATTTTCAATATCGTTTTATAATTTTTCACGGTAATTTTTTTCATACTGTTTTCTCGTTCTCTTTATATATTTTCTATGAAATAGAATTAAAAAATGTCTCAAAATATTTATTTATAATATACCTATTTTATTTTCAGGAAAATAGTTTTTAAAAGGTTTTTATATTTAATAGAGACATTTCTAAAAAGAAAAAAAAATTTCATCATGAAATTTTTTCAAAATATATTACAAAATTTTTTTCCATCTAAGATGGTATTTGTTGTTGTTGATCATTAATTTCAGAGAAATTATATAAAGGATTCATTCATATTACTTTTATAAATTGATTATTCTTAATTTCATAGTATTTATGAAATCCATTTCTCTTTCGTGGGTTATATTTTTATGATATCTATTTCTCATCATCGGCTATGCTTTTGGTGAAATGATTATGAAGCACGTATATTTCCATAGGTTTTGATATGTCTAAATGTTTATAATGCCCATTTAATTTCATTTATTATGAAATTAATATTTATTATCTTGTGTAACATGTATGTATGATTTCATTATGGGATTTTTATTACCTATATCTCCATCCATTTCATTGGGTATTGATTTATACCTCATGAGATAAATACGATGGTACTGAGAATGAACCTTGACAACTAGGATGGCCATATGAATGTACCCTGACAACAAAGATGGTATGAGGAGTGATCTCATGCTACTAAATGGACATGAGAGTGATCCATGACTACCAATATGGTATGGGGACTGAACCAATACTATCAATATGACCTTGGAACTGATTCCTTGGAAACAATGGAAATCATATTATATGCTATGGTGCATACCAAAATTCCATGTTGTATTCGTATGTTGTTTTGTAAAGGCTTATGGTATATTTTCAATTATGATCCATGTGTTATGAATTAAAAATCATTATTATAATACAGAATATGTAGGGTAGAATCTTGAAATGTTATTCTCAAGTTCAATACCTTTTTTTCATGTTATGCATACATCATTCCTTAATTTACCCATACATAGCATCTTGCCTCACCCCTTCTTATGTTTCCTTTCCACATGTTATAAACAAATGATTTATTTATAAGTACTAAAGGATGTGATATTTATGGGATATGCTGAAGATATTTCACCACGATTGAATATTTTTATTTCATGTTTCCAACGACATTAATCTATTACAGTACTTAGGCATGTATTATTGTAATGTAATAAATTATCATCTAAATTGGTGGAATATCCATGTTTGTAAAGGCTAGGTCACTAAATAATTTCCTGAAAACAGTTTCTCACAATTATCCATAGTAGATATCTATTTCTCCTCAAAGAAAGCATCATCCGCAAGATCGACATCATTAACATTGATCACATGAGAAGGGTTGGGGTGATACAATTGATGTTGGGACATATGAAACTCATTATAAATAGATATGTAAATCTATGTAAGATCTAATTGGAATGGAACCATCTTAATTCTCTCCAAAAACTAAAAATGTATATCAAACATTGTCCCCTACATGCCCAGTCCTTGAATCATCTTGTGACCCAATCTTTTTGACACTTCAAGGAATACATGATCACCCACTATAAACACATAGGATTATTAATGTCTATCAGCATATGACTACTATCTACTATAATCCATAGCCATGCATTTCTAAGTTAACAAACACTATTTATTTCTCTCATACATGATATTTGGTCCCAACTACTCACAGTCAACCGCCTCCATCCAATATAGAGGTAATTTGTATGCACTACTATAAAGAGACTCATATGGTTATGTCTAGGTAGATTGATTTTATTCATTGTTCTAATAGAAATAAATGAGTTCCAATTTATTCTCATATGTCCCACAAAAGTCAAGAATGAAATCTCATAAAATATCCTCATGTATCAAAATAGTATATTCTAAATTCCAATATGTTTATGGGTGGAAAGTCGTACTCACTAACAAATGTGTACCATGTGCTTTATGTATTACATTCTAGAAAAACGAGGTTAAATGCATGTAATAGTTTGTAACTATACCATGAAAAACCCTAGGAACATCTAATATATCTCAAATATAAAAGTCTCTAGACTTATCAACTAATAATTTCTCCTATTTATATAAGAAACGTGTAACATTTGTCAATAGCTCCAAAACTACTAAGAAGAGTCATTCATACGAGGTGTCCTTAGGATACCACCACAAGATCCATGGTAATATAATCACACATAAATTTTAGAAAGGTAAGGATATGTAGTAAACCACATGGTAGTTGATGATCATATTTAACCTATTTATATGTGTAAAATCATGTCAAAAACCATATAATTATATCATTCATGCTCGACTATAAATAATATTGATATATGTCATAGTGATTTTTCATCAAACATGAATGTACCACCCACTTAAATGCATGAAATTCATGCATCAGTTTGTTGAACACACTAATATTAAAAATTAATTGATTCCTGATATAAATGATCTCATCATAATCTATGGTCCAATGATATATTACTCCATACCATTAGGTATTTCAATCTAGTCAAAAAATATCAAATCCTGATACTGCCTTTCCATGATCCCGCTCAAAAGTGTCGACTATACTGATACTTATACAAGGTTCATCTACCCCTATAGCTATTAGACCACAAAATTCATGTTAACTAATAAATACATCATTTTCTACTCATAATTGGACCCCTGAACTTCTTTACTCTGAGTTTTCATACTCAATGCATCGATAACATTGTTCACCTTCTTAAGTGTACTTGATAGATCAAAATGAAACAACTGTAAATAATCAAAACATGTACACTCCCTAATACTAAAATCTTGCAGAAAAATATATACTTGAAGCTCTTGTGATTAGAATTCAAAATAAAAAAATTTCCCTACATATAATTCCACCAACACATCAATGCATAAACCACTTCTGCTAAAATGTCACCACACATAGGGTAATTCCTATTATTTTTCCTCAACTAACATGGACCATGTTCTAAAATCGACCCCCCCTGCATCAACATTCCCCCAAAACCTATCTTAGATGATTGGAAGATATTTTTTACTCCTCACCTAGCTTGGGTAGGATCATGATTGTAGTGGTATTATTTCACTTTTTATACTCATGGAAAGAATTATAACATTCTTCAAATCATTGAAACATACCTGCCTTCATGGTCACTCCTGAATGTGGTGCTTCCATATAGGGAAATTATGGGATGAACCTATGTTAATAAATCTATATGCCCAAAATATTGAAGATATTGATAACATTTATTGGATTCTCTAAATAATCCACTCCCTCAGCCTTATCTAGGTCTACCTACACACCTTCCTCTTAGAGGATGTAACCCAATAAATATAGCTAATCAATCCATAATTTTCCATTAATTATATTTTAATATATTATATAATATCTCATTGTACTCATGATGATGTCATAATTATTGGAAGGATCATCATGAGGCGCAATGTACACCACGATATCATCCACAAAATCAAGCACAAACTGATCCAAGTATTGGTGGAAGATTCAGTTCACCAATGCCATAAACACTACTACAACATTCATTATCACAAACAGAATCATAACAAAAATTATATAGGTCATTCATTCTTATGAATTATCTCTATGGTATATTATAAGTAAAAAATCTCAACTAAAGACAAACAAATCTAAAGTAAATATTGGAGAACATGAATGATATTCTCATCTATTAAAATTGAACATTAATATGAAGAAGACGATATCAGTTCTTCACTATCATCATGTTAAAATTATCATAATGAACATAAAAATCAATCCCCCTTTAGGAATCTTTGTAAAAAAATTAGGGAACCCCAAGGTGATGTACTCGGATGGATAAACCCATTATCCATCAACTCCTCTAGTGGATTATTAGTCTAATGATGCTCTATTGGTTACATTCTGTATGGTGGGATAGAAAGTCACTAATCCCCCGACATGAGCTCAATCATAAATTCCCCATATCTTTAAGGTTAGATCCCTAATAAAATTTCTATAAACACATGATAGAACTAGTGCACAATAAGTGGATATATGTCATTATTTACACCCCCCCCCCCTCATCAAGAAAAAAACTTTAATACTAGGTGGTGATCTCCTCCAATCACTAAGTAATTGGCCGTATAGGGCCAGTTTAGATTTCCCACAATCCACGATGAACATAATTTTCACCCGCAGGGGAAAAATATATTACAATCATATGGTATAAATAAATTGAGGTTAAATATGATATTAAAAATTCCTTACCCAAAAATAAAGTCAAAACAAGATATATAAAGGTTGTAAATATCCAAACAAAATTTATACCCCACTAACCTTAAGAGAAAACCCCTTTCCCAAGATGATATATCTCGAATATACTCCCAATGGTGTATAAATTATCATAACCCCAACCAGGAACCCAATTGTAAGAAAAATTGTTTCCAAAAGTTGTGTAGATATATAGGAAAACAGTCACCAGAATCAATTGTCCCCCTGATGTTTTTGTAGCTTTTTGTCTTTGTTTTCCCTTAATAATTATAATAATAATTTTAATTGGAGGTATCAAATAAGTCACTAGAAATAATATAATCTACATGAATAGTAAATATAAATATCAATGGTCTGCAATTATTATCCAACATTTTAGGTTGAATGACATGAAAATATCCTACCATCCCCCCTGTGTTTCAGTTTATATCCCCTAAACTCTAACACTCTACTGATATCATTTCTCATTCCCAGAAGTACAACTTCAACTACATTGACCACCACAACTAGTATAGATATAACTAAGAGACTAGTGTGCTTCAAAATTCCCCCTTACCATACTATGGTTATGTATTTTAGCACCATCAATTCCCATATTTCAAGGGTTATTGTAGAACCAATGTAGATTTCCCATCCCTTAACAATCTCGCCACTCCATCGGTGGTCGGGGACAATTTATATGAATGTTTCATGGCCTATCATATTGGTTGCAGGTCAATCAGGTAAGTTATAGAGTAACTGCCCTTCCCACTGGCCACACTGCTAGTTATCTCTACGGTTGACATTTTCAATGAAATTAATCCTTCTTTATGAATATGAACATCTAGTCATCCAACAGATACAACACGCATTCCACTGTAATCCACATAGAGGTTACCCTAATATATGAGAGTATGATTCACCAATTCTATAATCTTTTTCATACAAAAGATATAATGTTGTGACACAATTTCATATTTATTATCTTCATAAAAATGATTCACTATAGTATCCAAATCCCTATCTAATGCTAGAATAACACACTATAAATTAGAATAGCATCATATATAGTCCATCACAGATGTGATCCCCTGGGTCAAGATCATAAACATATCTTCCCTATCATTATTTTTGAATACTAGGGGGAAAGATCCCTAAGAACATATCATGAATCTCCTTCCACATCTTATTCTATATCTATCCCTTATTCCTTTGAATGTTCCTCCATATTTTTTCCTGACCACGTAACATATATGCAACCTGTTGGACACTTTTCTCAGAAGGATTATCTATGTGTTCAATGATCATCTAGATTGAATTGATCTATAACTCAACTACCTCAAGTCCCTATTCTCTAGTGAATGATGGAGGGTGCTACAACTGTAACTCCCTTTTCATGTAATACATAATTTTGACAATATGAACTTGGCCTCTCTCCATAAACATCTTAAATAGAGCGTCATTATCACAGAACTACTATTTGACAAGATTTCTTTAAACTATTGGAACCTCAGGTTCTACTAATACAGGATCATATATGGTCATGTCCCCCTTTCATCCAATCAAAAAAAATCATAATGAATGCATATATATACAATTAAAAACACACATATTTAGACACATACCACAACAAAAACACATTTAAGAAGATAGATTCACATAAAGAAATAAAAAATTAATCCATCATTCCCCCCACATGTTCAAGTCCAATGTACCATCACTTCCCATAATTATCCCTTAAATATGTCATGGATAAAAGATAGTAAAAATTTTCATAAAATATTTTCTCATTAGACACCCATTTTATCAATTTAATATCTCTTATTTAGAATCATTTAAAAATTACAAGTTCATATTAGTAGCAATTTTCATTTAAAAAAATAAACAATAATGAAAATCATTTTTTCATTTAAACAAATACCCAATACATGCCATTCAATGCCAGTCTAAAATTCAGCATGTCACACAAGAAATATTGAGTTCCTAAAATGATTCATTCTTACTCAAATTTGATTCTATTATATGCCATGATTCATGAATCTCATAAAATAATATCATCATACCGCATGTGCATCACCCTAGGTGAAATATCATTTTAACCGTAACATCAGACTTCAATAACAATAATCCCTCCATGGTTACTTGGGATTACCCCCATAAATGGTTTATTTATTCCAAAGAACACGCTCATGACTAAGGCCTGACTAATAAAAATAAGCTTTCTACATTTTCTAAATAGAAATTCAAAGGAAAAGAAAAAAACCCTCTCTAATACCACTTTGTAACATCCCAAACTGGGTGACATATACCGGTACCCTATGTCAGTTGGTTATGTGACCTCATGAATGCATCCCCGTGTTGTAGAGGCTATCGACTAGTATTGAGGGTAAAATAGACAACATGGGGAGACTATACCCTATTTATAAAAGAATAAAAAATTCACCAAATAATTATATGATAAAAAATTAATATAAGGATAACCATAATGACACCAGTATCACATGATCACTCACACAGGAATACAATAACCAAAAGTAAAGCAATAAATATTTCATTCTGTATTAATTTTATGTGAATGATGAAAAACCAAAATAAAGACACCTTGAAATTCCCAGGAGGGTCTTGACACCATGTTTGGTTCCCTTATATTTTCTCCATTCCAAATCATCCATCTAATAAAAGGCTTTTTACCTTATCATCTCTTATAGGCATGCTATATATTCAGGTACTAATCAGTCATACCACATAGGGGTCAGTGCAACTTATTAGACCACCACCACTGGTGTCTAAAACATTATATAGTTTATTACAGTGGATGAAATTGTATAAATAATATTTTAAAAAATGTAATCAATTTTCAATGTTCATTTTTAATTATTTAACCTTGTAAATTACATTGGTTCAGGATTACAACCAGACAACCAATACCTACCTTGGATTATTACGAAGTCTAAACTATCCTCAAGGTATATCACATATCACATAAATCATGGGATATCATTATTCATTTTATTAAATTAATATCATGGACACTTGGAACCATAGTCCAAAGGAAACATTTTTGGCATAGAAATCCATGTCTAGAACCCTGTAGGTATTTAAAGCATTAGTTTATTTCTCACAAATCATTTATCAATCAATAACATGTTGTCTTTTAAGACAACAGTCCTATTACCATACACATTTATCACATTTATGAATTTGGGACTACAATGGCCAGCCTTGATCCCCGTGGCCTTTTGAATAAACAATACTTGTCCCACACTTAATTTATCTATTAATGGAATATATCACAGTGCATATGTTTATTAATTATTAACCCACTAATAAATTTTCCATGTCATGGTATTCCATTTCAATTATGAAATAAAATATTGTTCATCAGTTTAACCACATGGAATAATGTGATTAGTTCACCAATAAATCATTTTTCACATTCAATCCTTTCAACCATTTACCCTTCATGGTTAATCATACCATCCATTTATTTCAATAATTAATCTATTCGTCAACACATGAATCAATAAATAACACAACCCCATTAATCATCCAATTTATTAATCCTAGTTTGCTATCAATTTCATAATAATATCACTCCGTTAATTAATTAATCAATTAATTAATCCAATTCAAGATGTGATTAACTAATATGGAAGTTTTTATTTCACGGTTCCATACACACAATTATAATCAGGAAAATGGGTCTTGAAATATGTACCACCTTCATTATGATTTTTGATGAGTATTTTAAAAACCATAAATCCACATACTTATAAAAAACATTAAATTTCGCAATGAAGAATGAGATATAGAACCCAATCCATGATCCTAGATCCAAAATATTAGATCCATGAAAACCTAGTTCTAAGACCATCATCAATAGGGAAAAACTATAAAAAAAACCACCTTATAATATATTAAAATTAGAATAAATTTAATTTTTTTGTTATCATGGTTTATGCACAAATCAAAGAAAATATTAAACCCAACACATAGTTAGCTTCAGTTATAGGAATGTCTGAATTTTACCATCTTTTAATGAAGAACCTATTTTAAAAATAAATATTGGCAATTTGTTAAATTTTATTTGTCAAAATAATTTTTTTTTTCATTGCAGAATGTCAAAATTAACATATGGTTAATATTATTTATTTTTCTTCGATGTCTCATTTTTAATGAATAGTGAGGAATACTCCATTTTTGTTAAAATATGCATTTTCAACTAAATAATTAATAATGTAAAATTATACTTTAAATTTATTTTAAAGTATCAATAGATAAATTGTTTATCTATTAATTAAATTTAGGTCGTTGGATTCAATTTTTTATTTACATTATATATAATGACATAATGAATTTTTGATCATATTAACTTTTGAAACCTGCTTTGTCAATATGTCTATGATATTAGAATTAAAATTACCTTTTCTAATTATGTAAACTGAATTTGAAAAAATAGAAATAACCGGTTTTAATTATAATGATATTTGTAGACTAAAATTATCAACATAGTTATTTTTTTTTGAAAAATAAGGGTTTTAAAATTAATTAAAATTAATTACAATGATTAAGGTATAATTATGTTTAACACGGGGATAAACCATATACCTATGGAAAAAATGACCTATAAGATTTTCCAAAATCACTTAGTTGCCAATATTTAGGCTTTATCTTCTATAGGATCATATTCTATTTGATATTGGGACATGTGTGATAGAATATGACACATATAATAAGTAAAGAAAGGAAAAAAGAAAAAAAGGAACATCCCTTACCATTAATAATTATAAATAATTAGAGTTTGGAAGAAGCTACATAATTTTGGTTATAATAATTATTTTGAAAGTAAAATGGGTTTTTTTATTATGAAAATTAAACTATATTATTGTGACATGAAATAAATAAATTAGACTCATAACAGATTCTAACACGCATATTATTTAGTTAATTATAAAATAAAATAAATTATACTATAAATATTAAATTGATATAAATTTAATGAATTATAGACATTAATTAATTTTTTAAATTAATATATAATGATACACATCTTTTAATTTAATATATCTTAATTCCATAATTTTAATTATATTTTATAATTTTAAATTAATTAAATAATTTTCATACTAACATTAATGTTATTTTATAATATTTGATATTTTATAAATAAGAATTAACATTAATGAAAATATATAGTCTTACAATTTTTCTAAAAATGTTAATAAGTTTTTTAATATTTTTTATCTATAGACCAATTGATCTTATATAACTAATAAATTTACCCATATATAGTAATATCTTTGTGTGCATGGTTCAGATTAAAGTAGTGTTTCTCTTGTTACAAGGGCTAGTTTTTATATTGTTTTTCAACTCAAAGGGGTTTTTATATTGAAAATAATATATAATATTTATAATTATGTGGGAATATATTTTATATTAAATCTCAATTTATTTAATTTATAATGTTAGAATTACATAGGATAGAAAACTAGTTATTTTAATGAGACACAAAAATTTAAAAGTAGGGAAACATAGAAGTTAAGGAAAAAGAATTAAAATTAACTTTCTTTTGTGTGGTGGAGGTTTGGATGTACCAAAATTTCAATTTAATCACTTATTTTTCTGTTTGTAGAAACACGGGAGAAGGGAAACCTCCCAATAGTTCTTACTGTTTTTATATTTACAAGAACGCCAATCCCCCTCCACTATAAAAAGGAACTCACTCCTCCCATTTCATCACACATATCAAG
This sequence comes from Viscum album, assembly GCA_963277665.1. Lineage (NCBI taxonomy): Eukaryota > Viridiplantae > Streptophyta > Magnoliopsida > Santalales > Viscaceae > Viscum > Viscum album. The sequence continues at coordinate 1,371,609,548 of OY728136.1, forward strand.
ACACTTCAGATCTACCAAAAACAACGAAAATTGTATCCCAAAAACCCTGAAATAATCATTAAAGACTCAGAATAGTCAGAAATAAAACCACAGAATGGGGAAATCAAAAAAGAGTTAACCGAAAAAGAGATAAAATTATACAATGTGTAATTATGTTTTATTTTTTTCTACACCCCTTGATTTAGTATTATTAAATGATTATATAATAACACTAGTGTACCAAATATAGTGATATATTTTTATAATAATCATTATACCAACACCTAAAAAAATTTCCATCAAATGGTTAATGCATAATCCATTTTTGTGTATGTTTAAATACATCGTCATGAAATGATGTTGTACATTTTAACTTGACCACCCATCATGGATGGGAATAATGATGGATTTTTTTCATATGATATATATGATATTTATTTAGTCTCTATGCTTCTATTTATTTTATATAACACATACATTTACTCCATCCATCTTGTGTAAATACCATAACATCATTTTTGGACGTGTAGACTACTACCTCCTCAAAGTGATGTGAAACGATTAAAAATTAAATAGAATGGGTTATGGGTCATTTTAATTAACAATATAATAAAAAAATAAAATATATATGATACTAATGAGGTATTTAACATTATGGAAATATAATATGTCATTTTATTAATTACACTTTCACACACTGAAGAAGTTATAATGTTATTTGTGGACGTGTGGATTATTGCCTCCTCGATGTGATGTGACTACTTGTACATCACAATAATTATATATATATGTATAAATGAAAAAATAAAATTGTACATATGATATAATTATCATTATATAATTTTATGTTGCATACCTACTGTCCATAATAATCAATAAACAATGGGAACATTACTCATATGTACATATGTTATAGCATCTCAATGATTATAACATTGGTTCACTTTTCAACAAAATAATTAATGATGGGTTTTAAAATTATAATTCCTGTGTAAATGTTATTATTATTTCACAATTACGATTAGGTACATACTTATTTTGTTACCCCTTGGAACATATTAGACCTTCCAATGTTGTTTTTGAATAAAGAATAAAATTTATTCAAAACACCCAACATATACTTAATTATTTTATGTAGTTATATAGAAAATTGTCATATGTGAAGTAACTGAAATAATAAACATTAAAAAGGTTATAAATTAATTAAATACTTAAAGTAAGTTTATTATTAAGTAATATAAAGACACACTTGACAATTCAGACTCAAGGGAAGGGATTTTATTTCAATTTACATTCCATTGAAACTTATTTTTTTATGCACAAATTCAAATTAATGTGGTGTATGCCTTGAACCATTGTATTTCAATATCATTAAAAACAAATATATTATGGTATTCTATGTTTTATTATTAAATATATCATCCAATGGGGTTTACATGAATCTCACTAAGTGATAAAATTAATTTTTGAAATCTCATTTACTTTTGATGTTGTTAACATTCACTTGAAATGATCACATCCTTATAATCATTATACGATGAATTAAATAAATGATAAATATCCATATTATCATGAAATTGCGATTATTATTTCCTAAACCACATTCCATTTTTAATTACGGTGTTCACATAGATATTTAATTTATTAAATGTAGAATTATTGAAAAATCGGTAACTTTTATTCAATACAGATATTTTATAAGGTAGTTTATTTATGATTTAAATTGTCTATTTAACAATATGGGGTTTTTATTGGAAATATAGTATAATGATTGGGGATTGGTTAAATAAATCCCCTCTGTTAATTGGTACTCCCATGGGATGTATTAATTTGGCGAAAAACCATTCACGTTTGTCTCCAAGAAGTTTTAGATTGTCAGATGGAAAGATCATGAAACAAATCAGATGGTTTTCTTCCCAAAAAAATAACATATAGTTTCATGAACCATTATTATTATAGTTTACCTGACTCATCCTCTGAAATTTTTTCTATCAAGGAATTTAATGAGATGCAGATGATTCCGTTATATTAGGATGAATGGGGGAGAATGTATAGTGTAAAAAATCCCAACTATGTTTTCCTTTCTAATTTAGTGTGTCAGAAATCATGAACTGCCAACTGAGGAAAAAATCTAGTGGGTGGGGATCAGTGTGGCTTCTAGATGTTACTTATAAATGGTTCCCCAAATTAAAATATTGGACCATCTCTTTTATGAAGTGGAATGATAAAATATGGCAAGTCTTATGTTCTTGGGATTTACTGGAATAGCATTAGATGAGGCCTCTTCCACCTTGTTCTGGAATATATGGTTTCAAGGTGCATGTAGGAAATCCATATTCAATCTAAGGACCATTATTCTGGCATCTAGATGTGGGTTTTTATAGAAAATAAGGAATTACTTTCTTCATAATGGATTTTCATGTTTCAATATAGTCATATTCTTAGTACTAGGGTTATTTTGATTGATTTGATATTATTAAGTAATGATAATGCCAAAGCAACTTACTTGTGGTGATTTATAAATGAAGCCCATAACCCAAACAATTTAACATATTTCAAAGATTGAGATATGGTACAAATGGATTTCATACTGTTTGGATTTGATGATGGACATGGATGGTTCTTGTATTTAGGGTTACATGAGCGGGACAGTGTCACCAGCAATCCCTGGGGAATAGTTATGTTGGTGTTTTCAGTTAAGGTGGGAACTACGGATTCACAGAAAGCCAAGGATAAATATATGATCAATGTTCTCACTATCAATAGGAAGTCCCATATTTCTCTTAATTTTTTTAAGACTAATTCTTTAATGGTATTCAATTCTCTTCTTGGACGTGGTCTTACATCATTGACTATGTAACACACCATACACAGATGAAAAATGTTTATAAACAAAAACATGAATGTTATTCATACATGGCTTGAGGGGAACATGGTGTCCTAATTACTCGATTCAAAGGTAAATAATTAACAATAGGTTACTCTTTTCTTTGGCCTCAGTTCACATTCAGGGGAGGGGCTAAAGCTGGTTTTTAGAGATACTCTTGGTCTTCACCATTATATGCCCCCATAGTTATAGTTGTGATTGGTCTTTCTCTACCTATTTGATTGATGATTTTATAAACATGGTTTGTTCCTTTTCATGATTATTTAACATTTTAAAAAATTAGTTTTCGGCCAATGTAATATGGGTTTCATTTATGAAATCTGGTTTTCCAAAACTTCTAAAATTTTTATCCTTTAGGACACAATTTACATGTATCTTATCCCAATGTAATTGTAGAATGAAACTATATCCAAGATTATTGGGTTTGGGGAGCTATAATTGGTTTCAGAGTAGGTTTATAATAATCCTTGTTAACTAGATTTATAAAAATATATATTAGGGTACATATCCCTGAGTTGGACTTTAATGATAAATAGAGAACAAAATCCCAAATAATCCATGATTAAGAGAATTTAAATAAACAAAATTTTCAATTAATGTTATATATATTTTTCTAATTTTCATTTGTTATATGTTAAAATCCAATATAGTCTTTGTAATAATTTTGAAATAATTTCTAGAAAAAGGAATGTGAAACTCACCAATACACATGATCCAAAGAGTCAGAACTATCATATCTTTTATGGTCTTAATCCAATTTTTAAGGGAATTAGTTACCTGGGTTTTCTCATCATATGAGGATATAGTATCACATGCTATCGAGATAGTGAATGAATTATATATGTACCATGGCTTCAAAGGTAGGCACAAAAACAAGATGAAAAATAGGAAAAGGATTGATAATGGGAAGGAAGGGAAGATATTATTTTCCCACATGTAATAATTGTGGAAATAATCACCCTAGACCTTAGTTAAAAGTAATTGTAGTTTGAAATAAGGGTGGAGAGAATATATATTCTGATTATGATTATAAGGACAATAAAGAGGGTTAATAGGTAAAATGGACCAACTAAAGGGAGATGGGACACTATGAAAAAAAAATCAGGTATCGATGTAAAATACACCAAAAGAGGCAAATGGATCATGTTTCAAATTTTTCTACTACCATAGAAGAAGATGAATGTTTAATGTATTTATATTTGGAATCAAGAATTATTTCATTTTAATATTTTATCAATAACAAACAATTATTTCTAGAATATATGAAAATCGTATTGCAATATTCTTTCATCAAGTTTTCAATAGCGTGTGTCGATCGGTACTGATATCCATGATAAGTGAGTCAGTAATAAGTTGATCATTTTATAAAACACATTGCTGGGGGGATATATATCCATTAATATATTCCTGATGATGATATATGATGTTGAAATTTATAAATTATTGATGTGGATAATGTAAATTTGATATTACAGACTACATTGGAACTAATTAATGATTTCATTACAACATGGCGTATTCCATCATTTATGGAGTTTATAACACTTTTGGATTTATGAAATATATCCAATAACATATTTTTTACTAATTTAATAAGGAATATTACTATTTATAATATGGTAATATAGAAATGAAATATCGTACCATATTTAAAGAGAATACATGATGATGATATTCAAATGTTTAGAATATTAAAATTTATAGCTAGTCCATGATTGTTAAAGGTGAATGATAAATTTAGTGACCATATTTATTAAGTGTTGGATCAGTATATTTTGTAAAAGTTAACCATTTATGAATTTTTTTGATAATAATTGGATGTTATTTTATATATTGATATATTACTTTATTATATGAATCATCTCATGCTAAGAGATTAAGTTCAAACAGTTAAAGGCATAATGAGAAGAAAATATTGTGATTACAGAAATTTATATTTACTTATATTCATAGAGAGTGAAAATTTTTATCAATTCAAGGGAAATGGTCTTGAATTTGTTTTTCATAATATCATAATTTTTATGATATCAATGAACTATTTCAGACTTATAGTTTAGGGATTTTTGGTCATCAACTTTTTACGGAACATGTTCTCTATCACTCCTCACTAGATATTGGTAGTTTTAATTTTTTTTCCACATCCATGTTTTCACTAATGTTATTGTATTTGAAATCCAATATTTTTATGAACATCACATTTTACATTCCCTCAAATTAATAATTTTTGTTATTATCCCAATTTATGATGTTTTTTTCAATAATAGTATTCTCAAATATCAAATCATAGATTACCGATATCATGTATAAATTGAGTGGATGTAATATAATTAAGGCTGTGAGAATGTAACACTCCAATAAGTTAAAATAATTTTATGAATATTTTTTATTTTTTTTTAATAATTATTTATACTCAATATTAATCTTACTTTACCTAGAACACTAATTTAGATTGATATACACAAAAGATAGAGTTTTACTGCCATTTAATGGTGCACCTATTTGAAATCTAAATTTTTAAAAAATATGCATATTTTAATAAATTGAATTATTTTTGAATTTGAAATGTCAAAATTATAATTCAGTAATTATGTGGTATTTTTCTGATAAGAATCATTTTTGATGAATATATTGAAATAATATTTTTTTGGAAAACTTATTTTTCATATAAATAATTATTACTGGTAAATAATATATTAAATTTGTTTTAAAATAACAATAGAACAATTATATGTCTATTAATACAATTTAGGTTATTGGAATGATTTTTTATTTAATATATATATATATATATATACCTAACAAAATTTTGATCATTTTCACATCAAAAATTAACTTTCTCACCACTTGTGAGGGATTAGCCTTAAACATAATTTCTCCACTTATGTGAATTGAGATTTATAAAATAGATATACACAGTTATAATTAGTATGATATCTATAGTCTAATAAAATAAACATAGTTTTGGACCTCTAGTATAAATGAATGTAATTAAAATTAATAGTAGCGATTAAGGCAAAATAAATATTAACAAGGGAAAAAACCTTAAACATAAGGGAGAAACTGAACAAAATGTTTATAATATTTCCCTTGGATGTAAATATTTAGACCCAATCCCCTATTTGATATAATATTACAAGTTATTTAGACACATTTTCATTAATGTGACCCACATAATAAGTGATGTAAGGAAAATTTCAAAATGTAACAGTCCCTACCTTTATCATTTAAAGATCATTAAAGTATGGATGAAGTTAAATAATTTGGGATATAGAAATTATTTTTAAATTTAAAAGTGTTTTTTTATCTTGATAATTTAGTTATATTATTTAGGCTTGAAATAATTACATTAAACACTTAACAAATGAGAAAACAAATTTTATTTAGTTAATAATAAAATAAAATAATTGTTACTATAAATATTAAAAGTGATGTATATTGACTGAATTATTATTTTTAATTATTTTCCTAGATAAATATATAATGTTACACATATTTTAATTAGATATATATTATTTTCATAATTGTAATTATATTTTTATAATTTTAATTAAGTAATGTAAAAATTAATAATAATGTTATTTTATAATATATGAAATTTTATTAAAAATGAATAAAATTAATAAAAATATTATGTACTGAAAAAAATTTAATGTAAAAAATAAATAAGAATATATATTTATAGAAAATTTAATCTTATATATTTATTAAATTGACACGTAGATAGAAAAACATTATTAGCATGATTCTAGTTAAAGTAGTGTTTCCTTGCTACATGCGATGGTTTTGAAATTAATTTCCATCTCACATGTGTTTTATATTTTCAAATATTTATATAATATTTATAATTCAATTGGTATTTATTTTCTAATAAATATCACTCTAATTTAGTTTTAATGATATAATTAAATATGATTGAAAATAACTTATTTTAATAAAAAATAAAAATGATAAATGTGGGGAAACATAGAAGGTAAGGAATAAAATAATAAAAAATCACTTATTTTTGTGTGTTAAATATTTTGATGGATCATAATTTCAATTTACTCCATTATTTATCAATTTTTACAAAAATGAGTTAAGGGAGACCTCCCAATATTTCATTTCATTAATATTTACAGGAATGAAACTCCCCTCAACAAAAAAGGCACTCACTCCTCCCATTTATCCACACATCTCAAGAAACATTGGGTCGACCAAAAAATTCTCAAATAGTTTCCCAAAAACCCTCCCATAATCATATAAGCATCACCATATGAATAAATAAAACCATGGAATGTTGAAAACCAAAAAGAGTTTCCAAAAAAAGTGATAAAATTCTTCAATATACATTTATGTTTCCTTTGTTTCTACACCCCTCCATTTATTTTTAAAAATTGACTTTATAATACCACCAGTAAAATCAATATATTGAGGTGTTTTTATGTTAAGGTTTATACCTACACAAAAACAAACCTCCATAAAATGTATAGCCAACTCTGTATTTTTGTTCATAGTGAATTACCAGCTCAAGAAACGTTGTCCTTTGTTTCTAACCACATCCCATGGATGGGAATTATGTTGGATATTTTTTTCATACGATGTATATGGTATTTATTATTTTTTAATCGTATAATTTTGATATAACATATAAATTTTTTCATTCCATTGGGTGTAAATATGATAACATCATTTGTGGACGTGCGGACTACCACGTTCTCAAAGCGATGCAAAATATTCACACTTTACATGGAATACATTACAATTTTTTAATTAAAAATATATGAGATAATTAAAATATATATGATATTAATTAAATATTTACCTTTTTGGATTTATAATATATCATTTTTTTGTTACACTTTCACACACTGAGAAAGTGATAATGTCGTTCATTACTGTGTGGACTACCGCACCCTCGATGTGATGCGAATTCTTTTACATCACAAGAATTATATATATAAGTATATATTATTAAATAAAAAATTATTTATGATATTATAATAATTAGATTTGGATAATATTTCACCTAGTTTATTTCCATATTAACCATTGAATAATGGGATGATTATACATTAATACATATGGCCTACCCTCTCTATGATTGTAACATTGGTTATTTTTTCATAACCATATTTCGTTATTGGTTTTATAAATATAATTGATATATATAAATAATTATTATTATGGATATCTTTATATGATGACCCCTTTGACCATAGAATCCTTCTAAGGTATGATTTGTCACATGAACTGATGTTGTTCGAAACACCCTGACGTATACTTAATTGTATAAAGTAGTTGTATAGAACAACGTGATACATGATTTATATGTAATAATAAACATGAAAAATGTTATAAATAAATTAATTTAATATCATATGTTTATTATTCAGTAATATAAAGACACAAGGAAAAATTATGACTCAAGGTAAGGGATTTCTTTTCAATTTACATTTCATTGAGACTTAATTGTTGTTAGCTAAAAATAATATATAATATGGAAAATATACTCGACCAGTTTATTTTAATATCATTAAAGAAAGATTTATAATTAAATTACATGTTTCATTATTAAATATATCATCCAATAGTTTGACATGAAAATTACCATGCGGCAAAAAGTTGTCTTTGCAATCATAGTTTATTTTGTGATTGTTAGCTTTCTCATGAAACGATCACTAAGATATGATCGTTTTTATGCTAGATTAAATTTATATTAAATATAAATATTCTAATTAAAATTGATCTTATTATTCACTAAAACTTATACCATTTATAAATAAGGCTTTTACTTTTCCAATTATTTTATTATCTAGGAAATTATTTATAAAACAATATCTTTTATTCTATACAGATATTTGATAAAGAATAATGATTATGATTTAAATTTATTTTTTAAATATTGGAGGAATTAATTGTAAATATATTATATATGTTTTGGACTTGTAAATTAAAGTCCCTTGATGCATCTGTAATCTCATGGGACAAATTTGGTAGGCAAGAAACCATTCATGTTATTTCAAAGATGTTTTAGATTTCAAGATGAAATATATAGACAAAAATCATATGCACTTCTACCCACTATCATAAACTTTATTGAGGGTATATCTTTATAGAAACTATGAGAAGGATAAATCATGTCAGTAAATAATTCAAACATTGTGCATTTCACCATTATTATTATTTCATGGGATTATTTGATTAGTTAGAATATCCCCGGTCATGTTTTTACCTCATGTGATTGTTTATATGGAAATATTATATTACATTTTATTACTAAAAAATTGATTATTAATAATTAATTCACTATATCATTGACTATTATTTATGATTATTGATAATTTGAGCTCAACCATAGTTTTTTTTTTCATTCCCCAGGATATGAAGATGATTTCATGGAATGATTTTCAAGGATGTATTTTATTAGTCCTTTTTATGTATTTTGTTTTATTTTATATTCCTCAATATAATATGGTTATCATATATGTAATATTGTATTCAAAAATTGAAAAACATTTGTTCTTTTTTAACATGATTTAATTGTATCTTATGTTAATGTAATTTTATCACATCATCGTATCCGAGCTTACTACGGTTAGGGTGCTACAGTTGGTATCAAAGATGGTTTAGTAGCAACATTTGAAAGTATATTTATAAAAAATATATTAGGTAACAAGTAGAGAACCAATATTTACATACATGGACATTAAATTTCTTTTTTGGGATACTTAATACATGATACAAGTAGATACCGAAAGATCATATTTGTATAGTGTCTTTGGAAACTCAGAACAAAATCTTATAATCATGGCGAATGATCTTCATAATCTCCAATAAAGACCTTACACGTTTTTTTCTACCTAATACCTTTATTTATATCCTGTGGAAATGAAAAAAATGAAATTGTGTGCTCAAATTATCAAAAAGAGAAATCATGGAGAATATAAACAAACCATAAACATTTGAACATAAAAACAAGATCATAATGATTAAAAATCAAAACCATGAGTCATGAAATAAATATTTGCAATATATAAGGAATGGATCATAAAATAAAATTAACAATGAAAGAATATCATTGGAATAAATCATGCATTTTTGGAATAAAAGTATGAATATAATATGATATCCAAATTAGCAAAGGCATTGCGGCTAAAACCATTATAGTGGAAAAAGTCCATTACTGAATCTGTTTTACTTTCCGTTCCAGCCATGTATTACAGAACTAAATTTACATTACTTTATAATCATTTCATTCTACTGATATATAAATATATACAAAATGAATTATAGGGAGATATAGGTCCATCCCATTTAACAATGAAACCATTATTATGTGTTCTATAAAAACATAGAAACATTCACCATAGCATAAACCATGAAATCAAATGGGTTTCATAAACATCATTCTATCATATTTACATAAAACAAATGGATTTTATAAATAACAATGTATCATATACACAATCACATCATATTAATAATAGGTATATAAATATAAACCTATGTATTCATAGATAGAAAACAATTTTGATAAAACACATGAGCATAATTGCTGAGAAATGTAAACATTATTCTTCAAAAATGTTTTCTTTTCTTAAAATGCTATGAAAATTTAAAAGAAAAGAAATTAGTTGAAAATACACTTAAAAAATTATAAAGGATGTTTCATGGAAATAATTCATTATGAATATGTAAAAAAACCCATTCATTTGTGTTAGTTAAAAAACATTCTTCTTGTACTTTTACCGAAAAAGTCAAAAAGTACATTGTATGGTAAGGAGAAGAACTATTCCTTCCAAACCATGTAGTAAAAGTCAAAATGTGTAAAATTGATAAATAAGAGAGTAGTATAAATTTTATGAAAATATTTTTAATAAATGTTTCTTTTGATGATAAATATATCTGTAGTAAATATTAATGAATATACAATCTCAGATAAAATGATATTTGAAAAGTTATTTGTTACCATAGATTCGAAATGAATTTTTTGTAACCAAAACTCTTGTATAATGATTTAAAATCTGTTATGGATTTGTTATAGAATCATAATAATATTTATGATAACATTTATGATGATATTTTCATCTGACTGTATGTAACATTTCATTGTTACTTATTATTCGAGTATTAACTATTTTATGTTTTTATGTATGTTTTGTCAGATAAGTTATTATTAATATTTTTAGGTTATAGTTATATCATTTAAAGCATGATATTAGTATAATATATGTCATACTTATTCATTAAATTAATTTTTATAATCAGGGTTTAATGAATATTATGTAGAAGAAATCACATAGCACCGTGGAGACTGTGGGTCGTACGTCTGCACGAGTGACGTTATCTTTCCCATAATTGTTGAATGGTATTGAATTCGATAGTGTATATTATATAAGAATTATTATCATGTTATAATAATCATATATAGATATTATTTGCCACATTATACCCATCCATGTAAGGTGGTGGTGAAAACAGATTGCACCATAGCATGGAGACGATAAGTTGTACGTACGCAGCTGTAGTGATTTCATTTTTTGTAGGATGGATAAAATGTGAAATAGGGTTGTTTTATATATATAATAATGTATCAGTATATTATTTATACATATGTTATTAATTTAAAATGAAACAAATAAATAAGGGTTTGTTTGTGAAGAAATTGATTGGAATGAATCGGTAGAAGAGATTAACTCTTTCTCGACATGCATCCTTTACATTTCCTCATAGGGAACTGGAGTAGGTATTTTGAGAAGAACATAAAAATATATAATGTCACTAGGGATTGTTAGAAGATAAATCAAAAGGTTTTGTTTGATCTTGAAGGCTCAAAATGGTGTGTAGTGGAGAGGGAGTAGGTGCCCTTCTATTAGAGGGGAGAGGGACACTTTAGGAAAGTCCTAAAATATTAATTTATTATAAATTAAGGTTATATTTAAAATGATTAAAAATATTTTTTATTCTAATATAATATTTTTTTGGTTTTATTAATCATCATCCAATATTTTTTATAGAATATTTGAATATATTTTTTTATCCATATCTTTTTGGTTTAACACTTATTTTACCTTTTTTAATCTTCCTGTGATATCCTTTTATTTATACATTGTGGATTAATGTAATTACCTTATTATGTAAAAATTTCCAAAAAAGATATTTATGACCTATTTTGACTTATATTATACATTTCTCTGAATAATAAGTTTTAGTAATTTAATATCATTTAGTAAACTATTTTATGTTTTATGTTATGAATTATGTCAATTTTGGATACTATTAATACTTTAATTTTTAAAAAATTCATAAAAACATTATTACATAGAACCAAATTAATTAAATCATCTCTATTATGTACATTTAATCCATAAAACTCTTGTATAGAATCAAATATTTCATATTATTTTTTTAAAAAAATTTATAAATTCTTTTATTTGAATCATTCATTAACGAGGTAATCACTACATCACAATTGTGTCATAAATAAATATATTTATCTATTGTATACAAATTATAAATAAAATAATATGATGTAGTAAATCTTTTTGACATTCTAATGACTATTTATAGGCATATAGATATGTTACATAATCCCATATAAAAATATATTTATTAAAATATATATTTTTAGGTTATAGTTATCTTTACATTAAATTAATTCTTATATTATGTCATTTTAACATCCAATTGAATCCATGGTGTCCTATAATATAACCAAGGATTCCCATGGTCGGAAATATCTCATCCAATTAGACTAGTACATTTGTTAACGTAGATTAATATTATTATAATATTATTTTTTTACCCTTATTTAAAAGATTTACCCTTTATCCATGGTAAATAAAATAATTACTGATGCTAATATTCATAATGTCTAAATATAAATGGTACCTATTTAAAAAAAATATAATATCTTGATTCCCAATATAGAATCCATTTTCACAAATTCAAAACACATATTTTTTAGTGATTAATTTAAAATTAATTCCCATTGTCAAAACCAAATAGCAGGTTTTTAAGATGTAATAACTATCAAAAGATTGACATTTGATTATATCAAATTTATAGTTAATTTAAATACGATAAATAAAATAGTATTAAAATAATATAATATAATAAAATGATACTTTAAAACCAAATAAATTTACAATTTAACTATATAAATAATTTTGACTAAAAATAAATTTTGAATTAAAATACAGTATTTTTCTCTATTCATAAAAATATGAATTTCATCCGAAAAATACGAAAAATTAATCCTGATTAAACTTTAGTGTTTATTTTAATAAATAAGAAAAACAATTTATCAAATTTAAAATATAAAAGTGACAAAAATATATTAAAAATGGTTGCACCATCAAAAGGTGGTAAAACATCATTTTTTGAAAAATACTTCTTTTACCCAAAAAAAATGTTTTTGTTCGCATATCATGTTTTTGAAATTTCTTAATATGTATTCTAATGTTATATAAAATACAATATTTGGTTATTAGTATTAATAATGTCTATTCTATATCCCATTAAATATATATATTTCAATAATATTTCATTGTTTAGTGAATCTTAGTATCACGTAGAATGAAAACTATCGAGGATGGTCGCTCTTGCATGTAGCACAAGTGAAGTTTGTGTTGCATATAGCACAAGCTAATATTGGTGAAGCATACAACACAAGACATCGAATAAATTAAACATAATATATCTAATAAAATCTTGGGATGTCACATTCCACACCCCTTAAAAGTGACTTTCAACCTCAAAATTATCCGGGGTTATAAATGGTTTTCTATAGGAAAGTTTATTTCATAGAAACTAAACTCGTAAAAAAGAATAATAAAACTTAATTTTAAAATGGATATTTAGAAACATAACTGTTATCCAAATAGACTCATCACTGGATTTCCATATAGGAGAACATAGGTGGCAAGTGAAAACCTGGATATGGAAGAGAAATCTAACAATCATGTTCTAATGGATAGTGATAGAGAACAAGGATGGATAATGTTAACTACCAGAAAGATATAAATATAGGATGATTTATCGGATTATCTGATTCATTTGATAAGAAGGTACATGGTTAACATTTTTTTTCAGATACTTTTCCTAATGTTTATGAATTCTTCATGAGAATAAATACCCACCTGATTTTGGTAAATCTCACCATTCATCGTGCCCTTACAAATTTCCAATTCATCTATTAATGAAATGAAGTTGAATTTTTCATTCGTGATGTGTTAGTAGATCATGTGATATAATGATAAGTCATTTCATTTGTCTCATAAAAAAGAATAAAACATGTTATCCAATAAGTATTATTCCACCTATCATGAGATAATACAATAATATAACATTCTTAAACTGGAAATTAACTTATACAATCCATAAATAGAAAATGTTACCATACATTCAAAAAATATAAAACATAGAATGTGGTGATTTGAATCAATATAACATTTATCTCCCATATCTCATAAGGTAGTTGTTCATAGTCACGTTTTAAACATGTGAATTACTTAATCATGTATTCTATTAAATCATGAATTACTCTAAAACCATAGTAAAAACGAATGATTTCAAAAATTATCTCTTTCCACATATTAGTCATGATCTCATTAATATTATCAACTATCTCATTATCTCATTATCCCTTCATTATGTGCATATCATGTGCATTCAAATATATATAAAAGACCATTCATGATTACCTGCATCACTTAATATATACTTTCAAATATGCACGAAGAAACAGTAGTGTAACAATATATACATGTTTATTTATTCCATAGTACTATAAATTATGCAATGATTCCACTATCTTCTTAAACCATTGACCGAACATCATTGTTTTACTCCCCAACACTTCTTTTAGTTAATATATCATTTGTTGTCTCTTCATCATCGTCATCATTAATACTACCCATAAAACCATGCTGATTCTTTTTAATAGATTTTCTTATATGGCATTGATTTTCATAATTCTAGTACATTCCCCAATTTAAACATTTAAACATCGTTGATGTATTAGCAGTACCATTATTATTGTCTATTGATTTAACATAACAATTTACTTTGCAATTACTGGATTTGTGTCCTTATTTTCCACGCCCAAAGAATCTTCCAGTTCATCTAAAACATTCTCCTTAATGTCTCTTACCACATGATGTACATGAGGAAAATTAAACTTTCGTTTCTCTATGATCACCATGATAATCCATATTTATCTTATTAGTTGCTTCAGGAAACTCACCAAAGTTGAGATTGTTGATCAAATTATGAGATTGATGGTTAGTCATAATAATTATTTTTCTCATTCCAACTCCCATTTTATTTGGTTTTCACATGATGAATATCATTCCATTTTCCACCATATTCTCCATTAACAAGAATACTCCTATTTCCATCCATTTTATATATCCCAAAATTAATAGTGTGAGAGGAAAAAGTCATACTAGGAAAACAACATATCACGGTGGAGTACATACAATATCTAACATCTTAGGTTTAATCCTAGGTTAATCATGAACATTACAATAATTCTAGGACATTAATCTATAGTTTTACCTACCCTTAGGGAAAACCATATACATACCTTAAAAATATCTCTAGGGATATCACTAAAAATTTCACATCATAATTTCCAATGGTTTGATAATCCTTCGCTCTGAACCAACTATAATGACCCTAGTTTGACGTACATGGACAATACATTATTCATACAAAATAAATAATACATCATACAAATAGATGACCAAAGACCGTATTAGTTTACTGTATTTGGAAACACAGAACAAAATCTTCAATTCCTGGTGAAATATCTTCAACATCTCCCATAAAGATCATATCCCTTTATTACTACATAAAACCTTTCTTTATGTTCTGGGGAAAATAATACATGGAAAGGGTGAGCAAAAATTCTCAGTAATGGTATAAATGGAGATCATAACACAAACCATAAACATTTGTATATAAAAACATGAACATAATGTTTAAACATGAAAATCATGTGTCATGAAATAAATCATGATAGTATGTAAGGCATGGATCATATATGAACAATATATATTATAGAATAGAATTGGAATGAGTGATGTAATCTTGGAAAACAAATAATCACATAATATGAATTCCATAGTAGCAATTGAATTGATTCCAAGACCATCATAGTGGAAAAATTCCATTACTGAACTGGGTTTACTTGTCTTTCCAACCATGAATTACTGAACCAAATTTACTTCACATTCCAGTCATCTCTAACTCATGAGATATAAATCTTTACCCAGTGCATTAGAAGGCGATATAGGTCCCACCCATCTCATAATGAAACCATTCTTACGTGTTCTAGAAAAACATATAAACATTCACCATAACATTACCCATGAAATCAAATCAGTTTCTCAAACATCATTCCATCATAATTGACATAAAAACAATTGTATTTTATAAATTAAATTAAATCATAAAAACAATCAAATCATATTAATAATAAGGATATAAACATATACCTATGTAATTTGAGATGGAAAATAATTTTGATAAATCACTTGAGCTTCTTTCTTAAAGAAAATGGCATTTCTTCGTCAAAAATGTTTTCTTTTCTCAAAATGTCACTAAATTTTTGAAGAAAATAATTTAGTTTAAAATAAAATTGTAAACTTTTAGAGTATGATTTTTGGAAATAAGGATTTATGAATATTAACAAATTTTTTCATTCCTTATAAGATTAAAAACATTCTCCTCATAGTTTTGCTGGAAATGTCACAATGTACCTCGTATGGTAAAAAAAGATTTCTTTGAAACAATGTATTAAAAGTGAAAATGGAAAAATAAAATTAAAAATACATAGGATAATAGTAAAAATTTTATGATATTATTTTAAGAAAACATGGACCTAGATGATAAATAAATCAGCATTACATAATTATGACTAAACATTCTCAGATAAAACATGATTGGTAATGTTATATGTCACCTTAGTTTTGATATACATCATATGTATCCGAAAATCCTATATAATGATTTAAATAACGTTAATGATTTATTCTATAATCAGAACCATTTTTATGAAAACATTTATGATCATATTTTCATCAGTTTGTTAGTAACATTTCATTGTTACTTGTTATTTGGGTATTAAGAGCATTATGTTCTTTTGTATGTTTTGTCCGATAATTTATTATAAAACGTTTTATGATAAACTAATATCATTTAAATAATGGTATTAGTATTATATATATAATATATATTCATTCAATTAATTAATATAATCATTGTTTAATGACTATGATGTTGAACGAATCACATCGCACTGTGGAGATGGTAGACCATACGTAAGCAAGGTCAATGTTATCATTACCATAATTGATGAATGGTATTGATGTTGATGTTGTATTATATATAATAATTATTATAATGTTATAAAAATAATATATAGTTAATATTTCCACCATTATACGAGTCCATGTAAGGTGGTGGTGAAAACAGAATACAACACGACATGGAGACGGTAAGATGTATGTATGCACGTGCGGTGATTTCATTTTTCGTAAGATGGATGGAATGTGGAATAGGGTTGTTTAATATTTATAATAACATATCAGTATACTAGTGATACCTATGTTTATAATTGGAAATGAAAAAACTAAATAAGGGGAAGTAGAAGAAGAAATAAATTTGAATGAATCGCTAGAAGAGAGTACCTCTTCCTCGACGTGCCGCCATTAAATTTCCTCTAAGGACACTATAGATAGCCTTTTGAGAAGAAAAAAACGTTTATAATATTACTATATAAGTTTAAAGTATAAATGGTCTTGGTTTGGCTGATATTAAAGGCTCAAAATGGTGTGAAGAGAAGTGGGAGGAGGTGCCCTTTTAAAAGAGGGGGAGAGGGACACTTTTGGAATGTCCAAAAATATTAATTTATTATAAACTAAATTTCGATTAAAAATGGTAAAAAACATATTTAATTCTATGATAATATTATTTTGGTTCGAATAACCATCATCAAATAATTTTTTGACGTGTTTTGAATATTTTTTTATACTTGTCTTTTTGGTATAACCCTTATTTTACCATTTTTAATCTTACGGTGATATCATGTTATTTATACATTGTGGATTAATTTAATTAACATATATTATCAAAATTCATAGAAAAATTTATATATTACATATTTGGACTTAAAATAAATGTTTTGAAAAACATTATATTCTTATAAATTTAATATCATTTAATAAACTATTTTATGTTTTATGTGAAGAATTATGTCAATTTTTAATACTATTCTTACATGACTTTTTAAAAAATTCATAAAAAACATATTACTTTGAACCAAAGACAATAAATCAACCCTAATATGTATATTTCATCCATAAAATTATTTTATGGAATAAAAATGTTATAATTAATTTTATTTTAATTTTTATAAATTCATTTATTTGTATCATTCATTAACGAGGTAATCACTACATCATAATTGTTCCTTAAATAAATATAATTGTTTAATTAATAAAATATATAACTAAATTACATTATGTATTAAATTTTTTAGCTTTATAATGACTATTTATATACAAATATATCAGTTCCATATCACTATATTAATATATTTTTAGTAATAGATATATATTTAGCTTATAATTATATTTACCTTAAATTATTTTTTGTAAACTCTCATTTTCAAATCATAGTGTATCCATGGGGTCCCAGAAACGACTCAAGGATGAACATGGATAGAAATAACTCAAATAATAGGATTATGAAATGTTTTAGGGTAGTTTAATATTATTATAATTTTTTATTACCCTTTCTTAAAAGATTTACCATTACTAATGGTAAAAAAATTATTTACTAATGTTACTATTCATAATGTCTTAAAATAAAAGGTACCTATTTAAAAAAATTTAAAATCATGATTCCAATTACGGAATACCTTTTTCCAAATTCAAAACATAGAAGTTGCAATAATTAATTTAAAATTAATTCCCATTGTCAAAACCAAAAAATGGGTTTTTATGAAGTAATAACTATCAAAATACTGACATTAGTTTATGTCCATTATGAAATTGAAATTAAATTCAATAAAAATAATTGGATTAAATGATAAAAATATAGTCTAATTACACATTAAAAAAATCAAAATTACAATCTAATTATATAAATAAATTATATTAAAAATCCCTTTTGAATTAAAATATAGTATTTTTCACTATTCATAAAATCTAAATTTCCGCAGAAAATTACCAAAGATTCTTCCAAATTAATTTCTTATGTTATGCTTCTAAAGAAGAAATTTCTTTTTTAAAATTGTACATATAAATGTTTCAAAAAATAGATTTAAAATATGTGCACCAACTAAAGGGTGTAAAAATTATTTCATGAAAATACATATTTTTTTCTCAAAAATATAATTTTGTTCTCATATAATTATCTAGAAAATGTGTAAGATGATTTATAATGTTTTATAAAATTAAAAATTTGGTTAATACAATTCATAAAATCAACTTTGTATCCAATTAAATAATAATATTTTAAAAATGTATTGGTGTTTTGTGAAACTCGATATTACATACAACGCAAGCTATAGAGGAAGGCCACTCTTTCATGTAACACAAGCCAAGTCTGTGTTGTGTGTAGTGAAAGATACTATGGGTGTATAATATAACACAATTAATCAAGGAAATTAATAAGAATATTTCTTATAAAATATTAGTGTGTTACATAACATATCTCTCATATAGACATTAAGGATAAATATAGAAGAACTATCTTAATATACCACTACTATGATACTAGAAGCACATAAAATTTTCAATGTATGTTATCTATTTTTATATTTTTTGGATTTTTTTGTAATATCAGAAGTATTATATGTATTAATTTTTAAATAACTCTGATAATAAGGAATATGAACTTCACCAATAGAAAAGATCTAAATAATATGAAGAATTTTATTTTTTATGCACTTCATCCAATCTTTTGAAGGGAATTAGTTCTCCATGAGTTCTCATAATATGAGGATATATAATCACGTATGAACACGGAAGAGAAAGAATTCTATATTTATCATGGAAATATAGGGATGAAAAAAACCAGGGAACATATGTAAAAAATACAGAAAAATGGAACCAAGGAAATAAGTTTTTTCCCACAAGTAATTATTTTATAAATAATAACCATAGTAATTTGTTAAAAGTAATGGTAGTTTTCTAAAAGTGTATAGAGAACAGAAACAATTATTTTTGTTGAAAAAATAATAAAAAGGATTAAATTAAATAAATATTATATTGAAGGGATATAGGACACTATGAAAATCAATTTCACATTTATTAAAGGAATATACCTAAAGAGAGGTTAAGGGATCACATTTTTGATTTTTCTAATAGCATGGATGAAGATGAATTATTAATGTACATATATTTAGATTCATGAATTATGTGATTTGAGTACTATATCAATGAGGAACTATGAATTATGAAATATATAAGGAATTTATTGCATTATTTAATCATCAAGGATTTAGATGTGTTTTCCGGTCGGAACTAATATCCAATAACAGTGATTCAGTAGTGAGTTGATAATTTTTTAAAACACATTGTTGATGGAAAGATAACTATTAATATATTTCTGATACTAAGATATGACATTGCAATTAATAGATTCTTGATATGGATAAATTAAATTGTTTATTATAGACTACATTGGAACTGATTAATTATTTCATAAAAACATGCCTTACTCCATAATTGATTGAGTTTACATTACATTTGTATTTAATAAATATATAAAAATGTGTTTTACAAAGTTAATAAGGAATAATACCTATTTCCAATAAGGATATATGGTAATTAAATTTATTACAATATATCAAGAGAATACATGATGAAGGTATTCACAGGTTTGAATGCGATAATTTAAGGATCCTCCATGTTTATTAAAGGATAATTATGAATTCTATGACCTTCTATATAATGTTTTCAATCACAAGATTTTGGAAATGATAACCATTTTGAGAAAATTTTTACACTGAACATTTGATTTGGTTTTTTATATTGATAAACTACTTCACATTAATAATTATATTTTTCTAAGAGATTAAGTAGAAATAGTTGAAGGAAAAATTATAGGAAAAGATTTTGTTTATAGAGATATATATTTTCTTATATTCATAGAGAGTGAAATAATTTATCATCTCTAAGAAAAGGGTCTTGAAACCGAAATTTAGTCCAATTATCATCCTTTTTTATGATATAAATGACCTTTTTCACAATTCTAGTTTATATATTTATTGTCATCAACAAAAATTTTAACATGTTCACTATCACCATCCATATGAACTTTACAGTTCTATTTCTATTCCATATCCATGAATTCACTAATATTCTTCTATTCAAATGAATATTTTTTTTATGAAATTCAAATTTTTTTCATTCAGTATTGTCAAAAAGATGCATTATTAATCATATTTATGATGTGAATTTTTCCAGTAATAGTATTTTAAAAAATCGAACCCTAGATTATCAATACCATGTTTAAATTATAATGATGAAATTTAATAATGGGTATGAAAAAGAAACCCCCAAATAGTTTACAATATTTTAATTTTACAATTATTTTAATTTAGATATTTTAATTAATTATACTCAATGTTGATCTTACTCAACACAAAACACTGAGTTAGTTTTGTAACAGGAAAAATTGAGTTTTAACACCTTTTAATGGTACACCGATTTTAGAAATAAATTTTGAATATTTTTAAGAAAATTAAAAAATTTCCCCAATTTTGAATTTGAAATTTCAATATTAGATTGATGTGATATTTTTTTATTTTTCTAAGGAGATTCATTTTTTGATGAATGCTTGAAAATAAATCTTTTTTTTTGAAAAAATCATATTCATATAAATTATTATTACACTAAAATTATATATAATTTTTTAAAAAATAAATATATATCAATTATATATCTATTAATCCAATTTTGTCTATTGGAATAATTTTTATAATTTATTTCAATAGAAATACTTAACGATTTATTGATCACTTTCACTTTAAATGGCCACTTTCTCCACTTTTACAGAATTATCATTAAACGTAATTTTTCCACTTATGTAAATTGATATTAGAAAAATAGACATACATAGTTGTAATTAGCATGATATTTATAGTCTAGAAATAACAACATGTTTTCAATTAAGAAATTAGTGAAAGTAATTAAAATAAATTATAGTGATTATGGTAAAATTAATAATAGCATGGAAATAAAACAAATAAATAAGGGAAAAAATGAACTAGACACTTGTCCAAAATACCTAGGATAAAAATAGTTAGATCTTATCCCCTATTGGATCTAATTATATGAGTTATTAGGTGAAATGACCTGAAATTTTGACTAATATGTTGTTTCCACCAAATGTATGTTTTAATAAGTCAAAATCCATAAAAATTGTAAATGAAGTGTGACTATAGGGTTTTTACCATTATATGACAACTGGTTAATATGACCATTGGAAAAAAAATAATTTTTTATCTTTATAATTAGTTTTTATTAATAGAAATGATAATTTATAATTAATGCAGAATGAATAGTTGATGGCCTAATCTAGCAGACTTGGGATGTACGAAGACCCTTTGTCAGAGCATGGGAATGATGTAGCATCACTTGAAATCCCCCTAAAACACACCCAATCTGAGCTTCAACATGTTAATATTGAACGAAATAAAATATGGTAGAAGTCATAGTTTGTATAGATTACCACTCAAGCAATGTTATCCATGCCACTCCAAGAGTTCATCACAATCGTACACCTTACCATTAGGTCGTATATGGGTGTTTTAATGGGTTATGTTTCACCGCCTTAGATACAAAAAATTAAATCACTCTTTTTTTTAAAAAAAAATCATCATTTTCACTTTTAATAATTTTTTGAATTAAAAAAAGTGATGAAATTAGATAAATTGATTTTTTAGGTAAAATTATACTTTTCATAAAGATATAAATTGGAATAGTAATGTAATTATTTAATAATAATGTTTATCATAGTTAAATAGAGATATAAAAACACTTCAATTTAATTAAAATTGTTAGAATAGTTTTATTTTTTTCAAGTGTCGAAAAGTTTACTATGCACGTCACTATGAATTATCTATCCTCTAATATTTTTAATAATCACGAATCATTATAGTTAAAAAATTAAATTTATCATATATAAAGAATTATTATGAAAAAAGGAATTTTTTTTATTATTTCTATATTATTTTACAGTGAAATTATGATATTTTAATAAAATTCTATGTTTTTTGACGAATTGTAAAACTACAGTTTTTAGTTTTCAGTATGATTAATGACATTATAATTAATTCATAATAATATAATTAGTACGATAATATTCTGGTAGATTACTATGTGTGAAATTATGATTTTAGGTGTTACAAGTGGAAAGTATGATTTGAAAATACCATAGTCAAGCCCATGGTTTTGCAAATTCCACTAATAAGGTATCCTTTGATATTAATAAAAAAAATCATTTATTTTGCTTTAATTTCCCACCAATTCATTCCTCTATATTCATTAAAAATTCATCCTACATGATTTTATTCTATTTATACCTCCCATGAAGTCCTCCCATGGTGCCCTCAATCCCTCAATGTCTCGATCATACAGTTTTAGAAGTTTCTTTTCTAGGTAACGGAATTCCCAACTTCCCTTTTCCATTCATGTACTCTTTTATGTGGTATGTTTTATAAATTTCCACACCATGTTCTTATTATCCTTTTATTATGTCCCTATAAATTATTTTTAGTATTTTATGAATGGGTGACCCCTATCCCCTCTCATTTTGAGGTTTTATTAAACTATGTTTCATACCAGTTATGCGGTATAACTGTTTTCTAAAAATATCACTCATTGTTCATCAAGAAATTCATTTATTTTTTTTATGAAAATACCCAAAACACATTCATTTATAGAGTTATTCATAAATACATAAAAATGGATTATTTGATTCTTTAATTTACATACATAAAACCCTCATTCACTATTCATGTGTTATAAATGATAAAATGACCATGTTTTTAAGCACTTTTTAAAATGATATGATTTAGATATGAAGCCCATTTTTTCACATAGGGTAATTTATGAAATTTTTTTATTATGATCTATGTGGCTCCCATTAATATAAATATATATTAAGGGTGAACCTTGATAGCACTCTAATGCATTGGATACTGAAATTAATCTCTAGAGAAAATATGTTTTACGATAACATTAGGAATAACCTTTTTAATTTTTATGAAACATTGGGGCTATAACTTTGTGAAATGATTATGAATTTATAAATTAAATTTTGTAGAAACATTTTCATTTTTTGGTTCAAGATATTATTATGATATGCTTATTTATCATTCCTTTATGATATTCCTTGTTTATTATTGATATTGTATAAGTTAACATGTAAACTGTTTCACTTGTTTTCCATTACTAGGATTCTAATCACCCATTCCTTTAATACATGTCCATAGGTTATGAAATGAAATAAGTTTACTTATGATTATCATTGAGGAAGAAATTCATTTGGAATGAAATAATGTTTTCTGTTTTCATGTATTATGTATCTTATTACTAAGACACTAAACATTATAATATACTCTATAAAATGTCATGTAATGTTATGTAATAAAAAGGATATATTCAATAGTCGGTATTAGATGATTGTTTAGTAATTTTTGGAAATTATGATATAAAAACATTAGGAATAACTCTATATAAATGTTAATGTATAAGAAAACATCTTTCCTTCTTTTGTGAAATATTAAGTATGTGGTTTCCAAACAAATAAATCATTGTATGTATACGAAAGAGTGGATGTGGCTTAAGACCGGATATATCTAGGTATAAAACCTGAAAACACTAATTTGATCTAGACTCCAATGGGAACTTGTGTGTGATAATGGTCCATGATGCAATTCTGGTTTGACAAAATCGAGGGATATGTTTGGTTGATCACAAGATTTTTATGAACCATTACGACTTATTTATAGAAAATGTAATTTTTTATAATGAATAACATGAATAAACATTATGTTTTAAAACATAAAAATACATTAGAGTTTTGGGACTATTAAATGAATCATGTTTCTCACCAACACTTTCTTCTTTTAGAGAGTTGAGGGAAAAAGGAGGAATCGTGAAAATGGTGATCATAATAGAAATGTGATGACAGACCTCCGATGAAAGCATGAATGGATTCTATCATGAGAATGATGAATCAAATGACTCAAGTTATGGTCAATAACTCTAATCATGATAGGAGACCACTTTCAATAAAAAGGGAACCATATTAGTTGAGTCCTTTGTGTGTAAATGACCACAAATTCATAGTGGATATATCAACCCATGGATTACAGAACTGTGGATAAGATGTGTAGAACAGATCTATTATGTACATTGTAGTTCTGAAAAATAAGAATTCACCTTGAATGTTTACCACTTAAAGGGAGAAGTTGATCACTATTTGGAGCTGATTAAAAACACATGGTCAAGAGGTGATATTGAATGAATGGAGTGGGATGAGTTTATAGGGATAATCGTCAATAAGTATTTCCCTTGTTCGATGAGAAAAAGAAATATAGAAGGAATTTCCTAGGCTAAATTAGAGGGAGAATGAGTCTATAGGAAGCTATGGGACGAACCTCACAAGCCTTTTAAATTACACCTCTTGCATTATCATGGATCATAATGGTAAGTTAGATATATTCCATGGTAGAATAAGACCTAATCGACAAAGGAATATATCCAATTGAGACTATGAAAGATATGAGGAGATTATATGATGTTTTATGGAAGTATAACTAGAGTTCGATGAGATGAAATGGTCCCATAAATCCATTGAAAATAATAGATCAATGGAGCCAATATTAGATAGGATATTTGATCAGGGATGATATGGAATGAAAGTGAAACTACCCACGTGTAATAAATGATGTGAGAAGCATTCATGGAACTGTCTTCTCAAGAGTGGGAACTATTACAATTGTTGATCATATGGGTAAATCGCATGGAATTGGTGTATTGATAGGTAGCCTAAACATCCCAAAACTAATTACAAAGGGAATATGGTGTAGAACATACCCTAAGTCCAATTCTTCATGTTTGGACATCTTTTCCACTTTCCTAATCATTGTTCAAATTTGAGGGTAGTGGAGGGGAATCACCACCATACTCATAATTGGTAAAGGGAGAATGGTCGTGATTTTACTATAATGACTTCTCATATAGATGCTCAATATGATGTGGTGGAAGGTACATTTTTTTCTCTCAAATATAGGAAGTACATTGTTTTATTCTGATTCTATGAATTCCATTATTTCCAACAAGTTTTCAGATAATATACAATCAATTATTATACAACTAAATGTAGAGTTATTAGTCTAGAATCTTGGATGGATTAACCTAGAATCAATAGTGTTTAGAAACTGTAGTATTTACTTTAGCTAACACAATCTTATCACAAAAAAATTATTCATTCCCATGATGAAATTTGACATTATACATGGGATTTATTTCCTATAAAAGTATAATGCTATGATCAAGTGTATAATTAAGGAAATCTATGTAGTCTTTAATGGACAACCTATAGTTATCTTCCAAGGAGATATATCTCTACATGATATTTGTATAAAAAGAACCCCCTATAGCCATATTTGTAGAGTTGATAGGTGAAGAGGAAGAATTAAATGAGATTATAAGGATAGATAATGTCCCCATAATTTTGGAATACATCGATGTATTTCCTGAAGAGTTACCTGGAAGTCCCCCAGAAAGAGAGGTAGATTTATCCATTAAACTCATTCATGGTTCAGTGCCAATTTCAAAAACCTCGTACAGAATGGAGAATATAGATATGGAGGAATTAAATAATAAACTCGAAGACCTTTTGGAGATTCAGTTTATTCAGAATAGTGTGCTCCTTGGGGAGAACATGTTCTCATTGTGACGAAGAAGGATGGATCAATGCAGTTATGAATTGATTATAGATAACTGAATGAGATCATAGTAAAGAAAAAATACAGTCTTCCAAGAATTGATGATTTGTATGACCAACATAGTGGGGATTAGTTCTTATCCTTGATTTATCTTCAATCAAGTTATCATCAATAGGGGCTTAAGAAGGAACACATTCCAAAAACGGCCTTCTAATCAAGATATAGGAATTAAGAGTTTTTTCTTATGCCCTTTATATTGACTAATGAACCTATTTTTATGTAGATGAGGAATAGAGTCTTTAAATACTACCATGATAATTTTTGGATGTTTTTATTGATCATATTATTATATTTTAAAAATTACAGGAGTAAAATGAATATCAATTAAGGGTAATTTTGCAAACTCCAAGGAAGGACATGTTATTTGGATTGTTTATAAAATGTGATTTTTTTGTAGCATGTTGCTTTCTTGGGGTACATTGTAACTAGAGATTGAATATTAGTTGACCCTAAAAAGGCAATGGTTATAGAGGAGTTGACTCATCCTACAATAGAAACTGTGATTCTTTTTTTCCTTGGTTTATCAGGCTATTATAGAATGTTTCAGAAAATATTTTAATGGAATTCTAATCTATTGAACTAGGTAACTCGAAAAGGGGTCAAGTTCATCTGATCAAAGTAGTTTGAAAAAAGTTTTCAAGAGCTGAATAAGAGATTGTTCATTGAAACTGTTTTAAATATACCCTCAATCAGATAAGGATTCATTTTTTTAGAAATTCATATATGAATGTACATGGGTGATTCCTCATGAAAAAATGGAGAGGTGTTTTTTATGCATCTTGACATTTGATGCCTCATGGGAAGAATTATCCTTTACATGATCTTGATCTTGCTATAGTTTTTCTACTCAGATGTTTTGAAGGAATAATTTTTTTGGGTATAAATTTCATATATACAATGACCAAAAAAATTTATGTATATTTCACAAAGAAGAAATTTAACATGAGATAGAGGAGATGGTTGGAACTTCCTAAGGACTATGATTTTTCAATTCATTATCATTCCGGATGAGTAAACAATGTATCATAGACGGACCAAATTGTTCTTGCTATGATGTGGATTCAAAGAGATTCATTGATCAAAGAACTAGTTAAAATGGACATGGGAATCATAATGGAAGGGACATCATCAACCCTATCCCAAATGATTTCTCAACCTTAATTACTATAGTAGATAAATAATTCTCAACAAGAATATCTTATTTATATAATATGTTTTAGGCTATGAAGGACAAGATGTTTATTGAGTTCAATATTGATCATGAATGTGTACTGAATGTTCATACTAGACAATGTGTTCCATCTATTACAGAAATAATGAAGGAGGTGATTGACGATTCTCATATCTCTACATTATCCATAAATCATAGAAGGAATAAAATGTATAGGGACCATCAGGATCATTATTTGTGGGATAACATGAAAATGGAGATTTTCGACTACACTACAAGGTTCCAGGTGTGTCAATAAGTGAGGGAAGAGTGACAACTCTCTAATGGTGTATTAAAACCACTACTCATACCAACATGGAAGTGGGACAATATTACTATGGACATTGTCCCTGGTATCCCAATAACATCCAAAGGAAACAATTCGATATGGATTATAGTCTAAAATCTCCCCAAGACTGAACATTTTATCTTTATTAGAAAAGATTTTTCTCTTTATCAACTTGATTGGATTTATGAGAACAAAGTGAGAATGCTGGATGGAGTTCCACTTTATATCATATCATATCATGACCCTAGGCTCACATCAAAATTCTAGAGAAGTCTTCAACATGATCTATGAACCAAAATGAATTTTACTAAGGCCTATCAGACTCAAACTGGTGAACAATCTGAAAGGACTGTTCGGATACATGTGGAAATACAGAGAACATGCTTAATGGAAATTAATATTAGGTGAGATCCACACCCCCCATTAGTTGAGTTATCTTAAAACAATGACTTTCACTATAGAATTCAAATGGAACACTATGAAACTCTATATGTGATGCTATGTATAACACATACTTATTGGGATGAATCTATAGGGAGAAAGCTTCTTGGGCCTCATCTCGTACAATAGATGACCTAAAAGGTTCATGCCATCCAACAACACATTAAAGCTGCTTAAAGTCAATAGAAGATCAATGAAAAAAACTGTCAAAGGAATTAGGAGATTGATGTTGGTGATAAGTTCTTCCATTGAATTTCTCCATGGAAGAGAGTCAAGAGGTTTAGGTAGAAAGGGAAGCTCGGCCCTAGGTACATTGGACCCTATGAAATCCTTGATCACATAGGCGTAGTGGCCTATCATCTTACACATCCTCCAAATATAGCTGATGTTCATTATGTATTCCATGTTCCCATCCTAAGGAAGTACAAACCTGACCCTTCACAAGTACTGAATCCATAGGTTGTACAATTAGAACATGACCAATATAATGAGGAGCAGATGGTGGAGATCATGTATCATAGAGACATGGTTGTATAAAACAAGACTATCCACCTTGTTAAAGTGTTGTGGAGGAATCAAAAATATGAAGAAGCTGCATGGGAACTAGATGATACTATGAGTCAGAATTACCCATGTCACGACCCGTCCTCGGGGCCCGTGTCGTGACTACCCCAAGCCCGCCTTCCATAGGCCATGGGCTAGCGACTAGCACCAAGGCGTAATTCCTGGTAGAAAGGGAAGGCATTACCTTTGTAAAGTAAACAAACACCACAGAGCAAGCAAGCAGAAGTAAACACTAAGTAAAAACTGGGTACAACAGTAAGTGCAGAATAGTAAGTGGGCCAGAATACAATCCCAAACTGAACGTAAAGTACAACTGAAAAAGGGAAGTACAACAACTGAAAAGTAAAGCCGCAACGTCGAGCCGTCCACTGGAAGTCCCACTTGAAGGGTGGGTACAGATAGCCTCCACAGCTCCTCGGGTCCAGCCGTCCGCTCCATGTATGTCCCGCCCAGTGGTCCACCTCCGGGTACCGAACATCTTCTCGTGCCTCAACCATGATCAGTGTTATCCGTCGCCTGCAACCAACAAAACTTAGTGCGGGCATAGCTTGTGCAGGGGTGAGTATAAGCTACTCAGTAGGGATCCTGAGACCCCCGATGGTCTCCCAGAATCCACAAAGGATAATCCACAATGGAAGGATACAATCACGAAGTAACATCCGACACTACTTAGGTATATGCCCATACATATGCCTAAGCCATCAATCCTTGTTCGCTCCAACGTCCGAGCCCATGTTCAATCACATCCACACAGGATAGCACAACACAATCCACATAAGAAAGAAAGTCATGATTCAGCTCACACAAGTATACTTCTTCGTATGACGATAGAGATGATAAGAGATTGCCACTAATTAACCTAAGCCATCAGACCGACACAAGATCGATAGGTAACTGACCCCCGTAATACCCACACAGGATCTGACCCACACCAGATCGATAGGTAACTAACCCCCGCAAAGACCCACACAGGATCAGACCCACATAGGATCTATAGGCGTTGGCCCACACAGGACCGCTGAGCATTGACCCAAACAGGATCGGTAGCACTGATCCACGTAGGATCGCTGAGTGCTGTAGTCGTCGTCGTCGAATCCACTGAGGGTTTCTGTACAGTCGTCGTCGTCGTCGCATTTGCAGCCAGCTCTAGGGTTTCCGCACATAGAAAACTCGTTTGGGAGGGTCCCCTCCACGAGCCGAGGGGCTGATACATCAACTGACACATATTCCTGAGTTGATGTATCCAAAAGTTTTGTATCATCAACAGGAACTCAACGTCACAGACGGCGCGTCAATCGGACGCCCGGTCTGAGAGTTATTGGCTTTTTCGTCTGAGGGGCCCGGTTGGTTTTTAAGTCAAAACCAACCCTACCATACTCCAACTACATCCAAACCTCGAGCGGAGTAAGCCAAAAGGTATGTCTCACTAATCAGATTCCAACAAGGTCGACGACACGTCAATCGGACGTCCGGAGCTCAAGTTATGAGTGTTTCCGCTCCGAGGGCCCCGTTGGTTTAGTGTACGAACCAACCCGGATGAACCCAAAGTACTCCGAATCCTTGAGTTTAATATACCAAAACGACTATCCCGATCCAAGGATCTCTACGTAACTAACGGTGCATCGATCAGAGGTCCGTAGCCCATGTTATAGGAAAATGACCGAAAAAGGTTCGGTATTAGGGGGTTCGGGCCCGGTCCGACCCGGCCCGATAACCCCAGGGTCGGCCCGAACCGGGGCGACCTAAACCGAGTCTGGGTCCGGCCCGCATGGGCGCGGCCCGACCCTGCTGGTGCGGCCCGGCCCTGCCTGGGCGCGGCCCTGCCTGGGCGGTGAAGGGGGGGGGTGACAATGCCCCCCGCATTGAGAACCTGCGACCCCCATGTGGGGGGCCGCACCTGCTGGCCGAACGGGGGTTACGAACCCCCGATTTTCCCCTGACCGGAAGCCCCGCTCTGGCCGGCCACCTGCGGCCACCACAGGATCGGCAAGGGTCGGTCCCTCTATTCCGACGCCGGCGGCCCGAAACTGGCTGCCGGTCCCCCAGCTCCGCCGCGGCCTAGAACCATCTGCGGCCTTGTTCCGTCCGGCGTGGCGGGATGGCACCGCGCCCCTCCGCCGCGTCCCCGCTCCGACCGTGGTGCTTTCGTGGTACTCCGGCCCGGCGTGACTGCGCCGCGCCTTTGGTTCGTCTTCAACAGCGCGACACAACGGCGTTGCGTTTCTCCCCCTTTATATCATAATTTCTGCGTGGTGCATCGACACCGTGTTGCCTTGCTCATCCCGCAACAATATCAAACAACTAAAAGGGAAATGTTGGTCGGCCATGTTCGTGCGGTCCGACCCCCTCCCGTTATTGTGGTAACAGGAGGCTCCAATAGAAAATAAGAAAGGAAACAGAATAATTCACGAACAACAATTAAAATAAATCCCTACCTCGTCGAATTCGATAAGCAAGGATTCGTCGCGGAAATATCTGTCATGGAAGAAGGCGTCGTGGAGGGAGGATCGTCACATTGCAGAGAAGCGTCGCAGAAGAAGCGTTGCAGAGGAAGCGTCGCGGAACACAGCGTCGCGTAGTCGATCTCCGAGGATTTGGCGTTCTTCATTGGAGATCGGTGTGTTCTTCGAGTTCTTCGCATTCTTCGTAGAAGAAGAAGGCTTTTCTCCCAAATCCTCTCCATGAAACAAGTTCTCACCCAAATAAAATAAGTTTTGTCTTATTTTATTAACACTCAAACCAACACTTTGAAATTCAAAAAGAAAAGAAACAAACAATTAATTGAGGAGTTTAAAACCCTCCAATTATTGAGGCATTTAATATCCAGATTAAACTCAAGAGTTTACTTCATTAAAAAGTGGGGTGCGGGTGCGTTACTTAAGAAGAAAAGTAACGGTTGTGCTCGTGTGGGACCCACCTCACAAATATCCTACCAAGTGGGTAGGATATTGTGGGTCCCACATCATCCACTTAACTTATGTTAAGAAAAATAAAATAAAAACCGGTTGCACCAATTTTATTTTATTTCTTCACTTAACCCCAAAAATTAAAAACCACACCAGATCAAACGCAACTCCGGAAAATGTGTTTATAAGCAATTTTCAGCGTTGTGATTCCATCGGTGCCCTCGAAATTCAATTCCGAGCACCGGTTCAAAAGTTAGAAAAACCCACTCGTTCATTCACTGAACGTACCCGAGCTAAATTTCAGAAAATGATTCCGGACACATCGGGCCTCAGAATCAGGTGCCGTCAGAAAATGCGTTCTTGTAAAAATCCCAAGAAAATTATGAAAAACATTTCCTTCAATTTTTCAGTTCTATACATCACTCCCACCTCAGAACATTACGTCCCCGTAAAAATACATCAAAAACTAGGGAAACAGATGTGGGTACTGAGAACGCATATGAGCCTCCCGCTCCCAACTTCTCTCCTAGAGGTTCTCGTGCTGCAATCTGATACACACTAGAGAAATCGACCGTCCACGTAGGACCCGCTCATGTCGATCCTCGATCACCACTGGGACCTCCGCAAAAGTCACCCCATCATCAATGTCTAGATCCCCATGGTCAATGATATGTGTCGAGTCGTGCCTGTATCTCCTCAGATGAGATACGTGGAAGATGTCGTGCTCCCGGTGCAACTGAGGAGGTAGAGCCAGGCAATAATCCACCTCACGAATCCTGCTGAGGACCTAGAATGGTCCGATGAAGAATGGAGACAAATTTCCGCCTCGGTCAAATATCTGTAATCCACGTCGAGGTGAGACCCGCAATAAGACGTCGTCTCCATCCTCGAACTCAAGTGGCCTCCGCCTCCTATCAGCATAAGACTTCTGCCGGCTCTGAGCTGTCCTTATCCACTCCTGGATGACCTGGACCTTCTCTGTCATGGCTAGGATCATCTCTGGTCCCACAAGTGGCGACTCCCAAGGGTCTTTCCAGCACAGCGGTGATCTGCAAGGTCGGCCTTATAACGCCTCGTATGGTGCCATCCCGATGGTGGAGTGGTAGCTGTTGTTGTTTGCAAACTCCACCAAGGGTAGGCGGTACTCCCAGCTGCAACCAAAGTCGAGGACACATGAGCGGAGCATGTCCTCAAGAGTCTGTATGGTCCTCTCCGTCTGACCATCTGTCTGAGGGTGAAAGGTGGTGCTCAGACGTAGCTGCGTCCCGAATGGCTCCTACAACCCCTTCCAATGCCGGGAAGTAAAGCGAGCATCTCGATCAGATATGATAGACGATGGCACACCATGAAGCCATACAATCTCTTAAACGTAGAGACGTCCCAAGATCTCAACTGAGCCCTGCTCTCTGATTGGTAAAAATTGAGCTGACTTGGTGAGTCGATCGACAATTACCCGAATGGAGTCATGACCTCTGGAAGTGCATGGAAGTCCAGTCACGAAGTCCATAGATATGATGTCCCACTTACACTCCGGGTCCTCCAAGGGTTGTACCAAGCCTGCTGGTACCTGGTGCTCTGCCTTCACCTGCTGGCAGTTGAGGCATCGAGAAACGAACTCTAACACAGCCTTCTTCATGCACGGCTACCAGTGCTATCATCTGAGATCCTGCTATATATTCTCCACTCCAGGATGTACCACCAAATGGGAAGTGTGAAACTCTCTAATCACCTCCTCTCATAAAGCAAATGGTACCAAGGTACGTCCTCTAAAAAGGACGCCGTGCTCTCCTCCAATGGAGAAACCATCAGGTGCCGGTCCTGAGGATATCTGTGCACGCCACATATCAAAGTCAGCGTCCCCACGTTGTGCCTCTCTGACCCGCTGTAGCAGTGGAGGAGTGATTGTGAGTGACTGAAGAAAGGCTGCTCAATCTCTATCCATGAAGGATATCTGCACAGCGGCTAGCTGCTCTGTCACCTCCCCAAGTAGCTGAATGCCCGTCATCCTCCTGAGAGCATCGGCTACTACGTTCCCATTCCCAGGAGTATAGACTATCTCAAAGTCATAGTCCTATAGGAACTCGATCCATCACCGTTGTCTCAGGTTTAGGTCCTTTTGAGAGAAGATGTACCTGAGACTCTGATGGTCAAAATAGACTATAAAGCACTCGCCCATCAGATAGTGTCTCCACATCTTCAGAGCGAATACCACTACTGGTAACTCCAGGTCATGGGTAGCGCAGTTCTGCTCATTCTGCCTCAACTGACATGATCCATAGGCGATCACAGCCCACTCATGCATCAGGACACATCTGATTCCAGTCCCTGATGCATCTAAGTAAACTACGTACCCAACTTCCTCCTCTGGTCGCCTCAAGATAGGGGAACTGGTCAATCTCTGTCTCAGCACCTGGAAGCTCTGCTGTCATCTGTCTGACCACACAAAGGGTTTCCCCTTCTTAATCAAAGCTGAGAGTAGTGCCGCCACCTTGGAGAAGTATTTCACAAATCTCCGGTAGTATCCATCTAGTCCCAAGAAACTCCGCACCTCCGTCACGCTCCTGGGTGGCTCCCAAGCTAGCACTACATCGATTTTCGCAGAATCCACCGCACCTCCAGCCTCAGAGACGACATGTCCCAAGAATTCAACCTCATTTATCCATAACTGAGACTTCAAGAGCTTTCCATAAAGCTGGTGCTCTCGGAGTGTGTCAAGTACAACCCGCAAGTGGTAGGCGTGCTCCTCCCCTGTGGTCGAGCATATCAAAATGTCATCGATGAAGACCATGACAAATAAATCGAGGTATGGATGAAAAATCATGTTCATGAGGCCCATGAAAACATCTGGAGCATTTTTTATACCGAATGGAATAACCCAGAACTCATAGTTTCCATACCAACATCTGAAGGTCGTCTTCTATACGTCATCGTCCCTAACTCTGAGCTGATGATAGCCTGACCTGAGGTCTATCTTTGAGAACCACCATGCTCTCTTGAGTGGATTGAAGTGGTCATCAATCCTCGGTAGCGGATACTTGTTCCTCACTGTCACGTGGTTCAGGAGACGATAGTCGACAAAAAGTTGCAAGCTCCCGTCCGCCTTCTTTGAGAACAAAATTGGGGAAGCCCAGGGTGAAACACTCTTTCGGATGAATCCATTGCCCTGCAAGTCCTCCAACAGTACCCGTAGCCTTATAAGCTCGGTGGGAGCCATCCGATATGCTGGGGTGGATATTGGGGCTGTCACGGGGTACAGATCAATATAAAAGTCGACCTCTCTATGAGGAGGTAGTCCGATAATGTCGTCAGGGAAAACGCCCGCATACTGATCCACCACTGCAAGAAAACTAGGACTTCGCATGACAACTAATCCTAGGATGGGGCTAGCCTGCTGATAACTGATGGGCTATCCTCTCCTCTACGAGAGTCCATTGTGTGCTGTGAAGGCTCCCTTCTCACTGGTGAAGGTGAACATGCTCCTGTCGGTGCGTACACATCGCACCTTGCACCTAATACAGTCAATCTGAGCATGGACTGTAGATACCCAATCCATGCACAAGATGACGTCATAAGGCCTCGACGTCAATACAAGAAGATCTATCCAAAGCTATCACCTCCTAATGTCAGCTCACACTGCCGACACTTGTGCGTAATCATCGAGTCTGCTCCTGTAGGAGTCTCTAGCCGTGTGGATCGAGCCAACGGCACTGTCGGAATCTCCGAGCTCCAAACAAGGGTAGTGGAAATGAAATAATTACTCACTCTTATGTATATAAGAACTGCAGCAAGGCTAGAATAGACATAGATAGTACCTAGAATCATCTCGGGCGTGCCGTGGTCGTAGGCCTCCACTGCCTGGAGTTGTGCCTGTCTCTGCCCGCCAGCTCCCTGTAGTCGGGGAGGACCTCCTCGTGGTTGTGGTGGTAGAGCCTCAAAGCATCGCCCACCACCTGCTACTTGGCTAGCTCCTCTACCTCGTCCACCTGCTCCCTGCGGACCGCCACAGTCGAACCTCTACCTCTGGCTATGTGGCCCCTCAACTATCTGCTGCTCCACCACAAGGCAGGTTGGGCAGTCACGAGCCATGTGGCCCTGCCCGCCGCATGCGTAGCACTGTCTCCCTCTCGAAAGACTGGCTCCACGCTGTGTGCCCCACACTGCTGAGCTAGTGTCCTAAGGTCGTCTGCCTGAGGGTCTTGTCTGCCTGGACCAATCAGTCATCCGTCGACTGGCTGCTGCAGAAGAATCTGCTACGTGCCACCCTGTGGTAGGTCTCGCCACTAATGAAGGCTCAATAAGGAATCTCTCGATCAAATGTGTTCGCTCCAATACCCTTTCCTGAGTCGGAATGCTGAGGGAGATCAGTGATTCCCTAATCTGATGCCTCAATCCCTGCTCAAAGGTCCGGGCCCTGAAGAATGAGTCTCGTACCATGTCTGTCAAGTAGCGCGAGAGATCGGTAAATCTCTCCGAGTACTGGGTGACCGTCAAGCTGCCCTGCCGCAGCTGTAGAAGCTCCTGAATGTGCACCGCATGGAGGGTGGCTGGGACAAACTCCGAGCGGAAGAGGCTCTCAAAGTCCGTCGAGAGGAGACATGCCTCATCGTGCACCTGGAGCATCAAGCTCCACCATCTGCCTGCTGCCGGGTGCAGTAGGCCCGTTGCGAGGATCACCATGAGGTCTGTTGGTGTCCTCACTAACCTGAAAACTCGTAAAACAGTCTCCAGCCAATCCTCGACTGCCTGAGGGTCCATCTCCCCACGGAACCTGGGCGTTCGCTGGTGCTGAAACTCATGCAGTGCACTAAGGTGACGTGCATCGTCAGCGGATGGGGCGGGTAGCTTCGGTGGCTCGGCGGGTAGAGGTATCGCTGGTGCATCTGCTGTCAAAGGGCCATGTACCGAGGCCTCATCACTCGGTGGGTTGTCGTCACACACAACTCTCGGAACCCTAGCTGGCTGCCATCGTGGGGCCATCCTTAAAGGAGACAGGTGCGCCACGTTTAGAACATTGTACCCGGTGAGCTGACACAATGTAATCACAAAGAAAACTTGAAACACACATGCAATCAATGTTTTCGTGTATTATATCGGAAATCAGAAGTCAGGGTCCTAGTTTATGGATACATCGGCCGTTTCACCAACACTGGACTCCCTAGACTCATAACCACAGTCAATACCCTTAACACTATTACTTCACTAAGAAGAAATATCAGAGTCCAAAGTTCTGCTATAGAACCAAACTCCTCTGATTCAAATTTTTCATGACACATCCTCGGGGCCCGTGTTGCGACTACCCCATGCCCACCTTCCAAAGGCCAGGGGCTGGCGACTAGCACCAAGGCATAATTCCCAGTAAAAATGGATGGCATTGCCTTTGTAATGTAAACAAACACCATAGAGCATGCAAGCAGAAGTACACACTAAGTAAAAACTGGGTACAACAGTAAGGGCGGAAAAGTAAGTGGGCCAGAATACAAACCCAAACTGAAAGTAAAGTACAACTGAAAAAGGGAATTACAACAACTGAAAAGTAAAGATGCATCGTCAAGCCATCCACTGGAAGTCCCACATGAAGGGTGGGTACAGATAGCCTCCACAGCTCCTCGGGTCCAGCCGTCCCCTCTGAGTACGTCCCGCCCAGTGGTCCACCTCTGGGAACCGACCTGCTTCTCGTGCCTTAACCACGATCAGTGCTGTCCGTCATCTACAACCAACACAATGTAGTTCACACATAGCCCGTGCAGGGGTGAGTATATGCTACTCGGTAGGGACCCCGAGACCCCCGAAGGGCTACCAGAATCCACAAAGGATAATCCAAAAAGGAAAGATACAATCACGAAGTAACATCCGACACTACTTAGGTATATGCCCATATATATACCAAAGTCATCAAATCCAGTTCGCTCCAAAATCCGATCCCAAGTTCGACCACATCCACACAGGATAGCACAACACAATCCACATAGGAAAGAAAGTCAAGATTCATCTCACAGAGGTATACTTCTTCGTATGACGATAGAGATGATCAGATATTGCCACTAATTCATCTAAGTCGTCAGACCCACACAGGATCGATAGGTAAATAACCCCCGCAATGACCCACACAGGATCTGACCCACACAAGATCGATAGTTAACTAACCCCTTCAATGACCCACACAAGATCGGACCCACACATGATCTGTAGGAACTATCCCACAAAAGACCGCTAAGCACTAAACCACACAGGATCGGTAGCACTAATCCATGTAGGATTGCTGAGTTCTGTACTCGTTGCCATCGTATCCACAGAGGATTTCGGTATAGTCGTCGTCGTCGTCGCATTCGTAGCCATCTCTAAGGTTTCCGTACACAGCAATCTCGTTTGGGAGGGTCCGCTCCATGAGCCGAGGGGCTGATACATCAGCTGAAACATAGTCCGGGGTTGATGTATCCAAATGTTTTGTATTGTCAACAGGAACTCAACGTCATAGATGGCGCGTCAATCGGATGCCCGGTCTGAGAGTTATTGGATTTTTCGTCCCAGGGCCCCGGTTGGTTTTTAAGTCAAAACCCACTCGACCATACTTCAACTACGTCAAAACCTCAATCGGAGTAATCCAAAAGGTTCGTCTCACTATGAGAAATCCAACAAAGTCTACAACACATCAATCGGACGTCCGGAGCTCAAGTTATGAGCGTTTCCGCTCCGAGGGCCCGGTTGGTTTCGTGTATGAACCAACCCGGCCAAACCTAAGGGACTCCAAAACTTTGAGTGTACTATATCGAAACGACCGTCTCGATCCATGGATCTCTACGCAACTGACGGTGCATCGATCGGAGGTCTATTTCCCATGTTAAGGGAAACAGACCGAAAAAGGTTCGGTATTAGGGGGTTCGGGCCCGGTCCGACCCGACCGGATACCCCCAGGGTATGCCCGAACCGAGTCGACCGGAACCGGGTCTGGGTTAGGCCTGGCCTAGGCAGCCTGGCCCGGCGCGCTGGCGTGGCCAGCGGCCCGGCAGCGAGGCCGTAACGGCCGAGCGGTGAAGTGGGGGGGGGGGGGTGCTGCCCCCCCGCATTGAGAACATACGGCCCACATTTGGGGGGTCGCACCAGCTGGCCGATCGGGGGTTACGAACCCCTGGTTTTCCCCTGACCGGGTGCCCCGCTCTGGCCGGCTGGCTGCTACCACCATGGGACCGGCATGGGCCGGTCCCTCTGTTCCGACACCGGCGGACCAGAACTGGTCGCCAGTCCCCCAGCTCCGTCGCGACCTTGGTCTGTCCGGCGCGGCGCGACTACGCCGCGCCCCTCCGTCGCGGCCCCGCTTAAGCCACGGTGCTTTTGTGGTTCTCCGGCGTGGCGCAACGGCACTGCGTCTTTGGTTCGTCTTCAATGGTGCGGCGCGATGGCGCTGCGTTTCTCCCCCTTTCTATAATAATTTCCCCGCAGTGGTTCGGCACCGCGTTGCCTTGCTCGTGCCACAACAATATCAAACAACTAAAAGGGAGAGGAGGGTCGGCCGTCTTCGTGCGGTCCGACCCCATCCCATTATTGCAGCAACAGGCGAATCCAATAGAAAAGAAGAAAGGCAATGGAAAAATTCACAAACAACAATTAAAATAAAAACCCTACCTCGTCGAATTCGATGAGCGAGGATTCGTCACAGAAATAACCGTCGCGGAAGAAGGCGTCGCGGAGGGAGGATCGTCGTGTCGCGGAGAAGCGTCGTGGTAGAAGAGTCGCGGAGGAAGTGTCGCGGAACACGGCGCCGCGTAGTCGATCTCCGAGGATTTGGCGTTTTTCGTCCGAGATCGGTGTGTTATTCACGTTCTTCACGTTCTTCGTCAAAGAAGAAGGCTTCTCTAACAAATCCTCTCCACACAACAAGTTCCCACCCAAATAAAATAAGTGTTGTCTTATTTTTTTAATACTCAAACCAACACTTTGACATTCAAAAAGAAAAGAAACAAACAATTAATTGAGAAGTTTAAAACCGCCCAATTATTGAGGCGTTTAATATCCAGATTAAACGCAAGAGTTGACTTCATTAAAAAGGGGGGTGTGGGTTCGTTACTTAAGAAGAAAAGAAACGGTGGGGCTCGTGTGGGCCCCACCTCACAAATATCCTACCAAGTGGGTAGGATATTGTGGGTCCCACATAATCCACTTAACTTATGTTAAGCAAAATAAAATAAAAACCGGTTGCACCACTTTTATTTTATTTCTTAACTTAACCCCAAAAATAAAAAACCACACCCGAGAAAACGCAACTCCGGAAAAGTTGTTTATAAGCAATTACCGGCGTTGCGATTCCATTGGTGCCCTCAGAATTCGATTCTGAGCACCGGTTCCAATGTTAGAAAAACCCTCACGTGCGTTCACTGAACATACCCGAGCTAAATTTTGGAAAATAATTCCGGGCACACCGGGCCTCAGAATCAGGTGCCGTCAGAAAC
This sequence comes from Viscum album, assembly GCA_963277665.1. NCBI lineage: Eukaryota > Viridiplantae > Streptophyta > Magnoliopsida > Santalales > Viscaceae > Viscum > Viscum album. The sequence continues at coordinate 1,371,650,284 of OY728136.1, forward strand.
TGCATTCTTGTAAAAATCCCAAGAAAATTAAGAAAAAAATTTCCTTGATTTTTTTGGGTTTTTACAACCCACCCCTTTTCTTTTCTAAGGGCATGATTTGAAATTTTAGGGATGAAATTTTTAATGGGGGAAGAATGTAATGACCTGAACTTTTGAATAATATTTTGTTTCCGGAAAATGTACATTTTACTATGTCATAACCAACAAAATTTATAAATGAAATATGATCATCTGTTTTGGAACATTATGTGACTGTTGGTTAATATAATCATTGGAAACAATTATTAAATTTTAATGTTATAATTATTGTTTATAAATATAAATTATATTGAATAATTACTGCTGAAAGAAGAGTTGACAACCTCATCTAGTAGAGCCAGGCAATACGATTCTAATTTTTCAAAGCTTAGGAAGGAGGTACTGTCACAAGGATTTACTATGGACTATGTCCAATCTGAGCTTCAACTTGTTAATATCGAACAAAATCACATATAGGAGAAGTTAAAGTTAGTGGAGATTACAACTCAAGCAATGTTATGGGAGTCGTCCCAAGAGTCAATCACCATTGCACAACTTACCCTTAGGTCATATGCGAGTGTTTTAAGGGTTTCTTTTCAAGGGCCTAGATATTTGAAATATAATCCCTTTTTAATAAAATTATTAATTCATAATTTTCTATTTTAAGTATACATTGGATTAAAATTTGTGATAGAAGTTCATAAATTATTTTTTCGGTTAAAAAGTTTACATTTCTGAGAGATATCAATTTTCATATTAAAATATGAATTTTTTAATAAGTTTTATTATAATGAAATAGTGTTATAAAATCCTTTTTTCCTTACAAATGATAAAATAATTTTATTTTTTCCATGTTCCAAAAATTTTATTATGCATGTCACTGTGCATTTTTTTTCCACTAATACATTTAATAATCAAGTATTTTTATAGTTAAAAATTAAATTTTAAATTCTTAGAGATTTAATAACGTAAATTAAATGTCATTTTTGAAATCAAAAAATGAATATTATGTTATAGTGAATTTATGATTTTTTTTGTTTTTTGATGAATAGTAAAAATATAGTTGTGAGTTTTCGGTATGTTTAATGACATCATAACTATGTCATAATGATGTAATGAGTATGATAAGATGCGGGTAGATGCTTTTGGATTGAATTATGATATGAGGTGTCCTATCTATCTAATTCCATGGAAAAATACAATGGGAAAACCCATGGTTTTTCAAATACCACAAATGAGGTGTCCCTTGAAATTAATAAAAAATGCCATCTCTTTTACTAAAAATTACCACCCCTTTAATATTTTATCTTCTGTAAAAATTTATCCTCTAAGAAGTTATCTTTGTTCTACCTCCCAATAATCCATCCAAATTTGTCCTCAATCCCTCAACGTCGCGATCATAATTTTTCAGAATTTTCTATTTACGGTGATCGAATTCCCATATTATATTTTCCTATTAAGTTATCTTTTATGTGGTATGTCTTTAAAATTTCAATAAAATGTTCTAATTTACATTTTATTTTGTCCATAAACTATATTATGCCTATTTTATGAATGGTTGACCCCTTCCCCCTCACCTTTTTATGTTTTTTCAAATTATTCTTCATACTTGTTAGGCTATTGAATTTTTGTCTCAAAATCTGACTATTTTTTGTAAAGAAATTCTTTTATTTTTCTTATGTGAATAAAAAAACCACTTTTATTTCCCTAGGTATTCATAAATACATAAAAATTATTATTTTTATTCTATAATTGACATAAATTAATCCCTCATTCACTACTCGTGGATTATTAATTACAGAATGAAATTTTTTTCGAGAACTATTTAAAATGCTATGATTTTGATATGAGACCCATTTTTTCTCATTGGGTTATTTATGATTTTTTTTATGATCTATGTGGATCACATGAATATAAATAAATATTAATGGTGTTTTGTGATAGTGCTCAAATGAATCATGTAATGAAATTAATCCCTAGAGATGACAACTTTTATGATACCTTGGTGAATAACCGTAGTAATTTTTATGACACCATCATGATGGACCATGGAAATTTATTATGAATGTATAAATTATATTTTTTAGGCACAGTTTCATTTTATGGTTCGATGTATTATTATAGTATGCCTTTTTTCATTCCTTTGCGATATTCATCATGTTCTTATTGATTTTTTTCATGTTCACATGAAATCTATTACAATTATTTTCCCTTACTAGGAATTCTACTCACCTTTTATTTGATGTATATCCCCATGTTATGAGATTAAATTAGTGTAATTAGGATGAGACTTGAATAAGCCTTTCATGTGGAATAGAATAATTTGTTTTTTTTTGATTTTGTACCTTATTTCCAAGACACTAAACTTTAAATGATAGTCTACTAGTAAAATGTAATGTAATGTAATGTAATAAAAAGGTGGGATGCCATATTGGTACTCATGATCATGAAAATGACCCATATAATAATTAATGTATGAAAAAAATACAAAAAAGTTACCATTCTCACCTTTAACATTTATAAAGCTTTAGAGTATGGCAGAAGCTTCATTGTTTCAATTATAAACATTATTTTGAAAGTCCAATGAGTTTTTTATCATAAAAATTTATGATTTTTTTGATATTAATTAGTTACATTAAAATCATAAGAGACACTAATAAAGATATATTTTAGTTAATAATAAAATAAAATAAATGATACTATAAATTTTTAAAGTGATATAAAATGATTTAATTATTTCATATCAATTTTTTTGTTGATGAATATAACATTTAACAGCTTGGAATTAAATATATCTGAATTCCATAACTTTCCCCATATTTCTAAAATTAAATTTAACTAAATAATAAAAAAATTGACATTAATTTTATTTGATAATAAATAATATTTTACGAAAAATAATTTAAATTACTAAAAATATTATCATCTAAGAATTAATTAAAAAATTTCATCAAATTTTAGATATCATATATTTATGGACCAATTTATGTTCTATAATTATCATATTGACCCATATATTGTTATAAATTTATTAGAAAATTATTGTTTAAAGAAGTGTTTCGGTGCGTTACATGCATATGTTATGAAATTAATTTCCAAAATATATGGGTTTTTTATTTTGTAAATTAGTAATAATATTTATAATTAATTTGTTATATATGGACTAATAAATCTAAATTTAATTTTTTCTTAATATTTAAATTAAAAATTGACTGAAAAAAATTTATTTAATTAAAAACCCAAATGATAAAAGTGGAGAAACATGGATGTTAAGGATCAAAATTGTAAAAGTGATCTTATTTTTGTGTGTTATATGCTTGGATCGCCCATAAATTCACATTAATCCACTATTTTTCATATTTTAGACACATGTGGTAAGGGAGACCTCTGAATAGTGATTAACTATTTATATTTACAAGAATGACACTCCCACTCTAAATAAAAAAGGCACTCAACCCTCTCAATTGTTTACACAAATCATGACACATTGGATCAAAAAAATATTCTCAAATAGCCTCAAAAACCCTTCGGTAAACATACATCACACACCATGGGAAGAATCTAACCCAAGGAATCCCTTTGGTGCTACCCAAAAGTATTATCATGAAATAGATGTAATAGTTTTCATAGTGCATTTATGTTTTTATTCATTCTCTAGACATTGATTTTTTATTATTACATTATTATACAAAAAAAATAGAATCCTAAATATACTAACATGTTGTTATATAAAGGCTTCAACCTACACCAACATACACATTTTTCAAATGTGTAATGTACTAACCGTTTCGGTGGACGGTAAATTATCAACTCATGAAATGATGTAATTTTTTCTCCTTTACCATGACTCATGGTAGAGAATTATGATGGAATTATTTTTTTCTTATTATATATATTATATTTTTTACGTATTAAGGATTATTTTAATTTTTATATATCACATATTTTTACGTGTTCGATTTGGTGTAAATATGATAACATCATTTGTGGACGTGTGGGATATCGCCTCCTCAATGATATGCGATATGTTCACACATTAAATGAAATCCATTAAAGATGGTTTTAATTTAGGATAAAAGAAATAAATTAAATCTATACGATATTAATTTCATAATTATATTTCTCTAAATATAATAAATCATTTTACTTATTACCCTTTCACACTCTAAAAAATTGATAACGTCATTCAGGGATGTGTAGACTACTACCTCCCCGATGTGATTTGACCCATTTTACATAAAACAAATAATATATATAATTAAATATAAGTAAATAATGCTCTATTTATGATATAATAATTATTCTGTAAAGATATAATATCACTCACATTCAGTCAATAATGATAATTAAAAATTTGGAATGTTACTCATTCATACATATGACCTACCGTCTCAATAATTGTAATGTTGGTTCATTTTTCATAACACTATTTCAGGAATGATTTTTAAAATATAAATTATTTAAAAAAATGATAATTATTTTATGTGAATTATTCTTTATGTAGTCAATTAATGACCCCTTTTACTATTATTGACCTTCCAAAGTTGTTTTTGATACAAGAACTGAATTTTGTCAAAACCCCCGACATAAAAATAATTATTTAATGTAGATGTATACAAATTTGTAATAAGTTAACTAAAATTAATTTAAAAAATTAAAAATGTTCACAAGAAATTTAATAATTAACACAAATTTATTATTTGAGATGATAAAGACACATGTGACAATACAGACTCAAGTTGAGTGATTTTGTCTCAATTTACATTCCATTGATACTTACTTATTATTACAACCCAATTTAGATTAATGTGAAATATGAAATTAAAAATTTTATTTTTATATAATGATACACACAAAATTCATAGTATTATATTTTTCATGATTAATTATCTCATCTAATGGGTTTTACTTGAAAATTACTATGTGGTGAAAGTTATCTTTGTAATCTCACTTTTTTGGACTGTTAACATTCTCATGAAACAATCACATAATTATAATCAATTTTAGAGTAAATTGAATTTATCATAAATATCGATATTTTCATGTAATAGATAATATTATTTCCTAAATTATACACTATTTTGACTTATGTTTTTCACGTTGAATATTATTTTATTGACTAGATAATTATTATTAATTTGGAATCATCTATTAGATATGGATATTTGATAAAGTAAAATGAAAATAACTTAAATTGATTATTCAACTATATGAGTAATTATTTTTACATAAAATATATTATATGGGGAGTGAGTAATTAAACCCCCTCGATGCATCAATGTATTGTGGGAGGATTTCTGTTAGTGAGAACCCCTTTTCGTTTATTTCCATGAAATTTTAGATTTTCAGAGGATTGATCATGACCCAAATCAGATGTGTTTCTAGACACTAAAATAAACTGTTATGATGATAGATATTGATAGTAACTATATAAGGGATAGAACTTAATAGTATATAAGTCCACAACTAATCATTCATCCATTATTATTATTCGATGTCATTATGTTTTAAGTTTGGATATCCATGATCAAGTTTTAATATTTTGTGATTGTTTATGTGGAATTATTTGATCATATATTAATCATTTTATATGGATTAATCATTATTAATTCATGATATCATTCAATATCATTTACTTTTATTGTGAATTTGAGATCACCCTTATTTTTTTTACATTCCACATTTCATGATGATGAATTCTTCCAATGAGTTTCATGGATGCATTTTATAAGTCATTTTTATTTATTAGGTTTTATTTTCTATATCCCAATTTAATATGTGTCATTTTGATGTCATATTTTTTATATATCAACTACACATTCACTCCATTGGGATGTGATTTACATGTATCTTATTCCAATATAATAGTGACATGTCATTATATTTGGGATTACAGGGGTCTAGTTCTATAAAAAAATACCATCAAAAGATTAAAAATCATGGTAGAGATGGAGGAAAATAGTGAGGAATATATCACATACTAGGAGAGGTGATGATCTATCAATATGTTCCTCAATTCATTAAAATAGAGTTCAAAAGGCCTCAAATCAGGTCTGTAGTCTCAAAAAATTATGGAGAAAGAGTTAGTCTGAGTGGGGGAGAATGAGAGTGAATGTTTTGGGTATATAGAATAATAAAATAATTTTTTTTTGAGAAATCAATCATGCATGTAAAATTTTATTTGTAGGGGGACACATTTTTCCAAACCATGCACCCTAACCATGGACCTCATCAACGGATCACATTGTTACTACTATGAAGGAACACATTTTGAAAAACTATGTTCCAACCATTCAATTCCCCTCTATATATGGTTGAATTTTTTCTAGGGATATTCACATTGTTTGGGGAAAGCTTGCATGAATTATGCATGACGCCTTTTCCACCATAATTTCTAAATTTACAACAAAAAACCATAAAAAAATCCACTCAAACGGCCTAAAAATAATAGTAAAAGAATATATATAATAAATAATGATACATCCCCAGAAAATTTCACAATAATACATTAATTGGGGTTAATGAATGAATATTAATTTCTAATAACTACGTTGAAATGATGATTGAGTATTAATTTGGATTCTTGTGTGCATGTGTGGGATATAAATTCTTAGTCCTTAGTTGGGGAGGCTTTGAATCACTGGAGGATATAGTTTCTATGGAGTATATGGTTTGGTAGTTTTTCATCGTGATGATGTGTGATATATATTTTTTTATACTTTATGTTTTCATGTACTATAATACCTATGTTATCATTGGTATGCTGATGAACAAATGTTTTGAGTATGGTTTTTTTGTCAAGATCATTGTTTGTGATGGAATGTATGATAGAATTATCCCTTTTTTTCTACTATCCATTTAGTGTTACATGACATTTAATAATGTCTAGGATTTAATGGATTAAGGTATATAGAACATGTCTACAGGATATGTGATGGATCTCAATTTTACTATGCATGAATGTGAATGTAAAATTGTTGTGACCATATAAAAAATATTTTTTTCTAAGTTTAGATATTGTGCATTCATATAAGTCTGATTTCCTGTACTCATGTGGATTGAGGTATAATTCATTTCATCTGATATATAGTTTCTTTCAATCATACAATATTATTAAGGAAATGATGATGTCAATGAACCTATGATTGGATTAATGGAATTGAATAGGTTATTTGTTAGGTATACATGAGGTGTTTGATGAATTATGGATAGTATAAGAGTATAGGATTATAATTACCCAATATTGATGCACATAGAAATTATATTACTTTTTATGAATACTTAATACATTACACAAATAGATTCCTAATGGTTGTATTAGTTTAGTGCCTTTGGAAATATGGAACACAAACTTATATTCTAGTGAAATATCATTAATGTTTCCCACAAATTTCATCAATGTTTTTTACTTCTAATTAAAACCATTCTATATATCCTATAAAAAACATAATAAAGGGAGAGCTTATATGGTCAGTATGGGTAAGAATATAAGATATATATGAATAATAAGTATATACCGGTATGAAAAAATGAGAAATTTTTTTTAGATCATACCCTGCATATGCAAATATCATATTCATGAGTCATGGAATAAATATTGGCAGTTCACGAGACATGAATAATTGGGAGATAAATAACATAATCCATGAGATCATAACAATATAATAAGACATGAAATTATGGAATACCCACAAACTTGTAACTTTTTGAACATGTATAAATAGTAACAAGTATTCTTATTAAATTAAGGACATGAAAGAAGCCCTTTCATAAAAAAATAAACATGAAAAACAGGTTGACACCTAAAATGTCGTACATCAAAAATAATTCCACGCATAATATTACGAACATGGGGTCATGTTCACACATAACATATATTTCTCATGAGTTATCAATCTTTACCCAATGCATTAGAGGGAGATATAAGTCCCACCTATCACATAAATGAATACTATATATATGTGTGTCCCAAAAACATAAAATCAATCATCATATCATAACTTGTAGGATGAAATGTATTGAATAAAAATATAACCCATAAAATGAAACGAATTTCATATATATCATTACATAATAATTATAAATTACTTTTAGAAAGAATATATTTGATAGGATTAAACCATATCCCATGTGAAACATAAGTAACATAAAATAATGTTATCTAAGAAGAAAAATAATCATGATATATCAAATGAAATTTTGTTTTGAGGAATATATCCCTTTTTCTTTGAAAACGATTGTTGAAACATTAAACATTTTTAAATTTATATTAAAATAAAATAAACCTGGAAAATTTTAAATAAGTATTAGAAACATTTTTAAAACAATTTTTATTCTAAACATATGAAGGAAGAATGAAAACATTTTTAATCCTTTTCATTTGAATTTTATCTTCAGAGATCTTTTAAAAACATATATTGAGGAAAATAACCTAAAAACATTTCAAAATTTACCACACCTATGTGAAATATAATAATCATAATCCCCATTAAATAATACCATTAATAGAATCATAAAATACCATGAAAAAACGTATATCATAGATATAACATGTCTAATAGTAGTGTATACACCATGTATGAGATTATAAGTGCATAACTAAATATGTTACTCAAAGAAAGTCATTTGAGAAAAAATACATTACTAATTTGGTAAAATTTGAATAATAAATTCCCAGGAAATAGAGATCATAAAATAGAAATTTAAATACCTATAACATAATTTATAAAGAATAATAGAATACTTTCATTGGAATTATGTACCCCATTTAGTGAAAACGGGTGGTGTATAAGGAATGTTTCCCATACAAATAAAAGTGAAACAAAATGCATTCCCTTTTGTCTAGGCTTAATTTTATTTTTAAAAAATTACTATATATTGTATTAAAAATTTATATTAACATTTTATATAATCATATTAATTATTATGATATCATATATGCTCATTTTATCATTCTATTTTCAACAAAATTTCATTATTACACATTATTTTGGTATAAATGGTTTAATTCTATTATGCATGTCCCGTGGAATAAGTTCTGGTACTCCTTGTTAGGTTACAACTATATTATATTCAAAATTATATTAATAAAATATTTATCTCATTTAATCATTATATACATTTATATAATTCCTTATTTAATGGAGATCGTGTAGAATCACATCACATCATGGAGACAATAGGCCGTACGTATGCTTGAGCAACAATATCATTCCTGTAATTTCAAAATGACTTGTTTCGGATGGTATATATTTGGTTATAGAATCAATATAAGGTAATTATAATAATACTTAGTTATTTTTTCCATCATTATACCAATAAAAGTAAAGGTGTGGTGAAAAATAGCTTACAACATGACATGGAGATGGTAATCTATATGTACACATGCACGATGATTTAATTTTTTTTAGGATGTGTAGAAGGTCGAATATGGGTGTTATATTTTAAAAATAACATCTCATAACATCGGTGTTATTTTTTTATCTTTAAAATGGATACAACTGAGTAAGAGGATGTAGAAAAATAAATGACTTTGAAAGAATCAGTAATGTACATTACCTCTTCTTTGAAGACCTCCCTCTAGATCTCCCCTTAATGGAACTCGAGGTGGGCTTTTGAGAAGACAAGAACCTCTAAAAATGTTAATAAGAATATTTATAATGGAAATTGGCCATGTATAACTGATTGAGAGGGTTAAAAACTTTTTATAAGGATTAATACATGAATATTTCATTGAAAGTAACGTAAATAATAATAATGAATTATAAAACATCATTTTGAAAAGGAATAGTTGAAAAAAACATTTACCCAATGTAATTCACAACAAGGCCCCAATATAAGAGAATATATATGAAGATTTGGGCATGGAGGAAATGATTAAAAAATCATAGAGATTGGTAAATAACACCGATCAAAATAAAATTAGTGATCCATTAAATGTTAAAAATCATGAAACTATAAAATAATGCATCATGAAATAGGACATTGATATCATCAAAAATGAGGATAATAAGATACAATTTTACATCATTGTCTGTTTTCCTAATGTTGAAGATTTTTCATGAGAATATATACTTAGTTGATTTCCATAAAATATCACCATCGGTCATGCCTTGAAAAATTAACACTTCTTATATTCAATGAATGGTAGTATAATTTCTTATTCCATAAGTGTTAATAGATCATGTGATCTATAAATAGAATGATTGGACATTTCATCTATCTTAATCTCAATGAAATGGTTAGAACATGTTATTCTACAAATGGTGATATAATACTTTATATTTACTAAATTCATATGATGTATAAATTATACTATCCATAAAAGGATGACCACACAATCCTTAAAAAAACTAAAATTCCAATTTATTTGAAATAGGTGAACACAATTATATTAATATTTATCTCTCATAAATAATAATTCAGCCCTTGGTTGTCACATTCCAAACATCTGGATACATTATTCGTGTATTCTATTGAGACATGGTAATAACCTAATTTATCATATATATTTATTGAAAAAAATATTGTTTCCTTGTTATTATGTCCAAAAACATGTAATCTTCTTCAATGATATCACAATCCACGTGTCAATAAATCCTTAATCTATTCCAAGGTAACTTGTATCATTCATGTTACATATTAATATCCAATGTATCATTATCTATATATAATTATCCCAACATCAAGATCCAGTTAAGGGTTATCCTTTCCTTAATCCTGTGACTTCCGAAAATATCACATTATGACATCAATCACTTTTCATTGTTATCAATACCATTAATAATATGCTTTTAAATACTTAAATAATAACTATAGTGGACAAATAAATAAATGTATCGTTATTCCATAATATAATAAATGTAAATCGACATAAATATTTTTGAATTAAAATACATAAACACACAAACATTCAAATTTTTTTTTTCATACTCCACATCACCAATAGTGACAGTGTGAGAGTTCCCTTTGCCTTTTCCCATAAGAGGTTGCTGACATTGATCAACATCATTAACCCAAGGACTTCAGAATTTTTTAGCATAAATACCATTTTCATTTCCCATAAAATAGTTATTTTCTAGAGGTGCACTCTTTGGTTATTTTTATCTATTCCCGTTTATTCAGTAGTAAAATGCATGTTGAAATTATTGCCCAGAACTAAAACACTTATCATCCTGCTAAAGACAATTTCATCAATGTGTCCTTCCACAATTATAGCATAATGAAAATATAATATGATTTTCTACAAATATCTTAGATTATACTTTGAATTATATCATACTTTTCTAATCATAACCATGCGATAAATGGGTATCTTCAATCTAAGATTATTAAGAAGAATCAGAGGAAGGTATATATTGAAAAATAAATCCACGAACTCTTCCACATCATTGGAGTAAATTTTATCTTATTGCCTCTTATTCTTGATAAACATCCACAATAAATTCTCTTTACCTTCCAAGTGATATGTGAGTAGTATAACTTTTTCCTGTTCATAATAGCGGAGAATGAAAAATATATTTTCAATTTTACAAATCAATTTTTCAACAACTAATGGATCATTTATCCCACTAAATGAAGTTGAAAATTTCCATAAAAACGATTCAAGATCATGTTGTCTCCTCTTTGGTTTATTTTGATGCCTAGCAGGATTCATGGATTCATAAGGGTTTGGATTCATAGAAACAAGATTATGTATTCCATATCTAGTAACATGTGGTTGTTAATGAGTAAAATAATTTCATTTCACATCACATCCATCATTAATGTGGTTATTTTGGGTTCCATCCATTGATTAAACTCAAATTCATATAGTATGAAATCATTTTCATAATGAGGAACCACACAATCATGACGAATTTCTTAGAATATGCCTAATACATGAAACCTAATTTTAAATTTATGAAACCTTAGGATTACCCTTTGAGTCATCCCTAGAAATATCCTTAGAAATATACCTAGGGATATCCCTATGTTTTCTCATCCTAGTTTCTAATTGTTGACAAATACTTCACTCCGATACCAAATATAATGACCCATGAATTACATACATACACATTACATTACTTTTGAACAATACTTAATAAATTACACAAATATATGACGAACGTCTATATTAGTTTAGTTATTTTGGAAACATGGAATAAGAAATTATAGTCTAGTGAAATATTATCAATCTTTTCAACATATATATTTTCAAATTTTTATTTCTATCGAATACCTTTCATTATATCAAGGGGAATAAAAAACATAATAATGGGTGAGCTCAGATGCTCAGTAAGGGTAAACATGGAAGATATGTAAGCATAACAAGAATATAAGGGAATAAAAACATGAGAGAAACATTTTAAGATCATACCATGCCTATCAAAAGATCAAATTTGTGTGTTATGGCATTAAAATTGATTGTTCATGAGACATGAATCATATGTAAATAAATAAAATAACCAATGAGATCATAACATTAACATAAGGCGTGAAATTTTGGAATACACGTAAAACTTGTAACTTTGTGACCATATATAAATAGTAGTATGTTCAATCGTTAATTGCGGACATTAGATCAGGCCATTAAATAAACATATGGACCTTAAATTGAGGACCATGTATAAAATTATGGGCATGAAAAGTAGTCCCATGAATGTCACTGTGATCATGAAATCAGGTTCATTTATAACATAAATACATCATGAGTTATCCATATTTAACCAATGCATTGGAGGGAGATATATTTCCCACCAATTACATAAAGAAAACCATAAATATGTGTTCCAAAAGAATATATAATTATTAATAATATCATAACCCATATAATGAAATGGATTTAATCATAATATAACCCATAAAATGAAAATAATTCCATAAATAAAATTCCATCATAAAAATAAATCACTTTTATAAAGAATAAAATTGATACCATTAAACGATATTTTGAGTAAACCATAAGTAACAAAAAATAACATTATCTTAGATGGAAAATAATATTCAGATATCACTTGAAAATAAATATTGAGGAAAATAACATTTATTCGTTGAATAATGATTTTTGAGACCTAATTTTTTTTAAAAATATTTTCATTAAAAATAAACATGAAAATATGTAATGAAATATTGAAATTTTTTTGAAAACATGTTTACATTAAAATTTATCAATGAATCATGAAAAAAAAATTAAATCCCTTTTCCTTGATAATAAGCTTAATATATATTTTTAAAACATTTTTATGAAAATGATCTTTAAACATTTCAAAGTGTCCAGAAAAACATTGGAACATTTGAATAAAAATACCATAAATTTTTTAACATTATAGGAAGATTAAAATATCATGAAAATAAGTCTATTCATGATATAAAAATTCAAATAGAAATGTATAAATCTTGTAAAAGAATAAAGGCTAATCAAAAAACATGTGTGTATATAATAAAACATAAGACAAAACTACATTAGTCATTTGGTATCTTTTAAAACGTAAAATATCATGAAATATAGGTCAAAAATGTTTATTTAAATATGCATAACATAAATTATAAAAATAAGATAATACATTCATGGGAAGGTAGTACACCATGTAGAAGAAACAAGTGGCGTATAAGGTATGTTTCACGCAAAAACAAAAGAGATACATAAATCCATTAACATAGGTATGGGTTCCTTTGTATGTATTAGAAAAAACTCTATAAAGGATTAAATAATTTTATTAACTTATTATAGAATCACAGTAATTTTATATGATATCATACATGAACATATTATCATCTTTTTGTTAATAACATTTCATTATTGTTTGTTATTCTTGTATTAACAGCTTCATTTTATTACGTATCTTATTTCCACTACAGTCTAGTTGTCCTTATTGGGATATAGTTAAATTATTAAAAAAATGATACTAATGAAATATATATAATATTTAAACATTCTATACAATTATATAATTCATTATATAATGGAGATCATGTAGAATAAATCGAATCACGTCAAAGAGACGGTTGCCCATACGTATACACTAGAAACGTTATCATTCCCATAATTGTGAAATGTTATGGAATTGGATATAATATATTTATTTACAGAATCAATATGAAGTTATAATAATTATTAATAGTTATCATTTACATCATTGTAACCAAAAATGTAATGTGGTGGTGAAAAACCGATTACACCATGACGTGGAGATGATAAGTCGTACGTACACATGCACGGTGATTTCATTTTTCATAGGATGGGTAGAAGGTGTAATATATTTCTTTCCATAATTATAGTAAAATTTATGAAAAAAGTTGACACCTAATTTATAGTTTCATAATTGAAACAACTTACGAAGAGGAAGTTGAATCACAAATAATTTTCAATGAACCGGAAAAGACTTTTCCCTCTTCTTTCACGAGCACCCTCTAGATAACTCTTTAAGCCACAAGAGTTGTTCTTTTTAGACTACTAGTACATATTAAATGTGTCTTTGTAATCTTAAAATTAAATGAGAATGGTATTCCTTAGTTTAATGGGAAAAATTTATGTGAGTTTATGAGGGAGGATGCACTGATTCATAATTCACTTGAGGGGAAAATTTGGAATCCCGCAATATATTGATTTATAATAAAATAAAAACCCATCCAAAAACATATGAAATTAAATATATTAAAATATTTTAAGTTGTAAAATTGTATTATCATAATACAATAAAATTTATAAATTTTTTCTATCAATTTAGTCCTTGTCCTTTTAATTTACACTTAGATATTCTGTTTAATGGTTACATAAGGTAACAATTATTTCAAAGTTAAAATGGTAGAATATTTATTATTTGAGGTAAATTAAACAATTAAAGAAGAAATTATAGAATTTTAAATAATATCACAATTATTATATATCTTTTTTGAAGAATTATGATTTTTAAATATTTTAATAATACATTATTTTTATAAACTATAAATAACGTCAATTTTGACACAATTAAATTTTTTATTTAAAATGTCACGAGAAGATGTTATCCTAAAGAAATATTTAGTTATATATATATTGGGTTAAGGTCATTTATAAAATTTATTATATATATTAATTACTTAACATTTTATTTATTTCAATATATTTAATAACATTAACTTGATATTTCCTTTAATGAAATAATTTGTACATCAGTTTTGTGTTATTATTAAATATACACATATATTAAATAAAAATTATAAATAAATTAATATGACAATGATAAGTAATATATCAATCAAAAGAATTATTTTAGTTTCATATATCTTCTGTAAAATTCTACATAAAAATATTTATATCTATTAAAACTGGAAAGTGATATCTATAATATAATTATAAATAAAATATTATAATTTTCATATTCATTTATTCATGACTCCAAATGGTAAAAACAAGATAATATAATTACTATAGTCTACATATAGTATAACAATAATATTTTTTCTTGTTTTTTACATTTAATGGTATTTTTTCTTTTTAAAAAAGATTATTTTATGGTTTTTTCACCAATCAGATAATTTATTCACGATCAATGTATAAGCATTTAATGTCATTATTTATTTCCTAAAAATTAAAAATAAATTACCATGATAAATAAAATAATTATATCTTTTAAATTATTTTTGATAGTCTTACTTAGATTCTGTATTACCTTATATTAAAAATGTTTTATTTATTACAATTTCAGTAAGTCATATTTAACTAATCTATAAATAAAATATATAAAATGTCCTAATCTCATCCAAGTGGCTTCCGAAGGATACAATTTTAAAATAAATATGTCTTGGTAGAAAAACACTCATCAAATAATAATTTAAAAAATGATATGGTAGTTTTATAAAGTTGTTTTGACCTTTAATTATCTAATTTACCTTTTTTACGGGACTTAAAAAAATACAGAACTTACTATTCATAAAAACCAAAAATAAAATAATGTTATATAAATAATTTTGACCCACTAATTAAAAATATGGAATCCATTTTTTAGTAATTAATTTAAAATTAATCTTATTTTTTGAATAGGACAATGAGTTTTATAAGTTCAAACATTACAAAAGATTGAAATGTTTTTATGTAAAAAATACAATTTAATGATAATTAAAATTACAAAAATTATATTAAATGATAAAAATAATATATATTTATAATATAATAATATAAAATAACATAAATTTCCTATATTAATTATTTTGATGAAAAATTTTGTTTTCAATTAAATTTTAAGTTATTTTTACTATTCAACAAAACCTGAAACATATCAAAAAAATATTAAACATTAATCCAAACTACTGTGTTATATCCTAATTCGAAATAAAAGGTTCATTTTTGAAAATACAATATAAAAATGTGTTAAAAATTTTATTTAAAATTGCTTCCCATCAAAAGGCTACAAACCTACATTTTTTTGAAAAATACTTCTTTTTTTCCGAAAAAATTGATTTATTCTAATAATCTGTTTAAAAAACATATTAGATAAATTTTAAAAATTATATTGAATATATTACATATATATTTCATAAAAAAATAGTAATTTTAATATTTTATAAATACACATATTTTTATTTAAATAGTTTTTTAGATTTACTTGTTTTTAAAAAGGGTTTTATTTTCATTTATCATTTATTTATCGACAAATAAATGTAGATACACGTTTAAATAATTTTTTTATAATTTAATTATTACTATTAAAACCCTGCATTATAATATATTGGTTATATGGTAATATAATAATATTTTCTTCTTCACTTAAATCAAGACGTGCGTGAATTGAATTCCATCAACAGAACATGAAATTGTGTATAACACAAGACAAAAATAGGGTTTAATATACTAAAAGTTAATCCAATGTTTCGTATATAATATTCTTAACTTCTTGTAGATTACAATAGAATAAATCTGTGATAGTAAAAAAAATATATCACATAAACATCTCTGCGTGTTACAAGGATATTTTGAATTGGTGCATGAGGGTGAAAATCTAGTGGGGAAGTAGATGTAGGGTAAAATTATTACATATAATTTTTCATATGGATATGAAAACTAGTATTCATTACATGTATAGTGATTTCAAAGAGATAATGGGGTATTTTTTTCTATTTTAGAAATATGTTGGTTTAATTAATTTTTTTAAGATTTAGCATACATCGTTGAAATTTCCAGAAGTGCTTTGGAATAGAATCCAACAAAATATGCCTATATGCTAAGAATATGTATATATAAAATATTTTTTCAGTTTTTAGGATCTTGTTTGGGATCAAACTACGTGTATTTAGTTTTAAGTGGTTTTTTTGGTAGATTTTGTTTTCTTCGGTACCCCCATGTCTGTTTTTTCATTTCTAGTTAATTTATATCATGTGTAAAATAAATTCATTTATTGGTGTTTTTTATTTATTTATTTTAGGCTGCTAATGGGTGGATATACAAATTTAACAAATCCTTAAATTTATATAATTATATTAACTCATCCAATCATTTATAAAATTTATAGCATTTGTTTTAGTCTCAAAACCATGGAATGTTGTATGTGTGATTCGATGATCGTGCATACCTTCACTACTAACCAATGAGGGGTACCAGAAGTGGGGGTGTCCTGATATTGTTTTATAAGAGACTAATATGGGGAAATATGATGTTTTTTGGAGGTATTCACTAGTTGGGAATAATTTTTATCGGAGGGAAATAATATTATAAATTCTTATTATATGTTGTAGACAATGAATTCAAGATACTAAATAGGTGTTTAAGACCCCCTATGATCTGACACAGGGACCCTCAAGTTTACTAAATATGTTCCGAAATCTTATTCTACTTTACTGTAGATACCTATATAAGAATCATGATTCATGCTGGTCTAAAACTATGTTTAAATTGGTTATATAAAGTAAATTTAGTTGAAATTGAATTAATTAATTAATTAATTAATATTTAATATTCCACATTAATATTTTTGGAGTCCCTTACATTTTATATTTTTCTAGAATAGATCTAGTTCAACATCCCAATAAATATTGTACTGGTTATTTTTAGTAGGATATTTCATCAGATCGTTGTAGAGATGAGGTTGATGTTAATGAAAATGGGAGGAGGGAACTCCAAAAGTTTCAGTGCATGATCCATAGAGGTATGTGTATAATGTATCAAATTAATAAACTCATTAATGATAGGAGGAGTTAGATATTTTATTCAAATAAATTCATGCTCAAAAAGGGAATTCAGTTTCATTGGTTGTGACAATTATATATGGTGTAGCTCTGATGGGGTCAAGCGCAACTATTATGGTTATTCCATCCTTGGAATTATAAGAGGAGGATGATCAATTTTTGACTGAACCAACTCAGTTTTTCATGCCAATAGTGGTTTTCTACGGGAAAGGTGATTATCTTCAAGTGAGGGAAAAACTATTCTTGAATGGGTTGGAGGTTTGATGATCCTACAACATTACCACCTTAGTGGTTGAATATGATTCTCATTTCCTCTTCAACTATCTACAAGGGAGGTTTGTCACTCTGTGGTCCATCATCTACATTATTTTTAGATGCATGTCTCGTATTGGATATATAAAAATATCTCATAATTAGAATAATAGAAATCAGGATTCAAATTTTATGGATTCTATGGGTACCCAATACAACCCTCTTGTTATTTATTCGAACCTTGGTTCCGTACCCAAAGAGTGTAATATCTTTTCTGAGCTGATGAAATGGGTCTCCACTATTTTAGGTCTCCGAGATTCCTTTTTTATTTTTTTT
This sequence comes from Viscum album, assembly GCA_963277665.1. Lineage (NCBI taxonomy): Eukaryota > Viridiplantae > Streptophyta > Magnoliopsida > Santalales > Viscaceae > Viscum > Viscum album. Next base: position 1,371,669,031 of record OY728136.1, read on the forward strand.
TACCTTCTTGCCTATTTTTTTTCTTATATGCCTAACAAAATAACCGAATTTGAATTAATGTCCATGAAAACTCAAAATTTTTCAAGTTATGTGTTTAAAATATGAACATCTTGTGTTATACTTCATATCTTTTACAATATTAAGAGGCTAGAGTATATAATATTGAATATTATTTGAATTAATATATCTAGATAAGGGTCACCCCATTTTTTGTTTCCAATATATCTTTTGGCGATGGAGTGGTTATGTGTTGTTGATATGGTTCTACGTATTTCTTTATTTTTAGAGGGGGGTCTTGATGACTCTTTGAAGAAAAGAGGTATGACCAATTTTTAATAGATTTATATTCAGTACGGTATTCAAAGGAAAAAATAGTTTGTATTAACATTATTAATCAATTTTTACTGTAGATAATAGTTCGTAATCTCATTCTAGTAGATCAAGTGTGGTTTATTATGCATGTGATGGTCATTTTCATGAGAAGCTAGTGTTCCTAACCTTCCTCAATAGTCAGTGTGGGTCCTACAGAATGGAAAGTAGATATAGAGGTGGACACCTCCATGTTTGGAGAGTTCATGGAAATAGAAATGGTAAAATTATTTTTATTTAGTTTACATCACTAGAAAAACCATAAATCAGTCATGGTATTATACATTTATATTATATATTATGCATGCCTTATTATTTTGGGTATCCAAGCTCTCCTAAATTAGAAATTCCCATGTCCATGAATTCGAATATATTGTGAGGAGGATTTCAGTTCCATTGGAATAGAATACACCATTTAGAGGTTTATCAAGATTGTACTATGTGTATATATATTTTTAGATGATCATAGGTTAGAATCTCTCATTGAGAGACTAATTATATGGTCAAATAAATTCATAAATCATCATCCTAAACATGTATTCGCTTTGTTTTGTGTGACTATTATTAATTTTTACGAGGGAAAATTATATTCTACCATGGTGATTGTGACTATTACATGTTTTTTTGTGAGAAAGTCCCGATAAAAGGTCATAGGCATGGTAAGTCCTGATCCACATTGATGGCTGGGATGATGTTAAGTTAAGTGGTGGATCCGTCGCTGGTGTTTCATTGGTCTATATTGGAGAAACCTAATATCATTTCGTCATAGGTTTTAGCACTAACCCTTGAAATGAGATCAAGTATGAGATAAATATTCATAATTTAATAACTTTATTATCAATTTATATATATAGAATGGAACCTTTAGAGTTAGGATAGATGTATATTCAGATTGATGATATTTTTTTGTGAGGTTTTATATAATCTAGTGTGTTTCCTGTAGTGATCCATATCTATTTTCAAAGAAAGAATATATTGTTTGGTATTTTTTTTATCGATTACCATTTGTAAAATGGATGATGATGAAAAACATAATCATCTCATATGGTTTTATGGTATGTTTAATAAGACTAAGGGAGATACAAGGTTTTTATGTTCAATTTATGGTTAGGATATCATTAGATGTGAGTGGAAGATGTGGATATCCCAAAGAATGATTTTATTTATTATCAAGGAAATTTTTATTTCATTGTATTATCATTTAATATTATAAATTATGCATCCAAGTTCATGGGGATACATAATGTAGTTTTTTTTTTGTTTCTTGATTGATTCTTGGATGTGTTTATCAATGAAATCCTTGTGTTCTTTGAGTCAGAGGAGGACCAAAAAAATTTTAGGTGAATTATTTTGCAGTGTTCATTAGAGTCATCATATATTTAAAAATATTTATAGTTTTATGTTTTAGGACCATTAGATCCATTTCAAAGGAATTGTTATATATAAATGTAAGGAATTCTGAGATCCTTTTAATGTTGAGTCAATTTTTCCTTGGATATCCACAAGGAACATTATATAGGTGTAGATTTTCCATAGTCTTATTTGTTTTCATATGATGATATTATCTGAATTTTCTCATTTTGTGACTCCAAAAAAATAAGTGACTAGAATGGATTAAGAAATTTTTTAGACTAACAAGTGCTATGATGATTTTTGATTATTCGACAGAGAAGTTGTTCTATGCTTGAAATAATCATTTACCAGAGCATGGAATTATAGTAAATGATTATTTTATATTATTTTATCATGAATGGATTGGTTTTTTGATTTAGTATATATTAGTTATTTTAGTGACTCGAATATTGACGTACATTGACATTACATTACTTTTGCGGAATACTTAGTACATAACAAAAACACACACACAAGGATCGTAATAGTTTAGTGTCTTTGGAAACTCGAAATATAATCTTCTAATTGTGGTGAAATATCTTCAATACCTCCCATAAAGATCTTCCTTTTTTTTTAAAAACCTTTCTTTATATCCTGGGGAAAAGAAAACATAAAAGGGTGAGCTCAAATTCTCAGTAAGGGTAAAAAAAATAAATATCAATCACATCATATTCATAAGAACATAACATTTTGGAAATCGTAACCTACAAAAGAGAGAATAATTTCATATCATGGGATAAATCATGGCAATGAAATGTAATCACAATAATCAAAACATAAAACATGAAGCTTTGTGGAAAACACACATAATCATAGAGAATCATTTCTTGTTAGTCAAGACTCATTGCCAAGACTATCTTAGTGGACAAAGTCCCTTTCTGAACCGAGTCACCCTCGTTTCAGTCATGTTTCACTGAACCGGTATAACCTACCATTCCAGCCATGTCTATCTCATGAGATATAAAATCTTTACCCAATGCATTGGAGGGAGATATAGTTCCCACCCATCTCATAATGATACCATTCTTATGTGTGCCACAAAATCATAAATCATACATCATTGCATAACCCATGTAATAAAAATGGGAATCTAAAACATCGTGACATCATAAAACAATTCATATAAGATAAACGAATTCATAAAAATATTTCCATCACAACATAATCAAATCCATGAAATAATAGGGATAGAAACAGAACATTTTCTTATCTTAGATGGAAAATAATTTTGATAAAACACTTGAACTCCATTCTTGAGGAAAATATCCTTTCTTCTTCAAAAACATTTTTTCCATTTTTAACATGTCATACAATTTTAAACTAAAAGAAGTTGATTAAAAATAAACTTGAAAACTTGTAAAGGAATCTTCTTGGAAATAATGTTTTAAAAATCCATTCATGCCGTATAAGTTAAAAAAACATTCTTCGTACTTTTGTCAGAAAAGTCAAAAAGTACCTCGTACGAAAAACGACAAAATATTCCTTTCATTTCATTTATTAAAAACTCACCGAAGGGTAAAAATGGATTTAAAAAATTGTAGGTGGATGGAAATATTACATATTGATGAAACATGGACGTGGATGATAAAATACACCCCAGTAAATACTTACGAATAAACAATCTCGGATAAAAATGAGATTGTGATATTTCCCTTACCTTAGGTCCCATTTTCGTCGTAGGTGTCCGAAACTCCTGTATAATGATTTAAATAATGTCATTGACTTATTCCAGAATCATACTCATTGTTATGATATCATATATGGTTCACTTATGACTTTATATTACCCTTTCTTTTGTAAATTCTATGTTAAAGAGCATTTTGGGTAAAATTGTTTCATTTGTCGTCCGTGTTTTGACTTGTAATTATTCATATTGTTGCTTAGATCATAATTACATAATTCCAGAATATAAAACATGATTTATATATAATATATATTCAGAATACACATATATATAATAAATTAGTAAATGGAAAGAAATACACCGTCTATGGAGACGGTAGGCCGTACGTACGCATGAACGTTGTTTTCGTTTCCTTATTGAGTTGAATGGAATTAATTAGATTCCATACATATATACATAAATCCAGTAGATTTATAATGTCATATATTTCATTATTATTTCTTATATATACTTTATAATCACTCTTAAGTGGTTAACATGGAGAATGAATCTCATCGCGTCGTGGAGACGGTTGTCCGTACGTACGCACGCGCGATGATATCGTTTCCATAATTACTGAATTGAATTGGAGTGGATGATACAATATATCAGAATCAATATGATGTTCTAATAACTATGTATATTTATTCTTTACACCATTATACCCATCAATGTATGGTGGTGGTGGAAAATAGATTTCACCACGGCGTGGAGACGGTATTCCGTACGTACGCACGAGCGGTGATTTCGTTTTCCGTAGGATGGATAGATGGTGAAATAGGATTGTTTCATACTTATAATAACATTTCAGTATATGAGTGACACTGATGTTATTACTTCATAATGAAACAACCTAAGAAGAAGAAGTGGAAGAAGAAATAAAGGTGAAAGAATCGGTAACGGAAATTACCTTTTCTTTGAAGTGCTTCTTTGAGACCTCCTTTTAGGGAACTAAAATGGGACTTTGAAAAAGACCAGAACCACTAGGATGTTTCTAGGGAAGTGGATAAGATAATTTGTCAGGGGTTTTCCGAGCTTTAAGGCTCAAAGTTGTGTGAGGAAGAGAGGGAGGAGGTGCCCTTTTATAAGGGAGGAGAGGGGCTTCTTTGGAAAAACTAAAAATATTATTTTATTATAAAGTCAAGTTAGGTTTTAAATAGCTCCAACTTGATTTATTTCGAGGCTAAGGTGGGGATGGGTCTAAATCCTCTCATCCAATAGAATTTAGACAAGTTTAGGTTCAAATTTTAACATTATCATTTAGATTTAACATTAAGTTAAATAATTTTACTTTTACCGTGTCTTCTTGTGTTCTTACACTAAAAGGTTAATAAACTTACTATAAGAAGCCAAACGAACCCCAAATTGTTTATTATTAATATATATAACCTTATCTAAGTCATTTGGAAGAACATTAGATTTTTAGGAATAAAATAAAAATTAATAATATAATATTTGTTTTAAAAACTATTTTATGTCAATTCTGACACTATTTAGTAATTGATTTTTGTGAAAATCATATCAGAATGATAAGTTAGAAAAAAGTTACATAAATCAATACTAACATGTCATATTAACCTAGAAAATTATTGTATATCATAAAAAGTATCAAATTAGATTTATTTGGGTATTTATAATATCAATTATTAAAAATGTTCACTACTATGGTAATTACTGTATCATCATTATGTCATAAATTAATTAATTTATATAATGTCTAAAAATTATAAATAAAATATCATTATGTAGGAAATATTTTTTTATTTATAATGAGTATTTATATTCTAATTTATCTTATATATAACTCTATATTAAAAATGTTTTAGTAAATAAACTTTGATTTTAACTCTTTTAACCCTTCTTTAAATAAATTAATAATAAATGTTCTAATCTAATCCAAGTGGGCCTAAATGGTCATATTTTATTCCTAAGTTTGTTTTTGGTCGAATTACACTTGTCCAATAGAATTTGGACATGTTTTGGGGTAATAATAATATCATTTCTACTCTTAATTACCCTATTTACTTTTAACCGTGGTAAAAAAAGTAAAAAGTTACTATTCATAAAAAATTATTTTCATCTCATTGAACCACATTTTTCTTACTAACATCAACCGTGTCTCTCGAATTTTGGAAATTCCACTCACAGAAGCGGTAAAATTATGTTTTATGAACAATTCAGTTTTTTTAACTACCACTTAGTGGTTTCACTATTCATCAAAAATTGAATGTTTTCAAAAAAATACCAAAAATTAGGCCTAAGCTATATTTGATATCATGAACTCAAAAATGATGTCTATTTTACCAAATTCAAAACATATCAGTTGCATTAACTAATTTAAAAATTAATTCCCGTCGTCAAAACAAATAGCGTGTTTTTAAGAGATAATAACTATCAAAATATTGAAACTTGTTTATAACTGGTTTAAATGTAGAATTAAATCCAATGACCAATATTGTATTAAATTGTAAAAATATATTCTAAATATACTTTAAAACCACTCAAATTAACAATTTATCACTATTAATTATTTTGATTTAAAAAGTTTTTTTTAATTAAAAGTTAGTAATTTTCACTATTCATCAGAATATGAAAGTTATCCGAAAAGTACCAAAAGTTCAACTTAGGCTAAATTTGATACTCCGAATCCAAAAATGAAGTCCATTGTGAGTGATAAAATTTCTAAAATTTTAAACGGTGGCTATTACTATTCATAACGGCTAGTTTTAATAATATTTTAATAGCATATCTTTGTTTAGTGAAACTCGGTATTGCGTACTACACACGCTATCGAGGAAGGTCGTGATTGCGTGTAATACAAGGCAAGTCAAGGATACGTGTTGAGCAAGTTCATTTTGGTGTAGCGTACAACACAAGACATTAACGAAATTAAAAATAATATTTTTCATAAAATCTCGGGGTGTTACATTCTACCCCTCTTAAAATGAATTTCGCCCTCGAAATTCGTCGGGGTTATAAATGGTTTACTACTTGAAAGATTCCTTAAAAGAAACCCACATTGTAAAAAGGAATACCAAAACCAATCTTTAAAAACAAAACTATGAAACGTAACTGTTACCCAAATAAACTAATCACTAGGTTTCCACATAGGTGAAAATATGGATATGGAAGAAAAATCTAACCATCATGTTCTGATGGAGAGTGGTAGAGAACATGGCTATGGAAAAGCCAACAATCACAAATCCATAAATTTGTGACGATGTAAGGTACCATCTCATTAATCAGATATAAGAGCACTAGGACAATATTTTTGGTTTTCAAGATCGTTTCCCTAAAGTTGAAGAATTTGAATTAGAATAAATACTTACTTTATTTTGGTACAATTTTACTGTTGTTCGTGCCTTGAACAATTTCCACTTCATCTCTTAAATAAATGAAGTTGAATTTGTCATTCATGAAGTGTTAGCAGATCATGTGATAGAATGACGAGTCATTCCATCTGTCTCAAACAAAAGGTTAGCAAAAGTTATTAAATATACATAAGTCATTCTATAGTGAGATTAATCATATATGGTTCCTAAAATAGACTTATACTTCATATATCATACTGCTTAATATAATGAAATTAGTTTCTACTAAACAGGGACTTACTGTAGGCTAGTGGTAGGCGATAAAGGCCAGTCGCACTTCGGTTGTGGGTTCGATTCCCACAGCCTTGTCTGACGTGATGGGTTGTCGCCCGTCCTGCAGGTTTTCCTTTTTCTAAAGATATATTACTATAACATCCCATCAATAATATCAACAAACGTTTTATCCTAACTTATGTCCAACATAATCCATTCTAATATTTTGGCTTATCTAAAATACTTCGGTCCAAGCTCATAGTATAAAGAAAATGATTACTTGAAATTTCACAGAACAATCACGTGAATGCCATCATTTATCCCCCATATATCATAAGATATATCTTTTTGGTCAAATAAAAAATATGTGAATACCTTAATCATGTATTCTCTTGAAGAATGAATACCCATTGAACCTTAGTGAAAACATGAATGCAGTTAAATGTTAACGCTTTCCACATACTAAAATCCTCAAAATTCTATATACTCAAACCATGATATCACTTTGTCCTTATATCAATCATGAGCTCATGAATACTGTTAAACATTTCATTTTCTCATTTTCCCATCAATATGCGCATATCATCTTATTTCCAAAAATATCTCAATCACTTTGAATACCACAGTAGACCAATACATAAATATTCCAATACTCCATGATACAACATTATTTTGGAATCCCATTACATAAACACTTAATCATTCCACCACATCGTTTTCATATTCAACATCGCCAATAGTGATCGCATGTGACTTCCCTTTGTCCTTTGCCTTAAGTGGTTTCTCATGTTGATCATCACTAACCCTTGGATTAGGGAATTTATTAGCATAATTCCCCATTTCCTTGCACTTGAAGCATTGAAGTGTTGGTGGTGCGTTCTCGGCAGTGTTTGCTTTATTCACATCATTAGAAACCCCTTTTCCATTACTCCGACACTCAGCTGCTCGATGACTTTCTTTTCCACACTTAAAACATTTTCTAGTCCCTTTAAGACAATCTCCACCATGCTTCTTTCCACACTTTGAGCATAAGGAAACATTCATCTTCTTTTCACCATTATTCTGAGATTTCTCCTTGAACTCCATCTTTCGTTTCTTGTCAAAATTATGAGATGGATAAGTAACACCAACTTCCATTTCTACCTTGATAGCACAACACACAATTTCTTCATAGCTACAGAAGTCTCTTATAGCTAATGCCCTTCGAAGACTTGGTTTTAATCCACTGAAAAATCGATCAACTTTACTTTCAGGTTGGATGATAATGCCAGATTCATACCATGAAAGCCTTGTAAAATTCTCTTCGTATATACCTACAAATTCATCATCCTTTTTCTTCAGCTCAAGAAACTCTTTTTCCATCTTTGTTCGAAGAATACGAGGGAAGTACTTACTGAAAAACAAGCTCTTGAACTCGTCCCATTCCATGGACTCAATTTTATCTCTTGGCCTCATATTCTTGATAAGATTCCACCATTGATCAGCTTCACCTTCCAAACGATATACTGCTAATATGAATTTATCATGTTAAGAACATTGAAGAACTAAAAATATCTTTTTAGTGGTACTGATCCATTGTTCAGCAACAAGTGGATCGGAAGACACACTGAAAGAAGGTGGACATTGCCTCATGAAGGACTCAATAGAATATTGTTCCCTTCTCTGCTCATTTGGAAGTCCATAATGATTCATAGCTTTTGTAAGTATAACAATATGATTTTGCACTCCATCTCCCATAGCATTTGTTTGTTCAGGAGGACAATCATTGCATTGTCCATTGCATTGATCAACATGGTTCTTTCGGGTTCCAGCCATCGTCTAAAACACAAAAAGAATAGTGTGAGAGACAAAAATCATAATAAAGGGGGAGTAACTTCAATATATAACATCTTTGGATTAATCTAATATCGTTACCATAGTTCTAGGTCTATATCCTATACTTATACTTATCCTTAGAGACATCCCTAGACATACCTTAGAAATATCTCTAGGGATCTCATTAACGCTTTCGCATCCTAGTTTCCAATGGTTGACTAAACCTTTCCTCTGATACCAACTATAGAGACCCGAATCTTGACGTACATTGACATTACATTACTTTTTCGGAATAGTTAGTACATAAAAAAAACACACACACAAGGATCGTAATAGTTTAGTGTCTTTGGAAACTAGAAATATAATCTTCTAATCATGGTGAAAGATCTTCAACATCTCCCATAAAGATCTTCCTTTTTTTCCTAAAAACCTTTCTTTATATCCTGGGGAAAAGAAAACATAAAAGGGTGAGCTCAAATGCTCAGTAAGGGTAAAAACAATAAATATCAATCAGATCATATTCATAAGAACATAACATTTTGGAAATATTAACCTGCAAAAGAGAGCATAATTTCATATCATGGGATAAATCATGGAAGTGAAATGTAATCACAATAATCAAAACATAAAACATGAAGCTTTGTGGAAAACACACATAATCATAGAGAATCAATTCTTGTTAGTCAAGACTCATTGCCAAGGCTATCTTAGTGGACAAAGTCCCTTTTTGAACCGAGTCACCCTCGTTTCAGTCCTGTTTCACTGAACCGGTATAACCTACCGTTCCAGCCGTGTCTATCTCATGAGATATAAAATCTTTACCCAATGAATTGGAGGGAGATATAGGTCCCACCCTTCTCATAATGATACCATTCTTATGTGTGCCACAAAATCATAAATCATACATCATTGCATAACCCATGTAATAAAAATGGGAATCTTAAACATCGTGACATCATAAAACAATTCATATAAGATAAAGTAATTCATAAAAATATTTCCATCACAACATAATCAAATCCATGAAATAATAGGGATAGAAACATAACACTTTCTTATCTTAGATGGAAAATAATTTTGATAAAACAATTGAACTCCATTCTTGAGGAAAATATCCTTTCTTCTTCAAAAACATTTTTTCCTTTCTTAACATGTCATACAATTTTAAACTAAAAGAAGTTGATTAAAAATAAACTTGCAAACTTGTAAAGGAATCTTCTTGGAAATAATGTTTTAAAAATCCATTCATGCCGTATAAGTTAAAAAAACATTCTTCGTACTTTTGTCAGAAAAGTCAAAAAGTACCTCATACGAAAAACGACAAAAGATTCCTTTCATTTCTTTTACTAAAAACTCACCGAAGGGTAAAAATGGATTTAAACAATTGTAGGTGGATGGAAATATTACATATTGATGAAACATGGATGTGGATGATAAAATACACCCCAGTAAATACTTACGAATAAACAATCTCGGATAAAAATGAGATTGTGATATTTCTATTACCATAGGTCCGATTTTCATCGTAGGTGTCTGAACCTCCTGTATAATGATTTAAATAATGTCATTGACTTATTCCAGAATCATACTCATTGTTATGATATCATATATGGTTCACTTATGACTTTATATTACCCTTTCTTTTGTAAATTCTATGTTAAAGAGCATTTTGGGTAAAATTGTTTCATTTGTCATCCGTGTTTTGACTTGTAATTATTCATATTATTGCTCAGATCATAATTACTTAATTCCAGAATATAAAACATGATTTATATATAATATATATTCATAATATACATATATATAATAAATTAGTAAATGGAAAGAAATACACCGTTCATGGAGAGGGTAGGCCGTACGTACGCATGAACGCTGTTTTCGTTTCCTTATTGAGTTGAATGGAATTAAGTAGATTCCATACATATATCCATAAATCCAGTAGCTTTATAATTTCATATATTTCATTATTATTTCTTATATATACTTTATAATAACTCTTAAATGGTTAACATGGAGAATGAATCTCATCGCGTCGTGGAGAAGGTAGTCCATACGTACGCACGAGCGATGATATCATTTTTGTAATTATTGAATTGAATTGGAGTGGATGATACAATATATTAGAATCAATATGATGTTCTAATAACTATTTATAGTTATTCTTTACACCATTATACCCATCCATGTATGGTGGTGGTGGAAAATAGATTTCACCACGGCGTGGAGACATGTATTCTGTATGTAGCACGTGCGGTGATTTCGTTTTCCATAGGATGGATAGATGGTGAAATAGGGTTGTTTCATACTTATAACAACATTTCAGTATATGAGTGACACTGATGTTATTACTTCATAATGAAACAACCTAAGAAGTAGAAGTGGAAGAAGAAATAAAGGTGAAAGAATCGGTAACAGAAATTACCTCTTCTTTGAAGTGCTTCTTTGAGACCTTCATTTAGGGAACTAAATTGGGTCTTTGAAGAAGACCCGAACCTCTAGGATGTTTCTAGGAAAGTGGAGAAAAGAATTTGGCAGGGGTTGGCCGAGCTTGAAGGCTCAATGTTTTGTGAGGAAGAGAGGGAGGAGGTGCCCTTTTATAACGGAGGAGAGGGGCTCCTTTGGAAAAACTAAAAATATTATTTTATTATAAAGTCAAGTTAGGTTTTAAATAGCTCCAAATTGATTTATTTAGAGGCTAAGGTGGGTATGGGTCGAAATACTCTCATCCAATAGAATTTAGACAAGTTTAGGTTCCTATTTTAACCTTATCATTTAGATTTAACATTAAGTAAAATAATTTTACTTTTACCATGTCTTCTTGTGTTCTTACACTATAAGGTTAATAAACATACTATAAGAAGCCAAAAGAACCGCAAATTGTTTATTATTAATATATATAACCTTATCTAAGTCATTTGGCCGAACCTTAGATTTTTAGGAATAAAATAACAATTAATAATATAATATTTGTTTTAAAAACTATTTTATGTCAATTTTGACACTATTTAGTAATTGATTTTTGTGAAAATCATAACAGAATTATAAGTTCGAAAAAAGTTATTTAAATCAATACTAACATGTCATATTAACCTAGAAAATTAGTGTAAATCATAAAAAGTATAAAATTATATTTAGTTGGGTATTTATAATATCAATTATTAAACATTTTCACTATTATGGTAATTACTGTATCATCATTATGTCATAAATAAATTAATATATATAATGTCTAAAAATTATAAATAAAATATCATTATGTAGGAAATAATTTTAGCTTTCTAATGAGTATTTACATTCTAATTTATCTTATGTATAACCCTATATTAAAAATGTTTTAGTAAATAAATATTGATTTTAACTCTTTTAACCCTTCTTTAAATAAATTAATAATAAATGTTCTAATATAATACAAGTGGGCCTAAATGGTCATATTTTATTCCTAAGTTTGTTTTTTGTCGAATTACACTTGTCCAATAGAATTAGTACATGTGTTAGGGTAATAATAATATCATTTCTACTCTTAATTACCCTATTTACTTTTAACCGTGGTAAAAAAAAGTAAAAAGTTACTATTCACCAAAAAATTATTTTCATCTCATTGAACCACATTTTACTTACTGACATCAACCGTGTCTCTCGGATTTTGGAAATTCCACTCACAGAAGTGGTAAAATTATGTTTTATGAACAATTCAGTTTTTTAACTACCACTTAGTGGTTTCACTATTCATCAATAATTGAATGTTTTCAGAAAAATATCAAAAATTAGGCCTAAGATATATTTGATATCATGAACTCAAAAATGATATCTATTTTACCAAATTGAAAACATATCAGTTGCATTAACTAATTTAAAAATTAATTCCCGTCGTCAAAACAAATAGCGTGTTTTTAAGAGATAATAACTATCAAAAGATTGAAACTTGTTTATAACTGGTTTAAATGTAGAATTACATCCAATGACCAATATTGTATTAAATTGTAAAAATATATTCTAAATATACTTTAAAACCACTCAAATTAACAATTTATCACTATTAATTATTTCGATTAAAAAAGTTGTTTTTAATTAAAATTTAGTAATTTTCACTATTCATCAGAATATGAAAGTTATCCGAAAAGTACCAAAAGTTCAGCTTAGGCTAAATTCGATACTCCGAATCCAAAAATGAAGTCCTTTTTGAGAGCTAAAATTTCTAAAATTTTAAAAGGTGGTTATTACTATTCATAACAGCTAGTTTTAATAATATTTTAATAGCATATCGTTGTTTAGTGAAACTCGGTATTGCGTACTACACACGCTATCAAGGAAGGTCGTGATTGCGTGTAATACAAGGTAAGTCAAGGATGCGTGTTGAGCAAGCTCATTTTGGTGTAGCTTATAACACAAGACATTAACGAAATTAAAAAGAATATTTTTCATAAAATCTCGGGGTGTTACAGTTATCACTCATGGTTCTTGGTAGTTATTGCCTCATGAATGTATCATGGACAGGAATGATCTTATGCTTTATAAATGGGTGTTTTCTCTGTATTTAGAGAGGTTTTATGTAATTATTGAGAATTATTTTGACTTAAAAATTCAGTAGATATTATGTTATGTCTTCTATATCACAATTTGAATTTTTGGAAGTGATTTTGGATAGAATTATATTGCATTATTACAATTGTTTTTTCCTATACACTGGGGAATGATATTTTTTGGATGATTTTTTGAAAAACAAATTCTATAGTGATGCCATGCATGACTATTATGAGGTTTGGAGGGTGATATAGAGGATTTCCATGATGAAACCTATTATGGATGTAGTTGATTGTAGATGGTGTATTTATCAGATGATAGAGTATTCATATTAAGTGAATTAGTTAGAGGAGTCTCAGTTGAGGGATTCTAAAGAAGGTGTTTGGGGACATTGAGTTGTTTAAGGAGATTCTCCAGAGGGTTGGTATAAGGATTATTATCATTATGTGATATTTTAGGGAAGGATTTTTATTCATTTCCTGATGTTTGAGGTATTCCTACACTATCTCAATAATTATCCCTACAGGTGTATTCTGGTGTGTCTTTATTATATTAGGCCTTTTGATTTCAGTTTTTTTCTATTATGAAGTAATCATTGTAGGGTTTTCCTTCAATAACTATATTTATAAATGTTATGGGTTGATAACCATGTTCATTGTTGGTTTCATAATACTTCTGATCATCCATGGTATCAGTGGGAGTACATACAGATGAAATTCGTCTCTATTTTTCCCTGAGAAAAAAGATAATTTATTTCTATATGATTTATCATGGTCCATTATAGGAAGTTTTCTCACTATATAAAAATTAACGAGTTTATCTTGGATTTTTTTTCAAGGATATATCTTGATGAGGAGATGAGACATCATGGTGGTTATAAATAATTTTATCTCTAACCATAATCTCAATTTCACCACCAGGTTTTAGAGAGGTCTCCAACATTATTTTGTCTCTTAGATACTCATTACAACCTCTTTTCATCCATCAAGGATGTTTAGATTATGCATAATATCTAGAATTTAGATGACATGTTACTAATATGCATTTAGGATTTTTGAGGTTCCTGGAAAAGGATCCTTACCTTGGTGGGGTTTTATTATAATAATACCTTTCACTCAAAAATTAATATGCATCCATATGAGGTTTTGTAAAAATTAACATTCCAATAACCATTATGTTAGATCAAGGATTTATAACTATCTTTTATAATATTTGAATTACTGTATAGAATGAAAAAAAGGTTTAGGTGATTCTCAAGTGAATGAATGAATCAAAAGATCATCTTATGTATTATACTAGTCATATGAGTCCAATAGATTCAATATTAGATATCGCATGTTCTTTAGGTTATCTCTTTATCATAGAAAATGTAATATTAGTCATGGGAGTAAGATATCTCCTCGATTTTTGGGATATTTCAAGGTGTTGGTGTGTATTAGAGACGTTATATATTATCTTGAACTCCCTATATATATTATCCATATATAGGATGTGTTTCATGTGTTTTATCTACCCTTGTTCATTCATGTGGATTCATATATAATTAGATGTGGTGACAAGGGAGTTAAGGATGATGTGAACTGTAATGATTGGCCTGATGATAATTAGGAATGTTTACAGGGGGTCATTCAAGGTTGTTCTATTCCTTCACATCATGACATGTGGTAGCATAATGTCTTGGAGGAGAGAAATTGGGAGGGGTAGTCAGAGATCTAAACTTATTATACAATGTTTGGATGTGTTTTATTAATTTATGAATGAGATTATGAGTATGAAATTTTATGTTTCCATGATATTTTTGATGTCTAGTGATTCATATTTTTTGTGCCTTATCACTTTAATGTGTTAGTTGTGTTCTTGTTATAGTGATATCTATGAGATGTATCTCATGGGGTTCTAGATAAATTCCACATAACTCTCATCCATGAATTTGGATTAAATTCACTATAGAAATAATTATTTCATTATTATATGTTATAATAGATTGATTTTTCCCTTTTCTTACCTCTATTATTTTACTTGGTAAATGGTGTCTATTAGGAAGATGGATGGATATATGTGTTTCTGGGATCAAATATTTTCTATAGGAGTGTATTAAAACATGATTTTGTATGCTTTGAAATAATTCTATTTTTGGGAGAAGCCTTGGGGTTTGGTGTGTTCTGTTTCATTAAACTTATATTCTTATTTTTATGTTTTTCATAGACTCTATTATTAAATGGGTAGATGTTATGTGGGAAAAAATTGAATAGTGAGGCCCATATGATTAGGTATCATGGTCTATTTTTTATGGGGGACCATTGTAAAATGGTTCATAGGTTATTTCAAATCCCTATTCCCATTTCAAAGGATATAGGTGAGATATATGAGGATTGTGTAAATAATTATATAAGTTTTGACCTTTATAGATTGGCCACCATTACTGCACTATAGTATTGGTGAAACCATAGGGGTTACAGTATATCCATGGGGGGTTGTGTGATGGGAAACTAAAATTATAGACTTTAAAAATTTTAATACCAACTATAATCTGTAGTATTACATACATTATCTTTCAAAACCCAAATGATCTGATAACCTCTTTTAGAGTCTTTAAGTGCCATTTTGTTATGATTTATCACCCACCTTCAAGAGATCATCCATTGGTGATCTAAGGTGAGTTCCATCTTCTCTGATTGGTTCTTCTACCATGCAATATATATTTTTCGGGGTTTTGATCATGGTTTTTTGGTTATCTTATAGAGTATCAATGGTGGGATTTAAATGGTGGCCAATAGTCACACACAGAAGAGGTGACTAGACATCTGCAATTTTTTTTTAATTTCAATGTAATATTAAAACTCATGGAGTTAGGGGATTGATTACTTGTCTTTTTGTTTTATGTTTTTATGTGATGGTATCATGATTTAGTTTCCTTGTATAAAAATTTGATTATACCTTATGATGAAAATAAAAAGAACCAATAATGAATTTTAAGTAATGTTATTATTGCATTTGATGATGCTTTATTATTCGTACCTCTGGAGAATTTATCAATAGATTGAAATCTATTTTCCCTGATTATCGTTGTTATTTATCATGTTTTATGTTCTTTAAATTGGATTAAAAAATTAATTTTTGTATGGATGAAGTGAATAATGAATAGACATTTGGTCATGTATCTATTCTTCCATTGAATATGTTGATTATGGGTTGATTGTTTATTAAATGTCATTTTTTATTGTTTTTTAAGTATTTCCTAAATATATATTTCTATTTGTTGAAATAATTTCATAAAAAATCATTTAATTCCATATGTAAATGAAATGACTGTTTTCTTGAGATAATTGATTGGGTATGAGAAATAAAATTCATCGTTATTAATGGATTGTATGCATTGGTGTTATGTTATGTGATCCCACTTTCATTTTTCATATTGAATATCTGTTATTTCTATTTATGTCTGCTTTGGGATTATAGATCCTCATTATTTTTGATCTATCAGGTTCATTATATAATGTGTGGATAACACAATTTCAGTTTACGTATTGGGTTTTTCTTATAATTGAGATGAGGATTGTGTTCAGATTGATGAAATGTGTTCAGATAGAGGAATTTCTATATATCGTGTTTCTTTGTGAGGTTTTTCAGGTGGCTGATAGTTATGGGAGAATATCTAGGCTTCCCTATTTTTATGAATGTGCTTTTTAAAAGATTTTTTATAATGTTTTTCTATTGCTGGTTCTAAATTACTTCTATAATTAGATTAGGCATTAGGAGTGAATGTTATTTGAGGTATCCTTGCATGAGTTCTAAATTTCCCATGATTATAGAATGGTAAATATATGAATTAATAATTTAATAATGGTATGGGGTTTGAAAATGTTGTTCATGTGGGATAGTGGGGGCCATGGGATGATTGGAATGTAATAATCATATCGTCATGGGATAAAAATCCAAAAATTATATATTAATTAAATAAAAGTTGGCTTGGGATAAAATGATGTTATAAAATAGAATTTATAATTGGGATTAATGAATGAATAATGATTTCTAATAAGTAATGTTAATATTCAATGATGATGAATATGGATATTTTTTTCATTTATGGGATCTAGTTTATGTCGCCTTATTAGTGGAATTAAAGAGTAATGAGGGAAAATATCTATAGATGAGTACATATCAAGGTAGTTTCTATATCTTTTCTATGTTTCATATCCATTCTTATATTTTATTGTTTCTTATGCTTATTTTCCTAAGTCTAGAAAACATCTGATGCCCCATTGTTTTGTGAATGATTTGTTTCCTTAACATCCATGTTGATGAGAGAATAGATGGATTCATTCTCCCTCTTACCAACTATAACTTGGGAGTTTAATGATGTGTAGGTGTATTCAAGATATAATCTATAATTGTGTATGGAATATTCCTATATGGACTATTATGGAAATCAGTTTTACTATACATGTACATGCATGCTATAGTGGATTGAGTTTATAGCACATACACATATTCTAGGTATAGTTACCACAGTTTCCTAAAGGTTTACTTGCATGAGAAATAATGGACATAGGTATAATTTATATTACAAATGATATAGTGGATTTTAAACTTAATACATGGTTAAGCAAGAGAGGATGTTTATGATTTAGTTATGAGCTTCATGTAATACTAGATCAGTTTTTATTGGGATGCACATGCTGTATGATTACTTATTAAATGTGTGAGAGAACATGATGTTTGGAATTCAGATATGAAAGAAAAATATTAGTGGATAAGTTAATGTGTCGAACCATTCATAAAAATATGTTTTCACATGGATTTGGATAATAGTATTCTTTACTTAATGAGAACGCCTCAACAAGGATGATATGCAGTTTTACAAATTTAGGCAATGAGATGGTTTTATTTTTTTTCATTAACTAGGATTTTGTATTCTTTTTTGAAATTTCTATATATTGAGTATAAATCGATGATCACTAAATGTATATATATATATTTTTAGATCTGAAGTTGAATTTTAGTGAATGATCTTGGAGTTACTAAATTATTACAGTTGTTTAGGAGCTATTGAGTTCTTAATCACTACAAGTAGCTTATTTCATTTTTACTAGTTATATTTCTTAATGTGTGAAATTTCATTCATGTTTAGGAATTTATCATATATTTAAATAATATTTTTAATTAGTTGATCTACTCTTTTTTCACATTTGAATTATTTTTTATTAAGGGTATGTATCCCATACTGTATGTGTTGTATACAATCACGGCCAGTCACCAACAGATGGATTGTTGGAAGTAGTCTTTGATGATTATACCTATCATGACTATAGTCTCATGAGCGTTACAACTGGTGGTTTTTTTGGAAAAGGTGTCCTAAAATAATACCATTTTTAATATTCTCATGGGGTATATTGACGAAAATATCCCTAAGTACATATTCCCTTAGCGTGATCTGAATTATTGATAGAGGAGGTTGGCCAAGTACCCAAAGACTTTATTTTTTTTATTCATTATTTCCCCGGGGTGAAAGACCTGGAACACCCTGAGAAGAGAGGGATGACTTATTGTGTCAATTTTTTTAAAGTAATTGATCTTGTTCCCACATTTTAAAGAACTTGTTAAATAAATATATTGGTAACATGTATTAACATAAAAATTCACACATAGAAGGAGTGCAAAGGTCATTTATTTGGTTCTGCACTATGGTATAGTCCAAAAATCATACACCGATAGTTTTTCAGTTATACCAAAAACCACTAATTTTGACTTGTTGTGGAATAATTATTTTTGCGCAGTAACTATGTTCCATGTGAATTGCCCTAAAATGTTTTACAGAATCCACACTACATCCCTATGATAACTTCTGTCGACCCCCATAGCTCACTACTTTGAGAGATGTCTGACTTATTTTATTTACATGAAGTTAACTTCTATGTTTTAACATTAAATCATGAGTCCTCATTTATAAAAAGATGATCTCTTGAATTAAAACTTTCCCCAATGTATGTAATCTAGTTTTTAACATACTATTTTTTGTGAACAAGTCATATATGAACATTCCTTTTTCCTATTCATAACTCAGTTCACCATATACCACGAGTGTATCCATTGTGAATTGTGATTCTCCATGTACCACCTCTACATACTGCCTCCAAAAATCACCTTTACATACTGATTTTGTGTACCAATTTCCTTATATGAATCACTCCCACGTACCTCTTTTTCAATCCACGAACTATGCTTCATGGTCTTCATACATTGCACTTCTATATAGAAAAATATTCCTTTTCTAAAAAAAAATCTCAATTTTGTGGCCCACAAAATTGTAGAACACTATGAAACTATTCCACCCTAGACACCTGCTTCATCCTATACTATAAGATTACATAACTTGAAAACCCCTTGATGAACCCAAAGTTGTTTAAAAAAACCATACCCAATTTTTAGAAAAGAACATACATGGTTCCTATATGGGAATGAAAATATAATAGATAATGTGAATTTTATAAATACAAAGGATCAAATGGGGTAGATGGAAGGTAGTGATTTGTATGTGATGCGACATTAATATAATATTAAAATTTAGTTTCAATAGAAATAGGGGAAGGTATGTAAAGTTCCTAAGGATTTGAATAACATTTAATATTTGTAGTATAAGTCATTTAGAGACGATATGATCATGGTATTCATGAAATGATAAGTTAAATTCATGAATAATATTGAAAATGTTGGATAATATAAATGTGACTACACCAATGATACATCTTCTATATCATGATCATTATATGACATGGTTGCTATATATCTCTATATAAGTGGATGAAACCTAACATTTCTTGTCATATCATTGGTTTATTCCCAAATCACACATCATATTAGAGGAATCCACCTAACTCTATGATGTGATAGATCCTTACAGGGAAAATGGGGATGAGGATGAAATATTCGTTACTAGGGATATTTGATCTAGAGTAGAAAACCAGAAACAGACATAAATCCGTTGAATGTAAATGTGAATTTATAGATCTTTTAAGGACACTCTTCATTGATTATTTGTATTAAATTTTGTGTTATTGTTCTTGAGAAAATTCCATGGTCCGTTCATGCAACATATGAATTAAACTGCAAAAACATTTTATCTTGTACAATTTAATGTCAATAGTAACCAATCGATGAATAAAATATACCATATTGAAACATAACATGAAAACAACAACCCTTATGTATATTTAATGGTGCCTATGATGTAGCCATACATTTTATGTTGGATAGGGATCAAATTATTTTTTATGACATCCATAAATAAATAAAATGAAAATAATACATCATATTATAATGATATTTGTTGATTAAAATCATCAAGTGTGACCCTTACATTATTTGGTCTTACCTCATCACTCCTGTAAAGTGTGAGGGTGAGTTAGTTATCTGAATCAGATTGTTTCGTAATGTGGAAAAAGAAATTTTCTGGTCATCCACTGCATTATTTTTCCTTACATAATAATGAGGTCAATTATAGTATTGGATTAATGGTATTCCACATAAGAATTTATAAAGATATGATATAGAATTAATAAGATAATGGAATTTATTTTCACCATTTCATACAAAGAACTATCAAAAATCCACTAGTAGTATGGGTCTCATGGGATAAAAAATGATCTAGAAAGGTAGGTTTCATGATTCTTGGCCTGTCTGTAGGTGGTGATAGAAAATTAGATGCTCATTTAATCTTAATTCATAAATAATTCCCAATTGGAATTATGATAATGCGATGATATACATTGTGTAATGTTTTCTAAGGATGTCTTTTAGTGGTGGTGCAATATGGCGTTTCATGGACATTTTGATGAATGTCATACATTTCATTCTAACCCTAGATAGATATTCCATCAATGACCCATTGGTTATATAAATGTGAAATAATCTATCTATATGGGGTTTGAAGCATTTTTATTATTGATAGGTACTCATGTATAACACAATACAATTGTTTAGGTATATATAAGGAGTGTGATACAAATTTTAATTTGAGCACTACCCACCACCCTCAGTTTAATGGTTTGTCTAAGCATACCATCCTTATATTAGAGGACATGATTTAATAATGTTTCCATTATTTTAGTTTTTCTTGTGATAAATATCTTATTGGAATCAAGAGATACTATGATAATATTCTTCAAACATATATTCATATGAACCATTGTATCCCTTGTATGAATGGTTATATCGATCACCTCTATGCTGGTTAAAGGTTGGGGAGTCATCTATTTCCAAACCGAGTCTAATGAAAGATATTATAGATTATATATAATTAACATGAAAGATGTTAGAGGTCACTTAGAGAATAAAAGGTAATATACCAGCTAATGAACCCATTCTTTTCAGTTTGAGGCAGTCGACAAGGTATTATTTATGGTTCCACCGCATTTGGGACACTATCATATTCAGAGGCATATGAAGTTGTCATCTTCGCTCATGGGGCCATATAAGGATATTGATATGATAACAACCATCAAGTATTCTTTAGAAAATCCGTGTATATATAGTTCTAATCATAATGTGTTCCATGTATCTCAACTATAAATATACCTTCATATCCATTTTCAAAACATTGAAATCAAAGATGTCATGCAGGAGACTGATGTGTCATTCAATGATGTATGTGTTTGGGTAGTATAATAGCAACATATGTTCCTTTATGAAAATATGGTCCCTCTAGTACAATTATAGTGGTAATAAAGATGTATCCTACTCTAAACATGGGAGTGAGAGTCAAATAAGTGGTTAGGGACTAGATTTATTCATTGGTAGGGCTTGGTGATGCAACTTGAGGATGAGTTTCTGTATGGTGGGGAGGTTGTAACCCAAAATATATAGTGTTAATAATATGAATTTATTTTATGAAACCTATTGTATTATGGTCTATTTTAGGTTTTGGGGTTCTTAAAGAAATACTTATATCTTTCTCCAACCAAATTATATAGTGATGTAAATCTAAAATGTCGCATATTTCCAATTAGATGATGTGTTAGAGAACACCAAAGATCCTATAATGGACGCATTTGGGCCTTCTACTACTGTTGGAGATTCATTGGGTGATCTCAAGATCCTTGTTAAGCAACATGGATTTATCTGCATTCCCACTAGATTTCTAGTAGGTCCCTATGTGGTTTAATGAGTTTTATTTTGAATAATTAATTTAATTGTTGTTAAATTATTTTTGGAGAGATTTTTTCTAAAATTTTCAACATGGGGTTGTATGCATCCCCCTCTTTTCAACATTTATGTATTCATCACGTTCATATTCTTATTATCCTTAAATAATATCTCTATAAATGTGGATCTTTTTAGGGGTTTTTCACATAATACTAACACTCCATTCACATCAATTATGGGTTTTCATACAAGTTTTATGAGCATTATTTGATAATCCTTATTGTCGGGTTTTTATGTCTTTTGAATTCGTTCAATTCCGACTCAATATTCTAGTAGTATCTAATGATAATGAACCTAATAGACCTATATAGAGACTCACAATTAACATACATTGATATTACAAGATTATAGATGAATATTCATCTCATTATAAAAGCAAACACCCATATACTTTAATAGTTTAGTGTGTTTGGAAACATGGAAAACATTCATCATTTTTGGTGAAATATCATCAAATTCTACCTTAAATAGTTTTCTATTTATTAATCCTACATATAAACTTTATTCATAATCTTGGGAATAGAAACAGAAGAAAGGGGCGAGCAGTAATACTCTGTAAGGGTAAATAATGGAAATTCATTACCATAAATGACCATATAGGTATTAGAAAATGAGCATAAAATTTGAATTACATACCATACATAAAAGTATCTTAATCATGAGACATGTAATAATTATATTCAAATCATAAGGCATGAATCATAAGATAAAAAAATGAACATTTGGAGCCTATCAAATCCATAAGAAACATAATTTTTTACAGAAACATAAAAATGTAACATCATTCTCTATAAATTAAGGATAATTTCTAAAAACGTATCATGAATCATCATGGGGATTATTCCTATTGGAAAAAACACACCAAAATCCCTAATAATAGTCATTTCCTTATAAGGTATCATGTTCCCTATCATCCAATAGTGGATAAGTTCTCGGCATCATCTCAAAGTGGATTGGGTTTCCCCATCTTCCCATAGTAGATAGGGTTTCCCCATATTATCACATTGGATCTGGTTTCCCCAAATTCCATAGTGGATCAATACCATTGAAATGATTCCCATCATAATCTGATCAGATATAAATCTTTAGCCAATGCATTGGAAAGACATATAGGTCTCATCCATCCCATAAAAAATCACACATACATGTGCCACATGAAAATAAATCTTTCATCATATGATTACCCATAAAAAGATATGATTTCATTAAAATTGTGTCGTAACCCATGATATGAAATTGATATCATAACATTTAATAATATCATTACCTATAGTAAATAAATATGATTCCTAATTATTTAATCAATGTATAACCCATGAGAAAAAGGAGTTTCAAAATAATATAACCCATGGAATATGAACAAGTTATATATATATCAATCAGCCTAAAAATAAAATACTCAAGAATGAATATGAAAAGTTTTATTGGATCATATCCCCAGTGAAGGATAAAATAAAAAAATATATTTATTATAAGATAGATAAGTACATTGAAAGACCATGTCTAGAATTTATTATGCTAGATATCCATTATTTGAAAATCGTTTTCGTAAAGCCATTTCAAAAATTATTTTTCTTATAAAAATATCTTTACCATTTCATTTAAATAATCACTTCAATAAAATATAATTTCTTAATTGTAATTTGATATTTAAATTAAAAAACATTCTTTTGATTATAAACAAGAAAACATAAAATGGAAGCAAGAAAATTTTTTAAAAACATTTTAAATGTAAAAAATATTTAACAACCTTTTTCATTCAAAATTTATTTTTAATCATTTAAAGGAAACTTTGTAAATAATTTAAAATAGTTCTTAAATCAAAACACATTTCTGAAATGATTTTTTAAACATTTTAAAGTCAATGAATTTCCAGAATATTATGAAAATCAGTTTTTAGAAAAATAAATATTGAAAATGTCAAATTGAAGCTTCAAATTAAGTATTTTCATAGTGGAGGTTAAATCTATATGTGCCGAACAATCCTTTTACACTATCGATGATTAGAAAATCACCTCAATCAGAAAATGACAAGAATATTCCTTTTTTAAACCATATCATAAATTGTAAAACATTGGTAAAAATGTATTTAAAAAATTATAGGATAATAGAAAAAAAATTTAAAATATTTTTATAAAACAATGTTTCTACTGAGCACATATTTCTAACTGAAAGGGGAAATAATATCGTATTTTAAAATAAACATTTTATAAATTATTTTAAGTAACCAATATAGAATATATGTAATAATACATAATATATCATTGATAAATAGAGTATAATACATTTTATGAGTGTTATTGAGAGGTTGATCATAATATTTCATCAATTGAAGCATAATCATAAACAATATTGATAAATGACGAGAGTGTAGCAATTAAATGTCTCCACTTTGGTGACATTGAATCACAAACCAAATGAAAGAATAAAATTAAATAATCTAAAAATAAAACAAAATTGATATTAATGATATAAATATTAAATGGGTAGTATTTAAACCCCATATAAAAATATAGGTGCATAATAAGGCATGTATCTCAATGAGTGAAAATTTAGACAAAATTTCATTTTTAGTTTGGGATCATTTATACCATAAACCCAATGAATCAAATATCATAAAATTAATCTGTAAAAAGCCATGAATTTATGTATATGAATCATAAATACATTAATGGGGTGTGTATACATTATACAATAGAATAAAGGTGGGAATATGGAATGTATCTCAAATAAATTAAAAAGTATGATGAAATTAACTGACATTAAGTATTTATGTTCTTCCTGCACATTCAAACCTCATGTAAAATGAAAACATGTATATTATATATCTCCCAAAGAACCATATTATTATATCTCATAAAAAATATGTAATTTTTACGAATTTATGTTTCTTATTTATTAAAGAATTCATGTTAATGTTACATTTTGGGAAATATCAGCTTTGTTTTTCTTATATGTTTTGGATTATTATACATGATCCTCTTACATAGGCCATGATTTAATTATTTTTAGAGTTTAATGTATAATATAAATATTATATTTATACATTATATATATATTTATATTAATCAATAGGATATATAAATAATAACTTGAATACACCATTCATAGAGAAGGTAGGTCATACGTATGTATGGGTGTTATTTCTGTTTTATAGTCATATTGAAAGAAATTAAGTAAATGAAATATATATATATATATATATTACCACTAAAATAGTATTATTATGACATATATATTATATATGTTCACTAATTCCATCCTTAATACATTCCATATAGAGTGTGGACGAATAACATCACTTTGAGGAGGTAGTACTCTATAATTCCCCAAAAAAAATTATTGTATTTACACAACCTGGAGATAATGAAGGGAGGTGTTATATACCAATTATATAAGATTAAATATATCAAAAATATCATATATATATCATATAATAATTTATTTTCTATCATAATTCTCCATTGTGATAGTATGTAATGAATAATAAACAACATCATTTCATGAGTTGGTAGTTCAACATACACAAAACTAGTAATTTCATTACCCATTAGATGGATGTGTGTGTGTAAGAGTACATATGAATTTTATAATAATATAAAATCAGAATAATTTTTATACTACAGTTACTATATAATAATATAATATTAATATTTGAGGGGTGAATAACAAAAAAACAAAATTGTTTGGGGAATGATGTTACCTATTTATTAGGTAACTCCATTTGGTATACTGCAAATGGATTTTAGGGATGGATTTTTTCTAAAAGGAATGAAATTAAAATTATAGTAAGGAGGTTGGGAGTTTATTTTATTAGAAATTTTGAGATACAAAAGGCTTGTGAGTTGTGAATAAGTGAGAGAGGTTAGTGCATCTTAATAGTGGAGGATGAGTGGTATTCTTGTAAATTTTTTAATGTGAAATTTAATTAAATTTATTTCTGACAAGGTACTATGTCATTTTATCTCTTACGTGTAAGGTTCAGTCACCTTATATGATAATTAATGTCTTAATCATTGTAATTAATTTAAATTTCTTTAAATAATATTTTTTGTAAAAAACTAAATTAACTGTGATTTATATTAATAATTAGGTTGATTCCAATTATTTAATCCATATTGGAATGTTACAATCACATAAGTTGAAAATATTAATTCAAATATAATCTTGTAGACTGGACAACAGAACATGTTTTTAATATAAAAATAATCAAAATCGTGATAAGTTTTTATATCCAATTTCAATGTCAAATTGAATATAATATACTAAATTGGATTAACTGATATATTATTGATCTATTTGAACATTACAACAAATAAAAAACAATATTTAACCTGGTAAATAAATAAGATGAAAATGAAATTTCGAATTAAAACTAAGTATTATTCACTTTTCATCAGAAAATGAACCTTCATAGAAAATATCGAAAATTAATCGATATCTAATATTTATGTTCCTATTTGAAAAATGATGTTTTTTTCAAATAAAAATTATAAAAGTTTCAAAAATAATATATTAAATCGCTTCTCTATTAAATAGAGGTGATTTTACCATTTATAGAATAAATATTTTTATACATAAAAATATATTTATTATTATCTTATATCGACCAAATATATTGGATGAGTATCATAAATATTGATTGAACATATAATATATAAATTTTATTTAAAACATTAATAAATAGTTTTTTCTTTAATTTTTAGAGTTAAAATTGTGTTTGTACATAGGGGAATTGTTTTCTTAGAAAAGTTATTTCATTATATTCAAATAGTTCGTACATTCACTTATTTTAATTGATAATGAATGGATTCATTTAATATACATGCTCGAATAATATTTTCACAATTTAGTAAATCTTATTCACAAATTCCATTCTATTGGATAGGCGGTAACTAAAACAGTATTTTTAAAACAATGTTAATATTATATTCTACTTCATTAAAACTCAACATTTTCATGGAACACATGATTCCAAACGGACATGTTATTTTGTGTAATACAAGGCAATAATAGTGTTGCGTGTACTGTGAGAATATATAAGTTTTCTCTGTTCAAAACTACTGACTTCATTGTGTGTATATAAAAATAAACACGTATTTGTTTCATATAAAAAATTATATATTGATTGTTTTTTGATATGAAAAATACCAAAAGATTAAATTACTTCCAAAAAATAATTCAAAAATTTCAAAATGTCACATTTTACCCCTATTAAAAATAACTTTTTCCTTGAAATTTTTCTAGGTAATTATATGTTTGATACATGAATGTTCATTCATAGAAACCCACATCATATTAATTAATACTAAAAATTCCATTAAAAGGGAATTTTAGTAAACCAATGGTTACCCAAAGTATCACATGACTGGGTTTTCACATATGATAACATGGTTTGGAAGGGAATATTTTTCTTGGAAGAAAATAATTTTTAATCATAGGGATTGATAAATATATCTGATCAAAATTATGTGGTTGATCTATAGAAAGACAACCATCACAAAACCATAAAGTGGAGATTCATGAAATAGGTAATTAATATCATAAGAATATTGATTATTGGAAATTTTTTCTTTCAAGGTCATTTTAATAAATTTGAATATATTATTTTTACAAGAAGATATAATTAATTTATTTCATTCCCATTGATAGGTAACATCTCACCCTTTGGTCGTGTCTTGACCAATTTCCACATTTCCACTTTATCTAACAATGAACCTGAATTTTTCATTCTCAAAGTACTAACAGATAATGAAATCTAACATATTTCATCCCATATTTCTTTAATTACCATACATAATGTGGTTAGAATAGGTTACCTAATATTTATTAATCCTCATTTGGTGAGATAATAGTTTAACATCCCAAACATCATCTAATGTTTAACGTAATCATTCCATAACTGGTTATCATTATAACTCATAAAAAATAGGAAATTTGAAAACATTAGAATGAATGTCATGAAATCAAGTTAACATTGATCCTCCATATATAAAAAATTATCTATTGGTTTAAAAAATTATACAAGTGAATAACTTCACCATATAATCTCTTGAAACATGGAAATCACCTAAATTACTATAAATCATTAATGAAAAAATGCATGATTCCATATTTCAATGTTTACTGGATATATTCCTTAAAGCCAACTTTTTTTAAATGACATCTATTATGTCATTGATATTTTTTTCAAAGAAATTTTTCAGGTATGAGGACATAAATACTATCCATTTAACATTATCTAAATCAGTCATCTCTTCCTCTAAGACAAACACAATTTTCTAAATATCTTGAAACATTGAGGGATGCCTTCCCTTAGTACAAAATATCACATTTCCAAAAAATAACTTTTATATACCTTAATCACAATTAAATATGTCATTTTCAATTTTTATTGACAATATAATACTGAAAATAGTTATATAGTTCATGATTTATATAATATAATCATCGAATTCCAAGGTGTAAGAACCTGGTTCTTCTTTGATGTACGAATTATTTTACGTCAATCAATTCTCAGTTTGAATGTATAAATATTACCTAATATGAATTAACATAGTGTTAAAAAATTAACTGGGGTTTTTTTGGGACATGTTCAAAGCCTAGAACCCAACTCTTTGGGTGAAATAATTCTAGTGCATAGTTAGTGAAAAACTATGCAGGGAAAGCTGCATTGTTAGATAAAATAGTGTGATGTTGGACAGTGAATGACTATAGGATGCACAGTTATAAAAAACCATGTGAAATGGGGAAAATGACATGTGGATAATTTTGACATAGATGTTTTTAATGGTTTTTGCATGGTTACTCAAACCGTGCATACAAACTGTGTGAAGTTCCACTTATTATAGTAGATTGTGCACAATGGGCACACAGTTTTTGAAACAATGAGACCAGAACATGTGGTGACCAAATATGGGTTAATTAAAAAAATTATCCGAAATTAAATATATTTATAAAATATCCATACAATTTAATCATTTCACAATATCTCCACTCCTTTGAATCCATCATTGGCATCTATTATAAAAAATGTTAGATCAAGCATTTCTGAGCTCAGATTCATGCAATTATCATATCATTAGGTTCACACTGTTGAGTTATCGATTCCATTAAGACATTACTTATTTAGTTGTGTATAGTTTTATCTATTTTGGTGCCTGATAATGTTCCCTATTATTAGGTTCTTCATCCATTTTTCTATTTTCTCCTAGTCTAAGTCGATTCAGGAGGTAATAATGAATGGGCTATCTTCTATGGACCTATGGTAGTTTGTCTCATTCTTTTAATTAAAATTTGATGTTTTTATATATATTTGGTTTTTTCATAACACCAATTCTCATGTGATGCCTTGATATGATTTTATTTCGTTAAATTTAATGTTGGTTAAGATTGTATGAAATTGAAGAGGCGAGTCATTGAATGTTTATAGGATAAGGAAAATTAAATAAACCACCCCATGGGTGTGTTTTATTTTGGAATTAGACCACCATTGGTTGTTATTTAGTTGGATACTGTGATAATGTGTCATTTACCCCATGCCTTAGGATGATAAAAATGTATTTTTATGTTATTGTTGAATGTGAAACGTAATAGAAATTGAAATGATTATTGATATGTTATATATGACCTTTCCCTTTGAATTGTACAAGTACATTATTGTTAGGATTTAATTAATTATATAATGAGATTCCCATGTGAGTTAAATAGAGTAAATACTCCAAATCTTATCCATTCATTGAGTCACCATCTAAGGTGTGTTTGAAAATTAATTTCCTCAGTATTGAACATGACATGTTTAAAGAATTTTATTAAATGGTTTTGAATTTATTAAGTGTTTGTTTTCATTGATTGTGGTATGTATTCAATGATGAATTCAATGGAAAAAATCAATTGAATTTTACCTTTCTTCAGCTTGAGTGATATGTGGACTCCCGAGTAGACTTCCAAGGATGGACTCAGAGTCTTTACTATTATATTTTTAGTGATACATGGAATTCAACATGTATTTCCATAGATTTAATCAAATAGAATTTTATATTATATTCCATGAGTGAGATTTAGACTCCCTTAGTGGACCACCAAGTAAGGACTCAAATAGAAGATACATTATACCACACCTAGGGAGATACATGGGTTCTCATTATGTTATCTATTGATGGGATTGTAGGTTGTTATATTATATTATAACTGGGATGATACATGGATTCTAAACTTGGAATTCCATGGATTGGAAGAACTTCATAAATGAATAATTAATGAAATGAGTTATATGATGTGTCTTCCAAGAAAAACCACAATATTGGATTTGGTTTTACTACACATTATTGGTGGAAATGTTATAAATAATTTCATCATATTATCACGTGGGGGATGATGATATTTATTCCATTGATCAATACATACATAAATAAGTTTGAATGAGAAAATTTACTTATTTCTAAATGAGATCCTAGACTTTATATGATGTTTACCTTTAGTACTTCTATTACATACTGTATTCTTGCAAACACACTATGACTCTTGTGTATATAGTTATTGGATGGAACTACATTATAGGTGGTTTCCTACTTGGACTATGTCTCACACCTTGTTCGGGCCACCTTGGGTACCCGAAAAGACTATATGATAGAATGTATTAATAAGGAAAATCTCCCTGATATATGTTCTTTACTGATACTTGGAAGCATGGAAGCATGAGACCAAGCTGAGGATTGTGATTCTATATGGGATACTTTTTGAATTTTTCTAATTTTGATCCATGTATTGTACTCCTCACATGTATACGTGTTTGTTTCTTGACTTGAAATTGGAAATGTATCAACATTATTGTATGTGTGTTCCGTTTTTCATTGTTATTGATTCCTTATATATATCCATTGTCTAATTGTTATTACAACTTCCTCTATATTATGTTATTACATTTCCCATGTTATACACATTGGACATGAGAGAATACTCTCTCCACTGACACAGCTAGGGACTCAATACTAGTCGATAGACTATGAAATTTGGGGAGACTCACATGAGGCCGTGTGTCCAATCGAGATCATTGCACTATTAAGAGGAATCCAAGCCTAGGATGTTACATAGTGGTGTTAGTGAATTATTTTCTTGTTTTTTGGTTTTCTTTATTCATTGGTAAAAACAAAAATGTGTAGGATGGAATTTGAATTTTACAATGAGTTGTTTCGGGGCATAACTGAACTGCATAGAGGAAAAATACAAATTCCCTCAATTGACATTTTTACATTCGACATTTTGACTATTATGGTTAATTTTATTATAATATTGGTTGATTAACAAAAATTGTGATTTTGTTTTTAATATGATTATAGTTTTATTTTGTTACAAAACAATTCAATTAGGGCAGTCCATCTCATGAATCATCTTGGAGACATTAGAAGAATTAAATTTCATGCATTATGTCACTCCAAACAGGCTGAATTAATTGAAACATGGTTTTGTGATAAGTGACATGATAGATACACCTTCTGTCGCACCCCAACTTTTTGAAGTAATTTTCAATTTAATATATCTTAGTTTCGGGTTCTTGTGATGAGGTTTGGGTTGAGTCCCGATTTAAAATTTTTGAAGTTTAATGTTTTTAGTTGGTTTTGGACTCGTGCGCGGCCACCGCACGGTTCGCGGTGGCCACGCAGTTGCCCCGTGTTGTGAAATTTCTCTTTTATTTCATTACTATTATTGTTATTGTTATTATTATTATTACTATTATTATAATAATTATTATTATTATTATTATTATTATTACTATTGTTATTATTTTCACAATTATGATTATATTTATTAATGAATTTTTATTATTAAATGAATTGTTTTGTCATTATTATATTTTATTAGAGTCATTCTTATTATTTTTATGAGTTATTATTAAAGATAAATGTTTATTTTAATTATCAGTTTTGGTTTTAGTCTTTTTTTAATATTTGTTTTTATTTTATTTCTGCTAACCCTAATCCTACGCCTTTTTTTTCCTTTCCTTCACCTCCTTGCTGCGCCGCCACCCCTCTGTCTTCCCTACTTTCCTTCCCGCATCCCCTAAGCCTGTCTCCTCCCTTGCCCTTCGGCGCCTCCCGCGTCCGCCGCCCCGCAAGCCTAGCACCGACCTCCTACCTCACCGGCACCGCTCCCCTGTCCTCCAGCGCAACCGCCCTGCGCGACCCCTCTCTTCTTCCCGTCGCCGCTCCGCCCCATGCACCCCTGCCGGCCAGCCTCACTCCGCCCAGCGCACCCCCCTGCCGGCCTCCCGTCGCCGCTCCGCCCCACGCACCCCTGCCGGCCAGCCTCACTCCGCCCAGCGCACCCCCCTGCCGACCTCCCGTCGCTGCTCCTCCCTACACACCCCCCTTTCGGTGACCCGCACTCGGCCTCCCCGGCTTCCCGGCGTCCCGGCTCCCCCGTGAAACCAGCACCCTGTCGCCGGCAACCCTGCCCTCTCGCCGTCCCTCTCCCCTCCCCTTTGCCGGTCCCGGCTTCCCCGTCACCCCCCACGCCGTCCCGATGGCGCACCCCGACCTCTACGCCAAACCCCCACTGCTGTCTCGGCTCCCTGCGCAGCGGCGCCCCCAGCACGAGCCGCCCCTCTTTCCCCGCGATCTACCCCCCATCCGCGTCCGATCCCCTCTCTGGCAGCCCCCTCATGCGACCTCCGGCCTCGCCGCACTCGCCCCTTGCTCTCCCCCCCTGTTCCTCCAGCCGCGCCTCCTCCCCAGTCCGGCGGCACCCCATGCGCACACCTCCCCGGCCGGACTCCTCTTCAGCGCGCAACACCTCCAGCAGTCGTCCTTCCTCACCGGGCAGCTACCCTCCCCTCTTTCCCCACCGGTAAGAATTAATCTGGGTTTTCCTTTCGTCCTTGGGGTTTTCTTTTTGGCCGAACCCTTGATGGAATGACTTTCTTTTTCTTTTTTCTTATTTTTGTTTGGTTCTTATATGGTTCAACAAATTTATAATTATGTTGTGTACCTTGTGTATACTTATAGTTATCTCAATTATGGTATCTTCATGCTAGTAGAATTTTCTAGAATAACTTTTAACGGTATTTGTTTTATTATTATTATGTCTATGTTTGTTTCACCATTTATGTTTGGTTAAATGTTGTTTGGATTTTAATAGTGAGGTTAGATGTTTTATGTTGTGTGAAATGTGTTTTCAAAGTCACTTGAGATGTGAAGGCATTTATAGTGGGTTTTTACAAAGGGGTTTTATAAAATGGATAATTAACAGAAAATGTATTTTGAAAAGTGGTTTTTGGGTGTCTTGTAATTCTTGGTTTAAGTTTAGTATTTTTTTAAGCGAGCTCAGGGGAATTAGGGTACGTTCTTATGGAATCCAGTTGTGTGCTGTTTAGCAGTTTTCATTAAATTTTTTAGTTTATCAATTTCACTATACAAGTGGTGCACGTTCTAAAATTGTGTGTTGAGAGTGCGCATTAAAATATAAAAAAAATGGTTTTGAAAAGTTTTTGGGTGTGTAATGTTATGGTTTCGATTTAGATCATTTTAATAAATTTTAAAGCGGTTTAGTAAATAGTGTTGAAGGTGCGAGTTGTGTTTTGAAAACATATCAATGTTCTTCTTTCGATTCATCTGTTCGTTTGGATTGTTTTGAGTCCGTGTTTATGTATTTTATTTTGCGGTTACAGCGTGTTGGCGGGGTATCCTCGCGTTACCGCGATCATCGGTTTGTTCGTGCTTGTGCGCCTGCGCGAGGCTTGTCGCGCCCTTGTGTTTGGACAGCGAGCCGAGGTAGGTCCCCCATTGCACTTACCTTTAGATTTAGAATTTATTAATTGCTTGTTGTTTTATTAATTTTTAATGAATTAGAAATAATATTAGATAGTAAAACTTTAAATTATTATTTAGTGCGAAAGGAGCTGTTTATTTTATACCGAACACTTGTGACGTTTTCTTGACGGGCGGACACCCAGTTTTGAAAGAATGCCAGTTTGGCCTTTAAAAATAATTCACGGAACTTCAAATGTGATTCTAGTTTTAAAGATAAATAAATTCTTCTGAACAAGTGTTTTGAGCTCTTTGAGAAAAGAGGTTTTACTTTAAATTAGTAAAGGCCCGTTTGGCACTTTAATGAAATGGATTATCATGGAAATCCCACTCGGGGGTGATCTTTGGTGTGCGTTGTTTGCGTGAGCTGCATGTGATGTTTGTGCATCGTGACTGATTTATTTACATTGTAGACGCACCCCCTTTTTATTACTTGTGTTGACATGGGAACCTGACATATTGAGTGAATTTTCGAAGAACGATTGCTGCACTAGTTTAGACCACGCACTGGCTAGTGGGCCCATACTAGGGGAATACTGAGTTATTGCTGCTATGGGGATTGGGCCCCTCGGTTAGGCCATGCAGGGCTATGCCGGGTAGTATTATGGGCGTTATGACGTCATCGAGTTATGGCATGCCTCAGGATGAGTCACATGTATAGTACGTTCTGGATTGCTCACGATCTCCTAGGTTCGAACCATGTTTCTTTTAGTGTTTAGTTGTGTGTGGCGGACGATTGAGAGGTCGAGTTCGGTTGCTGACCCTTGTGTGCCACTTTACCATTGCCCTTAGTGTGTGTTGTGTGTGATTCTCATTTTGACTAACAACTAAAGTTTGAATTTCTAAATTGTTCGGAAAATGTTTTAAAAATGCAGTGCACCTATTTCTTTCAACATTAAACTTGTTTTAAATTAAAAAGGGCAATGGACTGTTACTTGTTTTAGAAATGAGAGTGTGTGGAAAACATATTTTATATAATTTAGTTCAAACCTGGAATTGACAAATTCTTTATTTATTGGTATGTGCATTGGGAATAGAATTAGTCGGGCCTACCTACTGAGTTTTAATACTCACGCCTATAGTGTTTTCTTGTTTTTAGTTCTGTTGCAGATTCCAGATTCAGTTGTTCGCCTTGAGCGATGTTGGTTGTGGTATTGGGGAGTGATCCATGGGGTCTCCTGGAGTTTGGATCGTGGTCAGGTTAGTAGTGGTGTTGCTTGCTCTGTCTTTTTTCATTTTGTTGTTCTGTTTTATTTTCCGCTGTTTAGTTTACTTTTCATTTGGGCCAAATCGTTCCCACCTATTTACTTTTGATGCCCGGCACTAGTTGCCAGCCCGTGGGGATCGGGAACGCCTCTCGGGCCATGTCGCGGGCCGATTCGGGTGACCGGTTCGGGGTCGACCCGGGTTGGTTCGTGACACCTTCTATTGTGATATTTATATGAGAATATGTTATAGTTTCAATTAGGTGGATTACAGATGTTGGATCCTGTGGATTATAGGGTCTCATGAATTAGAATTTGGAGAACCATTTGTTAAACCTTTTAAAATGAACATTGAAATAAATATTAAATGGGTATGAATTCAAATGAAAATTAATTAATATTATCTGAAGTGAACACTTAATAGAAATTGAATTATATATAACATTAAACATGACTGAGAACTAACTATAGTGGTTGTTAGTAGGTATATTATCTTTCTTATATATGAGTTTTATGTCCCCCAGGCCTAAATCTAGGGTACGTAAGAGGCGTGTTTTTTTATATAAAAAGGAATGTACCTATACAATTTTAGTTTTTCCACCTTTTTAGCTATGAACACTGATCATAAATCTAGAACTACATCTTTCACTTGGAATTTTTATAGGAATGTCACTATAACCTCCTCCATTTGTATTCTAGCAGGGTGGTGATGACCACACTCTGGAGGTGGTGGTACATTGGATACTAGTGTATCACCCTATAATTTTAGTTGAGGAACCAATAGTAGTACCAGACACAGGTGTTCTGGCATAGTTCCATGATGGATTCTTGAGATTCATGCAGATCGTTCATGGAGAATCATGACATACCCCAACTATGGATGATTTGACAAGTTAGTTTCATCACCATCATCCTCCAACATTTTTTAGGGATGGTGGAAGAAGGATACAGAGTCATGGATAGAGGCTATGATATCTATCATTGAGAATCTGGAGACACATACTGAGAGGAGGGTAGATTGTTTTTACATATATTCTACGTTATTCATACAAGGGATGGTTGGATGTAATTACATAGACACAATGCCATTAGGATATGGCTTGGAGGTATTTTCAATGGGCCTTACTTGACTAATTCTATCTGGAGACATAGAGGGAAAATAGATCCTGATAGATGATACACCAATATAAGAGCGTGTTATTAATTATGGATAATTGTTTTAATTTTTTTAGCAACAATGCTTCATAAAAAATCTAATGGGTGATAGGCTTTCAAAATCTAGGAAATTTGAGGATAGTATTAGGTATGAAATCTGATCATAGGTGATTTAATTTAGTCTAAATTCCATATATGGAATAATGAATAAGATGCTATAATAGAGCCTAACATGAGGGAGGTTGGGGGTGTGAGCCCCAGTGGTTTGGCATCTTGATCTAGAACTCTGTCAATGGGTAGTAGGAAGAATCCCCTAGAGCTTCCATACATTGATATTAGCTATCATAGTACATACTCAGGTAGCCATGTTAGGCCATATAAGTGTGGTAGGCCAAGACATACTATTCCATAGTGTACAAGGGATATAGTCGAGTGTTGATCATGCGACATGATGATCCATATATAATGATTATGTAGATATTTTCATCTATAAACTAGTGATAAAGGGTCTTCACTGACTCCATGTTAAAGAGAGAGGTCAGTGGCTTCTCATCAGGATGGGAGATAGAGTACATAGGGCCAATAAGGATGAGTTGGTGGTCTTTTATGTGGTATTCAAACCCCTTTTTTAGAAATTTTAGAGAAGATAATCTTAATGTATCTATATAGTATCGCATGGACACAATTCATGAAAGATATACATAGTTCAATAGACCCTGGTATAGTAAAATCTCAGGCCATTTTCCATTAGAGGAACTATTATAGTGTCCTCTACTTTAGCTTATGCACTTTTTGATACATGGAATTCACACAGTATTACATTTTTTCCCATTGGGAAGATCCTTGGTCATAGTTTTCATGTTTTTTTTTGGTGTTATAATGCTTTACATTCCGTTGGGCGTCAAAAAAAATGATGTACCTCGGTGTAAGGAGTTCTCCCTTGATGTTGGTGGGTTTCAATTAATTTGGGACTTATTTTTCTTTGAAATGATAGGTTTTAGCATCATTATATATATAATAATTGGTCTCCTTTTATACCGTATTGATTTATATTCCTTCTGGGAGACATTCACATCGCCATAGGTCAGAGAGTTTATACACAAGGGTGAATGGGATGTCTATGTGATTTGAGTTGGACATAAATATCATCGGTTGAGAGGGATGATGTCCAAAATTGTGATTTTATATCTGGATGATCATGTAAATTGTGAGTAATAATTCCCTCTAGTGTTTGATCATTTTTGGAATTTTTTCCCAAAATAAATTTCACGATTACCTCTGGGGAGAGATGTATGTTTCTATATCGAGCTAGTTCTAGGAGCTACTCTGGTATCCATTCTTCCTTAAATGATGGATCATAGTACGATGTGGGAGATCAAGATGTAACTAGAGTATTTATTAGTGATAGTGTTTATTTGAAAATGTACTTCTCTATTGGGTTCGTTGATTCTTTTTATGAAAAAGAAGGTTAAAATATCAGGATATATATAGATTATCACAAATTGAACTAAATTATGGTTTGGAACAAATACCCTCTTTTCTGAATGGAAGACCTATTTGAATATCTCCAAGGAGAATGATTTTTCTAAAATATTGATTTGAGATCTAGTTATCGACAGGTTCGTGTACAAAATTTGAAAAAACTCACCCTTCCTTTAATAGAATGTATGTTCTATATGAGTAATTTGGGAAGAGTTTTGATCAGATGAATGCACAAGTAGTCTTTATTGAACCGATGATCCAAGTCTTTCATCCTTACCTATAGTCACTTGAAATGCTATATTTTGATGATATCATGGTGTATTCTAACAATTTACAGAACCATTCCAAACATCTAGGTATGATATTGAATAAACTAATATAAAATTAGTTATATGCTATGATAAAAATGTTCCAGTTCTAGAAGGATTATAATCACATCCTAATTCACATCATCTTTGACATAGAAGTATCAATTGACATAGAAATGGTGAGAGATATCGTTTCCTAGGAGCATCCCAAGAAAATATTTGAGGTAATGATTTTCATGGGTCTATATAGTTTCTATAGTCATTTCATAAATGAATTTGCATGAATAAAATCACTAAATATGGTCTCGGATAAAAAGGATGTGTTGTTTTTCTGGTAAGATTCTATGAGATAACATTTTAGGATCTGAAAGGGAAATTGAATTCATCACTGATACTATTTTTTCCAGATCTACATAGTAGTTAAACTGTGTACTACGATGCATTTGGTATCAGGTTATGGTAATTCCATATGTAGTGAAATAGATTCATGGAATATGGGTATCATTAATTGAGTCAACATGATAAGAATTACCCTATGCATGATCTCGAGATAGATACAATTGTTCATTCATAAAATTATTGGAAACACTATCTATATGGAGACTGTTTAATGGGGGAAACAAACTTCAAAATCCTACTGTACAAATTTACAAAACATGATCTAAATATGAGGCAGTGAAGGTGTTCTGAATAACTAATGTTTTTATATTTCTAACATGACTACACACCTCGTAATTAAAATATAGAGGATGATTCACTAAGAAGGATAACTCAGATACAGACTGTGCACTAGGCCAGTAACGAGTGGCATCTCCTGGATTTGTTCATTGAGATGCACTTGGAGGAGCATGATAGTTAGGGTAATACTTTTCTATCTTCCTTATCCATTAACTCAATCCATACACTTATATTTCGGTTGACACAAATATCAGACTCAGAATTCCATGTCCTACCGGAGAATGAGGCAGTTGAGGAGCCTTCTATAGTTTGGACCAAAAATGATGATGAGATCCTGTGTGTAAATGGTTGTGTATGAGTAATAGAAGACATGCATCAACATATGAATCAAGACTTAAATGTTTGATCTTGGAAGAAAAATCCTAGGATTACTAAGTTATATTGTGATTTATATCTCCATTACTAGTTTAAGTGATTGAAAATACATGTTTTAGGTTTTTTGCTAAGGTGTTACACCTATCTGTAAGTGAAGTTGGGACACTAGTGACCAACTAGATATTTAGAGTAGATACCAGTCCCTTAGTGTATGTGGATTGATGTCATGATATATTTTGTGATAGGTTTACCAAGTTCTCTTCAAGGTAATGATGATTTATGTGTTTTTTATAGACTGACGAATGACTATCATTTCCTTATGGTCAAGGAGACCTTCAGTGTTGATGAGATTTATGGGTTTCATATCCATGAGGTAGTACAACATCATGTGGTCCCATGTACAATAATTTCATATGGGGATTCTTAGTTTACATAATGTTTTTATAATGGGATACAAATGGAATTGGGTACACATGTGCATATAAGAATAACATACAACCCCCAAATAGATATATAGTCAGGGATAATTATTCAGGTGGTTGAGGATATATTTCTAGCATGCATCCAAGATTTTAGGGGATCATGGGAGCGGCATACACCCCTAGTTGAATTCTCCAATAACAATAGCATTCGGGCTACTCTGTATGAGGTTCCTAAGGATGGTTTTTAAGATAGTCCATTCCTATAACCCATATTTTGGATAGAGGAAATATAGATAACTATTCATGGAATACATCTTGATTAGGAGACTATAATACTCATTCATTTGATTCAGAAAGGGATGGGTACTGATTAGTCTCGATATATGCCATTTTACGATCGCCACATATGACCTCTAGAGTTTGAGGTTTGGTATCATATTCTCTTATTTCTTTCTTCATGGTTGGGAAACAAGATGAATAGAATTCCATGTAATATTTCACCACATTTTTTCAGGCTGCATGATATTTGGGAGAGATTCGGTCTGATAGCCTATTAGTTATAGTTTCCACAAAAGTATTGATCCATGCATGATGTCTACGAAGTATTTCAGATTAGATGTTATTATTAAGACATTATTCATTTATTTTATCCCAAGGGGGTTGATTTATTAGTAAATATATCCTTTGAGGAGAATACAATATGTATTATCAATCATATCATTAACTTTCTATGAGGCTTGTAACTTCCGTTTGTATGGATTTTATGGAAGCATGACCAAGTGTAGGAAGAAACAAGGGAGAGCGAGGTCGACACACGATCATTAAGGATAGAATTATTTATAGACATTTTTACCACACTTGAGAAAGAAAGTATGGGATGAATTGCTTTAAGGGGAAGCTTATATAGAGTTATTTCTTCATTGAAGTATGGAATATTTTAATTTCATATTTTATCTATTTTAATGATTGAAAATTTATAAATATAAATGACCTCATAGGTCATAATGGTAAAGTGGGTGTTTATGACTTGTTCAGAACCCATAAACCATCTTTTATGATGAAATAATCATGGCTCATGGTTATTGAAAATCATTCGGGGTAGGCTCACTACACAATTAATCAAAACCATGAAAACCAAGATAGTGGAATGATACATGATTAATGGTTAGATAAAATATGAAATGGTGTGTAAGACCGTGTGACCATATTTGCAATTTTGGAAGTTATGTTTTTCCTGGTTTTCTCATGGATAATCAAATATTGTGTAGAAACTAGGTAATATGTCTCTTCTTATAGCAGACAATGTATCGTTGGAGAAACACATTTCAAATAGTTTTGTGCTCCAATTTGTGTTAATTTACACTGTACCCCAAATTAAATCTATTTCAATCATACCTATCCCATTTCTTCATTGAATAACATCTCCACCGGATTGAATCCCTTATCTGATCTTATTTTAGAAATCAATGTATCTCATTTGACAGATCTTGAATTCAAGTGCCAATCATCTCATTGGATTCACATAAGTGTGTTCTTGATTCCTTTTTTGATATTCCTTATTCAGTTTTGTTTCACATGCACTATTTAGGTAAATGATAATTTTCCCTATTATTAGGTTCTTCATTTTTTATTTGATTTTCTCCCTATATAAGTCAAATTAATAGGTGATACTAGATGTGATATCCTCTATGGACATACG
Organism: Viscum album; assembly: GCA_963277665.1. NCBI lineage: Eukaryota > Viridiplantae > Streptophyta > Magnoliopsida > Santalales > Viscaceae > Viscum > Viscum album. The sequence continues at coordinate 1,371,710,704 of OY728136.1, forward strand.
ATAGGTGGTCTAATGATTTTATTTAAATTTCAATGTGTTTATATATATTCAATTGTGCCACACACCCAATTATTTGCAGGTACCATGAAATAATTTTAATTTATGAAATTGGATTATTAAACATATCCTATGTAATTTTAGAGGTTCATCAATTAATGTTTATAGGTTAAGGACCATGAATAATACCACGTGATGGGTACATTTTATAGTTTCATAATTCAACTACTGGTGGTGAGTGAATTGGATACATTTATCGTGTTCCATTTAGCCAATGCCTTGGGATGTTAATAAAGGATTGTTAAATTATAGTTGAATGTGAAATTTAATTTAAATTGAATTGATTAGTGATATTGTATGGATGACTAAGCCCTCGTATTTGGAATCATATATAGATTTTATGGATGAATTTATTTTATAATGAGATTCCAATGTGAGTTAAATGGAGGAAATGATTCTATGAATACCCATCACTGGAGTGAACATATAAGGTAAGTATTAAAAAGAATGATTTTAGCCCAAATGGCTTGAAGGAATTCATTTTAATTGATTTTTTGATAAAACCCCTTTCATGGGATGAGGGGGAACCCTTAAAAAGCTCATAGGCTTAGTTATTACATGTCCCATAGGCTTAAGAGACATTACATGACATGAAGGTCTTAAGGAATTCAACCAGACTATAACTACAAGGAACTACCCCTCCGCAACATCTTCATCGTGGTGGTATCCCTCCACCATCACATGTTGGTCTGGATAAGCTTCCCATGCAAGCATAGGTTTGTACTAATGGTGTATCCATACACTCTTACTCTTCCAAATCCCTTGGTTCTGCTCTGCTGAGTGCACCTACTATGTATCCTTTTCTAGGATGCTCCTTTTTTGTAGAGTCTATCTAGGGAACCTGAATGTGGCATGAAGGCCTTGCGGTGGCACGAAGGCCTTAAACCTAGCCCGAAAGCCCTACTGACCCAATGACCAGGGTGGCCCGAAGGTCTTAAGGACTCTTAGCCCAAACTGGTGGCCCAAGGTGAATAGTCATTGCTGCTACAATACCGAATAATACCTCCTATAGTAACTACTACAATGTCTTGTACAATACACATGCACTATATAATATTGCTACTGTGCCTGCTACAGTACTGATACCATTGATCAAGAATATGTGTATTTCTGGTTTTGAGCCTGTGTCTCGTGGATGCACTTAAGGATACCTTACCAAATGGGTCGAGGCTCATGTGCTTAAAAATATTGATCTTGGTATTGAACTTTACATACTTAATGTATTTTTATTAAATTGTATTTAATTGGTCAAATGTTTTTACTCCTCGAGTGAAACAAGGATTCCATGATTAATTACAAGAATATAATCAATTGGATTTTACCTTTTTGTTACGATTGATTTATACTTGGACTCCCTATTGGACTTCTAAGGATGGAATTAAAAGCTTGACTGTTATATTCTGAGTGATACTCAGAATTCTATACAGAATTCCAAGGTCAGATTGAAAGGGTAGTTGATCATATATTAGATGGGTGATACTTGTCCTCCCTTAGTCGAAATCCTTGGACAAACATGAATAACAGTAATTTAATACCACACCTAGAGTGATACCTAGGTTCCCATGAGTTTCTCCACAGATGGGATTATAGGGTGTTGGTTTATATTGTACCTGGAGAAATCCTTGGATTCCAAATTAGGAAATCCATGGAGGAGATCTATTTTTTAAATGAGTAATTAATGGAATGAATTACATAAAATATCATACACTATAAAGAATATTATTGGATTTGGACTTTGATTACTCATTATGGATGTACTATTTAGGAATCCAATGATCATGTTATCATATGGGATGTTGGGAATTATTCTAGGTGTAAAAACATACATAAATGAGTATTAATAATTAAATGAAAATTTTATTGAATGAGAACCTAGATATTATTGAATGTTTACCTTTAGTACTTCCTTTACATATTTTATTACTACATGTAAACAATTAATGTCATATATACACTGAATGTATGAAATTAGACCATTGGTGGTTGCATAAAAGTATTATATCTAACCCACGCTTCAGGAAGCCTTGGGTAACGAAAAAATTATATGATAGTAGGTATGGATAAGGAGAAGTTCCTCGATAGTAGTTCTTGATTGCTGCTCAGGAGAAATGGAATATGGTATCATGTGAAGTCTCCTCATCCAATTCCCTTTTATATATGTTTTGGATGAATCACTAGACACATAGAATGTAGCATCATCATTATATATGAGTTCCTTTTTTCATTGACATCTATTCTTACTATGTATCTATTATCTGGTTTTTAACACTACTTAGGCTATTGTATGTTATTATATTTCCACATTTTTTCACTTTTGTGATGAGGGAATTGTCTCCCGAATGACACACTTATGACCTAACTACTAGTCATAAGCCTATGGAATTTGCTGATATTCTCTTAAGGCCAGGGGCCAAATGGTATTGAGGAACTGTTGAGTGGAATATAGGTCTAGGGAATCACACAAAACATATACACATCAATAATCCGACATCATTTTTAGACCATTAGATGGACTTTATAATCATATTCCATAATACCCCTTGTCCTATAATGTGAAATATTTATCATGTATTTAAGTTACTCAACCTCAATCTAACCATTCATCATTCATTTAACGTAAACAATACTATTAGAATATCACATACCTTTCATATGTCATTTTATGTATTTTTATCATTCAAAGTATAACCAATACTCTTACAACTTTCAAAATTATATTCATGGGATCTTAGAACATCGATTAGTATAATTACCATAATTTCCACATTTGAAACATTCAATGTAACCCCATTTTTATATAGTTATTACTTTTGAATAACAGTAAAAATCATAGGGTGATAAGTATTTATCCTAATAAAAAGACACAAAATCATGAAAAATTACTTTTAGGATATCTAAATAATGACATATAGTTTACTAATCTATGAAACCATAGTGTTATCCATGTATATTTTTATTCATCTTCTATTTAAGTTCTCCCTGGAGATTCATAATGTATTTTTTATGTTCCCAATGAATATCCCCTATGAGTGAAAAACTAGGTGGGTAGAAATGCCTGTTTTCGTGCACCAGTTCTCGATTGAGTCTAACTAAATACGATGTTTTGAGGGTTGTTACACCCAGGAACATATGTGCTAGATCCACATCCAATAATAGTGTCAATTTATAGATTTATTTTGAGGATACAACTCTCTCAACACACTACAAAAATTTCATGTCAGTTTCTTATTATTTAACTAATCGTTAGACTTATACTTAGTGATACCTTTAAAAATATCCTTAGTAATATCCCAAGGGATCTCACTAAGGTTTTCTCATCCATGTTTTTGAATTAATGACTAATAATTACCTTTAATACCAACTATAGCATCCTAGGATTAACATGCATAGATTTTATGTCATTGTAGTTGCATATTCAACACATTAAAAAAATAAACTGCTGAGGACTATAAAAGTATAATATATTTTGAAAAATGGAACACTTTTTTCTAGTTTGGTGAATGATTTTAATCATATTTTATAAATATTTTTCCATTTAGTACTCATACTCAAGACCTTTATTTGTAACTTGTGGAATGGAAACGTAAGAAATGGGTGAGCTTGAATGCTCGATAAGGGTAAATAATATAAATACATAACCATAACATGATTATTAGGGTATGAGAACATGATCACAACATTTGAAAATTGTACTCAACATAAAAATATCATAATCATGAGACATTGTATAAAGATTGGAAGTTTATAAGACCTGAATCAGAGATAATAAAGAATTTGAACCGTGTGAGAATATGAAAGGTGTAAGGCATTGAATTTGAGGAAGACACATAATCATATTATATCATTCCTTAAAATCAAGGAACGTTGCTAAAAACATATCAGGTAACATTAAGGGGACTATACCAAATTAGTGGGACACGCCACTATCCCAAGTTGCAGTACGTTGCATGTAAGGGATTGGGTTTCCACATCGTCCCATAGTGGATTAGGTTTCCCCATCATCCCATAGTGAACCGGGCATCCACATATTCTGATAGTGGATCTATTATCCCCTCTTCCAAGAGTTGATTAGGTTTCCCCACCATCCATAGATTATCAAGACCATCAACTTGATTCCCACAATTATCTCATGAGATATAATTTTATCAAAATACATTGTAGGGAGACATAAGTCCCACTGATGTCATAATGAAATCATAAATACTTGTTCTACATGACAATGAATATTTCCTCATGTCAAGAAACATAAAAAATATGGTTTTCATAAAAAAACATATCATAACTCCTAAGATGAAATTGGTATAATACCATTTTATCATATTATTACCTATGGAAAAAAGATAGGATTCATAATCATTTCATAAAATAAAAACTTTTGAAATGAAATGTGTATTAAAAGAATATAACCCGTGAAATAGGAACATGTTTCACAAAAAACATTACATCTAAATATAAACCATTCAAGAAAGAATACGAATAGTAATATTGGATTATATCCCTGGTAAAGACTAATCTATAACAAATTATTCTATCATAGATGGAGAAGGATCTCGAAAGAACACATGGAACATTTCTTAAGTTAAATACCAATTATTTTGAAAATCCTTTATATAAAACCATATCGAAAATAATTTTGTTATAAATAAATACATACCATTAAATTTAAAACATTTTATGAAAAAAATATGCTTTCTTCTTGGATTTTTTTTTTAAACATTAAACCTTTTGAAATCAATTTTCATTAAAAATAAACTTGAAAATTTATAAATTAGGATAGAAAAAATTTAAAAATCTTGTTATATGTAAAAAAATTGAAAACATTTTTCTTTGAACATATTTGTGAGCATAATTAAATGAAGAATTTGAAATAATTTAAAACACCACTTTAATCAATAAAATTGTAAAAATATTTTATTAGAAAACCACTTTAAAAAAATGAATCTATGAAATGTTATAAAATAAATTTTCATAATTTTATTAAACATTGAATGTAGGGGTCAAAGGTAGTATTTTTGTGATGTAGGATAAATTCGTACATGTTGAACATTGTTTTTAAGGTCGTAGATGTTTAGAAAAATGCATCCGTTAGAAAATAACCAAAATATTCATTTTTAAAAAATTTAGAAAGTAAAACAAGGGTATGAATTTATATTTGAAATAAAAATATAACATTAAAACAAATTGGAATTTTTTTTGAACACACTGTATTGAAAGAATACAAATTTCTAGCTAAAATGTCAAATAATGAAGAATTTTCCTAATTTTTTTAATATTTTTAAATAATAAATTGTAGAAAAATGGTAATAATACATGATGATATCATGGATAACCAGATTAGATGAATTTTAATGTTTTATACAGAAATTTAGGTCATAATATTTCATCAATTTAAGAATAATCATAAGCAATCTTAATAAATAATTTGATTATTGCAATAAGTTATTACGTATTTGGTAACATTGAATCATAATTTCCATGAAAGAATAAAATAACGTAAAGATTCAAATAACATGAATAGAATAATATTCAGCATATAACCTGAAAATGGGTATTATATACACCCAATAGAAAAATATGGGTGCATGACATGAAATTTATCTTAAAGAAGGAAAATTGAGACAAAATTACTTTACCGATTTGGTACCTTTTGGACCATAAACCCAATGAAGAAAATATAATAAACTTGATATGTAAACACACATGAATTTAATTATATGGATCATATAAAAAATAAATGGTATGTATATACACCACACGGTAGAATAAATGGTGAATATGGAATGTATCTCATAGAAATAAAAAGTAACATGATGTTCCCCTACCTCAAGTATTAAATTTCATTATACATGTTCAAACGGCCGGTATAAAAAATATAAGTTCATTAGACATATAAAAAATAACCATATTATTTTATATAATAACATATATTAATTTTTAGACTTTATATTAACCATTTGTTAACAACTCCATGTTAACGATACGTTTTGTGTAATATATGAATTTTTTCGTATATGTTTTGTTATGTAATTATTGATCCTATTACATAGATAATTAAATAATTATTAAAAAATGTAAATAATGATGTAAATATTTTATACATTCAGTATAAATGTATTTATATATAATAATAGAATATAGAAAGATGAAATGGAATACATAGATCATGGATATGGTAGACTATACGTACACATGAACAATGATTCTGTTTTATTATAATACTAATAGATATAAAGTGAAGGAAATATAATCATATATAAATATATAATATCATTAAATTATAATTATTTTTTAATATATATCATATAATTTCACTAAACTCATCCTTAATATAATCCATTTAGAGTTTTAATGAATCACATTGTTTTGAGGAGGTGGTAATTCACACTTCCCCAAGAGAAAGTATCATATTTCCAAAAAATGGAAAGAATGATGTTATGTGTTATATAATAAAAAATAAAAAAATATAGATATATCATATATATCAATTATATCATATTAAAATATAGTTTGAGTCAAAATCACCATCCATTAGAGGTGGTATAGAAAAATGAACAGCTTTGTTTCGTGACGTGGTAGTTCTCCCTACACAAAAATAGAAGGTTAGTTAGCCATTAAATGGATCTATGTATGTGTAGGTATGAAAATTATAAAAAAATATTAAAAAAATTTTATGATATCTAATTTATTATATAATCATAGAATTTGATGATTTTATTTGGCAGAGAATGAAAATAAAACAAAAGAGCATGGGGAAGGATGTTACCATCTATTTGGGAAACATCTTTTTGTTATCACCAATGAGATTATCTAGAATGATTTAAGCACAAAGATAAAAATCTAGGATTATGTGAGGAATTTGGGTATATTATTTTTGTAGATTTATAGTGATTAAAATGGTTTTTGTGGTGAGAATAAGTGGTATGGTTGAGTGCCTTTTTATAGAGGTGGATAAGTGTCATTCTCGTAATGTTTTTAAAAGGTAATTTCATCCATGTTTTTATATTGACTAGAGGCACCAATAATGTACGAAATTTGATAAATTTGATTATAGGGTTGAAATATGGAATAAATGGGTTTATTATAAAAGTTTCAAGGTCATTTTGGCCTATAATATTGTTTTAGTCCCTTGTTGAGAAAATTTCCCTCTTAATCTTGTCATTAATTTTAATTTCATTCACTAATAATATTTGTAATTTTTTTTACCACATTTCAAAATAAATGTTTTTATTATTAAAAATATGGAATCAATTTGGGAAATTAAAATCACATAATTTGTATTAATTAATTCAAATTTATTCACACCGACCGAACGACACAATAGTATTTTGAAATAAAAAATGTTCAAAAGTTTGGTATGTCTTTATATCTAATTTTACACTGAAATTTATTAAAAGTACATAAATTGGATTAATTTATATATAAATGAAATAATTTAACAAAAATGAAAATAAAAAACTAAGGTTAATTTTATAAATAAATTATATGAAATGTAGTTTTGAATTAAAAATCAGTATTATTCACTATTCATAAAAAAATGAATTTTCATAGAAAAATAAATAATTCATTATAATCTAATTTTTCGGTTACAATGTAAATGATGAAGTTTAAGTTATAAAATAATAATAATTAATCTTCAAAATATTAGACTTAAAATTTGTTTTCTATTAAAACGAGGAAAATTCACCTTTTTGATAAAAATAAATATTTTTTCATAAAATTTGACTTATTTTTATATTATAACAACCAAATATATTGGATGAGTATCAAAAATATTTATTTAATAAATAAAAATATAAATATTAATAAAAACATTAATTAAAATTGTAATATTTAATATTTTTTGTAAATGTTGTGTATGTTCATAGAAAATCATTTCTCTTTGAAAAGTAATATTGTTATTTTCATATAGTACATACATTCCCTTATATTAATTGATAACCAAATGACTCATATTATATACACATTTAAAATACATTTCAAAATTAATTTATTATTATTTGTAACTTCCATTCCAAAGGTTCGGTGGTAACTATAACAATGTTTTAATAATAATGTTAATAGAATGTTGTAGTTCGGTAACACTCAGTTTTACATGTAACAGAAGCTATCAAATTGACTTGGAATTTTTTGTAATAAAAGAAAAACACTATTATTTCTCTATCAAATACTAATATAAGTGTTTTATGTAGGAAAATATTGTCTTGGTGTGGTGTATAATTCCAGAAACACTTTGTGCATTCATATTGAAAAAGCCTTCTATATAATGATAGTTGGGACGATAGGGATTAATTTTTGCTATTATATGGGAACTAGTTCTGACTGAGGACTGTTTCATGGTTTTCACTTGTTTTATTTTTTATCCATGTTGTATAAGATCAACTTATTGGAGTTTTTATTGATGATTGTATTAATCAAATGACATGTATAATGGGTCATTTTTTATAGAATTATGTTTTTATTAGTTTTTTGGCACAGAGTTATGATACCTATCTTCATGCTGAAGTTATATTACAATGATTATTAAATGAAAATGTTTCTACTATGATTTAGGGCTATCTATGCCTTAGATTTTATGGTTTTACCATGATATACATGGCTCTCACTAGTGGTTGTTATCATCTAGAATATTGGGAGGTGAACTTGAGGTGTGATGAATCTAGTTCGATCATGATTCTGGTGAACTAGATTAGTTGTCTTATAGTTCCATTATCCACAATGTATAGGGATATTGAAATTTCTACAATCATGAATAATATAGTCAATACATTTCATAGGGGGTATCTGTATAGTGTGAGTACATAATACCCTACAACGATTAGCCATCCTAAATGTACCACACTATAATAAAACTATGTGAATACAAAAAATATCAAAATGGGTAGAAAAATTAAATATACCAATTATAAAATATGATGAAAATTTACAAATAAATAATTTATTATTTTTATATTTATGTGGGTTTCTTTGTACCAACCCTGAGAATAACTAAACCAACCTCACATGCATCTGTTATAAGGACTTGGTTCATTACAAGTTGGGAAATAGAAAATAAATGTGAATTATTTATTTGAGGATTAGGTTTCATTTTGAGAAATAGTAGATGAAAATAAGATACATGGATTGGATATTCATAAATAATTGTTTTTAGATAAAGTTCATAGTCTGGGAGAATCCCTATAAGTTTGACAGAATCTATGGTGCTTTGGGATGAAATTAAAAAATTTGAAAAATACATTTACAGATTAAAATAATTATAAATAATATAATACTTATATACAATATAAAATATAATTACTATTTAAAAAATTTGATTCATTAATAATTGTGTGCACATCTAAATAAAAAACTTTTAACGATAATTATTTTAAATCCATTTTTATCGAAAATAAAATATTTTTTTCATAAGGTCCAAAAATGGTCACTACCAAAAATCCACAAAATTATTTGTCACAATAACACCATTTATAGAAATGATATATCCTCAGTTATGGATATTTGAAGTGCATTTTTTAATTAAATTATTTATAGTGTTTTAGTAATGTTATACTTTTCCTCACTATCTGATTTTGTTTTGATATAGGCCTCATTTTTCTCTTGTCATTCATTCCCCTAAGATTATATTTTTTATGATATTTATTTTATTATATTGGTAGAATTCATATATAAAACATTTAAATATTATCCTATATTACATGATCCCATTCCTATCCTCATCAATCCCCTTTAATATAGACTAATTCTTTAATATCTCAATTTAGTAGATTTGTTGGAATTCACCCTATCCATGTATCAATCAATCATTATTTTCCATTGTTCATCCAAAAATGTTAACTATATAAGAATTCAATGCCATTGGACCCCTCATATTTTCATAATTTATTTTATTTGGATATTATGTTGTTTAATTTCCCAAATTTTTATAATATCCTTTATTAAAATTTGGCCTGTAGATATTTGATACCATATGCCCACAGATCATGGTGTATATTTTATTGGATTGTGATATAAAATTCATGGGTGATGATATTGTTTTTTACCTATCTATATTTAAATGATTCTTCTACAGTATCTCAGAGTGTATATAATTGTTTTTTCTTAATTATTTATGTGTCACTTATACAATGCTACCATTTTCAGTTCCCCATTCATATGGGTTGGATTATCTGGCTCACTATAGTGGTGAGAGGGTTATTTATTTGTGTTATCCTATCCTATTGTGTTATTATTGGTATTATGTTTTGGTTCTTTATTATTCACCATAATTAATTAATTTCAACTGAGTGTTTCTAAAGGGATTATTCTTTTGATAGCATGGTTTCGTTTCCCCTAGGAAGAAACCACCCCATTTTTTTGTCCATCTAGTCTCTCTAGACCGAGATAATACTACCATTGATACCTCAAGTCCTATTAAATATTCTATTTATCCACCACTTCCATTATTTTCTGCTTATCCTCACTAAAAAACATTACATAATATTTATATTTGTATGTTGTGTAACCTCATTGACTACTTAGATGGTTGAAATATACTTATTAGACTTCTTATGGGATTTACATATAAGAATACTTTAGTGGGGTTATTTATTTTAAATTGGTTAATGTTTCTCACACTATAATAGTCTTCTTTTATAAGCTGTGATATATTTTTTTATGTCACAACCAATACCATTCAATTACTATCATAAATACTTCAAAAGTACAAATGAGGGGAAATTTAATATACCAAATATAATTACAAGTAATATTATAAAATAATTAAAGGATGAGTCACCATATATCAAATGTAACATACTATATATAGAGGAAAATAGAAAATAATGATTTTCCCCTGATGTATACCGTTAACAATATAATCTACATGAATTGATGACCATTCAATAATGATTTTTTAAGAAAAACACAAATACAATAAATTTATTGAATAGATCAATGATTACAAGCATGGATTACCAAAAATAATTAAATGAGACAGAATACAGGAAGGGGAGTTTGAAAAATCCCAACACCCTAAAATACCAATATCACGGGTATGTTACCAAATGAAATTATATCATAGTAAATTATTCTCAAAATATATTAATAAAAGATATTTTTTATTTCCCATAGATATCCAGTGGGGGAATTCCATCCAACTTGTATCCATTGAGTAGATGAGGAAACACAATTTCTTATAGATAGTGTGAAATTATCTTTTCCCCAACAAGTTAGAGGCCACCAGGTTCCTACTTGTATATTTTAGAACCTCATTTATCCACTATCAAAACTCCATCTATCTTTATTTCCAATAACATTAATACATTTAATATGTAAACATTATTTATCTCATAATTTTATTGTTTACTAATTAAATTACACCAAATGATATTAATTCAAAATCCGAGAAATGTGGGTTATTAAAAACATGGTATTCATAAAATAAATTTATCTTATTTTAGAGTATTACATTTATCATGGTCATAATTTTTATAAATATTATTGGATGGACCAATATTTTTACATATTTATATTTATATTTGATATGTGTTCTAAAGGAAGATTATTTTGAGCATAACGATATACATATTATTGAAAATAAATACATTAATTATAACTTAATTATATTGTATACCTGGTGTGTATTGAATTTTACTTATGAGGATCATGATACATTAAAAATTGAAAATTTATAAAAAATAATTTGATCTATGTATTTAACATTATGAATGATTTAATGGAAAAAATACCCATATGTATTTTCATAATGTAAATATTTTTTTAATATACTATTCTATATGAATGATTGAACTAAAAAGATATGTGACTTGTTTTATAAGGAAATTAAATAAAATAAAAACTATATTAATAAAAGGATATTGATCAATTACATATGAATAAATTTTTTAGTCATAACACAATGTATTTAAAAAATAATGTTTTCATTAAATAAGTTTTCCAATATATACTGTTTTTAAAAAATGTAAATTTAGTAAATATAAAATTTATGAAAAAATATACTTAATTTTTTAAATTATCACCTCAATATTGTATTAGGATGAATTTTTTATATTTTTTTTAAATATAATTATTTTTTTGGGAATAATGCGAAAATATTGATATTGCTAAGACTGTCACTTTTAAGAGATTATAAAAATAAAATAATGAAATTAATATTTTTGAATTTTTTTATAAAAAATATTATTATTTATAATTCAAATAAATTATTTAAAATTACTATATTTTTTTATAAAAACCAATTTTACTATTCCATAAATAGAAATAATATTTTACTCTATGAACATATTAATATTCATAAATTAAAAATATTATTTTTCCTATCTTTTATAATTTAATTCCAAAAAGCTGATTTAATATTTCCTATCCAAATGATAATTTTTTTTAACAAGTTCAATTTAATTTTTGTACTGAATATTGTGATTACAATGATTAAATATAATGATCCTGGTAATGGAAAAAAATTAGTTTCAATGTTTTATTTTATAAATACTTTGTAACTTATTTATTATATAATAAATTAATATTTTCGTAAATGATGTTTAATATAATTTTCAAAAAAAATAGTTATATCAAATAGCAGTAATTCAATTAGTTATCATTAGTAAATATAAATAAGAGTACTTAATTTCGAAAATAATTTTTTCTATCAATGTGTGTTTCTATATATATTGAGTTAATGTAAAATTAATTTTTATGTAAATTAGGAATAGATTTTTATTATATAAAAAATATTTATGCTCATAACGCAAAAAATTGATTATATTTTTTTTATTAAAATATAATTTACATGCCTAAAAACTAGTTACTCGAGAAAAACAAAAAGAAGGAAAATGTAAAAAGGTAATAACAAATGACTTCCATCATGTTTAAAAGATGTGGGTAAATACATATTTGATGATATTTTGAACAAATATCACTCAAAATTCACTATTTATCTATTTTTGAACCATTAACTAGAGAATGGTGTTATATAATTATAGAGAAACAATAGGTGTTCACAGAAGTACCCTTTTCATCACTTATAAAGGGTTATGCTTCAACCGATCAATCAAACATCCATTCCTCAAACTTATTCCTAAAATTATAAAAAATTTATCCTCTTTTAATCCTAAATATTTTTTATAATCCTTTGGCCCTAATTAATTATCCAAAAACCATTATTTTTAAAGAGACATAAATAGAAATATCATGGTCCATAATTGAGTATTTACTTAAGCCTTATCACTTTCATCTTATTCATTAATTTCTAAAAAATATCCAAAATCTAGTTATATAATGAAATAATAATCAGTATTATACTGAATTTTTTTACAGCAATATAATAACCTTATTTATTCTTCTCCAACTATGAAGAAAAAAATTGTCAATCATGTGTTGTGTGGACAACCACCTCCACGAAGTGACATATTTTGTTTTTGAAAAATGCGGATCCTCTTTGGTTACATGAATTAAATTGAAAAATAATTGTGAAATATGTAATATTGTTTTGATTATGGGGAGATAAATTTTAATCCATCCTCATTTCCAATAATTTTCTGTGAAAATAATATCTTAATAGAGAGTTTCAAGGACTACTGACTCCAAGAAGTATGGGTTTATTTATTTATTTTATTTAGATATAAAAACCAATAAAAATTAAATTGAAAACCTAAAAAATATAATTAATATCATTTTTGATCAATTATAATTATATTATTTAAAAATAAACAATTTCATAACTATACACACCTATCAAATTTTGGAATCGTCGTGTTTGGGTCCGTCTAACCATCTATTTGAACAATGAAATAGAGATATATAATAAATTCGTATAAGAAATTAAATTATAAATTTATTATTATTTATGAATAAAATCATTAATTTTATATAGTTCGGGAATGGTTATATTATGTATTTATATTATTCATTAAAAACCTATTTTGATTGCTAAAATTTATATAAATAGTGGACATAGTTTCAATTTTCACAAAACATAACTAAAACCCTTAATAAAATAAATAAGATAATTATAAAAAATATATTTTATCTATTATAGTAACCTAAATTATTTTAAAATTAGGTAATTTTGGAAAAGTATAAATAAGTATATTACTGTTATGAAACTATCTCAAAACAATAAAGATAACGCACAATCAATATTGAAAATATAAAAATATTTAACTAATATCCATGTAGATAATAATTCTAAATGATTGTGGAAAAATTTAATAGATACAAAACGGTTATTAAATAAGTTATTTTTATAGTTATTTTTTTATATGGGAGAATTAGGTTCTCTAGTGGATGTCAAGAATTATGGAAAAAAATTATTCATAAAAGATTCTTCTTGTGACATATTTATTATTAAAAACCATGTATTCCATGGAATGGTGTATTTGATAATTTTTTAAAATAATTACCATTATACTCTAATTATTCATGATAATTTTTGTTTCATTTGAAATTATATCATTCAAGGGGTTAATTAAAATGTTTCTAAAGTCATAAGTGTTATTTCTCTCTATTTTAAATTTAATGACATATATTTTATATTTCAAAACATATATTCTTTTATATATTGTATTCAAATTACTATTAATTTAAATTATGAGTAATATATTTCATTTCATTATATTTTTATTTCATCAAATCACACTCATTACCTTTTGATTCTTATGAGACCAATAGATTATGGGTTTCTATATCTCAATTCTGATTCACTGAAGTGTAAAATATATTCCCCACGTTTTCCCATTTTTGGTTTTATAAGTTTTATTTGGATTAATTTAAAATCCCTTAATACTATTTTACTTATGGGAATAATCTCAAGTATAACCATTAAATCCTTTTTCTAACCACACAGTCCTTTGTTATAGGCATGATTTCACTTACAATCCCTTTCATCATTGAACACCGAATATTTTATTCGATTCGATGAAGCGAGAACCCAAATATGTCATATGTACACTAATATGAGGAATTATTGAATAAACCATTTACCACATTCTCTATATAGGACTTTTTAGGTATTAATAAATTGAAATCTACTCTGTTCACTAATTTTTTAAATATAGAAAATTTGTAAACATTTTATTCCCATACAGATGATTTTTATTAAAATGGAATATTTTTTATGTTGATCAATATTAATGATTCATTAATTAGATCAATTAATATGAATTAATTATCAATGGATGGGTCCTAGATATATATATCCCCTGGATGCCTTGATAGGTCTCATGATACTATGTACAATGGGTATATTGGGGTACACCTTCTTAGACCAAAATGTTGTCTAAACATAAGGGCATGATGGTAAGATAACGATGTCGATGATCATGATTTATTGGACTAGGTCATGGAATGTTATAACTATATTTTATTATTTCATCACTATGTAACGAGTTTTTTTTATCAATGTGTTATTTTTATATTCTTTGTTATCCATGGATATGTTACTCTTTTTATTACATTTAATTTTGGAATTATTTTTTTGTTATCATTTCTGAACATTTTATATTTGCTCATCTTATGGGGGAATATGATCTTTTCTTTCAATGGAATACATTTACTCATAAGAAGAATTTTATCTCTTCATACTTATTCTTCCATTCCCCTTGGTTATGGATTAATTTTTCAAAAATGATATATCTAGAAGAGTATCATGTGTGGATAATTTTGTGATGGATTTTGAAGAATTTTAATCAGTAAATCACTTCCTTATATAATGTACAATTTCCCATTTTATGAGAAATACATGTTACTAATTTGTTAAAAAAAATTATTGACTATTTAAATTCCAACCATAAAATGTCCTTCAAATGTATGTGAAAAATATTTTTTGGTGACATTTTAATTAATGAATTTTAGGATTTTGTGACTTTAGTTCATTTCAGGGTTGAAATGTAACGAAATTGTTTATTCAAACGTTTTTCTGGGAGTGTGTGTCTGGGATGATATAGTTGAAATAAATTGTGTGTCTATATTACCTTAGATGTTAGTATATATATTGGGGGTAATTTAATTGGAGATAAGTAATGATTTATCATTATATAAAAGGTAAAAGAAACCATTTATGTTACTTATGAAATATTGAATATTTTAGGTATTGGAATAAGATATCTATAGGAAAACCCTAGGGATATTTCTGAGGGATATGTATATGTATAAGATAACGTAATGAAGTTTTATTAATGTAGATATTGTAAATTTCTAATAGAAATTTCATCCCTCTATGGAGACTACAATGTGGATACCATTGTAGATAAAAGACACTTAGTGGTAATCACCCCTAAAATAGTTAGATAAGCAGTGACCCAATATTTACTATGGTGACTGAAAAGGGGACCTAATACTATGAACCCGGGTAGAATATTGTGGGATGTTCTATTTGTTTAATAACATTCTATTTATTAACTATTAAAAATAATATAATATGTATGATATTTTGGTTTGAAGTATGATAGAATCTAACCTAAGGAATCCTATGTTAAACCTATAGTGGTTTTTGATGACATGAAAACTAATATAATAATTTATATTTGAAATATTTTTTGTTTTTGAATGTGTCCTGTAATAATATTACAATAATTCTAATACAGTTTGAATTATTAATAGCTAATGTTTAACTCCTTTTCATTGTAATAATTGTTGAATCCAAATAGAAAACAATTATCAGTGGATTCCATTGAATTTGTAGAGATTATCCCAATATAAAACATAATAGGATATTATATTGAGCATGAATAAAGGTGATTGTGATAAAAAATATACAATGAATTATAATTAATTATGATAATTTTGTTAATGTTTCAATGAAACCAAATAAGATAAGGATATATTCTCACGAAATCATAGGTGATGAATATGATGAAGGAATGAAGATTTCATTTCCTTTAGGTTAAAATTGTGGGAAGAATAAAGAAGGGAATGTCAAAAAGGAACCAAAATATGATTTTTTTTGGAAAATGAGGAAATACAGAACCTTATTGTTATGTAAAAATTAAGATCTCAATGGAAAATATTTAAGGAAAAGGGTTCATCCTAAACATCCAATAAAAATTCACTACCATTAATGTGGGTAACATGGAAATTATCCATGTCAATTCCATAATTTAAGGGAAATGTAGTATGATAGGAACAAGTAATGTTCAGGAATAGGTAACTCCTATATAACCTCAACTTTGAAAGTGTGTTAAAAATATAATGTGTATGGTGGAACAATGATCACCCAATCAATAATGATGGCTATTGTAACTATATCATATTCATCTTAATCCTATGTTACATGTATGTTTTTTGAGAACATAACATACACAAATTTAGGATTATTTATTAAATAGTTAATATAAAATTGTTGGTATGATTCTTTTTCTCTATGTATATAACTACACTCTAATCAATATTTATTTGAATGTTCATCCTATAAAATCCAATTATCCATCCCTTGGTAATATTTTATGTAATATTTGGTATGAATTGATTATATTGACATTGAATAAATGATAATTACAATAATATGAAAAAAAATATAAAAAATGATCATGTATTAGTTCAAGGTTGACTATAAACTCACTATGAAAAATTACTCCCATTATACTAGGGTATTTTACTGAAAGTAATTTATATTCCTATTATGAGGGAAAAGATCAGTTAACTACTGCTAAAAATTATAATAATGATGAAACATCAATTGAAATGAATTATAGATTCATTTATATCTTATGGAAACTTTTAAATATTAAATTTATTAGGAATGTTTAAAATTTTGATATCTAATTTTTTTCAGGGTGAAAGTTTAATGACCCAAAACATCACTACGAATTGTCTTTAAGTAAATATTATGTTGAGAGATTATTTTACATGAAAAACAATATAAAATTATATGATATTTTTTTTTAAAAATATTATAAAATAATTAAAAACTTTATTATTTGAAAATATATTAATCAAATAGAAATTCATACAAGTACAGTTAATGTTTTGAAAGGGAATTTTATAAAGGGAGTTTTCCATTATATGTTGTATTTAAAGAGATATATTTATAAATATTATAGTTTTCATAATAAAAAAATAAATCCATTCAGGGATTAATAATATCAATATTATATTAGAATTAATTTTTGATATATTTCTAAAATAATTCATTTTTTGGTGAATAATTAAAAAATAACAAAATTGAAAAAAACATCTCTTTTATGACATTATCATCATCATATAATGAATTAATTTTTTTTTCAAAACATTTTATATAGTATGTATATATATATCTATATCTATAATAAATATTTTCAATTTTCAATTTTTTAATTATATAACTAAATATTTTTTTCTTTTGGAAGAAAAGTGACTATTTTACATTAAAAACTGTTTTATTTGTTTTTATTTAAAAACTATTTTAATAACACATAAAATTAAATTCAATATAATGGATTTTTTTATCCAAATTATTATATTATTTAATACTGTAACATTCAATTTTTATGAAAAAATTGTGATTACTTAGATTAAATTTTACGATCTAGAAAATAGAAAAAGCTGTTATTTTCCATGAAATGTTTCAATAATATTGTGTAACTATTATCTAATAAATTAATTAATATTTTTTAAGAGGTTAAATTAAGATAATTTTTAAATATATATTTAAATAAATTATTACATATTTTGTTGGTAATAAATACTACATAAAATTACAAAAACCAAATGGTCAAAACAAATTTTGTTTTCAAAATAGTTTATATATATAATTTTTTTAATTTCTAGGAAAATATTATATTAATTAATAATTTAATCAGAAATGTTAGTGATTTATTTTGGGTTAATGAAACCTATATTTTTATAGGGGGGTTATTTTATATGTTAGGTAAAACATATGTTACATTATTAGAAACTAGATACCATCATAAAGACAAAAAAAGTAAAAGTAATGATATAAGATAAATTGTCCTGCAGATTTTTTGAAACATATATAGAAATAGTTCATTGAGTTTATCATACTAATATATCCTATAAATCCATTATTTATCACTTTTGGATCTATTTACACTTCAATAGTTCAATTCTATTATTGAAAAATAATTCTTCTTTGCAAAAATTCTATTTTATGAGATTGTAAAATAGTAGACTAAAACCCCTTCATGACACATCCATTACATTGAATTAAGCCATTTAAATATGTTTATTACCTCCACCTAGAGCTTTGTACTAATTTCATAGGTTGTTTTTTCAATTTGGTTTCCTAATACCATCATTTCTAAGTGGACTTCCAAGAGAATGTTCGTGGTCTCAAAGTGAGTATTACTAAATACTTGCCTTTTTCATCACATTATTTCCCAACCAATCATATCCCCACTATAGTGTTAGTATTACCATAGAAACATTAGTATGTGGATTATTTATTATATCATTGAAACAACCCATATTTAATCATTATAATATACTTAAAAATACATAAGAATATTGATCATATGTTGTATAGACTACCACCTCCACAAGGCGAGAACATCTATTTTTCACCACCTCCATTATCAATACATTATAAAGATAACATTGAAAATAAATTTAGATATATTATTTAAATAATAATATAGAGATAAAAACTATTATCCCCCCTAATTTCTTACCATTCATTAGTAAATGAAAACTCCAACCATTTCTTGTGCGAACTACCTAATCCACAAAGTAATGATTTAGATTTTCATTTTTAATTTTTACCGATAAAACATAGAATATTATTATTATCCCTTAGAAATATAAATAACATAATTATTATTCTTTTTTAATGTTTTTATTTCAAAATAATGAATTTCATAACCATGAAACCCATTACAATTATGTTATGTTCATATTTTTGTTTGTTTCACCACATAATTGAGAAACGATTTTAAACATTTCCATTGATGATTATGGGAACACATATAAAAATAATATTAAATTTTTATAACAATGAAATTATTTTTATGGATTGGGGAGTTTTTTAAGTGTTTAACTTATTATGACAATATCATCATTGATTCATAATATTACAGAAATAATCCCAAAAACATTTTGTTTTCATTGACAATAACTATGAAAATAATAGAATGTGGTAAGTTAGATAAGAAAAAATATAATTTTGCTTCACAATTACCGTAAATTATCTAGTAACGATGATATTTGGGAGAAAAATAAAGAACAACACTACTATTATGGACCTATTTCAAAACGATCAAGATAACTCACACCCGATATTGAAAAGAAAAAATATCCAACTAATATATTTGAAGTGAATAATTATAAAAATATTTTATAAATGCATTTATATATTAACTTGGATATAAAATATCTGATTAAGATAGTTATTGTTGTTATATTTGATTTTTAGGAGAATTAGTGGAGGTCGAGATTTATGGTAAGTGTTTTTCATCTAAAATTTTCACCCATTGAGACACATTTATTATTTGAACCCATATCTACTACGAAATTCATATTTTGTTTAATTAACCACTCATTATTCATGGTATTTATGGATTCTTTTTATATTAACTCCATCATGGGGTTTTTAGTCAAAATT
Source organism: Viscum album (assembly GCA_963277665.1). NCBI lineage: Eukaryota > Viridiplantae > Streptophyta > Magnoliopsida > Santalales > Viscaceae > Viscum > Viscum album. Next base: position 1,371,731,285 of record OY728136.1, read on the forward strand.
TTCTAAAATAGTAAGTGTTATTGGTCTTGATTATCAATTTAATAATATGTGTTTTATAGTTCACCGATTATTTTATTTTATATGTTGTATTCACTACTATATTTATTCATATATAATGAATATATTACATTAGATTGTATTTTAATTTCATGGAATCCCCCTAATGTTCCATTAATTATTTTGTTACCATTACCATAGTGAATTTTGATATCAATTTTTCTTAATGGATATATGGTTTTTAATCCCTACTTGTTTCCTTTTTGTAGTGAGTGTTTTGAACATAGATTACACATTAAATACAATCTTACTATTTTTATTTGGGAATTAATCTCATAGATATATATCAATTCCTTGGACTTTCCATATCATTATATGTTATAGACTTCATTTTATATTCAATTTTATTCCACTGTAAACTTGATATATTCCCTTCCCCTTACTAAATGGCATTCACATAGTTCTGTGCATTAATTTAATGGGGTAATTATTGACATGAAAATATTAACCATTCCGTGCATAGTTTCAGTTTGAGTTATTTGTACATTAAAAGCTATTCCATTAATTGATGGGTGAAATATTGAAAATCCGTTTACATGTTATTCCAATAATAATGTTTATTGATTAACATGGAATATTAGTTATATATTTTATAGATTATTATTTAATTCATAAGATAAATTCATTGAACATAATTAGAAATGAGTTAGGAATAGTTTTAGAAATACCCTTGATCATGAGATTACAAATCTTATTTATTTTTGTGTATTCCTTTCTAGAAATTTTTTAAGCACATGGACAAGACTATAAGATTATGTTGTCAACGATCATTATCTATTGGCTTAGGTCATGGAATTAATTGCCTATAATTATGAATTTTATCAAAAAAGAACCAATTATTATTGTCCATGTGATCCTTTTCATTTAAATTGATATCCAATGATACATTTTTCCTTTACTTAAATTTTATTATTGCATTAATATTTTATAGATATCGGCAATATTATTTATGCTCATATTATGATTATTTATGATATTTTATTGTAATATATAATGTTAACTCTTATAGGGTTATTAATATCTCCCTTATTATGTTTCCATTTCCCTGTGTTATAAAGAATAAAATTATATATTATATTATTTTAAGAGTAACATATGTGTAGAATTTTTCTTGAGTTGTTGAAGATGTGTTATAGATTATGAAATTTATTATATTATCAAAAAATGTCAATTTAATGAGAAAGACATGAGATTTTTTTTGTTAATATATTTTCTTAACTCTATAAAAGTTTAAAACTAAATGGTATATAGAATATATGTGACTAATTTTTTTTTATTTAAATTATTTATGGTTAAAATTGGGTCTCTTCATTTAATTTTATTGTTGTCATGTAAATAAATAGTTTTTTCTAAACAAACTCTAGGAGCACATGTCTGTGGCAATACAAATAATGTTTTTACATGAGGTAGCCACATATACACAATATACACATATTGTATTCTGTATATATTTGTAAAAAATTAATATATTTGGAATTTAAATATATATTTTTATTAAATTTTATATCATCTTTATAAAGGAAATGATTTTTAGTAATAATTCATCCCATACTTATTCTATATAGAAGAATGATTTTTTCCATTGGGAATAAGGGAAATTGTTTATGAATTTTGGATATGTGAAATTTAATAATTAATTTTCATGATACTAAGATCAATATAATTGGTGCACACAATATGTTGGGAAAAAATCCCTCGAGGTATTAATAAAGCATTTTTTAGGTGATTGTGTTTGTTGACAAAGAGGAATTACATGTTGTGTTTGTTGATAGAGCATGCCATGATGTATAATTTCTTAACAAAGTGGGTTTACATGGTGATTTGTTGAGTTTCACAGATATTTTTGACAACCTATGTTAACAAAGAACTATGAAAATAGAATTTAAGATATTGAGGTGGTATAAAAAGATGGAGTTCTGCGAAGGAAACATGTGTGCAAGGCTTGTTTCACGAGTAGAATGTCGGAAAATGGAAAATTTATGATGTGCGCGAAATATTTGTAAATGGGCATGAAAGATGAGGTTTCATGAAAGAAACATGCGCACCCAATGCGGTGTCAAATGGGGTTTTTCTCACTCAAAGAGGAACTTTCATGACAAAAGTTTAATATTCTACACCGGGGTAAAGAATGCCTATAAATAAAATTTAACCCCCTTATTCGACATAGCTCAGCACATAGTGAAAATCATAGCTCATAATCATGTAAGAAGTTCGCTCAAAGGGAGTTGCGAGAATGATTTTGAGTTTCCCGAAAGTTAAGAATGTTGCTCGTATGATTTCAGTTGCATGAAATATTGAAGTTTCGTGCAAAGGGTGTTTCATGACAAAAGTAGAATATTGAGAAAAAGGCATTAAATTTGCATGCAAGACGCCGTAAAGGTTGCGTGAAAGGTTTGAGGTTTCCCGATACACCTGATGCAAAGAGAGATTCATCAGCAGGTGAATGTGGGACATCAACAGAGCATCTATCAATAGTTAAAGATGTATATTTCATTAGAGAAAATGAAGAGGCCTACATGTCTATAATCTATGAGTGGATCCTTTTAGGGTAGTGTGCGAAGGAAGAGGAAGAAGGTTATACTTTCTGTTGATAGTGAGCTAGTGAGAGAGAGAGAGGTAGTGACCCTTGAGAAATTAGTGAGCGGACCCTAAACATTGTAAAGGCAGTGAGTCATGGCATAGATGGGATGTAGCCTAAACATTGTAAAATAGAAATAAGATTTATTGAATTTCGTACATTAGAACATCATTATTGTATGCTCCTTGGACGTATTCCATTGAGGGTGAATCAAGTAAAAATTTTGTGTCTACCTACCCACTTTATTGCATTGCATCCAAATACTAATTATCAGATTAATGTAAAAAGAACAAGATAAGCATTAACTACGTAAGGGAAAACAAAGTGACCCTTATTATATAGAGGTAAAGATACGATGGGGAAGGACGAATATTGAAATATAATATCCAAACCCCGATTCATCCCCCTATTAGGATATCTAGGCCCCTTTTCATCCTAACAATTGGTATCATAAGGATAGGTTTGATTTATCAGATTTTTTTTCTATGACATTGTTCAGTTGATTTCTTAAGTTAATGTTCAAGTATGATCTATCATCCCGTTCCATAGAAATGGGAATTACTTCACAGAAGAAGCAGAAGCAATGTGGAATTCTTCAATAAAGAAGTGTTTATGGAAAAAGTGAGATTCAATTAATGGAATCAAACATCATGCTAAAGTAATTCTTGGATGAATCATATTGGGAAAATATATATTCACTTCGTAATAATGTAGAAAGGAGTGAAATAGAAGACATTCCATGTGATGTTTGAACTACTGATGATGAACAAAATACATGAAGTCAAAAACATACGGTTTTCCATGAGACAAAGGAATTGGATAAGAAATTGGATGATGAAATTAAATGTAAAGTTATCTAGATACAAGTACTATAAATTGAGGTCAACAAGGAAGGAAGATTAAATCAAAGGCTGATTGACATGGCAACTAATCTGAGGTAGAAGAATGATTACCAAGCTCATGAAATGAAAAATTTGTCTATAAAGATTGAAAATCTCAAAGAATATGTTAAGGGAGGGAATCTAAACTCAAATGAAATTAAGAATTTAAAAACGAGAAATGATGATCTTGTTACACAACAATCTGAATAGGTTCAAAAGAATATAAGGCTATAACAAGATAAGGAATGTTGTTGTGATTTTGTTGGTCATGAAAAATTGAATGTAAATGAAAAAAGAGACATGGTGGATAAAATGACATGTGAATTGGAAGACCATATGATTATAGGGATGCTTCTCAAGATAGAAATTGATACCCAACTTGAATTTAGGGATATAACGATTCAAAAGGTGGAAGAGGAAATAGAATCAGTAATGAATGAAATGGATAAATCAAATTCCAAAAACAATCCCAAGTTGAAGAATTCCCTACACTTAGTATTTTATTATCTTTCGGCAGGTGATGATGAAATGAAAGCCAAATAAGTTAGATTTTAGGACATGCATGAACGGATTATCTCATCCTAAAGGCCATCCATTTTTGGAATGTCTGGAATTGAACATTATGATATCCCTCCTATGTGTGATAGGAAAAGAGTAGTGATAATATCCAGAGATAAGGATATCCTTGTTGGTGCTGGAGATAGACCTAAAAGGGCTTTTATAGGAATCAATGATAGCATGTTATATTTTGGTGGGATTCATAGTCACACATCAAGCTTCTATTCAGTGGAACATTAATACATTAAAGGCTATAAAAATAGAAACTTTACAAAATATGAGAATAGGAATATGTGTCATCAGATATCAGATGAAGAGTCCCTCAGAGGAAAGCATTCATTAGATGCTATTACTATAGAAGAATGAGACACACAATGAGTATGTTTCAGGAAGCTCATGAGCTCAATTTCAGTGTTAGAACTAATATTCATCAACATATCTATAGAGAAATGATGAAATGATTTATTCCTTTGATGTAAAATGTTTTATATGGTCTAATTATAAGAATTGGGCTAGACATTGCAGCAAGAAGAAGTCTAGGACTAAAAATGAACTTGAATAAGAATTCTAGATGCCAGTGTGGTATAATGATAAATCCTACACTAGAAGACAAAGTGGTTGGTTGAAATATAGGTTTTCTACCTCATGGGAATCACATGTAGATAAAGTAAAAATGTATCAGTCACCTCCTCTGTCACAATCACAACTGCTCTCGTGGGGGGAATATGAACCAAACTGGAAGAGTAAGGGGTGATCTACTCTCGCTATGAGTAAGAAGAATGAATGTTCAATAGAGGACTCACCACCAACACAAAACAGTGTGGTGACTCAAATATCAGATAATATAATGATTAATTAATAATGCATTGAAAAATTTGCATGTTGTATGCCACAAAGAGAAATGGAGGAAAGAGGGAGATCCCTGTAATGGTGGAAGAAGAAATGGAAGATGAGAAACATAAGGATTTCTACATAGAGAAGGAATCAAGGGAAGTGGAATATTGGTGGAACATTAATGAAATAAATGTGTACTAGTGGTATTAAACCCCAAATAAGAAAAAAGATAATTATAGAGAATCTACACATCAGAAAACTACACATGATGTGGGTAATAAATGCTTAGTCATATGCCTAGAACAGTTAAATTGTTTCACCCTGTTGGAGAAGGCATGGAAGGAGTGTGATGCTCTGCAACAAATAATCAAAGGGTTGACCCATCAGGATCATCCACAATCCTCATATTGAGGATTCCAGAAGTACCCCTCTCTCGTTGTATATATATTTTATTAACTGATGATATATGTGTTTCGGGTTTTAGGGACATATAGTTCAAGTGGAAGTGGAATCTAAAGATGCGAATTGGCGTGGTGATATGGTCCAGAGTTTCAATTCATTCAAATTAGGAACTACAGTTGAAAAATAAAGGGAGAAACTAAGAACAATAGAAATTTATTATGTTATTATCTTTACCTCTTGTTTCTTCCATTTATTTCCAGCTCTGTAGGCTTAGATGTTTTCTTGATGGATCAATTCCATGGGCCATATGAGAATATAGGATGCCAGAGGAGAGGAAAGTTTATGGGTCTAAATGGAGGGAATATCCACATGAAGTGTTTTATAAAATAGGGGGACCAAGAGGCATCAATGCAATAATTGGATGACCCAACTCAGGTGTTTTCTATTGAAATAATATTGATAGATTCCATATTGCAGGAGATGTAGCAACATTCATTTATTTCATAATTATCTACTTAGTTCGAATATTATGGAATCAACATACTATTTTGAAGATACTAAGAAGTTTTGAGGGAATATCAACAATAATTCAACAATATTATGAGAAATGTAGTTGAAATAAATGACGTCATTTAACAATGACACAGTGAAACATTTGTTGTTGAAAGTGATGAAGTGGTAATAGAATTTGGGGGAGTAGAATTAGAAAATTATAATTCAGAAGTAGACACTAACAATGACCATGAGGAAGGAAATTCCTTATCACCATGAATCTCAAAGAGATGAGCTGGAATTGATTTGACGACTATAATTTGTAATAAAGCAGTTCTAGTGTAGACATGAAAGATGAGGACTACACATCAAGAATCGTACTAATTATCGGTAGAGCGTTTTTTTTTGAAGCGGTAGAAGATGTCAATTGAGTTTAGGATATAAATATAGAGCATGACCAAATTGAGAAGTATTTTATGTGTGAGATTGTATCGAGGCCAACAGATAAGAATTCAATCATGACTAAATGGTTCTATCACAACACAGTGAATAAAGATTGAATTGTTATTCGAAACAAAGAACAAATTGTTTGCAAAGGATACTCTGAGATAGAGAATATCAATGTTGATGAGGTATTTGAGCATATGACAAGTAAGGATACAATCAAATTATTCTTTACAATTTCAGTGAAATAGAAGATTAGAGTGTTCTAAATGCATGTCATGAATTTATTTTTGAATAGTGTTATGGAAGAAGAATTAGATATTGAGAATCGACTAAAAACATGATATTCAAGTTTGTATCAGTTTTTGAAGAAGCTCAATATTTAGTATGGTTGAATTGATTTCAATATGATTGTTAACATTTATTTTAATCAAATGATGATGGTTCTATTATATGTCTAATACATAATCACTTAAGGATTTGATGAAACATAGTGAAAGTAGTGTCCTAAATTGTGAAAAGGACGTTCTGAAATGATTTGTAATGGAAAATTCAAAGGAGATGAAGGCTATGGTTTCTACATAGATGAAATTATTGAAATATGATAATGGAAAGGCATTTAATATCATAGAATAAAGTCATAATATTGGGAGTATACTATTCCTTCCTACCATGAGAACTAATATTGTTTTTTCCATATTCCAAGCAGCAAGATATAAAAATAATCCCAGGGAAATCCACATTCATGCCGTGGAATGAATACTTATATATATCAAGGTCATAGAGGATTTTGGAAAGATATATAGTGAAAAATATCGGTTAGAGTTATTTGGATATACTGATGCAGAAAGGGCTGGTTTAGCAGATTATAGGAAATCAACGTCTGGAGGTGCCTTCAATCTCGGTGGATTGTGTATTTCTTAGTTATGCAAGAAGTAAGATTTCATTTCATTGATTATCAAAGATGTTGTGTATATTGTCACCACTCAAGAATGAACATAGTTATTGTGGATGAAGAATATTCTTGATTATATGGGTGTTAATGTGATGTCTCTAATCAGAATCCAGTGTGATAACTCATGTTCTATAAATCTCATAAATTACCATCCATCACTCAAGGACAATGAATGTTGAGATAAAGTATCATCTTATCAAGGAAATGGTTGAGTAGGGAATCATGAAGATGGAGTATGAGCCTATATAACTACAGTTCATAGACATTTTGACGACGACCTAACCCATGTAAGATTTTTAGAGGAACCGACTAGCCCAAGGATTTCAGCTGGCTCCCCTCATATGAAAAAGTGTGGATACAGGTTCCTTCCCCCCTCTCCCCGCTGTATGCTGTGTATTTCTCTATTTTGTTAATCTGTCTTCATTCTAATGTCTCAAACCACAGAGGAGTGACCATTAGGTTCATTGAAAATGGGGAAGAATGAGTGACTCCTTAAGGGGGAGGAACTGTGGCTAAGGAGAGGATAATTTTTTTAGTCAAATACATTAGGAGAAACTGACAGGGGCAACAACGAGATAAGGGAGAGATATAATATAGGGGGAGTATGGGTTTCATATATGAATATTCTAAAAGTTATGGATCAATGAGTAGATATCATGATATTTTAGGATCATGATAAAATAAGATGACTGCTGTTGGAATGGTGTCATAAGGTTTCCAAAATTCACCAATTGATATTAGTGTGGTATTAATAATTTGTATCTGTTTTGAAATTGGTATCAGTTTGGTGTCAATAGTTGGTTTCTGGAATGATGTGATTCATTAATGATATTTTTATTTACCCGTGTTTTTTCACAACGAGCATTGCTCATATGGTCCTGGAGTACATGTTATGTGAATCCATGAATGCTATTAGAATTGCAAGATGCAAATAGTGGTAGCAGTTGGAATGAGATTTAATGAGATATCAGAGTGCAGAAAATTGTTATGAGACGAGTTGTCAACAATCTCAAAGGGTGAGATTGTTGGGATAAAATACATAATGGTATCAATGAAGCATTTTTTAGGTGATTGTGTTTGTGGAAAAACAGTAACTCCATGTTTTGTTTGTTGACAAAGCAGGCCACGAGGTATAATTTTTTAATAAAGGGGGTTTACATGGTGATTTGTTGAGTTCCATATAAGTTTTTGGAAAACTATGTTGACTAATAACAATTAAAAAAGAATGTACGATAAAGAGGCTATACATATTGATGGAGTTTCATGAATGAAACTTGCACGCAAGGCATGTTTCAGGTGAAGAATGTTGAAAAATAGTAAAGGCATGATGTGTGCGAAAGATTTAAAAATTGGCGTGAATGATGAGGTTGAGTGAAAGAACCATGCGCGACCAATGCGACATCAAAAGGGGTATGTATATACTCATTTCTATATTTAACAGGTTGTGTATATGAAATTTATGATAATTTATTGTCATTGAACACATATCAGAAATTTTATTTAGATAAACATATTCACAAACTATATTAGTGAATATTTATTTTTTATTTATATATAGTTATGTCGTATATTTTCTATATTTACATTGAAAATATAGTGTGTGTTCCTTATATAATTATTTAACATGAGAAGGATTAATTATATCACCGAAGGAATTAGTGAAAGTAAAATTAAACGTGTATAATCTAATTATAATTAAATATAAATGGTTATTAGAATAACAAGTTATCCATTTTTGTAAGAGGTTCTCAAAAATGTTCCAAACAAGGTTTAGAAAATTAACTCGAAGGTCGTATAATAATCATTATTAGCCTAAGATAAAAATATAAATGATTGAATATAATGAAGAATTAAAATTCATAGAGTATAAACCTACTACATATCCATATTCTATTTGGTGTTTGATTATTAAAATTTCTTAGAGGAAATGAGATCAAATGTAACATCCCAATGTTTATAAATGATATTTGTTTCTCATAATGATTGTGTATTTAATTATATTATATAAAATTATACACATATAAATCATAGGAAAACCAAAAATATATTATTTAATTAATAAAAATCATTACATTTTTCAATTAATAAACACATTAAAATTCATATTATTACAAGGGAAGAAATTATATAATTGAAATACTACCATTTTGAAAATATGGATCACCCCAATTTTCTAGAATATCCCCTCCGATGAATAACACTATAGAAATGAAACAAAATATTAATAGAACAATCAACATATTATAAAAGAAAAAAATATATATTTGTGAATAATTTTAGTGATTATTATCTAAAATAATGATGTGGTATTTATGGGAGGTAATGTAACCATTAGAATAGTATTATAACCCCTGGAATAGTAACCCAACAACTGGGAATAGTTAGATGACCATTTTGAATGGTAGCCTAAATGTGAAAATAATAATTTATCCTCAAAATAATAGTGTGATATAAATAATATTTATAATGAGTGATATAGGTAAATATAAATATTATATTTCTGATTGAAAAAAATTTTCATTAAAATACTCAATGAAAATATATGGACCATTTAAAAAACTATATTTTAATTTAATTCATAAAAACAATAATTATTATGTTAAAATTTTAAATTAACTATATTATAAATTTTGTTTTTTTAAAATCAATATAAATTTTTAAATATTAATGTAGAAAATATCTAAGGGTGACTATTTTATCTTTTCTAAAATACTTCAGTTTTCATGTGAATAGATAAAATACAGTTTTTCTCATAATCAGTATATCACAAAATACAAAATTCATGATATTAGTACATCATAATCATTTCAAAAACATGATTTTAAAAAATCATACTAAATTTCATAAATTATTCATTTTAAAAATAGAAATTTAATTTCCAAACCTAAAAATAATTTTCCAAAACTATAGTAAAAAATGATCCCCTAAAATAACAATTTTTCTTTTTCTTTTCCACTTTCATTTTTAGAAAACTAATGGAATTTGAATTATAATTTGGATTAATTTCTTAAATCATTATACTATATTTATTGTTTCAAAAACATAACAATTACTGGTTTTACTTTTGATATAATATTTTATTCTAATATATTCATCGCCTTATGTATAAATTACCCCTCTCCCTCCCCTTGGAGATTAACTCATATAACATATTCGAATGAATATTTACTTCCCAAATCCAATCTTCTATAACATTAGAAATACTAGGGATGTTCTAACTAAATGTAGCTTCATTCATCAAGGTATTTTTTGTGTCGTACAATATTAACCACATGGATAAAATTGTATGTTTCTATCGACTCATATCATTTGTTTCGTCCTGGATTTCTTTTTTCCCAATTTTTTTAAAATAAAAATATCTAATAATTAATTTATAATTTTTTTGACATATATTATACTTTTTTACCTACTATAAGTATCATAATTATGAAATATATAAATTTCAAACATCCATTTTACGATCTTTGGACCATATCCCATAAACGCTCAGTTAATCCCCATTGAGGACAATTCCAATACTTTTCTTATCACCAATTCCAGGGATTTATAAAAATATATTTTTGATATATTGATTTATAAATATGTGTATTTTATTCTTGGTGGCCTTCTCTTCCAGACATATATCATTTACCCATCCCATTGATTTATAAATATGTGTATTTTAATAATGTATTAAAACTGAAAAAAAATAATAGAAATACATTCTAAAACATTGTTTTAATAGTACTCTAGTTTATTATTCTAGAGGGGAAAATAAACAAAATAATTTTTGATTTTTGGCTAGAGATTATCTAACCGAACTACATTTTGTTAGGTTATCCATAATTTATGTCATCTTATGTTTGTATCATTTATTATATTCCATATACATAATTTCACTATAACTTCATCTTATTTTTGTTGAATACATGGTTTAACCATGATTAATAAATACGTTGATTTTCGAAAAATACTTTTTTTCCAAACAACGTCTTTACTTCTCCTGAGTTGTTTATTCTTAAATAAATATTTTTTATGTTTATTAAAAATATATTTTACCTTATTCAATTTGGATTCCAATTATTATCCATGATGTATTAATTTTTTATATCCTTATGAAATCCATTCCTTTGTGTGGGTTCATTCATGATTGTGACTGCTATACATTATATGTGGCCGGCATGATTATGTATTTATTATGATGTGATGGGTGAGCCCATAATTATATAGACCTACAATTAATTGGTTAATGTGGTGTATATCTTGAGATATTGGGTCATATGAATGATCATGGTTCTATATATGTTCACAACGATGACGTTATGAATATGGATAACTATTATGCATGAACATGATTCTATATTTGTTCACAACAACATGTTGTATTTGACCAATACAGCATGTCATTTCATTTTTCTACATTTCATTATAATATTAATTTTATGAAATGATTCCCTTTATGATGATGATCCTATCATTATTATGTGATATTGATTATTATTATTTTCTATGTTGTATTGATTCATGTCACTCATCGCACCAATTACTGGGCCTTTAGCTTACCCCTTTCTATGATGTATATCCTAAAGTTACTATATGTAATAAAGAGAACATGATATTTTATAATGATAAATAAACATAATTTAAATAAATTTTATTGAATATTTTGTAATAGTGATGTTTAATAATAATAAAACAATGATATTATACCATTGGATCCTTGAATGTATAAATATTTTTCTATTTATCTTTAATATTATGTAATCATCATGTAAGGAAAACTGTGGTCATAATAGTTGTTCTTAGAGGAAAATTTTATTTAATTCGGAAATTAGTACTAGAAAAAATTAGTGACAAACCATATAATAATTCCATGTATATGTAAACATCTAATAATCATTTTTAGTAAGATAATAAACATACTGTTCTCATATGATATTCCTTTAGATTTTATTTTTTAGAATAAGAAACTATTTATTCTAGATTTGAGGAATTATAATTTTTAAAAACCTTAACTATTTTATAATATAGTGGGAACGAGGGAAAACCATTCCCATAAACCACATTACAGACAATAAAATTAACTTTTTAATGACATCCCCAATTCTAGGGGAGATGATGTTCAGAACATCATGTTGATTCTTACACAACTATCTCAAGCACTACATAATGATCTAATCTATGTGTAATTTATACCTTCACCCTTGAAATAGACTCTCTTCATTGATACTTTTATGAGGGAATGAAAAAAAAATTCTTAGATCTTTTCATGTATTTATCATGGAATAATGGCTTAACTCAATAGAGAATATATTTTTTATGCTCTACTGTTATGATAAGTACATAATGAATATTTCCATATGAAATTTTGTAGGATGAATTTAATAAATCATTCCTTTGATATTATTTTCCTTAAACCCTTCAAAAAAATATGGGGATGGAATTTATAGATTTTATAGAAATGAATGGGGAATGTATTTCGATCTACATTGAAAAATTCATAGGGATTTCATGATATACATTGATATTAGATATACAAATTATAGAAAAATAGATATATTACATAGTGATTTAAAACAACACCTTCTAAATTCTCTAGCTATTCGAGACATTAGGGGTCATGAAGAAGTTGTTCAATATTCCCTCAGAGTAGAGATAGAGTTTAGAGATTGGACATTTGGACATTGGAATATGACGAGAAGTATATAGCATCAATCTAGTGGGTCAAATGTAAAATGAGGAATGGGGATCCAACCATCAATGTATTAAAAATTAGAGAAAAATAATCTCTGGAATTTTATCAATGGGATGGGTAAATGATATATGTCTAGAAGAGAAGGCCACCAAGCCCATGAATTTTAATGAAATATGAATAATATGACCAATGTGATGGAGTAAATAATAGAAAATACATATGTAACAGACATTTTTCAATGTGTTAACTATTGGGGGGAAGGTGTACTTTGACAGTAAATTCACTACACCATGGTTCCTTTGGGGTAATCTACTTATGCAACCATCCAATCGAAAAGAACAAAGGAAAGAACCTTTCATTCCTAATACTAAAGTGGAGCAAGAAAATGAATGCGTTAAAGGTATACATTCTATTCACTCAATAATGGAAACTGTTTTACATTATAATGGTTATAAAAATTCCATTATATCCACATGTTTTCTAGAATTATTTAATCAAATCCCTTATCCATTGATGTTGAGAAATATTTAAAAAACTATAGGTGAGATCATTTCATCACAAGTGTTGGAATATTTTGTTTTTATTATATATTAGGATTTTTTTCATGTGAATCTCATAATCCATTTCTCAGAGGAATTTTATGATATATTGGGAATAGTTTGGATCTAGTTATATAAAATACATATCAACATTCTATAAATGTAACTGTATTTTCATATTATGAACCATGCCATGATCCAATACAAAATTAATGAATATAATGAATATCATTTTGAAAATCCATCAATGGAGTGATTGTTGATACCATGGAAAGAATTATACATCACTCTAATGGTTGAATAAAAAAAAGACATCAACCTAGAAGAAATTTACATTGGGAATGAATTCACTGGTGTATTTCTAAAAATAATTACATGGTCTTCCCCCCAATTTTGAGGTAGAGTGCTCTGTAGAATATATATATTACACCACTCCAATCTCATAATTCCCCAAAAAGATGACTCCAATCAAACTAGAGGATTTAATGACAATGTTTCTAGGTAATTTGGACAAAGGGTGCATACACCCTAGTGCATTGCATTGTGTTGAAAATTTTATCTCTTTAATGAAGAATGGCGGATCAATGTGTTTTTGTGTCAATTTTCTTGATCTCAAAATGATCAATATAAAGACCACGTATCCACATACAATGAGTGACAACTTGTTCGATCCACTATGAAGAGAATAGTACTTCTCAAAGGTTGATCTTCAGTATTGATATCATCAACTAAAGTTGAGGAAGTAAGATATTCATAAGGATAACATCTTCACATGGGTTGGGATATATGAGTTTATAATGATTCCCTTGGTACTTACTAGTTCCCTTATATACATCACAAATTTAATGAATAGAGTATTTATTTACTACCTTGAATTTTTTTTATGATTTTATTGATGATATTATGATTTACTACAAGTTCAAGAAGAACATGAAGAGAATAAAATGACAGTGTTGGGTACATTATGATGGATAAAATGTATGCTAAGTTCAACAAGTGTGACTTTTCAATGAATCAATTCATATTCTCAGGGAAAGTGATCACAAGTGAGAGACATTCCATGGACCCTTCATAGAAAAAGGCTATTGAGGAATGACCCAAACCTAGTAGTGTCACATAAATCCATATTGTTTCTCAATATGGTATTAATGACGAATTGTGACAAAATAATCATGATTTTATTTCCTGATCACTACATTAACATGGAAAGGGCTAAATTATGTATGGAAAAAAGAATGAGTCGATTGAATTTAGGATATCAAAATGATGATAATAATTGTGCATGTATTCACACTATCAATAAGTAGAGAAGGTTTTGTGATATAACGTTATTCTTTGAAGAAAGGATTGGGTTTCATACTCCTGAAAAACAAAGAAGTGATCGTATATGCCTCATGGATATTAATGATATGTGAGGAAAACTAACCAAAAATTATCTAGAGTTAGATATTTTGATCATCACCTAAATGATTTTGTGGCACGATCACTATAGTGAGAATTGTGTCATATATACTGATCATAAGAGTCATAATTCTATATTTAGACAAAATTAACTTAACAGGCATAAAATATGTTGGTTAGATCTAATCAAGGGCTACGATAGTTCTTTCCACTACCATCCGAGAAAGGAGAACAAGGTATATAATTATTTTATTAGTAATGAATCTTCAACATTATCCATGATAAATATTGGGAGAGACTCTATCTTTAAGGGTATAAAAGGGATGATCTGGAAACCATAATTGTAGGGAATATATCCCACTATTCCGAAATTATTTCCCAACCATCTGTCTAAGAGAATATCAGTGAGGTAAAAGGTTAGATCTTGAGCTAAAAAAGATGGAGAAATTAGTAATGGATGTGCAGCTATATGAGATCTACATTGATGGTTATTGTGTGATTTGATTTATAATTGGGATTTGTGTGACCTCATAAACTAATAAAAAGAAAAAGCTATTGGATACTGCACATAGATGAACATTCGTCATCCATCCTATAAGTACCATGATGTAGAATGATTATTGAGATCAATTGTGATCATATAACATAGAGAAGCAGAGCGTAGGGTGTATATAAAGTTACATGGTATGTCAAATAGTTAATGTAGAGTGAAAAAGTAAATGGGATGACGATACTATAGCCTATATATAGGTAAAAATGGGAGAATGTCACCATAGACTTGGAAACTCATTTCCTAAATACAGCCAAACGAATCAATTCAATATGTATTGTGGTGGATTGACTCACCAAGACTAACTAATTCATCATTATTCATGAAATTTTCTCACATGAACATCATGCCATGATATAAATCATGAAGGTGGTGAGGTGACATGGTGTTCCACATTTGATTTATTGTGATCATGATACAAGGTTCACCTAAAAATTATATATAAGTCTTTAAACTATTTTGAATACTTAATTTAATTTTAATATATAATTTCACCAAAAAACTGGAGTCGAACCCTAAAGGAATATGAAAATTATCCAGAAAATGGGAAGAGCCTACTCAGTGAAATTAAAATGCTGAAGGGATCAATATCACCAATTAGTTGAGTTCTTATATAAAAACAGATTCTACATAGGTATTCAATTGACTCCATATTAATATTTATATACTAAGTATATAGGACATCAACTTTTTGGGTTGAATTTGGGAACAAAAGCTATATAGAACAGATCTTGTGAAAGAGATGACAGATAATTTTCATGCCATCAAACAATATATAAAATATACTCAGTGTCAAAAATAGTGATATGCTGACAAACGTCGTTGGGACATGGATAAGGATGTTGGATAATTTTTTTTTATTTGAATATAAAAATGAAGAGATTCATATGGTTTTTAATGAAGGGGAAGCTTAGGAAGAGGTATATTGGACCCTTTTAGATTCTTAACCACATAGGATAAATGAAATATCCTCTTTCACTTCCACAAAATATGGATCAATTGCATGATATATTCCATATTCCTCTATTGAGTAATTAAATATCCAATGCATCATAAATAATGTATATGGAGGTGGTACCACTGGAGAATGATGTCTCCAATATGGTGAAGCTATTGAAGATCTTGGTTCATAGAGAAAAATGTTTTTTATTATAAGACAACTAACCATGTCAATGTGTTTTGGAGGAACCATAAGTTAGAAATGTTGACATCAGAACCAGAGGAGGTAATAAAGAAAAAATACCCTCACCTATTCTCGGCGGAGAATAAGAGTTGAAATTTTTGGGATTCAATTTCTAGATAGGGGAAAGATGTAACAACATAGAGATTATACATGGTATTTTACTCTTGAATAGAATGTGTATTATCTTATATGATACTTTATTGTTCATATAAAATATTTATGAAAAGATAATAATAATATTTAATTAATTAATATCATTACATTATTCTATGAATAAACCAATTAAAATTACAATTATTAAATGGGGGAAAATTAGACAACATAAATATACAATAGGAAAATATGGATCTCCTCAAACGGTTATAATCACCCATCCCATGAATAATTCTCTAGAAATAATGAAAAATATTATTAATCAAATCGAATATTAAATTAAAAAATAATTATGGGAATAATTTTAGTCAATATTTAATTAATTAATGAAATTTTATTTATATGATGTAGTTTGGTCATTTGAATAGTAATGTGACCATTAAAATAGTTACCTAATGGTTCAGAATATCATCATATACAATGAAAATTATAACCTGACCATTGGAGTAGGAATTTTACCTCCATAAGATAAAGTGTGATATCAATAATATTTATCGCAACTAATATATGTAAATATTAATTCATTAATACTGAAAAATCAAGATTAAAAAACTCTATAAAAATATAGCAACATTTTTAATACACTATATTTTATATTTTTTTTTTTAAAATACACATTTTTTATTAAAAAAAAATTACCAATGATGGGAATTTATTTTTTAAATATAAATATAATTTTTGAAATCATCATGTTGAATTTTTACAAGGATAATTACATGGTAATTTTCTGATATACCTAATTTTTTAGTTGATAGTAAAAATATAGTTTTTATCTTAACAGATATATCAAAAGATACAAAATTAATGTTGTAAAATTAACCTAATAATTTATATAACTTGAATTTTATCCAAAAAAATATTTATGTTCCAAAATGATTCATTAAAATATAGTAAACATTATTTCCAAATATAAAAAATTATTTTCCAAAACAAAAAGTCAAAAGTGATCCTTTAAAAGAATGAATTTCCCATTTCCCGCATTAAATTTTAATAAAATAATTGAATTTGATTTATAAATGGTTTTAAA